>JAYESD010000003.1:223963846-225271465 GCA_036927565.1 Tuctoria greenei
GCTCCAGAGCACTCCTCGGTGGGAGCAAGGGCCCGGAGCTGGAGGACGCGTGACAGCTCTGGAGCCCTCCTCGGTG
The DNA here is from genome assembly GCA_036927565.1 of Tuctoria greenei. Taxonomy (NCBI): domain Eukaryota; kingdom Viridiplantae; phylum Streptophyta; class Magnoliopsida; order Poales; family Poaceae; genus Tuctoria; species Tuctoria greenei. The sequence goes on from JAYESD010000003.1 coordinate 223,963,923, forward strand.
GGAGCAAGGGCCCGGAGCCGGAGGACGCGTGGTAGCTCCAGAGTCCACCTCAGCGGGGAGGTCGGGTCTAGAGCTTCTTCTTGTATGCGGGAGTATCTGGTCTTGAGGGTACCGACAACAGGGAAAAACAGAAAAAAAGGGAAAAATAGCAAAATAAAGATAGTAAAAATACAGAAAGGGGAAAATGAATTTATTGATGGTTTGTAAATTGTGAACCTATTATTAATGAAATAGAAGTATTTATTTGATATAACTAAAAAGAAGATATAGATGTTTGATATGATATAAAATAGATGATAGTTGATATAGAGATCCGATATAGAGGTGAACGAGTGTTGTGAACGAAACTGTAAAGTTGAGAATCTTTTAGAAGTCACTGCAAAAGCTGGAAATATACCTTTAGAGATGTGATATAGAGGTGAACAAGTATGACTAGACTTTTATATATGACCTCAAAGAATATTCTGTCCCTACCTTGAGGTGCATGGGGGTGGATGTGCAGTGCGAAGGAGCAATGGGCATGGAGCAAGGCCGTGAATAGGTTTGTCAACAAGATCAGATTTAGTGAGCTTGCCCTCTTAAGATTGAGCTTGGTAAGTGTCGGTACCCGGCATACCGCGTACCCTCGCACACAAGCTAAAGGCGCATAAGTACCTCGTCTCCCTGCAGAGACAGGGTCCGAGGGCGCCACGTGTTCAAGAAACTCGGACACGCCTACCCTAGGTAGGGGTTCCAGGGCGCCCACGAGACATCCTGATAGGGGAGCTCAACTCCACCTCAGCGACAAGCTCCCAGGCAGCCACGTGTTCGGCAGGACGGGACCTGACCTCCCTCCTCAGAGGTGGGCTCCCAAGCTCCCACGTGGCCCACAAAGACGAGACCCGATCTCCCCCGTGGAGGTGAGAACTCGAGCTTCCACGTAGCCCTCGAAGTCGGGACCTAACCTTCCCCTCGAAGATGAGACCCTGAGCTGCCACGTGGCCCGCGAAGGCAGGCATGACCTCCACCATGGCGGCGAGCTCCCTAGCGACCGCATGGTCAGTCCACTTGCCCTGAGCAGATAGTAAGGAAGTTAAGAGGACGGTGCGCCTTGTCTCCATCAAGCCTTGAAGATGTGTGGCTTCCTCAGGCGTATGGCATGGTGCACGCCTAATGTCAGGTACTGCTACAACCAATCGCATCGCAGTGAAGACATCGCGGGCCTATCCCACTTCACCAAGTGGGTAGCTTACGGTGCCAGAGACAGTTGGATGGGACATTTCCTGCCAATGTCATCAAGGGCGCATGGGCTACTGACAACGCAGGCAGCAAACGGCGAATCCTCAAGTCCGTGGTCAGAGCAAGCTTACAGAAGAAGCCTTAGATCTTTAGGATAATATCGCCCCGGGACCACCTGTCGGGCACCGGGACCCCACTTGTAAGGCATCTGACCTTGTCTATAAAAGGCCTGAACCGCCACCAATACAGAAGACCACACTCAGAATCCCCGATACACACACAAACGCATACACACTCACCAAGCAATACAATCCACCGTGGAGTAGGGTGTTATGCTCCTTGCGGCCCGAACCACATAAAACAACTGTTCCATACTCTTCCGCTAACCGTCTAGGGGAGAACCCCAAGACTAACAAACACGCAATCACGAAGAAACTTAGAGAATCACACGTTGCTCAACCCCTCAACGAACCGTTTCTCCCGATTCTCACAAAGCACTCTTCACTCTCCCAAAAACTCGAATTTGGGCTCTAGAGGTGAAGAACAAGTGGAGAGAGGTTCTTGAGTTCAAATGGGCGTTCAGAACTGTTCAGGGGTGTTAGGCATAGTTGGTGGGTCGAAACCACCCACTATTTATACTCCAAAAGGTCATTAGAGCCGTTTGACACAGCCCACGTCGGACATGTCTGACACAAAGTCGGACTTGTTCGAATTGCTGATGTCATAAAGCGTACGGCTACCCGTTGGAATTTAAATAGTGCACCAAAAGCCACCTCGAACATGTCTGACACAAAGTCGGACATGTCTGACCTCAAAGGTCAGGCCTTTCGTTTCAGACTTGTCTGACCAAAACCACTTCAGACATGTCTGACACACAATCTCGGACATGTCTGAAGTTCTGCAGAGAGAACTCGGAAAAGTCTGACTCTCTGAGACTTAGAAAAATTTTTCTTAGTCCCGGGAACAGATCCATCTCGGAATGTCCGACCCCCAGGTTCAGACAAGTCCGAAACTTCACTGGGACTCTCACTGGAACCCTTCCAGTACCAATTCGGACATGTCTGACTCACAGTTTCGGACATATCTGACTTCCTGCAGAGAGGATTCGGACATGTCTGACACCACAAGTCAGACAAGTCCGCCCAAGCCACAAAGGCCCTACTAAAATATTCTACTAAGGGGTTGAGCACCCGAATGACTCACTAAGTGTCTACGCGTCGTGTCCCTCTTAATAGAACGATTTTTCCTATGACTCAAGGAGAAAATAGAAAACCCTATTTCTATTCTTCTTCGCCACAACTTTTCTCCTTTTGTTGTCAGCCTGCAGCTGTCCTATAGTCTGTATCATGGTCTGCATGAGCTGGTTTTGCATGGCCAAAAGCTGCTCAATGTTGATAGCTCCCTGAGTAGATCCTTGTCCAATGATGTTATGAGGCACTCCATTGTTCTCCTCCTCATCATTGACATCCCTCTGGTTGCGAGTCCTCACCATCTGAAGAAAAGCAATAGGTAAGATTTAGAAAACGTCCCCAACTATATGCATCAAGGGATATGAAACTAGGCAACTAACTAGCCTACGTGCACATGGCAATGCTAAAGCATCCCAAAATCCTCTATTAAGCACACAAACAAGCAATATATATAGCAAACAACACACCAACCAAAAACACATCAATTCCTGAGTGCTCCTATGTGCTCTAAAGTGTCCATTCTATCTAGGATGCATTCTACGGTCAACCTGTGACTCTGATACCAATCTGTGACGCCCGGTTCCGAAAAATGAACCAAGCTAACGCATATGTGTGCCTAGGACGTTCATCACACATACACGAGTGCAATCACAAAAGAGTATACAGAAAATTACCATAGAACAAGATTAATTAACCAAATTTTATTACACAACCCATATTATCCTCGAATACAAACTCTAATGAATATTAATGACAAGTTCAACTAATGTAGCGGAAATAAACTAATTAAGCAAACTAAACAGCTAAGCAGCATAAGCAATTGGGTATAGCGCAGCTGCAAAACACCACAGGCAAGCTGACAGTAGACACGGCCTAGAACTCCGCATTCTCACCATTAAACTCTCAATCCTGACCTGCAACTGTTGGGGGGATTGCAAGAGTGAGTACATGTCGTACTCAGCAAGTGTGGAAAGTATGACATGTGGCTGATTCAAATGACGACAATAATAATGGCTAAGTGCTGAAAAGTACATTAAAACATTTGAAAAGCAATATATTACATATATATGAATCAAACCCATCATAATCATAAGTAATATCATAATACCAGTCCATAATTCACCATCCTCATCAATAATTCCAGATTTCACCATTTGCCAATAACCATATTCAATACCAGAAATAAATCCATAACCATAATTTCAACCATAACCATCGCGAATCCCAATTTCCCTCTAATCATAGAAGTTGTCCAGGTGCTCATAACCAGGAGCATGGCTATCATGATAGTTTTATTTAACTCTGTAGAGGTTGTACCGCTTTACCCACGTGTTTGTGATTTCATCACCTTTCGATGACTAGAACCTCTATTATGTCGTCTCACACTTCCATCGGTGTGTGGCCAAGAGATCACAAAATAGCCTTTACAAAGGGATTACTAGCCTATTTAGACCCCACTGAGGTTTCACCGGTGGTGATGCCTCCAACTGAGCACATCTTCAACCAAGGGCCCCCTCTTGAGCCATTCGGATCCCAGGGTAGTCCCACCGATCATCAACAAACCCAATCTGACTACCCCTTCCCCGAGCATCCACAATGGTCCAAACAGCACTAGCAAAGCCCTAATTAATCATCTACGCCGCACCCATACTTGGCCTCGTGGTGGCATTGTAGTCCTGGCTTATTCTCGCATGAACCGGTCCTTAGATCTAAAGCAAGCAAACCACCATGACATCCAACCCATCCACATACCGGGCTTGCTTAGATCACCCATTACCATATCATATTGACCAGTTCATGTTAACCAAAATATCATTAATGCATAATTAAATGTGTAGTATTGTTTTCCCATCCCAATTAATTAAGCGAAGCAAAAAGGTAAAAAGCCCATCCCAACTCTCTACCATAATTCCAGGTGACAAGGGTGGTTAAACAAAGCTAGTAAACTTCCTATCATAGGGTTCCCATCAAATTGACACAAGCATGCAATTTTGCAAACAAAACATTTATTTTCAAAAATAGGATCAACATGCTTCAAGGACACTTGCCTTGCTCTTGCGGTTGATTAGGGTCAAAGCCTTCAAACTCTTGGTGCTAAAGATCCTCCGCGGCACTCTCTAGCGCAAATCCGTCTAATCCGCACAATAAACATACAACAAGAAACACAATCAAAGAGTGCACAAATATTACTCAATATGACATGACATGCATGATTAATGCAAATGCAAGGTAGAACTTGTTAATAGATTGCTTTTAATGATCACTAACTAGTTCTAATGCTTTTAATAAGTTTATACAGGTTTGGATGTGATTAGATCAAATTTTAGAATTAATTCAATGCAATTTAACCAGGAAAATCGGACTAGTCCGCTAGGGACCGAACAAGTCTGCACTCTGCGAGATCAGCAGATTAGGGTTTTCTAGATCGACGTGAATTTGGAGATTAGGGGTTGAATTCACGTAAGGAAAAGAGAATAGTAGGTATACCAGGTGTTTAGGACTCCAATGAATCAAGAAACTTGGAGGTAGCACTTGGATCTTGGTGATCTAGGGTTGGTGATGAACTTGGAGATGAATTGGTGATGAAAAACTAAAACTTGGTGGAGATCTTGATCCTCTTTTGTTTCCTCCTCTTCTTCTTCTTGCTTGGGACCTTCTCCTCCCTCCTTGATGGTGGCTCTCCACGAACTAGGGTTTGAGTGGGGTGTAAAAGTGGCAAATAGATGTCAAACCAAGGGGTGGGGTTGTTTATATAGAGGTGGAGGCTAGGGTTAGATGGATTTCGAGTTTGGGATGAGTAGAGGCCGGTTTAGAGTCCCACACGGGCTCTAAAAGAGTTAGGCACGATGTCCCTAGGACCACTTAATGTGAAACCCAAGAAACAAGTCGTAAAACAAAAGATCAATTCAGAGTCACAAAATATCGGACAAGTCCGGGCAGGACCGGACTAGTCCGAAGTCGTCCAGAGAGAAAATCGGACAAGTCTGGCCTAAAATCGAACAAGTCCGACCTTAAACAGAGAGGAAATTGGACAAGTCCGCTGGAACACCGGACTAGTCCGGAAAAGTCCAGGGACTTAGCAAAATTTCAAGGATTCTTGGAATATGAGACTAGTCTGCACAAAATCGGACAAGTCCGAAGGTTTCCAGAGGCAAAATCGGACTAGTCCGCACTTTCCTGTGTTTTAAGTGCGGTTTTGCTCCAAATCAATTTTAAATGCTCCGAATCAATTTTAAACTCGTTCCTCTTGTTGTGGGTTAATTTTAAACATGTATATGAGTGTATGTAGGGCATGATGCATGAAAATGAGGGTGTTACAAGCTGCAACCAGATGGTCAACATCATATCTTCACTGCTCCATCGCACCCTGGGGTTCTCTTGGGGCGGTGGGCATTGTAGGAGAGCTCGCATGACAATGAGAGCATGCTCGAGATTGTTGTTCGTCGATGCGGTGATCAACGCGAATGCCCCATCTTGTCGCCCAGCATTGTTTGCCAGAACAGATGGCGACTGTGGTGGCATGACATCCACCGGGACAATGGCGCCTGCTGGCTGCTGCATGTTGGAGGGATTGCCTCCAGCAGGTTGTTCAGCGTGGTTGCCGTTGGAAGATCCTGTGGCGGAGTTCACCATCTTGCGATCTCAGGCGCCCCCTACCTGGCGTGCCAAATGTCGAAGCATATGAACAACACTTCCCCCGGTACTACTAAAGTGTAGCCCGCGGAGGTTCTTGTATCGAATTCGATGCGCGAAGATCAAGATCAAGATGGAGACACAAGAGTTTTATGTGGTTCGGTCCGCTTGAGCATAATACCCTACTCCACGGGGCGTGTGTTGTTGTATTGAGGATGTCGGTTGTCTGGGCGAGCGTATCAGCTTGGCCTCACTTAGCTTGTCATGTACCGTGCGGCGCAGTCCTTTTATAGTCTAAGGACTGGCCTTATAACATTTGTCTGGCCCGACATGTAGTCCTGGCGTATTTAATTGCCCAATACACAGTCTATGAGTATTAAGTGTGATTAATAGTGTGATAACGTGTCTTAATGACAACATTACCCCTATTAACGGCCCACTGATCATGTGTCATTAACATAGCATTAATGACACGTAATCAAGTCTTGTAACTGTTGCTTTAACTGCCCCTTGAATGTCCGTGTTGTGGGAGATCCGCCTGTGTTCCCATTGGTGGTGTAGGTCCGGAGGCTCCACAAAAGGCACCTCCAGAGCTTCCCCTCGCGGGTAGGTAGATTTGGAACTGCTATACACGTGGCGGCACCGGAGCTCCCCTCTGTCGGGTATTAGGTACGGGGTCATTATCCACATGTCAATCTTGGAGCTTCCCAGTACTGGGAGTTTAGTTCCGGTCTTATCCTACACGTGGCAGTCCCAGAGCTACCCATATGAGGAGGGCAGGTCCAGTTTCGTGTGACACGTGGGGCCTGAGGAAACCTTTAACTCTGACAGGTGAAACTCTCTTGCACTTTTTGCAGAACCATGGGGTACCCGGTATGCAGGGTACCAACAACATCTGTATCAAATTCCCAAGGATGACCCAATAAAAAGAACAAGCATCCATAGGCACGACATCAAAATCAGCAAAATCATCGTAAGAACCTATTAAAAAATGTATTCTTGCTGTTTGTGTTACCCGAACCTTACCGTTTTTGTTGAACCATTAAATGTGGTATGGATGGGGGTGTGCTCTTGTTGTCAAGTCAAGTTTCTTGACGACGTCCATGTTCACTAAGTTATTGCAGCTACCTCCATCAATTATAGTGTGTACACGGCTGTCGACTGTTGGAGTCGGCAGATCTCCTGACACTATGAAAGTGTTGGAGGAGTTTGTAGTTCGGTGTGGGCGCGCGGAGACTCAAGAAGGTGAATCACGATTGGACTCGAGTGACACAGTGGTTTACGTGGTTCGGGCCGCCTGAGCGTAATACCCTACTCCACGGGTGTGTGTGTGTTGTATTAACTTGTGAGCTTGAGTGTGTTCCAGAGTTCCCTCCCCGTGTATCGTCGGTTTGTCCTTTTATAGTACAAAGACAAACCGTTACAAATCAGCCTGACCCGACATGTGGCCCTGGCGGTTACTAGTATTGATACACGAGATTAATTGTTGTTAATAACTCTGTAACGGCTCCGACAGTGCCGTTACAGGTGTTAAGATCGTCCGATTAAGTGTCATTAACGTGGAATTAATGATAATTAATCGGGTCTTGAAGTCCGCGGCTGTCCTTTGGAGATCCGGAGCCGTTACAATGTCTCCCGGGGGTTTGAAGCGGCCAGCTCCGACGTATGGACACGTGGCAGCTCCGGAGCTTGCTTGTGGGAAGCGGGAAGCTCCGGGGTGGCCTGGCACGTGTCAGGTCCGGAGCTTCTCTCGGTCAGGGGTTAAGTCCGGAGGTGCCGTTTCAGTACCTAGCCCGGAGCTTCACCCTTGCGGGTAATAGCTCCGGTCTGACAGTACACGTGGCAACCTAGGGGTTAACCATGTTGGAGAAGCAGGTCCGGTTATGTCTGACAGGTGGGCCCCCGAGGGTCTTTAATTTGAGTAGATGTCCTTCCCTTGAGATCTTTGTAACCTCAGGGGGTGTATGGTTTTTAGGGTACCGACAGTGGCCCCCTGGACCTACCTCCGGGGAAGGCCAACGGGATGAAGTCATTCCGCCGGAGGTGGGTCCACACTTGCGACTCTTGAACTGGGTCTTCAAGGGTCTTCGGAGGTGCCTTTGGCGGGACTTTACAGTTAAATCCCGACGCGTGGCGCACCTCAGGCGGCAGATAAGATCTTTGACGTGCGGATCTCTCGCAATTGAAGGTCGCCGGTTCCCGATACAAAAACCGTATCGGTTCCGCGCGCCTTGTCAGTCCGCCGCCTTTGGGTTTCCCGCCTCGTGATGACAACTGTTCGCCTGGGTAAGAACCTCGACTTGATCGTCGGGGTGGTCCCGGGCCCTCTTGTCATCGGCAGGGTTGAATTCTTGAGTAGTATCCTTGACTCTCCTGCAGTTTCCATCCAAGCGTTGCGAGGGCTTACTTAAGAAGGAAAGCGCACCGTCGGGAGTTCTTTACGCTTCCCATCTGTTCTTGCGCTCAAACTCCCGACTTGTACCTTGCTCCTCTTCTCTTGCCTAACTGTGCTGCGATGGAGTTGGGTCTGCGTGAGAGTCGTTTGAAGACAGAAAGCGATCTGAAGAAGGTCCGAGCCCTCATGGGGTGGTCGTCGGACTTCTTCAACCGTTCGGTCCGCGCCGGCGGAGAGCTTCCCTTTAAAAAGGAGCACTCCGACGAGATTGTGTATTTTTCCTCGTACGCCATGGTGGGGCTGATCCCACCGTTTTCTTCTTTCTTCTTGATGCTGCTGGACTTCTATGGTCTGCAGCTATACCACCTTGGCCCTCACTCCATTCTCCTTGTGTCCATCTTTGTCCACTTCTGCGAGATGTGGGTGGGCATCCCTCCCTGCATCGAGCTCTTCCGAACCTTCTTCACCGTCCAAACCACTGGCCGAAGCGACGAGTACCTTGGCTTCTACTACTTTGTGAAGCGCAAGAAGTGCCCTTTCAAGTACCTCCGGTCATTCCCTTCCGGGAAGTGGGATGACTGGAAGAAAGATTGGGTAGTCGTCCGGGTGGAGGAGCATGAGCGGTTGGAGTTGCCAGACGGTCTGCCCGGCATTGACACGTCGGTGTGGAGCGAAGTTCCGGTGCTGGCGGCAGCTTTTGACCCCGTCCTGACCAGGATCCGCCAATGTGTGGAGGGAGGATTGACTCCCCAGGCAGTGTTCTGCAACTTCCTGTCCAACAGGTGGGCACCGCTGAAGAGGAGGGAGAAGCTCGCCTGGGCCCTCAACAGCGTGATGGACGAGGACCGGGTTGAGACCGGGTTGAAGTCCAGCATGGTGGGGAAGACCTTGGAGTTTCACCTCAAGAAATTCCAGCACGGCATCGATGTTGACGGAGATTATTTGACTCCGCCGCCGGCTTTCCTTCCACTAAATGTGGAAGTTGAGTTCAGCAGGGAGCTCCGGCGGAAGATGCCCGCGCTTGACGACCTTGGCGTCGTCGAGAGAAGATCAACCGCCCGGTTGGCGATCCCCGGGTTGTCCGAAGGCGGCTCCGCCCCTGTCTCTCAGCCAAGAGCTGAGGTTATCGGCAAGGGCAAGGAGCTGGCGGAGGAGCCGGAGAGCCGGAAGAGAAAGCTGCGACATGCTGACGGAAGGTCCGTCGGTCTTGCCACCTCCCCCCCAGTTCCCCGTCCTCAGGAAGGAAGATCCTCCGCCGCCGTGGCGGCTGTCCCCGTGGTGGGGTCTTTCCGGAGCGCTACTGTTCCGGCGGTGGGATCCTCCCGGAGTGCGACCGTTCCCGTGGTGGATCCCTCCGGAGGTGCCAGCTCCGGGCACGCGACCCCGGCGCCAGAAGCGGTGAGGGCCTCCAGGTCCAGGAGTTCCTCCCGATCAAGGAGAGCTCTAACCCGGGAAACGCCCGTGGCCACGGCAAGTCCTGGGAGTCCTCTCGGAGCTCCTACACCGACCGTGGCCAGCCCGGAACGTCCGAGAAAGAGGTTCCGCGCAAGCTGGTGCGTGAGCCTCCCAAGGTAATTTTTCTTTCTTACCTCGATTAACTTTTAATTGTAGCATCTATTTGCTCAATTTCTTCGTTCTTTATCTGCAGCGTTCCCAAGAAGGGGAGTGAAGCTCCGCCCTCAGCCACAGTGTCTGAGGCTGCGGGGGCTTCTGCTCCAGCTCCGGTGCCGCCCCAAGCGGAGGCTGCGACAGCTCCGGCGCCGGCTGTCGTGGTCATGGACCTCGACTCGTCTCCAGAAGTTCCCGTGGTAGCGCCGGACCACGGGATTGAAGATGCGCCAGCGGCACCCGTTCCGGAGATAGAAGCTCCGGGTCCTGGTGCTGCAGAAGTAGAAGCTCCGACTATTGAGTCGGAGGAAGTAGTAGTCCCGGCTTCAGAGCCGGAAAGTGTTGAAGCCCCGGCGGTTGAGCCGGAGGTAGCTGAAGCCCCGGCATGCGAGCCGGAAGTTGAAGTGGTTCCGGCAGTTGAGCCGGTTACTTCCGAAGTTCCGGTCGCAGAGCCGGTGATTGTTGGAGCGCCGGTCGCAGAGCCGGCGGCTGAAGAGGTGAGGGAGCTGGAGCCTCCCTCAGAGGAAGTGTCCCGGCCGGGGCCAGTGGAGGCGACGACGTCAATGGTACCTGTGGCAGAGCCAGAATGCCTAAACGAAGTCGCCGACCCCCAGCCTGTGGGGGCAGATGAAGACTTGGTGGCGGGACCTCCTTCGATGGTGACTGAGGCCATCCCGGAGGAGGGCCCTAGCGCTTTGGAAGCTCGGGGTTCCACTCTCGTAGAGTGGGACCCAATTTTTGTAAATGAAGACCCGCTGGAACCAGCGGAGGAGATCCCAGAAGGTCCGGAGCCCATCTCGCTGTCGATGTCCATCGACAACGCCTGCTCCAGTCTACGTCAAGTCCAACTAGCCTTCTTCCACGACAGCAAGGCTCTTGAAGAGGAGCGCCAAACCCTTAGGCGGTGGCGTAATCGACTCCAATTCGAGACCAAGCTGGCGCAGTCGAGGCTTGCGGATGACAAGGAATGTATTAGGCGGGAGAAGATCCGTCTGGAGCTCTGGGGTGAGCTGCTGGATGAGAGGGAGAGCATGACTCACGCCCTCGATGCTCAATCCCGGGAATTCCATGACCAAGCAAAGGCTCCTAACGACGCGGCCAATGCTCGGTTTGATCAGCTCGAGGCCATCAGCACCGCACTCATCAAGCGCCGAGAGGCACTTGAAGGAAGGGAAAGACGGCTCGAGGATGAGGAGCAAAAACTCCTGGAGCTACGGGATGACGTCTTGCGACGGGAGGAAGAGCTCACCGAGAAAACAGCTCTGGCGGACAAGGGCCTTGAGGAGCGCACTAAAAAATTGGAAGAGCGCTGCCTCGAGGAGGAGGAGAAGACCTGGGTGTGGGGGCAGGATCTCTACGAGTACGAGTGTGCCCTTATCGCCTGGGAGAAGAAAGCGGAGGCTAGGGAGAAGGACCTGGTTGACCGCCGGAACAAGATCCACCTCCGGGAGGAGGAGCTCGGAAGACTTGAGAAGCGGGTTGCTGCGAAAATCCAGCAGAACGCCAAAGAAGTTGAGCGCCTCTCCCGCGAGAATTCGGAGCTGACGGCGGCCCGGAGATCCCTGGAAGAGGTGAAGAACCTGAGGAAGGCGAACTCCCTGCAAATTTGGGAGTTCCTGAGCAAGGCTGACAATGCGCTGGCGCCGATGGGTTTCAGCCCCGTGCTCCCGGATGATCCGGAGCCGGAGCCGGATCTTGCGTTGCAAGCGTTGAGCGCTGCGGGCAGCAAGCTCTCCAAGGTGGGCGACGTCATCGCGGACCAGCTGGAAGTCGAGGGGCAATCCCTGGCTAGGAACGTCACAGAGTATGTGTTGATGTGCTACACTAGCCGGAACCCTCGATTCCCTCTGGACCCGGTGCTTGAAGGCCCCGTCGAAGGAGAAGGCGAAGCTACCCGAGCCAGCGTGTCGGAGGTCGCCCAGAAGGTCGCCGAGTTCTTCCATAGGGTCTAGGACCATCTCTCTTAGCCTTTACTTGTATCTTCTCTTCTTCCTCAATTTTGTAATCCCTTGTCTCCAGATGTAATCTCCGGTCTTCTGATGAAATGAAATCCCCAATTTTTCGTGAATTTCATTTTTTTTGTCTTCAACATCTTTGTCTTCACTTGGCCCCCTGGTAGATGTGCACAATTTGATTGTGGACATGTACCAAAAGGATGTTGAGTTTTTTTGAAGACGAATTTGCTTCGAACTTGTGGAATCTATGTCCGAAGTTTTTGATAGTGAAGGTCCCCTGAAGTTGTCGGAGCTTAGAAGCTCCGGCACTGTCCATCGCTGGAGCTTAGTAGCTCCAACAATAGCCTCTATCAACACGTTGAGCGTCGATAGTTAATACTCCAAGGTGTCGGAGCTTAGTAGCTCCGGCGATGATCCTTGCCACACTTGGTTTGTTGGCAACAGACTCCAGTGACGGGGTCTTCTCACCATCTTTTAGTCAACGCCGACGGTTGACGCCCTGGTGGGAGTCGGAGCTTGGTTAGCTCCGGTTTTTCTCCCTCAACTTTGGGTTCATTTTTCCTGCACACTTAAGCCAAGAAAAATAGTAAAATTCGTTCCTTATCTATAACTTCGTCGCGGCTTACGGTTCTCAAGAGAATTTTAAGTTGAACGCGATTTTAAATACAACTGGATGCATTGTCTTTTCTCTTAGATCCAATTGTCCATGGACCCGCCTTACTTCGGCCTGCCGGGGTGTAGATAGAGTGGCATACTTAGGGTGCTTGACCAGGCTAAGTCGATAGCGCACTCCGGCCCTAGATTGGCTTGGCGGCTTTCAGGCGAGTTGACCATAAATGATATTTAAATCCAAAAGATCTGACAATACAACTCGAATCGTATATAAACCGGTCGAACTAAAAATTTCTTAAAAATTGCACGTCTCTGTTATAGACAAGAAAGAGAAAAATAAAAATGTCGAGCCTGCACAAAATGAATGCACGTGGAGTCTATTTCACATGAAGATGTCTTTCATTATAGGTCCGGGGTACAGGGGAAACAAGTACACTCTTAGGGTACGGAACCAGGCTAAGTGTGTTTGGTTTCTCGTTTGACCCAGGGTAGTTAGCCACACTTCTAGTCCGGAGACTGTATCAAGTGTTGCATGAGCTTTTCAAACCTTTCGGGAAAGGTCCGGCTGCTCTCCCGGAGGAACTACCCGACTCTGTACAATGACTCTATAACATACATTTCAAGTTACTTAAGACTCACCTCCGTGGAATTAAGTGTAAAACTTACGGAGGTGCTCGATGTTCCAAGGATTTGGGAGAGGTGTCCCATCCTCGGTAGCCAAGCGAACGCTTCCGGGACGGGATACTTTGATCACTCGGAAGGGCCCTTCCCAGCCGGGGGAAAGTTTGTTTTGCCCTTCTCTGGATAGTATTCTCCGTAGCACCAGATCGCCTTCCTCGAGCTGTCGGTTGTGTACATGCCGCTGGTGATAGCGCCGTAGAGCTTGGCGGTATCGGGCATTCCGAACAGCTGCTTGGCACCTTCCCTCCTCGAGGAGGTCTAGGTCTTCACGCCGGAGCTGGTCCTGCGCGGCTTCGTCGAAGGTCCGGACTCAGAGGGAACCCAAGGTGATTTCCGGAGGAAGGATCGCTTCAGCTCCGTACACCAGGAAGAAGGGTGTTTCTCCGGTTGCCCGACTTGGAGAAGTCCTGTTGGCCCATAGAGTGGGCGGAAGCTCTTCGATCCAATTGGCTCCGTGCTTTTTCAAACGCTCATAAGTGTGCGTTTTGAGTCCTTTAAGGATCTCTGCGTTTGCTCTCTCGGCTTGTCCATTGCTGGCAGGATGAGCTACAGAAGCGTAGCAAACTTGTATGCCGAGGTCTTCGCAATATCCTTGAAATGCGGAGCTTGTGAACTGAGTCCCATTATCAGTGATGATCTTATTTGGGACTCCGAATATGCTCACGATAGATTGTAGAAAATTGATTGCAGATTGTTTGTTGATCGTCACAACAGGAGTAGCTTCCGGCCACTTGGTGAACTTGTCGATGGCGACGTACATGAACTTGTAATCCTCCGACGGCTCTTGGGAAGGGTCCCAAGATGTCCATCCCCCACACAGCGAAAGGCCATGTAGGAGGTATCATTTGTAAGGACTGAGCAGGTGTATGAATTTGCTTTGCATGAAATTGGCATGCTTTGCATTTCTTCACTAGCTCAGTGGCATCCTGGAGCGCTGTAGGCCAGTAGAAGCCGTGCCGAAAGGCTTTTCCGACCAGCGTGCGGGAAGATGCGTGGTTCCCACACTCACCTCCATGGATTTCTGCGAGGAGCTCGCAGCCTTCTTCCCTTGTGATGCACCGCATTAGGATGCCGTTGGCACCGCGCCGGTAGAGATCCCCTTCTACCAACGTGTATCTTTTAGCCAATCTGACTACCCGGTCAGCGGATACATCATCGTCAGGAAGGATGTTGTCTTTCAAGTAGTTCCGGATCTCCGAGATCCATGCATCGGAACTGACTTGAGCATTTGAGTCTTGCGTGCTGGGTTGCTCGGAGCTTCCGACAGCACCTACGACCCTTGATGGCTGCCATGGTAACAGGGCCATCGGGACCGTCAGCTTCGGTATGTTGATCTCGCCCCCTTCGTTCAGTTCGGCAGGCTGAACTGTGGGTTTTGACAACCTCCGGACAAAGGTTCCGTCAGGAGCCGGAGCTCCGGTTGACGCCTTGGTCGAGAGTTCGTCAACTTCAGCGTTGTGAGCACGCTGAACATGGTGAAGGTCTAGGACTTCGAAGTCCTTCTGAAGCCTCTGGACTTCAAGGAGGTAAGCAGCCAGCTGGAAATTATTGCAGGAGCATTCACCCTTCACCTGCTTGATGACAAGTTGTGAATCTCCTTTGACCAGCAACTGCTTGACACCATATGATAGTGCCACCTTTAATCCATAGATGAGTGCTTCGTACTCCGCCATGTTGTTGGTTGCCTTGAAGTCAAGGTGTACCATGTATTTCACCTTCTCCCCGGTTGGTGCGAGGAGAAGGATTCCAGCTCCGGCTCCCTGCTTCTGCATGGAGCCGTCGAAGTAAAGGGTCCAGTGAGGCTTAGTGAAGGCTGGAACTTGAGGTTCCGTCTTCTGCTCGCTGGGGCCCCCAGGGTTTAATGGAGAGGGAGTCCATTCTGCCACGAAATCTGCCAACGCTTGACTCTTGATTGCTTGTCTTGGAATGAATTCAAGGTCGAATTCAGCCAATTCCGCTGCCCACTTTGCAATATTCCCAGTTGAATTGGGATTATGCAGGATCACTCGAAGTGGATATGAGGTCACCACCGAGACTTTGTGAGCTTGGAAATAGTGTCGAAGCTTCCTTGAGGCAATAAGAACTGCATAAAGCAGTTTATGCACCTCTAGGTATCGAGTCTTGGCATCATGTAACACTTCACTGATGAAGTATACCGGGCGTTGAATGGTCCGGACCCTCCCGGAGGGGTCTGGAGCCTCCTCTTCATTGATCCGGACCCTCTCGGAGGGGTCCAGACTCTCTTCGGGGACCTCCGGGTTCTGGGTGGAGGAACCCGGAGCTTCTTCAGGAATGACCTGGATCCTCTCGGAGGGATCCAGGTCCTCTGAAGTGGCTTCTTGTGGGTTCAAGTCTGGGAGCTGAGACCCAGACCCGCTTTCAGGAACCTCCGGACCCTCCCGAAGGGGTCTGGATTCCTGAGTATTGGGTAGTTCCGGTCTCTCCGCAACCAAAACCATACTGACGACTTCGTCAGCAGCTGAAATGTAAAGCAATAAAGGCTCACCAGGGTTCGGAGCTACCAAGACCGGTAGGGTGGTGAGGAACTGTTTCAGCTCCTGGAATGCCTTCTCTGCTTCTTCAGACCATTGGAATGGTCCGGACTTCCTCAACAACTCGAAGAAGGGAAGTGCCCTTTCCGCCAGTCTTGAAATGAACCGGCTGAGGGCTGCTAGACATCCAGTTAATTTTTGGACGTCTTTGATGCGGGTTGGTAGCCGCATGTCTTCAATGGCTTTTATCTTCGCCGGATTAGCCTCTATGCCTCGGTGACTTACCAGGAAACCAAGAAGCTTTCCGGAACTAACCCCAAAGACACACTTGTCTGGGTTTAGCTTCGTGCGGGTGGCCCGCAGCTTATCGAAGACAGCCTGCAAGGTGTCCAAGAGGGACTCCTTGTTTTTGACTTTGACCACGATGTCATCGACGTACACTTCCACTATGTCTCTGATGAGTTCTTCGAAAGTTTTGTACATAGCTCGTACAAAAGTTGAAGCTGCATTCTTGAGACCAAAAGGCATGGCTGTGTAACAATACAATCCGTCCACTGTGATGAATGAAGTATGCTCTTCATCCTCCCTAGACATCCTGATTTGATGATATCCAGAATATGCGTCTAGAAAACACAGTAACTCGCACCTGGAGGTGGAATCCACTATCTGGTCTATTCTAGGTAGTGGGAATGGATCTTTTGGACATGCCTTATTCAGTGTGGTGTAGTCGATGCACATCCGAAGTTTCCCGCCGGCCTTGGGTACAACGACTGGGTTTGCCAGCCATTTTGGATGGTAGACTTCTCGGATGAATCCGGCTTCGAGCAACTTCTTCACTTCTTGTCGGATGAAGTTCTGTCGCTCTACAGATTGCTTCCGAGGTTTCTGATGCACAGGCCGAGCGTCGGGGTAAATCTTCAGATTGTGCTCAATCACTTCCCTGGGGATCCCAGGCATTTGTGACGGTTGCCAAGCAAACACGTCAACGTTAGCCCGGAGGAAAGTGATGAGCGCGAGTTCCTATTTGTCGTTCAAGCCACCCGATATGCGGGTAGTTTGAGTGACATCGGAACCAATTTGGACGACTTTGACGGGAATGTCAGTGTCGCCGCTTGGCTGCACACGGGGTGCAGAGGTCGAGCCTCGTTGACGAATGCTCGGAGGTTGTGGAGCTTGCTTCTGTCTGGAGTCCTCCTCTTGCGCTGTGGTGAGTGCGTGGAGTTCCTCCAGAGCAGTTACTCCGGCAGTGCGATCTCCGCGGATCCGGAGAACGCCTACTGGTGTTGGCATCTTCAACACCAGGTATCCATAATGAGCAGCTGCCATGAATTTGTACAAGGCAGGTCTACCCAAGATGGCGTTGAATGGTAAGTTGATCTGAGCGACGTCGAAGACCAACTTCTCGGTGCGATACTTCTCACGGGTCCCGAAGGTAACGGGGAGAGTAATAGCTCCGAGTGGAGTAATGGCCCCCGGACCTACTCCGGAGAAAGGTCGAGAGGGCTGGAGGTCCGAAGGTCGGAGCTGAAGCTTAGTGAAAGCTTCGAAGCTGATGAGGTTAAGCCCCGAACCTCCGTCTACCAGGACATGATGGAGCTGGATGTTGTTGATGGTGGGAGATACCATCAAGGGTAATTGGCCAGCTCCGACCATGCTTTGAGGACAGTCTGAAGCATCAAAAGTGATGGGTGTGTCCATCCACTTTCGATGTGGCTCCGGTCTAGCTGTAGGAGCTACAGCAGCCATATCCCGTCGCATAGTCTTGATGACACGACGAGAAGTGATGTCCCATGATCCACCAAAGATGGTGTTCATGGTTTTTCGACGCTCGTTGTCGGAGACGTCGGAGTCATCGTCGACGGAGGTGTAGACGGCTTTCAGAACCTTTTTGGGGTCCTGAAACCCTAACTCCTCTTCAGCCGGAGCTTCATCGACCTTTTGTTTTCCCTCCCTCTGTCGGAAGGGAGACCCTTCCCGGCGCTTGTGGTAGCGCTCGGCAAGGTTTTGGACCTCCCGGCAGTCCTCCAGTCTGTGGCTGCTCGTTTTGTGAATGGGACACCACATCTTGGATTTGCCACCGTCTTCAGAAGACGGTCGAGGTCGCTTCTCGGGGCGTGGCCCCCGGCCACCAGGAGTTGCAGTGGCTGCAACGTTGGATGTGCCGGCCGACGGCTTCTTCTTGCCGTTGGTCTTCTTTTTCTTCTTGCCACTCCCGGAGGTAGCGGCTTCTTCTTTGGAGGATTTTTTATGATCCTCCAAAGCTGGTTTGGAGTGCATTTCACGGCCCTCCGCAGCTCTGGCACATTTGTCTGCCAAGCTGAAGAGCTCCGTGACGCTGGTGATCTCTTTGATCGCCAGCTTCTCCAACATCTTCTTGTCTCGCACACCCTGTCTGAATGCCACAATGATAGAAGCGCTTGAGATAGAAGGGATTGTGTTACGTACCTGAGAGAATCTCTGGATGAATGACCGCAAAGATTCTCCTCCTTTTTGCACGACCGCAAAAAGGTCCAGTTCAGTGCCCGGTCGGGTGTATGAACTCCCGAAGTTGGCAGTGAACTGACGGCACAGCTCCTCCCAACTGTCAATAGAGTTGGGTGGAAGGCTCATAAACCAGGACCTGGCGGTCCCAGTTAAGGCCACTGGAAAGTAATTGGCCATTACGGCCTCGTTTCCTCCAGCTGCTAGGATCGCAGTGGAGTATATCTGCAGAAATTCTACGGGATTGACAGTCCCGTCGAATTTTTCGGGCAAGTGTGGCCGGAACTTCTGTGGCCATCTAACCATGCGCAGGTGCATGGCTAGGGCGGAACAGCCTCCTCCTACTCCTTCCAGAGTAGAAAGGTCTTGAGCATCTCGTCTTTCTCGAGCTCGCTCGATGTGGACACGGCCATCCTGTTGACGGTATCAGCGATCAAGCTCCGCCCGGAGGTCGTGTGTCGAAAGCCGAGATGCGGTATGGGTGCGTCGTGCCCCAGAGGGCAACGACGTTACTTGCTGTGACGCAGCTCGTCTTCGGTTGTTGGAGACATGCGGACCAAGTCTTCCAGACAACGTCCGTCGCTGCGACGGGGCCCGCCCTGAAGGAGGTGGACCCTGGTTGTTGAGGCATTCGGCCGCTGCTGCGACCAAATGCTCAACATCAGCCCTCCATTGCTCCATGGCACCTTGAGATGCATCCGGAGGTGGTGGTCGCTGGAGAAGAGCACGCGCTGCATGGAGCGCATGTTCTGGGTTGTCACGACTTGCCGGCGCAGAATGTGACGCCGGTGCACCATCATGTTGTCCGGCATGTCTTGCCGGAGAAGATGGTGGTGGTGGGAGTGTGACTCCTGCTGGTGCTGAGGCTCCTGCCGGTGGCTGCATGTTGGAGGGATTGCCTCCGACAGCCTGAGCAGCAGGTTGCCCGTTGGATGATCCAGCCGCAGAATTCACCATTCTTGAAGATCTCAGGCGCCCCCCTACCTGGCGCGCCAACTGTCGACTGTTGGAGTCGGCAGATCTCCTGACACTATGAAAGTGTTGGAGGAGTTTGTAGTTCGGTGTGGGCGCGCGGAGACTCAAGAAGGTGAATCACGATTGGACTCGAGTGACATAGTGGTTTACGTGGTTCGGGCCGCCTGAGCGTAATACCCTACTCCACGGGTGTGTGTGTGTTGTATTAACTTGTGAGCTTGAGTGTGTTCCAGAGTTCCCTCCCCGTGTATCGTTGGTTTGTCCTTTTATAGTACAAGGACAAACCGTTACAAATCAGCCTGACCCGACATGTGGCCCTGGCGGTTACTAGTATTGATACACGAGATTAATTGTTGTTAATAACTCTGTAACGGCTCCGACAGTGCCGTTACAGGTGTTAAGATCGTCCGATTAAGTGTCATTAACGTGGAATTAATGATAATTAATCGGGTCTTGAAGTCTGCGGCTGTCCTTTGGAGATCCGGAGCCGTTACAATGTCTCCCGGGGGTTTGAAGCGGCCAGCTCCGACGTATGGACACGTGGCAGCTCCGGAGCTTGCTTGTGGGAAGCGGGAAGCTCCGGAGTGGCCTGGCACGTGTCAGGTCCGGAGCTTCTCTCGGTCAGGGGTTAAGTCCGGAGGTGCCGTTTCAGTACCTAGCCCGGAGCTTCACCCTTGCGGGTAATAGCTCCGGTCTGACAGTACACGTGGCAACCTAGGGGTTAACCATGTTGGAGAAGCAGGTCCGGTTATGTCTGACAGGTGGGCCCCCGAGGGTCTTTAATTTGAGTAGATGTCCTTCCCTTGAGATCTTTGTAACCTCAGGGGGTGTATGGTTTTTAGGGTACCGACAACGACAGTCCTTGACGACGAGAAACATGTGGAAGAGGTTGTGCCGTTGTAGCTTGTCATCGGCCTCCACTTTGGAGCTCAAGGCATGCTGCACAATGATGCTCCTATAGTTCTCCGTCGCCGCTGTACCAAGTACCTCTTCTTCAGTGTGTTCGTCATTTGGATCTGTAAAGTCAGTAGCAAGAAAATATTCATCTTCAACATCCGAAGTACTATCATACTCGCCATCGTCGCGTGCTATATATTCTCGTTTGCTCGGGCAATCTCTCATCATATGACCAAGTCCCTAGCAACAGTGACACTTAGTGTCGGAAGTATGACTCATAGAAGGAGTGGACAACAAAGGCTTGAATGATGTTGCCTTGCTGCCCTCTAGCACGCGAGAAGGTGGAGCAGCAGGTGTAGTTCATTGGCCACCATTGGATGGTGTAGTCGCTGCACGGGGGGTTGAAGAAGGTGTTGTTTTGGATGGTGTAGACGTCGAACGCGGCGTGAAGTTGCTTTTCGTGCGTTGTTGTTGTTGTTGTTGTTGGCCTTGCAATTCTTTTTCTGCCAACATAGCAAGCTGAAACAATCTGTTAACAGTATCATATTCCTTGTAATCAACAATGCCCTGAATTTCACGCCTCAACCCCCCATAAAAATGAGCTATTTTATCATCCATGTCCTCTACTACCCCACAACGCAACATACCCTTTTGTAACTCTTGATAATACTCCTCTACGGACATGTTACCTTGGTCTAAGCACTACAATTTTTCGCGAAGGTCCCACTGAAAAGATGGAGGAACAAATCAAACACGCATAGCTTCCTTTAATCTATCCCATGTTGGAGGATCATTTCTAGTTTTGATAGCAAAGTCCTTAAAGTCACTAGTGGCTTGATGAACTCTATGTTGTTCAGGAACAAGATGGGCATTAAATTTTTGCTCTACTGTCATTTCCCAATCAAGATAAGCCTCAACATCATAAGCACCAAAAAAAGAGGGTAGATTAAATTTCACTTTAGCAAAAGGATCATCAGGAGGATGATTATAATTATTATGATGATTATTACCTCTCATACCTCGACGATAAAGTGATAGTCTTGGCTGATTGTTGTGATCTTCCATATCATCATAAGCATTGTCTTCATGTCTTCCAGTGAGAGGCAACCGAGCCTCAAAAGTATTCATCTGAAGGGCAAGATCATCGAGTTGGCGAGTCAAGTTCGCCAATGACTCCTCCGTTGATGTATTGTATTTGGCGAACATATCTGTCATGGTCTTCATCATATCATGTTACTCAGCATGTTGAACACATTTGTCATCATTGTCTTCTCCTGCCATTGTTAGTAGGAAACAAAAGATGACAAAAATATGTTATCCCTATCAACTACAGTGACAATGTGAAAGGTAGAAGAAAACAATCTCTCTCGCTCAAGCGTCTTACCACGCTCTTACAAGTGTTCTTACTGACATAGCATGTGGTTTGGACGGTGAGATGAACCAATGAAGAGTGGGGTGATTGCAAAGGTACCTATTATGCTCAAGAGAAAGGTGGAGCTTGGATGGCATAATATGATGGCTAATAAGCAGAAAATTGTTAACAGGTAAACAAAATTGAATAAGTATTCAATGTAGGAAACTGTTGCTGGTCAACCAAGTGCTCTAGGGCCTAGCACAACACAAGGAAGTAGCAAGGCAAAAGGAAGACAGAATGATATAACCAACAATAACAACACAAGTAGTATAGGACAATTGCTTTAATATGCGTGCTCTTAACTATTTTTTTCTTTTTGTAATATTTTTTTGATATTTTTTCTTTACTCGGGAGCACAAAAATATGAAGCACACAAATTTGAAGCTCAATTGAATGTAATATGCGGTCTATAGAAAATCAAGAAGATTCTTTAAAATTCGTGTTGAAGCTTCGGAGGCCGGATAGCCTATCTTCTGAGGGGTATTTGGGAAATCTCATTTTCACGAACGCGGCAAAGCGGTGGAAAACCAGATGCAAAATTTCACGTAGATCAATTTGAAAAAAAATCGCCCGATTTTGAGTTCGTATGCGAAAGTTATGGCCGTTTTAAGGTAGGTCATCCGAGTTACGATTTTTGGATGTTGATTCCAACTCGGTTTGAGAACAGAACTCGCAATTGGATATGAAAACAATTGGGAATTTGCACAGCAACTAATGGGGTGGTGTGTGATGATTCAAGGATGAGTGGCACACAGGTTTGTCACCTAATCTAGGTCTCGCGATGCGGGAATTTACGCAAGGCGGCTAGCTAGGGCAAACTGATGAACGTGGTGGATCGGATTGTTGTTTAGGGATTATGGAATAGGTATCGAACAGCAAGAAAACAAGGACAAAGCATGATAACTAGGACCCAAAAGAAAAAGCTAAACCAGCAACAAGACTCGACCACATGAATGCAAACTCAACAATGCGAACTGAAAAACGAAACTGTAGGCACTATAGTCTAGGAAGCGGTAAAAACTATTTAATTTTTTTGTGGCTTTTATGTGGAGTCTAGGTATGAAACAAAACCGATCTAATGGAAGGAAAACAAAGATACCTAACGGACAACCTAGAAATCTGATACCAATTGATGAGTAGGTTAGGCCCGATCTTTCGAAAGGTAAGTCGATTGGGGTGGAGAACTCGACATTGATGATCCGTGGCACTCGAGCAATTTTAGTACCCCTGCAATCACTACACCAATGCTCCATTGGTTATCAACCGTGTTGCACATGCTTGACCATGCCAAGAAGGCTAATCCTACAAGTGCAACCAAGAACACAAGCAAGAACGTAGAAGACACGATCTGAAATCGAGAAGTTGGGTTCTCACAAACTGTAGAACGAAGAAATTGTTTATATAAGCAAAACCTGCCGAATATGATCGGCGGCTGCAGTATTTAAAGGCTAGGGTTCGACCAAAACAAGCTTAGACGCGTCACTAATGGACTCATACGGGCTACAAGGCCCAAAGGCCTGATTCGGTGGCGTAGCACCGGATAGAAATCTGGAATCGACTTGTTTCGACGATTCTTAATGACTCTGGAGGAATTTTGAGGTGGGACCAGATCCATTGGAAATTTTATATTATCCTCTTTCTGTGCATATGTGGAACTTCGAAAATGGAGTCCGTATGCATCCTGGGCGTCCATTTTAAAGTGGACTGCTCCTGGACTCCAAGTTGAACTTAAGTCCGAGTTGTAAACTAGTTCCATCAACGTGTGGACGTCCCAGCAGGTTCTCCACGTTCCCAAGGCCTCTTCCCTTCACTTGTTGATCTTCTCCATTGTTCCTAATAACAATTAAATCATCACATAGCAATCTATTCTCAAACTCACATGCAAAAGAAGTTAGGAACGAGTTCACCTGCTGATTTATTAACCGTGCTCGTGCTCTTGTAATTGGTCCTTGCAGTTCAATGTGTGTCTCCACTGTTGTGATGTCCTCATCATCGGGCTTAGGCCTCAATCAAGTGTACGAGCCCGTGAGAGAGTATGGCACAGTGGTTACGTGGTTCGGGCCGCAAGGAGCGTAATACCCTACTCCACGGTGGATTGTATTGCTAGTGAGTGTGTATGTGTGTGTGTGTCAGGGATCCGATGATCGGTCCTTGGTCCGAGTGGACCCAAGGAAAATGTCTAAGTCGGTGGCTGCCCTATCCTTTTATAGTCCAAGGTCAGACAGCTTACGAGTGGGGCCCGGGGCCCAACAGCTGGCTCTGGGGTGATCTTATCTTGTACAAGATTTAAGGCTTCTTGTGTACGCTGCCTCTGACCGCGCCTTGAAGACTTGTTGTCTTGCTGCGTCGCTCGCCAGTGGCTAGACGTAGTCGATGATGATGGCAGGGAATGTCCCATTCGTCTTGTCACCGTAAGATACCCACTTGGCGGTGTGAGGTAGGCCTGCGGCACCTTCACTGTAATGCGGTTGGACGCAGCGGTATCTGACAAGATGCGTGCGTCACACCTGTACGCTTGTGGATGGCGCGTGCCTTCAATGCGCGACTGAACAGGATGCACCG
Organism: Tuctoria greenei; assembly: GCA_036927565.1. Lineage (NCBI taxonomy): Eukaryota > Viridiplantae > Streptophyta > Magnoliopsida > Poales > Poaceae > Tuctoria > Tuctoria greenei. The sequence continues at coordinate 223,988,036 of JAYESD010000003.1, forward strand.
CCCCTTACTCTCGCAACCTACCGCCCAGGGCAAGTTTTAGGACGTGTGTCAGCTACGGAGCCCTCCTCGGTCGGAGCAAGGGCCCGGAGCCGAAGGACGCGTGGCAGCTCCAGAGCACTCCTCGGTGGGAGCAAGGGCCCGGAGCTGGAGGACGCGTGACAGCTCTGGAGCCCTCCTCGGTGGGAGCAAGGGCCCGGAGCCGGAGGACGCGTGGTAGCTCCAGAGTCCACCTCAGCGGGGAGGTCGGGTCTAGAGCTTCTTCTTGTATGCGGGAGTATCTGGTCTTGAGGGTACCGACAACAGGGAAAAACAGAAAAAAAGGGAAAAATAGCAAAATAAAGATAGTAAAAATACAGAAAGGGGAAAATGAATTTATTGATGGTTTGTAAATTGTGAACCTATTATTAATGAAATAGAAGTATTTATTTGATATAACTAAAAAGAAGATATAGATGTTTGATATGATATAAAATAGATGATAGTTGATATAGAGATCCGATATAGAGGTGAACGAGTGTTGTGAACGAAACTGTAAAGTTGAGAATCTTTTAGAAGTCACTGCAAAAGCTGGAAATATACCTTTAGAGATGTGATATAGAGGTGAACAAGTATGACTAGACTTTTATATATGACCTCAAAGAATATTCTGTCCCTACCTTGAGGTGCATGGGGGTGGATGTGCAGTGCGAAGGAGCAATGGGCATGGAGCAAGGCCGTGAATAGGTTTGTCAACAAGATCAGATTTAGTGAGCTTGCCCTCTTAAGATTGAGCTTGGTAAGTGTCGGTACCCGGCATACCGCGTACCCTCGCACACAAGCTAAAGGCGCATAAGTACCTCGTCTCCCTGCAGAGACAGGGTCCGAGGGCGCCACGTGTTCAAGAAACTCGGACACGCCTACCCTAGGTAGGGGTTCCAGGGCGCCCACGAGACATCCTGATAGGGGAGCTCAACTCCACCTCAGCGACAAGCTCCCAGGCAGCCACGTGTTCGGCAGGACGGGACCTGACCTCCCTCCTCAGAGGTGGGCTCCCAAGCTCCCACGTGGCCCACAAAGACGAGACCCGATCTCCCCCGTGGAGGTGAGAACTCGAGCTTCCACGTAGCCCTCGAAGTCGGGACCTAACCTTCCCCTCGAAGATGAGACCCTGAGCTGCCACGTGGCCCGCGAAGGCAGGCATGACCTCCACCATGGCGGCGAGCTCCCTAGCGACCGCATGGTCAGTCCACTTGCCCTGAGCAGATAGTAAGGAAGTTAAGAGGACGGTGCGCCTTGTCTCCATCAAGCCTTGAAGATGTGTGGCTTCCTCAGGCGTATGGCATGGTGCACGCCTAATGTCAGGTACTGCTACAACCAATCGCATCGCAGTGAAGACATCGCGGGCCTATCCCACTTCACCAAGTGGGTAGCTTACGGTGCCAGAGACAGTTGGATGGGACATTTCCTGCCAATGTCATCAAGGGCGCATGGGCTACTGACAACGCAGGCAGCAAACGGCGAATCCTCAAGTCCGTGGTCAGAGCAAGCTTACAGAAGAAGCCTTAGATCTTTAGGATAATATCGCCCCGGGACCACCTGTCGGGCACCGGGACCCCACTTGTAAGGCATCTGACCTTGTCTATAAAAGGCCTGAACCGCCACCAATACAGAAGACCACACTCAGAATCCCCGATACACACACAAACGCATACACACTCACCAAGCAATACAATCCACCGTGGAGTAGGGTGTTATGCTCCTTGCGGCCCGAACCACATAAAACAACTGTTCCATACTCTTCCGCTAACCGTCTAGGGGAGAACCCCAAGACTAACAAACACGCAATCACGAAGAAACTTAGAGAATCACACGTTGCTCAACCCCTCAACGAACCGTTTCTCCCGATTCTCACAAAGCACTCTTCACTCTCCCAAAAACTCGAATTTGGGCTCTAGAGGTGAAGAACAAGTGGAGAGAGGTTCTTGAGTTCAAATGGGCGTTCAGAACTGTTCAGGGGTGTTAGGCATAGTTGGTGGGTCGAAACCACCCACTATTTATACTCCAAAAGGTCATTAGAGCCGTTTGACACAGCCCACGTCGGACATGTCTGACACAAAGTCGGACTTGTTCGAATTGCTGATGTCATAAAGCGTACGGCTACCCGTTGGAATTTAAATAGTGCACCAAAAGCCACCTCGAACATGTCTGACACAAAGTCGGACATGTCTGACCTCAAAGGTCAGGCCTTTCGTTTCAGACTTGTCTGACCAAAACCACTTCAGACATGTCTGACACACAATCTCGGACATGTCTGAAGTTCTGCAGAGAGAACTCGGAAAAGTCTGACTCTCTGAGACTTAGAAAAATTTTTCTTAGTCCCGGGAACAGATCCATCTCGGAATGTCCGACCCCCAGGTTCAGACAAGTCCGAAACTTCACTGGGACTCTCACTGGAACCCTTCCAGTACCAATTCGGACATGTCTGACTCACAGTTTCGGACATATCTGACTTCCTGCAGAGAGGATTCGGACATGTCTGACACCACAAGTCAGACAAGTCCGCCCAAGCCACAAAGGCCCTACTAAAATATTCTACTAAGGGGTTGAGCACCCGAATGACTCACTAAGTGTCTACGCGTCGTGTCCCTCTTAATAGAACGATTTTTCCTATGACTCAAGGAGAAAATAGAAAACCCTATTTCTATTCTTCTTCGCCACAACTTTTCTCCTTTTGTTGTCTTTCTTCAAAGCTCCATTCCGTACTTCGGATCTGCGCTCATGCTCAACCAAGTTCATCAACACTTTAATGTTTCATCATCAATCCACCAAAACCCACAAGGGACCTAGAAGCACTTACAATCTCCCACTTTTTGGTGATTGATGACAACCAACTAAAGTCTTCGACAAAAATAAGATTTGATAGAAGTTTTGAGTCTCAAGTGTATATGAGCTTTTGGAATAACAATAAAAAACAACTCATATACACTCAATCATCGTGGGGTGCCTATATGCTCGTGTGTGTGCAATAACGTGATACAAATGAAGAAATGCACACGAGATCAATGAAGCATCATAATGATCATCATAAGGCATCAATAAACATCATTAAGCATTAACAATCATAAATGAGTAACAAATAAGTACAAGACACACCACGATAGAAAATATGACTAGATACATGTCCATGTCCAAGAATAAGCACAAGAGTCTAATACTTCTCCCCCTTTGGCATCAAGGCACCAAAAAGGAGAAAAGTGGACACTAAGAACTAGTCTACTCGTTGTCGTCCTCGTCGTCGTCGCCGTCATCGTCGTCGTCGCTCTCCTGCTCATAGTCGCTCTCCTTGCTGGAGTCGCCGTGAGCTGTAGGAGGTGCTGAGGAAGAGGCGCCGGTGCCGGTGAAGAAAGCCATATCCGCCTCGGTGAGCTCCGGAAACTCCAGTGGCTCCTCGTCTGAGCTGGTGTCGTCGACTGGAGGAAGCTGGAGGTGCTCCCTGATGGCTTCGAGGTTCCTCTGGTTCCTCTTTGCCAAGCGTTGAGTCGACCGACAGACAGTGAAGATCGACTTGAGTGCCTTGAGCAGTCTTGATGAGCAAGATGGTTGCTGCTGGGGCATGGAGGATGAGCTGGGAGGCTGAGCAGACTTCCTCCTCGAGGAGCTGGGTCCTCCCTCTGCTGGTACCGGTGCCGGTGCAGCTGCTCGAATCGGGCGGTGAAGCTTGGAAGGCTTCTGAGGCACGAGGCGCCTATGAGGCACATCCTTCACAAACTTCTGCCCGGACACCGTCTCAATGAGCTTCATCAAGTATGGGGCGTAGCAGCAGGATCTGGCTGGTGTCTCCGAGGCGATATAGATCTCCTCGTAGATATAGTCGAAGGCGTTGAACTGCTGCTCCCCTGCCAAGAGCTGGATCAGATTTCTGCTGTTGTGATTGATCCTGTTGGCATCCCCATCCTTGGGCGAGAGGGTCTTCCTGATCAGAAGGTTCACCACGGCATGGAACGGCTTGAGGCCGTGGATATGAGGAGGGTTAGCTGGATACCCATCCTCATAGAAACTCTCCATTTCTACCAAATTCACAAGATCCATCTCATGGATCCTCAGTGAGTGCTGCAGGATGTCCTCCATCCCGAGAATGCGGGCAAACTCCTCATAGCTGACTTCGTACTTCACCCCATTGGTCATCCAGGTGAAGCCGAGCTTGTCAACCCAATATAACACAGTTGCATAAAATTGGAGGATGACTTCCTCGTTCCATGGGTATTGGAGACCCATGATCTCGCTGACTCCGTGGTGCTCGCAAGCTTCGAGCACCCCCTTGAAGAGAAGGTAGTAGTCCTTCTTCTTCAATGCAGCCTTCCAATCAACCCATTGCATCTCCGTGACTGGGTTCTTCTTGGTCATGAGGACTGACCGGTAGTAATCCATGTGGAAGAAGCACCAGAAACGGGGATCCTTGCTCTCCCTTGGCTTGTCATAACACCGCACATCTCTCATGTGCATGGTGTTGTGGATGTTCCTCCAGTAGTTTACTCTGTCAGCCGTGCGTCGGGTGTCACCAACTGGAGAGTGCACGACCAACAGTTCGATCTCCTGCTGCCCTTGGGAGCTTGAGCTGCCCCCCTGACCACTGACATTTGCAAGCTGACCACTAGCGGGTCGCTTGACGATCACTTTCTTTGGTCGCTTCGACGGTTGAGCCAAAGTGTCGGGATCTGCGGGCTCCTTGCCTCTCTTGTCATGACCCATAGCTAGAAAAAGATACAAGGATAGGTAAGAGTCAAAGCAAGAGAGATAGAGCAATTAACTTGATAGTTTCGATAGAAATTAGGTCTCAGAGTTATACAGGATCGGACATGTCTGACTGGAAAGTCAGACTTGTCAGACTTAGAAAATTCGGACATGTCCGAATTTCTGTCAGACTTGTCCGACCTGTACAGAACTGACCCTAATTGCTAAGGAAACTAAGCAAATCAATTTTTCTACCGACCAAATTTTGCACCAAGGTTGCAAACATGCCTAGGAACAGTTCCAAGGGCATAAATTTGCAAACTTGCCGCTAGATTTAGAATTGAGAGGAAAGATGCGGAAAATACCTTCGGAGGAAGAAAAAGTTGAGAGAATCCGAAGGGGATGCGAATCCTCCACCCTTGAGGGAGATATGCCCTCAAGAACACCTCACAAAAGCCTCAAAAGTAATGTGGATCGCCTTGGGAGGTTTGAGAGAGAGAGAGGTTAGGGTTTGAAGTGAGGAGAGAGAGAAGGAAAGGAAACCGTCGGCCTCTTTGAAGGGGTTCGGATTTCCCACGTCGGACATGTTCGGGATTTTACTTCGGACAAGTCCGAATTCTCTCTGCAGACTTAAAACCCACTTCGGACATGTCTGACTTTAGTCAGACTTGTCCGACTCCCCCTGAGTGTATGCAATGTGCAAACACTTGGGGATATATAGATAAGAAGATATGGACATTTAGGACAGGTTTTTGCAAATATCTTTGACAAAAATGATCAGTAAGCAACCAACAATCAAACTATGATCATTTTCACCAAATAGAAGTTTAGAACATAGTTTTCAAGAAAAATAGATGAGATTTTCGAAGACACACAACATTTTGAAGTTGAAAACTAATAGCAATCACATGTGCACGACTCAAGCAATGTTTCGGAGAATCCAAGATATTTAGCTCACTCCTTCTTCATTTAGTCCTAGATGCCCGTTTGTTCCCATAGGTGTCTTGATGGGCTTCGCCTTCTCCATGCCAAACTTCTTGAGAATGTCATGAGTGTACTTGGTTTGGCATATGAAAGTCCCTTCCTCGAGTTGCTTTACTTGGAAACCTAGGAAAAACTTCAACTCCCCCATCATAGACATCTCAAATCTCTCCGTCATGATTTTGGAAAACTCATCACAAAAAGTTTTGTTAGTAGAACCAAATATGATGTCATCAACATAAATTTGGCATACAAACAAGTCACTATCAAAATGCTTAGTGAAGAGAGTATAATCGGCCTTCCCAATCTTAAAACCATTTTGAGTGAGAAAATCCCTAAGGCACTCATACCAAGCTCTAGGTGCTTGTTTGAGGCCATAGAGAGCCTTACACAACTTGTAGACGTGATCGGGATGCTCTTCATCTTCAAATCCGGGCGGTTGCTCCAAATACACTTCCTCCTTGATTGGACCGTTGAGGAATGCACTTTTCACATCCATTTGATATAACTTGAAATCATGGTGAGTAGCAAAGGCCAATAATATGCGAATAGATTCAAGCCTGGCTACGGGAGCAAATGTTTCATCGAAATCCAAACCTTCGACTTGAGCGTATCCTTTCGCTACAAGTCTTGCCTTGTTTCTTGTTACTACCCCGTGTTCATCTTGTTTGTTTTGGAACACCCACTTGGTTCCAACAACATTTGCATTTGGTCTTCTCACGAGTTCCCACACCTTGTTCCTCTTGAAGTTGTTGAGCTCTTCTTCCATCGCCATTACCCAATCCGGGTCTTGTAGAGCTTCTTCTACTTTCCGCGGCTCTAGAGAGGAAACAAAGGAGTAATGTTCACAAAAGTTAGCCATACGTGAGCGAGTAGTTACCCCTTTGGAGATGTCTCCAAGTATGTTGTCAACGGGATGGTCCCGTTGAACGCTTTGATGTACTCTTGGGTGTGGTGGTTGAGCTTCTCGATCATTATCTTCATCTTGATCATTTTCTTGATCTCCCCCTTGATCCAAGCCTCCTCCTTGATTTTGATCTTGTTGAGATTCATCTTGAGGATCTTGATCTTGTTCATGTGGGGGATTTGCATCTTCTTCGCTTGCTTGAAGATCATTTGGATCATGTGGTCGCACATCTCCAAGTGCCATTCTCCTAAGTGCTTCTTGTGGAGTCTCCTCTTGATCTAGCACACACTTATCAACTTGCTCCACTTGAGAGCCATTAGTCTAATCAAACACTATGTCATGTGCTACTTCAACAATCCCGAAGGACTTGTTGAAGACACGATAGGCGTAGGTGTTTGAGTCATAGCCAAGCAAGAAACCTTCATCGGATTTCGAAGCGAACTTCGAATTCCTAGGCTTCTTGTTGAGAATATAGCACTTGCTCCCAAAAACACGAAAGTATGAGATGTTGGGTTTGTTACCGGTTAGGAGTTCATACGAGGTCTTCTTCAAGAGTCGATGAAGATACAACCAGTTTATGGCATGGCAAGCGGTGTTAACCGCTTCCGCCCAAAACCAGTCGGACGTCTTGTACTCATCAAGCATCGTCCTTGACATCTCGATAATATTCCTATTCTTCCTCTCCGCTACTCCATTTTGTTGAGGGGAGTAGGGAGCGGAGAACTCCTGCTTGATACCTTCTTCATCCAAGAAGTCTTCAACTTGAGTGTTCTTGAACTTCGTCCCGTTGTCGCTCCTAATCTTCTTGATTCTTAAGGAGAACTCGTTTTGAGCTCTCCTCAAGAACTTTTTGAGAACTCCTTGGGTTTCACCTTTGTCATGCAAGAAAAATACCCACGTGAAGCGAGAAAAATCATCAACAATAACTAGACCATATTTGTTACCGCCAATACTAATGTAGGCGATCGGTCCGAATAGGTCCATGTGTATTAGCTCCAATGGTCTTGAGGTTGTCATGATGTTCTTGGACGGATGTTGAGCTCCTACTTGCTTTCCGGCTTGACATGCACTACATGGTCTATCTTTCTCAAAGACAACATCTTTTAGTCCACAGATATGATCCCCCTTAAGAAGTTTTTGCAAGTTTCTCATCCCAACATGGGCTAGCCTTCGGTGCCATAGCCATCCCATGTTAGTTTTTGCCATTAAGCATGTATCAATTTGGGCTTTATCCGTGGAGAAATCCACAAGGTAAAGCTTTCCCTTGAGTACGCCTTTAAAGGCGATTGAGTTGTTGCATCTTCTTGAGACGGTCACACCGTTGTTAGTGAAAAGACAATCATAACAATTATCACATAATTGAGAAATAGACAAGAGGTTGTAATCAAGTGAATCAACATGAAGCACATTAGAAAGAGTGTGTTTTGAGGAGATAGCAATTTTACCGGTGCCAAGGATTTTCCCTTGGCTATTATCCCCAAAGAAGATTACTTCACTAGGATCTTTATTCTCCTTGTACTCTACAAACATCTTCCTCTCTCCGGTCATATGATTAGTGCATCCACTGTCAATCACCCATTTTGATCCACCGAAGGAGTATGCCTACAAAAAAGAGTTATGCCTTTCCTTTAGGTACCCAAACGGAGTTGGGTCCTTTGATGTTAGTCACAAGACATTTGGGCACCCACACGCAAGGCTTTGGGCTCTTGCGGAGTGGCCCAACATATCTAGCATAAGTCTTGCCAAATTTGTTCCTCAATAAAACATAAGAAGCATCAAAGTCATGGAACAAAGGATGAGGTTCATTTTTAGGCATATAAGATGTTGAGACAATGTTCTTTCCTTTATCTTGGATGGATGAACCTTCCTTGACAACAATAATCAAGTCTTTGTTATTCTTGGGGGCTTTGGCATTTTGCCTCCGCTCCCGAGAATAACCAAGACCATCCTTGACATGGAGAGGTCTCACATTGGTGTATGCACTACGTGCATAGGCCACCTTCTCCTTGTCAAAGATGCCACCTTTCGGGTGCTTGTTTGTTTTGTGCCAAGTTAAGTTCATCCTTAAGTTTTAGGATCAAGCTTGAGCACATGCAAATGTGAACTTCCTCGGATGAAATCTTTTGAGAAGATGAGCTCTTTGAGAAAGAAGGTGCATTGATCTTAAGTGACTCAACCTTTTTCTCTAGAATCTTGTTAACCTTTGTCAAGTTAACAAGTTCATCCTTGAGCTCAACGGTCTTGTCCTTAAGATTTGAGCATGCTTCCTTGCTCATGGCAAGGTCATGCTCCAATGAATTGCTTCTTTCTCTCTCGCGCTCGAGGAGTTCCTCAAGCTCTTGACATCTCTCCAATTTTTGGATGAGCATGTCCTCTTGACGCTCAAGGAGATCCTCCTTCTCAGAGATTTCATCCATAAGAAAGTTCATCTTTCTCATGGCACTCTTACTTAAGCCTTTAAGCATGGATTCAAGTTCACTACCACTATCAAATTGATCACAAGAAGTTATAGAGGGAGTGGGTTTAGATTTGACCTTTCTCCTTCCCTCCTTTGCCATGAAACATGTGGACTTGAAATCATCAAGGTTGGGGAAAAGCTTGCTTGCACTTGAGCTCTTTCCGATGGCAATGGTTGCCACCTTCTCTTCATCGTCGGAAGATGAGTCTTCATTTGAGTCCCATTCTCTTCCAAGGTGGGCATGTCCCGATGGCTTCTTCTTCTTGAAGAGCTTCTTATCTTGGGTCTTGCTCTCCTTCTTCTTGCTTTCATTGTATGGGCAATCCGCAATGAAGTGCCCATGTTCACCACACTTGTAGCAAGTCTTCTTCTTTAGCTTCTCCTTGCTCTTGCCTTCTTGGTGATAGCCTCCCTTCTTCCTTCTCATCATCCTTCTAAACTTGTTGATGAAGAAAGCTTCTTCCTCATCGGAGTCCATGCTCTCATCATCACTTGCATCTTCATTGTAGGATGTGGAAGTTGCTTTGAGGGCTATGTCTTTCTTCTTTGATGAGGCAAGCTTTTGGAGATCGTTGTAGAACATAGCTTCCTTCTCCATCATCTCATTGTTGATTATCCTCCCAAGCACTTCTTCCGGAGTCATCTTGGTGTAGTCGGGGCTTTCACGGATCAAGGAGCAAAGAGCGATGTTTCGAGGCATGAATGCCCGAAGCATCCTCTTCACCACTTCATGGTCCGTCCATCGAGTGCTTCCATAGGCACGAATCTTGTTCACGAGCACCTTGAGGCGGTTGTACATGTCTTGGGGCGACTCACCATCCATGATGGTAAATCTCCCAAGCTCTCCTTCGATCATCTCAATCTTCGCCTCCCGGATGACTCGGTTGCCCTCGTGCGCCGTCTTCAGTGTATCCCAAATATCTTTGGCCACTTCCAAACCTTCAACTCGGTTGAATTCATCCCGAGTCAAAGATGAGGTTATGACTCCCACAGCTTGAGCATTGCGATGAAGTAGGATAGCTTGTTGTGGAGTGACGTCTTCCTCATTCCTTGGCATATGAACTCCGGTTTGCACAATCTGCCACAAACTAGGATTCAAAGAGATTAAATGCATCTTCATATTGTGTTTCCACATTGAATAGTCATTTCCATCGAATTGAGGAGGTTTGCCAAGTGGAATAGACAAATAGTGATTGTTAGCATGAAGACGATCGTAATCAAAGTGAATTTGAGTATAGTCATTGTTACCCTTCTCCTTCTCTTTGTTGATCTTGGGTTTTTTCCCTAGCTTCTCCCGAAGCTTCGCCTTGAGTTGGCGGGTCTCTTCATCGTCCTTCGGATCATCAAGAAGAACGTCGTAGTTCTTGTCATTTGAGACTTCACACTCGACATATGAGGTATCATCCTTGTTCCTTTCTTCTGCCATCGATTCTCCGAGATGTTAATCTCTTCCGGAGAAACCTGCTCTGATACCAATTGAAAGCGGCCTAGAGGGGGGGTGAATAGGCGATAATCGATAATTTAAACTTAATTCAGAGTTATGAAAACAGAGAAGTCGGACTTGTCTGAATTCTAGTCGGACAAGTCTGACCTGGGTCGGATAAGTCCGAGATTACCTGCACGATCAGACCAAATATCCAATTTTTAAGCGATCTAGTGAGAGATATCGATCCCTAGCAGTCCTACACGAAGTATGGAGTAGGAAGAAAGCTGAGGGAGAGATAGCACGCGGAAAACACTAGAATCAAAACTCGCGGGAAAGGAAGAACAACAAGAGACAAACGATTTTATCCTGAGGTTCGGAATCACAAAGGATCCTACGTCCCCGTTGAGGAGTCCACAAAGGACCAGGCCTTCTCTAGCCTTTCCCTCACGAGTTGCCACAAAGGCCAACTCCCAAATCTTCCACTATCATAAAGATTGTTACAAACTCCCTGATTACAAGAGATCACAAAGAAATCGCAGGGCGACGCCTAACCGTCTAGGGGAGAACCCCAAAGCAACAAACACGCAATCACGAAGAAACTTAGCGAATCACACGTTGCTCAACCCCTCAACGAACCATTTCTCCCGATTCTCACAAAGCACTCTTCACTCTCCCAAAAACTCGAATTTGGGCTCTAGAGGTGAAGAACAAGTGGAGAGAGGTTCTTGAGTTCAAATGGGCGTTCAGAACTGTTTAGGGGTGTTAGGCATAGTTGGTGGGTCGAAACCACCCACTATTTATACTCCAAAAGGTCATTAGAGCCGTTTGACACAACCCACGTCGGACATGTCTAACACAAAGTTGGACTTGTCCGAATTGCTGATGTCATAAAGCGTACGGCTACCCGTTGGAATTTAAATAGTGCACCAAAAGCCACCTCGGACATGTCTGACACAAAGTCGGACATGTCTGACCTCAAAGGTCAGGCCTTTCACTTCAGACTTGTCTGACCAAAACCACTTCAGACATGTCTAACACACAATCCCAGACATGTCTGAAGTTCTGCAGAGAGAACTCGGACAAGTCTGACTCTCTAGGACTTAGAAAAATTTTTCTTAGTCCCGAGAACAGATCCATCTTGGACATGTCCGACCCCCAGGTTCGGACAAGTCCGAAACTTGACTGGACACTGGAACCCTTCCAGTACCAATTCGGACATGTCTGACTCACAGTTTCGGACATGTCTGACTTCCTTCAGAGAGGATTCGGACATGTCTGACACCACAAGTCAGACAAGTCCGCCCAAGCCACAAAGGCCCTACTAAAATCTTCTACTAAGGGGTTGAGCACCCGAATGACTCACTAAGTGTCTACGCGTCGTGTCCCTCTTAATAGTACGGTTTTTCCTACGGCTCAAGGAGAAAATAGAAAACCCTATTTCTATTCTTCTTCGCCACAACTTTTCTCCTTTTGCCGTCTTTCTTCAAAGATCCATTCCGTACTTCGGATCTGCGCTCATGCTCAACCAAGTTCATCAGCACTTTAATGGTTCATCATCAATCCACCAAAACCCACAAGGGACCTAGATGCACTTACAACCCGCTTCTAGGAATGCGGTCAAGACCCTGCGCCGGGCAATGACTTCGTCAGCCTCTATGCATGCCTCGGTGCCGCATCACAAATGGATGGAGACGATGATCTGCTTCGACGCCTCTGACTGCCCCAAGAACATGGCGGGAGCCAGGCAGCTGCCCCTCCTCGTCACCCCCACCATCACCAATGTAAAGTTTTACCACGTCCTGGTAGATAGTGGAGTCGGCCTCAACCTCATCAGCTGTGCCGCTTTCGATAAGCTGAGGATCCCCGTGTTTGAGCTCGCCCCGTACGGCTGCATCCACCTCCGGGTGACCCTAGGGACACCCGAGAACTTCAGGATGAAGAATATCCTATTCGACGTCGCAGAGGTTAGCCTCCCCTACCACGCCATTATCGGCAGGCCAACCCTGTCCTCAAGATGCCAACACCTTCTGGCGTCCTCAAGATCTGTGGAGATCGTGCTGCTGCGGTGACCGTCTCGGAGAAACTCCAAATGTTGGCAACGGTCCCAACACCTGTCCTGAGTGATGTCGAGCCAAGTAAGCCTTTGTTGGACCCACGCACTCGCAGCCGTGTCGCCACACCACGGATGTCAGGCATCCCCAGGGAAGTGATCGAGCACCATATGAAGATCTACCCCGACGCACGGCGGCAACAACAGAGGCTCTGTAAGCAGTCCATCGAGCGGCGAACTTCATCTGCGAGAAGATCAAGAAGCTCCTCGATGCTGGCTTCATACGAGAGGTCCACCATCCCATGTGGCTGGCCAATATGGTTGTCGTCCCCAAAGCTGGCGGTAAGCTTCGGATGTGCATTGACTACACCAACCTCAACAAGGCATGTCCTAAAGATCCCTTCCCTCTCCCTAGAATTGATCAAATCGTAGATTCAACTTCGGGGTGTGATATGCTATGCTTTCTAGATGCATATTCAGGGTTCCATCAAATCCCAATGTCTAGAGAGGATAAAGAACATACCGCATTTATAACCGTAGATGGCCTTTACTGCTATGTCTCCATGCCTTACGGTCTTAAGAATGCCCTCCCCACCTTTGTACGAGCTATGCATAAAACATTCGGGAACCTCATTCGGGACCTAGTAGAGGTATATGTTGATGATATCGTAGTAAAAATCCAGTCACATACATCGTTACTGGAAAACCTCACCTTAGTCTTTGATAGATTGTGAACCACACGCACGAAGCTCAATCCCGACAAATGCGTGTTCGGAGTCAAAGCTGGGAAGCTCCTCGGTTTCTTGGTCTCACACCGAGGGATTGAGGCCAACCCAAAAAAGATCAAGGCGGTGGAGCTGATGGGGCTCTCAGCCCGCATCAAGGATGTACGGAAGCTTGCAAGGTGTTTGGCGGCCATCAGTCGGTTTATCTCTAGGCTGGCTGAGCGGGACCTCACGTTCTTCAAGCTCTTGCGCCACTCCGGACAGTTCATTTGGACTGAAGAGGTGGAGAAGGCGTTCCACGAGCTAAAGCAGCAGTTGATGACGCTGCCAATAATGGTGGCACCAGAGCCCAAGGAGCCCCTGTACCTCTACATCACCGCCACAACAGAGGTCGTAAGCATGGTTTTGGTTGCAGAGCGGAATAGTCACCAGCAGCCCTGATGAAAGGAAGGGACCTCTGCCGTGGACTCTAAGCCCGAGGGCTTGGAGCTTGCAGGGGGCCCCAACGACAAAGGAGCCTTTGGGTCCTAGCCCCCAGAAGACGTCCGGGGTCCCCCAAGGGGGCCCCGGAGAGCAAGGAGCCTCTGGGTCCCAGCCCCCAGAGGACCTCCGGGACCCCAAGGGGGCCCCAGAGCGCAAGGAGCCTCTGGGTCCCAGCCCCCAGAGGACATTCGGGTCCCTCAAGGGGGCCCCAGAGAGCAAGGAGCCTCTGGGTCCCAGCTCCCAGAGGACCTCCGGGCCCCCCAAGGGGGCCCAGAGCGCAAGGAGCCTCTGGATCCTAGCCCCTAGAGGACGTCCGTGTCCCCCAGGGGGGCCTCGGAGACCAAGGAGCCTCTGGGTCCCAGCCCCTAGAGGACATCTGGGTCCCCCAAGGGTGCCCTAGAGAGTAAGGAGCCTCTTGGTCCCAGCCTCCAGAGGACGTCTGGGTCCCCCAAGGGTGCCCCAGAGAGCAAGGAGCCTCTGGGTCCCAGCCCCCAGAGGACGTCTGGGTCCCCCAAGGGGGCCCCGGAGAGCAAGGAGCCTCTGGGTCCCAGCCCCCAGAGGACCTCTGGGTCCCTCAAGGGGGCCCCGGATCTCAAGAAACCTTTGAGCCCCAGCCCCCAAAGGAAGCGTCAGGCCCAAGAGACATAGAGTCGCTGGACATGGAGCAGAGGGAAGAAGATGCGCCAGATTCCCCAAGAAGGTCCCGGACCATCCAACGCCCGATTTACTTCATCAGCAAAGTCCTACACGAGGCAAAGACAAGGTACCTCGATGTACACAAGTTTCTCTATGTGGTGCTAATCGCATCAAGGAAGCTCTGCCATTATTTTCAAGCGCACTGAGTATCAGTGGTGACTTTGTTCCCATTGGGAGCAGTGCTGCACAGCCCAAACACAACTTGCAATATCGCCAAGTGGGCGGCTGAATTAGCGGAGTTCAAGCTTGATTTATTGCCACGACATGCAATCAAGAGTCAAGCTCTGGCAGACTTCGTTGCCGAGTGGACCCCCTCACCGAGCAACCCAGGGGGCTGAGAAATCAGTGAATCGGAGCCCAGGGATCCGGTACTTACCGGGCCTCACTGGATGCTCTTCTTCGATGGATCCTCAAGGAAGCAAGGGGCTGGAGCCAGTGTATTGCTCACCTCGCCAACACAGGAGCAATCCAAGTACGCAGTTCGCCTCGACTTCAAGGCCACCGACAACATGGCGGAGTACGAATCCCTCATCTTCGGGCTCACAGCTGCGCAGGATCTTGGTGTCCAGCAGGTGCTGGTCAAGGGAGACTCCCAGCTGATCATCAAGCAAGTCTGGGGTGAGTGCTACTGCAACGACCCGCAGCTCGTGGCATATCTGATACATTTCAAGAAGCTAGAAGCTGTGTTCGAGGCCTTGGATCTCTACCATGTGCCGCGAGCCAACAACTCCATCGCCGATGCCCTGTCAACCATGGCATCCACAGGAGCCCCCGTTCCAGAAGGGGTCTTCAGTAGGAGGTTGGTGCGGCCGACAGCTAGGCCGGCAGGACCTAATGAAGAAAGAGAGCCTAACCCCACAGAGCTAGCAACCATGGCAGGCTTGCGATCGTGGGGGACACGAGGTCCTTGAGCGTCACCAAGGATCCCCTATCACCTAAAGCCCAAGATATGGAAATTCAGGATAGTCCCGATGCATGGATCACGGAGGTCCGGGACTACCTAAAGGACAACCTCGTCCCGAAGGACCCAGCATCCGCGGAGAGGATCGTGAGGATGGCAAAACACTACATGCTGGTAGAAGGTGATCTCTGCTGACGTGTGCCAACAGCGTGCTCCTACGGTGCATAACACGGTAGGAAGGTTGCGACTTTCTCGTAGAAATCCACGAAGGAGAATGTGGGAATCACGCGGATTCTCGCACGCTGGTTGGCAAAGCCTTCCGGCATGGTTTCTACTGACCAACAACACTACAAGACGCCGTCAAACTGATCAAGAAGTGCAAGGCATGCCAGTTCCACGCCAAGCAAATTCACACCCCAGCGCAGCCACTATAGATGGTCCCGCCCTCCTGGCCTTTCGCGGTCTGTGGGCTGGATATCCTGGGATCCTTTCCCAGGGTGGTCGGAGGGTACCAGTGCCTCTATGTCGCATGAGATAAGTGCACCAAGTGGCCGGAAGCAGCCCCAGTAATCAACATCAACAAGGAGTCCGCACTCAAGTTCATCAAATCAATTGTCTACAGGTTCGGGGTCCCGAACAGGATCATCACCGACAACGGGACTTAGATCACCAGTGCAGCTTTCCACGACTACTGTGAATACCTTGGCATCCAATTTTGTTATGCATCTGTGGCTCATCCAAAGAGCAACAGACAAGTTGAAAGGGCCAACGCTAAGATCCTTAGGGGCCTCAAGACACGCTGAATGTGGCCTAGAGGGGGGGGGGGTGAATAGGCCTTTTGATTTTTGTCGAAACCTGCAACACTTAACAACCAGATCAAATCTTGAGATATCGGACTACTTCGGTCGAGTGCGGACTAGTCCAGTGTGTACCGACTAGGGTTATCAAATTTGATCGATTATCTTGATCCTAGGATGTATGCAGCGGAAATATACTTGTAATTAAAGTGTTACACAGTTATGAACTAGGATGTACCACAAGTTAATCTTATATTTAATGTTTCAATGTAAAGTGAGTAAGATTGGTTGAAACCCTAGATATATATGAAGTGTAAGAACAATGGATGCAAAGAAAGAACACAAGCACTTTATCCCGTGGTTCGGTTCCCACAGAGGCAACCTACATCCACGTTGAGGAGTCCACAAAAGGATCGGGTCTTCTCCAACCCTACCCTCGTCGGATCACCACGGAGTCCAATCCTCTTCACTAATCACAAAGGGAAAATAACCAAATTCAAGGGGCCTTCTCACACTTTGAGGGCTCCCCAAGATTACAATATGAACACCACCAAGAACACACTCTCAAGATCACAATGAAAACCACAAGAGTGTGTTAGGGAATCAAACCAAGAGCTCAATGAGTGATAAACCGTGTCTCTCTAATGATCCAAAGTGTATCCTCAAGGGATTGATTTTTTTCTTGCGTTTGATTTCATGGAGAGAGGTGTTTTCTAGGCTCTTGGGAGGTGTGACAGTGCAGGGGTTCAAGAGATTTGAAAGATGGGCCATGTACACCTATTTATATGGGGTTCCCAAAAGTTACCGTTAGGGTTTAGAAAGATCGGACTAGTCCGTGGTGGACACCGGACTAGTCTGGTGTGCTGCGTGTAGCAAATCCTAGGTGTCCCGAAATATCGGACTTGTCCGGCTGAGAGCGGACTTGTTCGACTTTGGTTCTGGAAAACTTCGGACTAGTCTGATAAATATCAGACTTGTCTGGATATGTGAAACCCTAAGTGAATTTGAAACAAGTCCGCACTTGGAGGACTTGTCCGATTTAGATCAGAGGGTTTTTCGGACTAGTCCGTGCTAATATCGGACTTGTCTAATTAACATCAGGAAGATATCGGACTAGTCCGTTGTGTTATCGGACTTGTCCAATTTTGTGCAACTTGTGAAGTGTTTGGGTACTAGTACGCACTAGGGAGGACTAGTCCGATTCTAGTCAGAGAGATATCGGACTAGTCCGTGGTGATATCGGACTAGTCTGGTCAGTGAAAAACTGGACTGTGAGGACAATTCCGCATTGTGAGGACTTGTCTGATCTTGTACAGAAAGATAACAGACTAGTCTGGGGTCAGTTGGACTAGTACGGTCCTGTATAAATATGTGCAATGTGTGAGATTATTTGTGCTTGAGCTCTTGGGGTGTGTTTCCTTAGC
The DNA here is from genome assembly GCA_036927565.1 of Tuctoria greenei. NCBI lineage: Eukaryota > Viridiplantae > Streptophyta > Magnoliopsida > Poales > Poaceae > Tuctoria > Tuctoria greenei. The sequence goes on from JAYESD010000003.1 coordinate 224,005,594, forward strand.
ACACTCCATACACAATGATCTACTACGCTTGTTTCTTGAGCTCTTTTCCGCATTACTCCTCATTCTCCTTTCTTTTTGACACTTTGCTCATTTTCTCATTAGAACCTGTGCTCATCTCAACAAAGTGGTTAGGATCTCATTTGCTTGTCATAAATCATCCAAAACCCACAAGGGATTCCTAGATGCACTTTCAATCTCCCCCTTTTTGGTGATTGATGACAACCAATTGAGATTTCACAAAATAAGATAAAAAGTTGAGATTTTCATAAAGTGTGCACATATGAGTTTAAAACACATTAAGCAATGAAAACATGATCCATATGTGCACTCTTTATGGTGGGATGCAGAACTGAGTGTATAGAAACAATAATCATGATGAGAATGACATAATTGACATCAACATGTTAACAACAATCATATATGCCATTCTCAGAGCAAAAACACAGACTATATCGATATCTTCACAAACAGTTCAAGGGCCCGAGTCCCCAATGCCAAAATATGCAAGCATGGAGGGAGTCAAGGGCCCGATCTCAGTGAAGTCAGAATCTGAGTCATCAGAAATGACTGGAGATCCAATGGGCTCGATCTCTAGCTTCTGGCAAATCTGCTTCACATTCTCTTTGACATATCTCATGTTGGCCTTTCTCCTCTTGTTTAGCTTGTGGGCCTTCACTTCGGCCTTTTTGCAGGAGGCAAATATGGCTAACATATACTTTAAGATACCACTTGGGGACCCCTTTTGAGGAGGGGCCCTAGAGGCGGGAGCGCCCTAGCATCTCCGCTGGCTCTCACTGGAGCCTCAGGGCTGGGAGATGGAGAGGGAGCTGCTTGTATACTTGGCTGTTTAGGCTTCTGGGGCCTCAAGGGAGATGCTCCACATCCTTGACAAACTCTATGCCTGTGACCTTCTCAATCATGAACATGAGGTAAGGTGCATAGCCACAGGACCTGTTCGGCGTGCAGGAGATGTTCACCATGTCGTTCCAAATATAGTCAAAGACATCAAATTTCCTGTCTTTGCTAATGACCTTCATCAAGGTCCTGAGATACCCCTGCACACTTCCACCATCCCCATCCTTGGAGGCAATGGTCTTCCTAAGGACCCTGTTCAAAACCACAAAGAAAGGCTTCATGTTCTTCGTGGAAGGAGGATTGAACTTGGAGTTGGGTTCATAGAGAAACTTCATCCTGTCCTTCTCAATGACAGCAATGTTGTGGATGATCACATTGTCATTGTTGGAGGTGTCAAGATGTAGCAATCTTGCAAACTCTTCATAAGTGATGGTGTACTTGGATCCATGAGTCATCCAAGTCACCCTTTCTTCCTCGTCACTCGCAAAGTGGCAAGTAGCATAAAACTGGGCAATCACCTCATCATTCCAATTGTTTCTGAAAAGCGAAGAGGTCCTTCAAGCCATGTCTTGCAACTGCCTCGATCACCTCCACAAAAGGTGAGCAGTCCTTCTTCTCAAAACCTCCCATCAGCAGCTTGCTTGGGACGGTTGTAGCAATAAACATTTCTAAACTTTGCAGTCGTGTCGCTGCCCTTTCCATTAAACCTTTCCTCCGCGGGATCCCGGGCCCCTTCCCTTGGAGCTAACAACTTTAGGGGGCCAATCATGCCCGTTGCAATCCCTTTGCCCTTGCCCCTTGCTTGGCGAGGGCCACCTCCAGCAGAAGCCTTGGAGGCAAGCTTCTTCACAAGCACCTTCCTTCGAGCCTGGGGAGGGGAAGGAGCTGGCTCGGATGCGCCCTCTTGGCGCTTCTTGGTTAGACTCGTCGAGGACCGAAGCACGACTTCGTGGTCCATCTCGGTCTCGAAATCAGATATTTCGTCGTTGGTGCTTGACATTGTCCTCAGAATGGATTTCACAAGGTATTGATGAGAATAGATAACAAGGAATTGCATTGAAGAATTAAGAAGTTAGGGATGAGTTCAGAAACATCAGACTAGTCTGGTGTACAGGCATGGACTAGTCTAGTGTTCAACCTCTAGAACTCTAACTACGAGACAAATGGTGATTCCTAATGCACAACTAGCTTAGCATCAATGTAATACATCAAGGAAGCATGTATATGGTGATAGGAACTAAGCTAGTTGATCAACATTGAAGGAAATAGCAATTTCTAGGGTTTGGGATGAGATCTTACCAAAATTGCTTGATTCTCGGAGATGTAGGGGTTGAAGGATCGAACAAGTCCGTGGTCTTCAATCCCTACGCGAAGAAGGTCAATTTCCACCCAAACTTGCGAAGTTTTGATGGAGGAAACGCCAAATCGCCTTGGGGAGCTCAAGCGTGGAGAGAGAAAGCTTGAGGCAAGTGTGGGGTGAGGAAGATTAGGGTTTGGCAGCGGCTAGGGTTATGGACACGAAAAATCGGACAAGTCCAAAAATGATCAAACTAGTCTGAACTTTCCCAGAGACTATATCGGACTAGCCCGTGGTCTGTTGAACTAGTCCAGCCTAATCATCATTCTGCGGACTAGTCTGCACGGGCGGACTAGTCCGAGCAACCACGGACTAGTCCGTGGTCACTAGGGAAGAAATGTTTAGCCCATTCATATATATTCGAAGGTACTTATTAAGAAAATAGAGAGGTGAAGCAAATCAAATAATCTTGATGAATATGATCAGTAAGCATACAACAATCAAGCAATGATCATAATTCACCAAGATCTAGTAATTGACATAGTTTTTTGGAAAAATTGAGAGAGATGATTTTGACAACACAATCAATGAATTTTGAAGATAGTATTCAGGTATACAAGTTTTTCAAGCCACACTTCGAGCATCAAGGATATTTATTTCATTTCGGAGTTCGCAAAAACGTTTTTCATCAAGTGGCTTGGTGAATATATCGGCTAGTTGCTTTTCGGTATTGACATGTGAAATGGCTATATCTCCCTTCATTGAATGGTCTCTCAAAAAGTGATGTCGGATGTCTATGTGTTTGGTCCTAGAGTGCTCAACGGGATTATGGGCAATTTTAATGGCACTCTCATTATCACAAAGGAGTGGAATACGGATCATATTGTAACCGCAATCCCTTAGAGTCTGTCACATCCAAAGGAGTAGAGCACAACAACTCTCGACTGCAACATACTCCGCTTCGGCCGTGGATAGGGCAATTGAGTTTTGTTTCTTGGAGGACCAAGAAACTAGGGATCTACCTAGGAATTGGCATGTACCGGAGGTACTTTTTCTATCTACTTTGCATCCGGCATAATCTGTATCGGAGTAACCGATGAGATTGAATTTGGAACCTTTGGGGTACCAAAGGCCTAGGTTGGGTGTATGAACTAAATACGGCAAGATTCTCTTGACGACTGTCAAATGACACTCTTTTGGGTTGGCTTGAAACCTTGCACACAAGCATACACTCAACATAATGTCTGGCCTAGATGCACATTAGTAGAGTAGAGATCCAATCATGGAGCGATATACCTTTTGATCGACATTTGGTCCATCTTCATTGTGATCCAAGTGGCCATTCGTTGCCATGGGAGTCTTTATAGGCTTCGCCTTGTCCATTCCAAACTTCTTAAGTATGTCTTGAGTGTACTTGGTTTGGCTTATGAACGTCCCTTCCTTTTTGCCTCACTTGGAATCCCAAGAAGTACTTTAGCTCTCCCATCATAGACATTTCAAACCTATCTGTCATGATCTTACTAAATTCATCACAAAAAGATTTATTAGTTGAACCGAAGATTATATCATCAACATAAATTTGACAAACAAAGAGATCATTGTCAAAGTTATTTGTAAACAATGTATAATCTACTTTATCGAACTTAAAACCATTTTCAATTAAGAAATCTCTAAGACACTCATACCAAGCTCTAGGAGCTTGTTTGAGGTCGTAGAGAGCCTTACGCAATTTAAATACAAGGATTCTCAACTTTTCTCGTTCTAGCTTGTTTCCTTTGATTCCAAGGTTGTACATTGGCTTCATAGATGTATTCCTACCACTTTCCTGCCCTTTTGTATCTTTAGATAGAAGTTTTGAATTCAAAGGAAATCGTTAGGGTTCTTATGCCAGGCCGGACTAGTCCGATGCTCAGATACGGACAAGTCCGGTACGCCGGACAAGTTCGCACTCTGAAACCGGACAAGTCCGGTCTCTAACATCTGAATCTTTGCATTGTCTTCAATCCTTGGTTCATTCTTATCTAATCCGTGAACTCCCTATCAGGCACGATGTCTTTAGGCTCAGATGACAGCTCTTTCCACATTGATGAAGAAGCTCAATGCGAAAGAGTGAGGAGAGCCAAGGAGAGAGTTATGAAGAAAAGACATGATGTCAATGTCCACTCTCCACCCTCGGACAACAATCTGCCTAGGAAGAGGAAGGTTATTGTCAAGAAGGCTCAAAGAAATGCTGCTGCTGAGAGCTCATCAGGGCAAAAAAGGGCTCTCAATAAAGGGAAGGGACTTGCTAGTGGTCCCATTGGGCCCTTGAAGATGAAAAACCCCAGTCACCGCATTAGGCAGCCTTCTATTGAGGATTTCACTGGAAAAGGGGGTGAGCTAGCCGATAACTTCAAGAAGATTGATGTGTATAATCAACCTAGGCAATGCTCTGACCCAAGATTCTGGAGCAACTTCCATGCCGACTACTACGAGCACGTGTACATGAAGATGAAGAATCCTGTTGTGAAGAGTCAATGGGTGAATGTTGGCTACATGCAGTCGAAGAGGTTTCCTACTTTTCGTGAGGTGGTTGAGGCTTTGGAGAGGCACGGTCTGAAGGGACTGTTTTCCTTTGAGAATGACTGGAACAATGAGATCATCACCCAATTTTACTCTACCCTCTACTTTGCTCGTGGTGATGGAGACAGTCTTACTTGGATGACTCATGGTTCCAAGTATAGTGTCACTTATGATGAGTTTGCAAGGATTCTTCACCTTGAACACACTCTGGATCATGATCTTGTCATCCACAATATGAAACCCTTGGAGAAGGATGAGCTTAAGTTCCTCTATGACACAAGGATGCCCTATGTTCCTCCCAACAGCAAATATCTAAAGCCCTTCTTTGTGGTCCTCAACAGAATCTTGAGGAAGACAATAGCCCCGAAAGATGGAGATGTGGGGACTATCCAAGGAACCTTGAGGACCCTAATGAAGATCATTAGTGGAAGGAGACCGTTCAATGTTTTTGAGTACATCTACAATGACATTGTGAACATCTCAATCACTCCCAAAAGGTCTTGTGGGTATGCCCCGTACATCATGTACATGATTGAGAAAGTGACCGGACTTGAGTTTGTCAAGGTTGTTTCTCATACTGAGTTGAAGCTACAAAAGCCCACCGAGTACACCCTTCCCTTAGCACCAACTACTCCTTCCTCCCCCGAAGCTGAGAGGAGGTCTTAACAATCTCAGAATGTGAATGCCACAAGGTCTGCAACTGCTCCTCCTGGTTCTTATCTTGTCCATGAACCCTCCGGTGGCATCTTCAAAATTCTCTCCTCCATATTTGCCTATTGCCGCAAGATCGAAGTCATGCAATGGAAACATCAACAGTATGTGAATGCCAATATCAAGTCTATCTGTGAGAAGCTGGAGATTGAGTCGGTTGGATTGCCGCCCGCCTTCGAGGACTCAGAGGAAGATCCTGCTCCGGTGAATGACGATGATGGTGAAGATGAAGATCGGATTGAAACTGAAGAAGGGAGCAGTGATGAGTGATTCCCCTCGATTTTTCCCTTTTTGGTGTCTTGATGCCAAAGGGAGAGAGATTGAGACTCGAACTATCTATAGTATTAGTTATTAACCTTTTGTGATCGAGGACATGTACCTATTTTTAAAACTTTGTAATGCAACATTTCTTTTCCTATGTGTGATGCTTATTGTTGCTCTAATGCTTACTTCTATGTTCATTATTGTTTATCTTTATTTCATCACACTTTGTTGATCACACACATGTTAGGAACCCCACCATAAGGTGTGTGCATATGTGAGAAGCCTTTTGTGAATTAATCGTTATTCTCCTATGTGCACACCTTATGAAAATCAAAATTTTATTCTCAATTGTGATATCTCAAATGGTTGTCATCAATCACCAAAAAGGGGGAGATTGTAAGTGCATCTGGAATATCCCTTGTGGGTTTTGGCTAATTGATGACGAACATATGAGATCCTAATGAAACTATTAAGATGATTGCAGGACAAACAAAGTGAAACAGCTCGGTGCACACAAAAAGGTGAAAAATGGAGTGGTGTCCAAAGAGGAATACTTTGATGGAACTTGGAAGAACACATTAGATTTTAAACGTATAGGGAGTGTATGAAAGACACACATCCCAAGAGCTCACGACCTTGTGCAGGGGTAAGGGTTTTAAAATTAACCTAACATCTCACAGTGCACCTGACTAGTCCATTTTCCAACCAGACTAGTCCGCCAGAGTTTCTGGAGTCTGTTTTCACATAGGGCTGGACTAGTCCGTTTTCCAACTGAACTAGTTCGCCAGACTTTCTGGAGTTTGCTTTCACATAGGCTGGACTAGTCCGTTTTCCAACCGGACTAGTCCGCCAGACTTTCTAGAGTCCATCTTCACATAGGATCGGACAAGTCCGTTTTCCAACTGGACTAGTCCGCCAAACTTTCTGGACATTGAGTTTCACTGTGAACGGACAAGTCCGGACTTGCACCGGACTAGTTCAGTATTAGGGTTTTACAACGGTAACTTTTTGGAAACCCTATAAAAAGAGGATCCACGGCTTTCCTATGAAAATACACGTCGAATACATCTGAAAATATGAACCCTAGCGCTGCCACCTTGTCCCAAGAGCCCAAAACACATCTCCCCACACATCTAAAGTGCAAAAAGAGTAAAATCAATTGAACACTTGGATTCGGGATTGGGAGATCATCGTTACTTTGTTGCGAGCTCTTGGGGTTTGATCTTTCTACACTCATACTCTGCATTGTAATACTTTCAAGTGTATTTGATCGCTTCTTTCGTTGTAATTCTCGTGGGATCCCTCAACGTGTGAGGTTGCCCCACAAACTCGGTGATTACCCGTGCTAGTGGAATCGAGTCAGCCTGTGTGGTGACTTGAAGAGGGAAAGGGTTGGAGACCTGGCTCTGTGTGAGCTTCCTCAACGAGGACGTAGATCTCGTGGTGAGATCGAACCTCGGTAAAAATTTGTGTCTCTTGTGCCTTATTTCTTTTACATTTTGTTCACTAGATCACTTGATTACTAAACATCAATTTAAGTTGCTTATAAGTTTCCACGTGCATTCATACAATAATCGTAAACCAAAGTATCTGTTGTTCTCATTTCCGCTGTTAAAAGAATCTAATTTCCCAAACAACACTTAATCAATTCACTTATTTCAGCACACCGGACTAGTCCGCCCACGCAACTGGACTAGTCCGGTCAAACAAGTTTTTGACAACTCTATTAAGTGTGCAAGAAATTTTAAAGGCCTATTCACCCCCCTCTAGGCCACATTCAATTGGTATTAGAGCAAGGTTCTCCGTCAACGCGACTCACATCTCGGAGAGATCAATGGCCTCTGAGAAGAACAACGATACCCCAAAGACGAACATCAATGAGGAGGAACAAGAAGCTAAAGCCTTCGATGTGCTGAAAGAAAGCCCACATGATGATGAAGAAGTGCGACAGCTAAAGGCACTCCTGAGAAAGAAACTGCTGGCACAAAAAGGAAAAGAAGAAGAGAAGACGACCGGGAGTGGTCATCACGACTACTCCCGATATCCTTACAACTACAACCGTCTCAATTCAAACAATCACTATCTCTCTATTCCTTTGGGAAAGCCTCCACAGTTTGATAGAAGTGACTACACCATGTGGAAGTACAACATGAAAATGCATCTAATATCTCTGAATCCAAGTCTGTGGCACATTGTTTGCACAGGCATAGATATTCCGGGCACGGATGAGAAACTCACTCCAGAACAAGAACAAGAGATTCACAGAAACGCACAAGCCATCGCAGTGATCATATCATCACTAAGAAGAGAGGAATTAACCAAGATTGATGGTTTAGAAAGTGCAAAAGAAATATGGGATACACTTAAGACAACTCACAAAGGAAATAGGTCGGTTCGTGAAGCTAAAATTGAGATGCTTGAAGGAGAGTTTGGGAGATTTGCTATTGAAGAAGGCGAATCACCTCAAGACATGTACAACCGGTTGAAGGCACTCATCAACAAAATTCGTGCCTATGGAAGTAAGAAATGGACGGATCACGAGGTGGCCAAAAGAATGATTAGAGCCTTCATGCCAAGAAATGTCACACTTTGCTCAATGATTAGAGAAATCCCTGGTTTTCACAAAATGACTCCCGATGAGTTATTGGGGAAGATCATAAATCATGAAGTGATGGAGAAAGAGGCTCAATACATCAAAGACTTAGTCGAACTCACCTCTTTCAAAAGGAAAGAAGTTGCTCTCAAAGCAACGTGCAGACTCAAACTCAAATAAACTCGTGAAGACCAAGACAACGGAGATACAAGTGACGAGAGCACCACTCTTGATGATGAAGAAATGGTACTCTTTATCAAGAAGTTCAAGCGCATGATGAAAAGAAGACACAACAACAATTCAAATGAAGTCAAAAGCAAGGATAAAGGGAAATTCAAGGCTCGACGCACTTGCTACAACTACGGAGAGTATGGTCACTTCATGGTGGACTGCCCTTATGGAGAAAACAAAAAGAAGAAGGAAACAAGACCTCAAGAAAAGAAAAATTTCAGAAAAAAAGACAAGCCCATCAAGCTCACAGTGGCAAGGAGTGGGACTCAAACGACGAGTCCTCCTCCGATGACGAAGAAGAGATGACCACTATCACAGTCAAGAAACCCACTATGAGAGCCACACTCTTCCCAAACATGGGAGGACAAGATATGAACAACCACACTTGCCTTATGGCTAAGGAAGGCAAGAAAAAGGTTCGACTTACTTCTCCTATGATAAATTCCTCTATTGATGACTTTGATAGCTCTAGTGATAATGAAGAAATATTTAGAGGATTAAGTAAAATTGCTTTAAGGAAAATGGAAATGTTATCGAACGAAATCTTTGAAAAGGAGGAACTTGTTAACCGATAAGAAGATATGTTCATCCGTGAAAGAAAGATATATCAAGAAGTTGAAAAGCTTCTTGAGCTTGAAAGAGAGAAGAACGAGTCACTTGTGTTTGAGCTAGCCTTGAGTAAGGAAACTTACTCAAAGCTAGAGGACTCGCATATTGCAATCAAGGAAGAACTTGCTAACTTGTCAAAAGTTAACAAGATCCTTGAGGTGCAAGTTGAGTCGCTCAAGCAAAGTGACTCCTCTTCCTCCAAGAGCTCTTCCTCCAAAGATATGAGTTCGACAACAATCAGAACCTGCACTTGCTCTAGTAAGAAGAATGTTATTTCTAATACTTCAACTTCTCATAATATGCATCCTTCCACAAGCGGCATTTTTGATAAGGATAAGATCAAATATGCACGCAGTGCATATATGGTCACTAGACCTCCTAATGTCAAAGATGGTCTTGGTTTTGACAGGAACAAACACATGTCTACTCCTAATCATGCTAAGAATAGAATCACTTTTGTTAAGGAGAAATCCCATGAATCTGATTTACAAATATTGTTTCGTACATTTGATGCTTCCTATGTTCTTATGAAAAACAAATATGGAAAAGTCATTGCTAAATATACAGGGCCACGCCACAAGAACTTGAAAACTTGTGTGTGGGTGCCCAAGACTCTTGTGACTAACTTGAGAGGACCCAAGCAAGCTTGGGTACCTAAAACCAAGGAATAATTCTGTTTTGCAGGCTTACTCCTCCGGTGGATCTAAATGGGTGCTATATAGGGGATGCACAAATCACATAACCGGAGAGAGAGAGGTATGTTTGTGGAGTACGAGTACAACAAGGATCCAGGTGAAGGCATATACTTTGGAGATAACAGCCAAGGAAAGGTCCTTGGTAGCGGTAACATCGAAATATCCTCTCAACACACATTATCTAATGTTTTACATGTAGACTCTCTAGATTATAATCTTTTGTCAATATCTCAACTATGCGACAAAGGTTACAATTGTTTATTCACTAATGAGGGTGTGACCGTTCTTAGAAGAAGAGATGGCTCGATTGCATTCAAGGGAATGTTGAAGGGAAAGCTTTATCTTGTTGACTTCAACAAAGATAAAGCTGAACTCAACACTTGTTTGGTTGCTAAGACCAATATGGGATGGTTGTGGCATAGACGGCTAGCCCATGTTGGGATGAGAAATCTGCAGAAACTTCTAAAAGTTGGTTACATCCGTGGTCTTAAGGATGTGGTTTTTGAAAAAGACAGGCCGTGCAGCGCTTGTCAAGCAGGAAAACAAGTCGAAACACCACACCCCGCCAAGAATGTGATGACTACCTCAAGACCGCTGGAACTTCTCCACATGGATATCTTTGGTCCAATTGCGTACATCAGCATCGGCGGTAACAAATACGGTTTTGTAATTGTTGATGATTATTCAAGATTTACCTGGGTATTTTTATTGTATGATAAATCAGAAACTCAGGGAATCCTCAAGAAGTTCTTGAAAAGAGCTCAGAACAAATTCTCATCAACCATAAAGAATATCATAAGTGACAACAGAACAGAATTCAAGAACACCCAAGTTGAAGAGTATCTCAATGAAGAAGGGATAAAGCATGAGTTCTCAGCACCCTACTCTCCTCAACAAAACGGAGTGGCCGAAAGGAAGAACAGAACATTGATCGAAATGGCCAGAACTATGTTGGATGAATACAAGACATCAGATCGATTTTGGACAGAAGCGGTGAACACCGCTTGTCATGCCATAAATCGGCTGTACCTCCACCGACTACTGAAGAAAACTCCATATGAGCTCCTTACCGGTAAAACGCCTAATGTATCTTATTTCAAAGTCTTTGGTTGTAAATGTTTTATTCTGAACAAGAAACCGAGGGCCTCGAAGTTCGCTTCAAAGTCCGATGAAGGGTTCTTGCTCGGTTATGAATCGAATGCCTACGCCTATCGTGTCTTCAACAAGGTGTCAGGCCTTGTTGAAGTAGCACGTGACGTAGTGTTCGATGAATCTAACGGCTCACAAGTGGAGCAAGTTGATAAGTGTATGCTAGATAAAGAGGAAGCTCCATATGAAGCGCTGATGAAAATGGCACTTGGTGATATTTTACCACAAGAGCAAACGTTAGACTCAAATGCACAAGATGAACTTCAACATGGAGGCAATGATCAAGGGGGAGCTCTTGCACAAGATCAAGATGAGGAAGATCAAGAATATCAAGACAATCATGGAAGCAATGATCTAGGGGGAGACAATGAACATGAAGATAATGAAGAACAAGCAACTACACAAGTTCCACACCCAAGAGTACATCAGAGCATGCAAAGAGACCATCCTGTCAATAATATCATTGGAGATATTGCCAAGAGAGTAACTACTAGATCTCGAGTTGCAAATTTTTGTGAATACTATTCTTTTGTGTCTTTTCTGGAACCATACAGGGTAGAAGAAGCCTTAAGGGATCCAGACTGGGTGATGGCAATGCAAGAGGAGTTGAACAACTTCAAAAGAAATAAAGTGTGGGAGCTGGTGGAGAGACCAAGGGCGAACATCGTTGGAACCAAATGGGTCTTTCGGAACAAGCAAGATGAGCATGGAGTAGTAACAAGAAATAAAGTGAGATTGGTGGCCAAAGGCTATTCTCAGGTCGATGGTTTGGACTTCGATGAAACTTTCACTCCTGTAGCTAGACTTGAGTCCATTCGTATTTTATTGGCATATGCTACTCACCATAATTTTAAGTTGTATCAAATGTAAGTCAAAAGCGCCTTCCTAAATGGTCCAATAAAGGAGGAAGTTTATGTGGAGCAGCCACTAGGATTCGAAGACCAAAAGTATCCCAATCATGTCTACAAACTGCGTAAGGCTCTCTATGGCCTCAAACAAGCTCCTCGAGCTTGGTATGAGTGCCTTAGAGATTTTCTGACTAAAAATGGATTCAAAATTGGTAAAGCTGACTATACACTCTTCACTAAACATCTTGATGATCATCTATTCGTATGTCAAATTTATGTTGATGACATTATCTTTGGATCCACTAACAAGTCCTTCTGTGAAGAGTTTAGCAAAATTATGACAGATAGGTTCGAGATGTCAATGATGCGTGAATTGAAGTTCTTCTTGGGATTCCAAGTGAAGCAACTGAGAAAAGGTTTTGTGAACTTAGGAATGAGCTTAACATTCTTGACTCTCGAAATGTCGCTTGAAACGTTGCATATCTGGTTGAAACTTCAAATGTTACATTTTATTGTTAAAATTGCTCCTCATCTCTTTATTCTTCTAAGAAAACTATTTTAATGAAGAAATCTTGCAGTTTATGACCACTTTTCATTGTTACTTATCTACTGGTCGTAATTACCAATATTATTTCCAAAACTATTGTCCTTGGATCACTATTAATCATTTCTATATGTATCAAGTCTGTTGAAACCGGACTTGTCAGGTTTACCACCAGACTAGTACGAACAGACGAAATTCCTAGGTTTTCCAGGGGCACCGGACTAGTCTGCCACCGTGACCAGACTAGTCCGGTCCATCACGTATATAAGCGGTTGACGGCCCAAATTTGAAACCCAAACCTATCCCTCCACTTGGTCTCTCTCTCCTCTCCTAAACTGTAAGACCTACATGTGCTGAATACATTGGCTTGTAGTGAATACACTTGGCTTTGATGATAAAAGTTTTGAATATCACCAAAACACCTTTTTATCAAGGTCCGACTCTAGCTCTGAGCTACAGCAAGGTCCGACGATAGGTCCGGCTTGGTTTGGGTAGCTCCGGTTACGTTCGATGCTAGGTCCGACGAGCTTTGGTCAGCTCCGGTGAAGTTTTATCTTTAGCTCCGACATGTTTTTGATAGCTCCGGCATGTTTTTGCTAAGCTCCGAGTTGATTTTTCTAGCTCTGGCTTTTGGGTTTACTAGTACCGACTAGTTCTGGTTAGCTCCGGCGCTAGATCCTGCTAGTTTTGTAAGCTTCGGCAGGAGCTTGGTTATACTAGTTCTGGTAAGTTCCGCCGCTAGGTTGTACTAGCTTTTGTTAGCTCCGACTCAAGGTTCGGGTTGCTCTGGCGAGGTCCAGAACTTGACCGCAGTGCTTCTGCTTTTCATTTGCAATGTTTCGTACTTACTTTACATTGTTGGAAAGTTTGCTTAGTATTCTTTTACTAAGTTTTTGGTGCATTTTGGATGATATGGCTGATATCGTTTTGCTATGCTTTGCAACATGCTTATGTGAGGCTCTCACGTAAGGTGGTGTGTTCGGAACTAACTTGAGTCAAGTCGAGGACTTGGGCTCGTATGGATTGGTTGTTTATTCATGTGCAGGTGTTGCTCGAGTTCAAGACATGGCTGGTGACGGGATCCATTGGACTAGTCTCAGGGAGGAGATGAGGTTCCAACAACCAAATTCAGGAGGAATTGTGGTTGAGCTAATCAGGAGGTTACGCAGCATGATTGAATCAAGAATAATGCATATGAAGGTATCATGGACGTCATTGGAAGATGTTTGCACATGTGAAAGGAGTGCATGGACGTGGCTACATGGTTCCGAGACGTGATGAAGAGATGTGGACGTAAAGAATTGGTCGGAAAGGTCCAACCGACTCGGTTATGGACTCAGGCTGCGGCTGAGTCGGGTTTGACTCAAATATGGAAAGATTTGAGTTGGTTATGATAGGATTCCGTGTGGGTCAAGAATTTGAGTTGTTTAGGAATGTGGGATACGTTCCTAAGGTGTTTGGAAGTCTTAAGATTGCTTCTATCTGCGTATAGAAGAATCTTGAGCAGTTATGGAAAGTTACGATTCGTGATCTGAGTAGGATTGGAGTCCTAGTTGATATTGAGTTGGCCTAAGGGCTGGTTATATAAGCAAGGGAGCCCAGAGCTCGTGGGGCAAGACTTTGGGGTTGTTCCTCTTGTGTTCTATTGAATAAAATTCGTAGTTTGAAGGAACTTTTGTGCCTTGTTCGTCCGACTTGTTCCAGACAAGTTTTACTCATCGAGTTTCTGGACAGCACTACCTTTTGTCGGTGGTTTTATCATAACTCGAGTTTTACAAATCCAATTAACGTGATTTTTTTTGGGTTGTCTTCACAACTTGATTGCCTATCATATGTCAAAATTTCACGGTCATTGGATTTGTGGTCTATGATCTACACGAGTTTCTTTGCAGCGTTCCAGAACTGTTTTTTTCTCGGGTAGGACAGATTGACCATTGTTTGATTTTTCAATCATAGCTTGAGTTTTTCTCGATGGATTTGAGTGATTCCTTTTGTGTTTTCTTCGTGACTTGATTCTCTTTGATATCCATCACTTTTGTCATGGTGAAACACATTTAGATTAGTCTCACACACGATTTCTTTAAGAGATCGTTTTTCTGCCGAAGGGGTTGAGGTTTAATTGTTTGCGCTGCGTAAGATTTTTAAATCTACCATTCACCCCTCCTCTGGTAGCTTTTCACGTGATCTTCGATCCTACAATTGGTATCAGAGCTACGGTGCTCTAATCTTTGTGATTTGCACGTGTTTTTGACTAATCATCATGGAGAAGTCTCCGCCAAACCTTGTGTGTTTGCTGGTCTTGATTTTCAGGTTTGGAAGGCACACATGGAGGCTTTCATCCAGGCACAAGGCTTTGCAATATGGGAGAAGGTATACAAGCCTTACGAAGTGCCATCAAACGATCAAGTTACGGCTACAAATCTGAGAGATGTCGACAACAACAACAAGGCTCGGAACTTGATCATACAAGGATTAACACAAAGCGACTTTGACCGTGTTGCACACCTTCGATCTGCATACGATGTGTGGAAAGCACTTTGTGACTACCATGAAGGATCCAACACGATCAAAGAGGTAAGGCAAGACATGTTCAAGAAAGAATACATGTGCTTTGAGATGCAACCCGGTGAGTCTATTGATGACCTTTTTGCTCGCTTTAATAAGATTCTCAGCAACTTGCGTAGTGTCAATGTTAATTTTTCAGATGCTGAAAACGCTAGGCAATTGCTAAGTGCATTAGATATGTCAATTTGGGAGATGAAAGTCACATCTATTCGTGAATCTACTGTCATGAGTTCACTTACTTTAGATGTGCTATATTCCAAGTTAAAAACTCATAAAATTGACATAATCTCACGTAAGAACCCCAATAAGTCTATTGCATTTGTTTCACAACGTGATATGTGTAGCTCCGGCCAATCATCATCTTGCAATACTCTTGCTTTGTTGTCCTCACTAACCGTGGAGCAGATCGAAGAATTTCCAGAAGAGGAGTTGGCACTCATCTCTACTAGATTCTCAAAAGCATTGCAAAATGTGAGAACTAGAAGGAGAGGAAGCTCCGGACCTCAATGCTGTTTTGAATGTGGTAAAACAGGACACTTTCGTACAGAATGCCCTAACCTTTCAGTTCCGACCACCCGGGAAGAAAAACAACTCAAGGTTCAGACCTCCTCTGGAAATTTCAACAAGAAGAAGAAAGGTACCATAGGACGCAAGATGATCAACAGTTTCATCACCGCACTTCAAGAGTTCAGTTCAAGCGACGTGGACATTGGAAGTGATGAAGATGACGATGATTTGGCAAACTTGTGCTTCATGGCGGGCAAGTCAAGATCAAGTATGGAGGAGGCAGAACACAACAGCGACAATGAAGAGGTATGTCCTACTTGCGAATAAAGTGTGATGCTATTTCTCGTGCCACTATTATTGTTAAGAAAAAGGACAAAAGGCTTAGGGATAGTGCTGCTAAAATTGAATCACTAGAATCTGAAATCAACCGTTTAAAAACTTTGATTCCTAGTGATAATGCATGTTCCTCATGTGATTTAATATATGAACAATTGTCCTCATTAAGAAGTGCGCACACCTCCACACTTGATAAACTTGAGTTAGAAACTGAAAAGAACAAAGAGCTTGCTGCACTTAATGATAAAAACTTGAAAGATGCTAGCTGTTCTACAATTGATTTGCATTTTTCTACTTGTGATGATCTTGATAAGAAACTACAGGATGCTATGAATGAAATTTATATATTGAACAATGCTTTACGTTCTCATGAAGTTAAATTTTGTTCAAATTGCAAAGTAAAAGGAAAAACTTCATGTAAAAATTGTCTTGACCTGTCCAATAAACTTGATGACATGCATAGGACATTAGATCGGTTTTGTAATGGGAATAAGAACCTAAAGTTGCTGCTGAATTCTTCCAAGTCATGCAATGATAAAACTGGTTTAGGTTTTGATTCTCATGCTCATGCTAAGGCACATCCACCTAAAATTGTAAAGTCATTAGGAAGTGGTTTGATTCAAACAGTTCCTAAACTAAAAGGAGTGGTTTTTAAATCTGCAGGAGTGTTGCCTCATTCGGTTTAAAATAAAAATATTGCTTGCTCATCTAGACATGAACACAAAGTTAAATTTCATTGTACCTTTTGTGGTAGAGATGGTCATGTCATAGATTTTTGTTATAGACTAGCTAAACAACAGAAAAGGGAAAGAATGGTTGCTAGATCTCATAACTTTCATGCAAAATTTGCTGCACACATTGAACCAAATGTACAACCTGCTGTTTTGAGTCAAAAACATTCAAAGTTTACCTCCGGACCTTCTGTTTTTGCCTCCGGAGCTACTGATTTTTGTGCTACACAAGTAACACCTTATGGGTCAGTAGTCAAGAATAAAAAATCTCAAACTTTGACTCATAAACCTGCTGTTTTGTCTCAGCTTTCGCGTGTTTTTCCTGCTGCACGTCGCGTGACTCAGTATTGGATTCCTAAATGCCTTTTGACTAACCCCAGTATTGAGTCATCGACGTATTGTGCTTCTATGTAGGTTACACGTTTGAGGAAGGAGAACATTTGGATTGTGGATTCAGGTTGCTCACACCACATGACCGGTAACAAAGATTGGTTCTCCTCCCTCTCTTTTGTGTCACGTGTAGAGAATGTTACTTTTGCCGATAATTCTTCAACTCCTATAATTGCTAAGGGTTCAGTTAGAGTAAATGATCACTACACTTTAAAGGATGTGACACTTGTCAAAAATTTGAAATACAACTTGCTTTCTATTGCACAATTGCTAGATGAAAATCTAGAAATTATTTTCAATAAAAGCTGCTGCAAAGTTGTAGGTTCAAATAGTGAGCTTATTTTTAACATGTCTCCGTTTGGAAGACTTTTTAAAGCTGATTTTGATATGTCTTCCTCTAAGCATAGGTGTCTAGTTGCTAATGATTCAAAGGACTTATATTTTTGGCATCGTAGACTTGGTCACGTAGGCTTTGATCACCTAACGCGTGTTAGTGCTCTTAATCGCATACGTGGGCTTCCTAAGCTTAAAGGGGACAAAGAAATTGTGTGCTCTTCTTGTAGACATGCTAAGATGGTTGCAGGTTCACATACTCCTCTCACAATGATCATGACAACTGAACCATGTCAACTTTTGCATCTTGACACCGTAGGACCTTCATGTGTTCAATCCTTCGGAGGTAAATGGTATGTTCTTGTTATTGTTGATGATTATTCTAGATACTCTTGGGTTTACTTTATGGCGTCTAAGAATGAATCTTTTAGTCACTTTAGGACTTTATTTCTTAGATTATCAATTGATCACCCAGGATCTTTAAAGACAATTAGAAGTGATAACGGAACTGAATTTAAAAATCAATCTTTTGATCACTTTTGTGCTGAAAAAGGAATAGATCATCAACTTTCTTCACCATATGTACCTCAACAAAACGGTGTTGTAGAAAGAAAGAACAGAACCTTAGTTGAGATGGCTAGGACTATGCTTGATGAATATCAAACTCCTAGGAAATTTTGGGCTGATGCGTTAGCAACCGCTTGCTATGTCTCATATCGTGTTTTCTTGCGTGCTAAGCTAGGTAAAACACCATATGAGCTTCGGCTTGGACATAGGCCTAGTGTTACACACTTTCGGGTCTTTGGTTGCAAATGCTTTGTTAAGAAACATGGTAATCTTGATAAATTTGAACCTAGATCCATTGATGGCATGTTTCTTGGTTATCCATCTCATACTAGAGGCTACCGTGTGCTTTTACTTGACACTAACAAATTGTGGAGACTTGTGAAGTGTCTTTTGATGAAGCTAGCCCAGGTACAAGCTCCGGTGTTGCAGGACCAGATCCGTATCCTCAGGGGAGGGTATTTTCGAAGATGAAGAAGAGCCGATGATACTGCCTGGCAGTTCCGAAGTTGACACATGTCCAGCTCCAGACATTGATCAAGCTCCGACTATCACCTATGCTGGTCCTGATCGTCCACAAGTCACAAGCTCATCAATCTACGATGAACCTAATGAAGAAGAAGCTTGTGAGACATCTGTTCCCCTACGGTTTTACAAAGGTCATCCCCCACAACAGATGATTCGAAGCTTGCACGAACGAGTCACACGGTCCAGGTTTTGCGATCCAAACTCTCATGCTCATCCGGCTTTTGTTGCTGCTTTTGAACCAAAAGATATATCACACGCACTCACTAATGAATCTTGGATTATTGCCATGCAAGAAGAGTTAGAAAATTTTGAAAGAAATAATGTTTGGAAACTTGTACCTCCACCTCAAGGTCACACTTTAATTGGAACTAAATGGGTATATAAAAATAAACAAAGTGAGGATGGGGTTGTGGTTAGGAATAAGGCTAGGTTGGTTGCTCGAGGTTTCACTCAAGTTGAAGGTCTAGATTTTGATGAAACATTTGCTCCTGTCGCTAGATTAGAAGCCATAAGAATTTTGTTAGCTTTTGCAACATCTAATGGTTTTAAGCTATTTCAAATGGATGTTAAAAGTGCTTTTCTTAATGGCTACATAGATGTGGAGGTTTATGTCAAACAACCACCGGGTTTTGAAAATCCAGATTTTCCTAATCATGTTTACAAACTGTCCAAAGCCTTGTACAGTATCAAACAAGCCCCTAGAGCATGGTATGATAGGTTAAAAACATTCTTGCTTGAAAAAGGTTTTACCATGGGCAAGGTTGATAAAACTCTTTTTGTGCTTAAGCATGGCAATGACTCATTATTCGTTCAAGTGTATGTGGATGATATTATCTTTGGTTGTGCTTCTCATGATCTTGTGTCCAAGTTTTCAGCAATGATGAGTTCCGAAATTGAAATGAGTATGATGGGTGAACTCACTTACTTTTTGGGGCTGCAAATCAAGCAAACCAAGGAGGGTACCTTTGTGCATCAAACAAAGTATACCAAAGACCTCCTAAGGCGCTTCAACATGAACAAAAGCAAGCCTCTTCGGACACCAATGGGAATAGCAACAACAATTGAACTTGATGAAGATGGTGAATCTATGAATCAAAAAGAATATAGAAGCATGATCGGATCACTTTTGTACCTCACGGCATCAAGACCGGACATACAATTCAGTGTATGTCTTTGTGCACGGTTTCAAGCTTCCCCATGTGTTTCACATTGTCAAGCCGTCAAAAGGATTCTCAGGTACTTACATGGAACTCAAGAATTTGGCATTTTTCTTCCTTCTTCCTCAACCGTTACTTTGAAAGCTTTTTCGGATGCTGATTTTGGGGGTTGTAGGATTGATGGGAAAAGTACTTCTGGTGCTTGTCATTTTCTTGGTAATTCTCTTGTTGCTTGGTCCTCTAGAAAACAAAATTCAGTTGCACAATCCACAGCCGAATCTGAATATGTAGCTGCTGCTAGTGCTTGCTCACAAATTCTTTGGATTGTTCAAACACTTAAGGACTATGGGGTTGATCTAGATAGTGTTCCACTGTTCTGTGATAACACTAGTTCCATTTGCATTGCTAAAAACCCTGTGCAACATTCTAGAACTAAGCACATTGACATTAGGTATCACTTTCTCCGAGATAATGTTGAAAAAGGAAACATTGTGCTTCACCATGTAGATACCGAACAACAATTAGCTGACATTTTTACAAAACCTTTGGATTTCACTCGTTTTTGTTACATTCGTAGTGAAATAGGGGTTATGCATCATCATGGCTTAAATTGAGGGGGAGTTTTGAATCTTGGGAAGTCTATGTGCGAATCTGAAATTAAAATAATATGAGCATAGTATTTCATACATATATGACTTTGTGATTCCTTTTACATGCTGAAAGTTCTTACTACATTACTCGTGTTATACATTTTGTAATTTTTGCCATGTCTAGTAATTGGAATAATTACTTACACTAAAACTGGTCATGGCCGAACTTTCTTGATGTTTTGAACTTGTTACATGTTCACAAGTGCTTTTAATCATTAAGAAGTCATCAAGTAATCAACTCAAATGTTGAGTTTTTATGAACAAATATAAATTGAGAAAAGATCAAGAGAATATGCATGCATCACACTTCTTCTTTTGAGATGGCTTATCATTGCACTTAGATATGAACTTGGAAGAAGTTGTGTATGACTAAAACCATGTCCTTAAGCTTCTGATTGTCAAATGACATAGGCTTGGCTTGGTTGGTTAGAATAAGGCTGATGCGCATATAATCTCTTGCAAATATCATATGATCTAAATTTATTCTTTGAAAAATAATAAAATGCAGTAACTAGTGTCATGCTTTCAGGTTTTGAGATAGTTAAGTTTGTGAGATCATGACTTGCTTAAATTGAAAATTACAATTGATCTCTAGCATGGCTTACACTACTTTATGTATTTCATTGATGTGATAATGTAAGGTACTTGATAGTATGACTTGGATGAGCTTTGTTGTATATGTTATAATATGCTCATAAAAACTAAAGGGGGAGAGATAAATTGTTTATATGCTCATGACTTGCTGAATACATTGTCAAAGGGGGAGAGATAAGCATGAAGAGAAAGAGAATATGTACATAAGGAGAGATAATAAAGGGGGGAGATTTTTCTCTCATTTTACTTTTGATTTACAAAGGGGGAGAAATTGCCTTCAAAAACTTTTATGTGAATAAGCCAATGTCCAGATTTTAAATGGTGTTGCCAATGCATTCATCAAGGGGGAGATTGTAAGACCTATATGTGCTTAATACATTGGCTTGTAGTGAATACAGTTGGCTTTGATGATAAAAGTTTTGAATATCACCAAAACACGTTTTTATCAAGGTCCGACTCTAGCTCTGAGCTACAGCAAGGTCCGAAGGTAGGTCCGGCTTGGTTTGGGTAGCTCCGGTTACGTTCGATGCTAGGTCCGACTAGCTTTGGTCAGCTCCGGTGAAGTTTTATCTTTAGCTCCGACATGTTTTTGATAGCTCCGGCATGTTTTTGCTAAGCTCCGAGTTGATTTTTCTAGCTCTGGCTTTTGGGTTTACTAGTTCCGACTAGTTCTGGTTAGCTCCGGCGCTAGGTCCTGCTAGTTTTGTAAGCTCCGGCGGGAGCTTGGTTATACTAGTTCTGGTAAGTTCCGCCGCTAGGTTGTACTAGCTTTTGTTAGCTCCGGCTCAAGGTTCGGGTTGCTCTGGCAAGGTCCGGAACTTAACCGCAGTGCTTCTGCTTTTCATTTGCAATGTTTCATACTTGCTTTACATTGTTGGAAAGTTTGCTTAGTATTCTTTTACTAAGTTTTTGGTGCATTTTGGATGATATGGCTGGTATCGTTTTGTTATGCTTTGCAACGTGCTTATGTGAGGCTCTCACGTAAGGTGTTGTGTTCGGAACTAACTTGAGTCAAGTCGAGGACTTGGGCTCGTATGGATTGGTTGTTTATTCATGTGCAGGTGTTGCTTGAGTTCAAGACATGGCTGGTGACGGGATCCATTGGACTAGTCTCAGGGAGGAGATGAGGTTCCAACAACCAAATTCAGGAGGAATTGTGGTTGAGCTGATCAGGAGGTTGCGCAACATGATTGAATCAAGAACAATGCATATGAAGGTATCATGGACGTCATTGGAAGATGTTTGCACATGTGCAAGGAGTGCATGGACGTGGCTACATGGTTCCGAGATGTGATGAATAGATGTGGACGTAAAGAATTGGTCGGAAAGGTCCAACCGACTAGGTTATGGACTCAGGCTGTGGTTGAGTCGGGTTTGACTCAAATATGGAAAGATTTGAGTTGGTTATGATAGGATTCCGTGTGGGTCACGAATTTGAGTTGTTTAGGAATTTAGGCTACGTTCCTAAGGTGTTTGGAAGTCTTAAGATTGCTTCTATCTGCGTATAGAGGAATCTTGAGCAGTTATGGAAAGTTACGATTCGTGATCTGAGTAGGATTGGAGTCCTAGTTGATATTGAGTTGGCCTAAGGGCTGGTTATATAAGTAAGGGAGCCCAGAGCTCGTGGGGCACGACTTTGGGGCTGTTCCTCTTGTGTTCTATTGAATAAAATTTGTAGTTTGAAGGAACTTTTGTGCCTTGTTCGTCTGACTTGTTCCAGACAAGTTTTACTCATCGAGTTTCTGGACAGCACTACCTTTTGTCGGTGGTTTTATCATAACTCGAGTTTTACAGATCCAATTAACGTGATTCTTTTTGGGTTGTCTTCACAACTTGATTTTATATCATATGTAAAAATTTCACGGTCATTGGATTTGTGGTCTATGATCTACACGAGTTTCTTTGCAGCATTCTAGAACTGTTTTTTTCTCGGGTAGGACAGATTGACCATTGTTTGATTTTTCAATCATAGCTTGAGTTTTTCTCGACGGATTTGAGTGATTACTTTTGTGTTGTCTTCGTGACTTGATTATCTTTGATATCCATCACTTTTTTCACGGTGAAACACATTTAGATTAGTCTCACACACGATTTCTTTAAGAGATCGTTTTTCTGCCGAAGGGGTTGGGGTTTAATTGTTTCCGCTGCGTAAGATTTTTAAATCTACCATTCACCCCCCCCTCTGGTAGCTTTTCACGTGCTCTTCGATCCTACATAAACCCTAGCCTCCAAAGCAATTTTTGGGTTGATCCCTCAAAATCGAAGCTTTCTCCGTGGGAAATCCTCTCCTCGATGAGTGGACTCTCCCCTCCGGACTCATCCGGACAGATTCTTGCTCCTTCAACGCGAATCTTCAAATCTCGGTAAATTTCACCCTAAAACCAAATTCTCAACTTTTCTCGTTCTAGCTTGTTTCCTTTGATTCCAAGGTTGTACATTGGCTTCATATATGTATTCCTACCACTTTCCTTCCCTTTTGTATCTTTAGATAGAAGTTTTGAATTCAAAGGAAATCGTTAGGGTTCTTATGCCAGGCCGAACTAGTCCGGCGCTCAGATACGGACAAGTCCGGTACGCCGGACAAGTCCGCACTCTAAAACCGTACAAGTCCGGTCTCTGACATCTGAATCCCTGCATTGTCTTCAATCCTTGGTTCATTCTTATCTAATCCGTGAACTCCCTATCAGGCACGATGTCTTCAGGCTCAGATGATAGATTTTCCACATTGATGAAGAAGCTCAACGCGAAAGAGTGAGGAGAGCCAAGGAGAGAGTTATGAAGAAAAGACATGATGTCAATGTCCACTCTCCACCCTCTGACGACAATCTGCCTAAGAAGAGGATGGTTATTGTCAAGAAGGCTCAAAGAAAAGCTGTTGCTGAGAGCTCATCAAGGCCAAAAAGGGCTCTCAATAAAGGGAAGGGACTTGCTAGTGCTCCCATTGGGCCCTTGAAGATGAAAAACCCCAGTCGCTGCAACAGGCAGCCTTCTAGTGAGGATTTCACTGGAAAAGGGGGTGAGCTAGCCGATAACTTCAGGAAGATTGATGTGTATAATCAACCTAGGCAATGCTCTGACCCAAGATTCTGGAGCAACTTCCATGCCGACTACTACGAGCACGTGTACATGAAGATGAAGAATCCTGTTGTGAAGAGTCAATGGGTGAATGTTGGATACATGCAGTCGAAGAGGTTTCCTGCTTTTCGTGAGGTGTTTGAGCCTTTGTAGAGGCACGGTCTGAAGGAACAGTTTTCCTTTGAGAATGACTGGAACAATGAGATCATCACCCAATTTTACTCTACCCTCTACTTTGCTCGTGGTGATGGAGACAGTCTTACTTGGATGACTCATGGTTCCATGTATAGTGTCACTTATGATGAATTTGCAAGGATTCTTCACCTTGAACACACTCTGGATCATGATCTTGTCATCCACAATCTGAAACCTTTGGAGAAGGATGAGCTTAAGTTCCTCTATGACACAAGGATGCCCTATGTTCCTCCCAACATCAAATATCTGAAGCCCTTCTTTGTGGTCCTCAACAGAATCTTGAGGAATACAATAGCCCCGAAAGATGGAGATGCGGGGACTATCCAAGGAACCTTGAGGACCCTAATGAAGTTCATTAGTGGAAGGAGACCGTTCAATGTTTTTGAGTACATCTACAACGACATTGTGAACATCTCAATCACTCCCAATAGGTCTTGCGGGTATGCCCCGTACATCATGTACATGATTGAGAAAGTGACCGGACTTGAGTTTGTCAAGGATGTTTCTCATACGGAGTTGAAGCCACAAAAGCCCGCCGAGTACACCCTTCCCTTAGCACCAACTGCTCCTTCCTCCCCTGAAGCTGAGAGGAGGTCTAAACAATCTCAGGATGTTAATGCCACAAGGTCTGCAGCTAGTCCTCCTGGTTCTTCTCCTGTCCATGAGCCCTCCGGTGGCGTCCTCAAAATGCTCTCCTCCATCTTTGCCTGCTGCCGCAATATCGAAGTCAGGCAGCGGAAACATCAACAGTATGTGAATGCCAATATCAAGTCTATCTGTGAGAAGCTGGAGATTGAGTCGATTGGATTGCCGCCCGCCTTCGAGGACTCAGAGGAAGATTTTGCTCCAGTGAATGATGATGATGGTGAAGATGAAGATCGGGCTGAAACTGAAGAAGGGAGCAGCGATGAGTGATTCCCCTTGATTTTTCCCATTTTGGTGCCTTGATGCGAAAGGGGGAGAGATTGAGACTAGATTGAGACTCGAACTATCTCTAGTATTAGTTATTAAGCTTTTGTGATCGAGGACATGTACCTATTTTTAAAACTTGGTAATGCAACATTTCTTTTCCTATGTGTGATGCTTATTGTTGCTCTAATGCTTACTTCTATGTTCATTATTGTTTATCTTTATTTCATCACACTTTATTGATCACACACCTGTTAGGCACCCCACCATAAGGTGTGTGCATATGTGAGAAGCCTTTTGTGAATTAATCGTTATTCTCCTATGTGCACACCTTATGAAAATCAAAATTATATTCTCAATTGTGATATCTCAAATGGTTGTCATCAATCACCAAAAAGGGGGAGATTGTAAGTGCATCTAGGATATCCCTTGTGGGTTTTGGCTAATTGATGACGAACATATGAGATCCTAATGAAACTATTGAGATGATTGCAGGACAAACAAAGTGAAACAGCTTGGTGCACACAAAAAGGTGAAAAATGGAGTGGTGTCCAAAGAGGAATACTTTGATGGAACTTGGAAGAACACATTAGATTTTAAATGTATAAGGAGTGTATGAAAGACACACATCCCAAGAGCTCACGACCTTGCGCAGGGGTAAGGGTTTTAAAATTAACCTAACATCTCACAGTGCACCGGACTAGTCCGTCTTCCAACCGGACTAGTCCGCCAGAGTTTCTGGAGTCTGTTTTCACATAGGGCCGGACTAGTCCGTTTTCTAACCGCACTAGTCTGCCAGGCTTTCTGGAGTCTGCTTTCATATAGGGCCGGACTAGTCCATTTTCCAACTGGACTAGTCCGCCAGACTTTGTGGAGTCCATCTTCACATAGGGCCGGACAAGTCCGTTTTCCAACCAGACTAGTCTGCCAAACTTTCTGGACATTGAGTTGCACTGTGACCGGACAAGTTCGAACTTGCACCGGACTAGTCCGGTATTAGGGTTTTACAACGGTAACTTTTTGGAATCCCTATAAAAAGAGGATCCACGACTTTCCTATGAAAATACACGTCGAATACTGCTGAAAATACGAACCCTAGCGCCGCCACCTTGTCCCAAGAGCCCAAAACACATCTCCCCACACATCTAAAGAGCAAAAAGAGTAAAATAAATTGAACACTTGGATTCGGGATTGGGAGATAATTGTTCCTTCGTTGCGAGATCTTGGGGTTTGATCTTTCTACACTCATACTCTGCATTGTAATACTTCCAAGTGTATTTGATCGCTTCTTTCATTGTAATTCTCGTGGGAGCCCTCAACGTGTGAGGTTGCCCCCACAAACTCGGTGATTACCCGTGCTAGTGGAATCAAGTCGGCCTGTGTGGTGACTTGAAGAGGGAAAGGGTTGGAGACCCGGCTCTGTGTGAGCTTCCTCAACAAGGACGTAGATCTCGTGGTGAGATCGAACCTCTGTAAAAATTTGTGTCTCTTGTGCCTTATTTCTTTTACATTTTGTTCACTAGATCACTTGATTACTAAACATCAATTTAAGTTGCTTATAAGTTTCCACGTGCATTCATACAATAATTGTAAACCAAAGTATCTGTTGTTCTCATTTCCGCTGCTAAAAGAATCTAATTTCCCAAACAACACTTAATCAATTCACTTATTTCAGCACACCAGACTAGTCCGCCCACGCAACCGGACTAGTCCGGTCAAACAAGTTTTTGACAACTCTATTAAGTTTGCAGGAAATTTTAAAGGCCTATTCACCCCCCTCTAGGCCACATTCAGTTACCTTGTGTTTACCTTCCTTTTCCATGAGGCAAGTGTCGTTCCCTTTCCATGCACCGAGAGTAGGGAAGAGAGTGGACTTTTTGGATGTCTTCTCGATGGCTATGCTAGCCATCTCCTCTTCTTCTTCAGATGAGGACTCATCATTTGGGTCCCACTCTTTCCCTAGATGCGCTTGTTCAGCTTGTTTCTTCTTCTTGAAAAATTTCTTGGGTCGAGGCTTCGTTTCCTTAGTCTTCTACATGTTTTCTTCATATGGGAAACCAACTATAAAGTGGCTATACTCACCACAGTTATAGCATGTCTGCCTCAACTTCGGTCTTGATTTTTCTTTGTACTTCCCTTCACTTGATTTAGCACCTTGTCTTTTCTTCATCATTCTTTTGAATTTCTTCATGAATAGTATCATGTCATCTTCATCCAAGTCGTTGCTCTCATCGTCATCGTCTTTTTCTAATTGAGCTTCTCGAGATTCTTTAGATAAGGGCTTGAGAGTGGACTTCAAGGTGACCCCTTTCTTCTTTGTCGAGGTGAGATCGGCAATCTCCTTAACATGCTTGGCTTGCTTTTCCATCATCTCAAAGTTGATGATTTTCCCAAGTAACTCATCCGAGGTCATTTTCTTGTACTCGGGGCCTTCTCGTATCATCGAGCACAAGGTGACATTGCAAGGCATGAAAGCTCTAAGAATGAGCTTCACCACCTCGTGGTCGTTCCACTTCTTGCTTCCGTATGCTCGCACCTTGTTGATGAGCGTCTTTAGTCGGTTGTACATATCTTGTGGTGACTCGTCTTCATCGATGGCGAATCTTCCCAACTCGCCTTCAATCATCTCGATCTTCGCTTCTCGCACATGACGATCGCCTTCATGTGTGGTTTGCAACGTATCCCATATCTCCATTGCGATCTTGAGTCCATCCACCTTTGTGAATTCATCCTGACTGAGTGATGAGGTGATGACTGCAACAGCTTGAGCATTTCGATGGATTGCTTGCTCTTGGCTAGGTGTGAGCTCCTCATCATCGTCGGGGATATCTATTCTTGTGCATACTATGTGCCACAAACTTGGATTGAGAGAGATCAAATGCATTTTCATTTTTTGCCGCCACATTGAGTAGTCATTGCCATCAAAGTGTGGGGCTTTTCCAAGTAGAATAGATAGATAATGATTGTTGTTAGATTTTAGGTGATCATAATTAAAAGGATATCGGGAGTAGTCGGTGTGACTACTCCCCTTCTTCGTCTTCTCGTTTTCAATCTTCACTTTTCGTTTGGAGAGGGTTTTCTTTCTTGGTAGCGCCTTGAGTTTCAGCGTCTCCTCATCGTCATCTTCGAAGTCTTGAATGGCCTCGAGGAGCCTCTCCAATTTTTGATTCTTTTCTTCTTCAACCTCCTCTTGGTTGACGCTCTTGTGTATGTCCTTCATGTCCGACATGATCTCTTCGAGCGATTAGTCTCCTTTTGAAGAAACCTGCTTTGATACCAATAGAATGTGGCCTAGAGGGGGGTGAATAGGCATTTTTGATTTTTGTCGAAACCTGCAACACTTAACAACCAGATCAAATCTGGAGATATCGGACTAGTCCGGTCGAGTGCGGACTACTCCGGTGTGTACCGACTAGGTTTATCAAATTTGATTGATTATCTTGATCCTAGGATGTATGCAGCAGAAATATACTTGTAATTAAAGTGTTACACAGTTATGAACTAGGATGTACCACAAGTTAATCTTATATTTAATGTTTCAACATAAAGTGAGTAAGATTGGTTGAAACCCTAGATATATATGAAGTGTAAGAACAATGGACGCAAAGAAAGAACACAAGCACTTTATCCCGTGGTTCGGTTCCCACAGAGGCAACCTACATCCACGTTGAGGAGTCCACAAAAGTACCGGGTCTTCTCCAACCCTACCCTCATTGGATCGCCACGGAGGCCAATCCTCTTCACTAATCACAAAGGGAAAATAACCAAATTCAAGGGGCCTTCTCACACTTTGAGGGCTCCCCAAGATTACAATATGAACACCACCAAGAACACACTCTAAAGATCACAATGAAAACCACATGAGTGTGTTAGGGAATCAAACCAAGAGCTCAATGAGTGATGAACCGTGTTTATCCAATGATCCAAAGTGTATCCTCAAGAGATTGATTTTTTTCTTGCGTTTGATTTCGTGGAGAGAGGTTTTTCTAGGCTCTTGGGAGGTGTGATGGCACAGGGGTTCAAGAGATTTGAAAGATGGGCCGTGTACACCTATTTATATGGGGTTCCCAAAAGTTACCGTTAGGGTTTAGAAAGTTCGGACTAGTCTGTGGTGGACCCTGGACTAGTCCGGTGTGCTGCGTGTAGCAAACCCTAGGTGTCCCGAAATATCGGACTTGTCTGGCTGAGAGCGGACTTGTCCGATTTTGGTTCTGGAAAACTTCGGACTAGTCCGATAAATATAGGACTTGTCTGGATATGTGAAACCCTAAGTGAATTTGGAACAAGTTCACACTTGGAGGACTTGTCCGATTTAGGTCAGAGGGTTTTTTGGACTAGTCCGTGCTAATATCGGACTTGTCTGATTAACATCGGAAAGATATCAGACAAGTCTGTTGTGTTATCGGACTTGTTCGATTTTGTGCCACTTGTGAAGTGTTTGGGGACTAGTCCGCACTGGGGAGGACTAGTCCGATTCTAGTCAGAGAGATATCAGACTAGTTCGTGGTGATATCAACTAGTCTGGTCAGTGAAAAACTGGACTGTGAGGACAAGTCCGCATTGTGAGGACTTGTCTGATCTTATTCAGAAAGATATCGGACTAGTCCGGGGTCAGTCGGACTAGTCCGGTCCTGTATAAATATGTGCAGTGTGTGAGATTATTTGTGCTTGAGCTCTTGGGGTGTGTTTCCTTAACACACTCCATACACAATGATCTACTATGCTTGTTTCTTGAGCTCTTTTCCGCATTACTCCTCATTCTCCTTTATTTTTGGTACTTTGCTCATGTTCTCATTAGAACCTGTGCTCCTCTCAACAAAGTAGTTAGGATCTCATTTGCTTGTCATAAATCATTCAAAACTCATAAGGGATTCCTAGATGCACTTTCACACGCACATACGACAGCATGGATAAGCATGGTGCCAAGTGGGTCGATGAACTCCCGTGTGCACTGTGGGCAAGCCGGACGTCACCCAGTCGTGCCACAGGAGAAACACCTTTCTTTCTGGTGTATGGGGCCGAGGCTGTCCTCCCCCCCCCCCCCCCGAAATTGTTGTGGGCTTGTTCAGAGTCCGAGCGTTCGATGAAGCCTCATAGGAACAGCTCCGACGAGAAGATGTCGACCTCGTTGACGAAGCAAGGTGGCACGCCACCATCCGAAACCCACATTACCGACAGGCGCTGAAGCACTACCAAGAGAGGTTCGTGCGGAGTAGAGAGCTCAAGACAGGTGACCTAGTGTTGCGGTGCATACTCACTCGGGAAGGGTTGCACAAACTTTCCCTTAGCTGGGAGGGCCCCTTCCGAGTGATACAAGTATTCCGCCCCGGGTGTGTCCGCCTCGCCACGGAAGAAGGAGAGCCCCTCCCCAAGCCATGGAACATAGAGCACCTCTGTAAGTTCTATCCCTAAGCTTAAAAGTAGGACAGTGTAGGGTGTCATGGTGCCAAGGAACGACATGTAGGACAACCAAGCTCTGGGAGGGACAGGTCCAGAGTGTTCAGCCGTTTAGCTTGGTCCTGTACCCTAAGCATGAACACTCTGCCTCCCCTGCCAACTGGAGTGGATCGTTGCCTTGTTCTAAAGCCAATTCACTGATGTGAACACCAATGATAAGAAATTCACTGTCTTACCATAAGCTTTCTCTTATGCTCACTTATGTTACCTGTTAATTTTTTGATCAATGAAACTAGACTCGTCTTCTGTACATCGTCTTCGTGTACTTGGTAAGACCCTTTCTGTATCGCCCCTAGTAGAGTCATGCAACCCTGCTGCAGGCAGATGTATTTGAGGTACCTGCAAGGTGACTTGGAACCTCGTGGCTCCCCTCTTACTTGGGGCCCTGTGGTGCCAAATGGTTCCCCGCGAAAGGCCAACGCCGAGCTGGAGGTCCAGAGCGTGCATCATGCTTAGCTTGGTCATGTACCCTAAGCACGTGCGCTTTGCCTCCCAGTGCTGCGGCTAAGTACCACAGGCCAAGACGCTCACACCCCAAATAAGAAGGAAGTCGGACCCTGAGCGCCAATGCACACAATTACCCAAATCACGTGTACCAGTCCAGGACTATAAGACATGACTATACTTAAATATAGGAAAAGATCACCAGCGAGCAAACAATATGCACCTTCATTATGTGTGCAGGACATACGAAGCACGGTGCAACGGATCATCCAACTCCGGCACCTCCCAAGGAGTCTGTCGTCGATGTCCTAGAACGTCAACGACAGCACCAAGCGCGAATAAGTGAGTAAACTCTCCTGCCCCGCACTTGTTGCTATCAGGTTTCTCTTGCAATAGCCTGTACACCAGGGGCTTGCTGTCGACGTCTTCACAACGATGGTGGATGATGCCGAAGCATCCAGCTCCGGCAACTCCCAGGAGGCCTGTCGTTGATGACTCTACGATGAAGGTGGACGACGCCAGAGCATCCAACTCGAGCACCTCCTAGGGGGACCGCCGTCGACGACTCTACGACAATGGTGGACGACGCCGGAGCATCCATCTCCGGCACCTCCCAGGGGGCCCGCCGTCGACGTTTCTACGAATATAGTGGGCAATGTCGGAGCATCCAGCTCTGGCACCTCCCAAGGGGCCTGCTGTCGAAATCCCAGAATGTCAAGGACAGCACCAAGCGCGAATAAGTGAGTAAACTCTTCTGTCCCGCACTTGTTGCTAACAAGTTTCTCTTGCGATACACCAGGGGCTTGCCGTCGACGTCTTCACAACGATGGTGGATGATGCTGGAGCATCCAGCTCCGACACCTCCCAGGAGGCCTGCCGTTGATGACTCTACGACGAAGCTGGACGAAGCTAGAGCATCCAGCTCTGGAACCTCCCAGGGGGCCCGCCATTGACGACTCTACGACAATGGTGGATGATGCCGAAGCATCTAGCTCTGACACCTCTCAGGGGGCCCGCTATCGACGTTTCTGCAAAGATGGCGGCTGACACCGGAGCATCCAGCTCCAGCACCTCCCAGGGGGCCTGCCATCGACGCCCCAGAACATCAGCAACAACACCAAGTGCGAATAAGTGAGTAAACTCTTCTGCCCTGCACTTGTTGCTAACATGTTTCTCTTGCGATAAGCCTGTACACCAGGGGTCTGCCGTCGATGCCATCACGACAATGGTAAATGATGCCAGAGCATTCAACTTTGACACCTCCCAGGAGGCCTGCCGTCGAGGACTCTACGACGAAGGTGGACGATGCCAGAGCATCCAGCTCCGGCACCTCCCAGGGGGCTCGTCGTCGACAACTCAATGACGATGGTGGACGACGCCGGAGCATCCAGCTCTGGCATCTCCCTAGGGGCCCACCGTCGACGTTCTACGAAGATGGTGGGCGATGTCGGAGCATCCAGCTCTGGCACCTCCCAGGGGGGCCACAGTCGACATTTCTACAAAGATAGTGGGCAACACCGGAGCATCCAGCTCCAGCACCTCCCAGGGGGCCTACCGTCAACGTCCAAGAACGTCAACAACAACACCAAGCGCGAATAAGTGAGTAAACTCTCCTGCCCCGCACTTGCTGCTAACAGGTTTCTCTTGAGATAGCCTGTACACCAGGGGCCTGCCGGCAATGACTTCACGATGATGGTGGACGATGTTGGAGCATCCAACTCCGACACCTCCCAGGGGGCCCGCCAACGACGTTTCTACGAAGATGGTGGGCGACGCTAGAGCATCCAGCTCCGGCACCTCCTTGGGGGCCCGTCGTCGACATTTCTACGAAGATGGTGGGCGACGCCAGAGCATCCAGCTCCGGCACCTCCCAGAGGGCCCGTCGTCGACGTTTCTACGGAGATGGTGGACGACGCCGGAGCATCTAGCTCCGGCACCTCCCAGGGGCCCCACCGTAGACGTACCTCCGAAGATGGTGGGCAACGCCGGAGCATCCAGCTCCAGCACCTCCCAGGGGGCCTGTCGGCGACAACAACACACAGGAAAAGAACGGTGTTCCTGAAAGGGGCACACTGAGACCAGTCACTCACGCTCCCCCAGTCCGTTGGGAGCCTGTCGAAGACACCCTACGTTCAAGTGGCAGGCGTACCCAACAAATCTGGCCACGCCTACCAAGGGGCCTCTCACGGGGGGTTTCGTAGGCAGGATGTCATCTAGCGACAAACCGGCCATGTCAACTATGCAAGCGTTGGTCCCTAAAAGGCTAACAGCGTCAACAAAGGCTCTTCAAGACCTTACACAAGAGAAGGAATTGGGGCAACTTTTTGATTAGCACTTGACAAAGCCAACAAGAAAAACAACACTGCGATGAATTCATTAAGGAATTTGTACAAGGGGGTGAACCCTGAATACAAAGGCAAGCTACCAGCCTCACCCCCGACTGAATTGCGCTACGATGTGCTTGGCAGCTTCCTTAACCTCTGTCATCGCTGTCGCCTCGCGCTCTGCAACAGGGCCTTCAAAAACTGGCTCCAAAGGCAGGTCGCGATATCGGCTCTGGTAGCACACCAAGACATGAGACGCCACCGTCTCCGCCGCGGCCCTACCCTCGGCTTCCAAACGCTTAACCAGCTGACGCTCCCACATTTCAAGCTCCTCGACACACCAACCCGCTTCGTGCTCCCGGGTCTGGACATCCAGATCACGCAGGATAAGTTCCTGACGCTCAGCCAAGTGCTGCGCTCGATCCCGCACCAAATTGCTCTCCCGAAGCTCAAGATCTTCGAGGCAGGACTGCATCCTGTCCCAGTTGGCCTCAGCCCGGGCCATCATAACCTGCGCCGCCACCTCCTGATCAGCAACAACACCCTCCCTATTAGCAACGGCGGCTTCTTAGCGACTCAGGGTTTCTTGTCCGGCTTCAAGAGCGCGCTGGCGGGCATTAGCCGAGTCATTTGCTGCCTTGGCATCGTCCAGAATCTTCTGGGTCAGGGCGTCTGAGGCCCTCACCAAGTAGTGCCTCACCTCCAGCTCCTTGCTCTCCTTCTGGTACTTCGCCTTCATCTCGGCGATCCTGGAGCTCAAGAGATCCTCCCAGCCTCGGAGGCACTCGCCCTCGGCACGCAGCTTCTCCCACTCCGCGGCAAGAGCCTCCTGCGCCTGTCGGAGGTTGGATTGCATGTGAAGGATGTTGGATTGCGTCATGTCCATGCCATTGAAGAGGCACTCTGGCTGCACTGAAGTCAGGGAAGGTCGTCCGATGATTGTCCTGAGGACCTCTTCCTCCCGAAGCGGTGAAGGCGAGGCCACCAGCACTAAGGATCTTGCCCCAGGAGACAGAGTAGGAGTCATGGTGACACATGAAGCAGCAGAGCCACTATCACTCAGGGAGCCACCCGCCAAATCAGCGGCAAGGGAAGTCATACCTTCAGCCCCCGGAGTCGGCTCCGACATAACTTCTGCCACGACGGCTGGAGGTGCCTCTACCATGACGGCCGAAGGTGCCTCTGGTGTGACATCTGGAGATGCCTTTGGCAGGACAGCCGGAGATGCAGCCAGAGATGTTTCACCTCCCACACCGGGCACAGACGCCAGAGCAGCGCACCCCTGAGCAAGCTTGGCAGGCTGCCCCGCCAGCACAACTGTAACATCGTCGGCCGCCTTTGAAGCGCTCCCGGGCACTAACCCTGGCAGTAAGGGCCTCACAACAGCTGATGTATCCTTGCAAATCAAGGTCAATCCCTGACCAAATCAATAAAGGCAGGCGAGATAATAGAGCAAGCCTGGGCAAGAATGCCTTACCGACGTCCCTGGAAGCTCCAGTTAGCCTCCACTTTTGGCGACCCTGAAGCCGCGGACCCTGGAATGGCGTAACAGGCGAGGCCATCCCGGCAAGGCCCCCGCTAAAACTGCCAGTAGCGCCATCGTCCTGTGCCGGTGTGCTTCCACCAACCCCAGCAGGACCGCCTCCCGAGATGCCAATGACGTCAGCTCGAGGCCTTTTTGCCTGAGGCTCTGTAGGTGTAATGCTGCCAGAGCCCCTATGGCACCCTGGACTGCGCAGGTCACGGGGATGCTGGATAATGTGCCGACCACCAACGTCGGTGGAGCCATCACTGGATGGACCAAACCTCCCCCTGAAGAGCCGCCGATGCCCAGCACTGAAGAGGGGCGCACTGGTGGACGCTGACTCAGAGCGAAGCCTACCTGTGGCGGTGCCCTCGGTGGTGACCGAGGGCACTTCTCCTTCATGACCTCGACCACCAGGGCTTTCCCCTTGCCTGCGTCGGGGACTGGTGCTTTCCCCTTGCTTGCGTCAAAGATCGACATTTTCCCCTTACCTATGTCAGGTACCGGCGCCTTGCCCTTCCCTCCAACAGCGGGTGCCTCCTCCACCCTGGAGGCTTCGGAGCCTGGAGAAGTTGAGGACTCCTTCGAAGAGTCGACGATGGCCAGGCACTGGCTCTCATCACCAACCTACTGTGGCGCGAGACCAATCGCGTCCAAGTTGGGCATCTCCTTCAGAACCTTCGCCCAAAGGTCCCGATATGTGCAAAGCAGTGGACAAGCTTGCGAAAGGTTGAAGATGTCGTCCGACAATAGGTCGTCGCACGCCTTGGACATTGCTTCAAACACCTCCTGTCAGGTCGTCTCCGTGTCGCGAACCCTCTGCAGCCTGGTACCATCTTGGAGCCCGAAGTAGAGCCATGCAGGCCGACAACAGTGCTGGAGAGGGGCCAGACGACGGTGAATGAAATCGGCCATCTCTTCTAGCTCTGACAGGTCGTGATCCGCCAGGAATCGAATCCTCTCCATCACCGGCGTGTAAACCGCCTCAAGCTCCAGGCGTTCCTCCCAGGTCGCCTTCCCAATCGTCGGCCAATCAGTGGGCAGGATCATGCGATCGTGGGCATCGGCGTGTACGACCACCCAGTCGTTCCTCCAGCTGGGCCACTTCGCCGAGGAAAGCGGGGTAATGTACTTGAAGGGGTTGTTGGCCCAATGATGGAAGCAGAGGCCGCCGATGAAGTTGGCTTTGTTCTTCTTCCCGGTCCGCCTCGGCATGAAGAACTCCCAGAACACTGGCACGCATGGGTACACCCTGACAAACATCTCGCAGAAATGCGAGAACACCGAGGCCACCACCAGATAGTTCGGCGAAAGGTGATGAAGCTGGAGCCTAAGGACTTCCAGGAGTGTCACCAAGAAGAAAGAAACAGGAGGGACGAACCCGGAGTATGCATACGCCTGGAAGAAGATGATCTCCTTCTCCCCGAACTTCAGAGGCAAGGTATCGGGATGGATCAGATCCCGTCGTTCCTTGTCCTCCCAGCCAAAAAGTCGCCTCACTGGTGATACACCCTCCATCCGAGAAGGGGGCAGAGCTGAGTCCAGTGGAGCAGGGGTCGAGAACCTCAAGAATGGATAGACACTCAAGGAGGGAATTGAAGGCTCGAATGTTTGGGGCGTGCAAAAGAAAAGAGCCTCTATTGCCCATGAAGGTACCTTTTTAAAAGGTCCTTAGTGGCGTTTGGGCGCACCGTGCAAATTTGAGTGGGCTCCAAATCGGCGGCTCGTACCGCGACATCCATGACAAACGGACCCAGGTCCCCTGTCAGAAAAGCCAGCCCGAGTAGTTCCTCACCAGAGAAGGCAACCCGGCGGTTCCCATAAAGATGGAAGTGAAAGAAGATGAAGTGCAGCAGGCGCCTCAGAACCGTCGTGATAAATTCGAAACAAGCAAAAATCCCGTCGCCACGATCCCTCAACCAAAGAGGGACGTGTGGTGACAATCGTAGGGACGCGCACCGCTTCGGCTGGTCAAGACAAAGTTAAAAAAATGCACGGGAAAGCAGGATAAGGCCCCACCCTCGGGCTCGTCGCCTCACCCCAAGGTGGACCCAGGGGCCACTGTCGGTACTCGGCATACTGGGTACCCTCGCACACAAGATAAAGGTGCCTAGGTACCTTGTCTCCCTGCAGAGACATGGTTCGAGGGTGCCACGTGTTCAAGAAACTCGGACCCGCCTGCCCCAGGTAGGGGGTTCGGGGCGCCCACGAGACATCCTGATAGGAGAGCTCAACTCCACCTCAGCGACAAGCTCCCAAGCAGCCACATGTTCGGCAGGACGGGACCTGAACTCCCTCCTCATAGGTGGGCTCCCAAGCTGCCATGTGGCCCACAAAGATGAGACCCAATCTCCCCCGCGGAGGTGAGCACTCGAGCTGCCACATGGCCGACGAAGTCGGGACCTGACCTTCCCCTCGAAGATGAGCTCCCGAGCTGCCATGTGGCCCGCGAAGGCAGACACGACCTCCACAATGGCAGTGAGCTCCCCAGCGACCGCATGGTCAGTCCACTTGGATAGTAAGGAAGTTAAGAGGTCGGTGCGCCTTGTCTTCGTCAACCCTTGAAGATGCGTGGCTTCCCCAGACGTATGGCACAGCGCACGCCTAATGTCAGGTACCGCTATGACCAATTCCATTGCAGTAGACGCCGCAGGCCTATCCCACTTCGCCAAGTGGGTAGCTTATGGCGCCAGAGACAGATGGATGGGACATTCCCTGCCAATGTCATCAACAGCGCATGGGCTACTAACAACGCAGGCGGCAAGACGGTGAATCCTCAAGTCCGTGGTCAGAGCAAGCTTACAGAAGAAGCCTTAGATCTTTAGGATAAGATCGCCCTGGGACCACCTGTTGGACCCTGGGACCCCACTTGTAAGGCATCCAGCCTTGTCTATAAAAGGCCCGGAACGTCACCAATATAGAGGACCACACTCAGAATCCCGAATACACACACAGATGCATACACACTCACCAAGCAATACAATCCACCGTGGAGTAGGGTGTTATGCTCCTTGCGGCCCGAACCACGTAAAACAACTATCTCATACGCTTCCGCTAGAACACTAGTTTGAGGCCTAAGCCCCGTCGAACAAGAACATCCGCGGGTTGCTCCTTAGCAGATCCGGGGGAAGTGTCACATTGACCCTTCAACGGTAAGAATTTGAGTCAAGAATGAAATTCGTTTGATCTGCAGTAGGGTTACAAAAGGCGCTAGGCACTAGGTAGGCTGTGACCTACCGCCTAGAGCCTAGGCGCGCCTAAGCGTTTCTAGGCGTTGCCTAGGCATTTTTACTATTTTTAATATATATATATATATATATATAGAGAGAGAGAGAGAGAGCAATAAAAAGTATGTGTACAATACATAAATAATGTAAGAAATTTACCTTAGTTCTTCATGTGACCAGCTTCTACAATAATGTGCTGAATTTATCTCCATCCCAGCTCCTACAATTACCATAATAATCTTGTTAGAACAACTCGTAACATTACTAAAAGTGCAAATTAGTAAAAATAAACATAATTAATACTCATCTTAGTTGTTGTCCTCCATAACACGTACTGAGTAGGCTTAACAAATATGAAGATGTATGACTGTATCAGTTTAACAGATTCCAAAGTGCATGAAAACACATAAATTAAGTTCTTGCTTAGTTCAGAATTAAAAATACATGAGAGTTGCACACTTGCTCTTAAGGGTTCATTACACACTTAAAAATAAAAAATAACACATGACAATTCATTGCAGAATTGTTGAGCTCCTTCAATCCTCATCCATGTTTCCCTCTTCTGACTCATAGGCCCTGTTTGGCATAGCTGGAACTTGTTACAAAAGCAGCTTGTATGAAAAGCTAGTTGAAAGCAACTTCTGCTTATGTCCTACTTTTAGGCCCTGTTTGGCACAGCTGGAACTTGTTACAAAAGCAGCTTGTCTAAAAAGCTGGTGGAAAACAGCTTCTGCTTATATTCTGCTTTTAGTTCATTCTGAGAAGCAGCTGAAGTATTAAACTGTTACAAAAGTTTCCTATTTGGCACACGCTCAGCTTATTTTTGTGAAGAAGCTGCAGCAGAAGCTGTACCAAACGGGGCATGTTCATTCTGAGAAGCAGCTGAACTAATAAGCTATTACAGAAGTTTCCTGTTTGGCACAACTTCAGCTTATTTTTATGAAGAAGCTGCAGCAGAAGCTATACCAAACAGGCCCATAGTCCTTTTCCTCAGAATCAAATTCCTCTTCTTCATAAAGCTCTCTCATTCTTGCACTTCGACACACCTCAAGTTGTTCATCCATTCCCATTGCTTGTCCAACAACAGTCCAAGGAATATTTGTGTCAAGTATTTGATCATTCTCATCCCTATAAACAACTAGTGCACAATCATCACCACCCTCAAATAAAAATCATTGAGCTTCAGTTGTTTCACTAGATAGGAGGACATCATTGATCTTCTTAGCCTTGATATTTGCTCTCTTGCTCATCAAATTGGAATTAAATTGGATGAAGACTAGAGCATTGAGGCGTTCAGTAGTTAGTCTATTTCTTCTCTTTGAATGTATCTACATAGAATAGAATAGAACATAATTTATAACAGTTGCAGCTAAAATAGAGCAGATAACAAAACAGAATAGAGCAAGTTACAATTATATTTTTTAACAAAACAGAGCAGATAACAGAACAGATTATAGTTGTAACAGAATAGATAACAACCAAAATTTACAGCTGCAGATTAGAGTTGTAGCTGAAAATAGAACTGAATTTAGATAATTGAATTTAGCCAAAACTGAATTTAGCCAAAACTGAAAGCAGATAATAGAAGTGAATTTAGAACAAAACCGTATCGAATATACTCCATTTTTTTCACATCCCGAAGAACTCGAAGTTAAAGAAAGGATCCCCACTGCCATCTTTTGTAAATTAGGTGTCGACCTCCATATGGTCTCCACCATGAAGTTGAAAAGGGTAAAAAGGTAATAATTAGTTTAAAATCTGCAATCCATAACAAACTAATATTACACCAAACATTGCAAATTTACCTCCTCTGTAATCAAAATTTTGATAAGTCCTAGCAAGCTTCTTTGCAAATGAACCTTCTCTGTTTTGAGATAACTTCAATTCAGTATTCACAACTAGATCTTGTGTGTCCTCATCATCATAGTAGTAGGTATCAACACAATTAACAAACCCTTCTAGTATAGTGTTGTCCCCAAAGATTGAAATATCATTGTAACTATAGTGTGGATTTATCAAATATGCATCCATATGTAAGGGAGAGTCAAGCCGCCCCTTCATCTTTTTGTCAACAATAGCCATAACAACTTAGCGACCTTCCATATTACCATAGCATTGTTTTATCTCTCTCTTTGCCTTGATTAGTTCTCCATATAGAAACCTCATAGATGGCTTCACATCCCCATCAACCAAACGAAGGATCTTTACTAGAGGCTCAAAAATACTCAAACACATCTTGACATCTTTCCAAAAGGTTGGGCTCATCATTGTTGCGGTTGCATCCTTTCTTTTTTTTGACTTCAGATCCCTCAATGTGTCCCATTTACTATCAACCACCATTTTTCGTAGTTGATATTTCTTCTCCAAAATGGTGTTCAAAGTAAGAAAAGTTGAAGCAAATCTAGTCACACCCGGTCTTATTATCTCCTTCCCCTCGGTAAAGTGTCTCATGCAATCCAAGGTTCTTGTGTGTCCATAGTCAAAGATGGTGAATGCCTTCGCTTGATCAAGCACCTTTTTGAACCTTGGTAGGTTGCCAATACCTTGTAGTATCAAGTTGATTGTGTGTGTACCACAAGAAGTCCAAAATATGTGATATCTTTTTGTTAATATTAGCTTCTTAGCTCCCATGTTGTTAGATGCATTGTTCGTCACT
Source organism: Tuctoria greenei (assembly GCA_036927565.1). Lineage (NCBI taxonomy): Eukaryota > Viridiplantae > Streptophyta > Magnoliopsida > Poales > Poaceae > Tuctoria > Tuctoria greenei. The sequence goes on from JAYESD010000003.1 coordinate 224,046,119, forward strand.
ACTTGTACCACTTCATCCTCACCAACTTCTTCAATTGTTTTGTCCACGAGTTCAAATATGAGTTCACTTGTCTGTGACACATCTGACACTTCCTTTGAACTAATGAAACTTGTACCCTCAGCAGAATTTGTTACCAAGTTCATTATGCTTCTCCTCTTTCTATCTGACCACACATCTGTCATAACAGAGCATTCATTCTTCATCTTTTCAGCATCATGTTCTTTAACAAACTCTTTGTTCTTTCATATTCTACAGTCAGCAAAACTCCCCTTAGATGGTCTTGAGAAGGCGGTTCAAACCCAACACCAAATTGATCGATTGCTTCACACATTTGTAGAGACTCATCGTTATTGATAAAATTGAATGGTATGGCTGCCAAAGAATACATATGAAGTCTTGTTAGCCAAAATCCAACACTGATAGACTAATACGTACCAGAATTTAAATCATAGCAGCAATAGAAGGCATAAATAACAGAATATAACTTTTACTTACCATGTGTATACATCCATCTCGCAACAAACTTTTGAACATCATGTGTTCTTTGCTTCCAAACCTCCTTGTTAAGCTTTTGTTGCTTCAAAGATTTAGCTTGAGTTGAAGTTGGATCAATTGACTTTGTCCATTTATCAATGTGTCCTATCTTGTGAGGCTCGGAGCTGGCAACACATGTAACTTCATCTTCATCTCCTCCAACTCGAGACGCATTCACCTCATCCCTAAGATTCAGCTGGTAGATAGTCCTCTCCCTCCTCTTCTTTGTTGCCTCCTCAAGTGATTTCTTGCACTTTTCTTTTGCTTCCGCTGAGCTCTTCTTGCATTTAGCAACAACAGATCCAACATTGGCTATATGTTGCTTTAGCCGATTGATTCCTCCTGAGCTGATATGGTTACAAAGAAAGCATCGAACTTTGTCCTTGTTTTTAACATCAACTAGGACTCCAAACTCCCATCCTATATCATATGAATTTCTCTTCAGCAAAACAACATTCTTAGTTTCTGGCATCACACTCATCTCACCAGAAGTTGTCATCCTTGATCCTACAAGAAATGAATACAGTGTGCAGTCACAATTAACAGTGGGCAATCACAAATTTCCAGTGTGCAATTACAAAGTTTTACAATGTGCAGTAACAACTAATTGCAGTCACAAATTTAGCCAACAAGTAATTTTGCAGTGTGCAGTCCTAAAGCATATGTCAAGTTTAAAAGCAACTACCAATCAACATGAATTGCTACACTATTAGACTTTAAAAGCTAATATCCCATTTGCCATGGTATATGCCACATGCCTGCAGAACAGAGAGGAGGAGGCGATGGAACCTAGCCACAGAGGAGCACACTATCAAGAATAGAGGACAGGGAGAGGAGGGGGAAAGGTGGTGCCTATCAAGAACAGGGGAGGGGGAGAGGGGGTACTTGGAGACGGAGGACAGGGAGAGCCTGAGAGGCGGTGGACGAGCCAAGTGGGGCTACCGACAGCGGCGGATGAGCCCAATGGTGCTGCTGTGGTGGCAGACGAGCGCTAAGGCAATCGAGCGAAATAGAATAGCGGGGGGGGGGGGGGGGATACGCAGCGAGAGAAATAAGCGCAGGAGAATGGGCCCCGACCGTGGGAGAATGAGGCGCGTGGGAAAAAGTCCCGCCGAAACGTTTCGCCTTCGCGTGACTCATCCCGCTTCCGCGCCATCCCGTGTGCCTGGGCGCACACCTTGCTCCACCTCTGCGTTGACTGCGCCTTGGGTCCGCCTTTACCCATAGGTGCAATGTTAGGCCGTCGCCCAGCGCATATGCGCGACTGTGCGCCTGCCTTATCACGACTTTTGTAACGCTGATCTGCAGTCAAACTTGAATTCAGCTCGATTAAATAGTTAGATTTTGTTGAAGCTCGTAAATGCTTCGGTTCGAGCTTAGGAGACTTGTTTAAACAAGAAGAACAAATAATATTTAAAGAAAAATAATATTCCCTCCATCCCAAAATACTTATCACTCTCTAATTCATTTTTGAATTAAAAAGTGACAAATATTTTAAGAGTATCAAATAATGTTTATAAAATAAAATTTATCTAGACGAGCATTATCGAGCTTTTCAAACTCATGAGCTTTGAATTAAGTTCGAGTTTGGCTTGTTTATCTTTGGAGTCGACCTCGAATTGAATTTCTAACAATTCAAACTCCACAAGCTCACGAGCCTCGAACTTCATCCATAATGACCGCGAGGGGACCAAGGGTGCAGGACTGTGCAAGTCATCAAGCGAGTGGTCTCGGTCATTATGGGAGTGCGGGACTGATGGTGGCAAGGAGGATAAAAGGGTATATTTATATAATTTTATTTGGGATCCACATGTCAAATCAGGTAAATGTGTACGCTGGTATGGATAAAACTCTTATTATCAGTTAGGATTACCTGTTGGGCTTCACATGTTGACCAAACCGTGCCTAAATCTGTGTTTATTGTGGCATATATACATGGATATACGGGTAATGGATACCTATTATCACCATTAGCCTTGATTTTGAGAAGAAGAAGAAAAAGGCATTTGCTCAGGCCTAGGTTTCGAGAGAATTTTTTTTTACTTAGGCAACAACACAACATGGGTCATATTGCCTAACTGAAAAGACACCATTTTGTCGACAATAGGCTCGTGGGCGGAAAGTATATCCGAAAAATATCATTGAGGCCCATTTTGTACTTGGTCCAAGACAGGTAGCCGGGAATTATTTTATTGGGATTATTGTGATTTTAGCTCTGGTTTGAAATGTAATTGTGATTTTACCTTCCAAATTAAGAGTTTGTGATTTTATGCCTGGTTTTTAAAAATAAAGTATCGGTTGACCCCTTATTCTTAACACCGTTAATCTCACATGATTAAATAATTTTTTAAAAATAAAATAAAAGGTTACGAAATTGAAAAAGATCGCAATACCCTTTCCTACATGTACGGTTCATAATGCTAAAATATTGTTAAAATACAGTAAAATTTTGTTGAAATGCTACTGAAATTATTTTAAAATATTGTCAAAACATTACCAAAATACTGCAGAAATATTGTTGAAATTACAACAAAAATCATGGCAAACTGTTACTAAATGCATACTCAATATGTTAATTTGACTATATTAATATATGTGTAAAATTACAACTATAAATTAAAAGTAGGGATAAAATCAAAAAGGTGTTGACGTATTTTTTTCTCATACTTAACACCATTAACACCCGCTAACGGAGTAAGAGTATACTTTGCCCTCATTTCAAAAAAGCATGGGTAAAATCACAAACTCTCAATTTAGAGGGTAAAATTACAATTGCACTTCAAACCAGGGGTAAAATCACAATAGCTCTTTTTTATTTTAGCATGAATATTTTATTATTTAATACTGATAACTTCTGATTTTTTTTTCAAGACTAGTCACCCTACCATCCACACCGTGGACGGCAACAACACGTGTGTGCGGGAGCTGTCCACGATGTGGACAGTTGGCCCACGTGGCTTCCATGTGGTCGATTCGACTGATAGCCTCACGGGTCGTTGGCTCCGCGTGCCTACCGTCCACACCGCTATAAACCGCTCGCACGCTGGTGCTTTGGCCGTGCACTCGAGGAGAGGAAGGGAGCCCCATGCAATAGAGAGGAGGAGAGGAAGAGGAGAAGAAGAAGAGAAGAATAAAAAGAAAATATAAGAGAAGGTAAAAAAATTTATAGTAATTTTAGTAATTCGAATTTAATTATTAAGTTTAAAATATTTAGTAAAGTTCTTAATTATGTTTAGTGAAGTTATTAATTATTAATGTAATTTTAGTTAAAATAATTTTAGTTATTATATTAGTGTTAATATGGTTTATGTATTTTTAGTTAATGTAATTATTGTGTGTATTAATAAATATTAGTTAATTATATAGTTTTGTTTATATAATTTTAGTCAATATATTAATATAGTTTATAGTTTAGTTATTACTATTTATGGTTTAGTTATTTTGTGTGTATTAATATATTTAGTTTAGTAAATTAGATTTTAGTTAATGTAATTAGATTTAATAATATATTTATAATTTATTTTACTTTAGTGAATTTATAATTATGAAAGTTTGTGTTTTAATAATGTATTATTAATATAGTTATGCTATATAGTTTTGTTATTATGTCTATTTCTGTATTTATTTTATTAATTTACAATTGCATATTAATGTACTAATTTTTATAGTTCCGCATATGTTAGTTATTTTATATTATTTATAATTGGGTATTTATATTTACATATTTAGTTTATTTAGTATTTATTTTACAGTAATTTTAGTATTTTGAATTTTGTGTTTATTTTAATTCTGCAATAATTTTAATTTCATAATTATTTTACAGTATTTATAGTATTTTTAATTCTGTATTTTTATAGTATTTTAGTTCCATATTTATTGTATTTTTAATTCTGTATTTATGGTATTGTATTTATATTTATGTAGTTATATTTTTGTCTTTTAAATAACTATATTTAAATTTATATACATAATTTATTATGTATTTAATAAGTTATTATAGTTTTATTATACTTACGTAGTTGTTCATATAATTATTATGTTTTTTATAAAGAATGTCGATAAAATAGATTTTAAGATATTTTTTGGAGATGGAGAGGAATGGCGGATAAAAATTACAGTCCGACTGGAGTAGATTTATCAGAAATCCCTTTTATAAATCGAGAAATACCAAGTCCAATAGAAAAGACATTTATTAGTGTTTATAGATGGTTGATGAAGGTGTTTAGATTGAGTGATGATTAATATGAGTTGAAGATACACAGAGTTGTTACCCGTACAAGAGAGGTTTTTTTTTAAAACTACTCGAACCAAAGGGAACATTTGTTTAGCGAACTTACGTAGCAAAGATGCTTGAATATGGATAGTCTTGGACTCTTGTCGTTAAGGTACAAAGAAAAGAGGTAGTGAGTGAGACACATGAGGACTTTGATGACGAAGGAAATGCTGATGATGTTGTTGCTGGTGAAGAAGAAAATGAGGATACACATTGTGGGTTGATCTACCGCCTATCGAGTCAACTGAAGATTACATCAAATATTTACAACATTAGAACTGAGAATTAATGGGTGAAATAGCGGATTTGGAGTTACAACAATTTCACAACATTAGTACTTCTACCGTGTGCAACAATATGTCTTGTGAATGCTCATACCACAAGCCAAATCCTGATAGTTAAAAACTTTCTCTGATTAATGCTTCCAATATATGCTGTTGTACCTTCTATTTTAATAAATTTTTATTTTCAATGTATGTACCCTTTTATATGTATGCAATTTTTTCATATTTTTGTAATGTATCAGTTACATTGAAGAGAAAAACAACAACAATTTTACACCACTGAATCCTATATTTTTCGTCCATATTGAAACCAGTTGTCCACAAGGTGGATGACTCTTCCACCTTGTGGACGATTACATGTTTCGATCATCTATATAAGAGTGACCCCGCATCGCCACCACAATCACACCTCACAAAATCAGCTCACTATCACCGCACTCATTTCATACATCGTCTTACCATGAACGAATGTTTCTCGCTACCAAACAACAAAGAGAGAGTCGACATCCCCAGGGACTACAACCGCCAATGTGTCTATGTGGCATTGATTGTCAGTTTGTTAAAGATCTTAGGTTGGGGGACTCATATAGTTTGAGACTCTAGATGTGTAACAACCTATGAATATGACCTCTTCATAGGACCTGACCATTTTTTCAATAGTAGACGTCAGGTAACAAACTTATTTCGCGATTCTATCCATTTCATATTTACATTTCCATTCTACTATTTATCACGACACATTTTTAATCATGTAGTCTCCAATGTCTCTTTGCGCGTTCAGACAGTATGTCGATCAGAGACAAGCACCAAAACAGATCAAGTACGTGTATATAACACACATAGATATGCTATCAGGAACTTCCTCTATAAAATAGAGTGGGACTAAAGAGTTGAGAGGGACAGGAGGGAGAGAGTTGAACAGGATGAGCGGCATCGCAAGCGTCAAGAAGAGCGTCGACGACGGAAGAAGAGTATGCTCACAAGGTTCAGAAGGTGGAACATATGAAACGGCAGGCAAGCGAGGTTGAGAGGGAGCGCATGCGTGAGGGAGCACGTCACGCAAGGGAAGCCGGATCGAATGCATTCTAGAAAAAAAATATCCCCGTTGCACTCAGTAGACTCTACATGAAACATGCTCGACTTTAATTTCAACTAAAGTGTGTTAGGCGTAGGTTGGTGCACGTAGATTAGATATTAAGTGCATCACACACACACACACTATTACTATCGTCACTTTTAATTTTATGTTCATAAATATGTGTTGTCTACCTTATGTATCGTAGTATTGGAGAGGCAGAGAACATACACTTATTTGTGAACTTTGTAATGTATGCAATCGCCGAGTTTTTAGTTAAATGCATATATTTGTGTCACTTTGGTATTATGTTCGTAATTCATATTTCAAAAGTACATAACAATTCATCTGATGTACCGAAAATATGTGTAACTCATAGTGTGAAAAATCATAATAATATAAACTACATTTACTTCTATAAAAACATCTTCCAAATTTGTCTCTACGTATTTTTAAATCACTGTCGAAAATCGAATCCTATGGAAGTTAAACTTTTGAATTCAACTTTGTGATCGTAATACATAATTCAAAAGCACATAAAAATTCACTCCTTAGACCAAAAGTTTACGTAAGTCATCGCATGAAAAAAAATAATGTGTCCTATATTTATTTCTATAACAACATTTCAAAAATATGTCTCTAACTATTTTTAAATCGATGTCGAAAACTGAATAAAAGAAGGGAAAATATTGTCGCAGGAGAGTGGGTGGCAGCCGTCCACAACGTGGACGGCAGGGTGACGCGGTTGCCACGGGCAAACCGTCTACGGTGTGGACGACTCTCCTTCCAACGTGGCCCAACCGTCCACATTGTGAGCGGCTCTCCCGCCACGTGTGCGTGACGTCCACAGTGTGAACAGTAGAGTGGCTAGTTTTGTAAAAAAACTAATTTTCTAAAGCTATTAATATTAAATAATAAAAAAATTCATGCTAAAATTAAAAAAAACGGTAGCCGGGCTTGAGCCCACATCATCACTGCAATTAATTCGCGTTTCGATTTTTCTTTTGCGAAGGATTGTTTTGGCTTTTGAGGCTGCAAGCCCAGGAATTTTCATTTCCTTCAGATACAATTATTTAAGATAACTGCATGCCTCCAAATCTTCAGTTCACAAATAAGTCCAGGACGATCCTGTGATTTGTAAGCCAATAAGACGATTCACAAAACTCGTCCAAAACTCGTCCTAAAAGAAGCCAATAATAAGATGAGATAAAAGGGCACGCTCGCTCACTCACATGAGCTTCGTCCCTTTGGTGTGTGTCCGAAGCAATATCCCCGTCCAGCTGAAACAGACAACATAACTGCTTGGGTTTATTGTGTTTTTACCCCTAATTTCAACTCTAATTATGATTTTACCCTTGAAAACTAGGGTTTGTGATTTTACCCCTACTTTTTCAAAATGAAGTCACCGTTTACCCTCCATTTCTAACACCGTTAAATCTGATTGGATTAAATGATTTAATAAAATTAAATAAACAATTGACAAATAAAAAAGTCAAAACTATCCAACTTTGTGCTAATTTATGCAAAGAAGTTTTTGGAAGATAAATATTAGAATTACTGATTTTTGGAAATTTTGAATTCAAATTCAAACCTTTTTTTAGAAATTTAAAAACAAAAAAATTTAAGTGAAATTCAAATAAATTCAAAAAATTAAATGATATTCAGATTTTTCGAAATTTCAAATTCTAATTTAAATTTTCAAAATTTATATTCGAGTTACCAATTTTTTTGTTTTAAATTAAATTTTTTGGAATTTCAAATATAAAATTTTTAGAATTTGGATGAATTCAAAAAAGTTATCAAATTATAAATTTCACATCCAAACAAATTTTTAATGAAATATATCTTGTTTTGTAATACTATTAAATACATCTTCAATATGTTAACATGATAAGGGTATTTCTGTCTTTTTTTTTCATATTTAACACCGTTAACTATTCTTAACGGGGTAGAATTTTGTTTCATTTAAAAAAACAGGGGTAAAATCACAAACCCTAAATTTGAAAGGTAAAATCACAATTAAACTTACAAATAGGAGTATAAACACAGTAGGCCCTAACTGCTTTGCTTCCATTTAACGGCAGCAAAAGAACAAGGCATTTTTTAGGCTTTTTAATTCATCCCACACGTTAAAAAATTAGGTAAAAAATAAATAAGCAAAAGAAAAGAAAAAAAAGTGTAGGGGCAAAAAAGGGAAAAGGAGGGAGCCGAACGAACACGACCTGCTGGTGGAGGCGTCGAGCTCCGAAGCGCCCAGCGGAAGACGACGAGCACGCCGCCGATCGCCCGCACCCTCTCCTGCTCACCCGTCGCCGCCGTTTACTTGATTCCGCGATGTCGTCGTGGCTGCGGAGCGCAGTGATCAAGGCCGTCGAGGCGGGCGGCCGCAGCGGCGTGGCCCGCACGGTCCTGGGCTACGCCGACGCCGTCGCACACCAAGCCGGCCAGGCCGTCGCCGAGGGCGCTAAGATCATCAACGACCGCATGGTGAGCTGCACCCCCCCCCCCCCCCCTGCACAGAAACCGTTCCAACCGGACTCGAACCGTGCTTTGTTTTCTTGTGGAAGAGGTCGAATTAGGAAGCTGATCAAAATATGAGATTTCTGAGTCCGAATTGCCTGATTACGCCTAATTTGAGCTTCTGTTCTACTAAATCAATCTATATGAATTTAGGAGAGAACATAATTCAAAGTAACAAAGTAGGGATGAGTGATCTGTCTGTCACATTGTCATGTTCGGGACATGGAGTGGCATCCAAATGGGGATTTCGCCTTTTAGGGTTCGTGCCTGGTGAATTAGTTTTGGACTGTTATTAGGACTGTAAATGCCCTTCTTTTTTTCTTAAAAAATCTGTAAATGCCCTGTTTACCAATGATGATTTGACCTACTAAAGTTGTCCCTATGTTTTATGGGAATCTCAGGGCACTCAGAACTACAAAAGCGTCAAACAAACAGTGAAGCGCTTGGAAGAGGTAGCTGTTTCATCACGAGGGGGCGAGAGAATTCAGGTGTTAAGGCGCTGGGTCAGGGCCCTCCAGGAGGTTGAGGCGGAGCTAAGGGGTTCAGATGGGAGACCTGTACAGAGAGTTCCTTCGAGTGCGCCGAACTCCTCCAAATCATCACTGGCAAGAGTGCGCATCTTCTCACCTGATTTCATATTGAGTCAGATTTTGTATAATTATTAACTCTGTGTTGCTTTTTTGGTGGTCATTTATCAGCTTTATGTTTGTCTGATGTTATTGGTTTCATCTGTTATCTGTTAATAATGTTGCATGTTTCTGTGCAGGTTTTGTTTTATGACGCTGATATTGGAGGGGCTCCTATGAACTTCCGAGATGTATTCCTCTACAGCCAAGCGCTTGAGGGTATTACGTTGTCCATGGTGAGTTAATTCAACTCTGTTATCCTGGGTGTTTAAACATGTCATCTACTTCAGATGGCAACTAAATGGTTTTTAAAAACCGGAAAATGCTCAGTATTATTGTTGTTGTTTTACCACCAATAAAAGTTGTGACTGTCCAATTTTTTTGATGCTCAGATTCTTGAAGCTCCCAAAGAAGAAGAGGTTTCACTTCTCTTAGAAATTCTTGGGTGAGCTTCTGCCTATGTAACCATTTAGTATGCTTAGTGGTTATGGTTGCTATGTTTCCCGAAGCAATTTTCATCTCAGTCATCAATTATATTAAGTGGATGTCTAAGTTCACTAAGAAATTATTCTGAGTTTGAGGGTATTTGTGTTAGAAAAATAGGAGGCAATTTACTGAACAATTCCAGAAAAACACGCGAAAACAACAGCGATCATAACCGACAGACAGACGGGACGAGAAATATCGCGTACCGATTTGAAGCCGGTTGAACTGCTGTAAATCTGACGACAAACAATCGCTGCAGATGTTGGTGACGATGTTGGGCCGCAGCGCCCGATCTCTTCGGTAGACGACCCTTGGTGAAGAACGCGTCCGTCTCCAACGACTTAGACTCTATCTCGGTAGCCCCAAAAATTCGGAGGCCCAAAAGCCCAATGCCCAATTTAATTTTCTGCAAAAATATAAAATTTGGGCTCAGCTTGAATTCACACAAACACACGCGCGTGTGCGGGGCGGGGCGAGGCGAGCGAGCGAGGAGGAGGAGGAGGACAGCGCGTGGGCAACCCCTCTCTTCCTCTCTTCTCTCTCACTCAAGGAGTGGAAGAGCAACCTCCCTTATATATAGGAGTTGCTCCACTTCCACTTCCCATGTGGGACTAAACATTTAGCACCACTCCATCTTGTCCTAATGGGCTTTTGAAATTTATTGGGAATTAATTCTGAATATTAGATGGGCCCAGTCCATTTATTCCAACAATTTGATCTATTGGAATTTAATGATATTTAGACCTGCCTATTATTGCTGCAGTTTCTGTTGTAATTATAGAAATATATATTTGATAGTAGTTGATCTGGGTATAACAGGGAAAGGTGGGCCAACATTCTAGTCTTGGCTGCAACGTTTTTGAGGCGTCGCCTAGGCGGCGCCTAGGCGTCCAGTCGGTGGAGGGAGGACGCCAGGGAGGCTCGCCTCGCCTAGCCGCCGCCTGCCGTCGCCGCCGATGCCGGACGGATGCTGCCCGTCGCGCCGTGGCCTCCGGACGCGCCACCACCTCTGGAAGCGCCCACCGCCCTCGCGCCGCCGGCTTGGGACGCGCAGTGCCGCCGCACCGCCGCTTCGGATGCACGGTCCTCGTCGCGCTGCCACTGGTTGGAGCCGAGGATAGAACGAGGAGAGCAGAGAGAACTTAGGGTTTAGGGAGAGTGAATAGGTTTTATTGTTATCCATCTAAAATGAGGACCGTCGGATGAGATCCGACGATCCATATTAATTAGGTCAAAGGCCCATCCGGCCCATCTAGTGCCTCCTCTTTATCTGTTAACCCGGCCGCCTCCTTCGCTATGTCCGACGCCGCCGGCCCCTTCTCCGCCGCTTGCGCCCGCCGCCCGCGCCGCCTCCTCCGCTGCCTGCGCCCGCAGTCCGGCGCCGCCGCCTCCGCCCTCTCTCTTTCCTGCTCCGCCCTCTCTCTTCCCTGCTCCGGCGCCCCTATCCCTCTCCTGCTGCGACTCTGCCTTCCTCGCCTGGAGCTCGCCTAGGCGCCCGTCTAGGCGTCGAGGCGGCCGGTGGGCGCCTAGGCGTCCAGGCGAGGATTGAAAACACTGCTTGGCTGTCCTGGATGAAATAACATTTACATTTTCCCTTGTAAAGTATTAGCAAGACTTATAATGATCTTTTATGTGAAGATTTTTTACACAACGGATATATTGACATTTCATTCATGGACTTCTATAAAATTACTTCACATCTGACTTTGTTTTTTTGGCCAAATGTGGATATATCTCAGTATATGGTTCTTCCTTTTGATAAGGCGTGCTCAATTTCCCATAAAGATTTTACTTTGGGCTCTATGAGGGCTCATCTGAGTATATAACTATGTGGCATCTTTGCTTTTTTTAGATAATACTGGCATCTTTGCCGAGGAAAAAAATCTCTTTCAGACATCATTTATCTAATTAAGCCATAAAATTAACTTAGTTAGTCACGGTTGTTTATATATTCTGAGGGACCATGCCCTTATTGTAGCTCATATGAGCATGCACTTCGTTTTAACTGACAGTTATTTTTTTTTGCAGAATATGTCTTACGGGGGGTAAAGAAGTTAATAATGCGATAGTGAGCAGTATACAGGACTTGTCAAAGTCATTCTCCAATTACCATGATGAAGTGCTGGTACGTTTGCCTGTTCTATGGTCATATGGTGTTCTTATGCCATGCAAAAGGCAAAAGGAAAAAAGAAAACAAAAGGCTGGCATTCTTATTATTCAACTGTTAACTGTTGTTCTGTAGTTGGTAGTCTAAAGACTTAAGTTATAGTGCACACATATGTACCTTTTGTCTTCTTTCCTGCTGAAATGATTTTTTTGAGAAAAATACTGGCCCTTGTCTTGCTTATTGCTGAAAAGGTATAATTAATTATCCGACCTTTCTTCTTTCTTCCACAACCAAGCACTTAACTATGGTTGGTTTCGTTTTTGTTAAGAAAGGAGTAGAACAGTATATTATATTTATTTCCTATTTCCAGTTCCGAACTTTGAGAAAACTGGCTTTTGTTACATATCTGTACATATCTAGGTGAAACGTGAGGAGCTCCTTCAGTTTACACAGAGTGCCATTTCAGGGCTAAAGAGGAATGCCGACACTGTGAGGTGACCATCACATACTAACTAGCCCTTGAACTTTGATTCCATGCTGGATGTAATTAGCATATTTATTTCATGTGTAACACAATACCATGTTTAGTTGTTGAACTCTCAAATGCCAGAAAGTAGATTTTGTTAGACTAGGTGTTCTACCAATTAAGTTTTGAACACAAAATTTCAGAACTTGAAATTTTAAATTATAACTGCACCTACAAAATACGTGAAGTCTGAAATAGTAACCTAATGCTTTCACCTTTGTTTTTGGGCTATTGGTAATTATTCCTATATTGTTACTCTAACTCGTGCATTTTACTTCAGGATAGATTCTGAAACTGTAGAGTTATGGAGAAAAATAAACGAGAAGGAGGCATCACGAGTTCAATCAATTGATGATCATGATAAAGTTGCAGGAGAGAATGCTATTGCAATTGTTGAGGTGTTGCCTCTGTCATATATAATCTAATTCATAATTACCTTTTTACTTGATTTTGTAATATTATTTAATTAATATTCCTGGTTAGTTATTCACAGTTGCATTGATTTAGCAGTAACGGATTTAATGTCATCGTTTCATTATTTTTTGTCGAATATGCAGAAGAACTGCATATAATTGCATTAAGAAGATAATGGCCAAATACAACAACCAGAATGACCTTATACGGCTACACCAAAACAATGACCTTAACCACCTTACATGACCTCAACAAAACAATGACCAAACCAACGACCCAAAGAGATCGACACGAAAGACTATGCTACCCAAACATGACCAAACAGACTACAGACAACCAAAAGCGACCAGGACCTCTTTTGGAGGACGAACATGACCCAAGCCACCTCCAAACAGACAGTCCCCACAAATGAAGAATCCTAGCAGCAAGCATAGACAAGTAATGTATATAAGACTCATTACTCATTATGCACGTATATAAGACTCACATGGGACCTTTATTTGTTTTATTCAAATTTCTTATAATCCTAGATTAAGTTGGGAAGTGCTGGCTTCTTTCTCGAACTAACTATAGATACAATGCTAACAGTTGTTTCACTGATCATGTTTAGTCAATTCGCTCATCAGCAATTTCAATATCTGAATCACAGTTCAAGTTTAACCTAACCTGTTGCATCTTTTATTTGTAATGTTCCTGGCTCCTGAATGCCTTTATTTTAAACAAGCTAACTGTATTGTATGCCTTCTCCAGTCATTCAAAGAAGCACTCGCTGATGTCCGGTTTTGCTCTAGAATGGAGGAGCTTCTGTTGAAGAAAAAAACAATTAATACTGGTGACTCCCTAGAGATTCATTCCCAAAAGGCATGTTTATTTGTTGGTCTTTATCTATTTCATTTGTGGGATAGATACTCCTTTCATAAACTATTTAATGTTCAGTCTCAAACTGACCAAACTTCCGAACTGCATGGAAACTTTGACAAAGAAATTTATGTTTCCATGATAGTTTAATAGAAACCTCTTCAGTGCTCATTTCTGAGCTCATGCATTTTTTTATATGTCCTTGGAACTTTATTTCTAGACTTTCTCCATATAAGAGGTGAATTGTTGAGTTACGAGACTCTGTTCTCTCAGATGTTTTTCTTTCTTCCATTTACATTCTGCTGAATATTATGATCAGCTTGATGACTGCACATGTTGATTTTCTTCAAAATTTTGCATGGTTCAGGTGACCAATGACCAATCCTGCTTCAGTGTTTGTGTCGATTTTCATCAAGTTTCCCTTTGTTGTATTATTTCAGTTTTCTGGATACTGAATTGATTGTCACTTTGATTTATCATGCTCGGTGAAAAGATACAGTTTGCTATATTAACATTATGGACTTAGTTATTGCAGGTTGACAAATTAAAGGTATTGGCAGCTTCCCTTGCTAATTCGTCCTCCAAGGCAGAAAAGCGTATTTTGGATCACAGGTATAGTAGCTTCGTTAACTGCTCCATAAGAATCTTTTGATATCATGTGGTCATTCTTGTTAGACCTTTAATCTCGAAAATGATGTTCCTAGCCATAGTCTTTTTCTTCTGGCACGTATGAGTTCCTTGTATATATGATATACTTTTAGGAGTTGATCATCTGAAAAATGGACACCGCTATGAACAGTTGCCAAAAGAGAACTACAGACCCCAATGTCGCTATATTCTATGTCTATACACACATCAGACTTTGATGATATTCACTAAAGCAGTAAAGATCTGTAGAAATTGCTGTGTATTTGTCTAGTGATTTAAAGCTATGTTATTTGTCATTGAATTGGTAGTTCTCAATAACCTAACTCGTTTTGTAAAATCTGTTTACTGTTGAGTACAACATGTATACATCTCATGTTGATGACTTGTTCACTAGTGGTTATACAGTTTTCTGGACTTTTTGTTGCCGATTGTTGAGCTATTGAATTAGTAGAGTAAACTTCATGATGCCCTTTGAAATTTTACTATATCAGACGCCAGAAAGAAGAGGCGCTTAACTTTCGTGCTAAAAAGGAGAATGAAGTGACTGCAGTTGAAAAGGTTAGAAACATAGCTATTATACTAGAAGAAGTCACACATTGCAGTCGCCCTGCACAGCTTTGATCAGATGATTTTGTTGCTCATGACTGCTGCATGGAAGCCATTCTGCATGCACATGTAAAATCTGTTTCATTGCTCCATAATTATTTGTACACAAGCATTATAAATTGAATGAACAGATATATACAGCTCTGTTTAATCTATTGGTGCCACCAACATATCTTTCTCTAATCTAATGTGTCTCGTGTAGGAATTAACTGCTGAGATTTCAGAATTGGAGAAGCAAAGGGATGAGCTTGAAGCTCAGTTGAAGAAGGTACCAAACTGATCATGGAAATTTGTTTTCTTGTTTGATTCTCCTAGCCCTAGGCCCGCTTGATAGTGTTTGATCAATTTTAGTATGTCTTCATATATGTTATAAAGTGTTTGATCAACTGATGTGTCACCTGGGGGACTGATGAGTTCATCAGCAGTGGTCTGAACTCTGAATCCATAGTAGCAAGCCATGACTTCTCATGCCCTTTTATTCAAGACTGTTGGCAACATCTGAACATTCACTGGAACTTAAGCACAGACTTGTTCTCAATGATGAGTATGGCACAGCAGCAAACTCAGCATTCTTTCTTCATGGAAGTCTTCATTATTAGTGCTCAGCATATTTGGAAACAGAGGAACAATCAGATCTTCAATAGAGGAATGCCCACTTTTCAAAACTGGAAACAAGATTTCCTGGAGGAGGCCCATTTGCAGCGGCAGGTTTCTTGAGATCACAAGTTCGAGCCCTGGAAACAGCCTGTTGCAGAAATGTAGGAAAAGGCTGCAAACAAAAGACCCAAAGTGGGTCGGACTCTTCCCCGGACCCTACGCAAACAGGAGATACGTCCACCAGGCTGCCCTTTTTATTCTTATTCTTTGGCTTTCCAGCCTCTTGAGCTTTTACTGTAATCAGGGTGTACAGACTTCTATATTTGTCTCGTTCTTATATTTTTATATAATATTACTACCATAGCAGGGGTTTGTTTAGCTGTATATTGTTCAAAATAAAGAAGACAGGATTTGCCACAATGCCAAGTTGCAATAGATTTCCTAAATTAAAAGGCATATTTAACTTTTGTATTAAATTAAAATATCTGCAAAGGGCAAGTGCATTCTGTGAATCTTATCCTGTCTTTGTCCCATCTAGAAGTCCCTTATGGACTGACTAGTTAGGAATGACTCATTCCTGTCAAGAATCTTCGTAGGAACTCATGATTTATTATTTTGCCGAAAACAAGCTTTACTTTTACTTCTGATCTTGTTATTATTTCCAATGCTTCATGATAATCAGGTCAATATTTCACTGAATGCTGCTGTTGGTCGCCTCAAGCAAACGAGGGAAGAGAGTGACCAATTTCATGAAGCAAACAATCAGATGGTTATTAGTTTGCAAGCAAAGGTCATATACATTTCTGATTTTCCAGTTTAACATTTCATCTTGTTGTATTTGATGAGATTGATGTTTTGCTTTGTTTTCAACATATTGACCGGGTTGATATTTTTTTCTCTGCATCAACTCAGGAGAATGAACTTTCAAAATCTATTGACTCATGTAATGTGGAGGCTTGTGTAGTCAAGACTTGGATAAATTTCCTTGAGGATACATGGCAACTTCAATCATCATACAATGAACAAAAGGAAAATAAAACCAAGTATGTCGTGATTATTCCCATACAGGCCTTTTGCAAGTTCCAGCCCATTTTTCCTTTTACTTTTTCATCCCCCCCTTGTAAAGTTATGATTAAAGTTTACATACTCCATTTCCACTGTGCTTTATATTACGATTAAATAATACGATCACTTAATTCGGCTCAACTTTTTGTATAGTGATGAACTGGAGAGATGCACTAGCAGTTTTCTGAAGGTCACCAAACATCACCTTACAAGGTTCAAGGTTGTTAGTTGGAAAAAAATCTGTTCAACGTCCTTGTTGAATTTATGGTTAAGATATTGTACTATTGGAGTATTTCTTTGTTCCATTGTCTAATATTCATCTTTTTTTTTTTTTTTTTTTTGTGGCTGGGGCAGGAAGTTCTTAGTCCGTCAATTGAGCGGATCCACACATACGTGGATAATTTGGCAGTCTTGAAGTCAAGGTTCATCAGTTGTTCTTTCAATGTATTTGATGTACTCTTCCCTTTCCAACAAAAAGTGAAAAATAATTTGTTTGCTATCCTGTATGTTGCACCAAATCCTGTAGGGAAGAGTCAACAGAACATGGAGATGATGAGGTTTCTGAAAAGACAAGTCCACAAAAATCCCTTGAGGAGGAATATTTGGAAACTGAAAAGAAGGTTCTATTTGAGTATATCGTACCAATGTTATTATTGAATTTCTAATTGGGTCGACATAAACATCCCTTATTGAGCAGAATTGAGGTCGACATGACAGTAGGAGCCATCCTATGAGCATATTAAATTTTTTAGTTTGTTCAACTTTGTTTAGAAAGTACTCCCTCCGTCCCATTGTATCTCTATTTTTGGAATTGGTTAAAGTCAAACTAATCTAACTAAGATCAAATCTACAGGAAAAAATATTAACTTTCGTAACACCATATTAGTACTATTAGATTCACCATGAATTATATTTTCACAACATATTTATTTTATATCTTAGTGACTTATATATTTTTATATAAATTTGGTCAAACTTAAATAAGTTTGACTTTGACCATTTCCAGAAATAGAGTTGGAATGGGACGGAGAGAGTAGATAGGTGGCTGACATTTTCCCCTTATTTTCAGATCGTGATTGCCCTTAGCATTGTGGATCGCGTGAAGATGATGTTTTATTCTGAGCAAGGGGCTAATTCTAGGTATTGACAAACTCTCCTACCTTAACTTGCTGATTTTTTCTCCTTGTAATTTCTGCAAACTTGAGAAGCCACTTTTCCTCTATTTTTTCCAGGCGAGATGATGCAGAGGTTAGGGACTTGTTTTCCGAGATAGAGAAGCTGAAAGAAGCATTTGAATCTGTAGAAAGGCCAACTCTAGACATTGAAGTTCGCAAAGCAAAAATCCCAACCAAAGACAGATCTGAGTTGAGCCCGTCACCTGTTCAAGCACCCTCTTCACCTAAAGATGCGCCCAAGGACACTACAAAATCTCCAGTTAAACCTGTTCAATCACCCTTTTCACCTAAAACTGCGCCCAAGGACACTACAAAATCTCCAGTTGAACCTGAGCAAACGCTGGATCCTGATTCCGAACTTGCAAAATTAGAATTAGAATTTGGGAAAGTTAATAAATACCCTGAGGAGACAAGTGGCTGGGACTTCGATGAACTTGAAGAGGAGCTGCGAGCTGACATATCGAAGTCAAGCAATCCAAAATAACCACATGAACTACATTTTTGCGATGCATGCACCCAGCTTCGGTCTGCTGGCGTTGCTCAAAAATGTGTAGAAACCATAAATGACTGAATGTACATAATGTTGTTTCATTGTGTTCATCGATGCTACGTGCTCACTGCAGGTGCATGTGCTTAGGTCTGTATTACATTATTACACTTTACAATGACTAGACATTAGTATTTGTTTGTTCTTGTCATGCACATGTATACATGACTGATGAAATTTATGTATAACAAACCCACATTTCGATACAACTTAATAAAATATTAATTGACATCGAAGGATACCTTCGTGTTATTTCAGCTGATTACCTTGTATTAAGGAAAAACTACTACTGTAAGGTGATGTTTGGTGACCTCCAGAAAACTGCAGAACATGTGCTTTTCTTATCTTGTTCTACAGTATAGCACATATCTTGTTCTTATCTTATCTTGATGTACAGTGTAGCACATATCTTGTTTCTAAAGGTACAAACTTCAGAAACTACTGCTGTATTCTGATATGTGCTTTTCTTATCTTGTTCTACAGTGTAGAACATGTATCTATTTATGTTGTATCTTTGATATGTAACAACTGTGAATATAAGATCACGAGCCAACTTTTTTAGGTATTCACTTGTTTGAGTATCCGATGAGTGAGAAATCCGATCTCAAAGTCAGCCAATGAATTTTCTCCTATGTTCATTTGCTAACAATGATTTATTGCGGCCAGGATTGTCTCTAAGCACCACCTCCTTGTGCTCATCGAGGTACTCCGACACAATGGACATATGTTACAACACGTGGAAATAAGCGTAGAAGAATAAATGTGAATCTAGAGTTATAGGCTTCTTCCCAATGGTCGCACCACCTCCTTGTGCTCATCGAGGTACTCCGACACAATGGACATATGTTACAACACGTGGAAATAAGCGTAGAAGAATAAATGTGAATCTAGAGTTATAGGCTTCTTCCCAATGGTCCCTTTTCCTGTGAGCCTTCCCTCATGACGAGACTTGGGAACACCAATTGGGTTACTCGGTGAATGTGGGCCTAGAGGGGAGGGTGAATAGGCCTTTTTGAAAATTGTCGGATCCTGCAACACTCAACAACAAGCTCAATATTAGAGATGTCTGACTAGTCCGGTGAAGTGCGGACTAGTCCGGTGTTCACGGACTAAGTTGATTAAGCTAGATCGATTAGATTGATTCTTTTATGTATGCAGCGGAAAAATAGAACCAAATAAAGGTTTCACAGTTATATTCTAGATCATATCACAATTAAATCTTATGTTTAACAATCCAACGTAAGATGAGTAATGATTATGAAACCCTAGATTATATTGATGAATTAGAATGATGAACACCAAAAAACAAGACACAAGGTTTTATCCGTGATTCGGCTACCACAAAGGCAACCTACGTCCACGTTGAGGAGTCCACAACAGGACCGGGTCTTCTCCAACCCTTCCCTCGTCAGATCGCCACGAAGGCCAATCCTCTTCCACTAATCACAAAGGGGTGAATAACCGAATTCAAGTGGCCTTCTCACACATTGAGAGCTCCCTTAGATTACAACACAAATTTCCACCGAAAACACATTCAAAAGATTACAATTAAAACACATGAGTGTGTTAGAGAATCAAACCAAGAGCTCAATGTGATGTTCCAAGTGTCTCTCCAATGATCTAGAGTGAATTCTCAAAGGATTGATCGTTGTTGCACTTAATTTTGTGGAGAGATGTAGTTTTTGAGGCTCTTGGGAGGTGTGACGGCGCTAGGGTTCGAGAGAGATCATAATTGGGCCGTGCACCTCTATTTATATGGGGTTTCTAAAAGTGACCGTTAGGGTTCAGAAAGTTCAGACTAGTCCGTGGTGGTCACCGGACTAGTCCGGTGTGGTGTGTGTAGCAAATCTTAAGTACCCCACAATATCGGACTAGTCCGGCTGAAAACGGACTTGTCCGATTTTGCTACTGGAAATCTTCAGACTAGTCTGATATCCATCGGACCTGTCCGGACATGTGAAACCCTAAGAGAGTTAGATGACAAGTTCACACTTGGAGGACTCGTACGATGTAGATGAGAGGGTTTTTCGGACTACTCCGTGCAAATATCGGACTTGTCTGATATGGATCAGAAGGAATATCGGACTAGTCCGGTTATGATCGGACTTGTCCGATTTTGTGTGACTTGTGAAGTGTTTTGAGGACTAGTCCGTACTGGGGAGGACTAGTCCGATTCTAGTCAGAAGAATATCGAACTAGTCCGACAGATATCGGACTTGTTTGATCTGGTGCAGAAAGGTTATCAGACTAGTCCGGTTGTGATCGGACTAGTCCGGTCCTGTGTAACTTTGTGCAATGTGTGTGTTTAATTGTGATTGAGCTCTTGGGCTGAGTTTCCTTAACACACTCCATACACAATAATCTATTACTCTTCTTCCTTGAGCTCATCTCCACTTTGCTCCTCATCCTTCCTTCTTTTTGGTATTTTGCTCATTTTCCTATCATAGGCATGCACTCATCTCAACAAATAGGTTAGGATCCCAATTGCTTGTCATAAATCATCCAAAACCCACAAGAGAGTCCTAGATGCACTTTCAATCTCCCCCTTTTTGGTGATTGATGACAACCAATTGAGATTTCACAAAATATGATAAAAATTGAGATTTTCATAAAGTATGCACATATGAGTCAAAAATAAATCAAGCAGTGAAAGAATTATCCATATGTGCATTCTTTATGGTGGGATGCATAACTAAGTATATTGAGACGTTGAGAATGATATAATTTACATTAATCAACCAAAGCCAAGCATATATGTCATTCCAGGAGCAAGATTACAGATTTCAACAAATACTTCTCAAATTAATTAAGCATTACATCACAGAACCATAACTAACTTAGGAACAAAGTTAAAACACTGCAAAACTCAAAAATAGACAAGAAGCATAAAAAGAGCTCTCTCTCCTCGCATCCTACAGCTAAAACTAAGACTCCCCCTCAATCTCTCCCCCTTTGGCATCAAGACACCAAAAAGAAGGAGAGGAGGGTTCTAGGGTCTTCACTCTTCACTGTCGGTCCTCTCATCATCGTCTTCGTCATCTTCATCTTCAGATTGACGAGGAGGAAAAGGAGGAGGAACGGAGCCACTCGAGCCCCCAATGCCAAAGTAGGCAAGCTCGAAGGGGTTCAAGGGTGCGAGCTCAGTGAAGTCCGGGTCAGAGTCCTCAGAAATCACTGAAGATCCAATGGGGTCGATCTCCAGCTTCTGGCAGATATGCTTCACATTGGCCTTGATGTACTTCATGTCCTCCTTTCTTTTCTGGTTGAGCTTGTGAGCCTTCACTTCGACCTTCTTGCAGGAGGAGAATATGGAAGCCAGATATTTGAGGATCCCACTAGCTGATCCTCTCTGAGGGCCTTCTCTAGAAGTAGGGACAACTCTAGCATCTTCTCTTGATCTTGCCGGTGCCTCGAGACTAGAGGCCGGCGAGGGAGCAGCCTGGACATTTACCGGTTGAAGCTTCTGAGGCCTCAAAGGAGTGTGCTCCACATCCTTGACAAACTCAATCCCTATGACTTTCTCAATCATAAACATTAGATAGGGAGCATAGCCACAGGACCTGTTGGGGGTGCTGGAGATGTTAACCATATCGTTCCATATGTAGTCAAACACAACAAACTGTCTGTTCTTGCTTATGACCCTCATTAGGGTCCGGAGGTACCCTTGTACACTCCCTGCATCCCCATCCTTAGAGGCAATGGTCTTCCTCAAGACTCTGTTTAGCACCACAAAGAATGACTTCATATTCTTTGTGGAAGGAGGGATGAACTTTGAATTGGGCTCATAGAGAAACTTCATCCTCTCCTTGTCAATGACACCAACATTGTGGATGACCACATTATCATTGCTGGAGGTGTCAAGATGCAACATCCTTGCAAATTCTTCATAAGTGATAGTGTACTTGGATCCATGAGTCATCCAAGTCACTCTTTCCTCTTCATCGCTTGCAAAGTGGCAGGTGGCATAGAACTGAGCCACCACTTCATCGTTCCAATTGTACTTGAAGGCAAAGAGGTCCTTCAAGCCATGTCTTTCAGCTGCTGCAATCACTTCATCAAATGCAGAGCATCTCTTCTTCTCAAGATGTGCCCAGTCAATCCACTGACTGCGCACCACCGGTGTCTTCATCTGCAGGTATACAGCCCTGTAATAGTCAGCATGAAAATTGCTCCAGAGTCTTCCATCTGCAGCTTGCTTTGGATGATTATAGCAATCAATGCTCCTGAGCTTTGCAGCTGAGTCGCTGCCCTTCCCATTGAACTTGTCCTCATTTGGGTCCCTGGCCCCTTCTCTTGGGGCATGCAGTTTCAGGGGGCCAACTGGGCCCGTAGCAATCCCTTTGCCCTTGCCCTTTGCTTGGCGAGGGACACTCGATGATGCGGCGGCCTTGGAGACTGGCTTCTTTGCCAACACCTTCCTCCGAACCTGAGGAGGGGTTGGAACTGGCTCGGAGGGTCTTTCTTGGCGCTTCTTGCCAAGACCCGTCGAAGTCCGAGGTGCCACCTCGTGGTCCATCTCGGCCTCAAAATCGGAAACTTCATCGTTTGAGCTTGACATGACCTGAGAATGAGTTTCAAGAATGATAATGAAGGATACAAGGCATAGGTATGAAAGGATAGCAAGGAATTGTATTGAGGAATTGAAGAGTTAGGTTTTGAGTTCAGAAACATCGGACTTGTCCGGTGCACAGGCACGGACTAGTCCGGTGGGGGGGGGGGGGGGCGGACTTGTTCGTTCATGGACCGGACTAGTCCGGTGTTCATCCTCAAAAACCTAAGAGATTTGACAAAAGCTGATTCCTAATGCACAATAAGTCTAGCATACACGTGATACATAAAGGAGGCATGTATATAGTGAAAGATGCTAGGCTATTCGACCAATAATGAAGAAAAACGAGATTTCTAGGGTTTGGGTGAAAATTACCGAAGAAATCGATTGAAGCTTGGAGATGAGGGTGTTGAAGGCCGGACAAGTCCGCTAGCTTCAATCCTCAAGAGGGCAAGCTTGATTTCTGCCCAAATGCGGAGATTTTTGATTGAGGGAGCAACAAATCGCCTTGGGAGCTCGAGCGGAGGAGAGAGAACGCGTGAGCAAGAGTGGAGGATGAAGGGATTAGGGTTTGGTGGCGGCTAGGGTTATGGACACGAAAAATCGGACAAGTCCGGAGATGACCGGACTAGTCCGAACTCATCCAAAGAGCAACATCGGACTAGTCCGTGGTGTTATCGGACTAGTCCGGCCTAACCGACACTCTACGGACTAGTCTGCATGTGTGGACTAGTCCGGGTAACCACATACTAGTCCGTGGTCACCAGGAGAAATTTGCATAGCCCATTCATATATATTTGAAGGTTCATAAATAGAGAATAGAGAGGCAAATTAAATCAAATGATCTTGATGAATATGACCAGTAAGCATACAACAATCAAGCAATGATCATAATTCACCAATATCTAGTAATTGACATAGTTTTTCGGGTTAAATTGAGAGAGAGTTGATTTTCACAATTCAATCAATATATTTTGAAGAATTCATACAGGTATGCAACTTTTCAAGCCATACTCCGAGCATCGAGGATATTTAGTTCATTTTGGAGTTCGCAAAAGCGCTTTTCATCAAGTGGCTTGGTGAATATGTCGGCCAATTGTTTTTGAGTATTGACATGTGAGATGGCTATATCTCCTTTCATGGAATGGTCTCTCAAAAAATGATGTCTTATGTCTATGTGTTTAGTTCTAGAGTGCTCAACTGGATTGTGAGCAATTTTAATGGCACTCTCGTTGTCACAAAGGAGAGGAATACGGTTCATATTGTAACCGTAATCCCTTAGAGTTTGTCGCATTCAAAGGATTTGTGCACAACAGCTCCCTGCTGCAACATACTCCGCTTCGGCTGTGGATAAGGCAATCGAATTTTGTTTCTTGGAGGACCAAGAAACTAAGGATCTCCCTAGGAATTGGCATGTGCCAGAGGTGCTTTTTCTATCTACTTTGCACCTGGCATAATCTGCATCGGAGTAACCAATGAGATTGAATTTTGAGCCTTTTGGGTACCAAAGACCAAGGTTGGGTGTATGAACTAAATATCTCAAGATCCTTTTTACGGTTGTCAAGTGACATTCCTTAGGGTTGGCTTGAAATCTTGCACACAAACATACACTCAACATAATATCTGGCCTAGATGCACATAAATAGAGTAGAAATCCAATCATGGAGCGATATACCTTTTGGTCGACGCTAGGTCCATCTTCATTGAGGTCTAGGTGGCTATTCGTTGCCATGGGGGTTTTTATGGGCTTCGCCTTGTCCATGCCAAACTTCTTGAGTATGTCCTGCGTGTACTTGGTTTGGCTTAGGAACGTTCCTTCCTTCTGCTGTCGTACTTGGAATCCTAAGAAGTACTTTAATTCTCCCATCATTGACATTTCAAACCTGTCTGTCATGATTTTACTAAATTCTTCACAAAAAGATTGGTTAGTTGACCCAAAGATTATATCGTCAACATAAATTTGACAAATAAAAAGATTATCATCAAAATTCTTTGTAAACAGTGTATAATCTACTTTGCCAATCTTAAAACCATTTTCAATTAAGAAGTCTCTAAGACACTCATACCAGGCTCTAGGAGCTTGTTTGAGGCCGTAGAGATCCTTACACAATTTAAACACGTGGTCGGGGAACTCTTCGTCTTCAAACCCGGGTGGTTGCTCCACGTACACCTCTTCCTTGATTGGTCCGTTGAGGAATGCGCTTTTCACATTCATTTGATACAGCTTGAAATCATGGTGAGTAGCATATGCAAGTAATATTCTAATGGATTCAAGCCTAGCTACTGGAGCAAAAGTATCATCAAAATCCAAACCTTCGACTTGTGAATAACCTTTGGCCACAAGTCGTGCCTTGTTCCTTGTCACCACCCCGTGTTCATCTTGTTTGTTGCGGAAGACCCATTTGGTGCCGACGATGTTTGCATTGGGTCTTGCCACAAGTTCCCATACTTCGTTCCGCTTGAAGTTGTTCAATTCTTCTTGCATTGGCACCACCCAGTCCGAATCTTTCAATGCATCTTCAACCCTGTGTGGTTCCAAAAAGGATACAAACGAATAATGTTCACAAAAGTTAGCTAAGCGAGATCTAGTGGTTACTCCCTTTTCGATGTCACCGATGATGTTGTCGATTGGGTGATCCCTTTGGACGCATTGGTGTACTCTTGGTGTGGCACTTGAGGAGTTGTATCTTCATGATTATCTGCTTCTCCCCCGAAGTTATTGCCTTCGTTGACTTGTTGATCATCTTGGTATTCTTGTGGTTGATCTTGTGCTGAAGCTCCCCCTTGATCTTTGGTCTCCTCTTGTGGTTCATCTTCCTCATGTACGTGTGAAGGTGGCTCTTGTGGTCGAACTTCACCTAGAGCCATTCTTTTCAATGCTTGACAAGGAGCTTCTTCTTTACCTAATTCACATGGATCAACTTGCTCCTTTTGGGAGCCATTAGTCTCATCGAACACTACGTCACATGCTATTTCAACAAGTCCGGAGGCCTTGTTGAAAACACGATAGGCGTAAGTGTTCGAATCATAACCAAGCAAGAAACCTTCATCGGACTTCGAAGCAAACTTTGAAGTCCTAGGCTTCTTGTTCAGGATATAAAATGGAGAACCAAAAACTCAAAAATATGAGATATTTGGTTTGTTACCGGTGAGTAGCTCATAGGATGTCTTCTTGAGTAGTCGATGAAGATAAAGTCGATTTACGGCGTGGCAAGCGGTGTTAATCGCTTCCGCCCAAAATTGATCCGAGGTCTTGTACTCATTGAGCATTGTTCTTGCCATCTCTATGAGTGTTCGGTTCTTTCTTTCAGCAACTCCGTTTTGTTGTGGCGAGTATGGCGCTAAAAATTCGTGCTTGATACCCTCTTCATCAAGGTACTCCTCCACTTGTGTGTTCTTGAACTCCGTGCCATTGTCGTTTCGAATACTCTTGATTGTCGATGAGAATTAGTTTTGAGCTCACTTGAGGAACTTCTTGAGTGTTCCTTGTGTTTCTGACTTATCGTGCAAAAAGAAAACCCAAGTGAAGCGAGAAAAGTCATCAATAATTACTAAACCATATTTGTTACCGCCGATGCTTATGTAAAAAATTGGACCAAACAAGTCCATGTGAAGTAGTTTGAGCGGTCTTGTTGTAGTCATGACGTTCTTTGCGGGATGAGGTGCTCCAACTTGCTTCCCGGCTTGGCACGCACTATAAGGCCTGTCTTTCTCAAAAACAACATCCTTATAACCGGGATGTGATCGCCCTTGAGGAGTTTTTGAAGATTCCTCATACCAACATGCGCTAGCCGTCTATGCCACATCCAGCCCATGTTGGTTTTTGCAATCAAGCATGTGTCAAGTTCGGCTTTATCCTTGTTGAAGTCAACAAGGTAAAGCTTTCCCTTCAACATACCCTTGAATGCAATGGAACCATCACTCCTCTTAGAGACGGTCACACCCTCGTTAGTGAACAAGCAATTATAACCTTTGTCACATAGTTGAGATATGGACAGCAGGTTATAATCTAAGGATTCAACATGTAAAACATGAGAAAGTGTGTGTGTAGAAGATATTGCAATTTTACCGGTACCGAGCACCCTTCCTTGACTATTATCTCCAAAGTATATGCCTTCGTTTGGGTCCTCATTCTCTTCATATTCCACGAACATTCTTCTTTCTCCGGTCATGTGGTTGGTGCATCCACTGTCTAACACCCATTTGGATCCACAGGAGGAATAGGCCTGCAAAAACAAATTATGCTTTGGTTTTAGGTACCCAAGCTTGCTTGGGTCCTTCGAGGTTAGTTACAATACATTTGGGCACCCACACATGAGATTTGGTGTTCCCATAGCGTGGCCCAACATAATTAGCATAAACCTTGCCAAAATTATTTCTCATTAACACATAGGAGGCATTAAAGTTTCTAAAGAGTAATCGTTGTTGTTTGTATACAGGGCTAGTCTGGGAGGTCGGACTTGTCCGGAGGACCGGACTTGTCCGGACACTTACCAGACTAGTCCGGTATTCGTGTGAGTTCAAGTTTTTACCCTTCGACTTATCAGTTTGAGAGGTTCTTCCCTTCACAAAGGAAATCCTCCTCTTGTTATTCTTATGACTTCCATCATGCTGCTTTTCACCATAAGAGTAACCAATGCCATATTTGACATTTGGAGGTCTTTGGACCAAGTATGCAGTATGTGCATAGTTGATCTTCTCCTTGTCAAATATGCCACATTGGGTAGGATGTTTATCCTTGGTGGAGGTTGACTTCTCCTTCAACCTGGTGTCAATCTTACTACATGTGCATATATGAGCAAAATCAGTTTTAGTGGGTTGAGAAGGTGAACTTGAAGAGGAGGAAGGTTCACTCAGCTTGAGTGACTCAACTTGCACTTCAAGGATCTTGTTAACCTTGATCAGGTCAGCAAGTTGGTCCTTGATTGCAACATTTGAGTCAGTTAACTCCAAGCAAGCTTTCTTGCTTGAAGCTAACTCAAGCTCTAGTGAATTGTTTTTCTCCTTTTCAAGTTCTAGAAGTTTGTCAAGTTCGACATACTCCTCCTTTTGGGAGATAATCATGTCCTCTTGACGATGAATCAAACTCTCCTTCTCAACAAGTTGATCAAGTAAAAATTTCATTTTTGTTGCAGCTTTCCTATTTAGTCCACTAAGCATATCTTCATCATCACTAATTATTTCATCATCACTAGAGTAGGAATGCACGGAAGGGGTTTTGATGATTACCTTGCGTTTAACTTCCTTTGCCATAAGGAACGTGCCATTTCCCTTCCTTGCGCCGAGTGTGGGGAAGAGTGTAGATTTCTTGGACGCACTCTCGATGGCTATGCTATCCATCTCCTCTTCTTCGGATGATGAGGACTCATCGTTTGAGTCCCACTCCTTCCCAATGTGCGCTTGTTCGGCTTGTTTCTTCTTCTGGTAGAATTTCTTAGGTTGAGGCTTGGCTTCTTTGGTCTTCTTCTTGTTCTCCTCATATGGGCAATCAACTATAAAGTGGTTATACTCACCACAATTATAGCATGCCCGCCTCAACTTCGGCTTCGTTCTTTCCTTGTACTTTCCTTCACTTGATTTTGTCCCTTGTCTTTTCTTCATTATTCTCTTGAACTTTTTCATGAATAATATCATGTCCTCTTCATCTAGCTCACTGCTCTCGTCGTCACTGTCTTCCTCTAGTTGTGCTTCCCTTGCTTCTTTGGATAGAGGCTTGAGGGTGGACTTTAGAGCAACCCCTTTCTTCTTAGCCGAGGTGAGATCGGAAATTTCCTTGATGTGCTTTGCTTGTCTTTCCATCATCTCAAAGTTGATGATTTTTCCAAGAAATTCATCCGGAGTCATCCTTTTGTATCCGGAGCTTTCTCTAATCATGGAGCATAGCGTGACATTGCGAGGCATAAAAGCTCTAAGGATGAGCTTTACCACCACGTGGTCATTCCACTTCTTGCTCCCGTATGATCGAACTTTGTTAACAAGTGTCTTCAATTGATTGTACATATCTTGGGGTGACTCGTTTTCCTCAATTGTGAATCTTCCTAGTTCGCCTTCGATCATCTCAATCTTTGCTTCACGCACATGTCGGTCACCTTCATCTGCAGTTTGTAGTGTATCCCATATCTCCTTAGCAATTTCGAGTCCATCCACCTTGGTGAACTCGTCCCGACTGAGTGAGGAGGTGATTACAGCTGCGGCTTGAGCATTTCTATGAATGGCCTGCTCTTGGCTTGGGGTGAGTTCTTCGTCGTCGTCCGGAATGTCTATCCATGTGCATACAACATGCCATAGACTTGGATTGAGAGAAATCAAATGCATTTTCATATTCTGCCTCCACATTGAGTAATCACTTCCATCGAAGTGTGGGGCTTTTCCACGTGGGATGGATAAGTAATGATTGTTATTGGAATTTAGACGATCATAGTTAAAAGGATATCGGGAGTAGTCGGTGTGACTACTCCCCTTCTTCTTCTCATCAACTTTCACTTTCCCTTTGGAAAGTGCCTTCTTTCTAAGGAGCGCCTTTAGCTCCAGTGTCTCCTCATCGTCGTCCTCGAAGTCTTGAATGGCTTCGAGGTACTTCTCCACTTTTTGGGTCTTGTCGTTGTTAACCTCCTCTTGGTTGTTGATTTTGTGGGCGTCCTTCATGTCCGACATGATCTCTTCGAGTGGTTAGACTCTTTCTTGAAGAACCTTGCTCTGATACCAATTGAATGTGGGCCTAGAGAGGGGGTGAATAGGCCTTTTTGAAAATTGTCGGATCCTGCAACACTCAACAACAAGCTCAATACCAGATATCGGACTAGTCCGGTGAAGTGCGGACTAGTCCGGTGTTCACGGACTAAGTTGACTAAGCTAGATCGATTAGATTGATTCTTTTATGTGTGCAGCAGAAAAATAGAACCAAATAAAGGTTTCACAGTTATATTCTAGATCATATCACAATTAAATCGTATGTTTAACAATCCAACGTAAGATGAGTAATGATTATGAAACCCTAGATTATATTGATGAATTAGAATGATGAACACCAAAAAAACAAGACACAAGGTTTTATCCCGTGGTTCGGCTACCACAAAGGCAACCTACGTCCACATTGAGGAGTCCACAACAGGACCGGTTCTTCTCCAACCCTACCCTCGTCGGATCGCCACGAAGGCCAATCCTCTTCCACTAATCACAAAGGGGTGAATAACCGAATTCAAGGGGCCTTCTCACACGTTGGGAGCTCCCTTAGATTACAACACAAATTTCCACCAAAAACACACTCAAAAGATTACAATTAAAACGCAGGAGTGTGTTAGCGAATCAAACCAAGAGCTCAGTGTGATGTTCCAAGTGTCTCTCCAATGATCTAGAGTGAATCCTCAAAGGATTGGTCGTTGTTGCACTTAATTTCGTGGAGAGATGTAGTTTTTGAGGCTCTTGGGAGGTGTGACAGCGCTAGGGTTCGAGAGATATCATAATTGGGTCGTGCACCTCTATTTATATGGGGTTTCTAAAAGTGACCGTTAGGGTTCAGAAAGTTCGTACTAGTCCGTGGTGGTCACCGGACTAGTCCGGTGTGCTGTGTGTAGCAAACCCTAAGTACCCCGCAATATCG
Organism: Tuctoria greenei; assembly: GCA_036927565.1. Lineage (NCBI taxonomy): Eukaryota > Viridiplantae > Streptophyta > Magnoliopsida > Poales > Poaceae > Tuctoria > Tuctoria greenei. Next base: position 224,076,609 of record JAYESD010000003.1, read on the forward strand.
GACTAGTTCGGCTGAAAACGGACTTGTCCGATTTCGCTACTGGAAATCTTCGGACTAGTCCGATATCCATCGGACCTGTCCAGGCATGTGAAACCCTAAGAGAGTTAGATGACAATTCTGCACTTGGAGGACTTGTCCGATGTAGATCAGAGGGTTTTTTGGACTAGTCCGTGCAAATATCGGACTTGTCTGATATGGATCAGGAGGAATATCGGACTGGTCCAGTTATGATCGGACTTGTCCGATTTTGTGTGACTTGTGAAGTGTTTTGAGGACTAGTCCATACTGGGGAGGACTAGTCCGATTCTAGTCAGAAGAATATTGGACTAGTCCTACAGATATCGGACTTGTCCGATCTGGTGCAGAAAGGTTATCGGACTAGTCCGGTTGTGATCGGACTAGTCCGGTCCTGTGTAACTTTGTGCAATGTGTGTGTTTAATTGTGATTGAGCTCTTGGGGTGAGTTTCCTTAACATACTCCATACACAATAATCTATTACTCTTCTTCCTTGAGCTCATCTCCACTTTGCTCCTCATCCTTCCTTCTTTTTGGTATTTTGCTCATTTTCCTATCATAGGCCTGCACTCATCTCAACAAATAGGTTAGGATCCCAATTGCTTATCATAAATCATCCAAAACCCACAAGAGAGTCCTAGATGCACTTTCACTCGGGTCAGTGTAGTTTAAAGCCCACTCTACAACTTCCTTTGTAGAGTATCCTTGTACCATGGTGCCCTCAGGGTAAGCTTAATTTCTAATGAAGGACTTCAGTATGTCATTGAATCTCTCGTAAGCATACATCTGGTGAAGGAACACAGGGCCAAGTAGCTTTATCTCCTTAATAAGATGAGTTGTGAAATGTACGCTAATGTCGAAAAAGGCAGGTGAAAAATACATCTCAAGGAAGCATAAAGTTTCATAGTGCTTTTTTTCCAATGACTCGAGATCTTCTTCACATAGTAATTTTTGACCAATTGCATTGAATAAAAAGCAAAAAATTCATTATAGCCTCCCGAACATTGACCAGTAGGATATTCCGAGTTCCAACAACAATTATCTGCGTAAGTAATACATGGTAATTATGAGACTTCACACCGAGAGCTACTTTTAGATTTGAAAATGAAATAAGCCTCGAGACGTTCGTCAAGTAGCCGGATGGTACTTTCACATTTTTCAAGAACCCAAAAACTCTTTCTTTTCATTTTTTTAAAGGTTGATGCATGATGTGGGTAGTTATGTTCCTATTACCGAGTCATCGATCCACAACTCAGACCTAATTCCCATTTTATTTAGATCTGCCCGTGCATGTCCATTGTCCCTAGTTTTTCCATCTGTGTTAAGCAATGTCCCGAGTAGGCTCTCGCACACATTCTTCTCAACATGCATCACATCAATCGAATGACGGACGTCTAAATCTTTCCAATACAGTAGCTCCCAAAAATTTGATTGCTTCTTCCACATGTCATCTTCGCAAGTATTTTTGCCAGTCATTTTCCGCTTACCAAGGACAACATGGATATCCTTGACTATTTCATAGACTTCATGACCCGTGATATGAGATGGAGGACGCCTCTTCTCAGTGTCACCATTGAAATTATCCTTCATACTCCGAAACAGGTGCTTGATTGGAATGTAGGGTCGATGTCCCATGTACACTATTTTTTGTGACTCGTTCAAGTACTGTGAGTCTGTTTCTCTCAAACAATGTGGACATCCGTAATCTACTTTCTTACTCTGTCTGGACAAGTTACATGCCGTTGGAGAATCACTAACAATCATAAATAAAATGACTTTGAGGCGAAAGTACTCACGCTGGTGGTCATCCCAGGCCTACACTCCGTCATTGTACCACAACTGCTTCAGATCTTCAACCAGAGGCCCGAACTAAGTGTCGATGTCATTCTGAGGTTGTTGTGGGCCCGATATCAGTCTTGACATCATAATATATTTCCGTTTGTTGCACAACCAAAGAGGAAGGTTCAAAATTGTAAGCACAATTGGTCATGTGCTATGTGTGCTACTGTTCAAAAAAGGATTTATGCCATCGGTGCTCATTGCGATCCTAACATTCCTCGGATCAATGGCAAATTCAGGATTTCGTGAATCAATGTTTCGCCACTGTGTGGCATCAGTAGGATGTCTTATCATTCCAGCATCCTGCTTATACTTCTCTTTGTGCCACCACAATAATTCTGACTCCTTCTTGTTTGCAAATCAAAGCTTCAAACGAGGAATGATAGGAAAGTACCAAAACACATTTTTAGGCCCTCTTTTTCTTCTATTGCATTTCTCGTCATCACCTTCATCTTTTCTACGATTAAATCTGTCCACTCCACAAATAGGGCATTTCTCGAGGTTTTCGTACTCAGGTCCATGATATAAAATACAATCATTCTTGCACGAGTGGATTTTCTCCACCTCCAAACCCAATGGACAAATTATCTGTTTTGCCTTGTAAACTGTCGTAGGGACTGTGTTGCCTTGGGGTAACATGTCCTTAAAGAGCGTCAACAACTCCTTAAAACTACAATCACTCCATCCATTGCTCGCCTTCAACTGGAAAAGTTTTACTATCGCAAAAAATCTTGTGTACTTAGCCACACAACCATGATACAATAGCTTCTTCGAGTCTTCGATCATCTTCTTGTAATTTGCAAGTTCACCATTACTGTACCAATCATCCTTGCTATGTCTCTCGACATTGCGTACCATCTCTTCTATGTTATGCACCTGAAACTCAATGTTGTCATCGGTGAACCTTGATATATCTGGCTCATTCACATCCTCGTCGTGATCTTCTTCGACACTGGTAGGGACCTCCCTTTCTAGATATGAATCTCTCATCTCTGCTTTATTAAGCCCCTCCTCCCCATGTTTGTTCCAACATCGATAATCCACCATGAATCCATGTGTGATCAAATGTGACCTCCACACTTCATCTATGTGATATCTCTTCTCATTCTTGCAGTGTTTGCAAGGACAACAAATAATCCCTCTAATACTGTCCAACAAGTCTTTCTTCGCAAAAGCGATAAATGTATCTACACCTTGGATATATTCATTGCAAAGGCACGACCCTTACATCCAACTTTAATCCGACGACATCTATGTACAGAAAAGAAGAGCTAAATCAAAGAAATTCAAAGCCACTGATAGTCAAGATCTAAAGGTAAAAAAATAGTAAGGAACAGAAGAGGAAGAGAGGACTAACCCTTTGTTTTAAGATCCACTGATAATCACCGCAAGACTTTTAGAAGGGCACCTCTAAAGAGGGAAAGAACAGGGCAAGAACAGGGCAGATCTGATATCCACTTGTTCTGCCACAACTGAGAGGTCGTAGAAGGGCAACAGAAAATAGAGACGGACCGATATAAAGCACGTCTCTCTATAGAGGGAATGGGAGACGGACCCTCTTTCACAACTAAAGGAGACGCACCAAACCGGTGGTTATAGGAGACGCTACGGATTCAATAATGAAAGGAGACATGCTGCAACCAAAGTTCGTCTGAGTTACCTAACAAATATGAGTTGCGCTTGATTAAAGCGCGTCTCCCGTTTGTCAGAGAGGAGGGCGCGTCTCGGATACCTACTTAACTGATACGGATCGTATTATAACGCGTCTCCTTGTACGTTCAACTGAGCCATGTCAGATCCTCGCTGAAGCGAGCTCGTCTCACTAAAGCTTATCAGAGACGTTCTCCTTTAGAACATCGCTCATCTTTGTCTCCTATTTGGGTTTCTTACGTAGTGAGTCCACATAACTTATTGAATTATTAAATTGTTTACTTAACCCTTATGATTTTAAAACCCGCTCACTTTTCACATTGAGGTACTAGGTTAAACCACTTTTATTTGCATGGAAATATATTATCATGTGGCTTTCATGTCATCCTTCTTCTCTCCTTCAATCTTAATGTGATAATATGCCTTGCCATTCTGTCTCTATTGAGACGAGTAGTACACAAAGTATTTCAAATCTTCAGCAGTCCCCTCTAGTATTGCATCTCCAATACCACCCAATCCTACGTCTTGTCACCCACTGCAACTATTCAATCTTTGAGTGATGTCATCACTCACATGAGATGGCAATAATGATTCTTGGTGCTAGCTCGACCAAACTTCACATAAGGAACATGGTGAACTGTAGCACGGTCTCAAGGCAAAACTTGCGCCAAGCAAAGGCACTGACTCTTGGAGCGGAGAAACTCTTCATATCGATTCTTGGTGTTGGCGACAGTGTTGATCAATCGGAGGAAGAAAACCAAGAACATGAAAGGTGACAGCGGTAGCCTCCTGGCTTTTACATACAGAGAATTGCGTTCTGCAACAAAGATTTATCCGACAAGCTCGGGGGGAAGGGGGATTCAGTTTTTTGTTCAAGGGGCAGCTGCGCGATTCGAACTAACTGTTGAAGTGGGGAAGAAATATAGGATCAACAAACATGGACAACTAACTCACAAGCTAATTAACCAGCATTAATACCATTCCATTCAGATAAATATTTTAGATCTAGCATACACTTATTACATAAGCTGACATCATTAGATAGAAACCCGAGGCCTAGGCTGATAAATACTTGTTCATGGCCTTGGTGCCCTTGGAGGCAGCGAACTTGACGAGTCGGCCGAAGAGGACGAGGCGGACAGATGTCTGTATCTCGCGGGAAGTGATGGTGGACTTCTTGTTGTAGCGGCTGAGCATGGCAGCCTCGGTGACGATCTTCTCAAAGGCGTCATTGATGAAGGAGTTCACGATGGACATGGCCTTGGAGGAGATGGTGAGGTCAGGATGCAGCTGCTTCAGAATTTTGAAGATGTAGATCTTGTAAGACTCCATATTTTTCTTTGACCTCTTCTTCACCTTCTTGTCACCGCTACCCTCCATGTCCGCCCATGGCAACTTCTTTGCCTTGGACTTCTTCCCCATCGAGGCCTTCTCCGTTATCGGCTCCACCTTCGAAGGCTTCTTTGTTGCCTTGCGTGCCATGAGATGGGCTGAGGTGGGGAAGGATGGTTGGAATTACCGCTTGACTCTGCAGAATGAAATTATAGGAATAGTGATTTCGCGATGGAAGAGAAGGGGATGAATAGTGGTCGCTTTATAGAAAGGGGGGTGGACGCTAATTGGTGGAGTATTTGAGGCACGGATTGATGACCTGGAAAGGTGTGAGCCGTTGACCGCTTTTGAGATGGATGGATGTCATGCATTTGACACGGATTATTGATGTGGCAAAAAAAGATTATGTTGCCTCTCATTAAAGCTCGCCACATCATATGACAGCAATGACCTCCATCCAACTGTAATCGCTTGGATCTCAACAACCCTATTGACGGTGGAGCATAGTCCGAGGTCGTGTTGTGATAAGCTCCTCGTCTCTTGGCCACACATCTTAACGGCTAGTGTTAAAACAAAAAAAAGATCATCATGACAGTCCTAATGAACATAATCACTTCAAAGCATGCAAATTGGTTCTGTTTTAGAGTCAAAGTTGTAATGTGAGAGCTAAATATACGGCTTTATAGTTTAAGATTGTACACTCAATATAAATTTAAGGAGATATTTTTTTTACTCCTTCCTATATTCTAATAGATTATAATGGGCTGGATTTGCGTCAAACCTGGATCAGATTTGTCTCCAATGTACCCCGTGTTGAGCTCTGTCGTAGCTGATTGATTACAGTTTACAACCCAATTGATCGTTGAGGCCAACACATAGATGCGGCGTGGCTGATAGCTGAACCTAATGCAATAGATTTCTTGAAGTCTCGCACTCTCACTCAAATCATCAAACCCTAGCAGGTTATAGACATGGCCTGGCTGACAAAATAAGGAAGGTTATTTTGTGAGTCCTCCCGATCTCTAGGAGGAAGTTATTTAGTCTAATTTTTTATTTAAACAAGGAATTCAAGATGACAAAATAAGGAAAGTGCGGAACTTCTTATCCATCTCTATTTATTAGTTTAGAGAAAGTTAACTTTAATATCTCCAAATATGGTCTGAGTCCACATAACTTATTGAATTATTAAATTGTTTACTTGACCTCTATCATTTTAAAATCTGCTCGCTTTTTTTCTCTCGAAAAAACCAGGGAAACCTGGTGCTTAAATTAAGTAGGATAGAAATAGTGTACAGGAGCTCCGGTTGGGAACCAGATAAAAAAATAAAGAATACAAAAGCACGACTATTTTAACTATAATGACACTACAGCCTCGAGGTGTTTGTTTCCCGCGCAGCACCACAACTTCAGCTCATTCTGAACTCCAGTCACAATATCATGCACCTCAGCTTCAGTCCCTTGAAAATTTTTTGTGTTCCGCTCTCGTCACAATGCCCAAATAACTGCAATGATCACGGAACGAATGCCCTTCCGACGCTGTTTAGAAGCCTTGGCCGAGAGGTTCTGGGACCAATCAACAAACAATGATTCACAATCCCAATGTGACGGCTGTAATTGAGGTTCCATGAGCTATTCACCAATCCTTGACCAGACTTGCTTAGCGAAAGGGCATTCGACGAAAAGATGCCCAACGGTCTCCAGATTGCGAAAGCAGAGCTGGCAAAAATAATTGTTTGGCCACGACCTTTGCAAGAGACGACCTGCAGTCCAAATACGATTTTGTAACAACAGCCATAAGAAGAGTTTGCATTTTGGCGGAGCCCAAGCTTTCCACACAGTGGAGGGAAAAGAGGATCGATCACCACCTTCAAATTGCATGAGATATGCAGACCTGGATGAGTACTCCCCAGAACTTTAGGGTGTCCATTTTATCTCATCCGGCTCGGATGATGTGAGGACGATTTGCAACTCATTAATTAATGTCCACAACCGCAAGAACTCAACAAGCTGGGGCACATTGATGTTGGCAAGCACGTCATGTATCCAACAATTGTTGTGTAGGGCGTGGAACACAGTTTTATACTTCCTTTTGCTGTGTTTGTACAGCTGTGGAAATAACGCAGCTGGGGCTTGTCCATGCAGCCATCTCGAGTGCCAAAAGCTAGCCAATTTCTCATCGTGTACAATGACTTGCGTTGCTGCTGAGAATAGGGACCAATCAGCCTCATCCACCGGTAAATCAATGTGGGACCAGGGCCTATCTGGCTTTTTCCAAGCGAGCCAAAGCCACCACAGTCGTAAAGCTTGACTAAATCTTGCGAGGTCAAGTATGCCCAGCCCTCCGAAAGACAATGGTCTGCAGACCCTCGCCCAACTCACCTTACATTTGCCACCTTGGAGCGCATCGGTGCCCGCCCAAAGAAAGCGACGTCTTATTTTGTCTGAAGTTTTGAGAAATGCTTTGGGAGGCTTGAGTGCAGATAGGTGGTAAGTGGATAATGAACTGAGTACAGAATGAACCAACTCCCTTCTACCAGCAAAGCTTAATAGGTACCGCTGCCATCCGGCTAGTCGTGCTTGAGCCCGGTCCTGAACTTTCTGAAGGTGTGACATACAAAGGCGACCGGGTGTAAGAGGCAAGCCGAGGTATGTGATTGGCCAGACGGCCCTCTGTCCATGGATCCATCCAGAATCTGGTCTAAATTAATCTGCTCACAGCGGATTGGAATGACTTGTGTTTTATCCCAGTTAATCTTCAAGCCGGTTGATTCCCCAAAAGCCTGAAGAATCTGCATCGTTGCTAAAATGTCATATCGCTCAGGGTTGAGGAAGAGTGTAACGTCATCTGCATACATAGAGATTCTCATATGCCCATGCCGTCCCTGGAGTGGTGAGAGATAACCTTCATCTGTTGCACGTTGAAACAGCCGATTCAGCGTGTCAATCCCCAAGGTAAATAGGTAAGGAGACAACGGATCTCCCTGTCGTAACCCTCTAGCATGCTGGATCGCCGGGCCAGGAATACCATTCAAACGGACAGACGAAGACGCAGTGTCCCAGAGGGTGGACATCCAACTGCGCCAGCGCCATGGTAATCCACGTCTTTCTAAGAGCTCAAGCATGTACTCCCACGATATAGCATCAAATGCCTTGGATATATCAAGCTTGAAAAATAGGACGGGGCACCCAGTACGATGGCAATGGCGCACTTGATGCCTGACCAGAAGAAAATTCTCCTGAATGCTTCATTTTTTTATGAAGGCACTCTGTTCCTGGGAGACAACACCACTGATTACCTTTGCTAATCATGCAGCAAGAACCTTAGTAATCAGCTTAGCGAAAGAATGAATCAAGCTAATTGGTCGAAAGTCTGCAGGTGCCTCCATCATTTCTGTCTTTGGCAGGAGCACAATCGTTGCCCTGTTTAGCTTGGGAAAAGGATCAACATGTAAATTGTAGAAGGTGTGGAAGGCTGTCATCACCTCATTTTTTAATGACTGGCTCACAATTCTTGTAGAATGCCCCAGTAAATCCATCCGACCCTGGGGCCTTTTCAATTGGCATTGTTGATATACATTTCCAGACTTCTGCTTCGGTAAAGAGGGCATCCAAAGTATGCTGCTGTACGCTGGGCATTACTAGCTCTTCCCAATTGATCGTGAGACTTCTTTGCTGCCGTGATCCAATGATCACCTGAAAGTGCTCCTGCAGAGTCACTGTCTTCTGGGCATGCGTCCACACCAACTGTCCCTCTACATTTTTGATGCAATGAATGTACTGTTTACACGCACGAGCTTTTTCCTTGGCATGTAAAAACTTTGTACATGTGTCACCAGCCTTCAGCCAAGTAATTCTGGAGGCTTGTCTCCTTGAGCGCTCTATAGCAGCTAAGCCAAGGACTCGGATTTTAAGTTCCTTTCGCAGCACCCATTCCTCTGCAGTAAGTGTCCTGTTTTCTTGCGCTTCATCAAGTCGCTGTACCACCTCATTGGCCACCTGCAGCTGCATTCTTGCTTGGCCAAACAGCTCGTGACTCCATGCTTGTAAAGCTTTCACTGTGTTACGCAACTTGCTATGTAGAATGGACAATGCCGAGACAACAGAAACCGGTTTGGCCCAAGCAGCTGTGACAATGTCGAGAAAGCCGGGAATTTTAGTCCAAAAGTTCTCAAACTTGAAGACCTTTCGTAGAAATGGTCGATGTTGAGCCGCAAGTACTATGGGGCAATGGTCAGATAGTGATGAAGAGAGAGCATGTAAGCGAAATTCAGGGAACAGTGAGTCCCATTCCTTATTGAAGAATGCCCGATCCAGCCGCACCATGGTGGGATTCTGACGTTCATGACTCCAAGTATAGCGCCTATTCTGAAGGGTGTACTCCATCAACTCCGCATCATCTAAAGCTCTCCGGAAGGATCCCATCAATGGTCTATTAATATTTGGATTGTTCTTATCAGTGGCAGAATATATAAGGTTAAAATCTCAAATGCACAACCATGGAGAGCTCCCTGCAGGTCGAACAGAAAGCAGCTCTTGGAGAAACTCCCTCTTTTCAGCTTCCCGAGTCGGCCCATAAACATTTGTGATCTTGAATATCACATTAGTTGGCTTGTGTGTGATCATTGCAGACAAACAATAGTTGTTGAAGACAGGCTGACTGACCCCTGCCAAATCTGGATTCCAAGCAAGCAGCACGCCCCCTCTTGTGCCCACTGCCAGCAACTGCAAATATTGGGTGATAATTGGCTCAGGAAGCTTCGCGTGAGATGATCATCTAGCTGGCATAATTTTGTTTACCTGGAGACATAAAAGTGTTGACCGTGCCTGCTGGATAAGGTATCGTATAACCTCTCTCCGCGTCGGTGTGTTCAACCCTCTAATGTTCCAACTGAATATAACAAGTTCATTACTCATGGCTTACCAATGGACAACTACTTGTGTTGCAGACAGCACAGATCAAACATAGAGCAAGACATGGCGACACACCTACCAAAACAGGGCAACCAGGAGAGAGCTCCACCCTGTTTCCCAAAACATGCGCTCCCCTGCATCCAATACCAGCTTTCGCGGAACATACTTCAACAGGAGCAACACAAGACACGATAAATACAAATACTTGGGATGTTGCATGATAATATTGAAGACGACGAGCCTGCAGAGGGGTCGATCAGGAAGCAACAACCTGTGCAGCCAGCTCCTCGGCAGCAAGAGCTGCTGTTGCACCAGCAATACTGTCACTGGCAGGACCTGCGAGGTTCCGGATGGCTGTGATGGCCTTTGAGGAGAGCGGCTGGCGATACATTGCCGCATACTTCACGAGCACCTCCACCCGTCCATCCCAGCGAGGTCCAGCTGACGGATTAAACGAAAGGTAGCACGCTGAGCAACCGGAATGGCAGATGGGTTCTTGGCTTGGCGCATGCTGCGCCTGGACGAGGGCGCCCGCACCAAACACGCCCATGTAGCATAACGGCGCTGAGTGCCAGGATTAGCCGGAGTAGGCAGTATGGCGGGAGCTGGCTTTTTGAAAGCCTTGGCACAGAAGTGGCCCAAGTCCTCCTGGGCCAGGAGTACCACCCCTGGAGCGAGCCCGAAGCCCAGTGGTGCCACAATGTTTGCTGGGCCGGTAGGACCCAGAGCCAATGGTGGCGGTGACCCATACGGTGCAGCTGGTGGTGGAGGTGGAGCCAGAGGCTGCTCCGCGGGGTCCTGAGTTATCGGTCCATGCACCATAGGTGAAGCATCTGCCTCCACGGTGTCCTGTGATAGAGGTCCATGCACCAACAGCAAAGCATCTACCTGCATCTGCATGGCACCAGATGGGGGACCCGCAGCGACATGAGTCTCTGGTGGGGAGGCATGAGCTTGTCCTGTAAACCTTCAGCGGCCTGTAGACAGCCAACTCACAAGCTAATTAACCAGCATTAATACCATTCCATTCAGATACATATTTCAGATCTAGCATACACTTATTACATAAGCTGACATCATTAGATAGAAACCCGAGGCCTAGGCTGATAAATACTTGTTCATGGCCTTGGTGCCCTTGGAGGCGGCGAACTTGACGAGTCGGCCGAAGAGGACGAGGCGGACAGATGTCTGTATCTCGCGGGAAGTGATGGTGGACTTCTTGTTGTAGCGGCTGAGCATGGCAGCCTCGGTGACGATCTTCTAAAATGCGTCATTTATGGAGTTCACGATGGACATGGCCTTGGAGGAGATGGTGAGGTCAGGATGCAGCTGCTTCAGAATTTTGAAGATGTAGATCTTGTAAGACTCCATATTTTTCTTTGACCTCTTCTTCACCTTCTTGTCGCCGCTACCCTCCTTGTTCGCCCATGGCAACTTCTTTGCCTTGGACTTCTTCCCCATCGAGGCCTTCTCCGTTATCGGCTCCACCTTCGAAGGCTTCTTTGTTGCCTTGCGTGCCATGAGATGGGCTGAGGTGGGGAAGGATGGTTGAAATTACCGCTTGACTCTGCAGAATGAAATTATAGGAATAGTGATTTCGCGATGGAAGAGAAGGGGATGAATAGTGGTCGCTTTATAGAAAGGGGGGTGGACGCTAATTGGTGGAGTATTTGAGGCACGGATTGATGACCTGGAAAGGTGTGAGCCGTTGACCGCTTTTGAGATGGATGGATGTCATGCATTTGACGCGGATTATTGATGTGGCAAAAAAAAAGATTATGTTGCCTCTCATTAAAGCTCGCCACATCATGTGACAGCAATGACCTCCATCCAACTGTAATCGTTTGGATCTCAACAACCCTATTGACGGTGGAGCATAGTCCGAGGTCGTGATGTGATAAGCTCCTCGTCTCTCCGCCACACATCTTAACGGCTAGTGTTAAAACAAAAAAAAAGATCATCATGACAGTCCTAATGAACATAATCACTTCAAAGCATGCAAATTGGTTCTGTTTTAGAGTCAAAGTTGTAATGTGAGAGCTAAATATACGGCTTTATAGTTTAAGATTTTACACTCAATATAAATTTAAGGAGATATTTTTTTACTCCTTCCTATATTCTAATAGATTATAATGGGCTGGATTTGCGTCAAACCTGGATCAGATTTGTCTCCAATGTACCCCGTGTTGAGCTCTGTCGTAGCTGATTGATTACAGTTTACAACCCAATTGATCGTTGAGGCCAACACATGGATGCGGCGTGGCTGATAGCTGAACCTAATGCAATAGATTTCTTGAAGTCTCGCACTCTCACTCAAATCATCAAACCCTAGCAGGTTATAGGCATGGCCTGGCTGACAAAATAAGGAAGGTTATTTTGTGAGTCCTCCTCCCGATCTCTAGGAGGAAGTTATTTAGTCTAATTTTTTATTTAAACAAGGAATTCAAGATGACAAAATAAGGAAAGTGCAGAACTTCTTATCCATCTCTATTTATTGGTTTAAAGAAAGTTACCTTTAATATCTCCAAATATGGTCTGAGTACACATAACTTATTGAATTATTAAATTGTTTACTTGACCTCTATCATTTTAAAATCTGCTCGCTTTTTTTTCTCGAAAAAACCAGGGAAACCTGGTGCTTAAATTAAGTAGGATAGAAATAGTGTACAGAAGCTCCGGTTGGGAACCAGATAAAAAATAAAGAATACAAAAGCACGACTATTTTAACTATAATGACACTACAGCCTCGAGGTGTTTGTTTCCCGCGCAGCGCCACAACTTCAGCTCATTCTGAACTCCAGTCACAATATCATGCACCTCAGCTTCAGTCCCTTGAATTTTTTTTTGCGTTCCGCTCTCGCCACAATGCCCAAATAACTGCAATGATCACGGAACGAATGCCCTTCCAACGCTGTTTAGAAGCCTTGGCCGAGAGGTTCTGGGACCAATCAACAAACAATGATTCACAATCCCAATGTGACAGCTGTAATTGAGGTTCCATGAGCCATTCCCCAATCCTTGACCAGACTTGCTTAGCGAACGGGCATTCGACGAAAAGATGCCCAACGGTCTCCAGATTTCGAAAGCAGAGCTGGCAAAAATAATTGTTTGGCCACGACCTTTGCAAGAGACGACCTGCAGTCCAAATACGATTTTGTAACAACAGCCATAAGAAGAGTTTGCATTTTGGCGGAGCCCAAGCTTTCCACACAGTGGAGGGAAAAGAGGATCGATCACCACCTTCAAATTGCATGAGATATGCAGACCTGGATGAGTACTCCCCAGAACCTTAGGGTGTCCATTTTATCTCATCCGGCTCGGACGATGTGAGGACGATTTGCAACTCATCAATTAATGTCCACAACCGCAAGAACTCAACAAGCTGGGGCACATTGATGTTGGCAAGCACGTCATGTATCCAACAATTGTTGTGTAGGGCGTGGAACACAGTTTTATACTTCCTTTTGTTGTGTTTGTACAGCTGTGGAAATAAAGCAGCTGGGGCTTTGTAAGGATCGAATGCCTAAGAGGGGGGGGGGGTGAATCGGGCTTCTTTTCAAAAAATTCTAAGCAATAAAACTTAATTCCTAAAGCCCAATTCCCTACGCAAACTATCTATGCATTCAAGTAAATATGAACTTTGCGGAATGTAAAATGCATAAACGTAAGGGAAAGGAGGAGGACGCAAACTCCGAGGAGACACGAGGATTTATCCTGTGGTTCGGCAAGATCGTCAAGATCTTCCTACATCCATGTTGTGGCACCCACCAAAGGGTTTTGCCACACCCAAGTCACCGAGACGAGGGATCTTCACTATTCCTCTCCGTTTGCCAACTTCGGCAAGGTGGAGCTCAAGCCTTGTACAACTTCGACTCTCCGGGCTTCCACAAACGCCTTGGCAAGCTCCGGAAGTCTCCTCACAGTTACAAACACCAAGGGCACTCCCTTGAGGCTCTCTCACTATCCTAGAGAGTCCACTCACCCAGAATGGAGGCACACAAGCTCTCTCTCTAGCTAGTTCTAGCCTAATTCATGGTGTAAAGGTGATCGAAATGGTGCAGAAGTGATTGCTCTTGGTCTTGAATGCTTGTTGATGTGTTGATAGTGTCTGGTGATCAAGACTTTTCAAAATGACAGGATTAGGGGGTATTTATAGCCAGCCTCCCCGAAATAGCCGTTGGAAAAGTAGGCTGACAGAACTTTACTGTGAACACCGGATGATCCGATGTCTCCCCTTTAGTTATCATCGGTCAAGTTACTTTAGCTGACGTCATCGTGTCAGATATGACCGTTGTTAGACCGATGTTGATCCTGTCTTCTCATCGGATGATCCGGTGAGTACTTTGTTCTGAGGTCTTCTTCTTCAGTTGAACCAACTCGACCGATGTGTATATTTCTGGAACCATCGGTTGATCCGGTGAGTTGATTTTGTTTGCTTCAAGTTGTTTCTAAGTGATTCTTTTGTATCTTGCTCGATTGACCTCTTTGACATTTATTGCAAAGGCATTTCTGATGATCTTTAAGCACTGAATGTTGTCAATTTAAAGTTGAATGACTTTGACGTAAGAGCTTTCACTTCTTGTCTTCATATCATTGATTTGATCTCATACATTGATTGTTAGGGGTCTCCAGTGACATATTGATTTCATTTTATTGAGTGATTATGGGGACCTTGCATTCACAAATTCATTAGTAAAATCCAATGGTTGTCATTAATCACCGAAACCATACCTCATGGGGGCCTAGATGCTTTCAATCTCCCCCTTTTTGGTGATTGATGACAACACAACAATTTAAAGCACAATAGTAATGAATTTGGTAGAATGAAACTTAAACGGATATGTAATGAATATAAGATATCACACTTATTATTTGAAAGCTCAAAATCAATCAATAACTCAAGTGAATAAATGATCATAAGATAGGCACCAAATAAGCTCAATCGATTAATAACTTAAGAGTACTCAATAAACACCAAATGAGTAGCAAAAGCATCGAATTACAAAAGATGATATAGAAAAACTCCAAATTACAAAAGATAACTCAAAAGAAGGACTCCCCCTGAGACTAAGACACTCCCCCTGAGACTAAGCAGACCTCCCCCTGACTCCTCTAACTCGTATCCCCCTTTGGCATCAAGACACCAAAAAGGGATCCGAGTGCCTAAGGATCCTGAGTACTGGGCGCGATGACGAACTGGTCACCGTCGCTGTCGTCGAAGCTGCTGGCTGAAGTAGCGGTGGAAGGAGCTGCCGGAGCCGTAGGAGCCACCGTCGATGCCTGCTGTGTAGGAGCTGCTGGAATAGGAGCACTGACGATGGAAGCCGGCGTCTGCTGGAACAGGGTCGTGGCCGGCAGCGGGGAGTGAATCGGAGCACCAGGAGCCAGAAGTGGAGACATGCTGAAGGAGGGAATCGGCGTAGACGGCACCAGAGCGGCAGCTGGAGCCAGGACTGGTGGTGGTGGAGCGACTCCTGGCAGCTGCGACGGGAGGGCAATCCCGGTCTGGGTGTAGAGGTTGGTGATCAACCCCAGGATGCCCATTATCGCCTGCCGCGTCTGCTGCTGCTGGTCGAGGGTGCGCTGCTGCATCTGGTCTATGAGTCCAGTCAGCCGGTCAGTGTCCTCATGCCTCTCACGGGCGATCTGACGCTGCATCTCCTGCTGCTGCTGCTGGAGCTCAAGGAGGCGGGCAGCCTTCTCCGCTCGGGCCTGCTCAGCTGCCAGCCTGTCTATACGCTGCTGCTCAACCATCTGCTGGAGGAGCGAAGTCAGCTCTGACGGCTGAGTGACCCGTGCCTCAGTGACGGGAGGTGGAGTAGGTGGTGGCACTGTAGAGCCTTCAGCCTCCGCGTCGTGCTGCCTGGGTGAGGGAGGAGGAGGAAAGTACTCCTCGACACTGTCGTCGGTGTCGCTCTCGGACCATATGTGATGCAGGTCCTCACCCTGTGCCTCTGCCTCGGCTAGCCTCTCATCCTCCTTCTCCAAGTCCAACCAGTCCTCCTCAGAAAGACGAGCCCTGACCTGACGCTCGACTGGACGGCCAAGGCAGCGGTCTCCAGGAGCTGGAGCATGGTAGTGGCTAAACCGTGTGACGCTCTCGTCACTGAGGCGGTCATGCACGGCGGACTCCTCAGGGACCATCATGCTGAGCAGGTAGCTGATCCAGTGTCCATATACGAGCTGCCTCATCATGCCCACTCCGTATGTGATTACATCCTCCATCTCGCATATGAGGATGTCGACGATGTCGAACTCCATCCCATTCATGATGTAGAACAGGAGAGTCTGCTGTAGACTGGTGAACCCCTCCAAGTAGCCAGACCTCGGCAGGAGCGTGCGGCGAGAGGCGAGGTGCACTGTCCGCGCAACTAGAGTCAACAAGGCCGGTACTCTCGGCTGGTCAGGAGAGAAGGTAGGACCAAACAGGGAACGAATCTCCTCCAGCGGTGGTGCCACTCCTCCAGTGAGCGGCCTCCTCGGTGGATCTGCCAGACCGTAGACCCTCTCATGCATGCAGGTGTCGTGCAAGTCCACGCCTAGCAGCTGTGCCAGTGTCTGCCTCGTCAAGTGGTAGTGTTGTCCCATGAACATGAAATCAATCGATCTTCTGCCCTCAGAGATGTAGAGGGTGGCGTAGAACACGCGGACCCAATCCTCCACGTAGGCACTCTTCTCATAGGACACTAGCTGCACCAGACCTCTGTATCTCTCGAAATAAGGTCGAATCTCTGTCTCGGCAGCCAGAGCGAGCTGATCCCAGTCCAGGAAGTTGTGCTGGAACAACTTGTGGCCTCAGCGTCTGTAAGTCTCGTAGAGAGACGCCTGCGTCACAGTCCAGAAACGACTGTCCACCAGGGCCTCTCTGGGCTGCGGGTACCACTCCTCAAGCAGCACACTCCACCTGAGTCTGCGGAGCTGCTTGGCCTTCATCTTCCGGTAGTCTGTCAACCGGACTCCTTCAGCGACATGGACAGTGGTGTCCATCTCGTAGATAGCTCGCTGGGCCTCCCTGTCCTCACGACGATCGGCAGCCGTCGGTCTCGGACGAGGTGCTGCCGGGGGATGTCCCCCACGGGTTCAGGCGGAGCGCCGGCGGACGAGAGGCTCTACCGGCTCTTCTTCGGCCTCGGAGTCATCGATCACAGGAGGCTGCCTCGGACGAGCCTCACGGATCCTCAGCGATCCTCCTTGGCCACGCTTACGCTCCTCGGCGGCGCGAGCGGCAATCAACGCCTTCTTCTCCTCCTTCGACAATTTTTGCTTCTTCGCGGCTGGCTCCGCGATGTCCTTGCCCTTGTTCTTCTTGTCGCGAGCCATTGCGATCGGACGCGATTGAACGGAGTCGGAACGGCGACGTGGAGATCGATGCAGCCGGAAACCTGAGCGGCGACGATCGTGGAGTCACCACGACGGCGAGATGTGCGCGTGGGGCGACTGGTGGTGCACCGGAGGAAGCGGTGGCGGCGCTGTGGTGATGGGGGAGAGCGGCGGCGGCGCTTGGTGGAGCGGCGGCGGCGACTGGTGTGGCGGTGGCGGCGCTTGAGACTCGGCGGCGGAGGGAAGCGACGGCCGGGCGACGGGATCGGGAGAGAGAAGAGAGAAGGCGTACGGCCGGTTTAAATAGTGGGTCCCAAACCCTAGCCGTCTTTTAACACCGGATGGACCGATGATGAACGATGGGAGCATCAGTCGAATGATACAGAAAGGATATTCAAAAAGGTACCATTGTCACTGGATGGACCAATGTTGAAGGATGGGATTATCGTCGAATGGCACAGTAAGCGTATTCAAAAATGGAATGTTGACACCGGATGGTCCGACGTGGGAGGAGTAGCATCGGTGGAATTTGGCACAGCTCCAAAATTGTGAACACCGGATGAACCGATGTTTTTCAGAATAAACTCGTCTGATGAATTGAGATACTGACTGAACTGGCTCTTGGCTTTTGAACAGCAATTGATCCGATGAGAGATTGACCTAGGCATCGGATAATTCGATGAGAGCAGAACAAAAACATCCCATATATGTCCTTTGACCAAACAAACAAACAATGAGAAACACATGTCTTAGGACTTTTTGGGCAACTCCTCACCCCTCAAAAACACTAATATGCCAATAACTTGGCTAGGCCTTAAAGCAAATGGAACATCAAGAAAAATAGGAGGAAAATATCCAAATAAAATGTAAGGCCCATGCTTTGTGAGCTAGAGTGTGAAGACTTCTATCTCTTTGAAGCATGTTCCTCTAGACATTAACGCACCTAACATTTTGTTCTTTACACCTTATATGAGTTGAGATATTGCATTTCAAACAAGTCTCTTTCTCATGAGGTGGGTTCCCCTTTGTGACAATCTACCGTATGCAATGCCAAACAAATTATAGTGCAAGAAATTTAAACATGAGTGCAAGTCTATATGGCAGGCATCATGCAAGGCATAAAGTAAATCTATCTTGCCAAATTTGAACCTTTCAAAGGCTTCTTCAGGGAGAGCTACTCTCCAAGCCTTGGGAAAACCCAAAAGAACCACCATCCCAAGCTAACCCTTGCTCACCCCTATCCTTTGAGAGTTAGGCAAGACCTATATGATATGCATTCTTACATGATCATGGCAACTTACATGACGTTTGATGCATCTAGCACATTTAATTCACTTCTTAGCCTAGAAAAAGTTTTCTCATCAAGTGGTTTAGTGAAGATATCCGCCAATTGTTCTTCGGACCTAACACCTCTCAAAGAGATGTCTCCCTTAGCTTCATGGTCCCTCAAGAAATGATGGCGAATATCAATGTGCTTAGTGCGGGAGTGTTGAACGGGGTTTTTAGCTATCTTAACCGCACTTTCATTGTCACAAAGGAGAGGCACACAACCAAATTTAATACCAAAGTCCAAAAGGGTTTGCTTCATATAAAGAATTTGGGCACAGCATGCACCGGCCGCAATGTATTCCGCTTCCGCCATGGACAAAGCGACGAAATTTTGCTTCTTGCTTGACCAAGAAACTAGGGAACGCCCAAGCAAGTGGCACACACCGGAGGTACTCTTGCGATCCACGCGACATCCGGCAAAGTCCAAATCCGAGTATCCCACAAGATGGAATTTTGCACCTTTAGGGTACCACAAGCCCACACTAGGGGTATGCTTAAGATACCTAAGTATCCTAAAGACTGCCTTCCTATGCGATTCTTTAGGTGCCGCTTGAAAGTGAGCACACAAGCATACACTAAACATGATATCGGGCCTAGATGCGGTAAGGTAAAGTAATGAACCAATCATAGAATGGTAGTTAGATTGATCAATAGGTTTACCGTCCTTATCCGCGTCGAGATGACAATTGGTTGCCATTGGAGTGCTTCTTGAGCTACAATCTCCCATATCAAATTTCTTCAAGAGGTCCTTGGTGTACTTCTCTTGATAGACAAAGGTTCCCTCTTGAAGTTTCTTGATTTGAAATCCAAGGAAGAAGTTGAGCTCTCCAATCATTGACATCTCGAATTCCCTAGACATCATTTTGCCAAACTCATGGCTAAGAGTTTCGTTAGTTGAACCAAAAATAATATCATCAACATAAATTTGACAAATTAACAAATCTCCGTTGATGTCCTTGGTGAAGAGTTTAGTGTCCACCCTCCCGATCTTGAATCATTGCATGATGAGGAAATCCCGTAGTCGTTCGTACCACGCCCTAGGTGCTTGCTTGAGCCCATAGAGCACCTTGTGCAACCTATACACATGATTAGGATTCCTCGGATCTTCAAACCCGGGAGGTTGTTCAACATAAACAAGCTCGTTAATGTAACCATTAAGAAAGGAACTTTTCACATCCATTTGATAAAGTCTAATACTATGATGTGATGCAAAGGCAAGGAGTATACGGATGGCTTCTAGCCGGGCGACCGGGGCAAATGTCTCCCCAAAATCTAGTCCTTCAACTTGCGAGAACCCTTTGGCCACAAGTCTTGCCTTGTTGCGGACCACAACGCCATTCTCGTCTTGTTTGTTGCGGTAGACCCACTTTGTTCCGATGACGTTCTTGTCCTTGGGTCGCTCCTCCAACACCCAAACTTCATTGCGGATGAAGTTGTTGAGTTCTTCTTGCATGGCCATCACCCAATTTGGGTCTTGAAGTGCTTCCTCAATATGAGTGGGTTCTACACATGAAACAAACGAGTAGTGCTCACAAAAAGAAGCAAAATGGCGAGAACGTGTACTTACAACCCTTGACGGACTTCCAATGATTTGGTCCATTGGATGCGCCTTGGAGATGCGTCCATGCCTCATAAGTGGTTGTGAAGCACTTGGCGATGGTGATGCGTGTTGCTCCTCTTGTGGTTGGACTTGATCATGGACTTCTTCTTCTTCTTGATGTTGTTGTGCTTGTGAGTCTTGAGTCGGTAATGGATCATCCTTCTCTTCTTCGTCAACTTGAGGCACCATAGAGGTGTTGTTGTTGGAACTTGAAGCTCCCCCTTGATCATGGCTCTCCTCAACTTCGGGCTTGATGTCTCCAATGGTCATGTTCTTCATGGCTTCTCGTAGAGGCTCATCATCTATTTCATCATGACCAAAAGTCTCCTCTTGGGAGCCATTAGATTCATCAAACTCAACATCACAACTTTCCTCAACTAAACCAGAGGTTTGGTTGAATACTCGGTATGCTTTTGAGTTTGATGCATAACCAAGGAATATACCAACATCACATCTTCTTTCAAACTTACCGAGCCTTTTCTTGCGGTAGATGTAGCACTTGCATCCAAAGACTCGAAAGTAGGAGATGTTGGGCTTTCTCCCAATGAGAAGCTCGTACGGGGTCTTTTGAAGTAGGCAATGTAGGTAGACCCTATTTGCGGCATGGCACGCCGTGTTGATTGCTTCAGCCCAAAACTTCTCCGACGTGCCATAGTCATCAAGCATTGCTCTTGCAAGAGTGATGAGTGTCTTGTTCTTTCTTTCAACGACACCATTTTGTTGAGGGGTGTATGTGGCCAAAAACTCATGTTTTACTCCTTCACGGTCACACCACTCCCCAATGTTGTAGTTCTTGAATTCAGTGCCGTTGTCACTCCGGACCTTGATGATGGGAAGTTGAAATTCCCTTTGAGCGCGATTGACGAAGGTCTTGAACACTTTCGGAGTTTCACTCTTGTCACCTAAAAATAGAGTCCAAGCATAGCGAGAATAGTCATCAACAATAACGAGACAATAGAGGTTACCGCCAAGGCTTTGATATGTGGACGGTCCGAAGAGGTCCATGTGGAGTAGTTCAAGTGGCTTGGAGGTTGACACCATTGTCTTCATTGGATGGTGTGAAGCAACTTTCTTCCCGGCTTGACAAGCGCTACAAAGCTTGTTCTTCTCAAATGTGACATCCTTCACGCCGGTCACCATCCCAAGCTTGAATGACTTCTTGAGTTTGCTCATCCCTATGTGCGCTATGCGTCGGTGCCATAGCCAACCCAAGCTTGTCTTAGTGAAAAGACAAGTGGTCAAGCTAGCATTCTTGTTGGAGAAGTCCACTAGGTAGAGGTGTCCATGCCGAAATCCTTTGAAGACTATGTCTTGGCTTGTTTCACTACTCACAACAACATCATTTTTGCTAAATGTGCATGTTAGTCCAAGATCACATAATTGTGCAATAGAAAGTAAATTAAAGCTAAGTGACTTAACATACAAAACATTAGAAATAGATAAGTAATTTGAAATAGTAATTTTACCTAACCCAATTACCTTTCCCTTAGAGTTATCACCAAAGGTCACTTGTTCATGATAGCCGGGGTTTTCTATGGTGGTGAACATACCATCATTGCCAGTCATATGTTGAGTGCACCCGCTATCGAGTACCCAATGCTTTCCTCCGGCTTTGTAGTTCACCTACACACATGAATTCAATTTTTGACTTTAGGCACCCAAGCCAACTTAGGTCCTTGTATGTGTGATACAAGTGTTTTTGGGACCCAAAGTTGCTTGGAGAGCTTCCCCTTCATGCTCTTCATGTCTTTGCCAATGAACCTTGCCTTCACCTTGCCATCTACTTTACTCAAGAGATAATAATGATCATTGAAAGTAGATTTGTAGTTCGTAGGCAATTTTGGAGAAGGTCGGTTAGGAAGAGGACACTCCCTTGTGTGGTGGCCGGTGACCTCACAATGTTGGCAATAAGAACCAACTTCCTTGATGAAGCTTGTTCTTAGCTCTGGTGAGGGCACCTTTCCTTTGTTAGGCATCGGGAAGGATCCAAGTCCTCTCTTGTTGAAGGCCTTTGCTTGTTGGAAGAGGATTTCCTTGTGCTTGACTTCTCCTTTTGAAAGTCTAGCCACACTAGTGCGGAGACTCTCAATTTCTTCCAACAAGTCCTTCTCCCTAGCATTTGCTTTTAAAGGCAAAGACTTGTGCAAAGCATTAGTGGCATGAGAAGTAATGGATATGTTATCATTAAGAGTTTGCTTCTTCATATTTTTCAACTATTGATCAAGCATGTCATGAGCAAGGTTAAGTGTTTGATGTTCTTGTGTTAACTTGTTGTGCTCTTCCAAGAGTGTTTGGTGTGCTAAGTTAAGTTCATGATTATCTATCTTGATTTTAGTCTTTTCTTTCTCAATTTGCTTGACATGGGATTTGAGCGTGTCATGCTCTTTGAGTATGCTTTCATACTTGTCAAGCAAATCAAGGTTAGCACTCTCAAGTCTAGCACGAGTTTCTTCAAACACTTTAACCTTACTCTTTTCCCCCTTAATGATAGCATGATATTCATTTATCAAAGAAGTTAAATCATCGGGGGAAAGCTCATCATCGCTAGAGTCATCACATACCTTGGTGTTACCTTTTGCCATGAGGCACATGGGCGGTGGATGAAGAGGTGCATCATCATTATTGGCGATGGCAAGGCCGGCCAAGCTTTCTTATTCCTCTTCACTCTCTTCATCACTTGTTTCTTCGTCGGTGACCCATTCATTTGCCTCACACATGAACACCTTTTGTGAGCCATTTCTCTTCTTTGGGAAGAGTCTTGCCTTCTTGCCCTTGTCATGTTTCTTCTTCCCAAAGGCTCTTGGTTTGGGTTTGGCCTCTTCTTCATCATCATCACTTTCTTCAAGCTTGTGATGCTTGCTTTTGTAGTTCTCTCTTCTTTTGTCTGGTTTTGGACAATCATAGGAGATGTGGCCTTGATCACCAAAATTGTAGCAAGTCTTGCGATCATCTCTCCTTGGTAGAAACGCTTTCTTCTTGGGATCAAAGGTGTACCCCTTTTTGGTAATCTTGGAGTTCAAGCGTGAGAACTTTCTCATCATCAATGCAAGCTCATCATCATCATCTTCACTTGATGCTTGCTCTTCTTCACTTGAACTAGGCTCAACCACCTTCTTCTTCTTGAGGCTTGTTTTCTTGGTGGAGGCCTTTAGAGCAATTGTTTTTGAGGATGATTGCTCCATCATCCCAAGTACACTCATCTCATGAGCGTGTATTTCTCCAATGAGCTCCGAAACTTCAATGTGGTCAAGTGACTCTTTTTGGAGCATGGAGTTGATGATGTTGTACTTTGGCTTGGGAAGGAGCATGAGGATCTTGCGGTTGATGAGTCCCTTGCCAAGAGAAGCAATGTCAAGAGCATTTATTTCTTCAATAAGCACATTTAAGCGAGAGAACATCTCATTGACATTTTCATGAGGTAGCATCTTAAATTCATCATATTTTGCTTTAAGCATGTGATATTTAAGTTCCTTGACTCTAGAAGAACCCTCATGAATCTCTATTAAGCAAGCCCAAATTTCACAAGCTTTTTCTTTACTAGCAATTCTAGCAAATACATCTTGACTAATACATTCATAGATTGCATTCCTAGCTTTAGCATACCATTTAATTTGATCACCAACATAGTTGTGTTCTCCAAACCCCGCGTGGGTCGCCTCCCATACTTCGGGAGCAATAGCCTCTAGATAAGCGCGCATGCGTGCTTTCCAATAGGCAAAGTTCTTGCCCTCGAAGATAGGAACCGAACCCCCAACCTTGGCCATTTTAGCTCTCTAGCGGTGAAGCTAGAATGATCCTATGAGTAACCTAGCTCTGATACCAATTGTAAGGATTGAATGCCCAAGAGGGGGGGGGTGAATTGGGTTTCTTTTCAAAAAATTCTAAGCAATAAAACTTAATTCCTAAAGCCCAATTCCCTATGCAAATTATCTATACATTCAAGTAAATATGAACTTTGAGGAATGTAAAATGCATAAATGTAAGGGAAAGGAGGAGGATGCAAACTCCGAGGAGACACGAGGATTTATCCCGTGGTTCGGCAAGATCGTCAAGATCTTCCTACATCCACGTTGTGGCACCCACCAAAGGGTTTTGCCACACCCAAGTCACCGAGACGAGGGATCTTCACTATTCCTCTCCGTTTGCCAACTTCGACAAGGTGGAGCTCAAGCCTTGTACAACTTCGACTCTCCGGACTTCCACAAACGCCTTGGAAAGCTCCGGAAGTCTCCTCACAGTTACAAACACCAAGGGCACTCCCTTGAGGCTCTCTCACTATCCTAGAGAGGCCACTCACCCAGAATGGAGGCACACAAGCTCTCTCTCTCTAGCTAGTTCTAGCCTAATTCTTGGTGTAAAGGTGATCGAAACGGTGTGGAAGTGATTGCTCTTGGTCTTGAATGCTTGTGGATGTGTTGATAGTGTCTGGTGATCAAGACTTTTCGAAATGACAGGATTAGGGGGTATTTATAGCCAGCCTCCGCAAAATAGCCGTTGGAAAAGTAGGCTGACAGAACTTTACTGTGAACACCGGATGATCCGATGTCTCCCCTTTAGTTATCATCGGTCAAGTTACTTTAGCTGACGTCATTGTGTCAGATATGACCGTTGTTAGACCGATGTTGATCCTGTCTTCTCATCGGATGATCCGGTGAGTACTTTGTTCTGAGGTCTTCTTCTTCAGTTGAACAAACTCGACCGATGTGTATATTTCTGGAACCATCGGTTGATCCGGTGAGTTGATTTTGTTTGCTTCGAGTTGTTTCTAAGTGATTCTTTTGTGTCTTGCTCGATTGACCTCTTTGACATTTATTGCAAAGGCATTTCTAATGATCTTTAAGCACTGAATGTTGTCAATTTAAAGTTGAATGACTTTGACGTAAGAGCTTTCACTTCTTGTCTTCATATCATTGATTTGATCTCATACATTGATTGTTAGGGGTCTCCAGTGACATATTGATTTCATTTTATTGAGTGATTATGGGGACCTTGCATTCACAAATTCATTAGTAAAATCCATTGGTTGTCATTAATCACCGAAACCATACCTCATGGGGGCCTAGATGCTTTCAGGCTTGTCCATGCAGCCATCTCAAGTGCCAAAAGCTAGCCAATTTCTCATCGTGTACAATGACTTGCGTTGCTGCTGAGAATAGGGACCAATCAGCCTCATCCACCGGTAAATCAATGAGGGACCAGGGCCTATCTGGCTGTTTCCAAGCGAGCCAAAGGCACCACAGTCGTAAAGCTCGACTAAATCTTGTGAGGTCAAGTATGCCCAGCCCTCCGAAAGACAATGGTCTGCAGACCCTCGCCCAACTCACCTTACATTTGCCACCTTGGAGCGCATCGGTGCCCGCCCAAAGAAAGCGACGTCTTATTTTGTCTGAAGTTTTGAGAAATGCTTTGGGCGGCTTGAGTGCAGATAGGTGGTAAGTGGATAATGAACTGAGTACAAAGTGAACCCACTCCCTTCTATCGGCAAAGCTTAATAGGTACCGCTGCCATCCGGCTAGTCGTGCTTGAGCCCGGTCCTGAACTTTCTGAAGGTGTGACATACGAAGGCGACCGGGTGTAAGAGGCAAGCCGAGGCATGTGATCGGCCAGACGGCCCTCTGTCCATGGATCCGTCCAGAATCTGGTCTAAATTAATCTGCTCACAGCGGATTGGAATGACTTGTGTTTTATCCCAGTTAATCTTCAAGCCGGTTGATTCCCCAAAAGCCTGAAGAATCTGCATCATTGCTAAAATGTCATATCGCTCAGGGTTGAGGAAGAGTGTAACGTCATCTGCATACATAGAGATTCTCGTATGCCCATGCCGTCCCGGGAGTGGTGAGAGATAACCTTCACCTGTTGCACGTTGAAACAGCCGATTCAGCGTGTCAATCCCCAAGGTAAATAGGTAGGAGACAACGGATCTCCCTTTTGTAACCCTCTAGCATGCTGGATCGCCGGGCCAGGAATACCATTCAAACGGACAGACGAAGATGCAGTTGCCCAGAGGGTGGACATCCAACTGCGCCAGCGCCATGGCAATCCACGTCTTTCTAAGAGCTCAATCATGTACTCCCACGATATAGCATCAAATGCCTTGGATATATCAAGCTTGAAAAATAGGACAGGGCACCCAGTACGATGGCAATGGCGCACTTGATGCCTGACCAGAAGAAAATTCTCCTGAATGCTTCGTTTTTTTATGAAGGCACTCTGTTCCTGGGAGACAACACCACTGATTACCTTTGCTAATCGTGCAGCAAGAACCTTAGTAATCAGCTTAGCGAAAGAATGAATCAAGCTAATTGGTCGAAAGTCTGCAGGTGCCTCCATCATTTCTGTCTTTGGCAGGGTCACAATCGATGCCCTGTTTAGCTTGGGAAAAAGATCAACGTGTAAATTGTAGAAGGTATGGAAGGCTGCCATCACCTCATTTTTTAATGACTGGCTCACAATTCTTGTAGAATGCCCCAGTAAATCCATCCAGCCCTGGGGCCTTTTCAATTGGCATTGTTGATATACATTTTCAGACTTCTGCTTCGGTAAAGAGGGCATCCAAAGTATGCTGTTGTACACTGGGCATTACTAGCTCTTTCCAATTGATCGTGAGACTTCTTTGCTGCCGTGATCCAATGATCACCTGAAAGTGCTCCTGCAGAGTCACAGTCTTCTGGGCATGCGTCCACACCAACTGTCCCTCTACATTTTTGATGCAATGAATGTACTGTTTACACGCACGAGCATTTGCCTTGGCATGTAAAAACTTTGTACATGTGTCACCAACCTTCAGTCAAGTAATTCTGGAGGCTTGTCTCCTTCTTGAGCGCTCTATAGCAGCTAAGCCAAGGACTCGGATTTTAAGTTCCTTTCGCAGCACCCATTCCTCTGCAGTAAGTGTCCTATTTTCTTGCGCTTCATCAAGTCGCTGTACCACCTCAATGGCCACCTGCAGCTGCATTCTTGCTTGGCCAAACAGCTCGTGACTCCATGCTTGTAAAGCTTTCACTGTGTTATGCAACTTGCTATGTAGAATGGACAATGCCGAGACAACAGAAACCGGTTTGGCCCAAGCAGCTGTGACAATGTCGAGAAAGCCGGGAATTTTAGTCCAAAAGTTCTCAAACTTGAAGACCTTTCGTCGAAATGGTCGACGTTGAGCCGCAAGTACTATGGGGCAATGGTCAGATAGTGATGAAGAGAGAGCATGTAAGCAAAATTCAGGGAACAGTGAGTCCCATTCCTTATTGAAGAATGCCCGATCCAGCCGCACCATGGTGGGATTCTGACGTTCATGACTCCAAGTATAGCGCCTATTCTGAAGGGCGAACTCCATCAACTCTGCATCATCTAAAGCTCTCCGGAAGGATCCCATCAATGGTCTATTAATATTTGGATTGTTCTTATCAGTGGCAGAATATATAAGGTTAAAATCTCCAATGCACAACCATGGAGAGCTCCCTGCAGGTCGAACAGAAAGCAGCTCTTGGAGAAACTCCCTCTTTTCAGCTTCCCGAGTCGGCCCATAAACATTTGTGATCTTGAATATCACATTAGTTGGCTTGTGTTTGATCATTGCAGACAAACAATAGTTGTTGAAGACAGGCTGACTGACCCCTGTCAAATCTGGATTCCAAGCAAGCAGCACGCCCCCTCTTGTGCCCACTGCCAGCAACTGCAAATATTGGGTGATAATTGGCTCAGGAAGCTTCGCGTAAGATGATCATCTAGCTGGCATAATTTTGTTTACCTGGAGACATAAAAGTGTTGACCGTGCCTGCTGGATAAGGTATCGTATAACCTCTCTCCGTGTCGGTGTGTTCAACCCTCTAATGTTCCAACTGAATATAACAAGTTCATTACTCATGGCTTACCAATGGACAACTACTTGTGTTGCAGACAGCACAGATCAAACATAGAGCAAGACATGGCAACACACCTACCAAAACAGGGCAACCAGGAGAGAGCTCCACCCTGTTTCCCAAAACATGCGCTCCCCTGCATCCAACACCAGCTTTCGCGGAACATACTTCAACAGGAGCAACACAAGACACAATAAACACAAATACTTGGGATGCTGCATGATAATATTGAAGACGACGAGCCTGCAGAGCGGTCGATCAGGAAGCAACAGCCTGTGCAGCCAGCTCCTCGGCAGCAAGAGCTGCTGTTGCACCAGCAATACTGTCACTGGCAGGACCTGCGAGGTTCCGGATGGCTGTGATGGCCTTTGAGGAGAACGGTTGGCGATACATCGCCGCATACTTTACGAGCACCTCCACCCCAATCTGTTCGTCCATCCCAGCGAGGTCCAGCTGACGGATTAAACAAAAGGTAGCACGCTGAGCAACAGGAATGGCAGATGGGTTCTTGGCTTGGCGCATGCTGCACCTGGACGAGGGCGCCCGCACCAAACATGCCCATGTAGCATAATGGCGCTGAGTGCCAGGATTAGCCGGAGTAGGCAGTATGGCGGGAGCTGGCTTTTTGAAAGCCTTGGCACAGAAGTGGCCCAGGTCCTCCTGGGCCAGGAGTACCACCCCTGGAGCGAGCCCCAAGCCCAGTGGTGCCACAATGTTTGCTGGGCCGGTAGGATCCAGAGCCAATGGTGGCGGTGACCCATACGGTGCAGCTGGTGGTGGAGGTGGAGCCAGAGGCTGCTCCGCGGGGTCCTGAGATATCGGTCCATGCACCATAGGTGAAACATCTGCCTCCACGGTGTCCTGTGATAGAGGTCCATGCACCAATAGCAAAGCATCTACCTGCATCTGCGTGGCACCAGATGGGGGATCCGCAGCGACATGAGTCTCTGGTGGGGAGGCATGAGCTTGTCCTGTCAACCTTCAGCGGCATGTAGACTGCCAGTAGGCAGGCCTTCAGAGACCTATGGAATCACAGGTGGAGCGTCAGCCTGTAGCCTGTGTGGAGGCACCAGGGGCATCATCGGCTCATTGCAGGCTCGGGCAACCCTGCTCGCTTTTCACACCTAAGTCATTTGAGATTTCTACATCAGAGGAACATGACTCTTGTAAAAATTGTCCCAACTCATTTTCGTTGTCCATATCCATATCCAAATCAGCTGACTTAGTTTTATTAGACTCTTGTGTCTTCTTTGCAACTGTTAATGCAACATAGAATTGATAAATTTGCCTCAACATACTAACAAATTCTTCAACTTTAGCATGATACAACACATCACCATAGAACTTTTCCGTATAAAACTCTATTATTTTTTTCTTGTACCTAAGAATGAAAGAAAATATATTTTATTTCAGCAATTAATGAGGACAATTTCAGCATTCAAGCATGTTACCAATTAAGACAGATTATAGCAAAAACGTACCTTAGATCAAGAAAACTTGCCACCGCAAGAGCAAAATTTGATTTCTCCCAACATTTCTCAAATTTTTTGCTCATAGCAGCGGACATTTGACAAATACTGATATCTTCATGGCTAGAGCAGTCAGCAAGCAATGTTTTAATCTCACAAAATCCTTTATAGAACAGGTTTGCGGTTGGATACTGTCAGAGTGTGATTCCGGCAATTCTCCCGGTACTACCGTTGACAGCCCGCGGAGTTTGTAGTTCGGTGGTGGGCGCGCAGAGATTCAGAACAAGATGATGAGTTGACACGAGGATTTACATTATTCGGGCCGCCTGAGCGTAATACCCTACTCCACGGGTGTGTGTTGTCGTTGTATTGAGAGTCTGAGCGCTTAAGTATGAAAGACTAGAGCGACTCGCCTCAGCGTGTGGAAGCCCCCTGTGTATCTCTCGACCAGTCCTTTATAGTACAAGGACTGGTCGTTACATCGTTAGCCTGACCCAACATGTGGCCCTGATGGTTACTGATGCTTAATACACAATTAATGTACTTAATTCCCCTTAACAGCGTGGTAACACGCCTTGATGGTGGCGTTACTAGTATTAAGGGTCCTCCGATCGTGTGTCATTAAGATAGCATTAATTACACTTAATCGGGTCTTGAAGCTTTAATTGTTCCTTGAAGGTCCGAGTCGTTGGAGGTCCACCAATAAGCCTGTTGAAGTTGAAGGTCCGGCGGTTAGACGCGTGGTAGCTTCGGAGCTTACTGTCTTGGACGAGTAGGTCCAGTGCTGTTGTACACGTGTTGGTACCGGAGCTTCCCTCTGTCAGGGGTTAGGTCCGGTGGTGTCACACAAGTATCCAACTGTCACGCCCGGTCATCGTAAAGGTGAACAGACGCTAACCACATGTACGCCAGGATCAGTTGAATCGTACACGCGTTGATGAAAGTGTAATATCATTATATAGCCATGTTCAAATACATAAATAGTCTTACAATACGACTCGAAGGTCTACAAATACACCACAACCTCTTTACAACATCTAACAGTTCACAAATACTTTACTACAGCGGAAGGCTAAATAGATGAGAATGACTCCATCTTCACAGGCAGTCGCGCGAAGGATCGCCAGCCTAGCTCGAGTCCTCCGGGTTGACGAAGAAGTCTTCTGGTGCTGCTTTTTCTTCATATTCTAAGGGAAAAGTAAACGCTTGATTACATAGAGTACTCAGCAAGTGCAGGAAGAGGATCACATGATTGGCTAAAGCAAGGGAAGGCCAATTATGGCTTAAGCACTATGCTTAGAACCTAACCTTAGCTTTCAATTATCAATATCATAATACAAGAAGTAATTCAACACAATACTGAAGATAATAAATGTAACTTGAATCATAAATAACCACCATTTCCCAACCATAAGCTAATTATGAACTGGCCCCAAGCCGCTCTTGTCCGTGAGCACGGCTGTCATGACAGTTTTACCAAATCTCTGCAGAGAGTGTACCCTTTCCCCACAAGCAGTGATTTCATCCCCTGTTGCCAGGTGGACTAAGTGAACCTCCCTGAATGCCCGTGTAGCTAACCACATTACACACTTCCTTTGGTGTGAGGCCAGGAGATCACAACATGGTCTTTACAAAGGTACTCCCGACTAGTGCTAGCCCTCTAAGGTTTCCACCACTGAGGATTCCCGGAGTAACCCTCCGCCTCAGAGCCCTCTCTTGAGACTTGCGGTTCCCAGAGCAGTACCCCTGTATCATTCCCCGCACCATCCAACTACTAGCATTTCATCGGGAGAAACCTAATTAATTGACCAAGCTGCCCCATCTCAGTCTCGTGGTGGTACTATAGAGCTTAGTGGCTTCCTCCATAAACCGGTCCTTAGAATCCGGTGGTACCAAACCCAATCCCGGGTCTCGTGCAAACTGCACCATACCAAATCTATCCAACCACCAGATTCCTATCCACTACTATTGTGTATCCACCACAATTAAAGTAATCAAATAGTTTAACATGTCACAATTGTATGAAAACCCATTCCCAATGTCTAAGCATGGCTAAGCATGATTAATTACCTATCTACTTCCCAACCCACATCAGGTGACAAGGAATTATATGCAACAAGGCATGAAACATGAAATAGGACATCAATTTAATTAGCATGCATCTAACTAAAATCCTAAAATTGGTACAAGATGGTCAAGGGCACTTGCCTTCGTCGAAGACCTGGTTGTTGGTGAAGTCTTGGTCTTGGAGGTTGAAATTGGGGTCGTAGCACGACTCTAAATATATTACCCAAGCATGGCAAAGAGAAATAAAGGCTAAAATAACTAAAGAGCACACAACACATGGCAACAAACATACACATAGGCATAAAACTCTATACTAAAGCATCCCTACGAGGTATTTATTATTTCACAAAGCCAAAATATGCATTTTATATTTATCTCACATTTTTAGGATTTATTTATGGCCCAAAATCATTTTTATTGAATTTTCTATGGCCAAAATGTATTTTAAACATTTTTAATAAATTTTCCAGGGTCAAAATATATTTTATTTGAACTCTAAAAATTAAGTACAGCATAAAAACATTTTATACAAATTTTCCTACTGTTTTTATATTTATTCACCATTTTTATCTATTTTCTACACATTAAATACACCTATAAACAATATTCAGCAATTAAATAAAAGTCCAGGGGCTAATTAATAAGTTTCCTATACTGTACCGGGGCTAAATCCATAATTCTACAATTTTCCAGGGGCTAGATTGATTATTTAAATGATTAAATCCAATTCCAGGGAGTCCAAGGGCTAGTTTGAAAATTCTAGGGGCTAGATCTGAATTCCAGCCAAGTCCAGGGGGTAGCCGGTGAATTTCCAGGGGCCTGGGTGTAAAACCGGCAGCGGGAAAAGGGTTTTAAATGCGGGCCGTTGGATCTTATATGAACGCACAAGATTTAAATGGCCGAACCGGTACGATGTTATAATCTCAGTCGTTGGCCCCCAACCGAGGGCTGAGATCGGGCCACGTCGCCTCTGGCGACGTCGGCGGCGCACGGCGCGGCGGCGCTAGACGCCTGCGACGGCGATCTCGCTGGAGTTGGCCAAACCGGCGAATTCTACGTCAATCCTACGTGCTACTTGCATGAAACGAGAGAGGAGGAGTAGGGGAACGCACCTAGGGGAGTATCGGGGCACGAAATCGGTCGGAGAGGGGTCGGCGACGAGGTATGGCGGCGGTTAGCGTCGGTGCTCGTCGACCTTGATGATTCCCCGGCGATCTCGCTGCGCAACCTTGTCCGGCGGGCTCCTGACGACACGACGAAGAGGTTAGTGGGGATGAAGGGGTGAGGCGATCGCTGGTTCGTCGGGAACACGCACGACTCACCGAGGATGGTAGTCGGTTAGGGTTAGCGCGCGGGGAAGAAGAAAGAGAGGGGGAGAGGGGGAGTTTATAGCGGGGGGGGGGGGGGGGGGGGGGAGCGGCGGCGATTGATGGCGCGTGCGTGGGGCAGTTTCCCCGGGGGAAATCAGCGCGGGGAGGGCGGTTGGCGGGAGGGGTGCGGCGTGGCGCGGCGCGGGATGGAAAGGGAGGCAGTTGCTCCCTGGGAGAGATGACAGGCGGGCCCCACTTGGCAGAGAGAGGGAGAGAGGGAGTGGGGAGGGGTTGGGCCGCGGGAGAGGGAAAAAGAATTGGGCCGGGGGAAAGATTTGGCCCAACAGGGGATTTTATCCTTTTTCTTTTTCTTTTTCATTTCTTTTCTTTTGATTTGAATTCAAATTCAAACTTAAGTCGTTTGCTACACGTTTGAACTTCAAAAATCACCCAAAAATGCATACAAGAATGTTCAAGGGTTTGATCAAATTTTAATACATGAAATGTGGGTGTTACAACTCTACCCCCCTTAAAAGGAATCTCGCCCTCGAGATTCGGACGTCCTAAGAGAATAGATGAGGGAAATCCGCCTTGAGATCTTCTTCTCTTTCCCATGTTGCTTCTGCCTCTGAGTGATGTTTCCATTGCACCTTACACATGCGAATGACTTTGTTTCTAGTGACCTTTTCTAACGTCTCAAGTATTTTGACAGGTTGTTCCACATAAGACAAATCTTCTTGTACGTCGACTGCTTCCATAGGTAATTGTTCCTCAGGCACTCTCAGACACTTCTTAAGTTGTGACACATGAAATATGTTATGAACATCTGACAAGTGCGGTGGAAGCTCAAGATGATAAGCCACTTCACCTCGTCGTTCGAG
Source organism: Tuctoria greenei (assembly GCA_036927565.1). Lineage (NCBI taxonomy): Eukaryota > Viridiplantae > Streptophyta > Magnoliopsida > Poales > Poaceae > Tuctoria > Tuctoria greenei. Next base: position 224,110,189 of record JAYESD010000003.1, read on the forward strand.
TATCTTGAACGGTCCAATGTAGCGGGGTGACAACTTGCCTCTTACTTTAAATCTTCTCAATCCTCTCAAAGGTGACACCTTCAAGTACACATAATCACCAACCTCAAATGTTAGATCACGTCTTCCAGTATCCGCATAACTCTTCTGTCTTGTTTGGGCTGCCTTTAGGTTCTTCCGAATTTCTTGCACTTGTTTTTCAGCCTCTTTCAACACATCAGGACCAAAGACTTGGCTTTCCCCAGTTTGATTCCAAAACAACGGTGTCCTACATTTCCACCCATATAATGCTTCAAAAGGAGACATCTTCAAACTGGCTTGTAACTATTGTTGTAAGAAAATTCGGCATATGGCAGATTCTTATCCCAACTTTGGCTATTCTTTAGAGCACACGCTCTTAACATGTCTTCCAATATCTGGTTGGTGCGTTCTGTTTGACCATCAGTCTGAGGATGATACGCCGAACTAAAGTTTAGACGGGTATCCATTGATTCATGCAACTTCTGCCAGAATCTTGAGGTGAATTGAGTGCCTCGATCTGAAATAATCTTCTTAGGAACTCCATGTAAGCATACAATCCTGGAGATATACAGTTCCGCCAACTTGGGACCATTGTAGGTTTCTTTCATGGGAATAAAGTGAGCAACTTTAGTCAAACGATCCACTATAACCCATATAGAATCATATCCAGATTGTGTCCTTGGTAGTCCCACAATGAAATCCATACCAATTTCTTCCCATTTCCATTCTGGCACTTTGATTGGTTGCAACAACCCTACTGATCTTTGGTGTTCCTCCTTAATCAATTGACATGTATCACATATGGCCACATATTCTGCTACATTCCGTTTCATTCCATGCCACCAATATCGATCTTTGAGGTCTTGATACATCTTTGTGCTTCCAGGATGAATGGAGTATGATGAGTTATGAGCTTCCCTTAGTATCAACTCTCTAATCTCCTTGATATCTGGAACACAAATCCTCTTTCCTAGCCATAGAGTTCCTTGTTCATCTTCCCTAAAGTTCGGAGCTTTCCCCTTCTTCATTAATTGCTTGATCTCCTTGATCTTCACATCATTCTTTTGTCCTTATCGTATATCATGTTCAAGGGTTGAGTCCACTTCCATAGCAACTGCTTCAATGCTTGACACTAGACATAAGTTTAACCTTGCAAATTCTGCACATAGTTGGGGTTGAAGAGCTTGTACTGACAAATTATTACATTTCCTTTCCTGCTGAGAGCATCAGTGACCACATTAGCCTTTCCTGGATGGTAGTTGATTCCCACATCGAAGTCATTTATTAACTCCAACCAATGACGTTGTCTAAGATTTAAGATCTGGTTGTGTGAATATGTACTTCAAGCTCTTGTGATCTGTGTATATCTCGGTTCTTTTTCCCATTAAGTAGTGTCTCTATATCTTCAATGCATGGACAACAGCTGCCAATTCTAAATCATGGGTTGGATAATTCCTCTCATGTTTCCGAAGTTGTCTTGAAGCATAGGCTACAACATGTCCTCCTTGCATTAAGACGCATCCTAAACCATGACCAGATGCATCACAATAAACTACAAACTCCTTCTGCATATCAGGCATCACCAATATCGGTGCACTGGTTAACCTTTTCTTCAACTCGGCCAAGCTTACTTCACATTCGGGGGTCCACTTGAAAGCAACTCCTTTCTCAAGCAACTTGGTTAGTGGTCGAGAGATCTTAGAAAATCACTCGATGAATCGACGGTAATAACCAGCCATGCCTAAATCTTCGTATATCATGTACACTCTCAGGTGTTTCCCACTTAAGGACATCGGCCACTTTGCCTGGATCCACTGCTATACCTCCTTCGGATATGACATGACCCAAAAATGATACTTCCTTTAGCCAAAACTCACACTTACTAAGTTTGGCATATAATTGGTGTTGGCGAAGCTTCTGTAGAGCCATCCTGATGTGCTCCTCATGCTCTTCTTCAGTCTTGGAGTAGATAAGTATGTCATCGATGAACACCACTACAAACTTGTCCAAGTACTCCATGAATATCTTGTTCATTAGATACATAAAATATGTTGGAGCATTGGTCAGTCCAAACGACATAACCGTATACATATAGTCCATATCGAGAGACAAATGCAGTCTTGGGAATATCTGAGGGTCTAATCTTCAGTTGGTGATAACCTGAGCGAAGATCAATCTTAGAGAACACACATGCTCCTCTCAACTGATCAAATAAATCTTCAATTCTTGGCAGTGGGTACTTATTCTTGATTGTTACCGCATTTAAGGCACGGTAATCAACACACAACCTTTGAGTACCATCCTTCTTGGGTACAAATATGACAGGTTCTCCCCAAGGCGATGAGCTAGGACGAATATATCCTTTCCCCAATAACTCCTCAATATGATCCTTTAGTTCAGCTAGTTGTTTAGCATCCATTCTATACGGCCTCTTATATATTGGGGCCGTTCCAGGTACTAATTCAATGACAAACTCAATCTCTCGATCAGGGGGCATACCTGGTAAGTCATGTGGAAATACATCTGGAAACTCACTCACAACCCTGATGCCTTCTGTACTCTCAAGATGGTTAAGTTGTACAACTGACTCTTGTGTCTGACCTGGCTTGAACTCCACTGTAGTGCCATCTGGGTGTGTTAAGCAAACTGTCCTAGTTGCACAATGAATTACTCCTTGATTCTTTGTCAACCAGTCCATTCCCAGAATGATGTCTAATCCTTGTGAGTCAAACACTATTAGGTTGGCCCAAAAAGACTACCCCCCTTATGTTTATACTCACTTTACGGCATAGATGCCTTGCCACCATCTCTCCTCTAGGAGAGTTTATCAACAGTGGCTGATTCAAGAATGCAACTACCATGTCATGCTTCTTTATGAAATCTTTGGATATAAATGAATGTGTAGCACTCGAATCAAACAATATTGTGGCAGGGTGGGAATTTGCAGAAAACGTACCGATCACCACATCAGGTGCTTCCCGTGCTTGCTCCAAAGTCACATGATTGACACGTCCAGGTGGGTTCTGCTGCTTCTTTCGGCAACTGTTGGAGTAGTGTCCCCATTCTCCACATTTGTAGCATTGAACTCCCGCAGCATGGTTCTGGCCCTTGTTACCTCCTAATTGATTTCTTGGGGGTTGACCATTGGGACGGTTAGCTGGAGCTGAAGGGCGAGGGGGTTGCATTTGCTGGCGAGGGGGTTGCATGGGCTGGCATGGGGGCGGTTGTTGTTGGCACATTTGCTGATTGTAGGGAGTGGGTGACCTGTAGTTGGAGTTTGGAAATCTCTGTCTCGAGTAGTTCATAGGATGAGTCATCTGGTTTGCAGGCTGAGGGTTGAGACGAGGGCGTACATTGCTTCTAGAGGCATGGCTTAGAGCTAACTTCCTCTTCCTTTCATCATCATCCAGTTCCTTTTTAGTCCTCTCTGCCTCAAAAGCTTTGTCAACCAACTTCTGAAAGTCGCTGTAGTCGCTGGAAGACATGGCAAACTTCAACTCCTTATCCAGTCCATTCTTGAAACGGAATTGTTTCTTGGAGTCAGTATCCTCATCGGTTGGGGCATAGCGGGATAACTGGGTGAATGCATTCAAGTAGGCCCTCACAGTCATACGGCCCTGCTTCAACATAAGGAACTCTTCACGTCTTGCTTGTATTTCTCCCTCAGGCACAAAGTGATTGCGGAAGTTGGTCCTGAATTCTTCCCAAGTAATGTTCTCCGGATCCTTGTGGGCTTCAGTGAAGGCAGTCCACCAGTCAGCTGTCGGTCCTTGGAGTTGATGGGAGGCTAATAATACCTTCTCTCTTACTTCACAGTGTATGAGCCTCAACTTGCTTTCAACTGTTCGGAGCCAATCATCGGCATCCATTGGTTTAGTGACTGTGGCAAAGGTGGGTGGATGAGTGTTTAGGAAGTCCCTTAGAAAGGACCTGGGTGGAAAAGGTGGTGGTGGCGGAAGGTTGTAATTTGGTGGTGGTGGGGGTGGGGCTTGCTGCAGGTTGGTGACAATTTGGGTGAGGTTGTTGAGCAGTTGGGTTTGAATGGCCATCATCTGCTGCATTTGCTGCGCTGCTGGGGCTCCTCGAGCACCCCTACCATTCCATCCTGGCACACCTCCAAGTCCTTCCTCTTGGGGTACAGCACCCCTTCCACGACCTCTACCTCTACCTCTTCCAGCCATCTGTATAGCAAATTCATTAATCAACTAGTGTGGATGTGGGCAAGATGCTCATGCATTCCACAACTCGCATGACACATTAACAAGCCTATATACAAATGACGTGGACGTGGACAGGATGCCGTAGCATTCCACAACTCACGTTGCACACACACACACAACATAAAGCAAACTAATACAATACCATAGATAACACAACTCAAGACTAGAGAGGGCGCAGCTACACGCTCCTACATACTAAGGATAGGTGTCTTGAGTTGTCCAATAAGGTAACAAGGCTATCCCTACTCGTCGGAGTCCTCCTCGGTCTCCTCCTCGGGATCCTCCTCCTCCGTGTCCTCCCCCGATCTCTCGGGCGAGTTCTCACGACGATCCGGAGAGTTCGGGTCCCACGGCTCAACGTTCGAAGCGTACTGAGGAGAGTTAGGATCAGCTGCAGTGATCCTCGCGTAGCATCGTCGAAGTCGCTTGTAGCTGTCAACCAGGTCCCTGCTGTCCTGAAGCTCCTGCTGACAACGCTGGAGTCGTGAAGACAACTCCACAACGTCGTCCACAAGCCTCTCGCTCTGAGAGTGGTGTAGAGGCCCCTCGACATCACGTCCAGTGAAGTCGGCTGTGCCACTGGGGCGCTGAGGGGTGAAGGCGTGCTCCGTGCACCCAAGGCGGAACCTGTGGGCGTGACTCCAGTAGGTAGTCGCCTCCCACATAGCATCCTCCTCAGCAGCACGTTGGGAGCTCCTCCAAGCCGGAGAGAAGTGTGAGTGCAGCAGCTCCGAGTCGTAGTAGACAGACAGCTGGGAAAACCACTCCAGTCTACCAGGAGAGGGTATAGAGACCCTGGTGGTGTGGTAGACGAAGCGGACACGGTACTCACGGTACCCCGCTGCCCGAAGAAGAGAGCGAAGACGGGCACGCATCCTCGGAAAAACACATCCAGAAGAGATCAGCACGGTCTCCCTCCTGGGTGTGTGAGGTGCGGAGCGGCTGGCTAGGGCGTGGTGAGGAACACGACCCCCAGTCGACTTACGCGTCGTCTGCTTGGTGCGCGCCATCTACAAACATTTGAAAAGAAGAGAGTGAGATCAATAATAAATAAATTAAGTTAGAATTAAATCAATAAGCACAACAAGATAAGAAGCACAAGATTTGAGATGGGAAGCACAAAGTTCTGGAAATACTATTTTATAAGAAAATAGTATAGTCCTTATTTTTGACCATTTCTAACTAGGCTTGCGTCCTACGGGAAACACGGCTCTGATACCACTATGTCACGCCCAGTCATCGTAACGATGAACAGACGCTAACCACATGTACGCCAGGATCAGTTGAATCGTACATGCATTGACGAAAGTGTAATATCATTACATAGCCATGTTCGAATATATAAATAGTCTTACAATACGACCTGAAGGTCTACAAATACACCACAACCTCTTTACAACATCTAACAGTTCACAAATACTTTACTACAGCGGAAGGCTAAATAGATGAGAATGGCTCCATCTCCACATGCAGTCGCGCGAAGGATCGCCAGCCTAGCTCAAGTCCTCCGGGTTGACGAAGAAGTCTTCTGGTGCCGCTTCTTCTTCATATTCTAAGGGAAAAGTAAACGCTTGAGTACATAGAGTACTCAACAAGTGCAGGAAGAGGATGACATGATTGGCTAAAGCAAGGGAAGGCCAATTATGGCTTAAGCACTATGCTTAGAACCTAACCTTAGCTTTCAATTATCAATATCATAATACAAGAAGTAATTCAACACAATACTGAAGATGATAAATGTAACTTGAATCATAAATAACCACCATTTGCCAACCATAAGCTAATTATGAACTGGCCCCAAGCCGCTCTTGTCCCTGAGCACGGCTGTCATGACAGTTTTACCAAATCTCTGCAGAGAGTGTACCCTTTCCCCACAAGCAGTGATTTCATCCCCTGTTGCCAGGTGGACTAAGTGAACCTCCCTGAATGCCCGTGGTAGCTAACCACATTACACACTTCCTTTGGTGTGAGGCCAGGAGATCACAACATGGTCTTTACAAAGGTACTCCTGACTAGTGCTAGCCCTCTAAGGTTTCCACCACTGAGGATTCCCGGAGTAACCCTCCGCCACAGAGCCCCCTCTTGAGCCTTGCGGTTCCCAGAGCAGTACCCCTGCATCATTCCCCGCACCATCCAACTACTAGCATTTCATCGGGAGAAACCTAATTAATTGACCAAGCTGCCCCATCTCAGTCTCGTGGTGGTACTGTAGAGCTTAGTGGCTTCCTCCATAAACCGGTCCTTAGAATCCGGTGGTACCAAACCCAATCCCGGGTCTCGTGCAAACTGCACCATACCAAATCTATCCAACCACCAGATTCCTATCTACTACTATTGTGTATCCACCATAATTAAAGTAATCAAATAGTTTAACATGTCACAATTGTATGAAAACCCATTCCCAATGTCTAAGCATGGCTAAGCATAATTAGTTACCTATCTACTTCCCAACCCACATCAGGTGACAAGGAATTATATGGAACAAGGCATGAAACATGAAATAGGACATCAATTTAATTAGCATGCATCTAACTAAAATCCTAAAATTGGTACAAGATGGTCAAGGGCACTTGCCTTCGTCGAAGACCTGGTTGTTGGTGAAGTCTTGATCTTGGAGGTTGAAATTGGGGTCGTAGCACGACTCTAAATATATTACCCAAGCATAGCAAAGAGAAATAAAGGCTAAAATAAGTAAAGAGCACACAACACATGGCAACAAACATACACATAGGCATAAAACTCTATACTAAAGCGTCCTTACAAGGTATTTATTATTTTACAAAGCCAAAATATGCATTTTAAATTTATCTCACATTTTTAGGATTTATTTATGGCCCAAAATCATTTTTATTGAATTTTCTATGGCCAAAATGTATTTTAAACATTTTTAATAAATTTTCCAGGGTCAAAATATATTTTATTTGAACTCTAAAAATTAAGTACAGCACAAAAACATTTTATACAAATTTTCCTACTGTTTTTATATTTATTCACCATTTTTATCTATTTTCTACACATTAAATACACCTATAAACAATATTCAGCAATTAAATAAAAGTCCAGGGGCTAATTAATAAGTTTCCTATACTGTACCGGGGCTAAATCCATAATTCTACAATTTTCCAGGGGCTAGATTGATTATTTAAATGATTAAATCCAATTCCAGGGAGTCCAGGGGCTAGTTTGAAAATTCTGGGGGCTAGATCTGAATTCCAGCCAAGTCCAGGGGGTAGCCGGTGAATTTCCAGGGGCCTGGGTGTAAAACCAGCAGTGGGAAAAGGGTTTTAAATGTGGGTCGTTGGATCTTATATGAACACACGAGATTTAAATGGCCGAACCGGTACGATGTTATAATCTCAGCCGTTGGCCCCCAACCGAGGGCTGAGATTGGGCCACGTCGCCTCTGGCGACGTCGGCGGTGCATGGCACGGCGTCGCTAGACGCCCGCGACGGCGATCTCGCCGGAGTTGGCCAAACCAGCGAATTCTAAGTCAATCCTACGCGCTACTTGCATGAAACGAGAGAGGAGTAGGGGAACACACCTAGGGGAGTATCGGGGCACGAAATCGGCCTGAGAGGGGTCGACGACGAGGTATGGCGGCGGTTAGCGTCGGTGCTCGTCGACCTTGATGATTCCCCGGCGATCTCGCTGCACAACCTTGTCCGGCGGGCTCCTGACGACACGGCGAAGAGGTTAGAGGGGATGAAGGGGTGAGGCGATCGCTGGTTCGTCGGGAACACGCACGACTCACCGAGGATGGCAGTCGGTTAGGGTTAGCGCGCGGGGAAGAAGAAAGAGAGGGGGAGAGGGGGAGTTTATAGCGGGGGGGGGGGGGGGGAGCGGCGGCGGTTGATGGTGCGTGCGTGGGGTAGTTTCCCCGGGGGAAATCGGCGCGGGGAGGGCAGTTGGCGGGAGGGGTGCGGCGTGGCGTGGCGCGGGAAGGAAAGGGAGGCAGTTGCTCCCTGGGAGAGATGACAGGCGGGCCCCGCTTGGCAGAGAGAGGGAGAGAGGGAGTGGGGAGGGGTTGGGCCGCGGGAGAGGGAAAAAGAATTGGGTCGGGGGAAAGATTTGGCCCAATAGGGGATTTTATCCTTTTTCTTTTTCTTTTTCATTTCTTTTCTTTTGAGTTGAATTCAAATTCAAACTTAAGTCGTTTGCTACACGTTTGAACTTCAAAAATCACCCAAAAATGCATACAAGAATGTTCAAGGGTTTGATCAAATTTTAATACATGAAATGTGGGTGTTACACCAACCCGGGGTTTTCCCATGTATGGAATGTAGCTCCGGTTTTATGATACACGTGGCGGCACTGGGACTAACCAAAGAAGGGAGGCAGGTCCGGTTCCGAGTGACACATGGGGCCTTCGAAAGTCTTCAACGCTGATAGGTGGAGTTCCTTTGCACTCTTTGCAGTCCTAAGGGGTATCCGGTACGCAGGGTACCGACAGTAGCCCCCATGGGCCCACCTTCGGGAGAGACCTTTTGGATTAAGTCATTCTGCCGGAGGTGGGTCCATCTTTCGATTTTGGCGCCGTTTCTTCAAGAGTTTTGGATGTGCTGTTGAGGTGATGGTTCACAGTTAAACCATCGCCGCGTGGCGTCCCCAGGATGCGGCAGGTGAGATCTGAGCGTGTGGATCTCACGCAATTGAAGGTCGCCGGTTCCCGATACGAAAATTGTATCAGTTCCACGCGCCCTGTTAGGCCGCCGCCCTTGGGTTTCCCGCCTTTCATCATGACAACTGTTCGCCTGGGGTAAGGACCTCAACTTTATCGTCTGGGTGGCCCCGGGCCCCCTTGTCATTGGTAGGGTGAAGTTTTTGAACTGTATCGTTGGCTCCTCTGCGGTTTCCATCCAAGCGTTGCGGGGGCTTACTTAAGAAGGAAAGCGCACACCGTTTGGGGATTCCTTACGCCTTCATTTGAACTTGCGCTCAAATCCTCCAAATTTTTGCTTGCTTTTCCTCTCTCGCCCCGCTATGCTACGATGAAGTAGGGACTTCCCAAGAGCCGCATTGGGAACAAGAAAGAGTTGTCTAGGGTCCGGACCTACATCGGTTGGTCCAGTGACTCCTTCGAAAACGACATTCATTGCGGCAAGCTTCCCTTCGAGAAGGAGTAAGCCGGAGATATGGTGTACTTCCTTGGGTACGCCATGGCGGGTTTGATCCCGCCTTTCTCCACTTTCTTTCTGATGCTGCTAGATTTCTATGGTCTGCAGCTCCACCATCTTGGCCCCCACTCAATCTTGTTGGTGGCGACTTTCGTCCACTTTTGTGAGATGTGGGTGGGTGGGTGTGCCCCCTTGCATGGAGTTGTTCTGGACTTTCTTCACTGTCCACCCCACCGGGAAGAGTGATGAGTTCATCGGCTTCTACTACTTCGTGAAGCGGAAAAACTCCCCCCTCAAGTACTTGAGGTCCTTTCCTTCCGGCAAGTGGGACGACTGGAAGAAAGATTGGGTGGTCATCACTGTGGAGGGACACGAAAGGTTGGAACTGCCTGAAGGCCTCCCCCGCGTTGACACCGACACTTGGAGTGACATGCCGGAGCTGTCGAGGGAGTACAGACCCATTTTGGACAAAATCCAGGAGTGTGTCGAAGGTGGGGTGACCCTCCAGATGGTCTTCAACAACTTCTTGCCGAACAGGTGGGCCCTGCTGAGGGCTAGGGGGTGGCCTGCATGGGCCTTCAACAGTGAGATGGATACCAACCGCATTGATGTTGGTTTGGGCACCAACTTGAACGATGAAGCCTTAAAGACCCATCTCAAGAAGTTCCAGCATGGGAACATCGGTCCTGGCGACGTGTTTGCACTGACGGCCTTCCTTCCTCTGAATATGATACCAGAGGAGTGCAGAGAGCTGCGGAGGAAGATGCCGCTGTTGGACGACTTGGGCCCGATGGAGAGACGATCAACCTCCGGGGTGGCGATCCCCGGAGCTTCAGAGGGTGGCTCCACTCTCGCCCCGAAGGCAAGAGCTGAAGTCGTAGGCAAGGGCAAGGAGTTGGCTGAGCCCTCCAGCCGCAAGAGGAAGTTAAAGCACTCTGATAGGAGGTCCGTCAGACCTGCTCCTTCCGCAATAGCTTCTTCTTCCCGGTGGGGGAGGTCTTCAACGGCGACACCTACTCAGGCATCGGCGTCTCCTCGGGATGCCAGCTCTAGCCATGTGACTCCGGTACTAGGGCCTGCTAAGGTCTCTAGGTCCAAGGGTCCTTCTCAGTTGAGTGGGGCCTCAACCAAGACGTTGCTGACGGTGGCAGCAAGCTCCGGGGAGCCTTCGGGAGCTACTACGCCAATGGCGACAGGGTCCAGTCCTGAGCGTCCGGTGAAGAGGTTCCACGCTAGCTGGAGCGGAAGCCTTCCAAGGTAAATTTGATTTTTTTACCTCAGCTGATTGTTTTTGTTGTAATCATATTTTGAGTTTCTTCGTCCTTCATCCACAGGGTACCCAAAAAAGGGGTTGAAGATCTGGTTTCTGTGATAGCAGCTGATGCTGTGTAGGCGGAGGCTCCGGCTCCAGTTCCAGCGCCGCCCCAGGTGGTGGCTGAGGTCGCGGCAACTCCGGCGCCAGCTGTCGTGGTCCTTGACCTCGAGTCATCCCCTGAAGCTCATGTGGTAGCGCCGGACCATGGGAATGAAGATGTACCAGCGGAACCAGCTCCGGAGGTCGAAGCTCCGGTTTTGGATGTTGTGATGACGGACGCTCCGGCCTCAGAGCCAGAGGTAGCTGCAGTTCCGGCCCTAGAGCCGGATGTTGTTGAAGCCCCGGCAGCAGAGCCGGTGGTTGATGAAGTTCCGATGCCTAAGCCGGTTGTCGTGGAGGTGCCAGCGCCCGAACCGGTGGAGGTTGAAGCGCTACCGCCTGGATCAGCGGTGTAGGAGGCACCAGCGTCAGAGCCGGAAGTGGCCTCAGCTCCGGCCGAATCTTCAACGCCTACCCTGGAGGTGATAGTTCCGGAGGTACCTGCACCTGAGCCAGGGGGCCAAGACGAAGCTGCCGGTCCCCCGCCTGAGGGACCAGTTGCTAATGACCTGGCAGCAGGACCTTCGGAGTCGACTCCGGAGGCAGGAACTTCCATTGCAGGACCTTCCTCAGCGGTGATCGAGGCTATCCCGGAGGGCGGACCTACTGCCGTGGAATCTCAGGGGACCGCTCTTGTAGAGTGGGACCCTATTTTTGTTATGGGGAACCCGCTGGAGCAAGCAGAGAGGACCCCAACAGGTCCGGAGCCGATCCCCCTATCGTTGTCCATCGACAACGCCTGCTCCAGCCTTCGTCAAGTTCAGCTGGCCTTTTACCACGATAGCAAGACCCTCGAGGAGGAGCGCCAAACCCTTAGGAGGTGGCGCAACCGACTCCAATTTGAGAGCAAGCTGGCGCAGACGAGGCTGGCCGATGACAAGGAGTGGGTGAAGATGGAGAAGGCCCGGTTGGAGTACTGGGGTCAGCTGCTGGATGAGAGCGAAAGCATGGTGCGATCCCTCGACAACCAATCCCAGGCCATCCACGAATAGGCCGTGGCTGCTAATGAAGCAGCGAATGATCGCCAGGAGAAGCTCAGCGCCATCCACGGCAGCCTCGTCAAGCACCGGGAGGCTCTTGAGGAGCGGGAGAAAAAGCTCGAAGATGAAGAGAAAAAACTCCTGGAGCAGCGGGATGACCTCGTGAAGAGGGAGGAGGAGCTTACTCAGAGGCTGACTCTGGGTGACAAGAGCCTCGCGGAGCGCACCAAGAAGTTGGAGGAGCTCTGTGAGAAAGAGGAGAAGAAGGCCTGGCAGCAAGGACAGAACCTCACCAAGAGGGAGAACGAAGTTGCTGCCAGGGAGAAAAAAGTGCGAGGCCGGGAGAGAGACTTGGTCGACCGCGAAACAAGATTCACGTCAGGGAAGAGGAGCTTGGTAAACTCGAAATGCAAGTTGCTAAAAAGATTCAGCAGCACACCAAAGAGGTTGAGCTCCTTGCCAGGGAGGATTCAAAGCTTGCGACAACCAAGAGATCCTTGGAAGAGGTGCGAGGCTCAAGGACTGTAGAGTCCCAACAAGTATGGGACTTCTTGGGCAAAGCCAATGATGCGCTGACGCCACTGGGCTTTAGTCCCGTGCGTCCGGACGATCCGAAGCCGGAGCTGGACCAGATGTTGGCGGCTTTGAGCTCAGCGGGCAACAAGATCAACAAGATGGGCAATGTCATCGTGGACCAGTTGGAAATTGAAGGACAATCTCTGGCGAAGAACGTCGCAGAGTATATGCTGACGTGCTACACAAGCCGGGATCCTCACTTCCCACTAGACCCGGTGCTCGAAGGTCCCATCGACGGAGAGGGAGATGCCGCCAAAGCCAGCTTGTCGGAAGTTGCCCAGAAGGTCGCCTCGTTCTTCCATAGGATTTAGGTCTTTCTCCTTGTATCTCCCACTTGTATCTTCTCTTCTTTTCTCCAATTTTGTAATCTCTTGTCCTCAGATGAATGAAATCCAAATTTACAAATTTCATTTTTTGTCTTCAACACGTTTGTCTCACTTGCCCCCCTGGTAGATGTACATAATTTGATTGTGAACATGTACCAAGAGGATGTAGCATTTTGTTGAAGTCTTGAATGCTTTGAACTTGTAAAGTATAGGTCCGAAGTCTTGTTGCGTCAACAGTAGAAGCCCCTGAGGTTGTCAGAGCTTAGTAGCTCCAGTAGCGACCATCGTCGGAGCTTAGTAGCTCTGGCAGCGGCCACCGTCAACACGTGGAGCGTCGATATCAGGTCCTCTGGGGTTGTCAGAGCTTGGTAGCTGCAGCATCGACCACTGTCAACATGTAGAGTTCGACGATAGGGAGTATTCTTCCAACATCTTTTCTTCACGTTGACGGCTGGTCCCTTGGATTTGCCGGAACTTGGTAGCTCCGGCGACGCCTACTATCAATGTTTGAAACATCGACAGCAGAACACCTTAGGGGGTGTCAGAGCTTTGATAGCTCCGGCTTTATCCACCATAATCATGAGATCTTTATTTTTCCTGCACACTGGAGTCAAGAAAAACAGTAAAATCCATTTCCTATCTATAACTCAATTGCGACTTACTATTCCCGAAAGAAATTTTAGATCGATAGCAATTCTATATACAATCAAGCGCATTTGTTTGTTTTCTTCAGGTCCAATCATTCCTGGACTCGCCTTACTTCGGCCTGTTGTGGTGTAGGTAGAGTGGCATACTTAGGGTGCAGAACCAGGCTAAGTCGATAGCACACTCCAGACCTAGATTGGCTTGGCGGCATTCAGGCGAGTAGGCCATTCAACAATGTTAAGACTCGAAAGATTTTACAATGCAACTTGAATTATATGTGAATTGTTCGAGTTAAATTTTCTTGAGAATTGCACAACTTTGTTATAGACAAGAAAGAGAAAAATAAAAAATATTGAGCCTGTACAAAATAAATGCACATGGAGTCTGTTTTCACGTAATGATGTCTTTCATTATAGGTTCGGGGTACAGGGGAAACAAGTACACTCTTAGGGTATGGAACCAGTCTATGTGTGTTACATTTCTAGTTTGACCCAGGGTAGCTAGCTTCACTATTAGTTCTGTGACAGTGTCAAGTGTTGTCTGAACTTTGTGGACCTTCCAGGGAAGGTCCGGCTGTCCTCCCGGAGGAGCTACCCGACTCTGTACAATGACGCTATAACCTACATCACATGTAAGTACAGACTCACCTCCGTGATATTAAGCATAGAACTTACAGAGGTGCTCAATGTTCCAAGGATTAGGGAGCGGTGTCCCATCCTCAGTTGCCAAGCGAACGCATCCAGGATGGGATACTTTGATCACTCGGAAGGGTCCTTCCCAGCTGGGGGAAAGTTTGTTTAACCCTTCTCGAGTTTGTATTCTCCGTAGCACCAGACCGCCTTCCTCGAGCTGTCAGTTATGCACATGCCTTTGGTGATAGCGCTGGAGTGCTTGGTGGTATTGTGCATTTCAAACAGCTGCTCGACACCTTCCCTCTTCAACGAGGTCAAGGTCTTCACGCTGGAGCTGGTCCTGCATGGCTTCGTCGAAGGTCTGGACCCTGAGTGACCCCAAGGTGATTTCTGGAGGAAGGACTGCTTAAGCTCTGTACACCAGGAAGAAGGATGTCTCTCCATGTTCACCGGTTTGGAGTTGTCCTCTTTGCCCACAAGGTGGGCGAAAGCTCTTCAATCCAGTTGGCTCCATGTTTTTTTAGGCACTCATATGTGCGTGTCTTGAGTCCTTTTAGGATTTCTACATTTGCTTTCTTGGCTTGGCCATTGCTTGCCAGGTGAGCTATGGAAGCATAGCAAACTTGGATGTCGAGGTCTTTGCAATATCCTTGGAATGCAGAGCTTGTGAATTGTGTCCCATTGTCAGTTATGATCTTTTTTGGGACTCCAAATCTGCATACTATGGACTGCAAGAAGTTGATAGCTGATTGCTTGTTTATTGTCACAACTGGAGTTGCTTCCGGCCACTTGGTGAAGTTGTCGATGGCGACATAAAGGAACTTGTAACCTCCGACGGCTCTTTGGAAAGGACCCAAGATATCTATCCCCCACACAGCGAATGGCCATGTAGGAGGTATCATTTGTAAGGGTTGAGCTGGTGTGTGAATTTGCTTCGCATGAAACTGGCATGCTTCACATTTCTTCACTAGCTCAGTTGCATCCCGAAGTGCTGTAGGCCAGTAAAAATCATGGCGGAAGGCTTTACCAACCAACGTGCGGGAAGACGCATGGTTCCCACACTCGCCTCCATGGATTTCCGCGAGGAGCTCGCGGCCTTCTTCCCTTGTAATGCACCGCATTAGGACGCCGTTAGCACCATGCCGGTAGAGATACCCTTCTACCAGTGTGCATCTTTTAGCCAATCTGACTATCCGGTCAGCAGATACAATGTCTTCACGAAGAAAGTTGTCTTTCAAGTAGCTCCGAATCTTCGAGATCCATGCATTGGAGCTAACTTGAGCATTTGAGTCTTGCGTGCTGGGTTACTCGGAGCTTTCGGCAGCACCTACGACCCTTGATGGACGCCATGGTAATAGGGCCATCGGGACCGCCAGCTTCGAGGTGCTGGTCTCGCCCCCTTCGCTCAGTTTGGCAGGCTGAGCTATTGGTTTTGACAATCTCCGGACGAAGATTCCATCGGGAGCCGAAGCTCTGGTTGAATCTTTCATCGAGAGTTCGTTGGCTTCAGCGTTGTCGAGACGCTGGACATGGCAAAGATCCAGGACTTTGAAGTCCTTCTGAAGCTTCTGAACTTCAAGTAGGTATGCAGCTAATTGAGGGTTGTTGCAGCAACATTCACCTTTGACTTGTTTTATAATGAGCTGTGAATCACCCTTTACCAACAGCTACTTGACACCATATGATAGCTCCACCTTGAGCCCACAGATTAGTGCTTCATACTCTGCCATGTTGTTGGTCGCCTTGAAGTCAAGGTGAAACATGTATTTGACCTTCTCCCCGATCGGAGCGAGGAGAAGGATTCTAGCTCCGCCCCCCTGCTTCTGCACGGAGCCGTTGAAGTAAAGAGTGCAGTGAGGCTCGGTGAAGACCGGAACCTTGGGTTCTGGCTTCTGCTCACTGGGCCCCCCAGGATTTGATGGATAGGGGGTCCATTCCACCACGAAGTCCGCCAATGCTTGACTCTTGATTGTTTGTCTTGGAACGAATTCAAGATCGAACTCGGCCAATTCCGCTGCCCACTTTGCAATGTTCCCGGTAGAGTTGGGGTTATGCAAGATTGCACGCAGTGGATAGGAGGTTACCACTGAAATCTTGTGAGCTTGGAAGTAGTGTTGAAGCTTCCTAGAGACTATAAGGACTGCATAGAGCAGCTTATGCACCTCCAGGTACCGAGTCTTGGCATCGTGGAGTACTTCACTGATGAAGTACACTGGGCGCTGGACTGTCCGGACCCTCCCGGAGGGGCCCGGAGCTTCCTCCTTATCAGCCCGGACCCTCCCGGAGGGGTCCGGATCTTCTTCGGGGACCTCCAAGTTCTTGCTAGAGGAACCTGAAGCTTCTTCTGAAGTGACCTAGATCTTCCCGGAGGGATCTGGATCTTCTTGTTTGGCAATAGTGACTCCTCCACTTGGAGGAGGTTGATCCTCTAGCATCTCGCCTTGAGGATCCTGGTCTAGGGGCTGGGACCCAGACTCACCTTCAGGTAGCTCCGGACCCTCCGTGGAGGGGTCTGACTCCCTGAGATGGAGATGGTTCTGGTCTTTCAGCAACCAGGACCATGCTTACAACTTCGTCAGTTGCCAAAATGTAAAGCAGAAGTGGCTCACCAAGATTCGGAGCTACCAAAGTTCGTAGAGTGGTGAGGAGCTGCTTTAGCTCTTGAAAAGTCTTTTCTGCTTCTTCGGACCATTGGAATGGTCTAGACTTCCTCAATAATTTGAAGAAGGGTAGCGCCCGTTCCGCCAGTCTTGAGATGCATCGGATGAGGGCAGCTAGACATCCAGTCAGCTTCTGGATGTCCTTGATGCGAGCTGGTGGCCGCATGTCTTCAATAGTTTTAATCTTCGCCGGATTCACTTATATTCCTCGGTGGTTCATTAAGAATCCAAGAAGCTTTCCGGAGCTAACCCCGAAGACACACTTGTCTGGGTTCAGCTTTGTGCGTGTGATTCACAACTTGTCGAAGACAGCTTGCAAGGTGTTAAGGAATGACTCCTTGTTCTTGATCTTGACGATGATGTCATCGACGTACACTTCCACTACGTTTTTGATAAGATCACCAAAAGTTTTGTACATAGCTCGCACAAACGTTGAAGCAGCATTTTTGATACCAAATGGCATGGCGGTATAATAGTACAATCCATCTACTGTGATGAAGGAAGTTTGCTCTTCATCTTCCCTAAACATTCTGATTTGATGATACCAAGAATATGCGTCTAGGAAACACAGTAATTCACACTCGCAGGTGGAATCCATAATTTGATCTATTCTAGGTACTGGAAATGGATCCTTTGGACATGCCTTCCTCAGTGTAGTGTAGTCGATACACATCCGAAGCTTCCCCCTAGCCTTAGGTACAACGACTGGGTTTGCCAACCGTTTTGGGTGGAAGACTTCTCGGATGAATCTAGCTTCGAGCAACTTCTTCACTTCTTGACGTATGAAGTTCTGTCGCTCTACTGATTGCTTCCGGGGCTTCTAATGTATAGGCTGAGCATCGGGATAAATCTTCAGATTGTGCTCAATCACATCCCTAGGGATCCCAGGCATTTGTGACGGTTGCCATGCAAACACGTCAACATTAACCCAGAGGAAAGTGATGAGCGCGAGTTCCTATTTGTCGTTCAAACCTCCCGATATATGGGTGGTTTGAGCGGCATCAGAACCAATTTGGATGACTTTGACGGGAATGTCAGTGTCACCGCTTGGTTGCACGCGAGGTGCAGAGGTTGAGCCTCGATGACGAATGCTTGGAGGCTTCGAAGCTTGCTCCTTTCCGGATTCTTCCTCCTGCGTTGTAGCAAGTGCGTGGAGTTCTTCCAGAGTAGTAACTCCAGCGATGCGATCTCCGCGGATCCAGAGAACGCCTGAGGGTGTTGACATTTTCAACACCAAGTAGCCATAATGAGCAGCAGCCATGAATTTGTACAAGGTTGGCCTGCCCAGGATGGCATTGAATGGTAAGTTGATATGCGCCACGTCGAAGACCAACTTCTCGGTCCTGTAATTCTCCCTGGTTCTGAAGGTCACTGGGAGAGTAATCTCACCGAGTGGTGTTATGGCCCCCGGACCTACTCCGGAGAAAGGTCGGGAGGGGCGAAGATCCGAAGGTCGGAGCTGAAGCTTGACGAAGGCTTTGAAGCTTATGAGGTTCAACCCCGAATCTCTGTCCACCATTACATGGTGGAGCTGGATGTTGTTGATGGTTGGAGATAACATTAGAGGAAGTTGACCAGCTCCGATCATGTTCCGCAGGCAGTCCGAAGCATCGAAAGTGATGGCAGTGTCCATCCACTTCCGGTGAGGCTCCGCCCTGGCGATGGGAGCTACAGAGGCCATGTCCCGCCGCATTGTCTTGAGGACACGACGGGAGTTGATGTCTCACGAACGACCAAAGATGGTGTTCATGGTCTTCCGACGCTCATTGTCAGAGACATCGGAGTCATCGTCAACGGAGGTGTAAACAACCTTCAAGACCTTTTTGGGGTCCTAAAAGACTAACTCCTCTTTAGCTGGAGCTTTGTCGACTTTTTGTTTGCCTTCCCTTTGACGGAAAGGAGTTTCTTCCCGGCGCTTGTTGTAGCGCTCGGCAAGGTTCTGGACCTCTCGATAGCCTTCTAGGTTGTGGTTGTTCATCTTGTGTATGGGACACCACATATTGGAGCTGCCACCGTCTTCAGACGACGGCCTAGGTTGTTTCTCGGGGCATGGCCCCCGGTCACCCGGAGCTGCAGCAGCTGCAGCAGTAGGTGTGCCGGCCGATGGCTTCTTCTTGCCGTTGGACTTTTTCTTCTTGTTGCCACTACCGGAAGTAGTGGTTTCACCCTTGGAGGACTTTTCGTTGTCCCCTGGAGGTGGTTGGGAGTGCATTTCACGGCTCTCCGCAACCTTGGCACACTTGTCTGCCAAGCTGAAGAGTTTCGTGACGCTGGTGACTTCCTTGGTTGCCAGCTTATCCAGCATCTTCTTGTCTCGAACGCCTTGTCTGAATGCCACAATAATAGAGGCGCTTGAGATAGAAGGAATGGTGCTTCGTACCTGGGAGAACCTATGGATGAAGGATCGCAAGGACTCTCCCCCTTTTTGCTTGACAGCAAAAGGTCCAGTTTTGTGCCTGGTCGAGTGTATGTGCTCTCGAAATTGGCGGTGAACTGTTGGCACAGTTCCGCCAAACTGTTGATGGAGTCGGGTGGAAGGCTCATGAACCAAGACCTGGCGGTCCCAGTCAAAGCCACAGGAAAATAGTTGGCCATCACGGCCTCGTTGCCTCCAGCTGCAAGGATAGCGGTGGAGTAAATTTGAAGAAATTTGGCGGGATTGATAGTCTCGTCAAATTTCTTTGGCATGTGAGGTCAGAACTTCTGCGGCCATCTGACCATGCGTAGGTGCATGACCAGGGCAGAACAGCCTCCTCCTACTCCCTCGGGAGTAGGATTGTCTCGAGCCTCTCGCCTCTCGCGAGCACGCTCGATGTGGACGCGGTCGTCCTGTTGTCGATAACGACGATCGAGCTCAGCCCGGAGGTCATGAGTCAAAAGACTCGTTATTGTGTGGGTACGTCGTGCCCCAGAAGGCAGCGACGTTGCCTGCTGAGATGCAGCACGCCTCTGGTGCTGTGAAGCGTGCGGACCGAGCCTACCTATAAAGGTCCGATGCTGCGATTAGGCCTGCCCCGAGGGGGGAGGACCTTGGTTGCTAATGCGATCGGCTGCTGCTGCAACCAAATGATCCACATCAGCTCTCCACTGCTTCATTGCACCCTGGGATGCTCCTGGAGGCAGTGGACGTTGGAGAAGAGCACGCGCGGCATGAAGCGCCGGGTTGTGGTTCGCCGATGCAGTGACCGATGTAGTCACCCCTTCTCGACGTCTAGTTTGATTCACCGGAGCGGATGGTGGCGGTGGTGGCGTGACTCCTGCTGGAACCATGGCACCTGCTGGCTGCTGCATGTTGGAGGGATTGCCTCCAGCAGGTTGCTTAGCGTGGTTACCGTTGGATGATCCAGCAACAGAGTTCACCATCCTTGAATCTCGGGCACCCCCTACCTGGTGCGCGAACTGTTGGAGTGTGATTCCGGCAATTCTCCTTATACTACCGTTGGCAGCCCACGGAGTTTGTAGTTCAGTTGTGGGCGCGCAGAGATTCAGAACAAGATGATGAGTTGACACGAGGATTTACGTGGTTCGGGCCGCTTGAGCGTAATACCCTACTTCACGGATGTGTGTTGTCGTTGTATTGAGCGTCTGAGCGCTTAAGTATGAAAGACTAGAGTGACTCGCCTCAGCGTGTGGAAGCCCCCTGTGTATCGCTCGACCAATCCTTTTATAGTACAAGGACTGGTCGTTACATCGTTAGTCTGGCCCGACATGTGGCCCTGGCGGTTACTGATGCTTAATACACAATAATGTACTTAATTCCCCTTAATAGCATTGTAACGCACCGTGATGGTGGTGTTACTAGTATTAAGGGTCCTCCGATCATGTGTCATTAAGATAGCATTAATGACACTTAATCAGGTCTTGAAGATTTAATTGTTCCTCGAAGGTCCGAGCCATTGGAGGTCCACCAGTAAGCCTGTTGAAGTTGAAGGTCCGGCGGTTGGATGCATGGCAGCTCTGGAGCTTCCTGTCTTGGACGAGTAGGTCCGGTGTTGTTGTACACGTGCTGGTACCAGAGCTTCCCTCTGTCGGGGGTTAGGTCCGGGGGTGTCACACAAGTATCCAACCGGAGCTTTTCCATGTATGGAATGTAGCTCCGGTTTTATGATACACGTGGCGGTAGTGGGACTAACCAAAGAAGGGAGGCACGTCCGGTTCCGAGTGACACGTGAGGCCTTCGGAGGTCTTCAACGCTGATAGGTGGAGTTCCTTTGATCTCTTTGCAATTCCAAGGGGCATCCGGTACGCAGGGTACCGACAGATACAAAGTGCCGGATAGAAGTCCAATTAAATCAAAAAAACTTCCGCAAGGCAAGATACAATGTTTTGGCCTTGTTCCAATCAGCGGGAGGCAGAGATATGTACTCATACCTACGTTGCTCCATAGTTTTAAGCCTCATAAAAGCATCCTACAAAGAAAATAATAAATTAGAATACAAGAAGTATATCAATGAATCTAGTAAACACAAAGCATATATGTAAAAAATTTACCTTGTAATATAAAGCATCCCTTAACATCAAATATGTTGAATTCCACCTAGTGGTGACATCAAGAGAGATACCCTTATTTGTTTGTGTCGGTGGTTGGAACTGGCAGATCTCCCTACACTGCTAAAGTGATAGGGGAGTTTGATGTTCGGTATGGGCGCGCGGAGATTCAAGAAGGTGAGTAGGAAATGACATAGGAGACACAAGAGTTTACGTTGTTCGGGCCGCCTGAGCATAATACCCTACTCCACGGGTGTGTTGGTGTTGTATTAGTTCTATGAGCTTGTACTGAGCATCAATGGCGTGTGTGTCTATCCTCTGAACGTGTCGTCGGCCTGTCCTTTTATAGTACAAGGGCAGGCCGTTACAAATTAGCCTGTCCCGACATGTGGCCCCAGCGGTTACTAGTATTGATACTCATTTAACACATTTAATTGATCTTAATGAGCCTGTAACGGGCTTTGATAGCACCGTTACTGGTGTTAAGATCGTCCGCTTAAGTGTCATTAATATGGCATTAATGACACTTAATCGGGTCTTGAAGTCCTTGATTCCCCTTTGAAGGTCCGGAGCCGTCGCGAGGTCTTCCGAAGGTTAGGGGCTGAAGATCCGTCGGTTGGACACATGGCAGCTCCGAGCATACTGTGGGAAACAGGTAGCTCCGGGGCTACCAGACACGTGTCAGGTCCGGAGCTTCTCTCAGTTTGGGGTTAAGTCCGAAGGTGCCATTTCGGTACATGGCCCGGAGCTTCCCCCTTGTGGGCGGTAGCTCCAGTTTGGTAGTACACGTGGCGACCCAAGGATTAACCATGTTGGAGAAGCGGGTCCGGTTATATCTGACATGTTGGCCTCCGAGGGTCTTAAAATCAAGTATATGACTTTCCTTCGAGATCTTTGTAACCTCAAGGGGTGTACAGTTTCTAGGGTACCGACAGTGGCCCCCTGGACCTACCTCCGGGGAAGACCACTGGGGTGAAGTCATTCCGCCGGAGGTGGGTCCATCCTCGTGACTTTTGAACTGAATCTTCAAGGGTCTTTGAAGGTGCCGTTGGCAACGACTTGGAATTAAATCCTCGCCGCGTGACGTATCCCGCGTGCGGCAGATGAGATCTTTGGCGTGCGGATCTCACGCGATTGAAGGTTGCCGGTTCCCGATACGAAAACCGTATCGGTTCCGCGCGCCTTGTCAGGCTGCCGCCTTTGGGCTTCCCGCCTCTTGATGACAACCGTTCACCTGGGTAAGAACCTCGACTTGATCGTCAGGGTGGTCCCGGGCCCACTTGTCATCGGCTGGGTGGAATTTTTGGGTGTTACTTTCGACTTCATTGCGGTTTCCATCCAAGCGTTGCGAGGGCTTACTTAAGAAGGAAAGTGCGCACCACCGGGAGTTCTTTACGCCTCTCATCTGTTCTTGCGATCAAACTCCCAACTTGTGCCTCGCTTTTCTTCTCTTGCCTAGCCGTGCCGCGATGGAGTTGGGTCTCCGCGAGAGTCGCTTAAAGACCGACAGCGATTTGAAGAAGGTCCGGGCCCTCATGGGGTGGTCCTCGGACTTCTTCAACTGTTCGGTCCGCGCCGGTGGAGAGCTCCCTTTCGAGAAGGAGCACTCCGGCGAAATGGTGTACTTCTCCTCGTACGCCATGGTGGGGTTGATCCCACCTTTTTCTTCCTTTTTCTTGATGCTGCTAGACTTCTATGGTCTGCAGTTATACCACCTTGGCCCTCACTCCATTCTCCTCGTGTCTATCTTCGTCCACTTCTGTGAGATGTGGGTGGGCATCCCCCTGCATTGAACTCTTCCGGACCTTCTTCACCGTCCACACTACTGGCCGGAGAAATGAGTACCTTGGCTTCTACTACTTCGTGAAGCGCAAGAAGTGCCCATTCAAGTACCTCCGGTCATTTCCCTCTGGGAAGTGGGATGACTGGAAGAAAGACTGGATAGTCGTCAGGGTGGAGGAGCACGATAGGTTGGAGCTGCCCGATGGTCTTCCCGGCATCGACACGACGATCTGGAGTGAAGCTCCGGTGCTGGCGGAAGCTTTCAACCCTGCTTTGACCAGGATCCGCCAATGCGTGGAGGGAGGATTGACTCCTCACGCGGTATTTTGCAATTTCTTGGTCAACAGGTGGGCGCCGCTGAAGAGGAGGTAGAAACTCGCTTGGGCCCTCAACAGCGTGATGGACGACGACCGGGTTGAGACCGGGTTGAAGTCCAACATGGTGGGGAAAACCTTGGAGTTCCACCTCAAGAAGTTCTAGCACGGCATCGATGTCAACGGCGATGACTTGACTCCGTCATCTGCTTTTCTTCCTCTGAACGTAGAAGTGGAGTTCAGCAGGGAGCTCCGGCGGAAGATGCCCGTGCTTGACGACCTTGGTGTCGTCGAGAGAAGATCAACCACCCAGGTGGCGATCCCCGGAATGCCCGAAGATGGCTCTATCCCTGCCCCAAAGCCGAGGGTCGAGGTCGTCGGCAAGGGCAAGGAGCTGGCTGATGAACCCGAGAGTCGGAAGAGGAAGCTGTAGCATGTCGACGGAAGGTCCGTCAGGCCCGCTACTTCCGCCTCGGCTCCTTCTCCCCAGAGGGGAAGGTCTTCTACAACCGTGGCGAATGTTCCCGTAATGGGGTCCTCCCGGAACGCGACCGTTCCCGCAGTGGGGTCCTCCTGGAGCGCGTCTGTTCCCGCAGTGGGGTCTTCCCGGGGTGTTAGCTCCGGGCGCACGACTCCAGCACCTGGGCCGGTGGAGGCCTCCAGGTCCGGGGGTTCTTCCCGATCGAGGAGAGCCTCAACTCAGGAAACGCCCGTGGCCGCGACAAGTTCTGGGGGCCCTTCCGGAGCTTCCACGCCGGCTATGACCAGCCCAGAACGCCCGGGAAAAAGGTTTCGCGCAAGCTGGTGCGGAAGCCTCCCAAGGTAATTGTTTTAATTGTAACAACTGTTTTTTAATTTTCTTCGTTCATCATCTGCAGCGTCCCCAAGAAGGGGAGTGAGGCTCCACCCTCAGCCACAGTGTCTGAGGCCGTGAGGGTGGGAGCTTCTGCTCCTGTCCCGGTGCCGCCCCAAGTGGTGGCTGAAGCTGCGACAGCTCCGGCGCCGGCTGTCGTGGTCATGGACCTCGACTCATCCCCAGAAGTTCCCGTGGTAACGCCGGACCTCGGGAGTGAAGATGTGCCAGCGGCACCTGTCCCGGAGGTTGAAGCTCCGGGTCCTGGTGCTGAGATGATGGAAGCTCCGGCTATTGAGTCGGAGGAAGCAGTAATCCCGGCCTCTGAGCCGGAAATTGTTGAAGCTCTGGCGGTTGAGCCGGAGGTGATTGAAGCTTTGGCGTGCTCGCCGGAAACTGAGGTAGTTCCGGCAGTTGGGCCGTCTACCTCTGAAGCATCGGCCAAGTGAGCCGGTCATTGTTGGAGCTTCGGCCTCAGGGCCGGACGATGTTGAAGATCTTCCGGCTCCTGAGCCGGTTGTTGAAAAGGTGGCGGAGCTTGAGCTCCCATCGGAAGAGGTGCCCAGGCCGGAACCAGCAGCAGCTCCTGCTCCGGAAGCGACGACGTCGGAGGTACCTGCGGCCGAGCCAGAGTGCCTAGGGGAAGTCGCTGGCCCCCTGCCTGAGGGGGTGAACGAAGACCTGGCGGCAGGGCCTTCCTCGATGGCGACTGAGGCCATCCCGAAGGACGGCCCTAGTGCCATGGAGACTCAGGGACCACTCTTGTGGAGTGGGACCCAATTTTTGTATCTGAAGACCCGCTGGAACCAGCGGAGGAGACCCCAGCAGGTCCGGAACCCATCCCGTTGTCATTGTCTATTGACAACACATGTTCCAGTCTGCGTCAAGTCCAACTGGCCTTCTTCCACGACAGCAAGGCTCTTGAAGAGGAGCGCCAAACCCTTAGGCGGTGGCGTAACCGGCTCTACTTTGAGACCAAGCTGGCGCAGTCGAGGCTAGCGGATGACAAAGAATGGATCAAGCGGGAGAAGATCCGCCTGGAGTACTGGGGCAAGTTGCTGGATGACAGGGAGAGTATGACTCGTGCCCTCGACGCTCAATCCCGGGAGATCTACGATCAGGCCAAAGCAGCCAATAATGCGGCCGATGCACGCCACGAACAGCTTGAGGCCATTAATACTGCACTCATCAAGCGCCGAGAGGCACTTGAAGAGAGGGAGAAACGGCTCGAGAATGAAGAGCAGAAACTCCTAGAGCTGTGGGATGACGTCCTGAGGAGGGAGGAGGAGCTCGCCGAGAAGGTAGCTCTGGCTGACAAGGGTCTCGAGGAGCGCGCCAAAAAATTGGAAGAGCGCTGCCAAGAGGAAGAGGAGAAGGTCTGGGTGCGAGGGCAGGAACTCTATGAACAAGAGTGTGCCCTTACTGCCAGAGAGAAGAAAGTGACGGGTAGAGAGAAGGACCTAGTTGACCGCCGGAACAAGATCCACCTCCGGGAGGAGGAGCTCGGAAAACTCGAAAGGCGGGTTGCTGAAAAGATTTAGCAAAACACCAAAGAAGTTGAGCGCCTTGCCCGCGAGAATTCTGAACTGGTGGCGGCCAGAAGATCCCTGGAAGAGATGAAGGGCTTGAGGGCTGAGGACTCCCTACAGATTTGGGAGTTCTTGAGCAAGGCCAATGATGCACTGACACCGATGGGTTTCAGCCCCGTGCGCCCGGATGATCCGGAGCCGGAGCCGGACCTAGCGCTGCAGGCGTTGAGCGCAGCAGGTAGCAAGCTCTCCAATGTGGGCGATGTCATCGCGGACCAACTAGAGGTTGAGGGGCAATCCCTGGCGAAGAACGTCGCAGAGTATGTGCTGACGTGCTACACCAGTCGGAACTCCCAATTTCCTCTGGACCCGGTGCTTGAAGGCCCCGTCGAAGGAGAAGGCGAAGCTACCCGAGCTAGCGTATCTGAGGTTGCCCAGAAGGTCGCCCAATTCTTCCATAGGGTCTAGGACCATCTCTATAGTTCTCACTTGTATTTTCTCTTCTTCTTCCTCAATTTTGTAATCCCTTGTCTCCAGATGTAATCCCTTGTCTCCAGATAAATGAAATCCCCAAATTTTTGTGAAAGAATTTCACTTTTTGTCTTCAACACTTTTATCTTCACTTGGCCCCCTGGTAGATGTACGCAATTTGATTGTGAACATGTACCAAGAGGATATTGCGTTTTGTTGAAGACTCATTTGCTCCGAACTTGTAGAATTTAGGTCTGAAGTCTTCGATAGTGAAGGCCCCCTGAGGTTGTCGGAGCTTAGTGTAACACCCTCATTTTCATGCATCATGCCTTGCATACACTCATATACATGTTTAACATTAACCCATAACAAGAGGAACAAGTTTAAAATTGATTTGGAACAAAACCGCACTTAAAAATGTAGGAAAGTGCGGACTAGTCCGGTTTTGCTGAGGACTAGTCCGATTTCTCTCTGTCTAAAAACGGACTTGTCCGTTTTTGCTGCGGATTAGTCCGATTTTTGCCTCTGGACAACTTCGGACTTGTCCGATTTTGTGCGGACTAGTCCGGTATTCTATGAATCCTTGAAAATTTGCTAAGTCCCTGGACTTTTCCGGACTAGTCCGGTGTTCCAGCGGACTTGTCCATTTTCCTTTCTGACTAAGATCGGACTTGTCCGATTTTTGGCCAGACTTGTCCGATTTTCTCTCTGGACGACTTCGGACTAGTCCGGTCCTGTCCGGACTTGTCCGATATTTCGTGACTCCGAGATTGACCTTTGTTTTACGACTTGTTTCTTTGGTTTCACGTCAAGTGGGCCTAGGGACGTCGTGCCCAACTCTTTTAGAGCCCATGTGGGACTCTAAACCGGCCTCTACTCATCCTAAACTCGAAATCCATCTAACCCTAGCCTCCACCTCTATATAAACAACCCCACCCCTTGGTTTGACATCTATTTGCCACTTTTCCACCCACCCAAACCCTAGTTCGTGGGCAGCCACCATCAAGGAGGGAGGAGAAGATCCCAAGCAAGAGGAAGAAGAGGAGGAAACGAAGGAGGATCAAGATCTCCACCAAGTTTTATCCTTCACCACCAATTCATCTCCAAGTTCATCACCAACCCTAGATCATCAAGATCCAAGTGTTACCTCCAAGTTTCTTGGTTCATTGGAGTTCTAAACACCTGGTATACCTTCTATTCTCTTTTCCTTATGTGAATTCCACCCCTAATCTCCGAATTTACATCGATCTAGAAAACCCTAATCTGCTGATCTCGTCAAGTGCGGACTTGTCCGGTCCCTAGCGGACTAGTCCGATCTTTCTGGTTAAATTGTGTTGAACTAATTCTAAAATTTGATCTAATCGACCCCAAACCTGTATAAACTTGTTAAAATCTATTAGAGCTAGTTAGTGATCATTAAAAGCAATCTAGTGACAAGTTCTACCTTGCATTGCATCAATCATGCATGTCATGTCATATTGAGTAATATTTGTGCACTCTTTGATTGTGTTTCTTGTCTTGTATGTTTATTGTGTGGATTAGACGGATTTGCGCTAGAGAGTGCCACGGAGGATCTACAACATCAAGAGTTTGAAGGCTTTGACCCTAATCAACACCAAGAGCAAGGCAAGTGTCCTTGAAGCATATTGATCCTGTTTTTAAAATAAATGTTTTGTTTGCAAAACTGCATGCTTGTGTCAAATTGATGGGAAATCCTATGGTAGGAAGTTTACTAGATTTGCTAAACCACCCTTGTCACCTGGAATTTATGGTAGAGAGTCGGGAAGGGTTTTTACCTTTTTGCTTCGCTTAATCAACTGGGATGGGAAACAACTATATCACTCAATTTAATTATGCATGGATGAGATTATGGTTAACATGAACTGGTTAAACATGGTATGGTAATGGATGATCTAAGCAAGCCTGGTGTGTGGATGGGTTGGATGTTATGGTGGTTTGCTTGCTTTAGATCTAAGGACCGGTTCATGCGAGAATAAGCCAGGACTACAGTGCCACCACGAGGCCAAGTATGGGTGCGGCGTAGCTGATTAATTAGGGCTTTGCTAGTGCTGTTTGGACCATTGTGGATGCTCGGGGAAGGGGTAGTCGGATTGGGTTGTTGATGATTGGTGGGACTACCCTGGGATCCGAATGGCTCAAGAGGGGGCCCTTGGTTGAAGATGTGCTCTGCGGGAGACATCGCCACCGGTGAAACCTCAGTGGGGTCTAAATAGGCTAGTAATCCCTTTGTAAAGGTTGTTTTGTGATCTCTTGGCCACACACCAACAGAAGTGTGTAATGTGACCGACGGGTCATGGGCATAAGGGAGGTTCTTAGTCGCCGAAGGGTGATGAAATCACGAACACGTGGGTAAAGAGGTACAAACTCTGCAGAGTTAACTAAAACTATCATGATAGCCGTGCTCCCGGTTATGAGCACCTGGACAACTTCCATGATTAGAGGGAAATTGGAATTTGGGATGGTTATGGTTTGGTAATGGTTATGGTTGATATTATGGTTATAGTTTGGTAATGGTTATGGCTGGTTATGAGTTTATCTCTGGTATTGAATCTGGTTATTGGCAATGGTGAAATCTGGAATTTTTGATGATGGTAATGAATTCAGATTTGGTATTACGGTATTACTTATGATTATGATGGGTTTACTTCACATACTTATACTATATTGCTTTTCAAATGTTTTAATGTACTTTTCAGCACTTTACCATTATTATTGTCGTCATTTGAATAAGCCACATGTCATACTTTCCACACTTGCTGAGTACGACATGTACTCACTCTTGCAATCCCCCCCAACAGTTGCAGGTCAGGATTGGGAGTTTAATGGTGATAATGCGGAGTTCTAGGTCGTGCCTACCGTCAGCTTTGCTTGTGGTGTTGGTTGGAGCTGCACATATATACCCTGTCGCTTATGCTGCATAGTTGCTTTAGTTGCTTAATTAGTTTATTTCCGCTGCATTAGTTGAATTTGTCATAAATATTTATTAGAGCTTGTATTCAAGGATAAAATGGTTTGTGTAATAAAATTTGGTTAATTAATCTTGTTCTGTGGTAATTTTCTGTATACTCTTTTGTGATTGCACTCGTGTATGTGTGATGAACATCCTGGGCACACATATGCGTTAGCTTGGTTCAATTTTTGGAACCGGGCGTCACAGATTGGTATCAGAGCCACAGGTTGACCGTAGGATGCAGCCTAGATAGAATAGACACTTTAGAGCACATAGGAGCACTCAGGAATCGATGTGTTTTTGCTTGGAGTGCTGTTTGCTATATATATTGCTTGCTTGTGTGCTTAATAGAGGATTTTGGGATGCTTTAGCATTGCCATGTCCACCTAGGCTAGTGTAGCTAGTTGTTTAGTTTCATATCCCTTGATGCATATAGTTGGGGCGTTTTCCAATTCTTACCTACTGCTTTTCTTCAGATGGTGAGGACTCGCAACCAGAGGGATGGCAATGATGAAGAGGAGAGCAATGGAGTGCCTCAGAACAACAATGGGCAAGGGTCTACTCAGGGAGCTATCAACATCGAGCAGCTACTGGCTATGCAAAACCAGCTCATGCAGACCATGATACAGACTATGGGACAGCTGCAGGTTGGCAATATCAACAATCAGCCCCACATGCCTCCACCGCCACCCCCACCTCCTCATAACCGGTTGGGAGAGTTCATGAGGAACACTTGAGGCTTACGTTGCAAAAATTGAGGGAGCATCGATTGTATCCCAAGTTCAACAAGTGTCAGTTTTGGTTGAAAGAGGTGCCATTTTTGGGTCATATCATCTCAGGAGGAGGAGTATCGGTTGACCCTGGTAAAGTGAGTGATGTGTTGAAGTGGGAACCGCCGCAAAATGTCAAGGAAATAAGGAGTTTTCTTGGGATGGCTGGATATTACCGTAGATTCATCAAGGATTTTTCCAAGATAGCCAAGCCTATGACGGAGTTGCTAATGAAGGGAAAGGCATTCCAATGGACTCAAGCTTGTCAAGAGAGTTTTGAGGAGTTGAAGAAGCGGTTGACAACAGCCCCAGTTTTGGTATTGCCGGATGTAAGCAAGAGTTTTGACATTTATTGCGATGCATCAAGACAAGGGCTTGGATGTGTATTGATGCAAGAAGGTCAAGTGGTCGCCTATGCGTCGAGACAATTGAAGAAACATGAGCAGAATTACCCCACGCATGATCTCGAACTAGCAGCCGTGGTACATGCATTGAAGATATGGAGACACTATATTCTTGGACATAGGTGTGAAATTTACACGGATCATAAGAGTTTGAAGTATATTTTCACACAAACGGATCTGAACTTGAGGCAACGAAGATGGTTAGAGCTCATCAAAGATTATGATTTGGGGATCAACTATCATCCGGGAAAAGCCAATGTAGTGGCCGATGCTTTGAGTAGAAAGGGAGTAAGCCATCAACTCACAGTTCGAGAGTTACCATCCGAGTTATGCAAGGAGTTTGAACGGTTGAACCTCGGGTTTGTAAATGAGATGGAGATGATGGAGTTAAACCCAACCTTGGAGCAAGAAATTCGAGAAGCACAAACCACGGATGAGGAGATCAAGGAAATCAAGGAAAGAATCAAAGAAGGGAGAGAATTCAGATTTGATGAAGACGAACATGGTACCTTATGGCTTGGAAAGAGGATCGTTGTGCCTAATGTAAAGCATATTCGGGAGACAATATTAAAGGAGGCACATGACTCGCCTTACTCGATTCACCCCGGTTGTACGAAGATGTACAAGGACTTGAAGACTTGCTATTGGTGGGATAGCATGAAAAAGGACATAGTCGAATATGTTGCATTGTGTGATGTGTGTCAACGAGTCAAGGCGGAACATCAAAGGCCAGCCGGATTATTGCAACCGTTGAAGATTCCGGAATGGAAGTGGGAAGAAATTGGTATGGACTTCATAGTTGGGTTACCACGTACTTAGTCCGGGTATGACTCAATTTGGGTAATTGTGGATCGTTTAACCAAGTCAGCTCATTTTGTCCCTGTGAAGACCAAGTATACAGCTGCACGATTGGCTGAAATATACATGGAGCATATTGTGTGTCGACATGGAGTCCCTAAGAAGATAGTCTCAGATAGAGGTTCTCAATTTACCTCCAGATTTTGGCAAAAATTGCATGAAGCTTTGGGAACGAGGTTGAATTTTAGTTCAGCATATCATCCTCAAATGGATGGACAAACCGAGAGGACCAATCAGATTTTGGAGGACATGTTAAGAGCTTGTGCTTTAAAGCATGGGAAAAGTTGGGACAAAAGCTTGCCATACGCAGAATTTTCATACAACAATAGTTACCAAGCAAGCTTGAAAATGTCACCATATGAAGCGCTTTATGGGAGGAAGTGTAGGACACCTTTATTCTGGAATGAGGCAGGAGAAACTCAAGTATTTGGTCCGGATGTGTTGCAAGAAGCCGAAAAGCAAGTCCAAATAATTCGTGGAAACTTGAGGGCTGCCCAATCAAGGCAAAAAGGCTATGCGGATAATAGAAGAAGGAAATTAGCCTTTGAAATAGGAGATTTTGTTTACCTCAAGGTGTCACCAATGAGAGGTCATAAGAGGTTTAACATAAGAGGCAAGCTCGCACCTCGTTATATTGGACCATTCAAGATTTTGGACAAAAGAGGAGAAGTAGCATATAAGTTGGAGATGCCAGCTCATCTTTCAGACGTACATGATGTGTTTCATGTTTTCCAACTCAAGAAGTGTCTCAGGGTACCGGAAGATCAAGTGCCAATGGAAGAATTGGAACTAGAGTAAGATTTGACGTATGCCGAGCAACCGGTCAAAATCTTGGAAACCAAGGAGAGAGTCACAAGGAACAAGGTGATTCGATGGTGTAAAGTCCAATGGAAGCACCATACCGAAAAAGAAGCAACTTGGGAGTTAGAAGATGATCTCAAGAAGGAATTTCCCTATCTCTTCTCTCCCGCGTCGAATCTCGAGGGCGAGATTCATTTTAAGGGGGGTAGGTTTGTAACACCCTCATTTTCATGCATCATGCCTTGCATACACTCATATACATGTTTAACATTAACCCATAACAAGAGGAACAAGTTTAAAATTGATTTGGAACAAAACCGCACTTAAAAATGTAGGAAAGTGCGGACTAGTCCGGTTTTGCTGAGGACTAGTCTGATTTCTCTCTGTCTAAAAACGGACTTGTCCGTTTTTGCTGCGGATTAGTCCGATTTTTGCCTCTGGACAACTTTGGACTTGTCCGATTTTGTGCGGACTAGTCCTATATTCCATGAATCCTTGAAAATTTGCTAAGTCCCTGGACTTTTCCGGACTAGTCCGGTGTTCCAGCGGACTTGTCCGTTTTCCTTTCTGACTAAGATCGGACTTGTCCGATTTTTGGCCAGACTTGTCCGATTTTCTCTCTGGACGACTTCGGACTAGTCCGGTCCTGTCCGGACTTGTCCGATATTTCGTGACTCCGAGATTGACCTTTGTTTTACGATTTGTTTCTTGGGTTTCACGTCAAGTGGGCCTAGGTATGTCGTGCCCAACTCTTTTAGAGCCCATGTGGGACTCTAAACCGGCCTCTACTCATCCTAAACTCGAAATCCATCTAACCCTAGCCTCCACCTCTATATAAACAACCCCACCCCTTGGTTTGACATCTATTTGCCACTTTTCCACCCACCCAAACCCTAGTTCGTGGGGAGCCACCATCAACGAGGGAGGAGAAGATCCCAAGCAAGAGGAAGAATAGGAGGAAACGAAGGAGGATCAAGATCTCCACCAAGTTTTGTCCTTCACCACCAATTCATCTCCAAGTTCATCACCAACCCTAGATCATCAAGATCCAAGTGTTACCTCCAAGTTTCTTGGTTCATTGGAGTTCTAAACACCTGGTATACCTTCTATTCTCTTTTCCTTATGTGAATTCCACCCCTAATCTCCGAATTTACGTCGATCTAGAAAACCCTAATCTGCTGATCTCGTCAAGTGCGGACTTGTCCGGTCCCTAGCGGACTAGTCCGATCTTTCTGGTTAAATTGTGTTGAATTAATTCTAAAATTTGATCTAATCGACCCCAAACCTGTATAAACTTGTTAAAATCTATTAGAGCTAGTTAGTGATCATTAAAAGCAATCTAGTGACAAGTTCTACCTTGCATTGCATCAATCATGCATGTCATGTCATATTGAGTAATATTTGTGCACTCTTTGATTGTGTTTCTTGTCTTTTATGTTTATTGTGTGGATTAGACGGATTTGCGCTAGAGAGTGCCACGGAGGATCTACAACATCAAGAGTTTGAAGGCTTTGACCCTAATCAACAGCAAGAGCAAGGCAAGTGTCCTTGAAGCATATTGATCCCGTTTTTAAAATAAATGTTTTGTTTGCAAAACTGCATGCTTGTGTCAAATTGATGGGAAATCCTATGGTAGGAAGTTTACTAGATTTGCTAAACCACCCTTGTCACCTGGAATTTATGGTAGAGAGTCGGGAAGGGTTTTTACCTTTTTGCTTCGCTTAATCAACTGGGATGGGAAACAACTATATCACTCAATTTAATTATGCATGGATGAGATTATGGTTAACATGAACTGGTTAAACATGGTATGGTAATGGATGATCTAAGCAAGCCTGGTGTGTGGATGGGTTGGATGTTATGGTGGTTTGCTTGCTTTAGATCTAAGGACCGGTTCATGCGAGAATAAGCCAGGACTACAGTGCCACCACGAGGCCAAGTATGGGTGCGGCGTAGCTGATTAATTAGGGCTTTGCTAGTGCTGTTTGGACCATTGTGGATGCTCGGGGAAGGGGTAGTCGGATTGGGTTGTTGATGATTGGTGGGACTACCCTGGGATCCGAATGGCTCAAGAGGGGGCCCTTGGTTGAAGATGTGCTCTGCGGGAGCCATCGCCACCGGTGAAACCTCAGTGGGGTCTAAATAGGCTAGTAATCCCTTTGTAAAGGCTGTTTTGTGATCTCTTGGCCACACACCAATGGAAGTGTGTAATGTGACCGACGGGTCATGGGCATAAGGGAGGTTCTTAGTCGCCGAAGGGTGATGAAATCACGAACACGTGGGTAAAGAGGTACAAACTCTACAGAGTTAACTAAAACTATCATGATAGCTGTGCTCCCGGTTATGAGCACCTGGACAACTTCCATGATTAGAGGGAAATTGGAATTTGGGATGGTTATGGTTTGGTAATGGTTATGGTTCATATTATGATTATGGTTTGGTAATGGTTATGGCTGGTTATGAGTTTATCTCTGGTATTGAATCTGGTTATTGGCAATGGTGAAATCTGGAATTTTTGATGATGGTAATGAATTCAGATTTGGTATTACGGTATTACTTATGATTATGATGGGTTTACTTCACATACTTATACTATATTGCTTTTCAAATGTTTTAATGTACTTTTCAGCACTTTACCATTATTATTGTCATCGTTTGAATAAGCCACATGTCATACTTTCCACACTTGCTGAGTACGACATGTACTCACTCTTGCAATCCCCCCCAACAGTTGCAGGTCAGGATTGGGAGTTTAATGGTGATAATGCGGAGTTCTAGGCCGTGTCTACCGTCAGCTTTGCCTGTGGTGTTGGTTGGAGCTGCGCATATATACCCTGTCGCTTATGCTGCATAGTTGCTTTAGTTGCTTAATTAGTTTATTTCCGCTGCATTAGTTGAATTTGTCATTAATATTTATTAGATCTTGTATTCGAGGATAAAATGGTTTGTGTAATAAAATTTGGTTAATTAATCTTGTTCTGTGGTAATTTTCTGTATACTCTTTTGTGATTGCACTCGTGTATGTGTGATGAACATCCTGGGCACACATATGCGTTAGCTTGGTTCAGTTTTTGGAACCGGGCGTCACACTTAGAAACTCCGGCATTGTCCATCGTTGGAGCTTGATAGCTGCGGCAATAGTCTCTATCAACACGTAAAGCATCGATAGTTAGTCCTCCAGGGTGTCGGAGCTTAGTAGCTCCGGCAGTGACCTTTGCCAACACTCAGTTTGTTGGCAGCAGACTCCATTTTTGGGGTCTTCTCACCATCTTTTATTCAGCGTCGACGGCTGGCCCCCCTTAGGGGAGTCGGAGCTTAGTTAGCTCCGGCTTTTCTCCACCAATGTAGATTTTGTTTTTCCTGCACACTTAAGCCAAGAAAAATAGTAAAATTCATTTCTTGTCTATAATTTCGTCGCGGCTTACGATTCTCAAGAAGATGTTGAGTCGAACGCGATTCTAAATACAACCGAATGCGTTGTCTTTTCTTCCAGATCCAACTGTACACGGACCCGCCTTACTTCGGCCTGCCGGGGTGTAGGTAGAGTGGCGTACTTAGGGTGCTTGACCAGGCTAAGTCGATAGCACACTCCAGCCCTAGGTTGGCTTGGCGGCTTTCAGGCGAGTTGGCCATGAACAATATTTGAATCCAAAAGAATTGACAAGACAACTCGAATCGTATATAAACCGGTTGAACTAAAAATTCTTAAGAATTGCACGTCTTTGTTATAGACAAGAGAAAAATAAAAATATTGAGCCTGTACAAAATAAATGCACGTGGAGTCCATTTCACATAAAAATGTCTTTCATTATAGGTCCGGGGTACAGGGGAAACAAGTACACTCTTAAGGTACGGAACCAGGCTAAGCGTGTTTCATTTATCGTTTGACCCAGGGTAGTTAGCTACACTTTTAGTCCAGAGGCTGTGACAAGTGTTGCATGAACTTTGCGGACCTTTCGGGAAAGGTCAGGCTGCTCTCCCGGAGGAACTACCCGACTCTGTACAATGACTCTATAACATAAATCTCAAGTTACTCAAGACTCACCTCCGTGGTATTAAGTGTAGAACTTACGGAGGTGCTCGATGTTCCAAGGATTTGGGAGAGGTGTCCCATCCTCGGTAGCCAAGCGAACGCTTCCGGGACGGGATACTTTAATCACTCGGAAGGGTCCCTCCCAGCCGGGGGAGAGTTTGTTTAACCCTTCTTTGGATTGTATTCTCCGTAGCACCAGGTCGCCTTCCTTGAGCTGTCGGTTGTGTACATGCTGCTGATGATAACGTCGTAGGGCTTGACAATATCGGGCATTCCGAACAGCTGCTTGGCACCTTCCCTCCTCAAGGAGGTCTAGGTCTTCACGCCGGAGCTGATACTGCGTGGCTTCGTCGAAGGTCTGGACCCGGAGTGAACCCAAGGTGATTTCCGGAGGAAGGATTGCTTCAGCTCCGTACACTAGAAAGAAGGGTGTCTCTCCAGTTGACCGGTTTTGGGATGTCCTGTTGGCCCATAAAGTGGGCGGAAGCTCTTCGATCCAGTTGGCTCCATGTTTTTTCAAACGCTCATAAGTGCGCGTTTTAAGTCCTTTAAGGATTTCAGCATTTGCTCTCTCGGCTTGGCCATTGCTGGCTGGGTGAGCTACGGAGGCATAGCAAACCTGTATGCCGAGGTCTTCGCAATATCCTTGGAATGCGGAGCTTGTGAATTGGGTCCCATTATCAGTGATGATTTTGTTTGGGACTCCAAATCTGCATACATGGACTGCAAAAAGTTGATAGCAGATTGTTTGTTGATTGTCACAAATGGAGTTGCTTTCGGCCACTTGGTGAACTTGTCAATGGCGACGTACACGAACTTGTAACCTCCGACGGCTCTTGGGAAAGGTCCCAAGATGTCCATCCCCCACACAGCGAAGGGTCATGTAGGAGGTATCATTTGTAAGGGCTGAGCCGAAGTATGAATTTGCTTTGCATGAAATTGACATGCTTTGCATTTTTTCACCAGCTCAGTTGCATCCTGGAGTGCTGTAGGCCAGTAAAAATCATGCCGAAAGGCTTTACCAACCAGTGTGCGGGAGGACGCGTGGTTCCCACACTCGCCTCCATGGATTTCTGCGAGTAGTTCGCAGCCTTCTTCCCTTGTGATACACCGCATTAGGATGTCGTTGGCACCGCGCCGGTAGAGATCCCCTTCTACCAACGTGTATCTTTTAGCCAATCTGAATACCCGGTCAGCGGATGCATCATCGTCAGAAAGGATGTTGTCTTTCAAGTAGTTCCGGATCTCCGAGATCCATGCATCGGAACTAACTTGAGCATTTGAGTCTTGCGTGATGGGTTGCTCGGAGCTCCCGGCAGCACCTACGACCCTTGATGGCTGCCATGGTAACAGGGCCATCGGGACCGTCAGCTTTGGGATGCTGATCTCGCCCCCTTCGCTCAGTTTGGCAGGCTGAGTTGTGGGTTTCGACAATCTCCGGACAAAAGTTCCGTCAGGAGCCGGAGCTCCGGTTGACGCTTTCGTCGAGAGTTCGTCGGCTTCAGCGTTGTGTGCACGCTGAACATGGTGGAGATCTAGGACTTCAAAGTCCTTCTGAAGCCTCTGGACTTCAAGGAGGTAAGCAGCTAGCTGGAGATTATTGCAGGAGCATTCACCCTTCACCTGCTTAATGATGAGTTGTGAATCTCCCTTGACCAGCAATTGCTTGACACCATATGATAGTGCCACCTTTAGTCCGTAGATGAGTGCTTCATACTCTGCCATGTTATTGGTTGCCTTTAAATCAAGGTGTACCATGTATTTCACCTTCTCCCCAGTTGGTGCAAGGAGAAGGATTCCAGCTCCGGCTCTCTGCTTCTGCATGGAGCCGTCGAAGTAGAGGGTCCAGTGAGGCTCGGTGAAGGTTGGTGCTTGATGCTCCGTCTTCTGCTCACTGGGGCCCCCAGGGTTTGATGGAGAGGGAGTCCATTCTGCCACAAAATCTGCCAATGCTTGACTCTTGACTGCTTGCCTTGAAATAAATTCAAGATCAAATTCATCCAATTCCGTTACCCATTTTGCAATATTCCCAGTTGAATTGGGATTATGCAAAATTGCTCGAAGTGGGTAAGAGGTCACCACTGAGACTTTGTGAGCTTGGAAGTAATGGCGAAGCTTCCTGGAGGCAATAAGAACTGCATAGAGCAGCTTATGCACCTCTAGGTATCGAGTCTTGGCATCATGTAGTACTTCACTAATGAAGTACACTGGGCGCTGAATGGTCCGGACCCTCCCGGAGGGGTCCGGAGCTTCCTCTTTACTGACCCGGATCCTCTCGGAGGAGTCCGGATTTTCTTCGGGGACCTTCGGGTTCTGGCTGGAGGAACCCGGAGCTTCTTCAGAAATGACCTGGACCCTCCCGGAGGGGTCTAGGTCTCCTGAAGCGACTTCTTGTGGATTCGGGTCTGGGATCTGGGACCCAGACTCACTTTCAGAAACCTCCGGACCTTCCCGAAGGGATCTGGATTCCTGAGTGTGGGGTAGTTCTGGTCTCTCCGCAACCAGAACCATACTGACGACTTCGTTAATAGCTGAAATATAAAGCAACAAAGGCTCACCAGGGTTCGGAGCTACCAGAATCGGTAGAGTGGTGAGGAACTGTTTTAGTTCCTGAAATGCCTTCTCTGCTTCTTCGGACCATTGAAATGGTCCGGACTTCCTCAACAGCTTGAAGAAGGAGAGTGCCCGTTCTGCCAGTCTTGAAATGAACCGGCTGAGGGCTGTTAGACATCCAGTCAACTTTTGGACGTCTTTGATGCGGGTTGGTGGCCGCATGTCTTCAATAGCCTTAATCTTTGCCGGATTAGCTTCTATGCCCCGGTGACTTACCAGGAAACCAAGAAGTTTTCCGGAACTAACCCCGAAGACACACTTGTCTGGGTTTAGCTTTGTGCGGGTGGCCTGCAGCTTGTCGAAGACAGCCTGCAAGGTGTCAAGGAGTGACTCCTTGTTCCTGACCTTGACCACGATGTCATCAACGTACACTTCCACTATGTCTCTAATAAGTTCTTCAAAAGTTTTGTACATAGCTCGTACAAAAGTTGAAGTTGCATTCTTGAGACCAAAGGGCATGGTTGTGTAACAATACAATCCATCTACTGTGATGAATGAAGTATGCTCTTCATCTTCCCTAGACATCCTGATTTGATGATATCCGGAATATGCATCTAGGAAACACAGTAATTCACACCCGGAGGTGGAATCCACTATCTGATCTATTCTAGGAAGTGGGAATGGATCTTTTGGACATGCCTTATTTAGTGTGGTGTAGTCGATGCACATCTGAAGCTTCCCGCCGGCCTTGGGCACAACGACTGGGTTTGCCAGCCATTTTGGATGGAAGACTTCTCGGATGAATCTGGCTTCGAGTAACTTCTTCACTTCTTGTCGGATGAAGTTATGTCGCTCTATGGATTGCTTCCGAGGCTTCTGATGCACAAGCCGGGCATCAGGGTAGATCTTCAGATTGTGCTCAATCACTTCCCTGGGGATCCCAGGCATTTATGATGGTTGCCAGGCAAACACGTCGACGTTAGCCCGGAGGAAAGTGATGAGCGCGAGTTCCTATTTGTCGTTCAATCCCCCCAATATACGGGTCGTTTGAGCGGCATCGGAACCAATTTGGACGACTTTGACGGGAATGTCAGTGTCGCCGCTTGGCTGCACTCGAGGTGTAGAAGTCGAACCTCGTTGACGAATGCTCGGGGGTTTTGGAGCTTGCTCCTGCCTGGAGTCCTCCTCTTGCGACGTGGTGAGCGCATGGAGTTCTTCCAGTGCAGTTACTCCGGCAGTGCGATCTCCGCGGATCCGGAGAACGCTTACTGGCGTTGGCATCTTCAACACCAGATAGCCATAATGAGCAGCTGCCATGAATTTGTACAGGGCAGGTCTACCCAAGATGGCATTGAATGGTAAGTTGATCTGAGCGACGTCGAAGACCAACTTCTCGGTGCGGTATTTCTCCCGTGTCCCGAAGGTAACTGGGAGAGTAATAGCTCCGAGTGGGGTAATGGCCCCCGGACCTACTCCGGAGAAAGGTCGAGAGGGGTGGAGATCCGAAGGTCGGAGCTGAAGCTTAGTGAAAGCTTCGAAGCTGATGAGGTTAAGCCCCGAACCTCCGTCTACCATGACATGGTGGAGCTGGATGTTATTGATGGTAGGAGATACCATCAAAGGTAACTGACCTGCTCCGACCATGCTCCGGGGACAATCCGAAGCATCAAAAGTGATGGCTGTGTCCATCCACTTCCGATGAGGTTCCGGCCTGACCGTAGGAGCTACAGCGGCCATATCCCGACGCATAGTCTTGATGATGCGACGGGAGGTGATATCCCATGATCCACCAAAAATGGTGTTCATGGTCTTCCGACTCGTTGTCAGAGACGTCAGAATCATCGTCGACGGAGGTGTAGACGGCCTTCAGGACCTTTTTGGGATCCTGAAACCCCAACACCTCTTCGGCCGGAGCTTTGTCCACTTTTTGCTTTCCTTCCCTCTGTCGGAAAGGAGATTCTTCTCGGCGCTTGTTGTAGCGCTCGGCAAGGTTTTGGACCTACCGGCAGTCTTCCAAACTGTGGCTGCCCATTTTATGAATGAGACACCACACTTTAGGTTTGCCACCGTCTTCGGAATATGGTCGAGGTCGCTTCTCGGGGCGTGGCCCCCGGCCACCCGGAGTTGCAGCAGCTACAATGTTGGATGTGCTGGCCGACGGCTTCTTCTTGCCGTTGGTCTTCTTTTTCTTTTTGCCACTTCCGGAGGTAGCGGCTTCTTCTTTGGAGGATTTCTTGTGACCCTCCGAGGTTGGTTTGGAGTGCATCTCACGGACCTCCGCAGCTCTGGCACATTTGTCAGCCAAGCTGAAGAGTTCTGTGACACTGGTGATCTCCTTGATCGCCAGTTTCTCCAACATATTCTTGTCCCGTACGCCCTGTCTGAATGCCACAATGACAGAGGCGCTAGAGATAGAAGGGATAGTGTTTCGTACCTGAGAGAACCTCTGGATGAATGACTGCAAGGATTCTCCCCCTTTTT
Source organism: Tuctoria greenei (assembly GCA_036927565.1). NCBI lineage: Eukaryota > Viridiplantae > Streptophyta > Magnoliopsida > Poales > Poaceae > Tuctoria > Tuctoria greenei. The sequence continues at coordinate 224,151,083 of JAYESD010000003.1, forward strand.
GCACGACCGCAAAAAGGTCTAGATCAGTGCCTGGTCGGGTGTATGAACTCCCGAAGTTGGCAGTGAACTGTCGGCACAGCTCCTCCCAACTGTTGATAGAGTTGGGTGGAAGGCTCATAAACCAGAACCTGGCGGTCCCAGTTAAGGCCACTGGAAAATAATTGGCCATCACGGCCTCGTTTCCTCCTGCTGCCAAGATTGCAGTGGAGTAGATCTGAAGAAATTCGGCGAGATTGACAGTCCCGTTGAATTTTTCCGGCAGGTGAGGCCGGAACTTCTGTGGCCACCTGACCATACGCAGATGCATGGCCAGGGCTGAACAGCCTCCTCCCACTCCTTCAGGAGCAGAAAGGTCCTGAGCTTCCTGTCTTTCACGGGCACGCTCAATATGGACTCGGCCGTCCTGCTGGCGGTATCGGTGATCAAGCTCCGCCCGGAGGTCATGAGTCGAAAGCCTGGATACCGTGTGAGTACGTCGTGCTCCGGAGGGCAATGACGTTACTTGTTGTGACGCAGCACGTCTCCTGCTATTGGAAACGTGTGGACCAAGTCTACCAGACAAAGTCCGCCGCTGCGACGGGGCTCGTCCTGAAGGAGGAGGACCCTGATTGCTGAGGCGTTCGGCTGCTGCTGTAACCAAATGCTCCACATCGGCCCTCCACTGCTCCAGTGCATCCCGAGATGCATCCGGAGGTGGTGGGCATTGGAGATGCATCCGGACCTGGCGCGCCAACTATCGGTGGTTTGGAACCGGCAGATCTCCCTACACTGCTAAAGTGATAGGGGAGTTTGATGTTCGGTATGGGCGCGCGGAGATTCAAGAAGGTGAGTAGGAAATGACACAGGAGACACAAGAGTTTACGTGGTTCGGGCCGCCTGAGCGTAATACCCTACTCCACGGGTGTGTTGGTGTTGTATTAGTTGTATGAGCTTGTACTGAGCGTCAATGGCGTGTGTGTCTAGCCTCTGAACGTGTCGTTGGCCTGTCCTTTTATAGTACAAGGGCAGGCCGTTACAAATTAGCCAGGCCCGACATGTGGCCCCGGCGGTTACTAGTATTGATACTCATTTAACACATTTAATTGATCTTAATGACCCTGTAACGGGCTTTGACAGCACCGTTACTGGTGTTAAGATCGTCCGCTTAAGTGTCATTAATATGGCATTAATGACACTTAGTCGGGTCTTGAAGTCCTTGATTCCCCTTTGAAGGTCCGGAGCCGTTGCGAGGTCTTCCGGAGGTTAGGGGCTGAAGATCCGTCGGTTGGACACGTGGCAGCTCCGGAGCATACTGTGGGAAACAGGTAGCTCCGGGACTACCAGACACGTGTCAGGTCCGGAGCTTCTCTCGGTCTGGGGTTAAGTCCGGAGGTGCCATTTCGGTACATGGCCCGGAGCTTCCCCCTTGTGGGCGGTAGCTCTGGTTTGGTAGTACACGTGGCGACCCAGGGATTAACCATGTTGGAGAAGCGGGCCCGGTTATGTCTGACATGTGGGCCTCCGAGGGTCTTAAAATAAAGTATATGACTTTCCTTCGAGATCTTTGTAACCTCAAGGGGTGTACGGTTTCTAGGGTACCGACAGTTTGTAAACCACACAAGCTTGCTTGCTTCATTAGTTCCTCCCATTGTTGTGGGGGTCCTTTCACAGCTAAGACTAATGACTTGATGCTCTCAATTATATGAGGTATGCTACTCAAACCATCTTTAGCAACTAAGTTGAGAATGTGATTTGCACATCTTACATGGAAAAAAACACCATCACAAAGTAAAGGAGCATCAACATTTCTCTTGAGATCATTAATTATATCCTTAACTACTACCTCATTTGCAGATGCATTGTCAAGAGTCAATGAAAGTAATTTCTTATCAAGTCCCCATCTAACAATACATTCAGTAAAAGATACATACAATTTTTGCCCCGTGTGTCGCACTTTTACATGAAAGAAATCAATAATCCTTTTCTGCATACACCAATCATCATCTATCCAATGGGCCATGATACACATATATCCTTTATTCTGATTTGAAGTCCACAAGTCCATAGTTGTGCTAAACTGACACTTAAATGTCTTCAAATATGCATATAATTTATTCTTTTCTTCATAGTACAAGTCCATAATATCTTTTCTAATACTAATGCGAGACTTAAAAGAAAAGTTGGGACGCAAGGACTTGATAGCATCAACAAGGTACTCATGCTCATAATATTGAAAGGATACTCATGCATGATAATTGCCAAATTAAATTTTTTTGTGCTAACTGCAGGATCATACCTATATGGTTCAACATAACTTTTATCTTTCTCGCGATCTGCTCCTGCTGCTAACTGTTGTTGGTCTTTCACCACACTATGTGTAGTTCTAAGATGGGTCCAAAATTCAGTTGTTCCTCTATTGCTCTCACATCTATACTTTGCTTTGCACTTTGGAAAATTGCATTTTGCCCATTTCTCAATGTACTTCTTGCCATCAACCACAACAGTCTTTTCTTCCTTTGTGAAATACTGCCAAACAGCGGATGTGGACTTCTTGCGTTTCTTTCCATCAGGTTCTTCATCATCATCACTAACAACAACTTGTTCAACGCCAACTTGTTCATTAACATTGGTACTATTTACTGGTTTTATGCTTGAAGAGGGGGTTGCATTGCTGCCAGTGTCAGCTCCTACACAAGACACGACCAATTAAATGTATCAAATTTCGCAAATAAACAACCAGCAGTACTAAACAGAACTACATGACTACAAGTAAAATAAACAGAACTACACATATGGGCATATGGGTTATGGCATTGCTTGTTATAAATAATGCATTTGCAAGAAAATTAGTATGTAAAAGTAAAACCGTACCACCAGTTGGACTTGAAGGATCCACAGGCAGAGGCAATGGTGAAGGCGGCTCCAATAGAAGACGTCGTGTGGCTTTGGAAGGATTAGTGGGAGAAGTTGGGGCCATCACCGTGGGCTGGGTGGATGGCGGTGTGGAGGGTGGCGGCTGGCAGGGTCGGTGGCGGCGTGGAGGGTAGCTGGTGGCGGGAGGCGGGTCGCGACACAGGTGGTGGCGTGGAGGACAGGCGTAGACCGTAGAGGGTGGCGGGCTGACGACTGGGCGTGTGGCGGCAGCCGGCGTGGGCAGGCTGGGGCGCGGCAGCTGGCGTGGGGAGGCTGGGGCGCTGGGTAGGTGGCGGCGTGACCGGCGTCCGACGTGGACGCGGCGCCGTCCGGCCGTAGAGACGGGGAGTCGGGGATGGCAGTCGGGACTTGCTGACTCGGGGGCGGCGGCTAGGTTATGGCCGTATGGAGAATCAGGGGCGGGCGGGCAGTTAGGGTAAGGGGAACTTTTGGGGCCGGACTAGGCTAGCTTAAACCACTTTTATTTGCATGGACAATGATATTATCATGTGGCTTTCATATCATCCTTCTTCCCTCCTTCAATCTTAATGCCATAATCTGCCTTGCTGTTCCGTCTCTGTTGAGATGAGTAGTACAAGTATTACAACTCTTCAAAAGTCGCCTCTAGTATTTCATCTCCAATACCATCCAATCCTACGTCTTCTCATCCACCGCAACAGTACGATCTTGGAGTGATATCATCACTCACATGAGATATCAATAATGATTCATGACATCAATTAAGGTGGAGCTCATTGGTGTCCATAACGGCTACGAGCTAGGATGACAAGATCGTGAAGATGAGTGATGTTGCAGACAAGGGTGCACGCAATGATGTGGCGTGGCAGCAGATGGGCCGCGTGTGGTGAGCGCGGTCGACGATGGCGGGCGAGGAAGAAGACAATTAGTTTTTAGTTAATTGTAATAAGTTGTTTTGTAAGGATTATTAGTTCTACATTAATCAATCAAAATTACTTTGTCAATGTATAGGCCATAATTTTTTTCTTAACGAAAAGGCTATTTCTCAGGCGCCTAAGATCTAAAAAAAATTCAGTCGGCCTGTGGATTTCTTTGAGATTCGTGCGGAGTAGTTTATCTTCTCCCAGACTTCTTTTCCTCCCGACATCCAGAGAGCGCGCCGGCCCTAGCAGCAGCGAGCTCGCCCGGCGCTCCGGTCAGGCTCCTCGCGGGGCGGCAGCCGGCGTGCCGGTCGGAGGCGGCGCCTTGTGCATTGACGACGCGACTTGGCACTCACACGAGCGGTGTCAGCGGCGCGAGACAAAGGCTGCAGCATCAGCGGCGGCGCCGCGGTGGTGGTGGCATGACGGTGACTGCGGTGGTGGTGGGAGCAGCGGCGCGAGGCGAAGGTGGAAGCCCCCCGCCGGTAAGAAGAAGGTAGGATTTGTTTATTTTTTATTAATTGTTAATTTGTAATTGTAATTTGTAATTGTATAGAATTACGTTAGCTGTAAAATAATAAAAAAAATTGTATTTGATTAATATATAAAATTAAAGGTTAATGACTAATTACACTGATTAGTGATTAATGACTGTACACACCACGACCTCCACGTTAGCGCCGCCGACAGCTCGCCGTCTTCCTAGGTCCGCTGTCCCATCAATTCCAACGTCTTCCTCGGTCTGCAGTACTCGATCTCATTTCTTGCGATGGACAAAGACGTTAAGATTGGACATTGAGTACTTCAATGTCAGTGGAGGCATCCTTGTTGGAGTTTGATCTCCACGCGAAGCGGTCTCTGAACCGTTTCCACCCCACATACCGCCCTGATCAGGGGCGTTCAGCCACGATCTGGTTGTGGGCCCCCTTTTGCGTTGTGCCATATATAAAAGAGGAGGTTAAGGGATAACAAAAAACACAGTTTAGTTGTCTAAAACCTCATTTAGTCCACCGATCCGATCTCTAAGGGCGCAAAAGCAAAGGGAAGGACTCATGGCGTCTACGGTGACCGTCTCCGTCTTACTCCGACCGCAACAGTAGCTCCGTCACCATCTCCTCGTCGTCGACCTTCTCTGTAACAAGGTGCACACAACTTAGGTATGATCAATCCTACATCTCTCAATTATGTTCCATTTCATGTTGTTATTAGAAATAAGCCTTGTTGTTCTTCACAAGATTTGTCATGTATCCCGGTAGATCTAGCCTCTAGGGACTTTAGTTTACAACATTGGTATCAAGAGCCACCCTAGTAGGCAATCAATCACGGGATTAAGACTCCATAGCAATAAGAAGGAGAGGATTCACTTGGATCCGAACCAACCATGAGAAAAATTCCCCAAATCCCGAACCAAACCCTAGCAAACCGATAAGAAGTAAGGGCGGCGGTTTGGGACTCACCTCACGGGGACTTCCATCGCTGCTGCCACCTAAGCGTCGTTGGCAACGACGGCAAACTCCGCATAGCCGCTGGGCCGCCATTTCGTGCGCTCGCTCGGATTTTTAGGGCACCGCGATGGGACCGCTCGACGGCTACGCGTCCACGCTCCGGTGGGCGCGTGTTCTGGCGAAAGGACCTGTAGCGGCGCTGCCATTTTCGCCTGGATCTCGCTGCCGTCACTTTCACTCAGTGCGGTGCGTGAGAGAGAAGGGGCGAGAGAGAAATGAGGTCTAGGGTTTGTTCGGGGGCCGGCAGATGAATTTTGTTCCGCCGATGTATGTGTTCGGTCGTTGGATCAGATCCAACGCTCGTTGCGTATCGACCTTGTCGGCGGCACAGATGGGCGTGCGAGCGCTTGGGCCTTCAGCTGAGTTTCCGGCTTCAGACGTTGGGCTTCTACAGGCCGCACGCACATGCTTGGGATAAGAAGGCATGGCTGCTCCGCACGGCAACACATAGGCAACCCATCGTGTATTTGTCGGCAGCACATGCGTGCGCATCCGCACGTCAAACCATGGCCTGCTAGGCCACGTGCGCTGGACCAATTGGTGCATTTGCTGCCCGCATAGGCCCTTGGCCAATTTTTCTCAACGTCTGGGGTAAGCAGTGGGCTCATGGCCCCATGCCGTGCTAAGCTAGCTAAGTGCATGGCACAAAGAATGTGCACAGGCCGTGGCCAATTCAAAGTCGGGCTAATTAAGAAATTTTGGGGAAATTTTAAGGACATTGATTGTTGGGCTGTTGGGCCCATTTTCAATGCAAACTTTTTTCCTTTTTTGGAATTTCAGTAGGATTTTGCCATTTGGGCAAAATTCAATTAGACCTCGCACAGATTAATGAGTGACTGAGAATTTTAATTTTCTTTATGACATTAAGATAAAGTGATTTAATCACTTTAATTAAGATTATTTTTTCTAAAATTAGATATATTTATTAGGAAAATTAAATATCCTCACCCATTAATTAAGATGGTTAAGATGCTATGGAGAAGGATATTTAGATAAGTTTTTCCAAATTTTTATGATTTGGAATTTTGTTATGTTTGGGAATAATGACATATATATAGAGTAAGTTCGTCAATTTCTCAAAATGTGGAAATTGGTGTAGTGCTAAGAATTCCAATTTTTTATAATTTGGAAAATTAGAAATAAGAATCAGTAAGTTTCATTTTCCCAAACTATTTAAATTCACTAATTTACATTTATTTGTGAATTGGTGTAATATTTATTATTTATGTAGCAAAATTAATATTTCTCAGTTTTGTATAAATAAGATTATTTTGCTACTACTAAGTATTTATTAGCTTTCGCTGTTAAGTGTTAAGTTTATGACATTCTAGCTAATCTTTTTTCACCAACGTGAGAAATTTTGATTAGAATACTTTGAGTAAGCTTTCACTGTGTTTAAATACTTAGTTATAAGTTTAAGTACCCAATCGTGTTTTAAGTAATTAGTCATTTATATAAGTTTCAGTATTTAGCTAATTAGTGTAAGTATGAGATTAGTAAGATTTAACGTTGTTATTTTAAGTATTTAGCTATAAGTTTAAGTATTTAGTCATCATTTAAGTAGTTAGTCACTGTTAAGTTCTTAGCATTTCGGGAATTAGTGTTTAAGTATGAGGCAATTTTCTTAAGTTTAAGTAAGATTCCATGTTATGAAAAATCTGATTTAGATAGTGGATAAATATCTGGTCAGCATGGTAATTTTATATATTGCGATCAGCGTCACTGATAAAATTTTACTATGATATTGTACTAAGTTAATTTGAATATTTTATGCTACTCCCTAAAAGTGACGTAAAATTAATGTTTAATCTTATTAAGTAATTAGATTTGGCCTCATATTAGTCTTTTATTAAGTAAAATGATGATTCAGTCATCATGATTAAAATATGTAAGTCCTCATTAAGATTCAGATGTATATGATGTACATGTACGTATAAGTTTAGTAAGTTCATCATTAGGCCTCCGCTGTTCTTGTAAGATGAATTAGTTTAAGTATTTTTCTATTTAAATTGGATCTAACATGAAGATTTATTTAGAAGAATCAATTTATTAAGTTGTCCCATTAATTAATTCAGTTCTAATAATTAAGCTTGTTAAGACTTAAGCTTCCGCTGTCATTTTTAGTACGGTAAATTTATTGAGTAACTAACGTGAAAAATAAATTTACTGTGTTTAAGTTTATTAAGATCTTTTGTATTAGTGTATGAAAAATTATGTTGAGTAACCAACGTGAAAGACAAAATTTTCATACTTTAATGTCGTGTTTTGTCGAGTAACTTATGAGAAAGATAGAACACATCTTTTAAGTAACTTCTAGTTCGTAACGAATTTCGTTGAGTAACCAACGTGAAAAACGAAATTTAATACGTTTTGAATGTCTTGTTTTGTCAAGTAACCAACGTGAAAGACAAAACACATAATTTTTAGTTGTTTAAGTAATTTTTAGTTTATAACGAATTCCGTTGAGTAACCAACGTGTAAATCGAAATTTGTTATGTTTTGAATTTAGTGTGTTTTGTCAAGTAACTATGTGAAAGACAAAACACAACTTTTGTAGTTCATTAAGATAATTAAGTTATTGTATATTTTGTTGAGTAACCAACATGAAAGACAAAAATATTACATGTTGATAAGGTGAATTAATTTATTGAATATTTTGTTGAGTAACCAACGTGAAAGACAAATTATTCTATGTTAATTAAGATGTATTGAGTATTGTATTTTGTTAAGTAACCAACGTGAAAGATAGAATACAATATTCTATTCAGTCGTGTAAGTTTCATTAAGACTATAGTCAAAATGTTGCATACACTTAGTAAATGGGACCAACTTTATTTAAGTAATTAAATTTAAGATTAATACAGATTTATTTTTGAATATATATTGTCTTAAAGTAAAAATGTTGCATACACTTAGTAAATGGGACCAACTTTATTTTTTAGTTGTTTAATACATGATTTTAACCATGAGTTATGTCATGAAAGTTAGTGATGTGAGATGTCTTAAAGTAAATCTATTCATGGATTGAAATAAGAATATCTAAGTTAAGAATATCTCACGCTCAATAAATTCACAATAGATTTTGGGTTTTATAAGATATTGAGAAGGACAATTAGTGTTTCTCTTAAGACAATAAAGTTAAGTATCTATTAGAGGATGATATACTGCAGTAAAAAATAATGTTGATCAACTTGAGAGTAAATATATTATCCTCATCGTTGTTAAGTTAAGATCTTGGTGAGTTTCCTCATTTGTTAGTATGTAAGTTTCATCAAGATATAATAAGGGGGTATTTAGATTATCAGATAATACATATCCACCATAGTCATAAGAATGAGTAGTATGCATAGATCAAGTTCATGTCTGCTCTTAAGGTCAAGGGTGATAAGTATAGGAACCAATCAGAGATCGATCGACTAAAATCGGTTCCATGTACTTCTGCTGTCAGAAGATTTTAAGTTTGCTCAATTAATGATACACCTTGACAAAGTTTAAGTAACTGGGATATTTTGGCATAAGTAAATTCAATCCAGCTATAGATCACTGGTTTAGAAATAAGGAAAGTTTTGAAGTTCTATAAGTGACTCAAACCTCATGATAAGATGAGTAAGAATTAATATCATTTAGATAAAGTTTTAGTAAGATTCAGTTTTACGAGATGTGTAGCAAAATCCATAATTCATTGCTAACACTCGTATTTTGGAGTTTTATTGTGGAAAAGCTTCAATTGATCGGTCACTACATCATGAGTGATGTATACCGAATCTTCTTTAAGTATGAGGTCGTTGAGCAGACACTATAATTATTTTAGCCGGTTTTAAGAGTGGTCGACAGCTTCAAACCACTTAAGGTATTATATTCAAATTGCAACAAGTCATGTGTGCTGCCAAACACATTGGCATTAGGTTGCAAATGATAAAATCAGGATCATACTATTGTTTTGAGCAAATCAGTGACAAGCGATTGCTTGCGGTACCGTTTACAAAAGGTCTTCCACCCAAGTGTTCAGTGAACACAAAGTTGACATGGGTTTAAGGAAGAGCTTATGATCAACTGGATACTAAGGGGCCATTAAGAGTAAGGTTACTTCTAAGTGTGAGATATATCGTGGTCGTTCGAGTCAGATAGCACGTAACTGGCTATCCTTGATGCGACGTGTCCTATATGTCAAACATGAAGAGGCTAACACTAAGCTCAGAATTAAGTAAGTAAAGATTTAAGATTAAGTATTAAGTCAGTCTTGATCCGTGAAGATAAAGGGAGAGAATGTTGGAGTTTGATCTCCACGCGAAGCGGTCTCTGGACCATTTCCACCCCACATACCGCCCTGATCGGGGGCGTTCAGCCACGATCTGGCTGTGGGCCCCCTTTTGCGTTGTGCCATATATAAAAGAAGAAGTTAAGGGATAACAAAAAACACAGTTTAGTTGTCTAAAACCTCATTCAGTCCACCGATCTGATCTCTAAGGGCGCAAAAGCAAAGGGAAGGACTCATGGCGTCTACGGTGACCGTCTCCGTCTTACTGCGACGGCAACAGTAGCTCCGTCACCATCTCCTCGTCGTCGACCTTCTCTGTAACAAGGTGCACATAACTTAAGTATGATCAATCCTATATCTCTCAATTATGTTCCATTCCATGTTGTTATTAGAAATAAGCCTTGTTGTTCTTCACAAGATGTGCCATATATCCCAGTAGAACTAGCCTCTAGGGGACTTTAGTTTACAACAATCATCTCCCTCTCTTTCCCTCCACAAACTCTGCAGGGAGCCCATCGACCAGTCGGTGCTCGGGCTCCTAAGCACCGGGCGATTGCTCATCCGTGTTGCTCTCTACGCGTGCGATGGACCTGAACTAAGTTTTTGAATTGTTTCGATGTGACTAGGGCGACCGACCGCGACGAAGACGAGCTGGAACGGCTCTAGAAGGCCTCTCTCTACGTGCGCAAGAGGAAGGTTTCTGCTGCGCCCATTGAAGCGGTGGAGTAAGGAGGCGGATGGTACCGATTCACATGTGGATCACCTTGACGCTGGATAGATAGCTGCTCTGCAACACTGTCCTAGGTCTCGTTTAGTACTGCTAATTTTTACAGTAGCACTGTGTAGCAGTAATACTGGTGGAACAGTTGGTTTCATTCAAATTGCAATGCAATGGTTTGTCATTTTTCTAGACCTAAAGAAAAATTCTATTTCATAAACCAAATGAAATGGGTTTTCTTAAGAATGGGACTACTTAATTGAGTCTGGACAAACTTCTTGTACCCTGTTTGTCTAAACATGTCGCACTGAAGTGACTGGTACACATCGCACGCTCATTCTTTGTGATTAAGAATCCAGAATCACATGGAGTTGGAATCATGCTTCTTAAGCTGTCCACACCAGCATACTCTAAAGCATACTTTATATACTATTCACTTTCTATTTTTACAGTACGTACTCTAAACTTATAATGCACTACAATATATACAGTATGCTTTACAGCGTGCCACTGCGGACCGTCTTAATATGCAACAAGTTCACTAAAAAGAGACTAGGTAAGGATAAGGAGTTTGTAGCTTGAATCCCCTAATTCAGAAGGCAAACAAGTTGTAATACTGATACACATGCTGGAAATTTAGAGTAAGCACCGAGTTGAAACGCACACTCCCATCTGATAGCTTGTACGGACAACGCAAGAAGTAGAAAGGGAACATATCATAATAGCAACTTATAGATGTGCTTGGTTCATGGTTCACGGCACGAATTTACACAGCACTCCCTGTGAGGTATTACAGACAAGACTCCATGCATGCATACAATTTTCCTGATATCTTTCATTGTATCCTATGTATCTTCACTCTATGAGATAAGCTGATAAATTCACAGGGAAATGGAGAGGGAAAAGGCAGGAGAGAAGCAATTGTCATGACTTTGTCTTTAGGATGGTACCGATGATCTATCGGAAGACTTTGCTCGTGCAGGGGATAGGGAGGATTCCTTGCTGCACATAACCAAATTAGTGCACCGCCAGAGCAAGAATCTCAAGGAAGTATGGTTGTTGCTTTAAGTGTTCCATATTGATAGAAATAAGTGAAAAAAATAATTATTAGATTGAATTGATTAGAACCCTAACGGTGATACATATACATAAGGAGGTGAGATCTTCCTTAGTTACATAAGCAATGTGATACTATTTATCTAATACTCTCCCACCGTATGAACGTCTACTAGCTAGAACATTCAGACTGGATCGAAACTCCATAAACACCAAAGATGGCAGCCCCTTGTTGAAGATGTCCGTATACTGTGAGCTGGTAGGAATATGAAGAACTCGAGCTGCACCATTGATCACCTTGTCACGAACAAAATACAAATCAATCTCAATATACTTGGTGTGTTGATGCTGCACCAGATTGGTCGAGAGATACACAACACTTATATTACTGCAATAGACCAAGTTGGCCTTCTGAACTAGGCAGTGAAGTTCCTCCAGCAACTGACACAATCAGGAAGCTTCAGCGAGGGCGTTGGTGACGACATGATATTCCGCTTCAGAGCTGGACTGAGATACCGTGTGTTGACACTTCAAAGACCATGATACCAGATTATCACCGAGGAAGACACCGTATCCGGAGGTAGAATAGCATGTGTCAGGATAACTGGCCCAATCGACATCAGAATATGCCACAAGATCGCTAACCAGAGAGTGGTAACGTTGAAGACCATGATCCAAGGTATCTCAAATGTACCCAAGAATGCATTATTGCATTTCACCAACGCAAGATGAGGTTCACGAGTATCATGCATATAGAGACACATCTGATGCACAACATATGTAGTGTTGGGTCAAGTGAAGGTGAGGTACTTCAGGGCTCCAGCAAGACCACAGTAGTGTGTAGCATCTGAAACAGGATCACCATCGGATGATAACTTGTCACCAGTGTTGACTGGAGTGGAACATAATTTACAATCAATCATGCCTGCTCTCTCAAGAATCTCAACCATGTACTACCGCTACGAGAAGAAGAAGCCTGTGCTGCCCAGAAAATTATGTAGGTTGTCTAAATCCTTCATTGAAAATTATGCAGCAAGAGCATCAATAATGCAACAGAGCAGTGGTACTCATGAGATAGTTGAAACAATATCATCCATATACGACAATAGATAGGTCATGTCCGCACCGTGTCAGTAGAAGAAAACAAAAGTATCAGAACGAGCAACAAAATCCAAATGAGATAATATGAGAAGCAAAACGGTTGTACCAGGCACGAGGAACTTGCTTCAAATCATATAAGGACTTGTTCAGACGATAGACAAAATCCAGATGTATTAAATCGAAATTATTCAAAGCATGAGAATTTGATAAGGAAAGTAGAAGACGTGTGTAATGACTCAACCGACAGGCATGACAAAGAGTGTAAAGTTCATGTTTATGACATTGTGGAAATAATCTTGATAAAGCCTCAAAACCTAAATGACAAAGATGATGTTGTCAAAGCGTAGACGGTGCAGTGGCTGCGGCAAAGGCATGTGGTGGAGAAAGCATCGGCAAGGAGATGGAGTAGAGTTGCTCAAAACTATTACACCTGGCGATCATGTTCTTGATGTACAAATACTTCATAGAAAGACCAAATAGATCAAATTCAATGGAAACATTATTGTTAGTGGTGAACTGACAAAAAAAAATCAAGTTTTTGATTATGTAAGGGGACACAAGAACTCGGTGTAAATGCAAAGGGTGAGTAGAAGTAGAAAAAGAAGTTTGGTCCGAGGAAGTAACGGGTACCAATGACCCATTACTGACAACGATAGATGAATGAGTCAAAAAAGGAGGGTGGGAGGAGGAAAGGTTACCGGATGAGGAGCACATGTGGCTATTGGCGCTGGAGTCCATGTACCATTCAACGAATGCTGGCAACATCAATGACATGGTGTTGAACAAGTTAGCCAATTCGTTCTGATCCCGTGTCGTAGAGGACGCGCTATAGGTGGAAGCTCTCCCGTACAGAGAGCTGGTGGTTGGATCATCAGAAGCCGCGGTTTGGCCACCGTAGATGGAGGCAGTCTGACTACCGCCAAGTGTAGTCGGGCCATAGTAGAATTGTGTGATATGTCTGCTAGGTCTCTAGGGACCTGGTGGCTGATAGTCAGATGCGTTGTACATTCCTCCGTGCGCTAGAAGAGCCCATTGTTGAGGAGCAGGTGCATGTGGACATGTCGGGAAGCCTGGAGAAGGACTGGGGCAGGGCACAACACCACCCTAAAGCTGCAAGGTCCCGTTCTATGGATTTCCCAGAGTGGTAAATCCACCATCATTTCTCGTGTCATTGCGGTTGTTCCAATTACACTGGTTATGACCTAGGTTGGAGGACAGGGCACCGGAGACAACAAAGTTGGAGGTAGGGTTGTTGGAAGCAGGGCCACCAGGAGCGGGAGCACGTGGAATAGCAACACAGGATGACGCGAGAGATGGGATGCATCCCGTACCTACGTAGGTGGCCGTCAAGGCATTGCTGGTTCCCAAGCTTGGACTTCACCTCAATCTCCTCAAGTTGGAGGACCTACGTAGGTGGCTGATGCTCATGAAGCTCTAGCCACATTTAGTGAGCTGTGCATACGACCGCCGAGACGATCTCAATAAAATTGAGGGCGGCAGTGCTATGAAGTCAGGAGATGATAGTGTTGTTCATATGGTGCCAATGAGGATCGGCGGCATCGAGATCGACGTTCATGAGGACATGATCTGAGAGCTCGTACATGCTGAGGGTGTTGTGGAAGAGGCTCTGCCACCTATTGTAGTGCAGTGAAAGTTTTCAAGGATGATAGGGATCGTCGACTTGATGTTGAGGACGGCAACAACTTGAGCGTGAAGAGCGGTGACATCATCGAATGTCGAGGTGGTGGCATTGAAGGATGGAGGAGGAGGCTCGTGCCTGACCTAGGTACGACATGTCTCATCAACCGTTGCAAGTAACGCGCGATGTGCCTCATCTGTTGTTGCACGTGCACGTGCTGCCTCGACGGCTAATCAATCGGCCTCCGTAGCCAATCGATTTACCTTAGCCACCAAGACATCCCGTGTTGCGGTGAGAACGTCGGGGTTGGGATCTTTGGTGTCGTCTTGTGGTGGCGGGAGAACCATCGTTGGGGCGGTCCCATGGCCGACGGACACCCCGGAAGCTATCGAATTGCAAGTGTAGATACAATCTGGATGGTTGACGGTTGGACCGCGGATAGGCGACGACTAGAGTTAGGGTTAGTGGATGAAGAGAAGGCGCGATTGTGGGGCACGACAACGGCTAGGGTTGCAGAAGAGAGGTCCTAGAGATGAAACCTCTAAGATATCATGATAGAAATAAGTGGAGAAATAATTATTAGATTGAGTTGATTAAAAACCCTAGGAGGTGGTACATATATATATAAAGAGGTGGGAGATCTTCCTTGATTACATAAGCAATATGTTACTACTTATCTAACATATATGCACAAAAGTCTTCTTCCTCTCTTTCACCCTGTCCTATAAGGATCGGTATGTACCCTCACGATATCTTGTCCTTCCATACCATGGTCTGCTTTACCTTCTTCTTGCTACCTTGCAGCATAGAATTGATCCTCGTATCCCTGGCATTATATTAGTGTGTTGATTGGTAGTGGAGTATAGTAGTATATTGCGTAAAAAACATACATGATTTGTAAACATATTAGATTAAATTAAATCATTGGCTTATTTTTTTATTTGTTTAATCGCAAGCTATATTCCTAATGTATATCTGATTGTAAGTTTATTCATTGTGGCATGTTCTACATCGCTAAAGGAAATTAGTATTGTCTCTGTTTTTAAAAGTTTGTCGCTTATTAGTTTATTTTTGAACTAACAGGCGACAACTTTAGTGACAGCTGGCTAGAAATCTTAACTTCATCTTATCGTGTCGCCTGTCTTGGTTGATTTCGCCAAATATAATCCTGTTCTTTACGATAGTATTATGAAGGCTAAGTTGCTGAACCGCATTGATCAGCTTGCATTTTGGGAGTTGCTTGGTAATTGGCAAGTGCACGAGGTCCTCAATGTTATTTTCTTATGAAAGAATAGAATAGATGTGGTTGAGATGTAATATATGTTACTATTATAATAATGTGATTATTTAGTTGTTTTACTCGCATCATTGAGCTGATTTGGTGGCAAGCAGGCAATTTGTTGCATTTTATTCGTGTTTGTCAACGCTTCGATTTTGGTATTTTGCATGAATTATTGAAGCTCCATTTTGTACTTTATTTTTTGAAAGCCATGTGCGGCAATATATTATAAGCAGGTATGAAAGTTTACATGTACAAGAACAAGCAATGGGAGCTCAAGAATTACAAGAAGAAAGGAGGCCTAGAAGGTGCTTGCATCTAGCGAGAGACCAAAGTTCAGTTTCTTCACGGATGGAAGCCACCATCTCTTCCACCGATTTTTCTGCAATCTGAAAATGTGGGCATTCTACTCCTTCTAAATCTCCCAAATAATAGAGATGTCAAGGGACCAAAGTCCATGCTCTCGCGGCTCCGTCGAGTTCGAGGTAAGGCTTTGGAACGAGGCGGGCAGATGGCAGTAGGCAACGTTCCTGCGTGCAGATGCTGAGGGCTTTCCACACTTGTCGCACCATTGGACATTCACATAAAAGATGGACCGCCGTTTCGACGTTACGGAGACATAGCACACAGAGGTAATTATTGGGCCACTGCTGTAGCCGGTCTGCAGTCCAGACCCTGTTGTGGAGTAAGAGCCACAAGAAGGTCTTGGAGGTGCCCAAGCTTTTCAAATCTTGGTGACCGCACTGAATTTGATCGTCCCTTCAAACTGTAGAAGATAAGCAGACTTTGCCGTATAACGGTCTGTTGAAGAAAAACGTCACCTGATCTCGTCCTGTTCTTCATCCAAGTCTGTGATTTGGGCATCATCAATTAGAACCCATAGACGTAGGAGCTTGGGCAGCAACTCAGCCAAAAGATTTCTGCATATGTCTACAACCCAGGAGTCATCATGGAGGGCTTCTGCAACGGTCTTATTTTTTCCGCGACTTGCCACGAACAGCGCCAGGAACATGGCCGCTGGGGCGGCCCCCTGCAGCCAACTGTCTTGCCATAAACGGGCGCGCCTACCATTGTGGATCGTCAATTGCGTCACCATAGAGAATAAGGCCATGTCCGATTGGTCAACCAGTAGCCGTATGCCTTGCCAGAGCTGGTCCGGCTGAGTCCAGGACAACCACAACCAGCGCAGCTGTAGCGCCCTTCCAAAACGAGTGAGGTCCTTCAGACCGAGTCCTCCATAGCAGAGGGGGCGGCACACAGTGGGCCAATTGATTTTGCTCTTCGCACCAGTGATCGGTTGACCGCCCGTCCACAGGAAACGACGTCTGATCTTGTCCAACTCCTTGAGGAATCGTTTTGGAGGCTTGATTGCGGAAAGAATGTACGTGGGCATGGAGCTCAATACAGTATGGACTAGTTAGTTCTTGGCGCCCACTGAAAC
Source organism: Tuctoria greenei (assembly GCA_036927565.1). Lineage (NCBI taxonomy): Eukaryota > Viridiplantae > Streptophyta > Magnoliopsida > Poales > Poaceae > Tuctoria > Tuctoria greenei. The sequence continues at coordinate 224,167,871 of JAYESD010000003.1, forward strand.
TGAGGAGTTTGCCCTGCTAACTCGCCATCTTGGCATGAATTTGATCCTGCGAGGAATGTAGATGTGAAATTCTGATGCGTTGAGGAGTCAGGGGCATACCCAGATAAGTAATAGGCCAACTTTCATGTGCGCCCTGAAAATCTGAGAGGATCTGGTCCAAGTCTAAATGGTCGCAATACACCTGGGCGACCGAGCTTTTAACGAAGTTGACTTGCAATCCAGTCACTTGTCCAAAAGTCCTTATAATCCGCATGGCAGCCGAGACGTCTTCTTGAGTGGGGTTCAGAAACAATGCAACGTCGTCGGCGTAAAGGGAGACCTGTAGTCTTGCATTGACGCCATGGAGCAGGGAGAGAGAGCCATCCGCAGTCGCTAGCTCAAACAATCTTTCACTACTACAAAAAGCATTTTTACAGGCGCCTCAATTTTTCAAACACAGGCGGTCCTTAAAAATATGCGACTGTGATGACGAATGATATAATAACCGCCTGTGATGAAAGAACAACACAGGCGGATTTTAAAGAACAACCGTCTGGGTAAATACATGATCTTCAGAATCGGTTCTTAATTAAGAACCGCCTGTAATGCAACGAACTTCACAGACGGATTTTAAGAAACAACCGTCTAGGTAAATACATGATCTTCACAGACGGTTATTAATTATTAACCGCCAGCAATGCCATGAACTTCACAGACGGATTTTAAGAAACAACCGTCTGGGTAAATACATGATCTTCGTTGGCGGTTCTTGATTAATAACCGTCTGTAATGCAATGAACTTCACAGATGGATTTTAAGGAACAACCGTCTGAGTAAATACATGATCTTCGTTGGCGGTTCTTAATTAATAACCGTCTGTAATGCAATGAACTTCATAGCCGGTTCTTGATTAACAACGACCTAAGAAGATCATGTATTTTCAGTGGCGGTCATTGTTTAATTATCATAAGCGGTTTTCATTGAAATTACAGGGATGTAGTTGCAATTATATATCACAGCCGCATGTAGTCGTGCAGGCAAAATTGTATCAGGAAAAAAACACAGATGAGCTAGCGGATACTAGTACAGTAATGCATTATAGGAAATGCTCGATCACCAGTGAGGCTGGCTTAATTGTGATAATACACCATTAGAGGTTTTACAATTGTTCAAAGATAATTTCTTTACACACTGAACAAAAATCATGCTACATTCATTGTAGATCGACGATGAAGCTCCCATCGATCAATCTAAATTGTACCGTCCTGCTTGCTCCCGAACACGTCTCTTATATTCCGCTGGATCCTGAAAATATTGACATTATTTATATTAACAAATGTCGAAGGAGGAATGAATAACCTACATTGGTCACTAAGTCAAAGTGTCATCTAACCTTGATAAGTAGATTATAGCAATCATTTTCAACATCAGGCACATTTGGCTGATGCAGCAAACGCTGAACTTCAAGTAGTATAGTTTTGATTGTAAAAGCACTGCACCACCCCTACGAAATATAATTTAAGCAATATAAGAAACCAGTTCAAATAAGTTCGACAAAAATTATAAGTAATAATTACATGAACAAAATAGGTCTATCTTACAGTCTCTTGATCAAGAATCCCGATGCAGAGTGCTCCCGAACGATGGACATTTGGGTGGAAGAACCCAATTGGAAAGGAGCATCTTGGAGGCACCAAGGGATAGTCCTCAGAGAAGGAGATTGTCAGGGGGTAGTAACCATCTTCCCATTCAGTCTGCAAAAGAAATTTATTAATAGGAGGACGATAGTTAAACTCATATTGTGCTTGTTCTTCATGACTTACCCCTTCTTTACCGGGGACGATGCACTGCCACTTCAATAAATCTCCCGATTCAGGCTTCGCAGAGAAACCCTACGCGGAGAAATTGAAAATACCAAAAACAAACAACACGGAAAAACAAACTACAGTTAAGTTCATCAGTCCATTACAGATACATATGTATATACAACCATGTGACCGGTGTGCCATATGTACATACATGGGGATGGTTCTTGCGCCACGCCAAGCGCTCCTCCTTCAATCGGCTACACGCCCGAGACATCATTATCTGAAGAAAGACCAAACTTCCAAACTTCCAAATCATTGAGTCCAAACGCATATGTACACAAATGCAAAAGGACACAATCCATATACCAACATTGTTCTAAGTTGATTTCAGAAGATACAAATATATACAATATATATCATCTCGCATTGCTATATACATTTTTTCCAGCATTGACATCTTCTCGCATATAGGGTTTCAAATTCTTTTTAATGCTTCTCTCTACGCGCTTGATGTTTTCTGGTTCGGTGAAAAGGTACATCTCTTCATACTGATTATATTCCTCTTCATTATCTCCCACATTGTCAACCCCAACAATATTTTGCTTTCCAGAAACAACTACGTGCAACTTCTCAGTTTCTGGATCTTGAACATAAAAAACTTGTGCAACATTGTCGGCGAGAACCCACAGGTCATCTTTGTAACCCACTTTATTCAAGTCTACCAGTGTCAGTCCGTAATTGTCCACTTCCAAACCATCAGGATGTTTGACCCATTGGCACTTAAATACGGGCATTACCATTCTTTCGCCATAATCGAGTTCCCATATTTCCTCTATGAACCCGAAGTATGTGGTCTTCTGCCCTTGTGAATCATAAGCCTCAATACGAACACCACTATTTTGTGCAACACTCTTACCGTCTTTTTCTTTAGTGTAAAATGTGTAACCATTGATGTCATATGCTTGCCGGTTTGTACGAATCTGAACGAAGAATGGCCGGTTTGTAGAAGTATTCCTGATGGAGGAGCCGACAGGATTGCTTCTGAACTCTGTCAGTTCATTCGTCGCGAAATTTTGCACAAAACAGGGAAGTTCTTTGATAAGAGAGGTTCAGCAGCTGATGTGCCAGAACTTTGCGACTATACCAATCTAAACAGTTTTTAGTGAAAACTTGTAAACTTTGAGATGAAATTGTATCTGTAACTTGTGTGTATGTATATTGTTTTAGTGAAATTGACTTCTGTGATGATAATATTGTTGTCTTTTGTTCTGTGATGATTGTTGTTTTTTGTTCTGTGATTATATTGAATTGACCTGGAAATTAGAAATAACAGCAGTAGTACTGCATGACTGTGAAAAACAATTATCACAGGCGGCTAGATACAAGTAAAGAAACATCTGTGATAACCTAATTTTCACAGGCGGTGTCTGTTATGGTAGAAACCGGCTGCGTTAAAGGGTCTTCACAGACGGCTGATATAGGTAAACTCCGTCTGTGATAACACCATTATCGTAGACGGGTTAGTTATGCTTCAATAACCGTCTGTAAAGACACATTATCATTGACGGTTAGTTATGCTTCAAAACCCGCCTGTGAAGACATATTATCATAGGCGGTTAGTTATGCTTCAAAATCCGCCTGTGAATACAAATTATCATAGACGGTTAGTAATGCTTCAATACCCGTCTGTGAAGACTTCTTATCATAGACGGTTAGTTATTCTTCAATAACCGTCTGTGATAAGATGTTTATCACAGACGGTTATATATGCTGCACGACCCGTCTGTGATAAAGTATTTTCACATACGGCTAGCCTAAGTAAAGAACCGCCTATGATAATCGGTCTTCACAGGCGGCTATCCTTAGTGAAGAACCGCCTATGATAATTAGTCTTCACAGGCGGTTTCACTTCTCCGCCTGTGAAATTGCGGATTATCACAGACTCTTCGTTTCAGGCGGTTTTAAAAGCCGTCTGTGATAATAGGTTTGGAGCCGCCTGTGATGAGGCTTATTGTAGTAGTGTTTGCAAGGTGTCAATCGCAAGGATGAAGAGTAGAGGAGATAGCGGGTCACCTTGGCGCAGGCCCCGGACGTGCTTAATCTGCGGCCCTGGAATGCCGTTTAGAGGGACCGAGGATGTGGCCAAAGAGGGAAGTGCCGATATCTGTCTCTTCAACGAGAGGTGAAGCCCCTGTGCTGCAAGAGCTCAAGCAAGTAGCTCCATGCTACTGAATCATATCCAGTTTGAACATGAGTATTGACCTTCGATAGGCATGATGGTCGCGAATGATATTCTGAACACACAGGAAGTTTTCATGAATTGATCTGTGCTTGATGAAGTCGCTTTGCTGCTTGGAAATGAGGGAATCGATACACCGGGAAAGCTTCAACACGAGGACTTTGGATACCAGCTTAGCAAACGAATGAATTAGACTTATAGGCCTAAAATCATTGGATGTCTCCAGCGTAGAGTGCTTCGGCAGCAGGGTGATGGTAGCAGTGTTGAGCCTGGCAAGAGGTCCGAATTGCAGGTTATAGAACTGCTGGAAGGCTGCGACCACATCCTCTTTAACCGATGCCCAGCAACGCTTGTAGAATTCTATGGTGCATCCATCAGGGCCCGATGATTTTTCTGCTGCAGGGGCGGATATAGCTTCCCATATTTCATTCTCTGAAAAGGGGAGGTCCAGAGAGACGTTCACCGGGGTTGGGGCCAAAGCGTCCCAGTTCAACGTCAACGTCTGATCTTGTCGAGCACCCAGCACACCAGTGAAGTGATCGAGAAAAAGGTTTTCCTTGTCATCATGCGACCAGGCCCAGCTGTTGTCCGCCTTCTTTAAACCATGAATGAAATTTTTCCGAGCTCGACCGTTGGCTTTGAGATGGAAATAGCGAGTGCAGGCACCACCTTCAAGGATCCAATTTATTCTTGAGGCTTGTCGCCGGTGAGACTGCTCTATCGCGGCTAAGCCACTGGCTCGGATTTTTAGATCCTTGCGTAACTGAGCCTCGACTACCGAGAGGGATCTGATATCTTGAGCCACATCAAGGCGCTGAATCACTTCGTTGGCGATCTCCAATTGCAAGCGCGCTTGACCAAATAATTCTCTGCTCCAGCTACTAAGGCCGCCCTGTGTTACTGAGCTTGGTTTGTAAGGTGATGAGTGGCAACGGTGATGACTGGCCGATTTCCATGTTCTAGGCCCGGTTTACCACATCAAGAAATCCCGGAACTCTTGTCCAGACATTTTCAAATTTGAACTCCCTCTTCCTCTGTAAGGGCCTCTGTTGTGACATCAAGACTATGGGGCAATGATCGGACACCAAGGAGGATAAGGCGTGGAGACAGTAATTGGAGAAGAGCAAATCCCAGTCCGAGCAGCAAAAAGCGCGATCCAAGCGCACAAGGGTCGGGATGTGAAGTATTAAGCATTCGTCGGAAGGCTCCCATCCATCTTCAGTTAATATTGCTGTTATTCTTATCTCTAGCATCAGTGATCATGTTAAAGTCGCCTATGCAGAGCCAGGAAGTCCCATCCGTGGGATGGGCTGCAGTGAGCTGCTGGAGGAACATCGCTTTATCTGCGTCTGTTGATGGTCCGTAGACCACCGTCAACTTGAAAAGAGCTTGAGAGAGCTTGTGCCGGATGGATATAGAGAGAGAAGTCTTGAGCTTGCCCCTGGGAAGGGTCAGCATCAAAGTAGTCTGGGTTCCAGGCGATAATAATTCCTCCCCTTGTGCCTTGAGCTGGCAGCGAGGCAAAGGAAGACAGGGTAGGCCCCAGGGCCTCAGCCACCAATCGCGCATCAAGTTGCTGGATCTTGGATTCTTGGATGCAGGCGATATTAGCTCTTGATCCAACAATCAGGTGTCTGATCGCTTCTCTTCAGGCTGGGAGATTAAGGCCCCTTACATTCCAGCTCATTAACTTCAGTTCAACAGCCATAAGAACAGAAAACACCTGTTAACTTGGCAATTGGGGAGGGCGACCACCAGGAACCCCAAGAACAGCCCTCCACAAGACCATACACTAAGCCCGAACATAGAACTAACAACACGCTTGGTGAATGTGTCTCACATTCACCACTTACAACCATGATTATTGGGTAGCAACACATTGATAACTAGTGGTCTGCCATGCTGAGCAAGACCCCCTCAAGCTGCTGCCTGCGCGTGGAGATCCTCAGCCACCAGAGCGGCTGTAGCGTGTGCCATGTCGTCAATTTGCAAGGCAGGTGACGGTGCGGATCACCGAAATGGCCTTAGCTGGGAGTGGCTGCTTGTAGATATCTTCATATTTCTTCATAGCTTCTTTGCCAATCGGTTCACCTGCAGCCGCCAGATCAAGCTGGCGGATTAGCCTCTGGGTGGCACGCAGGGAGACAGGGATGGTGTTGGACTGGTCGGCCTGGCGTTTGCTCCAACGAGAGGGTCCAGCCGGGACAGAGCGTTCTCGTGTAGCCTTGCGCTGAGCGGTTGGCGTGCTCAGTAGAGGTGGCGGGATGCTTTTGAACAAGCCGGCCGGGGGGTCCGTCTCCCCAATGGATTGGGCCAGCGCGAAGTCGAGGATAACCTAGTCTGGGCCGGCGAGGATGGGCTGCGGTGGCACCTGGGCTGCGGTCAGCAGCGCGGATGCACTAATCTCCAGAGCCCGAGCAGTCGACATTTGGGCATTTGGGGAGTCCACGCAGTGACCCCCAGCCAGTTCCCTAAGCTGGTGTGGAGACTTTGTCGTTGGTGGTGTGGTCTGTTGGGGTTGCTCCGCCAGTACAAGAGAGGCAGGCAAGGCAGGTGACAGACTTTTTTTTAGAAAAGCCCCCCAGGCAGTGCCGGTTGGGGATAATTGATATAAGCAGATGAAAGTGTTACAGATGGACGACCCTTACAACATCTCTGGCGTGACCAGGGTCGGGGCGGGGGGGGGGGGGGGGGGGGAGGTTAGGGATTGGACTCTAAGCTCAACAACAAAGTAGAGATATGATTGGCACCGGCAAGCCACCACTGATTTGTCTCCTCTTTAATCTTTGCGATCAGCCGCTCCACTGTTTTGAGCTTCCCGTGGAATACGTGCGCATTGCGCTCCTTCCAGAGGGTCCAGTAAGCAAGGATCGCAATGGATCGCAAGCCCTTGCTGCAGTGGCCGCCTGCACTGAGGAAATTAAGCCAATCGAACAGGCCAGCGAGTGGTGACCATGTCGTTGGCTTGAGAGAAGCTGCCTGCAGCCAGTCCCCCAAAGTGGTCCTAAATTTTCTGCGACGGTGGGCATTCCCATAGGAGGTGTGACGCAGTCTCCAAGCTTCGGCAACAAAATTGGCAGAAATAGAGATTTGGCCAACCTCGCCGTTGTAGTCGTGCCGCTGTCCAGACTCTGTCTTGGAGGATTAGCTAGGGGAAGGTTTTACACCTGGTTCGAGCCCAGACCTTCCAAACCAGCTTTGGGAGCGGCGATAGCGCAGATCCTTGGAACTGCAGCTTGTATGCCGAGTTGGCTATGTAGTTACCAGAGGTTGTGAATCGCCAAGTGATGTGATCCGGCGTGGTGCAGCCCGGGTCGAAGATGAAACCTTGGAGATGGCTCCAGAGACCAACAAACTCTCGGAGGAGGCCCGGAGTTAGATCATGTGCAACGTCAACAATCCATTTTTGGTCAGCTAGCGCACCCGCCACCACTCTGTTTTTCCTCCTTGAGTGCTTGTACAGGGATGGATATGCAACGGCGAGTGGCAGACTCCCCAGCCAGGTAGAAGTCCAGAAGCTGGCTATCTTTCCATTTCCAATAGTGACTCGGGTGGCCATCGCGAAAAGCTGACGACCCGTCTCGTCTACGGGGAGGGCAGTGTTGACCCATGGTTTGTCTGGTGACCGCCAACTGTGCCAGCACCATCGTAGCCGGAGAGCACGGGAGAAACGGGGAAGATCCATAATTCCCAAGCCACCGTACTCCGCCGGCCGACATACTTTCTTCCAGCTAACTTTGCACTGCCCCGCTTTTGCATCTTGCGTGCCTGCCCATAGGAAGCGCCGGCGCGACTTGTCCAGTTCAACAATGAACTTTTTAGGTAGCCGAAGAACTGATATGGCATATGTAGGCAGAGAGGATAGGACAGTGCGCGTCAACTCGCGCCATCCCCCCAAACAAAGCAGACGATGTTGCCATCCTGCAAGACGCGCCTTAACCCTGTCTTGGATGTACTAGAGGTGGGACATCCTTATCCATCCAAAGTAAGTGGAAGACCAAGGTAGGATATTGGGAATTCCAGCCGTTGGCCATGGAAGTTCTGCAGCACAACGTCAGTGAGGTATCCGGGCCATCGGATGGTGGAGACGGTGGTCTTCGCGGCGTTAATATGCAGCCCGGTTGCATTTCTGAACTGGCTCATAATGTCGAACACCAAACTGATCTCCTCTGGAACAGGGTTGAGGAAGAGCAGTGTGTCATCAGCGTAGAGGGAGAGACGATGCCTTGCTGACTGCTCCGGGAGCGGGGAGAGAAACCCTACAGATGAGAGAACCTCGAATACCCTCTGCAGAGCATCAAAAACCAGGATGAAGAGGTATGGAGACAAGGGGTCACCTTGGCGCAGGCCACGCTGATGTTGAATCCTTGGTCTGGGGATGCCATTCAATAGGACAGAGGAGGAGGAGGACGATAGTGTTAGCGCCATCCAATCTCGTCATCGTGTTGGGAACCCCCTGGCCGCCATCAAATCAAACATGAACTCCCAGGAGACGCTATCAAAGGCCTTCGTGATGTCAAGCTTCAGGAGCAGGGATGGCCTGTTTTTCTGGTGTAATGATCTGGCCAGGTTTTGAACATATAGGAAATTATCCTATATGCAACGATGCTTGATGAAGGCACTTTGGACAGGAGATATGAGCCCGTCGATCGCGAAGGACAAACGATTGGCCAGCACTTTTGAGAATAGCTTTGCAAAAGAATGGATTAAGCTGATTGGCCGAAAATCACCGGGCGCCTTCGCCGGTTCAGTCTTGGGGACTAAGGAGATGACCACCGTATTCAATCTCCAAAGTTGGCCGTCCTGGAGGCTGTGGAGACTATGGAAAGCATCCATGATCTGCGATTTGATGTCCGACCAACAAGATTTGTAGAACTCGCCTGAGAAGCCGTCCGGCCTAGTGGCTCTCTCTGCAGGCCAACTTTGTATGGCATCTAGTACCTCCTCTTCAGTGAATGGATCAGCAAGATGGTCCAAATTACACGCCGGAAGCTGAAACAGGTTCCAGTTCAGGGTCGCTATTCTGGGGGTACGCGTCCCTATCAGCTGATCATAGAAGTCAAACAGGATAGCTTCCTTTTCTTCATGCACGCTTTGAACTAAGCTCGCAGGATCCCGTAACCTATGGATGTGTGTTTTCCTTCGTCTGGCGCTGGCTCGGATATGGAAGAACCTCATGCATGCGTCCCCCTCCCGAAGCCAATTTATTCTGGACGCTTGCTTTTTGCGTGCCTTTTCCACCACAGCCAGTCCAAGCAACCATACTTTTAGGGCACGTCGCAGCTCAATCTCGAGGTTGGATAACGGTCTGTACTCTTGCGCTGCATCAAGCATCCCCACTAGGTCAGTTGCCATCTACATCTTCAGTTTGGTTTGTCCGAACATTCGCCTGCTCCAGGTTGACAATGCAGTAGCCGTCGCTTTCAGACACTGGTGCAGCATGTTCATTGGGTCACGACCATGCACCGGACGTCCCCACGCCTGACGGACCACCTCACAGAAGCCAGGCACACATAGCCAGAATGTTTCAAACTTGAAAGAAGGAGGCCGCCTTAGTGCAGACTGTCGACGGAGAAAAATTGGGGCATGATCCGAGATGGAGGATGATAAAGCTTCGAGGTACATGTCTGGGAATATACCTGCCCAAGCCGCACTGCAGAACATGCGATCGAGGCGCACCAGTGTTGGTTGTGACTTCTCATTAGACCACGTGAACCTTCTGCCTCGTAGCTCAACATGGATCAGTTCTGCCCGGTCCAGTGCACGGCGGAAAGCACTCATCATGCATCTGTCGATGTTGGCATTATTTTTGTCCTGTGCCTCACAAATCAGGTTGAAATCCCCTGCGCACACCTAGGGTATCTCGTCCGGGGGTTTAAGGGAGATCAACTCGTCCATGAATTCTCGCTTTCGGGCATCCAACGTGGGCCCGTAGACGGCTATAAAAAACAATAAGGCATCTTGAGCGAGTGATCGCAGTTGTACTGAGATAGTATGCTTTGTTCGCATCGGTTGCCTCTCTGCTCTGAACACCGCAGTCCATGCCAGCAGGATACCGCCACGAGTCCCTGCCGGGCAGAATTGTAAAGGTATATTGCTGGCCCCCGAGTATGTCAGCGAGCAGCCATTGGTCCGCGTCAGCCAGCTTCGTTTCCTGGAGACACAAGAGCTCTGGGTGCTCTGTCTGCACCAGGTTTCGTACTACTTGACGGCGCGCCGAGGAGTTTAGGCCGCGGACATTCCAGGAGAGGATGGAGATGTTTTCACTCATCGTTGAACGTTGCAAACAACAACGCAGCAGTTGGCAGTTTAGTTACATGTCTTTGTAGGTTGAGACAGGCTTCATGAATCAGACAGTGCTGGTCCTCAACGCAAACACATGCTGGCAGAAACAATGTTGGCACATCTGGATGAAAAGAGCTTTTGGATACAGACATCTGACACGCCAGCATACAATTTGGACCAGGAGTGGTTCTCCGCCAGAGAACCCAAGATAGAACCACTTGCGAGGCGCCCTTAGGGACAAAAGAAAAGCAAACAGATAACATTGGTAGGGATAGAAAACAACAACAGCACGGGAGGAGGTAGCTATGCACAACCTTCATGTCTGGCTTGGCTCCACCTGCTCCCCTGCAGCAAGTGCCTCTGAGGCAGTCATGACATCCTCCCGCTCCAGGTTGAGTGCCTTCCGGATGGCCCGCACCACTTGCGCCGGGAGCGGCTCTTTGAAGAGCTCACTGTACTTGGTCAGAGCCTCGTATCCTATGGCCTCCCCATCGCCCACGAGGTCGAGCTGCTTGATGATGCGGTTGGTGGCACGACGAGAGACCGGGACGACCGAGGGTTTTGCCTTCTGACGAAGGCTCCTTCGGGGGGCCTCCTCCTGCCCCGCGGCCATGCGCTGACGACGTTCTTGGGTTAGAGGGGGGAAGGCAGGATTGGCGGAGCCAGAGGCTGGAAGAGCAGGTCCACCGTGGATGTTACGCCCACTGGGGCGTCGGCTGGTTGGTCCAAGGACGGGGTCCCCCCCCCCCCCCCCCCCCCCCCCCGCACCGTCGCTGAGGGGGGGCACCTGGCGGTTGGCCTCCAGATGTGCGTTGTCATTGAACGGGGCAGGGGAGCCTCCCAGGTGAGGTGGGGGGGGGGGGGGGGGGGGAGGCACCAGCTGTGCAACTTCTTCCTGCATCGGGTCATCCCGCTCCTTCGGCCCAACAGTAGAGCCAACCAGGCGAGGGACTACCGGGTCGATCGGAGGAGGGGAGCAGAGAAGCACTAAAGTGACATGACCAGGTTGGTCCGGGCAGCGGTGCCCCCCAGCAGGCCTTCGTGGAGAGCGGGAGCGTTGCCGAGGAGTTGGGCCTGACGGGGTGGCCGAGCCTGATGACCGGCCCCCAGAGTCCATCTTGGGAGCACCTCGGGCGAGCAGGGAGGAACGCCAGCCATGTGCTGAGCCATGTGGGTCCCTTCCCTCATGGTCATTGTCGTGATCCTAGCGTCCCCCCTATGGTGGTGGCCTGCATCCTTCACCAGGACGTGGTGCCTAGGCCCGTGGTCCGTCTGGGACATCATACCGCCAAAGGAACTCTAGGAGATGCGGCGCATCCTCACCATCACTGGACGAAATCGAGGAGAACTCCCTGCTTGCACGCGAGGTCGGGGTAGCAGAGCGCACCGGAGAGTGGTCCAGGAAGCAATCTAGGTGGACGAGGATATCATCCTCATGTCCTTCTGGAGGGCGCGCCGAGGTGGATTGGCGTCCCGCCGCTTGTCCGGAGAAGAAATTCACTGTTTTCCCGCATGGCATCAAATCAGGGTTTTGCATCCAAACAACACAGCCGAACACGTTTGGATCAACGGGGTCAAGCGAAGCAGTGAGCTCCTGGTCGAAGACACAGATGTCCCCAAGTAATTGCTTGACGCCCTCTGCTAAGCGGACGTGGAGAGGAAGGCCCTCGATGAAGATCGTGACCTGGAACGGCCACTGGAGAACTCTAGCTGGGTAGGGCTGCCAGGGCAGAATGTTGAAGAGGAGGCCGTTCACAAAGAAGGAGCCAACATGGAGGGCATCTTCCTTCAGATCATGGGATCGGAAGGATATCAGCAGGGTGAGGTCACTATTGCTAGTGACCTTGAAACTGCGCCAAGGCAGTCAGAGTTGGTGGTGCAACGCAGCAGCAACTGCGCCCGCAGAAGGCTAGTTCTGGTGTTCATGCGGGGCAGCCACTGCCATGATGCCCCGGAGGCGGCGCAACTCGAAGTCCATAGCGTTGGTGAGGACGATAGCTGTCTGGGAGTGACGGGGACGGTTTTCCGCCTGGCCCAAGTTGCTGGCAGCACGCGGCATGGCGGAGTGTGGAGAGGGGTATCGAGCGGCGACTTTAAACGGAGGGAAGACCACCCGACTGTGGACGTCCGGCTTAGGACATAGGAGGCAACTATGGATTGGGCGACGACCGTCAGCTCCGGCAGGGACAGTGTGGCAGCTACGAGCAAAATGGCCAGTGTGTAAGCAGGAGTAGCAACTGGGAGGTTCACGGCAGAACTTCACTGAGTGGTCGGTGGCAAGGCAGCAGAAACAACGGCCAGGGAACACCGGGAAGAGATCAGGACTTATGGAGGTGGTGCGTTTTCCCGGGCGGGTAGGGGGGGGGGGGGTTTAAAAGCAGGTGGAGGCAAGTCGGAACCAGAGCGTTTCTTCTTGCGACTCACAACCACCCAACCAGAATCCACGTCCCGCGGGCACGCGGCCGGCATAAAGGCAGTAGGTGCGGAGGAGGACGGACAAGCCACGCCGTGCAGCACAGCAGCGGCCATGCCCCACTGTACCGGGACAAGACCAGACGCCATCGCGTAGCCCAGAGTAACAGCGGAGAGGGGGGCCTTGCCTAGAACACCCGCTTATGGAGGGGCTGGCGGTCCCATGCCAAAAGAAGTAGGTAGGGGCATGGGGCACGAAGGGGCAGACGGCGTGGATGACGCCCTCTTGAAGGTGATAGGACATGCCTTCAATGCCAGTCCAGCAGGGAGGAGGCCAAGCGCTGGAGGGGGCGAGGGGTTGGACCGACCCGGTCGAGTCAGAAGAGTTGGACTCGATGGAGGCCTGGACACCTGGGGGGGGGCTGGTTAGACCGGCCCGGCCAGAGTGAACCGATGGGAGGCCTGGCGGAAGAGCTCGCGAAGGTCCGACAAGGGGTCAGCGAGGCGTTTTCCTCCTCCACGTCTCCAAGGACGAGAGGCATGGCCAGCAGCTCCGGTGAAAGCACGGAAGGAGACAACGATGTCCGGGGGAAACCGGATGAGAGGGACCTTCAGCTGCCGGAGGAGCCGCCGCCAGAAGGCAGAGATTCAATATCTTCGACATCTGAGACCGCCTCACTAAGGAGGGGGAAGAGGGACAAGGAGGGGTCATCCACTGCAGGGAGCGCCCCAGACGAGAGTGCAGAGGAGGGTGAGGGAGCTGGCGAACCTCGGTAGGGGACCAAGGCATGACACAGGTTGCCTCCAGGCGACCTGAGGAAGGAGAACGGGGTGCAGGGGTTTTCACCAGCACGGTGAACAGTAGGCGAGAGGCCGGAAGGGGAGGTGGGTGAGGCGGGTAGGGGCAGCGGTGCAAGCACGGTGAGGATGGGGAGCAGGTTCCCATTGCCGGAGAGGCATGCGGAGGGACCAAGTGGAGGTGTGGTGGCCGGAGGGGGCGGAGTGCCCATCGCCGGAGACAACATGGTGTCTCCTCCTGAGCGTGTACTCAATCCCGAGTATTCTACTTGCACGCTCGCAGGTGGACAGACTGCCTTGGTGCCCAGTGCCAAGGCTGCAAGCTCAAAGGTCGTCGGGTCTTAGACTACCCACACCAGTGATACTGTAAAGGATGCTGGGTAGTATAAATTTAGAGTAAATACTATAAAATTAGAAGGATAATAGTGTATAGAGTAGAGTATAGAGTAATGAGTGCGTATAGCCTTACTATGGATCTACTTGGGGAGGTGCCAAGTATACCTTCGGATGCGCAGAAGAAGCCATCATCTCTGCAATGGGGTCTGCTACTGTCGCCACCCGGCCCCACAGGGTCTAGCCGGTTGCCTCCTTTTCTCACTACTACAATAAGCCTTATCGCAGACGGCTCCAAACCTATTATCACACGCTGTTTTTAAAACTGCCTGAAACGAAGAGCCTGTGATAATCCACAATTTCACAAGTGGAGAAGTAATACCACCTGTGAAGAAACATTATCACAGGCGGTTTTTACTTATGCTAGTCGTCTCATCAAAGAACTTCCCTCTTTTGTGCATACATAATACCCGCATAAGACACTCTCAGCAGGCTGCTTCGGACAAGCATAATACATTTTAATGTTCAATGCATTCGTATTGGAAGGTCTCTCACCGCCAAGCTGTTCCGCGTAAAACCGCCAAGCGCTGTAATACAAGAAATGTCATATAAAACTTGTATTACAGCGCTGTTGAAAGCATCTAGGCCCCATGAGGTACGGTTTCGGTGATTAATGACAACCATTCGATATTACTAATGAATTTGTGAATGCAAGGTCTCAATAACACTCAATCAAATGAAATCAAAATTACATTGGAGACCCATATAAAATCAACGAATGAGATCAAATCAAATCATATGAAGACAAGAAGTGAAAGCTCTAACTTGATATCCGAAGACAATCAAAACAACATTTCAAACAAGTGTCAAAGAGGTCACAAGTTCAAATTCCAAAAGAACAACTCAAAACAACTCGAAGTCAACAAGTTGAACACACCGGATCATCCGATGGTCTTTGAGTTGACACACATCGGTCGAGTTGGTTCAACTGAAGAAGAAGACCTCAGAAAAATGCACTCACCGGATCATCCGATGTGAGTGGCTCAGTGACATCGGTCCATCATCACAGATTGCAATACCATTGGACCAAGTGAAGCACCGGATCATCCGATGTACAGACTTACATACATCGGTCGATCACTCCAGTGAGCCTCAAGATCAAGCAAAATTCTGGAGGAAGAGCCACCGGATCATCCGATGAAAAGACAGATCAACATCGGTCTAACAACGGTCATATCTGACACAGTGACATCAGCTAATTTGGCTTTGACCGATGATAACTGAAGGGGAGACATCGGATCATCCGGTGTTCGCAGAGAAGTGATGTCAGCCTACTTTTCCAACGGCTATCTCGTGGAGGCTGGCTATTTATACCCCTTCAACCTGTCAAATCGAAAAGACTTGAAGCCCAGACATACTCTACACATCCTAGAGCATTCAAGCAATAGAGCAACCACTTTCACATCATTTGTTCATCATTTGTACACCAAGAGATAGGCTAGAACTAGCTAGAGATAGTGCTTGGGTGCCTCCATTCTTGGTGATTGGAGTCTCTAGTGTAGTGAGAGCCCAAAGGGAGTGACCCTTGGTGTGTGCAACTTCCGGAGCTTGCCAAGAAGATTGTGGAAGCCCGGAGGATCCCAAAGTGTACAAGGCTTGAGCTCCACCTTGCCGAGGTTGGCAAACGGAGAAGAATAGTGAAGAACCCCCTTGTCTCGGTGACTTGGGAGTGGCAAAACCCTTCGGTGGGTGCCACAACGTGGATGTAGGAAGATCCTTGTGATCTTACCGAACCACGGGATAAACTCCGTGTCCCTTGAGCGTTTGTATCCCTCTCCCTTTTACTCTTATGCAATCTTCATTCCGCAACTTTAATTTACATTGATTGCATAGTTTAATTGCATAGGGAATTGGGCTTGAGGTTGTTAGTTCTTAATCGTTTTAAAATTTGAAAGAAAGCCCAATTCACCCCCCTCTTGGGCATTTCGATCCTTACAATTGGTATCAGAGCCTTGTTGCTCATTGGATCATTCTAGCTTCACCGCTAGAGAGCTTAAATGGCCAAGAATGGGGGTTCGGTTCCTATCTTCGAGGGTAAGAATTTTGCCTATTGGAAAGCACACATGCGTGCCTACCTAGAGGCTATTGCTCCCGAAGTTTGGGAAGCGACCCACGCGGGATTTGGAGATAATGCCTATATTGGTGATCAAATTAAATGGGATGCTAGAGCTAGAAATGCCATTTATGAATGCATTAGTCAAGATGTATTTGCAAGAATAGCTAGTAAAGAAAAAGCTTGTGAAATTTGGGCATGCTTAATTGAAATTCATGAGGGTTCCTCTCGTGTTAAAGAACTTAAATATCACATGCTTAAAGCAAAATATGATGAATTTAAAATGCTTCCTCATGAAAATGTTAATGAAATGTTTTCACGCTTAAATGTTCTTATTGAGGAGATTAATGCTCTTGACATTGCGTCTCTTGGCAAGGGACTTATCAACCGAAAGATCCTCATGCTCCTTCCCAAGCCTAAGTACAACATCATCAACTCCATGCTCCAAAAGGAATCACTTGACAACATTGAAGTTTCGGAGCTCATTGGAGAAATACACGCTCATGAGATGAGTGTACTTGGGATGATGGAGAGTTCATCCTCCACAAGGACAATTGCTCTCAAGGCTTTCAAGAAAACAAAGAAAATGATCAAGCCTAGTTCAAGCAAAGAAGAGCAAACATCAAGTGAAGATGATGATGATGAGCTTGCATCAATGATGAGAAAATTCTCCCGCTTGAACTCCAAGATTGCCAAGAAGGGATACACTTTTGATCCCAACAAGAGAGCCTTCCTCCCCAAGAAGGAAAGTAGCAAAACTTGCTATAATTGTGGTGAACAAGGCCACATCTCCTATGATTGTCCAAAACCGGACAAGAGAAGGGAGAACCACAAGAGCAAGTATCACAAGCTTGAAGATAGCGAGGATGAAGAAGAAGAGGTCAAGCCCAAGGCAAGAACGTTTGGAAAGAAGAAATTTGACAAAGGCAAAAAGTCAAAATTCTTTCCAAAGAAGAGACAAGGACCTCAAAAGGTGTTCATGTGTGAGGGGAATGAATGGATCACCGACGAAGAGTCAAGTGAAGAAGAGAGTGAAGAAGAAGAAGAAAGCTTGGCCGGACTTGCCATTGCCAACAAAGATGATTCACCTCTTCCTCCACCTCCCATGTGTCTCATGGCGAAAGGTAACTTTGAGGTATGTGATGACTCTAGTGATGATGAACTTTCCCCCGATGAATTAGTTTCATTGATAAATGAATACCACACCATCATTAAAAGGGAAAAGAACAAAGTCAAGGCGCTAGAACAAGCTCATGCTAAACTTGAAAATGCTAACCTTGATTTGCTTGGCAAGTATGAAAGCATACTTAAAGAGCATGACACGCTCAAAACCTATGTCAAGCAAATTGAAGAAGATAAGGCTAAAATTGAGCTAGACAATCATAAGCTTGGCTTAGTTCATCAAACGCTCTCGGATAAGCACAATGAGTTAGTTCAAGAGCATCATGCACTTAATCTCTCTTATGAAGCCATTGAACTAAAATTAAAAAATAAGGAGAAAGAATCTAGTGATGGCAAGGTACCCATTATTTCAAATGCTACTAA
This sequence comes from Tuctoria greenei, assembly GCA_036927565.1. NCBI lineage: Eukaryota > Viridiplantae > Streptophyta > Magnoliopsida > Poales > Poaceae > Tuctoria > Tuctoria greenei. The sequence goes on from JAYESD010000003.1 coordinate 224,185,383, forward strand.
TGCTTTCCATGAGTCTTTGCCTTTGAAAGAGAATGCAAGGGAGAAGGAGTTGATGGAGGAGATTGAAAGTCTCCGCACAAGCTTAGCAAGACTATCTAAGGGAGAAGACAAACATAAAGAAATCCTCTTCCATCAAGCAAAGGGCTTCAACAAGAAAGGACTTGGATCCTTCCCGGTGCCCAACAAAGGAAATGTGCCCTCACCGGAGCTCAAAACAAGCTTCATCAAGGAAGTTGGCTCCTATTGCCAACTTTGCAAGGTCACCGGTCACCATACAAGGGAATGCCCCCTACCTAACCGACCTTCTCCAAAATTACCGACTAACTATACATCTACCTTTGAAAATCACTATTATTTGTTGAGCAAAGTAGGTGCTAAGGTGCGTGCAAAATTCATTGGCATGAACGTAAAGGGGATGAAAGGGAAGCTCCCCAAGCAACTTTGGGTCCCAAAAGCACTTGTATCACATATACAAGGACCAAAGCTAGCTTGGGTGCCTAAAGTCAAGAACACGTGACCGTCCACGAGGTGACTTCAAGAGGGGACCTCCACCATCAAAGAAAATCTACCAAGGACCTCTTGAAGAAAGTTGAGAATGGGAGCCCAACGCGGATATGGACGGTAACCCTATTGTCAAATCAAATTACCATTCCATAAATAGTCTATTGCTATATCTTTCCGCATCTAGGCCCCATGTCATGTTAAATGAATGCTTGTGTGAATGTGTCTCTCCTTTGTGACAATGAAAGTGCGGTTAAGATAGCTAGAAACCCCGTTCAACACTCCCGCACTAAGCACATTGATATTCGCCATCACTTCTTGCGTGATCATGAGGCTAAAGGAGACATCTCTTTGCAAGGTGTTAGATCCGAAGAACAATTGACGGATATCTTCACAAAACCACTTGATGAGAAAACTTTTTCTAGACTTAGAAGTGAATTAAATGTGCTAGATGCATCTAACGTCATGTAAGTTGCCATGTTCATGTAAGGATGCATATCATATAGGTCTTGTCTAACTCCCAAAGGATAGGGGCAAGCTAGAAGTAGTTTTCCCTGAGGAAGCCTTTGGAAGGTTCAAACTTGGCAAGATAGATTTATTTTATGCCTTGCATGATCCCTGCCATATAAACTTGCACTCATTTAATATCTTGCATTATAATTTGTTTGGCATTGCATAACGGTAGATTGTCACAAAGGGGAACCCACCTCATGAGAAGGAGACTTGTTTGAAATGCAATATCTCAACTCATATAAGGTGGAAAGAACAAAATGTTAGGTACGTTAATGCCTAGAGGATCATGCTTCAAAGAGATAGAAGTCTTCATACTCTACCTCACAAAGCATGGGCCTTACATTTTATTTGGATATTTTCCTCCATTTTTCTTGGTGTTCCATTTGAGTTAAGGTCTAGCCAAGCTATTGGCATATTAGCTTCTTGAGGGGTAAGGGGTTGCCCAAAAAGTCCTAAGACATGTGTTTCCCTTCGATTGTTTGTTTGGTCAAAGGACATATATGGGATGTTTTCGTTCTGTTGTCATCGGATTATACGATGCCTATGTCAATCCCTCATCGGTCCAATAGGTGTTCAATCCTCAAAGCCCAATTCTGTCTGAATTTCAAATGATCCGACGCGTTCATTCCTAAAAACATCGGTCCATCCGATGTTCACTCTTCTGGAGCTGTGGTCAATTCAACCGATGTTCGCTTCCTCCAACGTCGGACCATCCTGTGTCAACTTCACTCTTTTGAACACCCTTACTGTGCCATTCGACCGATGACCCAAACCCTAAACGTCGGTCCATCCGATGTCAACAGCAATTTTTGAATATCCTTTCTGTGGCAATCGACCGACGTTCACTTCACCTATCATCGGTCCATCCGGTGTTAAATTTTCGGCTAGGGTTTGGGGTCCACTATTTAAACCCGCGCGACTGCCGCCGACCTTTCTCTCTCCCCGACGCCTCCCGTTCCATCGCCACAACCTCCGCCGCCCACTGCAGTGCCACCGCCGGACGCCGCCGCCGCCGCCGTCCACCGGTCGCCGCCGCCGCCCGTGCCCGCGCACCGCGCCACCTCCGCCGCCGGCAGCCGCCGCCGCCGCCGCCCTAGGCGCCGCCGTGCTCCACCCGCGCCCAAGCGCCACCGCCGCCTCCACGCACCTCTCCCTCCGTCGAAGCACCTCCACCAACGTGCGCCATCTCCGATCATCTCCACCTCGCTAAGGTTTCCCGGCCCGTCAATCTTCTTGCTTCTAGAGCTCGAGATCGCTCATTGCTAAGGTTTGTGTCGTGCCGTGCGACGTCCATCGTTATTTTTCGTCATCCTTTCTCTCTTCATCGCTAACCCTAGCTCTCCGTCGTCTAGATGGGTCGCGACCGCAAAGGGAAGGGAAAGGCGATCGCGGAGCCCGCCGCGAAGAAGCGCAAACTTTCGAAGGATGAGAAGCAGGCCCTAATGGCCGCTCGCGCCGCCGAGGAGCGTGAGCGAGGCCGAGGGGGATCCCTGAGGATCCGCGAGGCTCGTCCGAGGCAGCCTCCCGTGATCGACGACTCCAACGCCGAAGAGGAGCCGGTTGAGCCTCTCGTCCGCCGGCGCTCAGCCCGGACTCGAGGAGGTCACACCGAGGCTGCTCCTCGTCCGAGACCGACGACTGCCGACCGTCGTGAGGACAGGGAGGCTGAGAGGGCCATCAATGAGATGGACACGGCCGTCCGGGTCGGTGAAGGAGTCCGTCTTGTGGACTACCGGAAGATGAAGGCTAAGCAACTCCGGAAGCTCAGATGGAGTGTACTGCTTGAGGAGTGGTTCCCACAGCCCTGAGAGCTTCTTGTGGACAGTCGCTTCTGGACTGTCACCCAGGCGTCTCTCTATGAGACCTACAAGCGCCGAGGGCACAAGCTTTTTCAGCACAACCACTTGGACTGGAGGCAGCTTGCAGTGGCAGCGGAGACTGAGGTCCGTCCTTTCTTTGAGAGATACAGAGGTTTGGTGGAGCTACTGGATTATGAGAGAAGTGCGTATGTGGAAGAGTGGGTCCGTGTCTTCTACGTGACCCTGTACATCTCAGAGGGCAGGAGGTCGATTGCCTTCATGTTCAATGGTCAGCACTACCACCTCTCGAGGCAGACTTTGGGGCACATTCTTGAGTTGGACCTGCACGACACCTGCATACACGAGAAGGTCTATGGGCAGGCAGATCCACCGAGGAGGCCACTTACTGGAGGGGTAGCACCACAGCTGGACGAGATCCGCTCTCTGTTTGGCCCCTCGTTCTCTCCGGACCAGCCGAGAGTTCCAGCTCTCCTGACCCCAGCTGCGCGCATTGTGCACCTCGCCTTGCGCCGCACGCTCCTGCCGAGGTCAGGTTACTTGGAGGGGTTCACGAGTCTGCAGCAGACCCTCCTGTTCTACATAATGAACGGGATGGATTTCGATATCGTGGACATACTCCTCTGTGAGATGGAAGACGTAATCACGGATGGGATTGGAATGATGAGGCAGATGGTCTACGGGCACTGGATTAGTTACATTTGCTCTATGGTGGTGCCTAAGGGACATACAGCACAAGCCCGGCTAGCTGACGAGAGTGTGACTCGCTTTGGTCACTATCGTGCCTCTGCTCCTGGAGACCGTCGCCTTGGTCGTCCAGTTGAGCGCCAAGTCCGGGCCCGTCTGTCAGAGGAAGACTGGTCCGACCTAGAGCGGGAGGACGAGAGGCTTGCTGAGGCTGAGGCTCAGGGGGAGGACCTGCAGCACATCTGGTCTGAGAGCGACACCGACGACAGTGTCGAGGAGTACTTCCCTCCCCCTCCACCTTCACCAAGGCAGCACGACGCCGAGGCAGGAGGATCAGCTGCTCCGCCACCGACACCACCTCCTGTGTCCGAGGCGCAGGTGACGCAGCCGTCTGAGCTGACGTCGCTCCTCCAGCAGATGATCGAGCAGCAGCGCCAGGACAGGCTCGCTGCTGAGCAGGCCAGGGCAGAGCAGGCTGCTCACCTGGCACAGCTGCAGCAGCAGCAGGAGCTCCAGCTGGAGATCGCCCGTCAGAGGCGAGAGGATACGGACCGGTTCACCAACCTGGTAGATCAGATGCACCGCCGTACCCTCGACCAGCAGCAGCAGACCCAGCAGGCCATGATGGGGATCCTAGGGTTGATCACCAACCTTTACACTCAGACTGGGATCACCCTTCCTCCACAGCAGCCTGGACTGGGACTGGCTCCAGGTGTTGCTCAGGTGCCTACTTCTCCTATACCTTCAATCAGTATGTCACCACTTCTGGCATCCAGCGCACCGATTCACTCACCACTGCCGGCGACGATCTTGTTCCAGCAGACGCCGGCGTCCGTGGTGAGCGCTCCACTTCCTCCAGCTCCACCGGCTCCTCCAGTACCCGCTTCCTCTCCTCCAGCACCGGCAGCAGACCCTCCAGCTCCCGCCGCCCCGACAGCTCCTACGACCGGCGACTCCAGCTCCGACGACTGCGACGGTTCTCAGTTCGTCCTCGCGCCCAGCTCTCAGGGTCTATAGGCGGTCTGATCCCTTTTTGGTGTCTTGATGCCAAAGGGGGAGAAGATGTAGAAGAGTTAGGGGGAGTGGTAGTCTCAAGGGGAGTGTAGAGGGAGTGTGTGTGTGTGCTTATCCTTTGTATTCATGCTTGAGTACTCTTTTGTAATTTTAATTAAGCACTCTTTCACTTATCTCATTTGTTTATGATTTTAATCAATTGAGCTTTTCGCACCACAATTTTCTTTTGCGTTCTACAAGCTTAATGTGTCCTATGCTGTATTCATTGCATATATACTTGAGTATTATCATCAAATTCATTATTATTGCGCTTCAAATTATTGTGTTGTCATCAATCACCAAAAAGGGGGAGATTGAAAGCATCTAGGCCCCATGAGGTACGGTTTCGGTGATTAATGACAACCATTCGATATTACTAATGAATTTGTGAATGCAAGGTCTCAATAACACTCAATCAAATGAAATCAAAATTACATTGGAGACCCATATAAAATCAACGAATGAGATCAAATCAAATCATATGAAGACAAGAAGTGAAAGCTCTAACTTGATATCCGAAGACAATCAAAACAACATTTCAAACAAGTGTCAAAGAGGTCACAAGTTCAAATTCCAAAAGAACAACTCAAAACAACTCGAAGTCAACAAGTTGAACACACCGGATCATCCGATGGTCTTTGAGTTGACACACATCGGTCGAGTTGGTTCAACTGAAGAAGAAGACCTCAGAAAAATGCACTCACCGGATCATCCGATGTGAGTGGCTCAGTGACATCAGTCCATCATCACAGATTGCAATACCATTGGACCAAGTGAAGCACCGGATCATCCGATGTACAGCCTTACATACATCGGTCGATCACTCCAGTGAGCCTCAAGATCAAGCAAAATTCTGGAGGAAGAGCCACCGGATCATCCGATGAAAAGACAGATCAACATCGGTCTAACAACGGTCATATCTGACACAGTGACATCAGCTAATTTGGCTTTGACCGATGATAACTGAAGGGGAGACATCGGATCATCCGGTGTTCGCAGAGAAGTGATGTCAGCCTACTTTTCCAACGGCTATCTCGTGGAGGCTGGCTATTTATACCCCTTCAACCTGTCAAATCGAAAAGACTTGAAGCCCAGACATACTCTACACATCCTAGAGCATTCGAGCAATAGAGCAACCACTTTCACATCATTTGTTCATCATTTGTACACCAAGAGATAGGCTAGAACTAGCTAGAGATAGTGCTTGGGTGCCTCCATTCTTGGTGATTGGAGTCTCTAGTGTAGTGAGAGCCCAAAGGGAGTGACCCTTGGTGTGTGCAACTTCCGGAGCTTGCCAAGAAGATTGTGGAAGCCCGGAGGATCCCAAAGTGTACAAGGCTTGAGCTCCACCTTGCCGAGGTTGGCAAACGGAGAAGAATAGTGAAGAACCCCCTTGTCTCGGTGACTTGGGAGTGGCAAAACCCTTCGGTGGGTGCCACAACGTGGATGTAGGAAGATCCTTGTGATCTTACCGAACCACGGGATAAACTCCGTGTCCCTTGAGCGTTTGCATCCCTCTCCCTTTTACTCTTATGCAATCTTCATTCCGCAACTTTAATTTACATTGATTGCATAGTTTAATTGCATAGGGAATTGGGCTTGAGGTTGTTAGTTCTTAATCGTTTTAAAATTTGAAAGAAAGCCCAATTCACCCCCCCTCTTGGGCATTTCGATCCTTACAGCTGTAATACATTCTAAACATGTGTAAATTAAAATTATTGAATAAAAGTACAGTTTCAAAATGGAAAGGAAATCTTTGTAACAATCTGGTGGGAAATCGGCCGAGTCCAAGACTGTTGCCATTCCCTGCGTTGGCTTGATGAAGATCATTATGTAGTGATCACTGCAATCACACAAACACACGTGTTAACAATTATCAATAACTGCTATTTCAATGTCATGTGTCGAACTTACTCGAAGTTGTACGGAGCCTTTACGAGGTCCTTGCTGTCTCTGACAAAGTTAAACATCGCATGTCCAATGTAAGCTGCAACTTCTGTCCGTTTATCCTTCTTAAGTTTTGCGATTGCTTTTTCAAAAAAAAAAAATTCATGTGCTTGAACTTTGCTGAGTCTCGATCCGCCTAGACATCGAATAGCGCCTTTGCAATCCTAGTAGGGTCAAGGATACCTGTCTTGCACGCCAACTTTTCATTATCCATGTATTGCATCCTATTGAAGAAGTCCAGAATTGTTATAATATCATGAAATGCATATGCGTGTAGTAAGAAAATCAAATACAAAATATTAGAGGCACTTACAAGCACCAGACGAGCAACAGGTTGATTTCGAGCATGCCCCGATGCAAAAGGGGATGCAACTCTTCAAATAAAATGACTCGTATATCTTCTCCAGTGCTCCAGAATGCTTCTTTCAAAATACGAAATGTAACGCAATTAAGACCATATCTTGTGCTGGCAAGGATGTACCACTCATGCATTCTTTTGAGTGGGACGGGTTGTTTGCTAAGTTGTACGGATGTCATGAACGGCTTCCCATTCTCAAATTTAGGAGGAACATCCTCAAGCTTGTATATTGGAACTCCTGGTTTAACTAAAGTCGTCCGCCGATTATACATGACACCGTCTTCTTCCCACTCCTCGATATCTCATAAATTCTGGCTCATGAGAAGAACGAGATGCACTCAATTTTATAATATTTTCCTTCATAGTTTCCAAATACTTTGACACTTCTGATGAATGTTTCTTATTTTCGTATGATCTAACTTTGATAGGCACTAATGATCGAGGAGTAGTCATCGGAAGTTGGACACTGGCTTGTTGAACCTGTTGTTCAACTGATTCCTCTTTACTCCCAGCAGCTGGCTCTAGTACTACTTCAAGCTGTTGCTCAACTGGTTGCTCTTTACTAGCAACAGCTTGCTCTGGTACTGCTTGAAGCTGTTGTCCAACTTGTTGCTCTTGGATATCTTTACTAGCAAGGTTACTATCATCCTTGCTGAGACATAGGGGGAGTGGATCTTCCTGGATTGGGAGTGGATCTTCATGCGCTTTCGCCTTAGAAGATGGGGTTGCAGTATTTCGAGATGCGACGGGGCTAGAAATTGGCTCATCATCCAACACGATATCGCGTCGGTGCCAAAGGATTAATCGGTTGACAGCCTGCCCCAGAGTCGCGATCCCCTCAGGTGTGACGTGGTCTATTTCATAATCTTCATAATCATTATCAATGATATGAAGAACTTGCACCACATCATAATACAACGGAAGTTGATTCCCCTTGAAGTCACGATCAGGCTTTGCCATAGCAGTCGCAACTTGTTTAGTTTTGTTCCCTACTCTCCCGATCGGGACAAGAAGACGACAAGATTTGTCGTTAGCAATATCATCGACAGGGAAGTTATGGGTTGACCCTGAGCCTGGCATAGAACCAACGCTGCTAGGGTAGGCAGTTGGAGATACTATTTGCTCCTTTTGCACCGGAACCATCAATGTACTCGGTGCCACTAATTGTCCCGATTGTCTAAGTTGTTCGATTATTTCTTGCATATTTTCTTTGACCTTTTGAGCAATCATTTCATGAAGTGTTTTCTTAAACTTCTCACGTCTTCTATATGTTTCTTTATCTTTAGGGAAACCATCTAGCCAAGACATTTGAGAAGAGACTGCTCGAACCCGTCCGCTGTGTTCAGGGTTTCCTAAGATAACAGTAAGTTGGTCATTCTCCCTCTTCGGCTTGAAAAGACCCTTCTGTTGCTTTTCAATTACTTCTTTCATTTTCTCCTCTACTTCATTCACAGAGTCGGGCTTTTCAAGTTTGGTCTCGCTGGTCAAATCTGCAAAGACCCACCACTGAGTTTGCTCATCGCAGCCTTCTAATGGGTGAGGATTGCACTTACTGGTAATTTTGTCTAATATCTTATTCCATTTCTAGACTTTGGGGCGTATCCGGCAGACCCCAAGCGATGATGGTATTTGTTCTTTTTTGCAAGCTCTGACCTAGTTGCACTTAGAGCTTTAGCATCAGGTGTGGTCTTTTGAGAAACAAACTCTTGCCACTGAGCTTGTGTGATTTTTCCCATCTTCCTCGAGCTAGGGACCTTATCGTCCTTAACATAAGCATTCATTTCGCTCTTCCAGCCACGAAACTTCTTGCCGTGAGAGACCAATGTTGCTTTCTTTACAGCTTCTTTCGTGCCTTTCAGGAACTTGAATTGTTTCTTTATTCTTTCCCATAACTCATTCTTGGTCTGCTCGGGTAATTTCCTCCAATTCTCGGTCGTGATCGGCACGAGCTTCCTAACAAGAAAACCGCATGCATTACGGTACTTGATAACTAAATCTAGTGGTTCTTGAGGAAGCCCACCTGGACTGACCCTTGTTATGTACATGATGCGGTCCAATGGACCCTTATTGGGACCTCGTTGCCCTCGTTTCCGCTTTAGTGAAGCTGAGGATTCATCCATTGGAGAACCTTCTGCGGTTTTAGGAGCCGAAGTCACCTTGTTGTCTTCGCGATTAATCTAGGTAGAAAAGAATTATAAGACTTTGTATACTTGACAACCAACATTAACTTGAACAGCTGAAGTTAAGATTCGTGATCCATACCTCGTTAGTAGGATCATATTCCAGGTCGAGATCCTCTGAAGTCTTTTTAGTTTTTATATTAGGAAAAGGATCCGATGGACTGTGAAAGGAGTCTGAACTGCTAGAGTCAGTAAACTCCATATTGTCTTCTTTATTGTTACTACCAGCACCCGTCTTATTAAGGCTTTCCATGCTAGAACTAATAAGACAAAAAATATAATTAATAGCACATTAACTCTACATGAAGTGTTGCATGAAGAAAAAGATGGAAGCATTCTAGGATTTGATAAGGCATTCTAGGGTTTAAGGCAACCGACCAAAAGGTTCCTATACATTGCGAGGGTGACAAGCATGTTAAAGTTGCTCACCAGCAATGGCAAATTTATCTTCTTATTCTAAATAGGCAGTTACTTGTATCTGTTTTCTGAGCACAAGCGATGTTCAACAGCCGTATGCGAGCACATTACTTTGTTTGGCAAAAGGATAGCGACACCAATCTCGAAGGAGCACAATCATGTGAGATGAAGTGCAGGACGGATACACTCTATTTTCAGTACATATGCTACTATTCACTCATGTTACCACCAAGTTCCCAGATTTTGAACTGAAATTTGGCAGAGCTTCCTTTGTATGTTGTTGATTTTTTCCACAATTTTCAAATACAGAACATTGATATTTGCAGAAACAATATATTGCAAACTTGTTATACACATCCTCAGAATTCCATAAATGTAAATTATGAAATCTTTTGATGATCCTACTAGAAATTACGATCCAAACAGCAACTGAATACATAATTGTCCAGATTTAGGACTGTTATGACACCTTAAACGGTACTTCAATTTAGACCTGGTTATTGCATGTTTTAGCCTTAGCGTTAAATAGGAAATTGATAGAGTACTCTTTAAGCTTTCCAGACATGTATAGATATGCATAGGTTGCATTTCTAATATAAGAATTATGGCTGTTCAAAGTTCAGAAATTTTGTGGCTGTTTCAGATAACACTGTACACAGGTACTAACTTCAACTCCAATTTCTAATTAGTTCTAAACCGAATTTGAGGTAACAATGAATAGAAAAGTTGTAGAATAGCTTTTCCACTTTCAAAAAATGTATCACAATAGACTAGAAGAGCTTTCTACAAATAATTATGGCACAAATTCAGATGATTGTTCATACAATTTCAATACAGATACATCACAACTTGACAGCTTTTCGAATTCCACCGAACCCTAACCAAAAGGATGCCTACCCTTTTCGAATTTCCAAACCCTAACCAAGGATTTGCAAGGCGGCGACGAGGGCGGGGAGGGAGGCGGCACTGCGACGGAGGATGGAAGGTCAAATGGTTTAGGGTTTACCATGGCGGCGACAGCAATGGCTTCGCTCGGCGTACCTGGAAGTGACGAGGGAAAAGCTCGGCGGTGACGGCAAAGCTCGGTGGAGACGGCGACGAACACTTGGCGGCAAACGAAATTTTGGCAGCCTAACGGCGTCTAAGTGTTTCGCCCGGGTTAGGTTTTCCCAACGCTGCCGAGGGGTATATATAGACTCCTATTTCCTCAGGAAGATTTTAAGTACCGACCGCCTGAGAAGATGATTACCTCAGGCAGGTTTTACTTACCGACCGCCTGAGAAGATACAATTATCTCACGCGGTTGGTAATTAAAACCCACCTGAGATAATCATCTTCTCAGGCGGTTATTAAGTACCAACCGTCTGTGAAGATCTTTACTTCTTCTTAATTAATATTATTAATTAAATGTGGGTCCTTTAAAAAGTAAAAATTCCACTTTCTTGTAATATTATTGATAAGTAAAGGTTACCATTAAATTTCAATTCATAAATCCTTTGAAATTGGCCAGAACATAAAAAACATATAACAATTGCTATTTTTCATTTTTCTATCTTGACGAATATAATGTTTTTTCATTTATTTTTTCTGTGGACATTTTTATTCATCAAACCAACCTCTATGAATTTTTTCAAATTTTTTTAAATTTTTTTGAATCAATGTGTGTTCATAATTTGATGAATGTCTCATATGTATATGAGCATTTAGTTAGAATGATGGATAATTTGAAGTTTGACATGTTGGAATGCTTTTAAAAAAATTCATACATGTATAAATAATACAAATATGTTCATACTAACAAATTTAAGTGAATGATCCTTTTTTTTATGAGATACACAAATGTGAATAATATGTGAGTAGAAATTAATTTGATATTTACCAAAACATTACAATGTCAGCTATACAAGTTTTAAAATATTTGGTTCAAGTGGTAGATATTAATTTTATACAAATATAGAAGAAAGAATCATCGAATTTGGACTCAATTTGCAGAATCTAAACATGTTTGAGTATTTATATTGGAATCTAAATAAAAATGAAGCAAGGAATAAGGAAACTGAAGAACAGTATCTACAATTATCCCAGGCGGTTGGTAATTAAAACCCGCCTGAGATAATCATCTTCTGAGGCGATTATTAAGTACTGTCGGTATCCTGGGAACCGTACACCCCTTGAGATTACAAAGATCTCGAGGGAAAGTCATCTACTTGATTTGAAGACCTTCGGAGGCCCACATGTCAGACATAACCGGACCTGCTTCTCCAACATGGTTAGTCCCAGGGTCGCCACGTGTACTGTCAAACCGGAGCTACCACCCACAAGGGGGAAGCTTCGGGCTATATACCGAAATGGCACCCCCGGACCTAACCCCAGACCGAGGGAAGCTCCGGAACTGACACGTGCCAGGTAGCTCTGGAGCTATCTGTTTCCCACAGTATGCTTCGGAGCTGCCACGTGTCCAACCGTCGGATCTTCAGCCTCTAACCTCCGGAAGACTCCACAACGGCTCCGGATCTTCAAAGGGGAATCAAGGACGTCAAGACCCAATCAAGTGTCATTAATACTATATTAATGACACACAATCGGACGACCTTAATTACCAGTAACGGTGCTGTCAAAGCCCATAACTCGGTCATTAAGGGCAATTAAACGTGTTGAATGTGTATCAATATCAGTAACCGCCGGGGGCACATGTTGGGCCAGGCTAACTTGTAACGGCCTGCCCTTGTACTATAAAAGGACATGCCGACGATACATAGGACACGCTCCATACACGCTCCATACACGCTCCATACACTCTCTGGACACACGCAAAACACATAGACGCGACACGCTCACTCTGCACCCTGAACTCACTTTGAGCTCATACATCCAATACAACACCAACACACCCCGTGGAGTAGGGTATTACGCTCACCCAGCCCGAACCACGTTAATCTTCGTGTTTACCGTGTCATTTACACTTCACCTTCTTGAGTCTCTGCGCGCCCACACCGAACCTCAAACTCCTCTAACACTTTAGTAGTGTCGGGAGATCTGCCGGATCAAAACCACCGACAGTTGGTGCGACAGGAAGGGGCACCCGAGATTTCAAGAATGGTGAACTCAGCTGCTAGATCATCCAACAGTCATCCTGCTGTTCAAGCTGTTGGGGGCAATCCCTCCAATATGCAACCACCAACAGGAGCCTCAGCGCCAGTAGGAGACACACTACCACCACCGCCGCCTCCACCAGCAAATCAAGCTGGACAACGCGATGGTGCACCGGCGTCCATCACTGCGTCGGCAAATCATGACAACCTGGAACACGCGCTCCATGCAGCACGTGCTCTTCTCCAACGCCCACCACCTCCGGATGCATCCCGGGATGCACTGGAGCAGTGGAGGGCTGATGTGGAACACTTGGTTGCAGCAGCAGCCGATCGCATCAGCAACCAGGGTCCTCCTCCTTCAGGACGGGCCCCATCGCAGCGACGGACCTTGTCTGGCAGACTTGGTCTGCACGTTTCCAACAACAGGAGACGTGCTGCATCACAGCAGGTGACGTTATTGCCCTCCGGGGCACGACGCACTCACACGGTATCAAGGCTTTCAACTCATGACCTCCGGGCGGAGCTTGATCGCCGATATCGCCAACAAGACGGCCGAGTCCATATTGAGCGTGCTCGTGAAAGACGAGAAGCTCAAGATGTTCCTGCTCCTGAAGGAGTAGGAGGAGGCTGTTTAGCCCTGGCCATGCATCTGCGTATGGTCAGGTGGCCACAGAAGTTCTGGCCTCACCTGCCGGAGAAGTTCGACGAGACCGTTAATCCTGTCGAACTTCTTCAGATTTACTTGGCAGCTGGAGGAAATGAGGCCGTAATGGCCAATTATTTCCCAGTGGCTATAACTGGGACCGCCAGGTCCTGGTTTATGAGCCTTCCACCCAACTCCATCAACAGTTGGGAGGAGCTGTGCCGGCAGTTCACCGCCAACTTCGGGAGTTCATACACCCGACCAGGCACTGAACTGGACCTTTTTGCAGTCGTGCAAAAAGGGGGAGAATCCCTGCGATCATTCATCCAGAGATTCTCTCAGGTACGAAACACTATCCCTTCTATCTCTAGCGCCTCTGTCATTGTGGCATTCAGACAGGGTGTACGGGATAAGAAGATGTTGGAGAAACTGGCTATCAAGGAGATCACCAGTGTCACGGAACTCTTCAGTTTGGCCGAAAAATGTGCCAGAGCTGCGGAGGGCCGTGAAATGCACTCCAAACCAACTCCGGAGGATCACAAGAAATCCTCCAAAGGAGAAGCCGCTACCTCCGGGAGTGGAAAGAAGAAGAAAAAGACCAACGACAAGAAGAAGCCGTCGGCCGGTGCATCCAATGCTGCAGCTGCTGCAGCTCCGGGTGGCCAGGGGCCACGCCCCGAGAAGCGACCTCGACCGTCTTCTGAAGACGGTGGCAAACCCAAAGTGTGGTGTCCAATTCACAAAACGAACAACCACAGTTTGGAAGACTGCCGGGAGGTCCAAAACCTTGTCGAGCGCTACAACAAGCGCCGGGAAGAAGCTCCTTTCCGACAGAGGGAAGGAAAACAAAAAGTTGACAAAGCTCCGGCTGAAGAGGAGTTAGGTTTTCAGGATCCCAAAAAGGTCCTGAAGGCCGTCTACACCTCCGTCGACGACGATTCCGACGTCTCTGACAACGAGCGTCGGAAGACCATGAACACCATTTTTGGTGGGTCATGGGACATCACCTCCCGCCGCGTCATCAAGACTATGCGTCGGGACATGGCTGTTGTAGCTCCTACAGCCAGGGCGGAGCCTCATCGGAAGTGGATGGACACAACCATCACTTTTGATGCTTCAGACTGCCCTCGAAGCATGGTTGGAGCAGGTCAGCTACCTTTGATGGTATCTCCTACCATCAATAACATCCAGCTCCACCATGTCATGGTAGACGGAGGTTCGGGGCTCAACCTCATAAGCTTCGAAGCTTTTACCAAGCTTCAGCTCCGACCTTCGGATCTCCACCCCTCCTGACCTTTCTCCGGAGTAGGTCCGGGAGCCATTACCCCACTCGGAGCTATTACCCTCCCCGTTACCTTCGGTTCCCGGGAGAAGTATCGCACCGAGAAGTTGGTCTTTGACGTTGCTCAGGTCAACTTACCCTTCAATGCCATCTTGGGTAGGCCTGCCTTGTACAAATTCATGGCAGCTGCTCATTATGGCTACCTGGTGTTAAAGATGCCAACACCAGTAGGCGTTCTCCGGATCCGCGGAGATTGTACTGCCGGAGTAACTGCTCTAGAAGAACTCCATGCGCTTACTACGGTGCAAGAGGAGGACTCCAGGCAGGAGCAAGCTCCAAAACCCCGAGCATTCGTCAGCGAGGCTCGACTTCTGCACCTCGTGTGCAGCCAAGCGGCGACACCGACATTCCCGTCAAAGTCGTCCAAATCAGTTCTGATGCCGCTCAGACCACCCGTATATCGGGGGGATTGAACGACAAATAGGAACTCGCGCTCATCGCTTTCCTCCGGGCTAATGTCGACGTGTTTGCCTGGCAACCGTCACAAATGCCTGGGATTCCCAGGGAAGTGATTGAGAACAATCTGAAGATCTACCCCGACGCCCGGCCTGTGCATCAGAATCCTCGAAAGCAATCCATAGAGCGACAGAACTTCATTCGGCAAGAAGTGAAGAAGTTGCTCGAAGCTGGATTCATCCGAGAAGTCTTCCATCCAAAATGGCTGGCAAACCCAGTCGTTGTGCCCAAGGCTGGCGGGGAAGCTTCGGATGTGTATCGACTACACAACACTAAATAAGGCATGTCCAAAAGATCCATTCCCATTACCTAGAATAGATCAGATAGTGGATTCCACCTCCGAGTGTGAATTACTGTGTTTCCTAGACGCATATTCTAGGTATCATCAAATCAGAATGTCTAGGGAAGATGAAGAGCATACCTCTTTCATCACAGTAGATGGATTGTACTATTATACAGCCATGCCATTTGGTCTCAAGAATGCAGCTTCAACCTTTGTACGAGCTATGTACACAACCTTTGAAGAACTCATTAGAGACATAGTGGAAGTGTATGTCGACGACATCGTGGTCAAGGTCAAGAACAAGGAGTCACTCCTTGACACCTTGCAGGCTGTCTTCGACAAGCTGCGGGTCACCCGCACAAAGCTAAATCCAGACAAGTGTGTCTTTGGGGTTAGCTCCGGAAAACTTCTTGGTTTCCTAGTAAGTCACTGGGGTATAGAGGCTAATCCGGCGAAGATCAAAGCCATTGAAGACATGCGGCCACCAGCCCGCATCAAAGATGTCCAAAAGCTAACTGGATGTCTAGCAGCCCTCAGCCGGTTCATTTCAAGACTGGCGGAATGGGCACTCCCCTTCTTCAAGTTATTGAGGAAGTCCGGACCATTCCAATGGTCTGAAGAAGCAGAAAAGGCGTTCCAGGAGCTAAAACAGTTCCTCACCACCCTACCAACTCTGGTAGCTCCGAACCCTGGTGAGCCTTTGTTGCTTTACATTTTAGCCACTGACGAAGTCGTCAGTATGGTCCTGGTTGCGGAGAGACCAGAACCATCCCATACTCAGGAGTACAGAACCCTTCAGGAGGGTCTGGAGGTTCCTGAAAGCGAGTCTAGGTCCCAGCTCCCAGACTTGAATCCACAAGAAGTTACTTCAGAAGACCCAGACCCCTCCGGGAGGGTTTAGGTCGCTTCTGAAGAAGCTTCGGGTTCCTCCACCCAGGATACGGAGGTCCCCGAAGAAAATCCGGATCCCTCTGGAGGATCCGGGTCAGTGGAGAGGAAGCTCCGGGCCCCTCCGGGAGGGTCCGGACCTTCAGCGCCCAGTGTACTTCATCAGTGAAGTACTACATGATGCCAAGACTCGATACCTAGAGGTGCATAAACTGCTCTATGCAGTTCTTATCGCCTCCAGGAAGCTTCGCCATTACTTCCAAGCTCACAAAATCTCAGTGGTGACCTCTTACCCACTTCGAGCAATCTTGCATAATCCCAACTCAACTGGGAATATTGCAAAGTGGGCAGCGGAATTGGCCGAATTCGATCTCGAATTCATTTCAAGGCAAGCAATCAAGAGTCAAGCATTGGCAGACTTCGTGGCGGAATGGACTCCCTCTCCATCAAACCCTGGGGGCCCCAATGAGCAGAAGCTGGAACACAAAGCTCCGGTCTTCACCGAGCCTCATTGGACCCTCTACTTTGACGGCTCCATGCAAAAGCAGGGGGCCAGAGCTGGAATCCTTCTCCTCGCACCAACCGGAGAGAAGGTAAAATACATGGTACACCTTGACTTCAAGGCGACCAACAACATGGCAGAATATGAAGCACTCATTTACGGACTAAGGGTGGCACTGTCATACGGTGTCAAGCAACTGCTGGTCAAGGGAGATTCACAACTCATCATTAAGCAAGTGAAGGGTGAATGCTCCTGCAACAATCTCCAGCTAGCTGCTTACCTCCTTGAAGTCCAAAGGCTTCAGAAGGACTTCGAACTCCTAGATCTCCACCATGTCCAGCGTGCCCACAACGCTGAAGCCGACGAACTCTCGACGAATGCGTCAACAGCTCAGCCTGCCGAACTGAGCGAAGGGGGCGAGATCAGCATCCCGAAGCTGACGGTCCCGATGGCCCTGTTACCATGGCAGCCATCAAGGGTCGTAGGTGCTGCCGGAAGCTCCGAGCAACCCAGCACGCAAGACTCAAATGCTCAAGTTAGTTCCGATGCATGGATCTCGGAGATCCGGAACTACTTGAAAGACAACATCCTTCCTGACGATGATGTATCCGCTGACCGGGTAGTCAGATTGGCTAAAAGATACACGTTAGTAGAAGGGGATCTCTACCGGCGCGGTGCCAACAACACCCTAATGCGGTGCATCACAAGGGAAGAAGGCTGCGAGCTCCTCGCAGAAATCCATGGAGGCGAGTGTGGGAACCACGCGTCTTCCCGCACGCTGGTTGGTAAAGCCTTTCGGCATGGCTTCTACTGGCCTACAGCACTCCAGGATGCAACTGAACTGGTAAAGAAATGTGAAGCATGTCAATTTCATGCAAAGCAAATTCACACACCGGCTCAGCCCCTACAAATGATACCTCCTACATGGTCCTTCGATGTGTGTTGGATGGACATCTTTGGACCTTTCCCAAGAGCCATCGGAGGTTACAAGTTCCTGTACGTTGCCATTGACAAGTTCACCAAGTGGCCGGAAGCAACTCCAGTTGTGACAATCAACAAGCAATCTGCTATCAACTTTCTGCAGTCCATTGTATGCAGATTTGGAGTCCCAAACAAAATCATCACTGGTAATGGGACCCAATTCACAAGCTCTGCATTTCAAAGATATTGCGAAGACCTCGGCATTCAAGTTTGCTACGCCTCCGTAGCTCACCCGGCAAGTAATGGCCAAGCTGAGAGAGCAAATGCTGAAATCCTTAAAGGACTCAAAATGCGCACCTATGAGCGCTTGAAAAAACATGGAGCCAACTGGATTGAAGAGCTTCCGCCCACTTTATGGGCCAACAGGACAACTCCAAATCGGTCAACTGGAGAGACACCCTTCTTCCTGGTGTATGGAGCTGAAGCAATCCTTCCTCCGGAAATCACCTTGGGGTCACTCCGGGTCCGGACCTTTGACGAAGCCACGCAGGACCAGCTCCGGCGTGAAGACCTAGACCTCCTTGAGGAGGGAAGGTGCCAAGCAGCTGTTCGGAATGCCCGATACCGCCAAGCCCTTCGGTGCTATCATCAGTGGCATGTACACAGCCGACAGCTCGAGGAAGGTGATCTGGTGCTACGGAGAATACAATCCAGAGAAGGGTCAAATAAACTCTCCCCCAGCTGGGAGGGACCCTTCCGGGTGATTAAAGTATCCTGTATCGGAAGCGTTGTCTTGGCTACCGAGGATGGGACACCTCTCCCAAATCCTTGGAACATTGAGCACCTCCGTAAGTTCTACACTTAACATCACGGAGGTGAGTCTGTAGTAACTTGAGGTGTATGTTATAGAGTCATTGTACAGAGTCGGGTAGTTCCTCCGGGAGAACAGCCGGACCTTTCCCGGAAGGTCCGCAAAGTTCATGCAACACTTGTCACAGTCTCAGGACTAAAAGTGTGGCTAGCTACCCTAGGTTAAACGAGAAATGAAACACGCTTAGCCTGGTTCCGTACCCTAAGAGTGTACTTGTTTCCCCTGTACCCCGGACCTATAATGAAATACATCTTCATGTGAAACAGACTCCACGTGCATTTATTTTGTACAGGCTCAACATTTTTCATTTTTCTCTTTCTTGTCTATAACAAAGACGTGCAATTCTTAAGAAATTTTAGTTTGAACGGTTCATATACGATTCGAGTTGTATTGTCGATTATTTTGGATTCAAATATTGTTCATGGCCCACTCGCCTGAATGCCGCCAAGCCAGCCTAGGGCCGGAGTGTGCTATCGACTTAGCCTGGTCAAGCACCCTATGTACGCCACTCTACCTACACCCCGGCAGGCCGAAGTAAGGCGGGTCCAAGTACAATTGGATTTGGAAGAAAAGACAACGCATTCGGTTGTATTTAGAATCGCGTTTGACCTAAACTTTTCTTGAGAATCGTAAGCCGCGACGAAGTTATAGGCAAGAAACGAATTTTACTATTTTTCTTGGCTTCAGTGTGCAGGAAAAATAAAAAATCTACGTTTATGGAGAAAAGCCGGAGCTAACAAAGCTCCGACTCCCCTAGGTGGCTTGAAATCAATGTTAAGCATTGAAAACGAGCATCACCGGAGCAACCAAGCTCCAGTAGAGCTAGGGGGGGCCAGCTGTCGACGCTAAATAAAAGATGGTGAGAAGACCCCACAAATAGGGTCTGTTGCCGACAAACTACGTGTTGGCAAAGGTCACTGCCGGAGCTACTAGCTCCGACACCCCAGAGGACTAACTATCGATGCTCTACGCGTTGATAGGGACTATTGCCGAAGCTACTAAGCTTCGACGATAGACAATGCCGGAGCTTCTAAGCTTCGACAACCTCAGAGGGCCTTCACTATCGAAGACTTCGGACCTACACTCTACAAGTTCGAAGCAAATGAGTCTTCAACAAAACACAATATCCTCTTGGTACATGTTCACAATCAAATTGTGTACATCTACCAGGGGGCCAAGTGAAGACAAAAGTGTTGAAGACAAAAAGTGAAATTCCCAAAAATTTAGGGATTTCATTCATCTGGAGACAAGGGATTACAAAATTGAGGAAGAAAAAGAGAGAATACAAGTGGGAGCTACGGAGATGGTCCTAGACCCTATGGAAGAACTGGGCGACCTTCTGAGCAACCTCCAACACGTTGGCTCGGGCGGCTTCACCTTCTCCTTCGACGGGACCTTCAAGCACCGGGTCTAGAGGGAATTGGGGATTTCGGCTGGTGTAGCACGTCAGCACATACTC
This sequence comes from Tuctoria greenei, assembly GCA_036927565.1. Classification (NCBI taxonomy): domain Eukaryota; kingdom Viridiplantae; phylum Streptophyta; class Magnoliopsida; order Poales; family Poaceae; genus Tuctoria; species Tuctoria greenei. The sequence goes on from JAYESD010000003.1 coordinate 224,205,313, forward strand.
TGCGACGTTCTTCGCCAGGGATTGCCCCTCAACCTCCAATTGGTCTGCGATGACGTCACCCACCTTGGAGAGTTTGCTACCTGCCGAGCTCAACGCCTGCAATGCTAGGTCCGGCTCTGGCTCCGGATCATTCGGACGCACAGGACTGAAGCCCATCGGTGTCAGCGCGTCGTTGGCCTTGCCCAGGAACTCCCAAATCTGTAGGCAGTCCGCAGTCCTCAAGCCCTTCAATTCTTCCAAGGATCTTCTAGCCGCCACCAGTTCAGAATTCTCGCGAGCGAGGCGCTCAACTTCTTTGGCATTTTGCTGATGTAACACCCTCATTTTCATGCATCATGCCCTACATGCACTCATATACATGTTTAACATTAACCCACATCAAGAGGAACAAGTTTAAAATTTATTTGGAGCAAAACCGCACTTAAAAATGTAGGAAAGTGCGGACTAGTCCGGTTTTGCTGAGGACTAGTCCGATTTCTCTCTGACTAAAAACGGACTTGTCCGTTTTTGCTGCGGATTAGTCCGATTCTGCCCCTGGAAACTTTCGGACTTGTCCGATTTTGTGCGGACTAGTCCAATATTCCATGAATCCTTGGAAATTTGCTAAGTCCCTGGACTTTTCCGGACTAGTCCGATGTTCCAGTGGACTTGTTCGTTTTTCCTTTCTGTTCAAATTCGGACTTGTCCGATGTTTGGCCAGACTTGTCCGATTTTCTCTCTGGACGACTTCGGACTAGTCCGGTCCTGTCCGGACTTGTCCGATATTTCGTGACTCCGAGATTGACCTTTTGTTTTACGACTTGTTTCTTGGGTTTCACGTTAAGTGGGCCTAGGTACGTCGTGCCTAACTCTTTTAGAGCCCATGTGGGACTCTAAACCGGCCTCTACTCATCCCAAAACTCGAAATCCATCTAACCCTAGCCTCCACCTCTATATAAACAGCTCCACCCCTTGGTTTGACATCTATTTGCCACTTTTCCACCCACCCAAACCCTAGTTCGTGGGGAGCCACCATCAAGGAGGGAGGAGAAGATCCCAAGCAAGAAGAAGAAGAGGAGGAAACGAAAGAGGATCAAGATCTCCACCAAGTTTCGTCCTTCACCACCAATTCATCTCCAAGTTCATCACCAACCCTAGACCATCAAGATCCAAGTGCTACCTCCAAGTTTCTTGGTTCATTGGAGTTATAAACACCTGGTATACCTTCTATTCTCTTTTCCTTACGTGAATTCAACCCCTAATCTCCAAATTTACGTCGATCTAGAAAACCCTAATCTGCTGATCTCGTCAAGTGCGGACTTGTCCGGTCCCTAGTGGACTAGTCCGATCTTTCTGGTTAAATTGTGTTGAATTAATTCTAAAATTTGATCTAATCAACTCCAAACCTGTATAAACTTGTTAAAAGCTATTAGAACTAGTTAGAGATCATTAAAAGCAATCTAGTAACAAGTTCTACCTTGCATTGCATTAATTATGCATGTCATGTCATATTGAGTAATATTTGTGCACTCTTTGATTGTGTTTCTTGTCTTGTATGTTTATTGTGTCAATTAGACGGATTTGCTCTAGAGAGTGCCACGGAGGATCTACAGCACCAGGAGTTTGAAGGCTTTGACCCTAATCAACTGCAAGAGCAAGGCAAGTGTCCTTGAAGCATATTGATCCTGTTTTTAAAATAAATGTTTTGTTTGCAAAACTGCATGCTTGTATCAATTTGATGGGAAACCCTATGGTAGGAAGTTTACTAGTTTTGTTTGACCACCCTTGTCACCTGGAATTTATGGTAGAGAGTCGGGAAGGTTTTTTTTCTTTTTGCTTCGCTTAATCAACTGGGATGGAAAAAAACTATACCAATCAAATTATTTATGCATGGATGAGATTCTGGATAACATGAACTGGTTAATATGGTATTGTAATGGGTGATCTAAGCAAGCCTGGTATGTGGATGGGTTGGATGCTATGATGGTTTGCTTGCTTTAGATCTAAGGACCGGTTCATGCGAGAATAAGCCAGGACTACAGTGCCACCACGAGGCCAAGTATGGGTGCGGCGTAGCTGATTAATTAGGGCTTTGCTAGTGCTGTTTGGACCGTTGTGGATGCTCGGGGAAGGGGTAGTCGGATTGGGTTTGTTGATGATTGGTGGGACTACCCTGGGATCCGAATGGCTCAAGAGGGGGCCCTTGGTTGAAGATGTGCTCAGTTGGAGGCATCGCCACCGGTGAAACCTCAGTGGGGTCTAAATAGGCTAGTAATCCCTTTGTAAAGGCTATTTTGTGATCTCTTGGCCATACACCAAAGGAAGTGTAATTGGCATGAGGGAGGTTCTTTAGTCGCCGACGTGTGATGAAATCACAAACACGTGGGTAAAGAGGTACAAACTCTGCAGAGTTAATTAGAACTATCATGATAGTCGTGCTCCCGGTTATGAGCGCCTGGATGACCTACATGATTAGAGGAAATTGGAATTTGGGATGGTTATGGTTTGGTAATGGTTATGTATGGTTATGGATAAATTTCTGGTATTGAATATGGTTATTGACGATGGTGAAATCTGGAATTATTGATGATGGTAATGAATTCAGTTTGGTATTATGGTATTACTCGTGATTATGATGGGATTATTTCACATACATATAATATACATATTGCTTTTCAAATTTTTTACTGTACTTTTCAGCACTTTGCCATTATTATTGTCGTCATTTGAATCAGCCACATGTCATACTTTCCACACTTGCTGAGTACGACATGTACTCACTCTTGCAATCCCCCCCCCAACAGTTGCAGGTCAGGATTGGGACTTTAATGGCGATAATGCAGAGTTCTAGGCCGTGTCTACCGTCAGCTTTGCCTGTGGTGTTATTGGAGCTGCGTTATACCCTATTGCTTATGCTGCCTAGCTGTTTAGTTTGCTTAATTAGTTTATTTCTGCTGCATTAGTTGAACTTGTCATTAATATTCATTAGAGCTTGTATTCGAGGATAATATGGTTTGTGTAATAAATTTGTTAATTAATCTTGTTATGTGGTAATTTTTTGTATACTCTTTTGTGATTGCACTCGTGTATGTGTGATGAACATCCTGGGCACACATATGCGTTAGCTTGGTTCATTTTCGGAACCGGGCGTCACAGATTAGTATCAGAGCCACAGGTTGACCGTAGGACGCAGCCTAGATAGAATGGACACCTTAGAGCACATAGGAGCACTCAGGAATCGATGTGTTTTTGCTTAAGTGTGCTGTTTGCTATATATATATTGTTTGCTTGTGTGCTTAATAGAGGATTTTGAGATGCCTTAGCATTGCCATGTCCACCTAGGCTAGTGTGGCTAGCTGTTTAGTTTATATCCCTTGATGCATATAGTTGGGGACGTTTCTTAATTCTTACCTATTGCTTTCTTCAGATGGTGAGGACTCGCAACCAGAGGGATGGCAATGATGAGGAGGAGAACAATGGAGTGCCTCAGAACAACATCGGACAAGGATCTACTCAGGGAGCTATCAACATTGAGCAGCTATTGGCTACGCAAAACCAGCTCATACAGACCATGATACAAACAATGGGACAGCTGCAGGCTGGCAATATCAACAATCAGCCACACATGCCTCCACCGCCACCCCCGCCTCCTCATAACCGATTGGGAGAGTTTATGAGGACTAGGCCGCCAACCTTTGCTCAAGCCGCAAACCCTATGGATGCGGACGATTGGCTAAAGTCCGTGGAGAAGAAGCTAGCCATTGTCCAATGCAGTGACCGGGAGAAGGTCTTGTTCGCTTCTCATCAACTCGTTGGAGCAGCTGCGGATTGGTGGGATTCCTATTGCAATGCTCATGAGAACCAAGAAAGAATCACTTGGGCCGAATTCAAGGAGAATTTTCGTTCTCATTATGTGCCCGAGGGTGTTATGATCTTGAAGAGGCAAGAATTTGAGAATTTAAGGCAAGGAAGATCAAGCGTGAGTGAATATCTCAATAAATTCACTCAGCTCTCAAGGTATGCGCCTGAGGATGTTAGCCGGGACAGCCGGAAACAATACTTGTTCATGAGGGGCTTGAACAATGAGATCCAAGTGCAACTACTCAACTGCGACTATGCCAATTTCCAGAAGCTTGTGGACAAAGCAATTGGGGTTGAGAACAAGATCCGTGAGATGGAGCAAGAAATCAAGAGGAAGGCGCCGTATCAAGGATAGCAACAAGAAAGCAATGTGCGCCCTCGCTTTGCGCCACCCAATGCGCCTCATTACAGCTCCTCTATTCCTGCCCAGCGCCCTGGTTATGCACCGCGCCCAACTCAGTTTGTGCAGCAGCGCCCTGTTATGCAAGCACCTAGGCCTCCAATGCCTTATGAGCCTCGTGCTAATTTTCCTGCTGCAAATGCTCAAAACCAAGCTCGTCCCAACAATTATGGTGGGGTTAAGAAATGTTATAGTTGTGGAGAAGTTGGACACTTTGCGCATCAATGTCCTAAGTCGGGCCTTGGTCAAGGAAGCAATGCACCAAGGCAAAACCCAAGACCTAATGGAGGACAGCCACAAGGAAGCCATGGACAGTAGAATTTTGCTCGTGGCAACGTGAACCATGTCTCTACGGAGGATGCTCAACAAGCGGATGACGTGGTCATTGGTATGTTTCTCGCCAACTCCAACCCCGCGACTATGTTATTTGATTCTGGAGCATCGCATTCATTCATTGCATCGAAGTATGTTGCCAAGTATAGTTTGCCTATCTCTCATATGAAGTTTACTCTGTTGGTTAAGTCTCCTGGAGGAGAGATGAGTACAAATATAGTATGTCCAAAAGTAGGCCTTAGAATAAGGGGGGTAGACTTCTCCGCCAACCTCATAGTTTTGGATTCTCAAGGATTGGACATTATACTTGGTATGGACTGGTTGAGGAAGCACAATGGAGTTATTGAGTGTGCCACGAAGATGGTGAAGTTGACCAATGAGGAAGGGATCACCGTAGAATTTGAAGCATCTCAAACCGCACCGAAGCAATTGGAATTGAATCATATGGACGGTGCCGCAATTGAGGAGATTCCGGTATTGTGTGAATTTTTGGATGTGTTTCCGGATGAGTTGCCAGGTATGCCACCTGATCGAGACATTGAGTTTGTTATTGATTTGATACCTGGAACTGCACCTATAGCTAAGAGGCCGTATAGGATGCCTCCTATGGAATTAGCGGAGCTCAAGAAGCAAATTCAAGAACAATTAGAGAAAGGTTTTATTCGCCCTAGTTCTTCACCTTGGGGAGCGCCCGTTCTATTTGTGGACAAGAAGGATGGAACACAAAGGATGTGTGTGGATTACCGAGCTCTCAACGAGGTGACCATCAAGAACAAGTACACCTTGCCACGCATAGAAGACTTGTTTGATCAGATGAAGGGTGTTTGTGTCTTCTCTAAGATTGATTTGAGGTCGGGATACTTTCAAATGAAGATTAGACCATCGGACATACCCAAGACAGCTTTTAGGACACGGTATGGATCCTATGAGTACACCGTGATGTCTTTTGGATTGACAAATGCGCCTGCCTACTTTATGTACCTCATGAATAAGGTCTTCATGGAGTACTTAGATAAGTTCGTTGTGGTGTTTATTGATGATATTATGATCTACTCGAAGGATGAGAAGGAACATGAGGAACACTTGAGGCTTACGTTGCAGAAGCTACGAGAACACCAATTGTATGCCAAGTTCAGTAAATGTCAATTCTGGTTACGGGAAGTTTCTTTCTTAGGCCACATTATTTCTGGAGGAGGAGTATCAGTTGACCCAGGGAAGGTGAGAGATGTGCTTAAGTGGGATCCGTCGCGAAATGTCAAGGAAATAAGGAGTTTTCTTGGGATGGCTGGATATTACCGTAGATTCATCAAGGACTTTTCCAAAATAGACAAGCCTATGACAGAATTGCTAATGAATGGGAAGGCATTCCGATGGACTCAAGCTTGTCAGAATAGTTTTGAGGAGTTGAAGAAGAGGTTAACAACAGCCCCAGTTTTGGTATTGCCGGATGTAAGCAAGAGTTTTGATATTTATTGTGACGCATCAAGACAAGGGCTTGGATGTGTATTGATGCAAGAAGGTCAAGTGGTCGCCTATGCATCAAGACAATTGAAGAAACATGAGCAGAATTACCCCACGCATGATCTTGAACTAGCAGCCGTGGTACATGCATTGAAGATTTGGAGACACTATATTCTTGGACATAGGTGTGAAATTTACACGGATCATAAGAGTTTGAAGTATATTTTCACACAAACGGATCTGAACTTGAGGCAACGAAGATGGTTGGAGCTCATCAAAGATTATGATTTGGGGATCAACTATCATCCGGGAAAAGCCAATGTAGTGGCCGATGCTTTGAGTAGAAAAGGAGTAAGTCATCAACTCACGGTTCGAGAGTTACCATTCGAGTTATGTAAGGAGTTTGAACGGTTGAACCTCGGGTTTGTAAATGAGACGGAGATGATGGAGTTAAACCCAACCTTGGAGCAAGAAATTCGAGAGGCACAAACCACAGATGAGGAGATCAAGGAAATCAAGGAAAGAATCGAAGAAGGGAGAGAATTCAGATTTGACGAGGATGAACATGGTACCTTATGGCTTGGAAAGAGGATTTTTGTGCCTAATGTGAAGCACATTCGGGAGACAATATTAAAGGAGGCACATGACTCGCCTTACTCGATTCACCCAGGTTGTACGAAGATGTACAAAGACTTGAAGACTTGCTATTGGTGGGATAGCATGAAGAAGGACATAGCCGAATATGTTGCATTGTGTGACGTGTGCCAACGAGTCAAGGCGGAACATCAAAGGCCAGCAGGGTTATTGCAGCCATTGAAGATTCCAGAGTGGAAATGGGAAGAGATTGGTATGGACTTTATAGTTGGATTACCGCGAACCCAATATGGCTATGATTCAATATGGGTCATTGTAGATCGGTTGACAAAATCAGCTCACTTCATTCCGTCAAGACCACATATACCACCGCAAAGCTAGCAGAATTGTATATGGAGCATATTGTGTGCCGACATGGAGTACCGAAGAAGATAGTCTCGGATAGAGGTTCTCAATTTACTTCCAGGTTTTGGCAAAAGTTGCATGAAGCTTTGGGAACGAGGTTGAATTTTAGTTCAGCATATCATCCTCAAACGGATGGGCAAACCGAGAGGACCAATCAGATTTTAGAGGACATGTTGAGAGCTTGTGCTTTAAAGCATGGGAAAAGTTGGGACAAAAGCTTGCCATATGCGGAATTTTCATACAACAATAGTTACCAAGCAAGCTTGAAAATGTCACCATATGAAGCGCTTTATGGGAGGAAGTGTAGGACACCTTTATTCTGGAATGAAGCAGGAGAAACTCAAGTATTTGGTCCGGATGTGTTGCAAGAAGCCGAAAAGAAAGTCCAAATAATTCGTGAAAACTTGAGGGCTGCCCAATCAAGACAAAAAGGCTATGCGGACAATAGGAGAAGGAAATTAGCCTTTAAAATAAGAGATTTTGTTTACCTCAAGGTGTCACCAATGAGAGGTCATAAGAGGTTTAACATAAGGGGTAAGCTCGCACCTCGCTATATTGGACCATTCAAGATTTTGGACAAAAGAGGAGAAGTAGCGTATAAGTTGGAGATGCTAGCTCATCTTTCAGACGTACATGATGTGTTTCATGTTTCCCAGCTCAAGAAGTGCTTGAGAGTACCGGAAGAACAAGTACCAATGGAAGGATTGGAATTAGAAGAAGATTTGACTTATGCCGAGCAACCGGTTAAGATCTCGGAAACTAAGGAGAGGGTCACAAGGAACAAGGTCATCAGATGGTGTAAAGTTCAATGGAAGCACCACACTGAAAAAGAAGCAACTTGGGAGCTAGAAGATGATCTCAAGAAGGAATTTCCCTATCTCTTCTCTTCCGCGTCGAATCTCGAGGGCGAGATTCATTTTAAGGGTGATAGGTTTGTAACACCCTCATTTTCATGCATCATGCCCTACATGCACTCATATACATGTTTAACATTAACCCACATCAAGAGGAAGAAGTTTAAAATTTATTTGGAGCAAAACCGCACTTAAAAATGTAGGAAAGTGCGGACTAATCTGGTTTTGCTGAGGACTAGTCCGATTTCTCTCTGACTAAAAACGGACTTGTCTGTTTTTGCTGCGGATTAGTCCGATTCTGCCCCTGGAAACTTTCGGACTTGTCCGATTTTGTGCGGGCTAGTCCGATATTCCATGAATCCTTGGAAATTTGCTAAGTCCCTGGACTTTTCCGGACTAGTCCGGTGTTCCAACGGACTTGTTCATTTTTCCTTTCTGTTCAAATTCGGACTTGTCCGATGTTTGGCCAGACTTGTCCGATTTTCTCTCTGGACGACTTCGGACTAGTCCGGTCCTGTCCGGACTTGTCCGATATTTCGTGACTCCGAGATTGACCTTTTGTTTTACGACTTGTTTCTTGGGTTTCACATTAAGTGGGCCTAGGTACGTCGTGCCTAACTCTTTTAGAGCCCATGTGGGACTCTAAACCGGCCTCTACTCATCCCAAAACTCGAAATCCATCTAACCCTAGCCTCCACCTCTATATAAACAGCTCCACCCCTTGGTTTGACATCTATTTGCCACTTTTCCACCCACCCAAACCCTAGTTCGTGGGGAGCCACCATCAAGGAGGGAGGAGAAAATCCCAAGCAAGAATAAGAAGAGGAGGAAACGAAAGAGGATCAAGATCTCCACCAAGTTTCGTCCTTCACCACCAATTCATCTCCAAGTTCATCACCAACCCTAGATCATCAAGATCCAAGTGCTACCTCCAAGTTTCTTGGTTCATTGGAGTTCTAAACACCTGGTATACCTTCTATTCTCTTTTCCTTACGTGAATTCAACCCCTAATCTCCAAATTTACGTCGATCTAGAAAACCCTAATCTGCTGATCTCGTCAAGTGCGGACTTGTCCGGTCCCTAGCGGACTAGTCCGATCTTTCTGGTTAAATTGTGTTGAATTAATTCTAAAATTTGATCTAATCAACTCCAAACCTGTATAAACTTGTTAAAAGCTATTAGAACTAGTTAGAGATCATTAAAAGCAATCTAGTAACAAGTTCTACCTTGCATTGCATTAATCATGCATGTCATGTCATATTGAGTAATATTTGTGCACTCTTTGATTGTGTTTCTTGTCTTGTATGTTTATTGTGTCAATTAGACGGATTTGCGCTAGAGAGTGCCACGGAGGATCTACAGCACCAGGAGTTTGAAGGCTTTGACCCTAATCAACTGCAAGAGCAAGGCAAGTGTCCTTGAAGCATATTGATCCTGTTTTTAAAATAAATGTTTTGTTTGCAAAACTGCATGCTTGTGTCAATTTGATGGGAAACCCTATGGTAGGAAGTTTACTAGTTTTGTTTGACCACCCTTGTCACCTGGAATTTATGGTAGAGAGTCGGGAAGGTTTTTTTTTCTTTTTGCTTCGCTTAATCAACTGGGATGGAAAACAACTATACCAATCAAATTATTTATGCATGGATGAGATTCTGGATAACATGAACTGGTTAATATGGTATTGTAATGGGTGATCTAAGAAAGCCTGGTATGTGGATGGGTTGGATGTTATGGTGGTTTGCTTGCTTTAGATCTAAGGACCGGTTCATGCGAGAATAAGCCAAGACTACAGTGCCACCACGAGGCCAAGTATGGGTGCGGCGTAGCTGATTAATTAGGGCTTTGCTAGTGCTGTTTGGACCGTTGTGGATGCTCGGGGAAGGGGTAGCCGGATTGGGTTTGTTGATGATTGGTGGGACTACCCTGGGATCCGAATGGCTCAAGAGGGGGCCCTTGGTTGAAGATGTGCTCAGTTGGAGGCATCGCCACCGGTGAAACCTCAGTGGGGTCTAAATAGGCTAGTAATCCCTTTGTAAAGGCTATTTTGTGATCTCTTGGCCATACACCAAAGGAAGTGTAATTGGCATGAGGGAGGTTCTTTAGTCGCCGACGGGTGATGAAATCACAAACACGTGGGTAAAGAGGTACAAACTCTGCAGAGTTAATTAAAACTATCATGATAGCCGTGCTCCCGGTTATGAGCGCCTGGATGACCTACATGATTAGAGGAAATTGGAATTTGGGATGGTTATGGTTTGGTAATGGTTATGGATGGTTATGGATAAATTTCTGGTATTGAATATGGTTATTGACGATGGTGAAATCTGGAATTATTGATGATGGTAATGAATTCAGTTTGGTATTATGGTATTACTCGTGATTATGATGGGATTATTTCACATACATATAATATACATATTGCTTTTCAAATGTTTTATTGTACTTTTCAGCACTTTGCCATTATTATTGTCGTCATTTGAATCAGCCACATGTCATACTTTCCACACTTGCTGAGTACGACATGTACTCACTCTTGCAATCCCCCCCCCCAACAGTTGCAGGTCAGGATTGGGAGTTTAATGGCGATAATGCGGAGTTCTAGGCCGTGTCTACCGTCAGCTTTGCCTGTGGTGTTATTGGAGCTGCGTTATACCCTATTGCTTATGCTGCCTAGCTGTTTAGTTTACTTAATTAGTTTATTTCTGCTGCATTAGTTGAACTTGTCATTAATATTCATTAGAGCTTGTATTCGAGGATAATATGGTTTGTGTAATAAATTTGATAATTAATCTTGTTCTGTGGTAATTTTCTGTATACTCTTTTGTGATTGCACTCGTGTATGTGTGATGAACATCCTGGGCACACATATGCGTTAGCTTGGTTCATTTTCAGAACCGGGCGTCACAGCTGAATCTTTTTAGCAACTCGTTTCTCGAGTTTTCCGAGCTCCTCCTCCCGGAGGTGGATCTTGTTCCGGCGGTCAACTAGGTCCTTCTCCCTGCCCCTCACTTTCTTCTCTCTGGCTGCGATGGCACACTCTTGCTCGTAGAGTTCCTGCCCCCGCACCCAAGCCTTCTCCTCCTCCTCCTCAGTGCAGCGCACTTCCAATTTCTTGGCGCGCTCCTCGGGGCCCTTGTCAGCCAGAGCCACCTTTTCGGTGAGCTCCTCCTCTCTCCTCAAAATGTCATCCCGCAGCTCAAGGAGTTTCTGCTCTTCATCTTCGAGCCTTTTCTCCCTCTCCTCAAGTGCCTCTCGGCGCTTGATGAGAGTAGTGTTAATGGCTTCCAGCCTTTCTTGGCGTTCATCAGTCGCACTATTAGCTACTTTGGCCTGCTCATAAATGGCTCGGGATTGAGCGTCGAGGGCGTGAGTCATGCTCTCCCTATCATCCAATAATTTGCCCCAATATTCCAGGCGGACCTTCTCCCGCTTAATCCATTCTTTGTCATTTGCTAGCCTCGACTACGCCAGCTTGGTCTCGAAGTAGAGCCGGTTACGCCACCTCCTAAGGGTTTGGTGCTCCTCTTCAAGAGCCTTACTGTCGTGGAAGAATGCCAGCTGAACTTGACGCAGACTGGGCCAGGCGTTGTCAATATACAATGACAACGGGATAGGTTTCGGACCTGCTGGGGTCTCCTCCGCTGGTTCCAGCGGGTTTTCAGTTACAAAAATTGGGTCCCACTCCACAAGAGTGGTCCCCTGAGCCTCTATGGCACTAGGGCTGTCCTCATGGATGGCCTTTGTCGCTATCAAGGAAGGTCCCGCTGATGAAGTTCCGACCTCCAGAAGTGGTTCCGAAGGCCCCGCCGCCAGGTCTTCAATTGCCCCCTCAGGCAGGGGGCCAGCAACCTCTTCTGGGCACTCCAGCGCAGCCGCGGGAACCTCCGGCGTCGTCATTCCCGGAGCAGGGGCTGCTTCTGGCTCCGGCCTGGGCACCTCCTCTACTGGGGGCTCGAGCGCTGATGCCTCTGCAACAATCGGCTCGGGAGCCGGAAGGTATTCAACATCAATCAGCCCTGCGGCCGGAGCTCCAACAACGACCGGTTCTGCGGCCGGTGCTTCAGAGGTAGCCGGCCCAACCGTCGGGACTTCCTCAACATCCGGCGCGCACGCCGGGACTTCAATTACCTCCAGCTCAACCGCCGTAGCTTCGACAATTTCGGGCTCTGGGGCCGGAATTACTGCTTCCTCCGGCTCAACGGCCGGAGCTTCCATCATCTCTACACCAGGACCCGGAGCTTCAACCTCCGGGGCAGGTGCCGCTGGCGCATCTTCTCTCCCGCGGTCCGGCGCTACCACGGGAGTCTCTGGGGATGAGTCGAGGTCCATGACCACGACAGCTGGCACCGGAGCTGTCGCAGCTTCAGCCACCACTTGGGGCGGCACCGGAACAGGAGCAGGAGCTTCCGCCCTCACAGCTTCAGCTGCTGTGGCTGAGGGTGGAGCCTCACTCCTCTTCTTGGGAACGCTGCAGATGATGGATGAAGAAACTTAAAAAAATAGTTACTACAACAAAACAATTGTCTGAGGTAAAGATTAAAAATTACCTTGGGAGGCTTCCGCACCAGCTTGCGCGGAACCTCTTTCCCGGGCGTTCTGGGCTGACCATAGCTGCCGCCGGCGTGGAAGCTCCAGAAGCCCCCCCCCCCCCCCCCCCCCCGAAACTCGTTGCAGCCACGGGCGTTTCGCCAGTCGAGGCCCCCCTCGATCGGGAAGAACCTCCAGACCTAGAGGCCTCAACCGGCCCTGATGTTGGAGTTGCATTCCCGGAGCTAGCACCCCGGGAGGACGCCACTGCGGGTACAGTCGCCGCGGTTGTAGAAGACCTCCCCCTCCGGGGAGAAGAAACTGATGCAGAGGTGGCAGGCCTGACGGACCTTCCGTCGGCATGCTGCAGCTTCCTCTTCCGGCTCAAGGGTTCGTCCGCCGGCTCCTTGCCCTTGCCGACGACCTCGACCCTTGGCTTTGGGGCAGGGTCGGAGCCACCTTCGGAAACCCCAGGGATCACCACCCTGGAGATCGATCTTCTCTCGACGACACCAAGGTCGTCAAGCATAGGCATCTTCCGCCAGAGCTCCCTGCTGAACTCTACTTCCACGTTCAGAGGGAGAAAAGCTGATGGCGGAGTCAAGTCGTCACCCGCGACGTCAATGCCATGCTGGAACTTCTTGAGATGAAACTCCAAGGTTGTCCCCGCCATGTTGGACTTTAGCCCGGTCTCGACCCGGTCGTCGTCCATCACACTGTTGAGGGCCCAAGCGAGTTTTTCTCTCCTCTTCAGCGGTGCCCACCTGTTGACCAGGAAGTTGCAAAACACCACCTGAGGAGTTAATCCTCCCTCCACGCACTGGCGGATCCTGGTCAGAGTAGGGTTGAAGGCATCCGCCAGCACCGGAGCTTCACTCCAGACTGTAGTGTCAATGTTGAGGAGGCCTTCGGGCAGCTCCAGCCTCTCGTGCTCCTCCACCCGGATGACTATCCAGTCCTTCTTCCAATCATCCCATTTCCCGGAGGGAAACGACCGGAGGTACTTGAATGGGCACTTCTTGCGCTTCACGAAGTAGTAGAAGCCAAGGTACTCATTGCTCCTACCGGTGGTATGGACAGTGAAGAAGGTCCGGAAGAGTTCAATGCAGGGGGGATGCCCACCCACATCTCACAGAAGTGGACAAAGATAGACACAAGAAGAATGGAGTGGGGGCCAAGGTGGTATAGCTGCAGACCATAAAAGTCTAGCAGCATCAAGAAAAAGGAGGAAAAAGGTGGGATCAACCCCACCATGGCGTACGAAGAGAAGTACACCATTTCGCCGGCGTGCTCCATCTCAAACGGGAGCTCTCCCCCAGCGCGGACCAGACGGTTGAAGAAGTCCGGGGACCATCCCATGAGGGCCCGAACCTTCTTCAGGTCACCGTCGGTCTTCAAACGGCTCTCGCAGAGACCCAACTCCATCGCAGCACATCAAGGCAAGAGAGGAAAAGCAAGCACAAGTTGGGAGTTTGAGCGCAAGATCAGATGAGAGGCGTAAATAACTCCAGACGCTGTGCACCTTCCTTCTTAAGTAAGCCCTCGCAATGCTTGGATGGAAACCGCAAGGAAGTCGAAAATACTACTCAAAAATCCTACCCTGCCGATGACAAGTGGGCCTGGGACCACTCTGACGATCAAGTCGAGGTTCTTACCCAGGCGAATGGTTGTCATCATGAGGCGGGAAGCCCGAAGGCGGTGGCCTGACAAGGCACACAGAACCGATACGATTTTCGTATCGGGAACCGGCGACCTTCAATTGCCTGAGATCCGCACGCCAAAGATCTCATCTGCCGCACACGGGATACACCACACGGCGAGGATTTAACTCCAAACCATCGCCAACGGAACATCCGAAGACCTTTGAAGACTCAGTTCAAAAGTCGCGAGGATGGACCCACCTCCAGCGGAATGACTTCACCCAAGGGGTCTTCCCCAGAGGTGGGCCCAGGGGGCCACTGTCGGTATCCTGGGAATCGTACACCCCTTGAGATTACAAAGATCTCGAGGGAAAGTCATGTACTTGATTTGAAGACCTTTGGAGGCCCACATTTCAGACATAACCGGACCCGCTTCTCCAACATGGTTAGTCCCAGGGTCGCCACGTGTACTATCAAACCGGAGCTACCGCCCACAAGGGGGAAGCTCCGGGCAATGTACCAAAATGTCACCCCCGGACCTAACCCCAGACCAAGGGAAGCTCTGGAACTGACACGTGTCAGGTAGCTCCGGAGCTATCTGTTTCCCACAGTATGCTCCAGAGCTGCCACGTGTCCAACCGTCGGATCTTCAGCCTCTAACCTCCGGAAGACTCCACAACGGCTCCGAATCTTCAAAGGGGAATCAAGGACTTCAAGACCCGATCAAGTGTCATTAATACTATATTAATGACACACGATCAGACGACCTTAATTACCAGTAACGGTGCTGTCAAAGCCCATAACTCGGTCATTAAGGGCAATTAAACGTGTTGAATGTGTATCAATATCAGTAACCGCCGGGGCCACATGTCGGGCCAGGCTAACTTGTAACGGCCTTCCCTTGTACTATAAAAGGATAGGCCGATGATACATAGGACACGCTCCATACACGCTCTATACACGCTCCATACACTCTCTGGACACACGCAGAACACATAGACGCGACAAGCTCACTCTGCACCCTGAACTCACTATGAGCTCATACATCCAATACAACACCAACACACCCCGTGGAGTAGGGTATTACGCTCAGGTGGCCCGAGCCACGTAAATCTTCGTGTTTACTGTGTCATTTACACTTCACCTTATTGAGTCTCCGCGCGCCCACACCGAACCTCAAACTCCTCTAACACTTTAGTAGTGTCGAGAGATCTGTTGTATCAAAACCACCGACAAGTACCAACCGCCTGTGAAGATCTTTACTTCTTCTTAATTAATATTCTTGATTAAATGTGGATCCTTTAAAAAGGAAAAATTCCACTTTCTTGTAATATTATTGATAAGTAAAGGTTACCATTAAATTTCAATTTATAAATCCTTTGAAATTGGTCAGAACATAAAAAACATATAACAATTGCTATTTTTCATTTTTTCTATCTTGACAAATATAATGCTTTTTTTCATTTATTTTTTCAGTGGACATTTTTATTCATCAAACCAACCTCCATGAATTTTTTTAGAATTTTTTTTAAATGTTTTTTGAATCAATGTGTGTTCATAATTTGATGAATGCCTCATATGTATATGAGCATTTAGTTAGAATGATGGATAATTTGAAGTTTGACATGTTGGAATGCTTTTAAAAAAATTAACAAAATTCATACATGTATAAATAATACAAATATGTTCATACAAACAAATTTAAGTGAAGAATCATTTTTTAATGAGATACACAAATGTGAATAATATGTGAGTAGAAATTAATTTGATATTTACCAAAATATTACAATGTCAGCTATACAAGCTTTAATATATTTGGTTCAGGTGGTAGATATTAATTTTATACAAATATAGAAGAAAGAATCATCGAATTTGGACTCAATTTGCAGAATCTAAACATGTTTGAGTATTTATATTGGAATCTAAATAAAAAAGCAAGGGATAAGGAAACTGAAGAGCCTCGGGCATTATCTCAGGCGTTTTGTAATGAATAACCGCCTGAGATAATCATTTTCTCAGATGGTTATTAATAACCAACCGCCTGTGAAAATTTTAAAAACCGTCTGTGAAAAATTGACGCCTATATAAAGACCCCTCGCCACAGTCGAAACGCAACCCTGGATAATTTTCCACCGCCGCAAGGCTACCGAAATATCCCACTGTCGCGCCACCGCCCAACCTGCACTGCCTCGCCGTCGCGCTGCCGCCCAGCCCCGCGGAGGCACGCCTCTACCTAGCCCCACATCGCGTCACAAGGTAACTAAGTAAATTCTCATAGTTTCCTTACTATGCATTGCATGCTACCTTTTTCTTTGTATATTTTCATAAGCTGCTAGTTTTGTGTGTTGATATATGGATTGTGTCCTTTTGCATGTGTGTACATATGCGTTTGGACTCAATAATTTGGTGACATGAATAGTTTGTTGGTATATGGTATTGGTATTGGACTCATATGTGTTGGTATATAGATTGTGTCCTTTTGCATGTGTGTACATATGCGTTTGGACTCAATAATTTGGTGACATGAATAGTTTGTTGGTATATGCTATTGGTATTGGACTCATAGGTGTTGGTATATGGATTGTGTCCTTTTGTAGTTTGTACCTATTTTGTGACATGAATATGATATTTAATTAATAGATGGTATTGTAATATATATATATATATATATATATATATATATAAGATGCATGAATTTTACCCGAACTTGTAAGTGTAGTTTTATGTGTTTTCTTTTTCAATATGTTACTTGTGTGTGCGTACCTCCTGCTTGCATATATTTCGAAGGAGTGATTAGGGTTAGCTTTCTAGGGAGATGGTTTTATAACTCACCCATTTAGTACCATCGTTGGATGGGATCCGACGTCAAGATATAACGGACCGGATCCCACCCAGACCTAGCCCATGCTACTAGGCCTGTTTGTCCCACAACTTCAATACTTCACCCCCGCTTGCCGCCTCCCGTCCGCCACGCTTTCTGTTTGTCGCCGATCTTAGAGTCTTATTTGACGTTGCTGCCGCTCTCCTACGTGCCACCTCTCTCTACAACTCTGTATCGACTTGGTATTACCGTAAAAACCTTGAGGACGACTGGACATCGACTAGGGTCAATTAGTCACCCTAATGAACAGACCTACATTAGTCGCCCTAATCATACTTGTTATGTCTCTGTAAATTCATTTTATAGAAGACCTTTAGAGAATATTTGTGGCCAAATTTGTAAATGTGACAAAATTTCTATTATTGAAGCATGGACCGTCGAGCGTGGATGTATAACATGCCAAGACCCAATCCTATGTACATTCATAATGTTGCAAATTTTATTGAAGCATCCAAGAGACATGCGAAGTTGCAAAAGATAGATGAATTTATATCCATGTATCGACTGCGAAAATAAGATTGCTTGGACAGATACTATAGTAATACAATCTCATTTGGTGAAAAGAGGTTTCAAAAAAAACTACACAATATGGACAGAGCATGGTGAGTTAGATACACATGATGTGGATAAAGATGATAAGAGAGGTTCAGATGATGATAATGTTCATATCGATGATGGTAGTGACAATCAAGATGGTGATGATGATGATGAGTTAGATCATGAGGAGATGTTGTGTCACATTGAACCATATGTATTGACTTCTATGGGGGCAAGCAAAGGTTTAAGTAAAATGGAGACATTGCAGAATGCGGCGATGGAGCTTTTATATGATGAATCAAATGGTTGTGATAAAGAGTTTACTACATTGCGTGCAGTCTTAGAACTACTAAAGTTGAAAGCTACGCACGGATGGTTCGATTGTAGTTTCTCTGATCTTTTGAATCTTATGGTAGAAATTCTTCCAAATCTAAATAAACTGCCCAGAAGCACTTATAAAGCGAAGAAACTTCTTTGCCCAATGGCACTAGGTGTGACAAAAATACACACTTGTGTGAACCATTGTATTTTGTATCGCAAATAGCATGAGCTCGCAACTAGATGCCCATTTGTGGTGTCAGTAGATATAAGAAGGACTACAATCACCAGTATGTTACTAACATGAAAAAGTCTCAGAAGAATAATAAGTTTATTATTGGTCCTGAAGGTGACGATGACGATACTTCTGGCGATACAAAAGGGAAGAATAAGAGAAAAATTCCTGCCTTGGTGATGTGGTACCTTCCGGTAATTGATCGCTTGAAGCGTTTGTTCTCAAACCCTAGGGAGACCGAACTTATGCGTTGGCATTCCGAGCAACGCAAGAAGAATGAAAAATATATACGACACCCTGCTGATGCAACGCAATGGATTAATTTTGATATTCAGTATCCAAAATTTGCAAAGGAAATCAGAAATGTGAGGTTTGCCTTGGGTACAGACGGAATGAATCCGTTTGGTGAAAAAAGGAGCATACACAACACATGGTCCATGGTCTTAACGATGTACAACCTACTGACGTGGTTGTGTCACAAAAGGAAATATATCTTGTTATCTGTTCTTATCCAAGGTCCGAAACAACCCGACATCGAAATTGATGTGTTTTTGGAACCTTTAATGGAAGATATGGCAAAATTGTGGAATGAAGGGGTACGTACATGGGATGAGTACAAGCGGGAGTATTTCACGCTAAGGTCAATGATATTCATTACCGTGCATGATTATCTCGGACTGTTTACATTATCGGGACAAATGAAAGGGAAGAAAGGTTGTGTAAGGTGCGTAGATAGAACTGGATTTCTATACCTCACTTCATCCAGAAAGACAGTGTACATGAGACACTTATGGTTCTTGACAGATACACACAAGTATAGGAAGATGAAAGAATAATTTAATAACAAAATCGAAAAAGATACTGCACCAAAACCTTACAGTGGAAAACTTGTGTTTGAAATGGTCAAGAACATTCATATTGCTTTCGGTAAGGACAAAAATTGTAAAGGAATTAAGAGAAAGAAAAGTACATCTTCGGGTGATACAACTGACATGGCTTTCAAGAAACAATCAATTTTTTTCAAGTATCTTCCGTATTGGAAGAATCTAGAATTTTGCCATAGTATTGATTTGATGCACGTTACAAAGAATATATTTGACAACATCATTGGGATCTTGTTGGACATGCCGAGGAAAACAAAGGACGAATTAAATTCACGTATGGACCTAGTAAATCTTGATTTGAGACCAGAGCTTCATCCAGTAGAAAAGGCAAACGGGAAGCATTACCTTCCCCCAGCCAGCTACAACTTGACGCTAGAAGAGAAAAAGCAATTTGCGAATGCTTGCGTGGGATCAAAGTGCCCACGAGTTTCTCATCCAATATCCGCAAACTAGTCTCGATGAAAGACTTGTCTTTATTCGGTTATAATTCTCACGACTGTCACATGATGATGACAGTTTTCCTTGCCATTGCAATAAGAGTCATCAAACCCGAGCATATAAAAGTTGTCATCACACGTTTGTGTTAATTCTTCAATGCAGTATCGTAAAAGGTGATAGCACATGAAGATTTAGACTATCTGAAAACATACATCGTCGAGACTATGTGCAAGCTTGAGATGTGTTCCCCACCATCCTTTTTCGATATGCAAGTACACCTAATCATACATCTTGTTGATCAGATAAAAGCATTGGGGCCACTATATTTACATCATATATTTTCGTTGAAGAGATATTTAGGAGTATTAAAAGGTTATGTGCAGAACCGTGCTCATCCAGAGGGTTCAATAATGGAAGGATACACCACTGAAGAAGTGATTGAGGGTTGCGCTGATTACATCAAAGATGGAAAATCGATAGGTGTGCCTACACCAGTACATGAGGGTAGACTACGTGGGAGAGGCAAAGTGGGTAAGAAAACTTTTATCGTTCAAGATTATAAGAATGTACATCGTGCACATTTTGGTGTACTACAATAGCTCGCAATAGCTGAGTCGTACATCGAGGAACACCAAATTGAGCTTCGTGATAAAAACCAAGACCGCACAGAGGACTGGATCATGAAAGAGCACAGAAGATATTTCACTGAATGGTTAATGGACAAAAATATACCATACAAAAACACTATAGAAGAGACAACAATGAAGAAGTTAGCTTCTGGCCCATCTGCTTTGGTGACATCATAGCAAGCATATGACATCAATGGTTACACATTTTACACTAAAGAAAAAGACGGTAAGAGTGTTGCACAAAATACTGGTGTTCGTATTGAGGCTTATGATTCACAAGGGCAAAAGACCACATACTTCGGGTTCATAGAGGAAATATGGGAACTCGATTATGGCGAAAGAATGGTAATGCCCGTATTTAAGTGCCAATGGGTCAAACATCCTGATGGTGTGAAAGTGGACAATTACGGGGTGACACTGGTAGACTTGAATAAAGTGGGTTATAAAGATGACCTGTGGGTTCTCGCTGATAGTGTTGCACAAGTTTTTTATGTTCAAGATTTAGAAACTGAGAAGATGCACGTAGTTGTTTCTGGAAAGCAAAATATTGTTGGGGTTGAGAATGTGGGAGATAATGAAGAGGAATTTAATCAGTATGAAGAGATGTACCTTTTCACCAAACCAAAAAACATCAAGTGCGTAGAGATAAGCATTAAAAAGAATACGAAACCCTATATGCGAGAAGATGTCAATGCTGGAAAAAATATATATAGCAATGCGAGATGATATATATTATATATATTTGTATCTTCTGAAATCAACTTAGAACAATGCTCTATTTCAGCTTTAGATAGCATGTTTCGAACATTATTAAATTCAATTTTTGTTTTGAAGCTTCTGTCAAGCTAATACCTTCACAGCAAGCTCTTGTAAATGCAAGTAACACCCAAGACTCATCATTTGGATTGTTAAAAGCTTCAATTGAAGTTTGACGATACTTCTCGTCCATTTGAGGGCTTGTTTGGATAGGAGTGGATCCACTTCAATATAAGTGGTTTCAGGTGGATTGAGGAGAAAAATAGTTCATTCTTCACTTCAATCCACTTCAATCCAATTAGATTGAGTACATCCAAACAAGCCCTACAAGATTTCTTTCTCTTCTCTCCATTTTGATAACTTACGAAGATACTACTTTATCAGTTCTAATAGTTGAATATATTGACTACAAATCAGTACCATCTCTCTTAGTGCTTTACACAAGCGACGAAGCATACAACTTCAATCACAAATCTTGTTTTTACCATTTTCATAGGAATTTTACCTTAATCTTTCAAGCATAGATTTATCAATAATTGATGCTTCTTCATCAGACATGTTAATGGCAATTACAAGTGAAGGGTGTGTAAAAGCTAACGAAATCTCAATGGGACTGAAGACAAAGAGATGATGCATATGAGTGACAATGTCAAGGTTAGACAGCATGAAGCTATGATGATAGCCTTCAACAACATGAAAAGTGATGCCAAGGTTATGCTTGCATCAACCAAGACATGTTGTGAGAGTATAACACTTGTTGGGGCAAGCATAACCTTGGCCAAAATCAGAAATCACGCCACCGTGGATTACTCTGAAGCCGCCATGGATTACTCTGAAGTTTACCAAGCACGCACGGAGAAAACTCCAGAGTAATCCCTAGCGTCTTCAAAGTAATCCACGGTGGTGTGATTTCTGATTTTGACCAAGGTTATGCTTGCCCCAACAAGTGTTATACCCTAACAACATGCCTTGGTTGATGCAAGCATAACTTTGGCATCACTTTTCATGTTGTTGAAGGTTGTCATCATAGCTTCACGCTGTTTAACCTGGACATTGCCACTCATATGCAGAATCTCTTTATCTTCAGTCTGATTCAGATTTCGTTATCTTCGACACATCCTTCACTTACAACTGTCATTAACATGTGTGATAAGGAAGCTTCACTTATTTCATAAATCCATGCTTGAAAGATTAAAGTTAAATCCCTATGAAAGTGTAAAAACAAGATTTGTGATTGAAGTTGTTCGCTTACTCGCTTGTGTTAAGCACTAAGAAAGTAGGTACTAATTTCTAAGTCAATATATTTAGGCATTAAAACTGAGAAAGGAGCATCTTCCTAAGTTTTCAAATAAACAGGAGGGAAAGAAATCGTTCAAATGGATGGGAAAATCCTTCCAAGGATCGTCAGGCTTCAAATTGATGCTTTCAATAATTCAAATGATAAGCCACGGGTGTTACTTGCATTTACAAGAGCTTGCTGTGCAGGGATTAGCTTGACAGGAGCTTAGCAATATCACAAGCGGTTTTTAAACTACACATTTACTTGTATCTGTTTTCTGAGCACAAGGGATGTTCAACAGCCGTATACGAGCACAATTTGGACATAATTTGCAGAATCTAAACATGTTTGAGTATTTATATTGGACTCAATAATTTGGAAGTTTGGTCTTTTAGATATTGATGTATCGGACGCGTATCCGATTGAAGGAGGAGCGCTTGGCGTGACGCAAGAACCATCCCCATGTATGTACATATGGCACACCGGTCACATGGTTGTATATGCATATGTATCTACAATAGACTGCTGAACTTAACTGTAGTTTTGTTTTTCCGTCTTGTTTGTTTTTGGTATTTTCAATTTCTCTGCGTAGGGTTTCTCTGCAAAGCCTGAATCGGGAGATTTATTGAAGTGGCAGTGCATCGTCCCCGGTAAAGAAGGGGTAAGTCATGAAGAACAAGCACAATATGAGTTTAACCATCGTCCTCCTATTAATAAATTTCCTTTGTAGACTGAATGAGAAGATGGTTACTACCCCTGACAATCTCCTTCTCTAAGGACTATCCCTTGATGCCTCTAAGATGCGTCTTTCCAAGTGGGTTCTTCCACCCAAATGTCTATCGCTCGGGAGCACTCTGCATTGGGATTCTTGATCAAGAGACTGTAAGATAGACCTATTTTTCTCATGTAATTAATACTTAATTTTTGTCGAACTTATTCGAACTAGTTTCTTATATTACTTAAATTATATTTCATAGGAGTGGTGCACTGGTTTTACAATCAAAACTATACTACTTGAAGTTTAGCGTTTGCTGCATCAGCCAAATGCTCCCGGTGTTGAAAATGATTGCTATAATCTACTTATCAAGGTTAGATGACACTTTGACTTATTGAACAATGTAGGTTATTCATTCCTCTTTCGACATTTGTTAATTTAAATAATGTCAATATTTTTAGGATTCAGGGGAATATAAGAGACATGTTCGGGAGCAAGCAGGACGATACAATTTAGATTGATCGATGGGAGCTTTAGGAATAAGTTTAGATTCGAATTTAGTTTAGAGGGCATGCAATGTATGATCGATGGAATTCATCGAGTTGCAAATTATCTCTGAATTGCAATGTCATTGCATTTGTTTATGTATTCCAAATAAATTCCTTAATTGCAATGTCATTGTGTTTGTTTATCCCTGCAACGGATGCTCACGATCTAGGGCACTCTGGCATTTTCGGGACCACAAAATAAGTGGAAACAATGATCTTCTCAGGCCGTTCTTCAATGAAAACTGCTTGTGATAATTGAACAACTACATACGGTTCTTACACAATGACCGCCGGTGAAAATGCATGATCTTCTCAGGCTGTTGTTAATTAAGAACCGCCTGTGAAGTTTATTACATTACAGGCGGTTCTTAATTAATAACAGCCTGAGAAGATCGAGTATTTACTCAGGCGTTTGTTTTTTTAAATCCGCCTGTGTTGTTCTTTCATCACGGGCGGTTATTGTATCATTTGTCATCACAGTCGCATATTTTTAAGGACCGCCTGTATTTGAAAAATTGAGGCGCATGTAAAAATGCTTTTTTAGTAGTGTCTGGAGAGGCAGGATGGGGTGGTGCTGCTTCAGGTGCAGTCTTGGGCGCCGGGACCAACAGAGCAGAGCGCGAACGTTGGGCCAGTGATTTGGAACGGCACCGTTCCCATCCCTCGTCACGACAAGGCACCTCCCGAGAGCGAAGGTGTACTAGGGAGGCTGAGTGATGGCGCCCCCGAGTGTTGAGCGTGTAGGAGGTCACATGGAGCCACATCCTGAACGTGATCTAGCGGTGTTGTGGGCCCCAACTGCAGAGCGTCCACCACAACTATGGTCGCCGAAGAGGTTTCTCCGATGATGCGGGCGCCCGCCGACGTCCTGGTCGTCGTCGTCATGGCTTTCTCGTCGGCTGTCGTGGTTATTGTTCTGGCATGTCGCTCGGGGTAGGGGGCGCTGCGGCCCCACAATGTCATCCGGCACACCCGGCATCCAGTCGAACTTCTGGGGATGGGGATAGGATTTCCAATCAGGCCCATAAGAGAGGAAGCCGGGTAAGACGATGTCAGGCAGGTTCACCTCCGAGGCACTTGGAGACCGGCGTGCCGGGGTGGATCAGTCCTAGAGTTCATCCAGATGGATCACAAACTGCACCCGAATGCCCTCAGGAGGATAGTCCATCGCAACATCATCCAGGGGGCGAGGAGGATGCTACGGTAGGAAGCAGACAAACTTGGTGCATGGGAGGCAGCTCGGGTCTTCCATCCAAGCCCAGAACACACACATCTTCGTGTTCTCCCTGGTATAGGATTGCTCATCGAAGTGATCAAACAAGTAGTGATCACCAAAAATATGGTGGATGCCCTCCTCTGTCCAGAGATGAAGCGACAGGTCTTCAACGAAGATCTTCGCAAGGTAGGTCCACTGGATCGGGATAGACCATACCCTCCATGGTTGAACGGCGAAGCTGACATTGTCGACGAAGATTGTCACACCTGGTCCCAACAAGCTAACCAGATGCATTCCACATGTATGCCAGGATCAGTTCATTCATACATGTGTAGACGAAAAGTAAATAGTATCATATTACAAGCCATGTTCGAAATACAAATAGGTCTTACAACAACGACCCGTAGGTCTCAAATAAACAACAGAAAAGCAAATACATAGATAAGCATGAAGATAGCAGCAGCGTGATGCTTTCTCCAATCCACAGGCTGTTGCGCGAGGGTACGCCCGCCTAGAATGTCTCCTCCGGATCGGCGTAGAACTCTTCGTTTACTGCTTCTTCTTCTTCATAGTCTGGAGGGGGAAGGAGAGAGGGAATCGCTTTGAGTACATGGAGTACTCAACAAGTGTGGGAAGAGAGATGAAATGAAGGCTACAACAAGGAAGGCTCATATTGGTTGTTGGCACTAAGCATTACCTATACCTTAGCTTTCATTAAGCAACCTATAACTAGGTGATTCCACCCAATCAAGATTATAGTAAAAATAATGAGTAAATAAGTAATAGCACAAATGTATTTCCAATCCATAAATCCCACCATAATTCTCAACCATGTACTAATTATGAAATCGACACCAAGCCGCTCTTGTCCGTGAGCACGGCTGTCATGACAGTTTCCCAATCTCTGTAGAGAATGTATCCTTTACCCACAAGCCATGATTTCATCCTCTGTTGCCAGGTGAACTAAACAAACCTCCCTGATGCCCGTGTCCTGTCGGTCACATTACACACTTCCGTAGGTGTGCGCCAGGAGATCACTACGAGGTCTTTACAAAGGTCCTCCCGACTAGTAACCGGCCCTCTGAAGTTTCAACGCTCCGGCACCTAGAGTCCATTTTACCTCCGCCAGGAGAAGTCCACTCTTGAGCCATGCGGATCACAAGGCAGATACGCTGAACCAATTCCCCGCACTTTCCAACTACCAGCACTAAATCGGGAGAGGCCCAATTAATTGACCAGGCTGCCCCATTCTTAGTCTTGTGGCGATACTGTATGGCTTAGTGGCTACCCCATAAACCGGTCCTTAGAATCCGGCAAAGTTCAATCCCCAAATCCCGGGTCTCGTGCGTATTGCACCATACCATTCAAACCAACCCGCCAGATTCCTACTTACTACAATCCATTTCCAACATCATAATCATAGTCATAATAGTAAGTCGTGAATAATAAGTGTGGTTAATGTTCTCCCACCCAACTTGTATGCATGGCTAAGCGTAAAGTAAATCCCATAACCATTCCTCCCGTAACCCAAGCGACAAGGTAAAGGTAACACAACAGGGCATAGCATAGGATTCATATTAATTAACATGCAACTAACTAAACCCTTAAAGATGTGCAAGATGGTCAAGGACACTTGCCTCTTTCGAAGTGGTTGTCGAACTGGAGTTCCTGGAAGTTGGTCTCCGGCTCGGGAACCGGGTCTATTCGAAGAGAAATAACATGCAATAAGTACTACATACAATGCTAGACATACACATGCACACAATCACAAAAGTCTACGCAATTACGTACCTACGAGAGATTCAATGTGTATGTGCATTAGTTTACTTGATGATATTTATTAATGGTGAATTTTATGTGTTAGAAATGTGAATTACCATTTTATAACACTTTTACAATTATTTTTATGCTTAATATACATTTTTGGGGATTTTCCTACATGTAAATATATTTATTTATGATTATTATATTATTTCAGATTAAAATAATGCATGGAATAATTTTTAATGTTGTGTGATATTTATTTCTAGGCTAAAAATGATTTTATATGATTTATCCTCAATTAAGTATATTTTCTATAACATTTCCAGTGGCAAAATGTATTTTAAACATTTTTAATAAATTTTTCCATGGTCAAAATATATTCTATTTGCACTCTACAAATTAATTACAGCATAAACATATTTTATACCATTTTTCCTACTGTTTTCTCATTTACTTGCTATTTTTATCTATTTCCTACACATTAAATACTCCTATAAACACATTTCAGCAATTAAATAAAATACCAGGGGCTAGCTGACAAGTTTTCCATACTGTACAGGGGGGTAAAACCATAATTCCATAAGTTTCCAGGGGCTAGGTTGGTTAATTCACTGATTAAATCCATTTTCAGAAAGTCCAGGGGTTAGATTGTTAAATCCAGGGGCTAGATGTGCATTACTGCTAAGCTCAGGGGGTAACTAGCAATTTTCCGAGGGACTGGGTTAAAAACCGAAGGCGGGAAAGGGCATTCAAATGTGGGCCATTGGATCTGCACCGGATGGCCCGGATTTTAAATAACCAAACTGGTGTGCGGGATCTAATCCTAGCCGTTGGCCGGAAATAGACGGCTCTGGTCGAGCCACGTCGGCTCAACCGACGTCAGCGCTGCGCGCGGCGGCGCCCGACGGCCGGCGGCGGCGATCTCGCCGGAGATCACCAAATTCGAGCACAAACTACCCTAATTCTCGGATCTAAACGCGGGAAATCGAAGAGGGAGGCAGGGCAATCTCACCAGAGGCGTTGATCGGGCTCGGGGAGGAGCAGAGGGCGCCGGCGACGGTCGGAGGTGGCGGAGCTCGTCGGAGTTCGACGATTCCGGCGGTGCAGTGACGTTCTACCCGAGCAAGTGTGTCCGGCGTGCTCCTAGTGATGCGGCGATCACGTTAGGCCAAGAAAGGAGAGGACAGAGGGGGTTGCATCGACGGGAACGCGAGGAACGGCAGCACTTACCGGCGACAATGGCGCTAGGGTTGGGGAAAGCTCAGGGAAAGGGGAAAAATGGGGGTGCCGGTTCCTTTATAGCGCGTAGGGGGGGTGCGATTGAGGCGTGCGTGTGAAATTCGACGAGGGGGAAGTGGATCCGAGGCGAGGGGAGTTGTGGGCGCGGGGTAGATCATGGTGTGGCGTCGGTTGCGCGCGGGAAGAGAAGAGAGGGGGGTTGAAGGTGCCGACAGGCGGGCCCGGGGTGGCAGCGGGAGAGGGGAAAGGGAGGGCGGCTGGGCTGGTGGGAAGGAGATGGGCCGCACCCAGATTCGGCCCACGCGGGGGTTTTTCTTTTATTCCTCTTTTTCTTTTCTATTTCTTTTGGTTTTGATTTGAATTTCAAATTATTTCGAAGTCTACACGTTTGAATTCAAACTTTCACACCAAAATGCCAATTCAAAAGTATACTAACATGATTTGGAAGAGTTGATTAAAATTTTTGAAATTTTTGGGTGTTACAACTCTACCCCCCTTAAAAGGAATCTCGCCCTCGAGATTCGGACGTCCTAAGAGAAAAGATAGGGAAATTCGGCTTTCAGGTCTTCTTCTTTCTCCCAAGTTGCTTCTGCTTCCGAGTGATGTTTCCATTGCACTTTGCACATCCGGGTGACCTTGTTCCTTGTAACTCGTTCTGATGTATCAAGAATCCGTACCGGTTCTTTTGCATATGAGAGATCCTCTTGCACATCTATAGCTTCCATGGGTAACTGTTCCTCAGGCACTCTTAAGCACTTCTTGAGTTGTGACACATGAAACACATCGTGTACATCCGAAAGTTGGGACGGTAGCTCGAGATGATAAGCTACCTCTCCTATTCTTTCTAGTATCTTGAACGGACCAATATAACGAGGTGCTTGATTTCCCTTCACTTTGAACCGTTTTAGGCCTCTCACTGGCGATACCTTGAGGTACACAAAATCTCCAACCTCAAAATTTAGATCACGATGTCGAGCATCTGCATAGCTCTTCTGCCTTGACTGTGCCGTCTTCAGGTTGTTTCAGATCTCTTGCACTTGTCTTTTGGCTTCCCTTAGTATTTCCGGACCAAACACTTGACCTTCTCCTGTCTGATTCCAGAACAAGGGTGTTCTACACTTTCGCCCATACAATGCCTTGAACGGGGACATCTTGAGACTAGCTTGATAACTGTTGTTGTAAGAGAATTCCGCATACGGTAAATTCTTGTCCCAACTCTTGCTATTCTTCAAGGAACAAGCATGCAACATATCCTCCAAGATTTGATTTGTCTGTTCTGTCTGACCATCCGTCTGTGGGTGATACCCTGAGCTGAAATTAAGTCGAGTGTCCATTGACTCATGCAACTTCTGCCAGAATCTTGAAGTGAACTGGGTACCTCGATCAGACACTATCTTCTTCGGGACACCATGCAAGCATACAATCCTTGCCATGTATAGTTCTGCCAACTTTGAGCCATTGTAGTTTTCCTTGACCGGTATGAAATGAGCAACTTTAGTTAAACGATCCACAATGACCCATATGGAGTCGTATCCTGACTGGGTCCTTGGTAACCCCACAACAAAGTCCATGCTTATCTCTTCCCATTTCCATTCGGGTATCTTGAGTGGCTGAAGTAGTCCGGTAGGTCTTTGATGTTCCGCCTTGACCAACTGACACGTGTCACACAAAGCCACATACTCGACCACATCACGTTTCCAGCCAAGCCACCAATATCGATCCTTGAGGTCTTGATACATCTTGGTACTTCCAGGATGAATAGAATAAGATGAATCATGCGCTTCTCTCAATATCAGTTCTTGGATCTCCTTGATATTCGGCAAACATATCCGCTTTCCCAACCATAAGGTTCCATGTTCGTCTTCCCTAAAATCTGGGGCTTTACCAATCTTCATCAACTTCTTGAGCTTCTGGATCTTCTTATCTTCCTTTTGGCCTTCTCTAATGTCTCGTTCCAACGTAGAATCAACTTCCATAGCTACCGCATGTGTGTTAGACACTATGCATAGGTTCAATATTGCAAACTCCTCACATAACTGCGGTTGATGAGCTTGTATAGTCATACTGTTGCATTGTGGATTCCTACTCAAGGCATCTGCTACCACATTCGCCTTTCCAGGGTGATAGTTGATCCCAACATCAAAATCATTAATTAGCTCGAGCCATCTTCGTTGTCGGAGATTAAGGTCGGGTTGAGTAAAGATATACTTCAAGCTTTTGTGGTCGGTGTAGATTTTTGTTCTCTTCCCCATCAAGTAGTGTCTCCATAGCTTCAATGCATGAACAACGGTTGTTAACTCCAGGTCGTGGGTCGGGTAATTATTTTCATGCTTTCTAAGTTGTCTTGAAGCGTACGCCACTACATGTCCTTCTTGCATCAAAACACATCCCAGTCCTTGTCCGAAAGCATCACAATAGATCGAGAACTCCTTTTGCATATTGGGCATAACCAACACTGGAGCAGTAGTCAATCTCTTCTTCAGCTCGGCAGAACTCGCTTCACATTCTGGTGTCCACTTGAATTTAGCATCCTTTTCGAGCATCTTGGTTAGCGGACGTGCGATCTTTGAGAATCCCTCAATGAATCGTCGATAGTAACCAGCCATTCCCAAGAAACTTCAGATTTCTCCCACATTTTCTGGCATTTCCCATTTGAGAATACCTGCCACTTTACCTGGATCTACTGATACTCCTCCTTCTGATATGACGTGTCCCAAGAATGATACTTGCTTCAACTAGAACTCGCACTTGCTGAACTTAGCGTATAATTGGTGTTGGCGCAACTTCTGTAGTGCCAACCTCAGATGTTCTTCATGCTCTTCTTCATTCTTGGAAAATATCAAAATGTCATCAATGAATACCACCACAAACTTGTCCAAGTATTCCATAAATACCTTGTTCAT
This sequence comes from Tuctoria greenei, assembly GCA_036927565.1. Lineage (NCBI taxonomy): Eukaryota > Viridiplantae > Streptophyta > Magnoliopsida > Poales > Poaceae > Tuctoria > Tuctoria greenei. Next base: position 224,235,709 of record JAYESD010000003.1, read on the forward strand.
GAGGTACATGAAGTAGGCAAGAGCGTTGGTCAACCCAAATGACATAACCATGTACTCATAAAGACCGTATCGAGTGACAAATGCAGTCTTGGGAATGTCCGAGGGTCGAATCTTCAACTGGTGGTAACCCGAACGAAGATCAATCTTGGAGAACACACATGCTCCTCGCCACTGATCGAACAAATCTTCAATCCTCGGCAGTGGGTATTTATTCTTGATGGTCACCGCATTTAATGCACGATAATCAACACACAATCTTTGTGTGCCATCCTTCTTAGGTACAAAGATAACCGGTGCTCCCCATGGCGACAAGCTAGGTCGGATGTAACCTTTCTCCAATAACTCCTCGATGTGATCCTTCAGTTCCGCAAGCTGTTTGGCATCCATTCGGTATGGCCTCTTATATATCGGAGCCATCCCAGGTATAAGCTCGATAATGAACTCAAACTCCCGGTCAGGTGGCATACCAAGTAGCTCTTCAGGGAATACATCTGGAAACTCCCTAACCACTTTGATTTCATCTACTCCTTCAACTTGATTAACCTGAACCCTTGTCACTGGCGTTGGATCAGGACTGAACTCAACCTTGGTGCCATCTGGATGTGTCAAACAGACCATCCTGGTTGCACAATGGATCACCCCATTGTATCTTGCCAACCAGTCCATTCCCAAGATAATGTCCAACCCTTGTGATTCAAGGACTATGAGGTTCGCTGAGAAGGCTACCCCCCTTATGTCTAACCTTACATTAGGGCATATTTGCCTTGTTATCATTTCTCCTCCAGGGGTGTTGACTATAAGTTGATGAGTCATTAAATGCACTACCATGTCATGCCTTCTTATAAATTCTCTAGATATGAATGAATGGGTGGCACCAGAATCAAACAACATCGTAGCTATATGAGAATCGGCAGGGAACGTACCAACAACCATGTCTGGTGCCTCATTGGCTTCCTCAATCGCCACATGATTGACCCTTCCACGTGTAGCTTGCTGCTGCGATGACCTCTTTGGGCAACGAGTGGAGTAGTGCCCTACCTCTCCACAGATGTAGCATGTAACCCCTGCATTGTTACCTTGAGCTTTATTACCCCCATGGTGGTTCTGTTGCTGCTGGCCTGCAGGGCGAGGTGCTGGAGCTGCGGGGCGAGGTTGCTGCATTGTTTGGCGTGGAGGCTGTGGTGGCTGGCGCATCTGCTGGTTGTAGGGCGTGGGTGGCCTGTAAATGGGGTTTTGGAACCTGTGGCCTGTGTTGGAGTTCATGGGGCGGGTCATAGGTGCCATAGGCTGAGGGGTGAAGTGGGGGCGCACATTACTGCCAGAAGCATGCCCTTGAGCTAGCTTTCTCTTCCTGTCATCCTCGTCCAACTCTTTCTTGGTTCTTTCCACTTCGAAGGCCTTGTCAACCAACTTCTTGAAGTTTTTGTAATCACAGGAGGACATGGCGAACTTCAACTCTTTGTCCAGGCCCTTCTTGAAATGGAACTGTTTCTTGGAGTCCATGTCCACATCAGTGGGTGCATAACGAGACAATTGAGTGAACTTGTTCAAGTAGTCTCGCACACTCATGCGGCCCTGTTTCAGCATGAGGAACTCCTCACGTCTTGCCTGTATCTCTCCCTCAGGCACAAAGTGGTTGCAAAAGTTAGTCTTGAACTCATCCCAAGTAATAGCTTCTGGGTTCTGATGGGCTTCAGTGTAAGCAACCCACCAATCAGCTGCAGGCCCTTGAAGTTGGTGAGAGGCCAGCAATACTTTCTCTCCTCCTTCACATTGAACGATCCTCAACTTGCTCTCGTCTAACCTCAGCCAGTCGTCAGCATCCATCGGCTCAGTAGGGGTGGCAAACATGGGTGGATGGGTGTTGAGGAAGTCTCTCAGATGGGATCTGGGCCCAGGAGGTGGAGGTGGTGGTGGAGCTTGCTACATGTTGGCTACTATTTGAGTGAGGTTGTTGAGCAGTTGGGTCTGTATGGCCATCATCTGCTGCATCTGCTAAGCTGCTGGTGCTCCTCGAGCACCTCTACCGTGCCATCCTGGAAAACCCTCAAGTGCCTCATCGTTGGGTGGAATAACCCTTCCACGACCTCTGCCTCTACCGGCCATCTGTACGGGAAATAACTGAAGCTTTTAGGGTAATAGACACGATATAGAAGAGTATACTATAGTAAACGATCCCAACTACATGCATCAAGGAGAATATCCATACAGAAAGCAAATCCATGAACAACTGACGTGGATGTGGACAAGATGCCTGAGGCATTCCACAACTCACGTCCCACACAAACACACTATGAAGCAACTAACTCAAACATAAACATAGATACACAACTGAAGACTGGAGAGGGCGTAGCTACACGCTCCTACGAACTAAGGGTAGGTGTCTTAAGTCGTTGATGCAGCTGAGGAGTACTCTCACTCCTTGGGGTCCTCGTCCATGTACTCCTCCGGGTCCTCGTCACTGCCAGGAGTGCTGCCCACTGACTCACTGCTGAAGATCTCGACAACGGGTACTGCTGGAGCAGGCGGTGGAGCAACAGGAGGTGACGCAGGAGCTGGGGAAGAGGCTGGGGGTGCCACGGAAACAAGTGGTGCGGCTAGCGGAGAGGCTGGTGGTGTGATGTGGGCGGGTGACCCAGGAGCTGGCGAAGCAGGCGGGGAAAGTGGAGCTGGTACAACTGGCGAAGCTGGCGGGGCTGGTGGGGCCGGTGGAGAAGGTGGTGCTGCTGGAGTTGGCGGAGAGGGTGGTGCCGGTGGAGAAGGTGGAGCTGCTGGAGCTGGTGGAGAGGGTGGTGCTGGTGGTGCCGGTGGAGAAGGTGGAGCTGGTGGAGCTGGTGGAGAGGGTGGTGCTGGTGGTGCCGGTGGAGAAGGTGGAGCTGGTGGCGCAGGTGGTGCCGGTGGGGCTGGGGGAGCTGGTGGAGAAGGTGGTGGTGGTGACCCAGGCGTGGTCGCCCTCGGGTAGTGCTGAGGGTCACAGCGGTCAGGAGAGTCGGGGCACCAGGGCTCACCATCGGAGGCGTAGCAAGGCAGGTCAGGGTCACGATGGGTGATCCTCCGGTAACGCCGGATGATCTGGTCCTTCCGGTCGTTAAGGTCCCTGAAGTCCTATAACTCCTGCTGGCAGCGGTTGTACCGCACAGACAGCTCGACCGCGTCGTCCACCAAATGCTCAGACTGGTGGAGGCTAAGTGGACTCTCCACAACACGTCCAACAAAGTCGGCGGTGTCGCTCGGCCGCTGGGGCGTGTAGGCGTGCGAGGAGTGCTCGAGACGAAGGTGGTGCGCGTGACTCCAGAAAGTCGTAGCCTCCCAAGTTGTGTCCTCCTCGGCAGAATGCTGGGAGCTCCTCCAAGCTGGCGAGTAGTGAACCCTCAACAGCTCACTGTCGTAGTAGATGGCCAGCTGGCAGGCCCACTCGGTCAAAAGGGGGCCGCTGACCCTGGTGGTGGTGTAGCGCAGGTCGAGACGAGGGTGGCGGTATTCGGCGACGTGAAGTAGCGAACGAAGTCGTCGGCGCAGGTCGCTAGCAGCCTGTCCAGTGGAGCAGATCACCGCCTCGCGGTGAGGAGCAAACGGGATAGAGCGGCTAGCCATCGCGTGTCGGGGCACACGACCTCCAGTGGACTTACGCGTCGTCTGCTTGCAGCGCGCCATCTACAAAATTTGAAATAGAAGAGTGTAAGAACTCCAATAAATCAAAACAGTATAACAAAAGTAGTACAATAAAGGGAGAAGCACGAAGAAGTTTTGTAAAATAGTTTTTAGAGATAATAGTGTAGTCCTTAATACGTCCATTTCTATCTAGGCTGGCGTCCTACGGGCAACCTGGCTCTGATACCACTTTTGTCACACCTGGTCCCAACAAGCTAACCAGATGCATTCCACATGTATGCCAGGATTAGTTCATTCATACATGTGTAGACGAAAAGTAAATAGTATCATATTACAAGCCATGTTCGAAATACAAATAGGTCTTACAAACAACGACCCGTAGGTCTCAAATAAACAACAGAAAAGCAAATACATAGATAAGCATGAAGATAGCAGCAGCGTGACGCTTTCTCCAATCCACAGGCTGTTGCGCGAGGGTACGCCCGCCTAGAATGTCTCCTCCGGATCGACGTAGAACTCTTCGTTTACTGCTTCTTCTTCTTCAAAGTCTGGAGGGGGAAGGAGAGGGGGAATCACTTTGAGTACATGGAGTACTCAACAAGTGTGGGAAGAGAGATGAAATGAAGGCTACAACAAGGAAGGCTCATATTGGCTGTTAGCACTAAGCATTACCTATACCTTAGCTTTCATTAAGCAACCTATAACTAGGTGATTCCACCCAATCAAGATTATAGTAAAAATAATGAGTAAATAAGTAATAGCACAAATGTATTTCCAATCCATAAATCCCACCATAATTCTCAACCATGTACTAATTATGAAATCGACACCAAGCCGCTCTTGTCCGTGAGCACGGCTGTCATGACAGTTTCCCAATCTCTGCAGAGAATGTATCCTTTACCCACAAGCCGTGATTTCATCCTCTGTTGCCAGGTGGACTAAACAAACCTCCCTGATGCCCGTGACCCGTCGGTCACATTACACACTTTCGTAGGTGTGCGGCCAGGAGATCACTACGAGGTCTTTACAAAGGTCCTCCCGACTAGTAACCGACCCTCTGAGGTTTCACCGCTCCGGCACCTAGAGTCCATTTTACCTCCGCCAGGAGAAGCCCCCTTTTGAGCCATGCGGATCACAAGGCAGATACGCTGAACCAATTCCCTGCACTTTCCAACTACCAGCACTAAATTGGGAGAGGCCCAATTAATTGACCAGGCTGCCCCATTCTCAGTCTTGTGGCGATACTGTATGGCTTAGTGGCTACCCCATAAACCGGTCCTTAGAATCCGGCAAGGTTCAATCCCCAAATCCCAGGTCTCGTGCGTATTGCACCATACCATTCAAACCAACCCGCCAGATTCCTACTTACTACAATCCATTTCCAACATCATAATCATAGTCATAATAGTAAGTCATGAATAATAAGTGTGGTTAATGTTCTCCCACCCAACTAGTATGCATGGCTAAGCATAAAGTAAATCCCATAACTATTCCTCCCGTAACCCAAGCGACAAGGTAAAGGTAACACAACAGGGCATAGCATAGGATTCATATTAATTAACATGCAACTAACTAAACCCTTAAAAAGGTGCAAGATGGTCAAGGACACTTGCCTCTTTCGAAGTGGTTGTCGAACTGGAGTTCTTGGAAGTTGATCTCCAGCTCGGGAACCGGGTCTATTCGAAGAGAAATAACATGCAATAAGTACTACATACAATGCTAGACATACATATGCACACAATCACAAAAGTCTACGCAATTACGTACCTACAAGAGATTCAATGTGTATGTACATTAGTTTACTTGATGATATTTATTAAAGGTGAATTTTATGTGTTAGAAATGTGAATTACCATTTTATAACACTTTTACAATTATTTTTATGCTTAATATACATTTTTGGGGATTTTCCTACATGTAAATATATTTATTTATGATTATTATATTATTTCAGATTAAAATAATGCATGGAATAATTTTTAATGTTGTGTGATATTTATTTCTAGGCTAAAAATGATTTTATATGATTTATCCTCAATTAAGTATATTTTCTATAACATTTCCAGTGGCAAAATGTATTTTAAACATTTTTAATAAATTTTTCCATGGTCAAAATATATTCTATTTGCACTCTACAAATTAATTACAGCGTAAACATATTTTATACCATTTTTCCTACTGTTTTCTCATTTACTTTCTATTTTTATCTATTTCCTACACATTAAATACTCCTATAAACACATTTCAGCAATTAAATAAAATATCAGGGGCTAGCTGACAAGTTTTCCATACTGTACAGGGGGTAAAACCATAATTCCATAAGTTTCCAGGGGCTAGGTTGGTTAATTCACTGATTAAATCCATTTTCAGAAAGTCCAGGGGTTAGATTGTTAAATCCAGGGGCTAGATGTGCATTACTGCTAAGCTCAGGGGGTAGCTAGCAATTTTCCAAGGGCCTGGGTGAAAAACCGAAGGCGGGAAAGGGCATTCAAATGTGGGCCATTGGATCTGCACCAGATGGCCCGGATTTTAAATAACCGAACCCGTATGCGGGATCTAATCCTAGCCGTTGGCCAGAAATAGACGGCTCTTGTCGAGCCACGTCGGCTCAACCGACGTCAGCGCTGCGCGTGGCGGCGCCCGACGGCCGCCGGCGGCGATCTCGCTGGAGATCACCAAATTCGAGCACAAACTACTCTAATTCTCGGATCTAAACACGGGAAATCGAAGAGGGAGGCAGGGCAATCTCACGAGAGGCGTTGATCGGGCTCGGGGAGGAGCAGAGGGCATCGGCGACGGTCGGAGGCGGCGGAGCTCGTCGGAGTTCGACGATTCCGGCGGTGCAGTGACGTTCTACCCGAGCAAGTGCGTTCGTCGTGCTCCTGGTGATGCGGCGATCACGTTAGGCCAAGAAAGGAGAGGACAGGGGGGTTGCATCGACGGGAACGCGAGGAACGGCAGCACTTACCGGCGGCAATGGCGCTAGGGTTGGGGAAAGCTCGGGGAACGGGGAAAAATGGGGGCGCTGGTTCCTTTATAGCGCGGAGGGGGGTGCGGTTGAGGCGTGTGTGTGAAATTCGACGAGGGGGGAGTGGATCCGAGGCGAGGGGAGTTGTGGGCGCGGGGTAGATCGTGGTGTGGCGTCAGTTGCGCGCGGGAAGAGAAGAGAGGGGGGGAGAAGGTGCCGACAGGCGGGCCCGGGGTGGCAGCGGGAGAGGGGAAAGGGAGGGCGGCTGGGCTGGCGGGAAGGAGATGGGCCGCGCCCAGATTCGGCCCACACGGAGGTTTTTCTTTTATTCCTCTTTTTCTTTTCTATTTCTTTTGGTTTTGATTTGAATTTCAAATTATTTCGAAGTTTACACGTTTGAATTCAAACTTCCACACCAAAATAAAAATTCAAAAGTATACTAACATGATTTGGAAGAGTTGATTAAAATTTGTGAAATTTTTGGGTGTTACAAAGATGCGCCACGCACGAGCTGCTAGAACGCGCTGCTCGGGGTGGTCAAACTTGACCAGGAAGTCCTCAGGCTTATGCCTCTAGACGGAGGTGTTGTGCCGCGGGATCTCGAGCTGGTAGTGGATAGCCTGAAGCACCTCAAATGTGCTGGCATGGTAGGAACAGTCAAGAGAGGTGAGGACTATCGCCGTGGACATGAGAGAGTCACATTCAGCTATCATCGTGGTACCGGGAACGATGGAGGCGAAGCCAGTGGATGGTGGAACATCCGGGAAGCCCAGAATCTGAGCAACAGTGTCATCCATCGGAGCGGGGCGGCGGGAGATAGCCGATGGAGGCGAAGCCAGTGGATGGTGGAACATCCGGGAAGCCCAGAATCTGAGCAACAGTGTCATCCATCGGAGCGGGGCGGCAGGAGATAGCCGAAGCGTATGAGGCTGGAAGTGGAGGTTCTTGGGAGGGAAGTGGTGGAAACGTCAGTCGGGAGAAGACGGCTGGCGCTTTTGGAGGTGGTGAGGGGTTTGGGAAAGCTCTTGCGAAGTGACCGGGGCCTCCACAGGAGAGACAACGACGAGGTTCACGAAACTAGAAATGGCGATGGTCAGTGGCGAGGCACCGAAAGCAACGGTCGCGGAAGGGGTTCTTAAGGGGCATCCAGCGAGAAGGATCAGGTTGTGGGCTCACCCTAGATGACGCCTGGAGGGGGGTCTTCATGGAGTTCTTTTGCTTCAAGGCAGAGGACAACTTCCTCTTGCGTGAAAGGTCAGCAGCTTCGATAGCATTGAAGGCCAGCAGTGAAGGTCGAGCAGGCCTTCCAGGGCTTCGCGGCTTGGAGTGACCAAGAGCTTCTCTGGCCGGTTGACCAGGGTGGCGTCCTCCTCCCGGAGGGGAACGGGCAGACCTGCGGCTGCTGCTCTTGGGGAGACCACGCGAATCCACTTCGGGGAGGCCTTCGTCGTGGTGTGGTCGTCAGTGCCTACATCATGGCGGACTTGCTTCCAGACCTTCAATTTAAGGCGATGGAGTGTCGGGGTGGGCTTCAGCGGCTGTGCAGGAGAAGGATTCACCTTAATGATCACTGGTTCTGGAATGGCAGGCGAAGGGAGAACGAAATCACCAACTGTAACTGCACTGCAGTTACAACAGCTGACTGGTGAGGCCAGAGGGCGTGGGTCCCACCTGTCAGCTGCAGTAAGTGCAGTGCAGTTACTGTACAGGATTTGAGTCCGTAGGAGGCAGCCACCGATGTCAGAGCGCTTTGCCCGGAGGGTTGAAGCACCTCACGAAGCTGTTGCGAGCATGTCGGTACCCTAAAAACTGTACACCCTCTGAGGTTACAAAGATCTCGAGGGAAGGCCGTCTACTTGGATTGAAGACCCTCGGAGGCCCACTTGTCAGACATGACCAGACCCGCTTCTCCAACATGGTTAATCCCTGGGTCACCGCGTGTACGACTAACCCGGAGCTACCGCCCACAAGGGGGAAGCTCCGGGCCACATACCGAAACGGCACCTTCGGACTTAACCCCAGACCGAGAGAAGCTCCGGACCTGACACGTGTCTAATAGCCCCGGAGCTACCTGCCTCCCTCAGCAAGCTCCGGAGCTGCCACGTGTCTAATCGTGAGACCTGCCAGCCTTTAACCTCCGGAAGACCTTGTAACGGCTCTGGATCTTCAAAGGAGAGCCAAGGACTTCAATACCCGATTAAATGTCATTAATTCCATATTAATGACACTTAAACGGATGATCTTAACACCTGTAACGGCGCTGTCGGGGCCCGTTACAGGATCATTAACCACAATTAATCGTGTATCAATACTAGTAACCGACGGGGCCACATGTCAGGTCAGGCTAGCTTGTAACAGCCTGTCCTTGTACTATAAAAGGACAGGCCGACAATACACTCAGGGGACGGACGTTCACAGATGTTGACAAGCGATCATACTTGACAAGCTAATACAACACCAAAACACCAGTGGAGTAGGGTATTACGCTCGGGCGGCCCGAACCACGTAAATCCTTGTGTCTCCTGTGTTAAACGGCAATTCACCTTCTTGACTCTCCGCGCGCCCACACCGAACCACAAACTCCTTCAACACTTTAGCAGTGTCAGGAGATCTGCCGACTCCAACAGTCGACAGTCGGCAAGTCATGACAACCCGGAACACGCGCTCCATGCAGCGCGTGCTCTTCTCCAACGTCCACCACCTCCGGATGCATCTTGAGATGCAATGGAGCAGTGGAGGGCCGATGTGGAGCATTTGGTCGCAGCAGCGGCCGAACGCCTCAACAACCAGGGTCCTCCTCCTTCAGGACAGGCCCCGTCGCAGCGGCGGACTTTGTCTGGAAGACTTGGTCCGCATGTCTCCAACAACAGGAGACGATCTGCGTCACAGCAGGTGACGTCGTTGCCCTCTGGGGCACGACGCACCCATACGGTATCCAGGCTTTCGACTCATGACCTCCGGGCGGAGCTTGATCGCCGATACCGCCGACAGGATGGCCGTGTCCATATCGAGCGCACTCGTGAAAGACGGGAAGCTCAGGACCTTTCTACTCTGGAAGGAGTAGGAGGAGGCTGTTCAGCCCTAGCCATGCACCTACGCATGGTTAGATGGCCACAGAAGTTCCGGCCACACCTGCCGGAAAAATTCGACGGGACTGTCAACCCCACCGAATTCCTTCAGATATACTCCACTGCAATCTTGGCAGCTGGAGGAAACGAGGCTGTAATGGCCAATTACTTTCCAGTGGCCTTAACTGGGACCGCCAGGTCCTGGTTTATGAGCCTTCCACCCAACTCTATCAACAGTTGGGAGGAGCTGTGCCGTCAGTTCACTGCCAACTTCGGGAGTTCATACACCCGACCAGGCACTGAATTGGACCTTTTTGCGGTCGTGCAAAAAGGGGGAGAATCTTTGCGGTCCTTCATCCAGAGGTTCTCTCAGGTACGCAACACAATCCATTCTATCTCAAGCGCTTCTGTCATTGTGGCATTCAGACAGGGCGTACGGGACAAGAAGATGTTGGAGAAGCTGGCGATCAAAGAGATCACCAGCGTCACGGAACTCTTCAGCCTGGCAGACAAATGTGCCAGAGCTGCGGAGGGCCGTGAAATGCACTCCAAACCAGCCTCGGAGGATCACAAGAAATCCTCCAAAGAAGAAGCCGCTACCTCCGGGGGTGGCAAGAAGAAAAAAAAGACCAACGGCAAGAAGAAGCCGTCGGCCGGCACATCCAACGTTGCAGCTGCTGCAACTCTGGGTGGTCGGGGGCCACGCCCCGAGAAGCAACCTCGACCGTCTTCCGAAGACGGTGGCAAACCCAAAGTGTGGTGTCCCATTCACAAAACGGGCAGCCACGGTTTGGAAGACTGTCGGGAGGTCCAAAACCTTGCCGAGCGCTACAGCAAGCGCCGGGAAGGGTCCCCTTTCCGACAGAGGGAAGGAAAACAGAAGGTTGACGAAGCTCCGGCTGAAGAGGAGTTAGGGTTTCAGGACCCCAAAAAGGTCCTGAGGGCCGTCTACACCTCCGTCGACGATGACTCTGACGTCTCTGACAACGAGCGTCGGAAAACCATGAACACCATTTTTGGTGGATCATGGGACATCACCTCCCGTCGCGTCATCAAGACTATGCGGCGGGATATGGCCGCTGTAGCTCCTACAGCTAGACCGGAGCCACATCGAAAGTGGATGGACACATCCATCACTTTTGATGCTTCGGACTGTCCTTGAAGCATGGTCGGAGCTGGACAGTTACCTTTGATGGTATCTCCCACCATCAATAACATCCAGCTCCATCATGTTATGGTGGACGGAGGTTCGGGGCTTAACCTCATAAGCTTTGAAGCTTTTACCAAGCTTCAGCTCCGACCTTCGGATCTCCAGCCCTCTCGACCTTTCTCCGGAGTAGGTCCGGGGGCCATTATCCCACTCGAAGCTATAACTCTCCCCGTTACCTTCGGGACACGGGAGAGGTATTGCACCGAGAAGTTGGTCTTCGACGTCGCTCAGATCAACTTACCATTCAACGCCATCTTGGGTAGACCTGCCCTATACAAATTTATGGCAGCTGCTCATTATGGATACCTGGTGTTGAAGATGCCAACACCAGTAGGCGTTCTCCGGATCCGCGGAGATCGCACCGCCGGAGTAACTGCTCTGGAGGAGCTCCATGCACTCACCACGGCGCAAGAGGAGGACTCCAGACAGGAGCAAGCTCCAAAACCCCCGAGCATTCGTCAATGAGGCTCAACCTCTGCACCCCGTGTGCAGCCAAGCGGCGACACCGACATTCCCGTCAAAGTCGTCCAAATTGGTTCCGATGCCGCTCAAACCACCCGTATATCGGGAGGGTTGAACGACAAATAGGAACTCGCGCTCATCACTTTCCTCCGGGCTAATGTTGACGTGTTTGCCTGGCAACCGTCACAAATGCCTGGGATCCCCAGGGAAGTGATTGAGCACAATCTGAAGATTTACCCCGATGCTCGGCCTGTGCATCAGAAGCCTCGGAAGCAATCCGTAGAGCGGCAGAACTTTATCCGACAAGAAGTGAAGAAGTTGCTCGAAGTCGGATTCATCCGAGAAGTCTTCCATCCAAAATGGCTGGCGAACCCAGTCGTTGTGCCCAAGGCCGGCGGGAAGCTTCGGATGTGCATCGACTACACCACACTGAATAAGGCATGTCCAAAAGATCCATTCACACTACCTAGAATAGATCAGATAGTGGATTCCACCTCCGGGTGTGAGTTACTGTGTTTCCTAGATGCATATTCTGGGTATCATCAAATCAGGATGTCTAGGGAGGATGAAGAGCATACTTCATTCATCACAGTAGATGGATTGTATTGTTACACAGCCATGCCATTTGGTCTCAAGAATGCAGCTTCAACTTTTGTACGAGCTATGTACAAAACTTTTGAAGAACTCATCAGAGACATAGTGGAAGTGTACGTCGATGATATCGTGGTCAAGGTCAAAAACAAGGAGTCCCTCTTGGACACCTTGCAGGCTGTCTTCAACAAGCTGCGGGCCACCCGCACGAAGCTAAACCCAGACAAGTGTGTCTTCGGGGTTAGCTCCGGAAAACTTCTTGGTTTCCTGGTAAGTCACCGGGGCATAGAGGCTAATCCGGCGAAGATAAAAGCCATTGAAGACATGCGGCCACCAACCCGCATCAAAGACGTCCAAAAGTTAACTAGGTGTCTAGCGGCCCTCAGCCGGTTCATATCAAGACTGGCGGAACGGGCACTTCCCTTCTTCAAGTTGTTGAGGAAGTCCGGACCATTCCAATGGTCCGAAGAAGCAGAGAAGGCATTCCAGGAGCTGAAACAGTTCCTCACCACCCTACCAATTCTGGTAGCTCCGAACCCTGGTGAGCCTTTGTTGCTTTACATTTCAGCTACTGACGAAGTCGTCAGTATGGTTCTGGTTGCAGAGAGACCGGAACTACCCCATACTCAGGAATCCTGACCCCTTCAGGAGGGTCCGGAGGTTCCTGAAAGTGAGTCTGGGTCCCAACTCCCAGACTCAAATCCACAAGAAGTCACTTCAGAAGACCCAGACTCCTCTAAGAGGGTCCAGGTCATTTTTGAAGAAGCTCCGGGTTCCTCCAGCCAGAACCCGGAAGTCCCCGAAGAGAATCTGGACTCCTCCGACAGGGTCCGGATCAATAAAAAGGAAACCTCGGACCCCTCCGGGAGGGTCCGGACCATTCAACGCCTGGTATACTTCATCAGTGAAGTATTACACGATGCCAAGACTCGATACCTAGAGGTGCATAAGCTGCTTTATGCAGTTCTTATTGCCTCCAAGAAGCTTCGACACTACTTCCAAGCTCACAAAGTCTCGGTGGTGACTTCCTATCCACTTCGAGCGATCTTTCATAATCCCAATTCAACTGGGAATATTGCAAAGTGGGCAGCGGAATTGGCTGAATTCGATCTCGAATTCATTCCGAGGCAAGCAATTAAGAGTCAAGCGTTGGCAGATTTTGTGGCAGAATGGACTCCCTCTCCATCAGACCCTGGGGGCCCCAGTGAACAGAAGACGGAGCATCAAGCTCCAACCTTCACCAAGCCTCACTGGACCCTCTACTTCGATGGCTCCATGCAGAAGCAGGGGGCCGGAGCTGGAATCCTTCTCCTTGCACTGACTGGGGAGAAGGTGAAATACATGGTGCACCTTGACTTCAAGGCAACCAACAACATGGTGGAGTATGAAGCACTCATCTACGGACTAAAGGTGGCACTATCATACTGTGTCAAGCAACTGCTGGTCAAAGGAGATTCACAGCTCATCATCAAGCAGGTGAAGGGTGAATGCTCCTGCAATAATCTCCAGCTAGCTGCTTACCTCCTTGAAGTCCAGAGGCTTCAGAAGGACTTTGAAGTCCTAGACCTCCACCATGTTCAGCGTGCCCACAACGCTGAAGCTGACGAACTCTCGACCAAAGCGTCAACTGGAGCTCCGGCTCCTGACGGAATCTTTGTCCGGAGGTTGTCAAAACCCACAGTTCAGCCTGTCGAACTGGACGAAGGGGGCGAGATCAGCATCCCGAAGCTGACGGTCCCGATGGCCCTGTTACCATGGCAGCCATCAAGGGTCGTAGGTGCTGCCGGAAGCTCCGAGCAACCCAGCACGCAAGACTCAAATGCTCAAGTCAGTTCCGATGCATGGATCTCGGAGATCCGGAACTACTTGAAAGACAACATCCTTCCTGACGATGATGTATCCACTGACCGGGTAGTCAGATTAGCTAAAAGATACACGCTGGTAGAAGGGGATCTCTACCGGCACGGTGCCAACGGCATCCTAATGCGGTGCATCACATGGGAAGAAGGCTGCGAGCTCCTCGCAGAAATCCATGGAGGCGAGTGTGGGAACCACGCATCTTCCCGCACGCTGGTCGGAAAAGCCTTTCGGCATGGCTTCTACTGGCCTACAGCGCTCCAGGATGCCACTGAGCTGGTGAAGAAATGCGAAGCATGCCAATTTCATGCAAAGCAAATTCATACACCTGCTCAGCCCTTACAAATGATACCTCCTACATGGCCCTTCGCTGTGTGGGGGATGGACATCTTGGGACCCTTCCCAAGAGCCGTCGGAGGTTACAAGTTCTTGTACGTCGCCATTGACAAGTTCACCAAGTGGCCGGAAGCAACTCCAGTTGTGACGATAAATAAGCAATCTGCTATCAACTTTCTGCAATCCATTGTAAGCAGATTCGGAGTCCCAAACAAGATCATCACTGATAATGGGACTCAATTCACAAGCTCCGCATTCCAAGGATCTGGCGAGGACCTCGGCATACAAGTTTGCTACGCTTCCGTAGCTCATCCAGCCAGCAATGGCCAAGCCGAGAGAGCAAATGCAGAAATCCTTAAAGGACTCAAAACGCGCACCTATGAGCGCTTGAAAAAGCACGGAGCTAACTGGATCGAAGAGCTTCCGCCCACTCTATGGGCCAACAGGACTTCTCCAAACCGGTCAACCGGAGAAACACCCTTCTTTCTGGTGTACGGAGCTGAAGCAATCCTTCCTCCGGAAATCACCTTGGGTTCGCTCCGGGTCCGGACATTCGACGAAGCCGCGCAGGACCAGCTCCGGCGTGAAGACCTAGACCTCCTCGAGGAGGGAAGGTGCCAAGCAGCTGTTCGGAATGCCCGATATCGCCAAGCTCTACGGCGTTATCACCAGCGGCATGTACACAACCGACAGCTCGAGGAAGGCGATCTGGTGCTACGGAGAATACTATCCAGAGAAGGGTTAAACAAACTCTCCCCCGGCTGGGAGGGGCCCTTTCGAGTGATCAAAGTATCCCGTCCCGGAAGCGTTCGCTTGGCTACCGAGGATGGGACACCTCTCCCAAATCCTTGGAACATCGAGCACCTCCGTAAGTTCTACACTTAATTCCACGGAGGTGAGTCTTAAGTAACTTGAGATGTATGTTATAGAGTCATTGTACAGAGTCGGGTAGTTCCTCCGGGAGAGCAGCCGGACCTTTCCCGAAAGGTCTGCAAAGCTCATGCAGCACTTGTCACAATCTCCGGACTAAAAGTGTGGCTAACTACCCTGGGTCAAACGAGAAACCAAACACACTTAGCCTGGTTCCGTACCCTAAGAGTGTACTTGTTTCCCCTGTACCCCGGACCTATAATGAAAGACATCTTCATGTGAAATAGACTCCACGTGCATTCATTTTGTGCAGGCTCGACATTTTTATTTTTCTCTTTCTTGTCTATAACAGAGACGTGCAATTTTTAAGAAATTTTTAGTTCGACCGGTTTATATACGATTCGAGTTGTATTGTCAGATCTTTTGGATTTAAATATCATTTATGGTCAACTCGCCTGAAAGCCGCCAAGCCAATCTAGGGCCGGAGTGCGCTATCGACTTAGCCTGGTCAAGCACCCTAAGTATGCCACTCTACCTACACCCCGGCAGGCCGAAGTAAGGCGGGTCCATGGACAATTGGATCTAAGAGAAAAGACAATGCATCCAGTTGTATTTAAAATCGCGTTCAACTTAAAATTTTCTTGAGAATCGTAAGCCGCGACGAAATTATAGACAAGGAACGAATTTTACTATTTTTCTTGGCTTAAGTGTGCAGGAAAAATAAACTCTACGTTGATGGAGAAAATCCGGAGCTAACCAAGCTCCGACTCCCCCAAGGGGATCAACACTGAGTAAAAGATGGTAAGAAGACCCCGTAAATGGAGTCTGTTGCCAACAAACCAAGTGTTGGCAAAGGTCACTGCCGGAGCTACTAAGCTCCGACACCTCAGAGGACTAACTATCGACGCTCTACGTGTTGATAGAGGCTATTGCCGGAGCTACCAAGCTCCAGCGATGGACAATACCGGAGCTTCTAAGCACCGACAACTTCAGGGGACCTTCACTATCAAAAACTTCGGACTTAAATTCTACAAGTTCGGAGCAAATTCGTCTTCAACAAAACTCAATATCCTTTTGGTACATGTTCACAATCAAATTGTGTACATCTACCAGGGGGCCAAGTGAAGATAAAGATGTTGAAGACAAAAAATGAAATTTGCAAAAATTTGGGGATTTCATTCATCTGGAGATAGGAGATTACATCTGGAGACAAGGGATTACAAAATTGAGGAAGAAGAAGAGAAAATACAAGTGAGATCTAAAGAGATGGTCCTAGACCCTATGGAAGAACTCGACGACCTTCTGGGCGACCTCCGACACGCTGGCTCAGGTAGCTTCGCCTCCTCCTTCGACGGGGCCTTCAAGCACCCGATCCAGAGGAAATTGAGGGTTCCGGCTGGTGTAGCACGTCAGCACATATTCTGGGATGTTCCTCGCCAGGGATTGCCCCTCGACCTCCAGTTGGTCCGCGATGACGTTGCCCACCTTAGAGAGCTTGCTACCTGCTGCACTCAACGCCTGCAGCGCAAGGTCCGGCTCCGGCTCCGGATCATCCGGACGCACGGGGCTGAAACCCATCGGCGTCAGCGCATCATTGGCCTTGCCCAGGAACTCCTAAATCTGCAGGGAGTCCGCCATCCTCAGGCTCTTCACCTCTTCCAGGGATCTCTTGGCCGCCGTCAGTTCGGAATTCTCACGGGCGAGGCGCCCAACTTCTTTGGCGTTTTGCTGAATCTTTGCATCAACCCGCCTCTCAAGTCTCCCAAGCTCCTCCTCCCGGAGGTGGATCTTGTTCCGACGATCGACCAGGTCCTTCTCCGTAGCCTCCACTTTCTTCTCCCGGGCAACAAGGGCACACTCGTCTTCGTAGAGTTCCTGCCCCCGCACCCAGGTCTTCTCCTCTTCCTCGAGGCAACACTCTTCCAACTTCTTAGTGCGCTCCTCGAGGCCCTTGTCAGCCAGAGCTACTTTCTTGGCGAGCTCCTCTTCCCTCCTCAGGATGTCATCCCGCAGCTCCAGGAGCTTCTGCTCTTCGTCCTCAAGCCGTCTCTCCCTCCCTTCAAGTGCCTCTCGGTGCTTGATGAGTGCGGTGTTGATGGCCTCAAGCTGTTCGTGTCGAGCATTGGCCGCGTCGTTGGCAGCCTTGGCCTGATCGTGGATCTCCCGGGATTGAGCGTCGAGGGCATGAGTCATGCTCTCCCTGTCATCCAGCAGCTTGCCCCAGTACTCCAGGCGGATCTTCTCCCGCTTGATCCACTCCTTGTCGTCCGCTAGCCTCGACTGCGCCAGCTTAGTCTCGAAGTGGAGCCGATTGCGCCACTGCCTAAGGGTTTGGCACTCCTCTTCAAGAGCCTTGCTGTCGTGGAAGAAGGCCAGTTGGACCTGACGCAGACTGGAGCAGGCGTTGTCGATAGACATCGACAGTGGGATGGGCTCCGGACCTGCTGGGGTCTCCTCCGCTGGTTCCAGCGGGTCTTCACATACAAAAATTGGGTCCCACTCTACGAGAGTGGAACCCTGAGCTTCCAAGGCGCTAGGGCCGTCCTCCGGGATGGCCTCAGTCGCCATCGAAGAAGGCCCCGCCGCCAAGTCTTCATTCGCCCCCTCGGGCAGGGGGCCAGCGACTTCGCTTAGGCACTCCGGCTCGGCCACAGGTACCATCAACGTCGTCGCCTCCGGAACAGGAGCTGCTACAAGCTCCGATCGGGACACCTCTTCCAAGGGAGGCTCGAGCTCCCTCGCCTCTTCAACCGCCGGCTCTGTGACCGGCGCTCCAACAATAACCGGCTCAGCGACCGGTGCTTCGGAGGTAACCGGCTCAACTACCGGAACTACCTCGACTTCCGGCTCGCATGCTGGAGCTTCAGTCACCTCCGGCTCAATCGTCGGGGCTTCGACAAGTTCCGGCTCCGAGGTTGGTACTACTACTTCTTCCGGCTCTACAGCCGGAGCTTCCACTACTGCAGCACCAGGACCCGGAGCTTCAACCTCCGAGACAAGTGCCGCTGGCGTGTCTTCACCCCCGTGGTCCGGCGCTACCACGGGAAATTCTGGGGACGAGTCGAGGTTCATGACCACGACAGCCGGCACCGGAGCTGTCGCAGCCTCAGCCACCACCTGGGGCGGCACTGAGACAGGAGCAGAAGCTCCCACGGCCTCAGACATCGTGGCCGAGGGTGGAGCTTCACTCCCCTTCTTGGGGACGCTGCAGAGGATGGATAAAGAAAATTAACAAACAATCGCTACAATTAAAAAGTTAACCAAGGTAAAGATCAAAAATTACCTTGGAAGGCTTCCGCACCAGCTTGTGCGGAACCTTTTTCCCGGACCTTCCGGCTGGCCATGGTCGGCGTAGGAGCTCCGGGAGGCCCCCCAGAACTTGTCGCAGCCACGGGCGTTTCCTGGGTCGAGGCTCTCCTCGATCGGGAGGAACCCCTGCACCTGGAGGCTCCCACCGTCCCAGGTGCCGGAGTCATGCACCCAGAGCTAGCACCCCAGGAGGGCTCCACCACGGGGACAGACGCGCTCCGGGAGGATCCCACTGCAGGAACAGTATCGTTCCGGAAGGACCCCACTACGGGGACAGTCGCCACGGCGGCAGAAGATCTTCCCCGCTGGGGAGAAGGAACCGAGGCGGAAGTAGCGGGCCTGACGGACCTTCCGTCGGCATGTCGTAGCTTCCTCTTCTGACTCTCCGGCTCCTCTGCCAGCTCCTTGCCCTTGCCGATGACCTCGACCCTCGGCTGTGGAGCAGGTACCGAGCCATCTTCGGGCACCCCGGGGATTGCCACCCGGGTGGTTGGTCTTCTCTCGATGACACCAAGGTCGTCAAGCGTGGGCATCGTCCGCCGGAGCTCCCTGCTGAACTCCACTTCCATGTTCAGGGGGAGAAAGGCCGACGGTGGAGTCAAGTCATCACTGTCGACGTCGATGCCGTGCTGGAATTTCTTGAGGTGTAACTCCAAGGTCTTCCCCACCATGTTGGACTTCAACCCGGTCTCAACCCGGTCCTCGTCCATCATGCTGTTGAGGGCCCAGGCGAGTTTCTCCCTCCTCTTCAGCGGCGCCCACCTGTTGGCCAAGAAGTTGCAGAACACCGCCTGGGGAGTCAATCCTCCCTCCACGCATCGGCGGATCCTGGTCAGGGCAGGGTCAAAAGCTTCCGCCAGCACCAGAACTTCACTCCATATTGACGTGTCGATGCCGGGCAGACCGTCTGGCAGCTCCAACCGCTCATGCTCCTCCACCCTGACGACTATCCAATCTTTCTTCCAGTCATGCCACTTCCCGGAAGGGAACGACCGGAGGTACTTGAATGGGAACTTCTTGCGCTTCACGAAGTAGTAGAAGCCAAGGTACTCATTGCTTTGGCCGGTGGTGTGAACAGTGAAGAAGGTTCGGAAGAGCTCGACGCAGGGGGGATGCCCACCCACATCTCGCAGAAGTGGACAAAGATGGACACGAGGAGAATGGAGTGAGGGCCAAGGTGGTATAGCTGCAGACCATAGAAGTCTAGCAGCATCAAGAAGAAAGAAGAAAAAGGTGGGATCAGCCCCACCATGGCGTACGAAGAAAAGTACACCATCTCGCCAGCGCGCTCCTTCTCAAAGGGGAGCTCTCCGCCGGCACAGACCAAGCGGTTGAAGAAGTCCGAGGACCATCCCATGAGGGCCCGGACCTTCTTCAAATCGTTGTCTGTCTTCAGGCGACTCTCACGCAGACCCAACTCCATCGCAGCACAGCTAGGCAAGAGAAGAGGAGTGAAGTACGAGTCGGGAGTTTGAGCGCAAGATCAGATGAGAGGCGTAAAGAACTCCCGACGGTGCGCGCTTTCCTTCTTAAGTAAGCCCTCGCAATGCTTGGATGGAAATTGCAGGGAAGCCGAAGATACTACTCAAGAATTCAACCCAGCCGATGAAAAGAGGGCCCGGGACCACCCCGACGATCAAGTCGAAGCTCTTACCCAGGCGAACGGTTGTCATCACGAGGTGGGAAACCCAAAGGCGGCGGCCTGACAGGGCGCGCGGAACCGATACGGTTTTCGTATCGGGAACCGGCGACCTTCAATTGCGTGAGATCCGCACGTCAAAGATCTCATCTGCCGCCTGAGGTGCGCCACATGGCGGGATCTAACTGTAAAACCCTGCCAACGGCACCTCCGAACACCCTTGAAGACCCAGTTCAAGAGTCGCAAGGATGGACCCACCTCCGACGGAACGACTTCACCCCAGTGACCTTCCTCGGAGGTAGGTCCAGGGGGCCACTGTCGGTACCCTAAAAACCGTACACCCCCTGAGGTTACAAAGATCTCGAGGGAAGGCCGTCTACTTGGATTGAAGACCCTCGGAGGCCCACTTGTCAGACATGATCGGATCTGCTTCTCCAACATGGTTAATCCCTGGGTCGCCACGTGTACGACTAAACCGGAGCTACCGCCCACAAGGGGGAAGCTCCAGGCCACATACCGAAACGGCACCTCCAGACTTAACCCCAGACCGAGAGAAGCTCCGGACCTGACACGTGTCTAATAGCCCCGGAGCTACCTGCCTCCCTCAGCAAGCTCCGGAGCTGCCACGTGTCTAATCGTCGGACCTGCCAGCCTTTAACCTCCGGAAGACCTTGTAACGGCTCCGGATCTTCAAAGGAGAGCCAAGGACTTCAAGACCCGATTAAATGTCATTAATGCCATATTAATGACACTTAAACGGACGATCTTAACACCTGTAACGGCGCTGTCGGGGCCCGTTACAGGATCATTAACCACAATTAATTGTGTATCAATACTAGTAACCGCCGGGGCCACATGTCGGGCCAGGCTAGCTTGTAACGGTCTGTCCTTGTACTATAAAAGGACAGGCCGACGATACACTCAGGAGACGGACGTTCACAGACGTTGACAAGCGATCATACTTGACAAGCTAATACAACACCAAAACACCCGTGGAGTAGGGTATTACGCTCGGGCGGCCCGAACCACGTAAATCCTTGTGTCTCCTGTGTTAAACGGCAATTCACCTTCTTGAGTCTCCGCGCGCCCACACCGAACCACAAACTCCTTCAACACTTTAGCAGTGTCAGGAGATCTGCCGACTCCAACAGTCGACAGAGCAGATGGCAAAGGCACCATCCTCATCATCAATAGAGCCCCAGTTAAGCGGTTCCTCGCTTTCAATGCTGGAAGGAGATTCAACCGAACCAGGGGGTCCAGCGAACCATCACAAAGGAGTGAGGTGAAACCGGAATGAAGGTGTGACTCAGACTGTTCGCACTCATTCACCTCTAAAACTCATCTCTAAAAGGAATATTCTCCTCTTTTATAGTCACCTCTGAAAAATTCTCTCCTTTACAGTTTTGTTCTCCCCACTCGTTGACCTCTATATCATACCTCTATATCAACTACCATCTATTTTATATTATATTATACAACTACTTTTTATATTTCTTTTGCCAAACAACTATTTTTTATTATTATACTATGCTTGTAATTTACATAACCTCACTAAATTTATTTTTTATTTCTTTTATGATCTCTATTATTTCCTTCTTTTTTCCAATCTTTTCTTTTTTTTCTTTTTTTTTCTCCCTAATTTCTCTCCTGCCTACTCACGTTCTTTCTAGAACATTACCGGCATCATTTTATCAATCCTGTCTTTCACTATCGCTATCCACCATTCTCCATTCACTACCGCTACCCACCAGAGGGCCTTCCCGGCGTTCGCGCACCAACGGACACCGGCCCCCTTCACGCTGCTGGCCTACGGACGTCGCGCCAAGATCCGTCACGGCTAAGCTCCCTCTTTCTTTCTCTCCCAATCTCCAAAGCTCGCGATTCCCACTCAACAGCGCCCCGACCGGACGAGCCGGCGACGCCTCCGCTCTCCTCTTGGCGGCCGGATCTGCATCGACGAATGCATCCTCCCGCGCTCGCCCTCCTCGCTGCCTCGTCCTCGTCGATGCCGGTCGTCCTCATCGGCAGAGTGCATCGTCGTCCTCCGCCTCGTCTTCTTCGTCCCTCCGCGCCGCCCCTCGCACCTCCGCTGCCTTCGGGACACTTCCGACGCGTGAGTCAAACTGCTTTTCTTCTCTCTCCTCCGTAGCGGCCTCAACAGTACATCTCTGTCTGTGGAGACGGACTGTTCACATCACCATTTTAGCGGCGCCTCTAAACCCATTGGTGCGGTCACCGAACGGCCCGCTACACCGCTATATCATAGTAGCGACCCTTTTAGCGTCTCCCGGTGCGAACGGTCTCAGAGGCTGGTCCTGCATGAACAACAGTCAGAGAGGGCGGAACAAAGGTTGTGGTGCTCGGTGAGGAGGCATATAGATCGGGGAGCTGGGAGGTGACGGTGGTTGCGTGGGGATGAAGTTGAGGAAGTCCTCTGCCGCAACGGCCGGGAGCAGGGCGAGGGTGGATGGGCGAAGGTTGAAAGGAGAGGGAGTGGTGGTAGCCGGAGAGAGCGCCATCTGTTGATGTTGCCAAAAATCAATTCTGGTTGACTATGATGGGCGAGCCCCAACTGTACTTTATGATATACTAATTGTCTAATTCTACTACTCAGTGTCCTTTCCTTTTATAAGCCTGGTTGACTATGATGCTCTTCAGATCCGTTCTGCAAGGCGGCAACCATCACGTGGTTGTCTTCAGTCTCCTAGCTTCCTAAGGTTACGCTACAGCAATCGCAATGTCCGGCGACACGGCGACGCACGTGGTCGAGGACTGCCTCGGCGTCCTCAAGCTCCTCAGCGACGGCACGGTCGTCCGCTCCGATGTCGCCGTCCTCCCAACGGAGCCCTTCCCCGACGTTCCCGGCGTGCAGTGGAAGGACCTGGTGTACCGTGTACGATGCTGCGCACGGCCTTAAGCTCCGCATGTACCGGCCGTCCTGCGTCGAGGCCAAGAAGCTGCCAGTGATCATCTACTTCCACGGCGGTGGGTTCTGCCTAGGGTCCTTCGAGCAGCCCAACATCCACGCTTGCTGCCTGCGTCTCGCCGGTGAGCTTCCCGCTTTCGTGCTCTCCGCGGACTACCGCCTCGCCCCCGAGCACCGCCTCCCGGCGGCCTTCGACGACGGTGCTTCCCTCCTGTCCTGGGTGCGTGGCCAGGCCACGCTGCTCCCGGGCGCCGAACCGTGGCTCACGGACTCGGCAGACTTCAGCCGGGTTTTCATGTCAGGCGAGTCTGCCGGCGCCAACATGGTCCATCACCTCGCCGTCCAGTTCGGCTCGGGCCAACCGGCAGCTGGCCCTGGCCTCGCGCCGGTGCGGGTCGCGGGATGCATCCTTCTCACGGCGTTTTTTGGCGGAGCGGAGCGTACGGCGACCGAGTCCCAGCCTCCAGCCAGCGTGTTTCTGACGAAGGACATGTCGGACCAGTTCTGGCGCCTGTCGCTGCCGGCCGGTGCTGACAGAGACCACCCGGCGGCGAACCCGTTGGGCCCAGGCAGCCCCAGCTTGGAGCCGGTCACGCTGCCGCCGATGCTCGTCGTGGCAGCCGGGCGTGACTTGCTCAGGGACCGCGTCCTGGGTTACGCAGAGAGACTCAAGGCGATGGGAAAGGCTGTCGAGCTCGCAGACTTCGTTGCAGAGGAGCACGGGTTCTTTGTCCTGCAACCATGGGGCGAGGCAGCAACAGAGTTGATCCGAGTCATGAGGCAGTTTGTTCACGATGGTGCAAACGCCAACTGATTTTTTTTCGTATTTTCTATTAATTGGTGTGCCTTTTTGTTTGTTGCATTTTTTGAATACCCATTAATTATGAAATTCTAAAGGATCATTTAATTACTAGGACTTGGTGGAGAATAATACCATATAGATTATTTAGGGGTCCGTCTATATTTCAGGCGCCTAAAATCAGGCAACATTCCAGACAACGGGTAATTACCCACTAATTATCATCATTAGTCACTAATCTTTATAATTAACTACTAACCCTTAATTCTATAGGTTAATCAATTATAAAAATCTTGTTTGATTATTTTACAATTGATATAATCCTACAATTACAAATTATAATTACGAAATAAACAAAAAAATCAAACTAACCTTCGATCCGGGCGCCGCCGCCGCCTTTGAGCTTTCGCCGTCATACCGCTGTCGGGCCGCCATCGAGCTGCTACCGCCGCGCCGCTGCTCACCGCCTCGCCTCGAGGGATGCCGCACCGCCTGCTCGTCGCTGCACGTCACCGACCATCGCGCCGATGTGCCTCACCGACGACCGTCGCACCGCCACCCATCTCGGGCCGTTGTGGGCTCCATGGGAGCTGCGCCGGAGGCCACCGCCAGCGGCGAAGCGCTGGCCGCCGCGTTCGGAGCCGCCACCAGGCGGACTGGATCGGGGAGAGTTGGAGAAGAAATAGGGTTGGGAAGGAATAGAGTTGAGCGCACGAATCTTAAAACATATTCAAAGGTCGCCTAGGATAATGTTTCTTTTCAGGCAACTGATGTATAGGATTACTAATTATTTAGTGGAAGATGAACCAACTCATACATGATTGTGAAGTTGGGAAGAGAAAGGGGTAAGACCGCACAAACATGCACGCCGAGCTATCACGTGTTGTCTAAGCAAGATTATGCCGCTTAAAATTCATGGCCACCTACCATTAGTCTAACAAAGTGCTCCAGGTGACGTGACGTGTGGTCTAGGCAAGGTTTTGCCACCATTGCAATTGTCTCACTGCATTCTCTCTGCATGTCTCCTCTCACCATTTTGCATTTCAATTTTGTACTCACTTCATCGTCAAAAGTTTATCATTCCTTAGTCTATTTTTAACTAAAAGATAACAAATTTTAGAGTATTTTTTTAACGGAGGAAGTACCTTGTTAACAAGTAGACGGTTTTGTTTTTTGGTAGCTTCACTCAAGTTCATGATTTATCTCATTAATTTCTGGATTAAATAGTACATCATTGCCTCCGATTTCAATAAATATATCATAAACTTATGTAATAAATCATTCAGATTATTGCCTCTACAACCATGATCGACCACGGAATTTTCCCACTCTACCATAGGCAATGCAGAAGTCTACATTGTGCAGTTCTTTCTTCCAAAGTTTCTACCAGCACCGAATTAAATAGCTCAAAATAGTCGCCAACATTGACTACCTAGCCTATCACAGCCTCACAGCACCGAATTAAATAGCTCAAAATAATTGTCAGCAATCCGCTCATGACCATCACATATTAGCCTCCGATCCAGCAAGTTGCTCGGCCAGAGACTCAAATGCTACTTACGGGGTTCGGACCCGGGGTGTATCGGTAATCTGCGTACCGTATATCTTTTGGGACTACAAAAAGACCAAAAGAATTTTACATGTCTGAGTTGAAGATCTGCGAAGGCCTCACGTGTCATACGGGACCGGACTTGCCTCACATCTATGGTTAGTCCCGGTGCTGCCACGTGTATACTGCAACCGGACCTACATCCCACACATGAGATAGCTCCAGGCTAAACACTTGTGCGGCACCCCCGGTCCTAACCCCCGAGAGAGGGAAGCTCCAGTACCGACGCGTGTACATCTATACCGGACCTACCCGTCCCAGACGGAAAGCTCTGAAACTGCCACGTGTCCAACCCCCGGACCTTCAGCCTTAGCAATCAGACCGGTGAACCCCCAACGGCTCGGACCTTCAAGGGGCAATCAAAGACTTAAAGACCCGATTAAGTGTCATTAATATCATATTAATGATACACGATCGGAAGGCCCTTAATACTAGTAACGGCACTGTCAAGGCCCGTTACCATGTTATTAAGAGTAATTAACCTCATTAATTGTGTATTAAACATCAATAACCATTAGGGCCACATATTGGGTCAGGCTAACGGTGTAACGACCAACCCTTGTACTATAAAAGGACTGATCGACAATATACGGACTCTCTCTTGGCTCTCGGACTCTCTAAGGCCCGAGGCTAGAAGCTCTAGACTCTCAGACGCTCAATACAACAACTACACACCCCGTGGAGTAGGATATTACGCTCAGACGGCCCGAACCACGTAAATCCTTGTGTCTATTTGCCATCGTCTTTTGAATCTCTGCGCACCCAATACCGAACTACAGACTCCGTGAGCTACCAACGGTAGTATCGGGAGAATTGCCGGAAAAACACTCCGGCAGAGTGCTAGGAGTCAACGATTGATCACGCCGACCTTCACTTCTTATTGAGGTTTTCGTGACCGACACCTAAGTTCTTTCCATATCACTCCACTAATCAAGCGAGCTCGGGTCCTATCGGCGGGACCTCGCCATCCCATCGACCCGAGCAGACCAGGAGGGCAAGCTCCCTGACCCCTGCTCGATGGGGCTCCACCTTCGTACCATCGAGCCCTGACCACGGGGGTCGGATCCCTCACTTTGGGTTTTCGCGTGGAAGACCGTACGAGTGTCACTGCCACCTCCTTGCATGCCCTGTCCTGTCTCGCAGTTGATAGCACGCCAACCAGGATATCGAGGCGCTGATGAACTTAATCTTAATCAATGATTTCTTATATAGAGAGAACGACCCTCACAAATTGCAAATATTAATTTGTTAAGAATCAATCGAATTGAAGTCATAGTGTCATCGTTGGCAGGAATCGATATATCCGCGAGATTTGGGTCACAATTTGTATCGACTAAAGAAATAGTAGGAATCCCCAAAATGGCCCATTCCTGAAGAGCTATATATTCTTTTTGCTGATCAAGGATGGATTGATATGACCGAACAAAGCAGACACAACGCCAGCAGACGCCACAGTTCGAACCCTTCCCGTGGAGTGGGTGGATAAGAATAAATATGTAAGAATCCGCCTCCCATATGAAGAAGGCGGAACTAGCTAAGGCGTAGAAGGTCAGCTCCGGACTATAAAAGGGGGCCGAAGCCGTCCGACGAGAAGGGGAGCAGAGACAAGAGACAGAGGAGAAAAGCATACAAGACAATGACGTAGAAGACAACCAACAAGGGGACTTTTGCTCCTCCACTAGAGCACTAGAGTCTCCCCTCATCTATTGAGACAGCCGAACTAGACAACATCTTGCTCAAAACAGTATACTCCCTCCGTCCCCATGAACTTATCGTTTTGTAGTTCATTTTTGAACTACAAAACGACAAGTTTACGAGGACGGAGGGAGTACATCCTTTGTTTTAGTTGCTAGACCGTCTCGAAGCAGAACGTATGTTACATACGGCAATCCAACCCAACTCATACGAGATTGTGAAGTTCGGAAGAGAAACAGGGCGAGCCCACACAAACACGCACGTGGTCTGAGCAAAGTTTTGCCGCTTAAATTCATGGCCACCTACCATTAACCTAACAAAGTGCTCCACGTGACGTGATCTGTGATCTAGTCAAGATTTTGCCACACAGAATTGATGACCACTCTCTCACTTCTACGGCTTAAGGAGATGGACATGATCGGCAAGTCGTCCTCTCGCCATTTTTCATTTTGATTTTGTACTCACACTCTCGTCAAAAACTTATCATCTGTTAGTTTATTTTTGAACTAATAGATGATAAATATTTGAGACAACGACTGCTATGCAATCTGAACTCATGTGCAAACGTGCAATCCGCGGATCTCAACCATTAGATGGACATCTAAGAGTGACTACCATTTTACACATAGATCCTTCCACCTGCTTGTGTAAAAGAATGAGTCTATGTATAAAATGGTAGCCACCCTTATATGTCCATCTAATGGTTGAGATCCGCGGATTGCACGCTTGCACAGGAGTTCAGATTGCATAACAGTCATTGCCAATATTTGAAGACGGATGAAATACTTCATTAACAAAAGACAAATAGACAATTAAGATTTTGGTAGATTTAGTCATGTATTTATCTCATTAGTTTCTGAATTAAATCATATTTTATTGCCTCTGATTTTAATAAATATATCATAATATGTAATACATCATTCAGATTATTGCCTCTAATTCCAACGAGATGATCGACCATGAATTTTCCCAGTCTACCATAGGCGATGCAGAAGTCTACCTTTGTGCAGTTCTTTCTTCCAAAGTTTCTACAAGCACCGAATAAAATAGATCAAAATAGTCGCCAACATTGACTACCAAAGCCTATCACAGCCTCACAGCACCGAATTAAATAGCTCAAAATTGTTAGCAAGCGCGGTACCCTTCTCGATCGATCGACGACCACCAACCATGTCCGGCGACACGGCGGCGCACGTTGTGGAGGACTTCTTCGGCGTCGTCCGGCTGTTCAGCGACGGCTCCGTCGTGCGCGACGAACAGTCCGTCCTCATGCCGGCAGAGGATATCCCAGACGTCCCTGGCGTTCAGTGGAAGGACGTCGTCTACGACGAGGAGCGCGGCCTCAAGGTTCGCGTCTGTAGGCCGTCGGTGGCCGCCGGCTGCGGCGGCGGCGAAAGAGGTAAGCTCCCCGTGCTGGTGTACTTCCACGGAGGCGGCTACTGCATCGGCGCGTACGACCTGCCCGGGATACCCGGCTTGTTCCGTCTACGCGTCGCGGCGGAGCTCCCCGCTGTCGTCCTGTCCGTCCAGTACCGTCTGGCTCCGGAGCACCGCCTCCCGGCCGCGGTCGAGGACGGCGCGATGTTCCTCGCCTGGCTGTGCCGGCAGGCCGCGCTCGGCGCCGGCGCCGAGCCGTGGCTCGCGGAATCGGCCGACTTCTCCCGGACGTTCGTGTCCGGCGTGTCGGCCGGCGCCAACCTTGCCCACCACGTCGTGGTCCAGGCCGCCTCCTCGGGGCAGCAGGTCGCGACCGGCCCGGTCCGCATCGCGGGGTACGTCCTCTTCTCCGCCTTCTTTGGCGGCGTCGAGCGCACGGCGACGGAATCGGACCCTCCAGCTGGCGTGTCGGTGACGGTGGAGACGTCCGACCAGCTCTGGCGCATGGCGCTGCCGGTCGGGGCAACGAGGGACCACCCGCTGGCGAACCCGTTCGGTCCGGACAGCCCCGCCATGGAGCCGTTGCCGCTGCCGCCGGCGCTCGTCGTGGCGCCGGAGCTCGACGTGCTACGCGGCCACGTTCTGCGCTACGCGGCGAGGCTGAAGGAGATGGGGAAGGCCGTGGAGCTCGCCGAGTTCGAGGGAGAGCAGCACGGTTTCTCCGTCCGGAAGTGGGACGAGGCGAACGAGGAGCTGATGCGAATCTTGAAGCGTTTCGTACACCAGCAAGCCGAGTTGTAGGAAGTCAGTTGGCCATATGGCCTGGGCATACACCCACGGCCCACCATCTGCATGGCGCCGGATGTTGCATTGTACGCGGCAGCATGCTCCCATGCGCCCTAGATAATATAGGATCGGGCCAAACGGAGCGGCTGCCGTGTTTAAGCTGCACCACGGCGCATCAATGCCCTCGCCTGTATAAATTGGTACTCCCTCTATATCAAAAAGTTTATCGATTTGTATTTCAAAAATAAACTATATTTTTAAACTACAAGACAACAAACTTTTTAAGTTAGAGAGGGTACTCGATCAGTGAATAAACTTGAGGATTCACTTCTCACATGGTCTCAGCCTAAACACGTTCCTCCACTTTCCGCACTTGTACGATGGCGTCCAGCCCGACATTCTCAGTCGCTGGCTCTTCTACCTTTGAAAACTCTAACCCCTTTGTTGATTCATCCAACACTATTCAATTCCTGCTGCCGTTGCGACGATCCAGCATGTGAACATACATTTCCATGTTCCCATCATCCTCCACTATGACGAGCCTAACTTCTCGATCTGGAGCGCATTTACCGACATCATGTTCCGGAAATTTGGGCTGCTTGATCACATTGACGGTATGCGCAAAGCATGTAGCACAATGCTGACTGGTTCCAGCACTACTACAATAAGCCTCATCACAAGCGACTCCAAACCTATTATCACAGACGGCTTTTAAAACCGCCTGAAATGAAGAGTTTGTGATAATCCGCAATTTTACAGGCGGAGAAGTGAAACCGCCTGTGAAGACACATTATCATAGGCGGTTCTTCACTTAGGCTAGCCGCCTGTGAAGACAGATTATCATAGGCGGTTCTTTACTAAGAATAGCCGCCTGTGAAAATACTTTATCACAAGCGGGTCGTGCAGCATATATAACCGCCTGTGATAAATGTCTTATCACAGACGGTTATTGAAGCATAACTAACCGCTTATGATAATGAGTCTTCACAATCGGGTATTGAAGCATAACTAACCGCCAATGATAATGTATTTTCACAGGCGGGTTTTGAAGCATAACTAACCGTCTATGATAATGTGTCTTCACAGACGGGTGTTGAAGCATAACTAACCGTCAATGATAATGTATTTTTACAGACGGTTATTGAAGCATAACTAACCCGTCTATGATAATGGTGTTATCACAGACGGAGTTTACCTATATCAGCCGTCTGTGAAGACCCTTTAACGCAGCCGGTTTCTACCATAACATACACCGCCTGTGAAAATTAGGTTATCACAGATGTTTCTTTACTTGTATCTAGCCGCCTGTGATAATTGTTTTTCACAGTCATGCAGTACTACTATTGTTATTTCTAATTTCTAGGTCAATTCAATATAATCACAGAACAAAAAACAACAATCATCACAGAACAAAAGTCAACAGTATTATCATCACAGAAGTCAATTTCACTAAAACAATATACATATGTACAAGTTACAGATACAATTCATCTCAAAGTTTACAAGTTTTCACTAAAAACTGTTTAGATTGGCATAGTTGCAAAGTTCTGGCACATCAGCTGTTGAACCTCTCTTATCAAAGAACTTCCTCTTTTTGTGCAAAATTTTGCGACGAATGAACTGACAGAGTTCAGAAGCAATCCTGTCCGCTCCTCCATCAGGAATACTTCTACAAACCGGCCATTCTTCGTTCAGATTCTTCTTGTGCT
This sequence comes from Tuctoria greenei, assembly GCA_036927565.1. Classification (NCBI taxonomy): domain Eukaryota; kingdom Viridiplantae; phylum Streptophyta; class Magnoliopsida; order Poales; family Poaceae; genus Tuctoria; species Tuctoria greenei. The sequence continues at coordinate 224,266,532 of JAYESD010000003.1, forward strand.
GCAATATAACACATAATAAGGTTTAGAATGTGTTGGTTTGAACAATCTCAAAGTATAGATCAAAGTGAGAGTATACAAGAATTTAGTAGGTATTTTTGGAGCAGTTGTACTATGAGCAATTGAATTTTGAAGTTGGAATCAAAATATGAACATAATATTTCTGGTAATATTGAACAGCAGAGAATATAAGCATTAAACTATGCTAGTTACAATGAAAATGAAACACAAAAGTAAGAAAATATGGTATCGACATTAAGGATAACTTACATCCTCACGATTGACTCTATATACGGCGGCAGTCCGAAGATGCTCACATACATAATACCCGCATAAGACACTCCCAGCAGGCTGCTTCGGACAAGCATAATACGTTTTAATATCCAATGCATTCATATTAGGAGGTCTCTGACCGCCAAGCTCCGCGTAAAACTGCCAAGCGCTGTAATACAAGAAATGTCATATAAAACTTGTCAACACATTCTAAATGTGCGTAAATTAAAATTATTGAATAAACGTACTTTTTCAAAATGGAAAGGAAATCTTTGTAACGATCTGGTGGGTAATCGGCCGAGTCCAAGACTGTTGCCATTCCCTGCGTTGGCTTGATGAAGATCATTATGTAGTGATTACTGCAAACATACAAACACACGTGTTAACAATTACCAATAATTGATATTTCAATGTCATGTGTCGAACTTACTCGAAGTGGTACGGAGCCTTTACGAGGTCCTGGCCGTCTCTGACAAAGTTAAACATCGCATGTCCTATGTAAGCTGCAACTTCTGCCTTTCTATCCTTCTTAAGTTTTGCAATTGCTCTTTCAAAATCTTTTTTTTCATGTGTTTGTACTGGCTTGATTCTCGATTCGCCTGGACGTCGAATAGCGACTTTGCAATCCTAGTAGGGTCAAGGATACCTGTCTTGCGCGCCAACTTTACATTATCCATGTATTGCATCCTATTGAAGAAGTCCAGAATTGTTATAATCTCATGAAATGCGTATGTGTGTAGTAAGAAAAGCAAATACAAAATATTAGAGCACTTACAAGCACCAGACGAGCAGCAGGTTGATTTCGAGCATGCCCCGATGGAAAAGGGAAAGCAACTCGTCAAATAAAATGACTCATTTATCTACTCCAGTTCTCCAGAATGCTTCTTTTAAAATACGAAATGTGATGCAATTAAGACCAAATTTTGTGCTGGCAGTGATGTACCACTCATGCATTCTTCTGAGCGCGACAGGTTGTTTGCTAAGTTGTACGGATGTCATGAACGGCTTCCCATTCTCAAATTTAGGAGGAACATCCTCAAGCTTGTATATTGGAACTCCTGGTTTAACGAAAGACGTCCGCCGATTATACATGACACCGTCTTCTTCCCACTCCTCGATATCTTCTAATGCTGGCTCATGAGAAGAACGAGATGCACTCGATTTTCTAATATTTTCCTTCATAGCTTCCAAATACTTTGTCACTTCTGATGAAGGTTTCTTATTTTCATATGAGCTAACTTTGACAGGCACTGATGATCGAGGAGTAGTCATCGGAAGTTGGACACTGGCTTGTTGTTGAACCTGTTGTTCAACTGATTGCTCTTTACTCCCAGCAGCTGGCTCTAGTACTACTTCAAGCTGTTGCTCAACTAGTTGCTCTTTACTAGCAATAGCTTGCTCTGGTACTGCTTGAAGTTGTTGTCCAACTTGTTGCTCTTGGATATCATCATCCTTGCTCAGACATAGGGGGAGTGGATCTTCCCGGACTGGGAGTGGATCTTCATGCACTTTCGCCTTAGAAGATGGGGTTGCAGTATTTGGAGATGCGACGGGGCTAGAAATTGGCTCATCGTCCAACACGATATCGCGTCGGTGCCAAAGGATTAATTGGTTGACAGCCTGCCCCAGAGTCGCGATCCCCTCAGGTGTGACGTGGTCTATTTCATAATCTTCATAATCATTATCAATGATTTGAAGAACTTGCACCACAGAATAATACAACAGAAGTGGACTCCCGTTGAAGTCACGATCAGGCTTTGCCATAGCAGTGGCAACCTGCTTGGTTTTGTTCCCTGCTCTGCCTATCGGGACAAGAAGACGACAAGATTTGTCGTTAGCAATATCATCGACAGGGAACTTATGGGCTGACCCTGAGCCTGGCACGGAACCAACACTGCTAGGGTAGGCAGTTGGAGATACTAATTGATCCTTTTGCACCGAAACCATCATTGTACTCGGTGCCACTAATTGTCCTGATTGTCTAAGTTGTTCCATTATTTCTTGCATATTTTCTTTGACCTTTTGAGCAATCGTTTCATCAAGTGTTTTCTTAAACTTCTCACGTCTTCTATATGTGTCTTTATCTTTAGGGAAACCATCTAGCCAAGACATTTGAGAAGAGACCGCTCGAACCCGTCCGCTGTGTTCACGGTTTCCCAAGATAGCGGTAAGTTGGTCATTCTCCCTCTTCGGCTTGAAGAGACCCTTCTGTTGCTTTTCAATTACTTCTTTCATTTTATCCTCTACTTCATTCAGAGAGTCGGGCTTTTCAAGTTTGCCCTCGCTGGTCAAACCAGTCGACTGTTGGAGTCGGCAGATCTCCTGACACTGCTAAAGTGTTGAAGGAGTTTGTGGTTCGGTGTGGGCGCGCGAAGACTCAAGAAGGTGAATTGCCGTTTAACATAGGAGACACAAGGATTTACGTGGTTCGGGCTGCCCGAGCGTAATACCCTACTCCACGGGTGTTTTGGTGTTGTATTAGCTTGTCAAGTATGATCGCTTGTCAACGTCTTTGAACGTCCGTCCCCTGAGTGTATCGTCGGCCTGTCCTTTTATAGTACAAGGACAGGCCGTTACAAGCTAGCCTGGCCCGACATGTGGCCCCTGCGGTTACTAGTATTGATACACGATTAATTGTGGTTAATGATCCTGTAACGGGCCCCGACAGCGCCGTTACAGGTGTTAAGATCGTCCGTTTAAGTGTCATTAATATGGCATTAATGACATTTAATCGGGTCTTGAAGTCCTTGGCTCTCCTTTGAAGATCCGGAGCCGTTACAAGGTCTTCCGGAGGTTAAAGGCTGGCAGGTCCGACGATTAGATGTGTGGCAGCTCCGGAGCTTGCTGAGGGAGGCAGGTAGCTCCGGGGCTATTAGACACGTGTCAGGTCCAGAGCTTCTCTCGGTCTGGGGTTAAGTCCGGAGGTGCCGTTTCGGTATGTGGCCCGGAGCTTCCCCCTTGTGGGCGGTAGCTCCGGGTTAGTCGTACACGTGGCGACCCAGGGATTAACCATGTTGGAGAAGCGGGTCCGGTCATGTGTGACAAGTGGGCCTCCGAGGGTCTTCTATCAAAGTAGACGGCCTTCCCTCGAGATCTTTGTAACCTCAGGGGGTGTACGATTTTTAGGGTACCGACAGTGGCCCCCTGGACCTACCTCCGAGGAAGGTCACTGGGGTGAAGTCGTTCCGTCGGAGGTGGGTCCATCCTTGTGACTCTTGAACTGGGTCTTCAAGGGTCTTCGGAGGTGCCGTTGGCAGGTTTTTACAGTTAGATCCCGCCGCGTGGCGCACCTCAGGCGGCAGATGAGATCTTTGACGTGCGGATCTCACGCAATTGAAGGTCGCCGGTTCCCGATACGAAAACCGTATCGGTTCCGCGCGCCCTGTTAGGCCGCCGCCTTTGGGTTTCCCGCCTCGTGATGACAACCGTTCGCCTGGGTAAGAGCTTCGACTTGATCGTCGGGGTGGTCCCGGGCCCTCTTGTCATCGGCTGGGTTGAATTCTTGAGTAGTATCTTCAGCTTCCCTGCAATTTCCATCCAAGCGTTGCGAGGGCTTACTTAAGAAGGAAAGCGCGCACCGTCGGGAGTTCTTTACGCCTCTCATCTGATCTTGCGCTCAAACTCCCGACTCGTACTTCGCTCCTCTTCTCTTGCCTAGCTGTGCCGCGATGGAGTTGGGTCTGCGTGAGAGTCGCCTGAAGACTGACAACGATTTGAAGAAGGTCCGGGCCCTCATGGGATGGTCCTCGGACTTCTTCAACCGCTTCGTCCGTGCTGGCGGAGAGCTCCCCTTTGAGAAGGAGCGCGCTGGCGAGATGGTGTACTTTTCTTCGTACGCCATGGTGGGGCTGATCCCACCTTTTTCTTCTTTCTTCTTGATGCTGCTAGACTTCTATGGTCTGCAGCTATACCACCTTGGCCCTCACTCCATTCTCCTCGTGTCCATCTTTGTCCACTTCTGCGAGATGTGGGTGGGCATCCCCCCCTGCGTCGAGCTCTTCCGAACCTTCTTCACTGTTCACACCACCGGTCGGAGCAATGAGTACCTTGGCTTCTACTACTTTGTGAAGCGCAAGAAGTGCCCATTCAAGTACCTCCGGTCATTCCCTTCCGGGAAGTGGGATGACTGGAAGAAAGATTGGATAGTCGTCAGGGTGGAGGAGCATGAGCGGTTCGAGCTGCCAGACGGTCTGCCCGGCATCGACACGTCGATATGGAGTGAAGTTCCGGTGCTGGCGGAAGCTTTCGACCCTGCCTTGACCAGGATCCGCCGATGCGTGGAGGGAGGATTGACTCCCCAGGCGGTGTTCTGCAACTTCTTGGCCAACAGGTGGGCGCCGCTGAAGAGGAGGGAGAAACTCGCCTGGGCCCTCAACAGCGTGATGGACGAGGACCGGGTTGAGACCGAGTTGAAGTCTAACATGGTGGGGAAGAACTTGGAGTTCCACCTCAAGAAATTCCAGCACGGCATCGATGTCGACAGTGATGACTTGACTCCACCGTCGTCCTTTCTCCCCCTGAACATGGAAGTGGAGTTCAGCAGGGAGCTCCGGCGGACGATGCCCGCGCTTGACGACCTTGGTGTCGTCGAGAGAAGACCAACCACCCGGGTGGCAATCCCCGGGGTGCCCGAAGACGGCTTGGTCCCTGCTCCACAGCCGAGGGTCGAGGTCATCGGCAAGGGCAAGGAGCTGGCGGAGGAGCTGGAGAGTCGGAAGAGGAAGCTACGACATGCCACGGAAGGTCCGTCAGGCCTGCTACTTCCGCCTCGGTTCCTTCTCCCCAGGGGGGAAGATCTTCTGCCGCCGTGGCAACTGTCCCCGTAGTGGGGTCCTTCCGGAACGATACTGTTTCTGCAGTGGGATCCTCCCGGAGCGCGTCTGTCCCCGTGGTGGAGCCCTCCTGGGGTGCTAGCTCCGGGTGCACGACTCCGGCACCTGGGACGGTGGGAGCCTCCAGGTGCAGGGGTTCCTCCCGATCGAGGAGAGCCTCGACCCAGGAAATGCCCGTGGCTGCGACAAGTTCTGGGGGGCCTCCCGGAGCTCCTACGCCGACCATGGCTAGCCCGAAACGTCCGGGAAAAAGGTTCTGCGCAAGCTGGTGCGGAAGCCTTCCAAGGTAATTTTTGATCTTTACCTTGGTTAACTTTTTAATTGTAGCGATTGTTTGTTAATTTTCTTTATCCATCCTCTGCAGCATCCCCAAGAATGGGAGTGAAGCTCCACCCTCGGCCACGATGTCTGAGGCCGTGGGAGCTTCTGCTCCTGTCTTAGTGCCGCCCCAGGTGGTGGCTGAGGCTGCGACAGCTCCGGCGCCGGCTGTCGTGGTCATGAACCTCGACTCGTGCCCAGAATTTCCCGTGATAGCGCCGGACCACGGGAGTGAAGACACGCCAGCGGCACTTGTCTCGGAGGTTGAAGCTCCGGGTCCTGGTGCTGCAGTAGTGGAAGCTCCGGCTGTAGAGCCGGAAGAAGTAGTAGTCCCGGCCTCAGAGCCGAAACTTGTCGAAGCCCCGGTGATTGAGCCGGAGGTGACTGAAGCTCCGGCATGCGAGTCGGAAGTCGAGGTAGTTCCGGCAGTTGAGCCGGTTACCTCCGAAGCACCGGTCGCTGAGCCGGTTATTGTCGGAGCGCCGGTCACAGAGCCGGCGGTTGAAGAGGCGAGGGAGCTCGAGCCTCCCTCGGAAGAGGTGTCCTGATCGAAGCTTGTAGCAGCTCCGGTTCCGGAGGCGACGACGTTGATGGTACCTGTGGCCGAGCCGGAGTGCCTAAGCGAAGTCGCTGGCCCCCTGCCCGAGGGGGCGAATGAAGACTTGGCGGCGGGGCTTTCTTCGATGGTGACTGAGGCCATCCCGGAGGACGGCCCTAGCGCCTTGGAAGCTCAGGGTTCCACTCTCGTAGAGTGGGACCCAATTTTTGTATGTGAAGACCCGCTGGAACCAGCGGAGGAGACCCCAGCAGGTCCGGAGCCCATCCCGCTGTCGATGTCTATCGACAACGCCTGCTCCAGTCTGCGTCAGGTCCAACTGGCCTTCTTCCACGACAGCAAGGCTCTTGAAGAGGAGCGCCAAACCCTTAGGCGGTGGCGCAATCGGCTCCACTTCGAGACTAAGCTGGCGCAGTCGAGGCTAGCGGACGACAAGGAGTGGATCAAGCGGGAGAAGATCCGCCTGGAGTACTGGGGCAAGCTGTTGGATGACAGGGAGAGCATGACTCATGCCCTCGACGCTCAATCCCGGGAGATCCACGATCAGGCCAAGGCTGCCAACGACGCGGCCAATGCTCGGCACGAACAGCTTGAGGCCATCAATGCCGCACTCATCAAGCGCCGAGAGGCACTTGAAGGGAGGGAGAGACGACTTGAGGACGAAGAGCAGAAGCTCCTAAAGCTGCGGGATGACGTCCTGAGGAGGGAAGAGGAGCTCGCCGAGAAAGTAGCTCTGGCTGACAAGGGCCTCGAGGAGCACACTAAGAAGTTGGAAGAGCGCTGCCTCGAGGAAGAGGAGAAGACCTGGGTGCGGGGGCAGGAACTCTACGAATACGAGTGTGCCCTTGTTGCCCGGGAGAAGAAAGTGGAGGCTAGGGAGAAGGACCTGGTCGATCGTCGGAACAAGATACACCTCCGGGAGGAGGAGCTCGGAAGACTTGAGAGGCGGGTTGCTGCAAAGATTCACCAAAATGCCAAAGAAGTTGGGCGCCTCGCCCGTGAGAATTCCGAACTGACGGCGGCCAAGAGATCCCTGGAATAGGTGAAGAGCCTGAGGACAGCGGACTCCCTGCAGATTTGGGAGTTCCTGGGCAAGGCCAATGATGCGCTGACGCCGATGGGTTTCAGCCCCATGCGTTCGGATGATCCGGAGCCGGAGCCGGACCTTGCGCTGCAGGCGTTGAGCGCAGCAGGTAGCAAGCTCTCTAAGGTGGGCGACGTCATCGCGGACCAACTGGAGGTCGAGGGGAAATCCCTAGCGAGGAACATCACAGAATATGTGCTGACGTGCTACACCAGCCGGAACCCTCAATTTCCTCTGGATCCGGTGCTTGAAGGCCCCGTCGAAGGAGAAGGCGAAGCTACCCGAGCCAGCGTGTCGGAGGTCGCCCAGAAGGTCGCCGAGTTCTTCCATAGGGTCTAGGACCATCTCTTTAGCTCTCACTTGTATTTTCTCTTCTTCTTCCTCAATTTTGTAATCCCTTGTCTCCAGATGTAGTCTCCTGTCTCCAGATGAATGAAATCCCCAAATTTTTGCGAATTTCATTTTTTGTCTTCAACATCTTTATCTTCACTTGGCCCCCTGGTAGATGTACACAATTTGATTGTGAACATGTACCAAAAGGATATTGAGTTTTGTTGAAGACGAATTTGCTCCGAACTTGTAGAATTTAGGTCCGAAGTTTTTGATAGTGAAGGTCCCCTGAAGTTGTCGGTGCTTAGAAGCTCCGGCATTGTCCATCGCTGGAGCTTGGTAGCTCCGGCAATAGCCTCTATCAACACGTAGAGCGTCGATAGTTAGTCCTCCGAGGTGTCGGAGCTTAGTAGCTCCGGCAGTGACCTTTGCCAACACTTGGTTTGTTGGCAACAAACTCCATTTACGGGGTCTTCTCACCATCTTTTACTCAGCGTTGATCCCCTTGGGGGAGTCGGAGCTTGGTTAGCTCCGGCTTTTCTCCATCAACGTAGAGTTTATTTTTCCTGCACACTTAAGCCAAGAAAAATAGTAAAATTCGTTCCTTGTCTATAATTTCGTCGCGGCTTACGATTCTCAAGAAAATTTTAAGTTGAACGCGATTTTAAATACAACTGGATGCGTTGTCTTTTCTCTTAGATCCAATTGTCCATGGACCCGCCTTACTTCGGCCTGCCGGGTTGTAGGTAGAGTGGCGTACTTAGGGTGCTTGACCAGGCTAAGTCGATAGCGCACTCCGGCCCTAGATTGGCTTGGCGGCTTTCAAGCGAGTTGGCCATAAACAATATTTAAATCCAAAAGATCTGACAATACAACTCGAATCATATATAAATCGGTCGAACTAAAAATTTCTTAAAAATTGCACGTCTCCGTTATAGACAAGAAAGAGAAAAATAAAAATGTCGAGCCTGCACAAAATGAATGCACGTGGAGTCTATTTCACATGAAGATGTCTTTCATTATAGGTCCGGGGTACAGGTGAAACAAGTACACTCTTAGGGTACGGAACGAGGCTAAGTGTGTTTGGTTTCTCGTTTGACCCAGGGTAGTTAGCCACACTTTTAGTCCGGAGACTATGACAAGTGCTGCATGAGCTTTGCAGACCTTTCGGGAAAGGTCCGGCTGCTCTCCCGGAGGAACTACCCGACTCTGTACAATGACTCTATAACATACATCTCAAGTTACTTAAGACTCACCTCCGTGGAATTAAGTGTAGAACTTACGGAGGTGCTCGATGTTCCAAGGATTTGGGAGAGGTGTCCCATCCTCGGTAGCCAAGCGAACGCTTCCGGGACGGGATACTTTGATCACTCGAAAGGGCCCCTCCCAGCCGGGGGAGAGTGTGTTTAACCCTTCTCTGGATAGTATTCTCCGTAGAACCAGATCGCCTTCCTCGAGCTGTCGGTTGTGTACATGCCGCTGGTGATAACGCCATAGAGCTTGGCGATATCGGGCATTCCGAACAGCTGCTTGGCACCTTCCCTCCTCGAGGAGGTCTAGGTCTTCACGCCGGAGCTGGTCCTGCGCGGCTTCGTCGAAGGTCCGGACCCGGAGCGAACCCAAGGTGATTTCCGGGGGAAGGATTGCTTCAGCTCCGTACACCATAAAGAAGGGTGTTTCTCCGGTTGACCGGTTTGGAGAAGTCCTGTTGGCCCATAGAGTGGGCGGAAGCTCTTCGATCCAGTTAGCTCCGTGCTTTTTCAAGCGCTCATAGGTGCGCGTTTTGAGTCCTTTAAGGATTTCTGCATTTGCTCTCTCGGCTTGGCCATTGCTGGCTGGATGAGCTACGGAAGCGTAGCAAACTTGTATGCCGAGGTCCTCACAATATCCTTGGAATGCAGAGCTTGTGAATTGAGTCCCATTATCAGTGATGATCTTGTTTGGGACTCCGAATCTACTTACAATGGATTGCAAAAAGTTGATAGCAGATTGCTTATTGATCGTCACAACTAGAGTTGCTTCCGGCCACTTGGTGAACTTGTCAATGGCGACGTACAGGAACTTGTAACCTTCGACGGCTCTTGGGAAGGGTCCCAAGATGTCCATCCCCCACACAGCGAAGGGCCATGTAGGAGGTATCATTTGTAAGGGCTGAGCAGGTGTATAATTTGCTTTGCATGAAATTGGCATGCTTCGCATTTCTTCACCAGCTCAGTGGCATCCTGGAGCGCTGTAGGCCAGTAGAAGCCATGCTGAAAGGCTTTTCCGACCAGCGTGCGGGAAGATGCATGGTTCCCACACTCGCCTCCATGGATTTCTGTGAGGAGCTCGCAACCTTCTTCCCTTGTGATGCAGCGCATTAGGATGCCGTTGGCACCGCGCCGGTAGAGATCCCCTTCTACCAGCGTGTATCTTTTAGCCAATCTGACTACCCGGTCAGCGGATACATCATCGTCAGGAAGGATGTTGTCTTTCAAGTAGTTCCGGATCTCCGAGATCCATGCATCGGAACTGACTTGAGCATTTGAGTCTTGCGTGCTGGGTTGCTCGGAGCTTCCGGCAGCACCTACGACCCTTGATGGCTGCCATGGTAACAGGGCCATCGGGACCGTCAGCTTCGGGATGCTGATCTCGCCCCCTTCGTCCAGTTCGGCAGGCTGAACTGTGGGTTTTGACAACCTCCGGACAAAGATTCCGTCAGGAGCCGGAGCTCTAGTTGACGCTTTGGTCGAGAGTTCGTCATCTTCAGCGTTGTGGGCACGCTGAACATGGTGGAGGTCTAGGACTTCAAAGTCCTTCTGAAGCTTCTGGACTTCAAGGAGGTAAGCAGCTAGCTGGAGATTATTGCAGGAGCATTCACCCTTCACCTGCTTGATGATGAGCTGTGAATCTCCTTTGACCAGCAGTTGCTTGACACCGTATGACAGTGCCACCTTTAGTCTGTAGATGAGTGCTTCATACTCCGCCATGTTGTTGGTTGCCTTGAAGTCAAGGTGCACCATGTATTTCACCTTCTCCCCAGTCGGTGCAAGGAGAAGGATTCCAGCTCCGGCCCCCTGCTTCTGCATGGAGCCATCGAAGTAGAGGGTCCAGTGAGGCTCGGTGAAGGTTGGAGCTTGATGCTCCGTCTTCTGTTCACTGGGGCCCCCAGGGTCTGATGGAGAGGGAGTCCGTTCCGCCACGAAATCTGCCAACGCTTGACTCTTAATTGCTTGCCTCGGAATGAATTCGAGATCGAATTCAGCCAATTTCGCTGCCCACTTTGCAATATCCCAGTTGAATTGGGATTATGCAAGATCGCTCGAAGTGGATAGGAAGTCACCACCGAGACTTTGTGAGCTTGGAAGTAGTGTTGAAGCTTCCTGGAGGCAATAAGAACTGCATAAAGCAGCGTATGCACCTCTAGGTATCGAGTCTTGGCATCGTGTAATACTTCACTGATGAAGTATACCGGGCGTTGAATGGTCCGGACCCTCCCGGAGGGGTCCGGGGTTTCCTCTTCATTGATCCGGACCCTGTCGGAGGAGTCCAGATTCTCTTTGGGGACTTCCGGGTTCTGGCTGGAGGAACCCAGAGCTTCTTCAAAAATGACCTGGACCCTCTTAGAGGAGTCTGGGTCTTCTGAAGTGACTTCTTGTGGATTTGAGTCTGGGAGCTGGGACCCAGACTCACTTTCAGGAACCTCCGGACCCTCCTGAAGGGGTCTGGATTCCTGAGTATGGGGTAGTTCCGGTCTCTCCGCAACCAGAACCATACTGACGACTTCGTTAGTAGCTGAAATGTAAAGCAACAAAGGCTCACCAGGGTTCGGAGCTACCAGAATTGGTAGGGTGGTGAGGAACTGTTTCAGCTCCTGGAATGCCTTCTCTGCTTCTTCGGACCATTGGAATGGTCCGGACTTCCTCAACAACTTGAAGAAGGGAAGTGCCCGTTCCGCCAGTCTTGATATGAACCAGCTGAGGGCCGCTAGACACCCAGTTAACTTTTGGACGTCTTTGATGCGGGTTGGTGGCCGCATGTCTTCAATGGCTTTTATCTTCGCCGGATTAGCCTCTATGCCCCGGTGACTTACCAGGAAACCAAGAAGTTTTCCGGAGCTAACCCCGAAGACACACTTGTCTGGGTTTAGCTTCGTGCGGGTGGCCCGCAGCTTGTCGAAGACAGCCTGCAAGGTGTCCAAGAGGGACTCCTTGTTGTTGACCTTGACCACGATATCATCGATGTACACTTCCACTATGTCTCTGATGAGTTCTTCAAAAGTTTTGTACATAGCTCGTACAAAAGTTGAAGCTGCATTCTTGAGACCAAATGGCATGGCTGTGTAACAATACAATCCATCTACTGTGATGAATGAAGTATGCTCTTCATCCTCCCTAGACATCCTGATTTGATGATACCCAGAATATGCGTCTAGGAAACATAGTAACTCACACCCGGAGGTGGAATCCACTATCTGATCTATTCTAGGTAGTGGGAATGGATCTTTTGGACATGCCTTATTCAGTGTGGTGTAGTCGATGCACATCCGAAGCTTCCCGCCGGCCTTGGGCACAACGACTGGGTTCGCCAGCCATTTTGGATGGAAGACTTCTCGGATGAATCCGGCTTCGAGCAACTTCTTCACTTCTTGTCGGATGAAGTTCTGCTGCTCTACAGATTGCTTCCGAGGCTTCTGATGCACAGGCCGAGCATCGGGGTAAATCTTCAGATTGTGCTCAATCACTTCCCTGGGGATCCCAGGCATTTGTGACGGTTGCCAGGCAAACACGTCAACATTAGCCCGGAGGAAAGTGATGAGCGCGAGTTCCTATTTGTCGTTCAACCCTCCCGATATACGGGTGGTTTGAGCGGCATCGAAACCAATTTGGATGACTTTGACGGGAATGTCGGTGTCGCCACTTGGCTGCACACGGGGTGCAGAGGTTGAGCCTCGTTGACGAATGCTCGGGGGTTTCGGAGCTTGCTCCTGTCTGGAGTCCTCCTCTTGCGCCGTGGTGAGTGCATGGAGCTCCTCCAGAGCAGTTACTTCGGTGGTGTGATCTCCGCGGATCTGGAGAACGCCTACTGGTGTTGGCATCTTCAACACCAGGTATCCATAATGAGCAGCTGCCATAAATTTGTATAGGGCAGGTCTACCCAAGATGGCGTTGAATGGTAAGTTGATCTGAGCGACGTCGAAGACCAACTTCTTGGTGTAATACCTCTCCCGTGTCCCGAAGGTAACGGGGAGAGTTATAGCTTCGAGTGGGGTAATGGCCCCTGGACCTACTCCGGAGAAAGGTCGAGAGGGCTGGAGATCCGAAGGTCGGAGCTGAAGCTTGGTAAAAGCTTCAAAGCTTATGAGGTTCAGCCCCGAACCTCCGTCCACCATAACATGATGGAGCTGGATGTTATTGATGGTGGGAGATACCATCAAAGGTAACTGTCCAGCTCCGACCATGCTTCGAGGACAGTCCGAAGCATCAAAAGTGATGGATGTGTCCATCCACTTTTGATGTGGCTCCGGTCTAGCTGTAGGAGCTACAGCGGCCATATCCCGCCGCATAGTCTTGATGACGCGACGGGAGGTGATGTCCCATGATCCACCAAAAATGGTGTTCATGGTTTTCTGACGCTCGTTGTCAGAGACGTCAGAGTCATCATCGACGGAGGTGTAGACGGCCCTCAGGACCTTTTTGGGGTCCTGAAACCCTAACTCCTCTTCAACCGGAACTTCGTCGACCTTCTGTTTTCCTTCCCTCTGTCGGAAAGGGGACCCTTCCCGGCGCTTGCTGTAGCGCTCGACAAGGTTTTGGACCTACCGGCAGTCTTCCAAACCGTGGCTGCCCGTTTTGTGAATGGGACACCACACTTTGGGTTTGCCACCGTCTTCGGAAGACGGTCGAGGTCGCTTCTCGGGGCGTGGCCCCCGGCCACCCGGAGTTGCAGCAGCTGCAACGTTGGATGTGCCGGCCGACGGCTTCTTCTTGCCGTTGGTCTTTTTTTTTCTTCTTGCCACCCCCGGAGGTAGCGGCTTCTTCTTTGGAGGATTTATTGTGATCCTCCGAGGCTGGTTTGGAGTGCATTTCACGGCCCTCCGCAGCTCTGGCACATTTGTCTGCTAGGCTGAAGAGTTCCGTGACGCTGGTGATCTCTTTGATCGCCAGCTTCTCTAACATCTTCTTGTCCCGTACGCCCTGTCTGAATTCCACAATGAAAGAAGCGCTTGAGATAGAAGGGATTGTGTTGCGTACCTGAGAGAACCTTTGGATGAAGGACCGCAAAGATTCTCCCCCTTTTTGCACGACCGCAAAAAGGTCCAGTTCAGTGCCTGGTCGGGTGTATGAACTCCCGAAGTTGGCAGTGAACTGACGGCACAGCTCCTCCCAACTGTTGATAGAGTTGGGTGGAAGGCTCATAAACCAGGACCTGGCGGTCCCAGTTAAGGCCACTGGAAAGTAATTGGCCATTACAGCCTCGTTTCCTCCAGCTGCCAAGATTGCAGTGGAGTATATCTGAAGGAATTCGGCGGGGTTGACAGTCCCGTCGAATTTTTCCGGCAGGTGTGGCCGGAACTTCTGTGGCCATCTAACCATGCGCAGGTGCATGGCTAGGGCTGAACAGCCTCCTCCTACTCCTTCCAGAGTAGAAAGGTCCTGAGCTTCCCGTCTTTCACGAGCGCGCTTGATATGGACACGGCCATCCTGTTGGCGGTATCGGCGATCAAGCTCCGCCCGGAGGTCATGAGTCAAAAGCCTGGATACTGTATGAGTGCGTCGTGCCCCAGAGGGCAACGACATCACCTGCTGTGATGCAGATCGTCTCCTGTTGTTGGAGACGTGCGGACCAAGTCTTCTACACAAAGTCCGCCGCTACGACGGGGCCCGTCCTGAAGGAGGAGGACCCTGGTTGTTGAGGCGTTCGGCCGCTGCTGCGACCAAATGCTCCACATCGGCCCTCCACTGCTCCATTGCATCTCGAGATGCATCCGGAGGTGGTGGACGTTGGAGAAGAGCACGCGCTGCATGGAGCGCGTGTTCCGGGTTGTCATGACTTGCCGACGCAGTAAGTGACGCCGGCGCACCATCACGTTGCCCAGCACGATTTGACGGAGAAGATGGTGGTGGTGGGAGTGTGGCTCCTGCTGGTGCCGAGGCTCCTGCTGGTGGCTGCCTGTTGGAGGGATTGCCCCCAACAACCTGAGCAGCAGGTTGGCCGTTGGATGATCCAGCCGCGGAGTTCACCATTCTCGAAAATCTCAGGCGCCCCCTACCTAGCGCGCCAACTGTCGACTATTGGAGTCGGCAGATCTCCTGACACTGCTAAAGTGTTGAAGGAGTTTGTGGTTCGGTGTGGGCGCGCGGAGACTCAAGAAGGTGAATTGCCGTTTAACACAGGAGACACAAGGATTTACGTGGTTCAGGCCGCTCGAGCGTAATACCCTACTCCACGGGTGTTTTGGTGTTGTATTAGCTTGTCAAGTATGATCGCTTGTAAACGTCTGTGAACGTCCGTCCCCTGAGTGTATCGTCGGCCTGTCCTTTTATAGTACAAGGACAGGCCGTTACAAGCTAGTCTGGCCCGACATGTGGCCCCGACAGTTACTAGTATTGATACACGATTAATTGTGGTTAATGATCCTGTAACGGGCCCCGACAGCGCCGTTACAGGTGATCGTCCGTTTAAGTGTCATTAATATGGCATTAATGACATTTAATCGGGTCTTGAAGTCCTTGGATCTCCTTTGAAGATCCGGAGCCGTTACAAGGTCTTCCGGAGGTTAAAGGCTGGCAGGTCCGACGATTAGACACGTGGCAGCTCCGGAGCTTGCTGAGGGAGGCAGGTAGCTCCGGGGCTATTAGACACGTGTCAGGTCCGGAGCTTCTCTCGGTCTGGGGTTAAGTCCAGAGGTGCCGTTTCGGTATGTGGCCCGAAGCTTCCCCCTTGTGGACGGTAGCTCCGGGTTAGTCGTACACATGGCGACCCAGGGATTAACCATGTTGGAGAAGCGGGTCTGGTCATGTATGACAAGTGGGCATCCGAGGGTCTTCTATCCAAGTAGACGGCCTTCCCTCGAGATCTTTGTAACCTCAGGGGGTGTACGGTTTTTAGGGTACCGACAAAACCTGACCGAGCAAAGACCCAACGTTGAGTTCGCTCATCGCACCCTTCTAATGGGTGAGGATTGCCCTTACTAAGAATTTCGTCTATTATCTTATTCCATTTCTGGACTTTGGGGCCATATCCGACAGACCCCAAGCGATGATGGTATTTGTTCTTTTTTGCAAGCTCTGACCTAGTTGCACTTAGAGCTTTAGCATCAGGTGTGCTCTTTTGACGAACAAACTCTTGCCACTGAGCTTGTGTGATTTTTCCCATCTTCCTCGGGCTAGGGACCTTATTGGCCTTAACATAAGCATTCATTTCACTCTTCCAGCATCGAAACTTCTTGCCGCAAGAGACCAATGTTGCTTTCTTTACGGCTTCTTCTGTGCCTTTCGGGAACTTGAATTATTTCTTTATCTTTTCCCACAACTCATTCTTGGTCTGCTCGGGTAATTTCCTCCAATTCTCGGTTGTGATCGGCACAACCTCCCTAACAAGAAAACTGCATGCATTACGGTACTTGGTAACTGAATCCAGTGGTTCTTGGGGAAGCCCACCTGGACCGACCCTTGTTATGTACATGATGCGGTCCAATGGACCCTTATTGGGACCTCGTTGCCCTCGTTTCCGCTTGAGTGAAGCTGAGGATTCATCCATTGGTGAACCTTCTGCGATTTTAGGAGCCGATGTCACCTCATTGTCTTCGAGATTAATCTAGGTAGAAAAAAATTATAAGACTTCGTATACTTGACAACCAACATTAACTTGAACTGCTGAAGTTAAGATTCGTGATCCATACCTTGTCGGCAGGATCATATTCCGGGTCTAGATCTTTTTAATTTTTATATTCGGAAAAGGATCTGAAGGACTGTGATAGGAGCCTGAACTGCTGGAGTCAGTAAACTCCATATTGTCTTCTTTGTTGTTACTATCAGGACCAGTCTTCTTAGGGCTTTCCATGCTAGATCTAATAAGACAAAAAATCTAATAAATGGCATAACTAAATTTGGTCATATTTAAAACAAATTTTCTCAATTTTGGCTCAATTAAGTAAATTTAGCCAAAACCACGTCTGGTGCCTCATTGGCTTCCTCAATCGCCACATGATTGACCCTTCCACGTGTAGCTTGCTGCTGCGATGACCTCTTTGGGCAACGAGTGGAGTAGTGCCCTACCTCTCCACAGATGTATCATGTAACCCCTGCATTGTTACCTTGAGCTTTATTACCCCCATGGTGGTTCTGTTGCTGCTGGCCTGCAGGGCGAGGTGCTGGAGCTGCGGGGCGAGGTTGCTGCATTGTTTGGCGTGGAGGCTGTGGTGGCTGGCGCATCTGCTGGTTGTAGGGCGTGGGTGGCCTGTAAGTGGGGTTTTGGAACCTCTGGCCTGTGTTGGAGTTCATGGGGCGGGTCATAGGTGCCATAGGCTGAGGGTGAAGTGGGGGCGCACATTACTGCCAGAAGCATGCCCTTGAGCTAGCTTTCTCTTCTTGTCATCCTCGTCCAACTCTTTATTGGTTCTTTCCACTTCGAAGGCCTTGTCAACCAACTTCTGGAAGTTGTTGTAATCACAGGAGGACATGGCGAACTTCAACTCTTTGTCCAGTCCCTTCTTGAAATGGAACTATTTCTTGGAGTCCGTGTCCACATCAGTGGGTGCATAACGAGACAACTGGGTGAACTTGTTCAAGTAGTCTCGCACACTCATGCGGCCCTGTTTCAGCATGAGGAACTCCTCACGTCTTGCCTGCATCTCTCCCTCAGGCACAAAGTGGTTGCAAAAGTTAGTCTTGAACTCATCCCAAGTAATAGCTTCTGGGTTCTGATGGGCTTCAGTGTAAGCAACCCACCAATCAGCTGCAGGCCCTTGAAGTTGGTGAGAGGCCAGCAATACTTTCTCTCCTCCTTCACATTGAACGATCCTCAACTTGCTCTCGTCTGACCTCAGCCAGTCGTCAGCATCCATCGGTTCAGTAGGGGTGGCAAACGTGGGTGGATGGGTGTTGAGGAAGTCTCTCAGATGGGATCTGGGCCCAGGAGGTGGAGGTGGAGGTGGTGGTGGAGCTTGCTGCATGTTGGCTACTATTTGAGTGAGGTTGTTGAGCAGTTGGGTCTGTATGGCCATCATTTGCTGCATCTGCTAAGCTGCTGGTGCTCCTCGAGCACCTCTACCGTGCCATCCTGGAAAACCCTCAAGTGCCTCATCGTTGGGTGGAATACCCCTTCCACGGCCTCTGCCTCTACCGGCCATCTGTACGGGAAATAACTGAAGCTTTTAGGGTAATAGATACGATATAGAATAGTATACTATAGTAAACGATCCCAACTACATGCATCAAGGAGAATATCCATACAGAAAGCAAATCCATGAACAACTGACGTGGATGTGGACAAGATGCCTGAGGCATTCCACAACTCACGTCCCACACAAACACACTATGAAGCAACTAACTCAAACATAAATATAGATACACAACTAAAGACTGAAGAGGGCGTAGCTACACGCTCCTACGAACTAAGGGTAGGTGTCTTAAGTCGTCGATGCAGCTGAGGAGTACTCTCACTCCTCGGGGTCCTCGTCCATGTACTCCTCCGGGTCCTCGTCACTGCCAGGAGTGTTGCCCACTGACTCACTGCTGAAGATCTCGACAACGGGTACTGCTGGAGCAGGCGGTGGAGCAACAGGAGGTGACGCAGGAGCTGGGGAAGAGGCTGGGGGTGCCACGGAAACAAGTGGTGCGGCTAGCGGAGAGGCTGGTGGTGTGACGTGGGCGGGTGACCCAGGAGCTGGCGAAGCAGGCGGGGAAAGTGGAGCTGGTACAACTGGCGAAGGTGGCAGGGCTGGTGGGGCCGGTGGAGAAGGTGGTGCTGCTGGAGTTGGTGGAGAGGGTGGTGCCGGTGGAGAAGGTGGAGCTGCTGGAGCTGGTGGAGAGGGTGGTGCTGGTGGTGCCGGTGGAGAAGGTGGAGCTGGTGGAGCTGGTGGAGAGGGTGGTGCTGGTGGTGCCGGTGGAGAAGGTGGAGCTGGTGGCGCAGGTGCCGGTGGGGCTGGGGGAGCTGGTGGAGAAGGTGGTGGTGGTGACCCAGGCGTGGTTGCCCTCGGGTAGTGTTGAGGGTCACGGCGGTCAGGAGAGTCGGGGCACCAGGGCTCACCGTCGGAGGCGTAGCAAGGCAAGTCAGGGTCACGATGGGTGATCCTCCGGTAACGCCAGATGATCTGGTCCTTTCGGTCGTTAAGGTCCCGGAAGTCCTATAACTCCTGCTGGCAGTGGTTGTACCGCACAGACAGCTCGACCGCGTCGTCCACCAAACGCTCAGACTGGTGGAGGCTAAGTGGACTCTCCACAACACGTCCCACAAAGTCGGCGGTGCCGCTCGGCCGCTGGGGCATGTAGGCGTGCGAGGAGTGCTCGAGACGAAGGCAGTGCGCGTGACTCCAGAAAGTCGTAGCCTCCCAAGTTGCGTCCTCCTCGGCAGAATGCTGGGAGCTCCTCCAAGCTGGCGAGTAGTGAACCCTCAACAGCTCACTGTCGTAGTAGATGGCCAGCTGGCAGGCCCACTCGGTCAAAAGGGGGCTGCTGACCCTGGTGGTGGTGCAGCGCAGGTCGAGACGAGGGTGGCGGTATCCGGCGGCGTGAAGTAGCGAACGAAGTCGTCAGCGCAGGTCGCCAGCAGCCTGTCCAGTGGAGCAGATCACCGCCTCGCGGTGAGGAGCAAACGGGACGGAGCGGCTAGCCATCGCGTGTCGGGGCACGCGACCTCCAGTGGACTTACGCGCCGTCTGCTTGCAGTGCGCCATCTATAAAATTTGAAATAGAAGAGTGTAAGAACTCCAATAAATCAAAACAGTATAACAAAAGTAGTACAATAAAGGGAGAAGCACGAAGAAGTTTTGTAAAATAGTTTTTAGAGATAATAGTGTAGTCCTTAATACGTCCATTTCTATCTATGCTGGCGTCCTACGGGCAACCTGGCTCTGATACCACTTTTGTCACACCTGGTCCCAACAAGCTAACCAGATGCATTCCACATGTATGCTAGGATTAGTTCATTCATACATGTGTAGACGAAAAGTAAATAGTATCATATTACAAGCCATGTTCGAAATACAAATAGGTCTTACAAACAACGACCCGTAGGTCTCAAATAAACAACAGAAAAGCAAATACATAGATAAGCATGAAGATAGCAGCAGCGTGACGCTTTCTCCAATCCACAGGCTGTTGCGCGAGGGTACGCCCGCCTAGAATGTCTCCTCCGGATCGACGTAGAACTCTTCGTTTACTGCTTCTTCTTCTTCAAAGTCTGGAGGGGGAAGGAGAGGGGGAATCGCTTTGAGTACATGGAGTACTCAACAAGTGCGGGAAGAGAGATGAAATGAAGGCTACAACAAGGAAGGCTCATATTGGCTGGTAGCACTAAGCATTACCTATACCTTAGCTTTCATTAAGCAACCTATAACTAGGTGATTCCACCCAATCAAGATTATAGTAAAAATAATGAGTAAATAAGTAATAGCACAAATGTATTTCCAATCCATAAATCCCACCATAATTCTCAACCATGTACTAATTATGAAATCGACACCAAGCCGCTCTTGTCCGTGAGCACGGCTGTCATGACAGTTTCCCAATCTCTGCAGAGAATGTATCCTTTACCCACAAGTCGTGATTTCATCCCCTGTTGCCAGGTGGACTAAACAAACCTCCCTGATGCCCGTGACCCGTCGGTCACATTACACACTTTCGTAGGTGTGCGACCAGGAGATCACTACGAGGTCTTTACAAAGGTCCTCCCGACTAGTAACCGGCCCTCTGAGGTTTCACCGCTCCGGCACCTAGAGTCCATTTTACCTCCGCCAGGAGAAGCCCCCTCTTGAGCCATGCGGATCACAAGGCATATACGCTGAACCAATTCCCCGCACTTTCCAACTACCAACACTAAATCGGGAGAGGCCCAATTAATTGTCCAGGCTGCCCCATTCTCAGTCTTGTGGCGATACTGTATGGCTTAGTGGCTACCCCATAAACCGGTCCTTAGAATCCGGCAAGGTTCAATCCCCAAATCCCAGGTCTCGTGCGTATTGCACCATACCATTCAAACCAACCCGCCAGATTCCTACTTACTACAATCCATTTCCAACATCATAATCATAGTCATAATAGTAAGTCGTGAATAATAAGTGTGGTTAATGTTCTCCCACCCAACTAGTATGCATGGCTAAGCATAAAGTAAATCCCATAACTATTCCTCCCGTAACCCAAGCGACAAGGTAAAGGTAACACAACAGGGCATAGTATAGGATTCATATTAATTAACATGCAACTAACTAAACCCTTAAAAAGGTGCAAGATGGTCAAGGACACTTGCCTCTTTCGAAGTGGTTGTCGAACTGGAGTTCTTGGAAGTTGATCTCCGGCTCGGGAACCGGGTCTATTCGAAGAGAAATAACATGCAATAATTACTACATACAATGCTAGACATACACATGCACACAATCACAAAAGTCTACGCAATTACGTACCTACAAGAGATTCAATGTGTATGTGCATTAGTTTACTTGATGATATTTATTAAAGGTGAATTTTATGTGTTAGAAATGTGAATTACCATTTTATAACACTTTTACAATTATTTTTATGCTTAATATACATTTTTGGGGATTTTCCTACATGTAAATATATTTATTTATGATTATTATATTATTTCAGATTAAAATAATGCATGGAATAATTTTAAATGTTGTGTGATATTTATTTCTAGGCTAAAAATTATTTTATATGATTTATCCTCAATTAAGTATATTTTCTATAACATTTCCAGTGGCAAAATGTATTTTAAACATTTTTAATAAATTTTTCCATGGTCAAAATATATTCTATTTGCACTCTACAAATTAATTACAGCGTAAACATATTTTATACCATTTTTCCTTCTGTTTTCTCATTTACTTGCTATTTTTATCTATTTCCTACATATTAAATACTCCTATAAACACATTTCAGCAATTAAATAAAATACCAGGGGCTAGCTGACAAGTTTTCCATACTGTACAGGGGGGTAAAACCATAATTCCATAAGTTTCCAGGGGCTAGGTTGGTTAATTCACTGATTAAATCCATTTTCAGAAAGTCCAGGGGTTAGATTGTTAAATCCAGGGGCTAGATGTGCATTACTGCTAAGCTCAGGGGGTAGCTAGCAATTTTCCGAGGGCCTGGGTGAAAAACCGAAGGCGGGAAAGGGCATTCAAATGTGGGCCGTTGGATCTGCACCGGATGGCCCGGATTTTAAAGAACCGAACCGGTATGCGGGATCTAATCCTAGCCGTTGGCCAGAAATAGACGGCTCTGGTCGAGCCACGTCGGCTCAACCGACGTCAGTGCTGCGCGTGGTGGCGCCCGACGGCCGCCGGCGGCGATCTCGCCGGAGATCACCAAATTAGAGCACAAACTACTCTAATTCTCGGATCTAAACACGGGAAATCGAAGAGGGAGGCAGGGCAATCTCACCAGAGGCGTTGATCGGGCTCGGGGAGGAGCAGAGGGCGTCGACGACGATCGGAGGCGGCGGAGCTCGTCGGAGTTCGACGATTCTGGCGGTGCAGTGACGTTCTACCCGACCAAGTGCGTCTGGCGTGCTCCTGGTGATGCGGCGATCACGTTAGGCCAAGAAAGGAGAGGACAGGGGGGTTGCATCGACGGGAACGCGAGGAACGACAGCACTTACCGACGGCAATGGCGCTAGGGTTGGGGAAAGCTCGGGGAACGGGGAAAAATGGGGGCGCCGGTTCCTTTATAGCGCGGAGGGGGGTGCGGTTGAGGCGTGCGTGTGAAATTCGACGAGGGGGAAGTGGATCCGAGGCGAGGGGAGTTGTGGGCGCGGGGTAGATCGTGGTGTGGCATCAGTTGCGCGCGGGAAGAGAAGAGAGGGGGGGGGAGAAGGTGCCGACAGGCGGGCCCGGGGTGGCAGCGGGAGAGGGGAAAGGGAGGGCGGCTGGGCTGGCGGGAAGGAGATGGGCCGCGCCCAGATTCGGCCCACGCGGAGGTTTTTCTTTTATTCCTCTTTTTCTTTTCTATTTCTTTTAGTTTTGATTTGAATTTCAAATTATTTCGAAGTTTACACGTTTGAATTCAAACTTCCACACCAAAGTAAAAATTCAAAAGTATACTAACATGATTTGGAAGAGTTGATTAAAATTTTTGAAATTTTTGGGTGTTACAAAGATGCTGTCACACCCGGTTTTATTAAAAATAAAACCAGTTGCAAATTACATGTATGCCAGGATCAGTTTCACCATACATGTACGACAAAAGTGATAAACAGTTCTATATCGCATGCAAACAACATTTATACCTTTAAAAGAGTTTTGAATAGCAGCGGAAGAGGAAAAAAAAACTCCAGGGCAACCACAGGCAAATTGACTGGCAGCAACGCGACCTATGCACCGTCTTCATTTGTCACTGTCTTCATTAGCTCTTCTCTTCACTGAGCAGCATATCAAAAGTACAACAAAGCAAGTGTGAGTACCATCCCGTGGTACTCCGCAAGTGTGGGAAATAAATGACATGTAGGCCAGTCAAAAAGGAAAGGCTAATAATGGTTTAAGCACTATGCATTAAACTTATCCTTAGCTTTCATTAGCACCTACATCTAGGTGTATATTCCCAATCATTATAGAATAACAATAATAATGAATCAATACCAACATCATTTCAAAACCACCATCTCAACCATCATCTCAACCATCGTCTAATTATGAATTGGACACCAAGCCGCTCTTGTCCGTGAGCACGGCTGTCATAACAGTTTTACCAAATCTCTGCAGAGAGTGTACCCTTTACCCACAAGCAGTGATTTCATCCCCTGTTGCCAGGTGGACTTGAGTAAACCTCCATGTAGCCCGTGGTGATCAACCACATTTCGCACTTCCGTAGGTGTGTGGCCCGGAGATCACTACATGATCTTTACAAAGGTACTCCCGACTAGTGCTAGCCCTCTAAGGTTTCCACCACTGGGGATTTCTCGGAGTAACCCTCCGCCCCAGAGCCCCCTCTTGAGCCTTGCGGATCCCAGAGCAGATCACCCGCATCATTCCCCGCACCATCCAACCACTAGAATTTCATCAGGAGAAGCCTAATTAATTGACCATGCTGCCCCATCTCAGTCTCGTGGTGGTACTATAAAGCTTAGTGGCTTGCTCCATAAACCGGTCCTTAGAATCCGGTGGTAGCAAACCCCAATCCTGGGTCTCGTGCAAACTGCACCATACCAATACTAACCAACCACCAGATTCCTATCCACTACAATAGTGTAATCACCACAAGTTTAAGTAACCATAACGTTTAATGTAGCACAATTGTGTGGAATCCCAATCCCAATATTTAAGCATGGCTAAGCATAACTATGACCTATCTACTTCCCAACCCATTTCAGGTAACAAGGAATTATATGGAACAGGGCATGTAAACATGAAGTAGGACATCAGTTTAATTAGCATGCATCTATCTAAATCCCTAGAATTGGTACAAGATGGTCAAGGGCACTTGCCTTTTATTAAATAGCTGCTCAGTCTTCTTGAGTGAACTCTTTGCCTTCACCTCTTCATGTAGCTTCTTGATCGAGATATGAATGTGTGTACACTACCGTGAAAAGAGAAATAAAAACAATCAAGAACAATACACCATACAAGCAATACAAATATTTTAATTGAAATATGTTATGATTATGATTTAAATCAGAGTAATGAGTGATTAATTATTTTTCATAGCTAAAGAAATGCATTTTCCATTTATTTTCCATTTTTAGTATTTATTTACAGGCTAAAAAACATTTTTAATGAGTTTTCTATAGACAAAATATATTTTATATGCATTTTATTTCAGCATAAAACATTTTATAAATAATTTTCCTACTATTTCCATATTTATTCTCTATTTTTAATATTTTTTATAGCTAAAAGCATTTTTATCAAATTTTCTATTGTCAAAACATATTTTATATGAATTCTACAATTTTATTTAGTATAAAAAGATTTATAACCATTTTCCCTATATTTATATATTTATTTTATCACTTAAAAACATTTTCTATGTATTAAATATATTTTTATGCAATTTAATTATATTTATTAGAATTTTATTTTAAAAATAGTGAAAATAATAATATAAACTAATTTCTCTAAAGTTCAGGGTTTGTCTTGTAATTTTTCCATATATGACAGAGGTTAAAAGTTGTATTTTATAAAGTTCCAAGGGTTTAAATGCAAGTTTACATATTTTTAGATTACTTACATAATTAACATAATGGCTAGGGGTGTCTTCATAAGGTCAGGGGCCTATATTTACTTTTAACTCAAACTACAAGGGTTTAAATGCAAATCTCCATTTTCCTTTCTTATTCCTATTTATTTTTCTTAAGAAAAAGGGCATGGGCTGGGTCTAAAGGTCTGTGGACCGTGGGCGTCGGTGTGGTCCATGGTGGACCAAAGGCCATACCCCTTCGGGGTGGCCTAATCCTGGCCGTAAGGCCGGATCCAACGGCCCAGGTGCGGCCACGTCACCCAGGCCGGCATAGGGGCAGCGCGCGGCGGCCGGCGTGGACAGGGGCGGCGGTGCCATGGCCGGACCGGCCGGCGACGCACGGGGGGGGGGGGGGGGGGGGGGGGGGCTAGAGACCACAAAACTTGCCGGAAAATGGTGAAAATGAGAGAGGAGAAGAAGGGGGACTCACCCCGGGTGTTGCGCACGCCGGAAAACGGCCGGAGACGGCGGGCGATGGTGAGGGGCGGCGGCTCGGCCATCGGTTCCGCGGGGGAGCATCTCGGGTGACGGGATTCAATCAATTTTGGGTCCTGCGTGGGCGGAGGGGGCGTTGGAATCCTCAGAGGACCGTCGGCGGCGGCCGGGAGGGCTCCCACACGCAAGGCACCGAGGTCGGAGTGGTGGTATCCATGGTGATGGTGGCTAGGGTTCGGGCAAGGGGGGGGGAGTGGGGCGCGGTTGTAAATAAAATGGGGGAGATGGTTGCTGGGGCATAGGGGGCACGTGAAGGCAAGAGGTGGGGCGCTAGCGGTTGCTGCGCGGGAGCGCGCACACGCACGGGCGAGCGGGCGGTTGGAGGAAGGGGCGGTTGGGGGAAGAAGAGGAGTCTGACAGGCGGGCCCCGCGTGTAAGAGAGAGAGGGGGGAAGGGAAGTGCGGGTTGGGCTGGGCCGAGGTGGAGAGGAGGGAGAGAGGATGGGCTCTGATATGGGGATTTGGCCCAGGTATGTTTATTCCCTTTTCTTTTATTTTGTTTTCTTTTCTTATCCATTTGAATTTAAATTCAAATCTTGGCAAATCTACTGTTTGAATTTAAACAATCACACAAAAATGCACAAACAAATGTAATTAAATTATTTTTCTTTCTTTTTAAAAAAAATGTGGGTGTTACAATTCTACCCCCCTTAAACGGAATCTCGCCCCGAGATTCTGGGTCGCGTAAAGTTTAGGACGGGATTTTTAGCTGAATTAATTAATTAACAATTTCTTCTTTTGAAAATATTATTATACATTTTTATTTCTATTTCAAATTTTGATCATAAGTTATTTTGGAAGTTACAAAATGTTACGCAGATGTACAAATATAATACAATAATTTAGTTTGAATAATTTTTAAGGAAAACTAACTTTCAATACCATGAAATTTGTACACTAAAGTTTTATTTCTTCTTTCTCTTTATTGTGTTTAGTTTCTCATTTTACTATCATTATTCTTCTTACTATTATTAGAATGAAAGGTTCAAGGGCTTGAACGTTGGTTTTTTTTTTGTGAACTTAAAAGTCTTCTTTAGCAATTGAAAATTTTGTTTTCCAAGCAAAGCACCTCAATAGATTAGTTCTAATTAATTAGCATTTGATACAACACATTAATTTTATTTTCCTTCACTTAGGATTTATTTATTTATTTGTTTATTTGCCTAGATTTATTTATTTATTTATTATGTTGTTGCTATTAATTGAGTAAATTTGTTTATTATTATATATTTTTTTTTAGGTGTTACAGTTTCACCCCACTTACGAGGAATCTCACTGTTGAGAGTTAAGGTTAGATAAAGAATAGGACTAGGGTTTTTTTTTACCCACCAATAAGTTATTATGATTATTATTTTGAAAATGGTTTGCTTCTTGTTTTATTTATAATGATCTTCTAACACTTTTATAAGTTTAGGAATGTACAGAGTTGAATACATAAAAACATTTGTTTTTGTCCTAAATTGATTTAAGAAATTTTTTTTCACACACAAATTTACATCTTATTCTATTGTCATCATTCTTACTATTTTTCTATGCAGAGATCATTTTAATGCTATTGTAATTTCTAAAAGAGTGTTATGAGCTCTGATTGAATTTTCTTTGCCATGCCTTAATTTGAATTCAAACGTATTCTTAAGAATTAAAATTTGCATTTTTCACAAATAGGCAATTATGATGACATATGTTGATTTAGTTAGATTTAAAGTATTATCACATAACAACACACATTATTTTTGTATTCTTCTACATTCGAATTCTTCTTCTTATTATTATTATCATTATTTTGAACCTAGCTTAAATGTGCATTATGGTTTTAATCTTAAAGTCTTTTATTTAAAATGCATTGTCATGATTACTATACTTATTATTGTTGTTTTCTTTTCCTTTATATATATATGAGGGTCACGATCCCACACATCTTACAATGAATCTCGACCTCGAGATTCAAGCGGGTCGGCTACCCCCTTTAAACAGACAAAAGCTATAGCTTTATTGTTGTTGTTATTATTAATCTATTGCAATACATCAAGCAGCGTGTTCTAATTCGCTGTGAGAAAGGCAAGGACTTCGCTTGCTAACCAAAGGGGACCTAAGCAAGTGATGTATGATAATCTTTAAGAGTCTTCTTCCTTCGCGTTGTCCTCATACGTCGATCTTCAAGCTCCTGTCAGTCGAGTCGAAGCTTCGTCTTCATGAGCAAGGTCAAAGGAGAGTCTAAGAGATCCATTCTAACTAGGGTCACGTGCCTAGAGTCAACATATAGCTCTGATACCACTTTGTCACACCCGGTTTTATTAAAAATAAAACCAGTTGCAAATTACATGTATGCCAGGATCAGTTTCACCATACATGTACGACAAAAGTGATAAACAGTTCTATATCGCATGCAAACAACATTTATACCTTTAAAAGAGTTTTGAATAGCAGCGGAAGAGGAAAAAAAAACTCCAGGGCAACCACAGGCAAATTGACAGGCAGCAACGCGACCTATGCACCGTCTTCATTTGTCACTGTCTTCATTAGCTCTTCTCTTCACTGAGCAGCATATCAAAAGTACAACAAAGTAAGTATGAGTACCATCCCGTGGTACTCCGCAGGTGTGGGAAATAAATGACATGTAGGCCAGTCAAAAAGGAAAGGCTAATAATGGTTTAAGCACTATGCATTAAACTTATCCTTAGCTTTCATTAGCACCTACATCTAGGTGTATATTCCCAATCATTATAGAATAACAATAATAATGAATCAATACCAACATCATTTCCAAACCACCATCTCAACCATCATCTAATTATGAATTGGACACCAAGCCGCTCTTGTCCGTGAGCACGGCTGTCATGACAGTTTTACCAAATCTCTGCAGAGAGTGTACCCTTTACCCACAAGCAGTGATTTCATCCCCTGTTGCCAGGTGGACTTGAGTAAACCTCCATGTAGCCCGTGGTGATCAACCACATTTCGCACTTCCGTAGTTGTGTGGCCCGGAGATCACTACATGATCTTTACAAAGGTACTCCCGACTAGTGCTAGCCCTCTAAGGTTTCCACCACTGGGGATTTCTCGGAGTAACCCTCCGCCCCAGAGCCCCCTCTTGAGCCTTGCGGATCCCAGAGCAGATCACCCGCATCATTCCCCGCACCATCCAACCACTAGCATTTCATCGGGAGAAGCCTAATTAATTGACCATGCTGCCCCATCTCAGTCTCGTGGTGGTACTATAAAGCTTAGTGGCTTCCTCCATAAACCGGTCCTTAGAATCCGGTGGTAGCAAACCCCAATCTCGGGTCTCGTGCAAACTGCACCATACCAATACTAACCAACCACCAGATTCCTATCCACTACAATAGTGTAATCACCACAAGTTCAAGTAACCATAAAGTTTAATGTAGCACAATTGTGTGGAATCCCAATCCCAATATTTAAGCATGGCTAAGCATAACTATGACCTATCTACTTCCCAACCCATTTCAGGTAACAAGGAATTATATGGAACAGGGCATGTAAACATGAAGTAGGACATCAGTTTAATTAGCATGCATCTATCTAAATCCCTAGAATTGGTACAAGATGGTCAAGGGCACTTGCCTTTTATTAAATAGCTGCTCAGTCTTCTTGAGTGAACTCTTTGCCTTCACCTCTTCATGTAGCTTCTTGATCGAGATATGAATGTGTGTACACTACCGTGAAAAGAGAAATAAAAACAATCAAGAACAATACACCATACAAGCAATACAAATATTTTAATTGAAATATGTTATGAT
The DNA here is from genome assembly GCA_036927565.1 of Tuctoria greenei. Lineage (NCBI taxonomy): Eukaryota > Viridiplantae > Streptophyta > Magnoliopsida > Poales > Poaceae > Tuctoria > Tuctoria greenei. Next base: position 224,295,555 of record JAYESD010000003.1, read on the forward strand.
TATGATTTAAATCGGAGTAATGAGTGATTAATTATTTTTCATAGCTAAAGAAATGCATTTTCCATTTATTTTCCATTTTTAGTATTTATTTACAGGCTAAAAACATTTTTAATGAGTTTTCTATAGACAAAATATATTTTATATGCATTTTATTTCAGCATAAAACATTTTATAAATAATTTTCCTACTATTTCCATATTTATTCTCTATTTTTAATATTTTTTTATAGCTAAAAGCATTTTTATCAAATTTTCTATTGTCAAAACATATTTTATATGAATTCTACAATTTTATTTAGTATAAAAAGATTTATAACCATTTTCCCTATATTTATATATTTATTTTATCACTTAAAAACATTTTCTATGTATTAAATATATTTTTATGCAATTTAATTATATTTATTAGAATTTTATTTTAAAAACAGTGAAAATAATAAGTATAAACTAATTTCTCTAAAGTTCAGGGTTTGTCTTGTAATTTTTCCATATATGACAGAGGTTAAAAGTTGTATTTTATAAAGTTCCAAGGGTTTAAATGCAAGTTTACATATTTTTAGATTACTTACATAATTAACATAATGGCTAGGGGTGTCTTCATAAGGTCAGGGGCCTATATTTACTTTTAACTCAAACTGCAAGGGTTTAAATGCAAATCTCCATTTTCCTTTCTTATTCCTATTTATTTTTCTTAAGAAAAAGGGCATGGGCTGGGTCTAAAGGTCTGTGGACCGTGGGCGTCGATGTGGTCCATGGTCCATGGTGGACCAAAGGCCATACCCCTTCGGGGTGGCCTAATCCTGGCCGTAAGGCCGGATCCAACGGCCCAGGTGCGGCCACGTCACCCAGGCCGGCATAGGGGCAGCGCGCGGCGGCCGGCGTGGACAGGGGCAGCGGTGCCATGGCCGAAACGGCCGGCGACGCACGGGGGGGGGGGGGGGGGGGGGCGCTAGAGACCACAAAACTTGCCGGAAAATGGTGAAAATGAGAGAGGAGAAGAAGGGGGACTCACCCCGGGTGTTGCGCACGCCGGAAAACGGCCGGAGACGGCGGGCGATGGTGAGGGGCGGCGGCTCGGCCATCGGTTCCGCGGGGGAGCATCTCGGGTGACGGGATTCAATCGATTTTGGGTCCTGCATGGGCGGAGGGGGGCGTTGGAATCCTCAGAGGACCGTCGGCGGCGGCCGGGAGGGCTCCCACACGCAAGGTACCGAGGTCGGAGTGGTGGTATCCATGGTGATGGTGGCTAGGGTTCGGGCAAGGGGGGGGGAGTGGGGCGCGGTTGTAAATAAAATGGGGGAGATGGTTGCTGGGGCATAGGGGGCACGTGAAGGCAAGAGGTGGGGCGCTGGCGGTTGCTGCGCGGGAGCGCGCACACGCACGGGCGAGCGGGCGGTTGGAGGAAGGGGCGGTTGGGGGAAGAAGAGGAGTCTGACAGGCGGGCCCGCGTGTAAGAGAGAGCGTGGGGGAAGGGAAGTGCGGGTTGGGCTGGGCCGAGGTGGAGGGGAGGGAGAGAGGATGGGCAATATGGGGATTTGGCCCAGGTATGTTTATTCCCTTTTCTTTTATTTTGTTTTCTTTTCTTATCCATTTGAATTTAAATTCAAATCTTAGCAAATGAATTTAAACAATCACACAAAAATGCACAAACAAATGTAATTAAATTATTTTTCTTTCTTTTAAAAAAAAATGTGGGTGTTACAAATGCGCCACGCACGAGCTGCTAGAACGCGCTGCTCGGGGTGGTCAAACTTGACCAGGAAGTCCTCAGGCTTATGCCTCTAGACGGAGGTGTTGTGCCGCGGGATCTCGAGCTGGTAGTGGATAGCCTCAAGCACCTCAAATGTGCTGGCATGGTAGGAACAGTCAAGAGAGGTGGAGGACTATCGCCGTGGACATGAGAGAGTCACATTCAGCTATCATCGTGGTACCGGGAACGATGGAGGCGAAGCCAGTGGATGGTGGAACATCCGGGAAGCCCAGAATCTGAGCAACAGTGTCATCCATCGGAGCGGGGCGGCGGGAGACAGCCGAAGCGTATGAGGCTGGAAGTGGAGGTTCTTGGGAGGGAAGTGGTGAGAAACGTCAGTCGGGAGAAGACGGCTGGCGCTTTTGGAGGTGGTGAGGGGTTTGGGGAAAGCTCTTGCGAAGTGACCGGGGCCTCCACAAGAGAGACACCGATGAGGTTCACGACACTGGAAACGGCGATGGTCAGTGGCGAGGCACCGAAAGCAGCGGTCGCGGAAGGGGGTTCTTAAGGGGCATCCAGCGAGAAGGATCAGGTTGTGGGCTCACCCTAGATGACGCCTGGATGGGGGTCTTCATGGAGGTCTTTTGCTTCAAGGCAGAGGACAACTTCCTCTTGCGTGAAAGGTCAGCAGCTTCGGCAGCATTGAAGGCCAGCAGTGAAGGTCGAGCAGGCCTTCCAGGGCTTCGCGGCTTGGAGTGACCAAGAGCTTCTCTGGCCGGTTGACCAGGGTGGCGTCCTCCTCCCGGAGGGGGAACGGGCAGACCTGCGGCGGCTGCTCTTGGGGAGACCACGCGAATTCACTTCGGGGAGGCCTTCGTCGTGGTGTGGTCGTCAGTGCCTACATCATGGCGGACTTTGCTTCCAGACCTTCAATTTAAGGCGATGGAGTGTCGGGGTGGGCTTCAGCGGCTGTGGCAGGAGAAGGATTCACCTTAATGATCACTGGTTCTGGAATGGCAGGCGAAGGGGGAACGAAATCACCTGTTGTAACTGCACCTGCAGTTACAACAGCTGACTGGTGAGGCCAAGAGGGCGTGGGTCCCACCTGTCAGCTGCAGTAAGTGCAGTGCAGTTTGAGTCCGTAGGAGGCAGCCATCGATGTCAGAGCGCTTTGCCCGGAGGGTTGAAGCCCTCACGAAGCTGTTGCGAGCAGATGGCAAAGGCACCATCCTCATCATCAATAGAGCCTCAGTCAAGCGGTTCCTCGCTTTCAATGCTGGAAGGAGATTCAACCGAACCAGGGGGTCCAGCGAACCATCACAAAGGAGTGAGGTGAAACCGGAATGAAGGTGTGACTCAGACTGTTCGCACTCATTCACCTCTAAAAACTCATCTCTAAAAGGAATATTCTCCTCTTTTATAGTCACCTTTGAAAAATTCTCTCCTTTACATTTTTGTTCTCCCCACTCGTTGACCTCTATATCATACCTCTATATCAACTACCATCTATTTTATATTATATTATACAACTACTTTTTATATTTCTTTTGCCAAACAACTATTTTTTATTATTATACTATGCTTGTAATTTACATAACCTCACTAAATTTATTTTTTATTTCTTTTATGATCTCTATTATTTCCTTCCTTTTTCCAATTTTTTCTTTTTTTTTTCTTTTTTTTCTCCCTAATTTCTCTCCTGCCTACTCACGTTCTTTCTAGAACATTACCGGCATCGTTTTGTCAATCTTGTTTTTCACTATCGCTATCCACCATTCTCCATTCACTACCGCTACCCACCAGAGGGCCTTCCCGGCGTTCGCGCACCAACGGACACCGGCCCCCTTCACGCTGCTGGCCTACGGACGTCGCGCCAAGATCCGCTACGGCTAAGCTCCCTCTTTCTTTCTCTCCCAATCTCCAAAGCTCGCGATTCCCACTCAACAGCACCCCGACCGGACGAGTCGGCGACGCCTCCGCTCTCCTCTTGGCGGCCGGATCTGCATCGACGAATGCATCCTCCCGCGCTCGCCCTCCTCGCTGCCTCGTCCTCGTCGATGCCGGTCGTCCTCATCGGCAGAGTGCATCGTCGTCCTCCGCCTCGTCTTCTTCGTCCCTCCGCGCCGCCCCTCGCACCTCCGCTGCCTTCGGGACACTTCCGACGCGTGAGCCAAACTGCTTTTCTTCTCTCTCCTTCGTAGCGGCATCAACAGTACATCTCTGTCTGTGGAGACGGACTGTTCACATCACCATTTTAGCGGCGCCTCTAAACCCATTGGTGCGGTCACCGAACGGCCCGCTACACCGCTATATTATAGTAGCGACCCTTTTAGCGTCTCCCGGTGCGAACGGTCTCAGAGGCTGGTCCTGCATGAACAACAGTCAGGGAGGGCGGAACAAAGGTTGTGGTGCTCGGTGAGGAGGCATATAGATCGGGGAGCTGGGAGGTGACGGTGGTTGCGTGGGGATGAAGTTGAGGAAGTCCTCTGCCGCAACGGCCGGGGACAGGGCGAGGGTGGATGGGCGAAGGTTGAAAGGAGAGGGAGTGGTGGTAGCCGGAGAGAGCGCCATCTGTTGATGTTGCCAAAAATCAATTCTGGTTGACTATGATGGGCGAGCCCCAACTGTACTTTATGATATACTAATTGTCTAAGTCTACTACTCAGTGTCCTTTCCTTTTATAAGCCTGGTTGACTATGATGCTCTTCAGATCCAGTTCTGCAAGGCGGCAACCATCACGTGGTTGTCTTCAGTCTCCTAGCTTCCTAAGGTTACGCTACAGCAATCGCAATGTCCGGCGACACGGCGACGCACGTGGTCGAGGACTGCCTCGGCGTCCTCAAGCTCCTCAGCGACGGCACGGTCGTCCGCTCCGATGTCGCCGTCCTCCCAACGGAGCCCTTCCCCGACGTTCCCGGCGTGCAGTGGAAGGACCTGGTGTACCGTGTACGATGCTGCGCACGGCCTTAAGCTCCGCATGTACCGGCCGTCCTGCGTCGAGGCCAAGAAGCTGCCAGTGATCATCTACTTCCACGGCGGTGGGTTCTGCCTAGGGTCCTTCGAGCAGCCCAACATCCACGCTTGCTGCCTGCGTCTCGCCGGTGAGCTTCCCGCTTTCGTGCTCTCCGCGGACTACCGCCTCGCCCCCGAGCACCGCCTCCCGGCGGCCTTCGACGACGGTGCTTCCCTCCTGTCCTGGGTGCGTGGCCAGGCCACGCTGCTCCCGGGCGCCGAACCGTGGCTCACGGACTCGGCAGACTTCAGCCGGGTTTTCATGTCAGGCGAGTCTGCCGGCGCCAACATGGTCCATCACCTCGCCGTCCAGTTCGGCTCGGGCCAACCGGCAGCTGGCCCTGGCCTCGCGCCGGTGCGGGTCGCGGGATGCATCCTTCTCACGGCGTTTTTTGGCGGAGCGGAGCGTACGGCGACCGAGTCCCAGCCTCCAGCCAGCGTGTTTCTGACGAAGGACATGTCGGACCAGTTCTGGCGCCTGTCGCTGCCGGCCGGTGCTGACAGAGACCACCCGGCGGCGAACCCGTTGGGCCCAGGCAGCCCCAGCTTGGAGCCGGTCACGCTGCCGCCGATGCTCGTCGTGGCAGCCGGGCGCGACTTGCTCAGGGACCGCGTCCTGGGTTACGCAGAGAGACTCAAGGCGATGGGAAAGGCTGTCGAGCTCGCAGACTTCGTTGCAGAGGAGCACGGGTTCTTTGTCCTGCAACCATGGGGCGAGGCAGCAACAGAGTTGATCCGAGTCATGAGGCAGTTTGTTCACGATGGTGCAAACGCCAACTGATTTTTTTTCGTATTTTCTATTAATTGGTGTGCCTTTTTGTTTGTTGCATTTTTTGAATACCCATTAATTATGAAATTCTAAAGGATCATTTAGGCTTCTTTTGGAAGCTCGGGATGGAAAACCCAGGGCAGCTAATCCTGAATGTAATTTTCCCTGTCCCCTGGTGGAATTCTCACCGGGGTCTAATTTTTCCTTTGTGCATTTGGAAAGAAGGGGTAGAAATCTTAAGATACAAAAAAAGTCTTAAAAATGCAAAAATCTTGACCTGAGCTCCACAAAGCACAAAGAAGCACAAGGTGATCAGACCGTGAGCAACGAAGCTCGAGCGCAGAGCTCCACGACGCCTCTCGGCACCAACGTTGTGGCTGCTCCGAGCTCCACGACGCGGCAGGCGGCCGACGTGGTGAGAAACGTGGCTGGCTGGATCCCCGCTCCGAGATCCACATGCTTCTAGATCCCCGCTGCTGGCCTGGCCGTTCCGGCCACTCTGCCCTTCTGGTCGAGGAGGAGGGACCGAGGCGAGCAGCGCGTATCAGGGGCGTGCGACGCGGGGAAGCAAACGCGGATTGGAGATGGGAGACGAGCGGCATGGCAAAAGCGACGCAGGTCGGGAATGGGAGGCGAGCGGTGGGACAGAGTCGAGCGCGGATCGCGGGGTGGTGAGCGGCGAGCACAAATCGGGGGTGAGAAGCGACGGGCGGGACGAAGAGGCGAAAGGCGAGCAGGCAGGGTTTTCATCCCCGACCTCGCGAGGCCGGGCCGAAAAAACCCACGATTCCCCATGGATCAGACCGGGAACTTAGGCTGCCAAGTGCTTCTTTGGGAAATTTCGGCCCGTGGTTTTTTGGGCCGGGGATTGGGCTGGGAACCCGCCGGGATCCTGAGCTACCAAAGGAGCCCTTAATTACTAGGACTTGTTGGAGAATAATACCATATAGATTATTTAGGGGTCCGTCTATATTTCAGGCGCCTAAAATCAGGCAACATTCCAGACAACGGGTAATTACCCACTAATTATCATCATTAGTCACTAATCTTTGTAATTAACTACTAACCCTTAATTCTATAGGTTAATCAATTATAAAAATCTTGTTTGATTATTTTACAATTGATATAATCCTACAATTACAAATTATAATTACGAAATAAACAAAAAAATCAAACTAACCTTCGATCCGGGCGCCGCCGCCGCCTTTGAGCTTTCGCCGTCATGCCGCTGTCGGGCCGCCATCGAGCTGCTACCGCCGCGCCGCTGCTCACCGCCTCGCCTCGAGGGATGCCGCACCGCCTGCTCGCCACTGCACGTCACCGACCATCGCGCCGCTGTGCCTCACCGACGACCGTCGCACCGCCACCCATCTCGGGCCGTCGCGGGCTCCATGGGAGCTGCGCCGGAGGCCACCGCCAGCGGCGAAGCGCTGGCCGCCGCGCTCGGAGCCGCCACCAGGCGGACTGGATCGGGGAGAGTTGGAGAAGAAATAGGGTTGGGAAGGAATAGAGTTGAGCGCACGAATCTTAAAACATATTCAAAGGTCGCCTAGGATAATGTTTCTTTTCAGGCAACTGATGTATAGGATTACTAATTATTTAGTGGAAGATGAACCAACTCATACATGATTGTGAAGTTGGGAAGAGAAAGGGGTAAGACCGCACAAACATGCACGCCGAGCTATCACGTGTTGTCTAAGCAAGATTATGCCGCTTAAAATTCATGGCCACCCACCATTAGCCTAACAAAGTGCTCCAGGTGACGTGACGTGTGGTCTAGGCAAGGTTTTGCCACCATTGCAATTGTCTCACTGCATTTTCTCTGCATGTCTCCTCTCACCATTTTGCATTTCAATTTTGTACTCACTTCATCGTCAAAAGTTTATCATTCCTTAGTCTATTTTTAACTAAAAGATAACAAATTTTAGAGTATTTTTTTAACGGAGGAAGTACCTTGTTAACAAGTAGACGGTTTTGTTTTTTGGTAGCTTCACTCAAGTTCATGATTTATCTCATTAATTTCTGGATTAAATAGTACATCATTGCCTCCGATTTCAATAAATATATCATAAACTTATGTAATAAATCATTCAGATTATTGCCTCTACAACCATGATCGACCACGGAATTTTCCCACTCTACCATAGGCAATGCAGAAGTCTACATTGTGCAGTTCTTTCTTCCAAAGTTTCTACCAGCACCGAATTAAATAGCTCAAAATAGTCGCCAACATTGACTACGTAGCCTATCACAGCCTCACAGCACCGAATTAAATAGCTCAAAATAATTGTCAGCAATCCGCTCATGACCATCACATATTAGCCTCCGATCCAGCAAGTTGCTCGGCCAGAGACTCAAATGCTACTTACGGGGTTCGGACCCGGGGTGTGTCGGTACTCTGCGTACTGTATATCCTTTGGGACTACAAAAAAACCAAAAGAATTTTACATGTTGAGTTGAAGATCTGCGAAGGCCTCACGTGTCATACGGGACCGGACTTGCCTCACATCTATGGTTAGTCCCGGTGCTGCCATGTGTATACTGCAACCGGACCTACATCCCACACATGAGATAGCTCCGGGCTAAACACTTGTGCGGCACCCCCAGTCCTAACCCCCGAGAGAGGGAAGCTCCAGTACCGACGCGTGTACATCTACACCGGACCTACCTGTCCCAGACGGAAAGCTCTGAAACTGCCACGTTCCAACCCCCGGACCTTCAGCCTTAGCAATCAGACCGGTGAACCCTCAACGGCTCGGACCTTCAAGGGGCAATCAAAGACTTAAAGATCCGATTAAGTGTCATTAATATCATATTAATGATACACGATCGGAAGGCCCTTAATACTAGTAACGGCACTGTCAAGGCCCGTTACCACGTTATTAAGGGTAATTAACCTCATTAATTGTGTATTAAACATCAATAACCGTCAGGGCCACATATTGGGCCAGGCTAACGGTGTAACGACCAACCCTTGTACTATAAAAGGACTGATCGACAATACACGGACTCTCTCTTGGCTCTCGGACTCTCTAAGGACCGAGGCTAGAAGCTCTAGACTCTCAAACGCTCAATACAACAACTACACACCCCGTGGAGTAGGATATTACGCTCAGACGGCCCGAACCACGTAAATCCTTGTATCTATTTGTCATCGTCTTTTGAATCTCTGCGCACCCAATACCGAACTACAGACTCCGTGAGCTACCAACGGTAGTATCGGGAGAATTGTCGGAAAAACACTCCGGCAGAGTGCTAGGAGTCAACGATTGATCACGCCGACCTTCACTTCTTATTGAGGTTTTCGTGACCGACACCTAAGTTCTTTCCATATCACTCCACTAATCAAGCGAGCTCGGGTCCTATCGGCGGGACCTCGCCATCCCATCGACCCGAGCAGACCAGGAGGGCAAGCTCCCTGACCCCTGCTCGATGGGGCTCCACCTTCGTACCATCGAGCCCTGACCACGGGGGTCGGATCCCTCACTTTGGGTTTCCGCGTGGAAGATCGTACGAGTGTCATTGCCACCTCCTTGCACGCCCTGTCTTGTCTCGCAGTTGATAGCACGCGAACCAGGATATCGAGGCGCTGATGAACTTAATCTTAATCAATGATTTCTTATATAGAGAGAACGACCCTCACAAATTGCAAATACTAATTTGTTAAGAATCAATCGAATTGAAGTCATAGTGTCATCGTTGGCAGGAATCGATATATCCGCGAGATTTGGGTCACAATTTGTATCGACTAAAGAAATAGTAGGAATCCCCAAAATGGCCCATTCCCGAAGAGCTATATATTCTTTTTGCTGATCAAGGATGGATTGACATGACCGAACAAAGCAGACACAGCGCCAGCAGACACCACAGTTCGAACCCTTCCCGTGGAGTGGGTGGATAAGAATAAATATGTAAGAATCCGCCTCCCATAAAGAAGGCGGAACTAGCTAAGGCGTAGAAGGTCAGCTCCTGACTATAAAAGGGGGCCGAAGCCGTCCGACGAGAAGGGGAGCAGAGACAAGAGACAGAGGAGAAAAGCATACAAGACAATGACGTAGAAGACAACCAACAAGGGGACTTTTGCTCCTCCACTAGAGAACTAGAGTCTCCCCTCATCTATTGAGACAGCCGAACTAGACAGCATCTTGCTCAAAACAGTATACTCCCTCCGTCCCCATGAACTTGTCGTTTTGTAGTTCATTTTTGAACTATAAAGCGATAAGTTTACAGGGACAGAGGGAGTACATCCTTTGTTTTAGTTGCTAGGCCGTCTCGAAGCAGAACGTATGTTACATACGGCAATCCAACCCAACTCATACGAGATTGTGAAGTTCAGAAGAGAAACAGGGCGAGCCCACACAAACACGCACGTGGTCTGAGCAAAGTTTTGCCGCTTAAATTCATGGCCACCTACCATTAACCTAACAAAGTGCTCCACGTGACGTGATCTGTGATCTAGTCAAGATTTTGCCACACGGAATTGATGACCACTCTCTCACTTCTATGGCTTAAGGAGATGGACATGATCGGCAAGTCGTCCTCTCGCCATTTTTCATTTTGATTTTGTACTCACACTCTCGTCAAAAACTTATCATCTGTTAGTTTATTTTTGAACTAATAGATGATAAATATTTGAGACAACGACTGTTATGCAATCTAAACTCATGTGCAAACGTACAATCCGCGAATCTCAACCATTAGATGGACATCTAAGAGTGACTACCATTTTACACATAAATCCTTCCACCTGCTTGTGTAAAAGAATGAGTCTATGTATAAAATGGTAGCCACCCTTATATGTCCATCTAATGGTTGAGATCCGCGGATTGCACGCTTGCACAGGAGTTCAGATTGCATAACAGTCATTGCCAATATTTGAAGACGGATGAAATACTTCATTAACAAAAGACAAATAGACAATTAAGATTTTGGTAGATTTAGTCATGTATTTATCTCATTAGTTTCTGAATTAAATCATATTTTATTGCCTCTGATTTTAATAAATATATCATAATATGTAATACATCATTCAGATTATTGCCTCTAATTCCAACGAGATGATCGACCATGAATTTTCCCAGTCTACCATAGGCGATGCAGAAGTCTACCTTTGTGCAGTTCTTTCTTCCGAAGTTTCTACATGCACCGAATAAAATAGATCAAAATAGTCGCCAACATTGACTACCAAAGCCTATCACAGCCTCACAGCACCGAATTAAATAGCTCAAAATTGTTAGCAAGCGCGGTACCCTTCTCGATCGATCGACGACCACCAACCATGTCCGGCGACACGGCGGCGCACGTTGTGGAGGACTTCTTCGGCGTCGTCCGGCTGTTCAGCGACGGCTCCGTCGTGCGCGACGAACAGTCCGTCCTCATGCCGGCAGAGGATATCCCAGACGTCCCTGGCGTTCAGTGGAAGGACGTCGTCTACGACGAGGAGCGCGGCCTCAAGGTTCGCGTCTGTAGGCCGTCGGTGGCCGCCGGCTGCTGCGGCGGCGAAAGAGGTAAGCTCCCCGTGCTGGTGTACTTCCACGGAGGCGGCTACTGCATCGGCGCGTACGACCTGCCCGGGATACCCGGCTTGTTCCGTCTACGCGTCGCGGCGGAGCTCCCCGCTGTCGTCCTGTCCGTCCAGTACCGTCTGGCTCCGGAGCACCGCCTCCCGGCCGCGGTCGAGGACGGCGCGATGTTCCTCGCCTGGCTGTGCCGGCAGGCCGCGCTCGGCGCCGGCGCCGAGCCGTGGCTCGCGGAATCGGCCGACTTCTCCCGGACGTTCGTGTCCGGCGTGTCGGCCGGCGCCAACCTTGCCCACCACGTCGTGGTCCAGGCCGCCTCCTCGGGGCAGCAGGTCGCGACCGGCCCGGTCCGCATCGCGGGGTACGTCCTCTTCTCCGCCTTCTTTGGCGGCGTCGAGCGCACGGCGACGGAATCGGACCCTCCAGCTGGCGTGTCGGTGACGGTGGAGACGTCCGACCAGCTCTGGCGCATGGCGCTGCCGGTCGGGGCAACGAGGGACCACCCGCTGGCGAACCCGTTCGGTCCGGACAGCCCCGCCCTGGAGCCGTTGCCGCTGCCGCCGGCGCTCGTCGTGGCGCCGGAGCTCGACGTGCTACGCGGCCACGTTCTGCGCTACGCGGCGAGGCTGAAGGAGATGGGGAAGGCCGTGGAGCTCGCCGAGTTCGAGGGAGAGCAGCACGGTTTCTCCGTCCGGAAGTGGGACGAGGCGAACGAGGAGCTGATGCGAATCTTGAAGCGTTTCGTACACCAGCAAGCCGAGTTGTAGGAAGTCAGTTGGCCATATGGCCGGGGCATACACCCACGGCCCACCATCTGCATGGCGCGTGCATGGCGCCGGATGTTGCATTGTACGCGGCAGCATGCTCCCATGCGCCCTAGATAATATAGGATCGGGCCAAACGGAGCGGCTGCCGTGTTTAAGCTGCACCACGGCGCATCAATGCCCTCGCCTGTATAAATTGGTACTCCCTCCATATTAAAAAGATTATCGATTTATATTTCAAAAATAAACTATATTTTTAAACTACAAGACAACAAACTTTATGAGTTAGAGAGGGTACTCGATCAGTGAATAAACTTGAGGATTCACTTCTCACATGATCTCAGCCTAAACACGTTCCTCCACTTTCCGCACTTGTACGATGGCGTCCAGCCCGACATTCTCAGTCGCTGGCTCTTCTACCTCTGAAAACTCTAACCCCTTTGTTGATTCATCCAACACTATTCAATTCCTGCTGCCGTCGCGACGATCCAGCATGTGAACATACATTTCCATGTTCCCATCATCCTCCACTATGACGAGCCTAACTTCTCGATCTGGAGCGCATTTACCGACATCATGTTCCGGAAATTTGGGCTGCTTGATCACATTGACGGTATGCGCAAAGCATGTAGCACAATGCTAACTGGTTCCAGCACTGCTACAATAAGCTTCATCACAGGCGGCTCCAAACCTATTATCACATACGGCTTTTAAAACCACCTGAAACGAAGAGTTTGTGATAATCCGCAATTTCACAGGCGGAAAAGTGAAACCGCCTGTGAAGACACATTATTATAGGCGTTTCTTCACTTAAGCTAGCCGCCTGTGAAGACAGATTATCATAGGCGGTTCTTTACTAAGAATAGCCGTCTGTGAAAATACTTTATCACAAGCGGGTCGTGCAACATATATAACCGCCTGTGATAAATGTCTTATCACAGACGGTTATTGAAGCATAACTAACCGCTTATGATAATGAGTCTTCACAGTCGGGTATTGAAGCATAACTAACCGCCAATGATAATGTGTTTTCACAGGCGGGTTTTGAAGCATAACTAACCGTCTATGATAATGTGTCTTCACAGACGGGTGTTGAAGCATAACTAACCGTCAATGATAATGTGTTTTTACAGACGGTTATTGAAGCATAACTAACCCGTCTATGATAATGGTGTTATCACAGACGGAGTTTACCTATATCAGCCGTCTGTGAAGACCCTTTAACGCAGCCGGTTTCTACCATAACAGACACCGCCTGTGAAAATTAGGTTATCACAGATGTTTCTTTACTTGTATCTAGCCACCTGTGATAATTGTTTTTCACAGTCATGCAGTACTACTGTTGTTATTTCTAATTTCTAGGTCAATTCAATATAATCACAGAACAAAAAACAAAAATCATCACAGAACAAAAGTCAACAGTATTATCATCACAGAAGTCAATTTCACTAAAACAATATACATATGTACAAGTTACAGATACAATTCATCTTAAAGTTTACAAGTTTTCACTAAAAACTGTTTAGATTGGCATAGTCGCAAAGTTCTGGTACATCAGCTGCTGAACCTCTCTTATCAAAGAACTTCCCCTTTTTGTGCAAAATTTCGCGACGAATGAACTGACAGAGTTCAGAAGCAATCCTGTCCGCTCCTCCATCAGGAATACTTCTACAAACCGGCCATTCTTCGTTCAGATTCTTCTTGTGCTGCAATATAACACATAACAAGGTTTAGAATGTGTTGGTTTGATCTCAAAGTATAGATCAAAGTGAGAGTATACAAGAATTTAGTAGGTATTTTTGGAGCAGTTGTACTATGAGCAATTGAATTTTGAAGTTGGAATCAAAATATGAAAATAATGTTTCTGGTAATATTGAACATCAGAGAATATAAGCATTAAACTATGCTAGTTACAATGAAAATGAAACACAAAAGTAAGAAAATAAGGTATCGACATTAAGGATAACTTACATCCTCACGATTGACTATATATACGGCGGCGGTCCGAAGATGCTCACATACATAATACCCGCATAAGACACTCCCAGCAGGCTGCTTCGGACAAGCATAATACGTTTTAATGTCCAATGCATTCGTATTAGGAGGTCTCTGACCGCCAAGCTCCGCGTAAAACTGCCAAGCGCTGTAATACAAGAAATGTCATATAAAACTTGTCAACACATTCTAAATGTGCGTAAATTAAAATTATTGAATAAACATACTTTTTCAAAATGGAAAGGAAATCTTTATAACGATCTGGTGGGTAATCGGCCGAGTCCAAGACTGTTGCCATTCCCTGCGTTGGCTTGATGAAGATCATTATGTAGTGATTACTGCAAACATACAAACATACGTGTTAACAATTACCAATAATTGCTATTTCAATGTCATGTGTCGAACTTACTCGAAGTAGTACGGAGCCTTTACGAGGTCCTGGCCGTCTCTGACAAAGTTAAACATCGCATGTCCTATGTAAGCTGCAACTTCTGCCTTTCTATCCTTCTTAAGTTTTGCAATTGCTCTTTCAAAATCTTTTTTTTTTCATGTGTTTGTACTGGCTTGATTCTCGATTCGCCTGAACGTCGAATAGTGACTTTGCAATCCTAGTAGGGTCAAGGATACCTGTCTTGCGCGCCAACTTTACATTATCCATGTATTGCATCCTATTGAAGAAGTCCAGAATTGTTATAATCTCATGAAATGCGTATGCGTGTAGTAAGAAAAGCAAATACAAAATATTAGAGCACTTACAAGCACCAGACGAGCAGCAGGTTGATTTCGAGCATGCCCCAATGGAAAAGGGAAAGCAACTCGTCAAATAAAATGACTCGTTTATCTACTCCAGTGCTCCAGAATGCTTCTTTTGGAATACGAAATGTGACGCAATTAAGACCAAATTTTGTGCTGGCAGTGATGTACCCCTCATGCATTCTTCTGAGCGCGACGGGTTGTTTGCTAAGTTGTACGGATGTCATGAACGGCTTCCCATTCTCAAATTTAGGAGGAACATCCTCAAGCTTGTATATTGGAACTCCCGGTTTAACGAAAGCCGTCCGCCGATTATACATGACACCGTCTTCTTCCCACTCCTCGATATCTTCTAATGCTGGCTCATGAGAAGAACGAGATGCACTCGATTTTCTAATATTTTCCTTCATAGCTTCCAAATACTTTGTCACTTCTGATGAAGGTTTCTTATTTTTGTATGAGCTAACTTTGACAGGCACTGATGATCAAGGAGTAGTCGTCGGAAGTTGGACACTGGCTTGTTGTTGAACCTATTGTTCAACTGATTGCTCTTTACTCCCAGCAGCTGGCTCTAGTACTACTTCAAGCTGTTGCTCAACTAGTTGCTCTTTACTAGCAATAGCTTGCTCTGGTACTGCTTGAAGTTGTTGTCCAACTTGTTGCTCTTGGATATCATCATCCTTGCTCAGACATAGGGGGAGTGGATCTTCCCGGACTGGGAGTGGATCTTCATGCACTTTCGCCTTAGAAGATGGGGTTGCAGTATTTGGAGATGCGACGGGGCTAGAAATTGGCTCATCGTCCAACACGATATCGTGTCGGTGCCAAAGGATTAATTGGTTGATAGCCTGCCCCAGAGTCGCGATCCCCTCAGGTGTGACGTGGTCTATTTCATAATCTTCATAATCATTATCAATGATCTGAAGAACTTGCACCACAGAATAATACAACGGAAGTGGACTCCCGTTGAAGTCACGATCAGGCTTTGCCATAGCAGTGGCAACCTGTTTGGTTTTGTTCCCTGCTCTGCCTATCGGGACAAGAAGACGACAAGATTTGTCGTTAGCAATATCATCGACAGGGAACTTATGGGCTGACCCTGAGCCTGGCACGGAACCAACGCTGCTAGGGTAGGCAGTTGGAGATACTAATTGCTCCTTTTGCACCGGAACCATCATTGTACTCGGTGCCACTAATTGTCCTGATTGTCTAAGTTGTTCCATTATTTCTTGCATATTTTCTTTGACCTTTTGAGCAATTGTTTCATCAAGTGTTTTCTTAAACTTCTCACGTCTTCTATATGTGTCTTTATCTTTAGGGAAACCATCTAGCCAAGACATTTGAGAAGAGACCGCTCGAACCCGTCCGCTGTGTTCAGGGTTTCCCAAGATAGCGGTAAGTTGGTCATTCTCCCTCTTCGGCTTGAAGAGACCCTTCTGTTGCTTTTCAATTACTTCTTTCATTTTATCCTCTACTTCATTCAGAGAGTTGGGCTTTTCAAGTTTTCCCTCGCTGGTCAAACCTGACCGAGCAAAGACCCAGCGTTGAGTTCGCTCATCGCACCCTTCTAATGGGTGAGGATTGCTCTTACTAAGAATTTCGTCTATTATCTTATTCCATTTCTAGACTTTGGGGCCATATCCGGCAGACCCCAAGCGATGATGGTATTTGTTCTTTTTTGCAAGCTCTGACCTAGTTGCACTTAGAGCTTTAGCATCAGGTGTGCTCTTTTGACAAACAAACTCTTGCCACTGAGCTTGTGTGATTTTTCCCATCTTCCTCGGGCTAGGGACCTTATTGGCCTTAACATAAGCATTCATTTCACTCTTCCAGCATCAAAACTTCTTGCCGCAAGAGACCAATGTTGCTTTCTTTACAGCTTCTTCTGTGCCTTTCGGGAACTTGAATTGTTTATTTATCTTTTCCCACAACTCATTCTTGGTCTGCTCGGGTAATTTCCTCCAATTCTCGGTTGTGATCGGCACAACCTCCCTAACAAGAAAACCGCATGCATTACGGTACTTGATAACTGAATCCAGTGGTTCTTGGGGAAGCCCACCTGGACCGACCCTTGTTATGTACATGATGCGGTCCAATGGACCCTTATTGGGACCTCGTTGCCCTCGTTTCCGCTTGAGTGAAGCTGAGGATTCATCCATTGGTGAACCTTCTGCGATTTTAGGAGCCGATGTCACCTCATTGTCTTCGAGATTAATCTAGGTAGAAAAAAATTATAAGACTTCGTATACTTGACAACCAACATTAACTTGAACTGCTGAAGTTAAGATTCGTGATCCATACCTCGTCGGCAGGATCATATTCCGAGTCTAGATCCACTGAAGTCTTTTTAATTTTTATATTCGGAAAAGGATCCCAAGGACTGTGATAGGAGCCTGAACTGCTGGAGTCAGTAAACTCCATATTGTCTTCTTTGTTGTTACTATCAGGACCAATCTTCTTAGGGCTTTCCATGCTAGATCTAATAAGACAAAAAATCTAATAAATGGCATAACTAAATTTGGTCATATTTAAAACAAATTTTCTCAATTTTGGCTCAATTATAAATTTAGCCAAAACACCTTTTTGAAGTTATATAGGTCTAACTAAATTCTTGTATCATAGAGATCAGCATCATATGCTCAGACTCCATCGCCACACCTAGTGTTACCTAGATATGGGCGTGAGGATGCTCCTGGCATCACAAATGAGTTGGCCAACAACTTGTTTGGCTTCAGAGCTAAATATAGCATAACTTTGGTAGCTCAGATTAGGTACAATTGCTCAAATGAAGCTGATGGAGCCACAAGTGCAGACATATTTGGTAGCACAGATTAGCTACAATTGCTCAAATGAAACTTAGAGAAATAAAAGCAAACTTAGCCAAACTTAGTCTAGCATAGCTAACTCTAAGCAAAAGTAGCCAAATATAGTTAAATATAGCATAACTTAGTCAAAATTAGTCAAGTATAACTATATCTAATGTAACTTAGCCAAAATTAGCCAAATTTGGTCAACTTAACCAAATATAGCTAAATCTTGCCCCTAATAGAGAATTATGTGGCATATGCAAGGCCGATGACAGAAATAGGGAATATACTGCTGTTACTAGAGTCTAGAATCATGTTTACCACTAATGTGTCAGAACAGTTTCAGACACACAGAACCAACTACCAATTTATCGTGATATAACCATTCACGACGAAGGGAGTAACTCCTATTCATTCGAACTTGACAATTTTATCTCTGCAAACTACCAGAAGATGAAATGCTACTGATTTCATAGTTTCAGACACACAAAACCAACTACCAATTTATCGTGATATAACCATCCACATAAATCTTGCCCCACCGAACCCTAACCAAAGATGCCACCGAACTTGACAGTTTTTCGAATTCCACCAAACCCTAACCAAGGATGCCTACCATTATCTAATTCCCGAACCCTAACTAAGGATATGCAAGGCAGCAGCGAGGGCGGGGAGGGAGGCAGCACGACGAAGGAGGATGGAAGGTCGAAGGGTTTAGGGTTTTCCTTGAAGCTCGGCGGCAACGGAAATGGCTTCGCTCGGCGTACCTGGAAGTGAGGAGGGCGAAGCTCGGCGGCGTACCTGGAAGTGACGAGGGCGAACACTTGGCGGCAAACGAAATTTTGGCAGCCTAACGGCGTCTAAGTGTTTCGCCCGGGTTAGGTTTTTCCAATGCTGCCGAGGGGTATATAGACTCACATTTTCTCAGGCGGATTTTAAGTACCGACCGTCAGAGAAGATTGTTACCTCAGTCGGATTTTACTTACCAACCGCCTAAGAAGATACAATTATCTCAGACGGTTGGTTAGTAACACCCGCCTGAGTTAAACATGGGCCTGTGAAGATATTTACTTCTTCTTAATTTGATGAACGCCTACATAAAGACCCCTCACCAACCGGGATGAGGATCCCCTGACTTAATCAGCAATCACTGACATGTGGACCCGGTCCCACACATCAGTGACCATGTCACGCGTGCACGACCTTTCTTTTCCCTGAGGCGCGACCTTTCTTTTCCACTCCTGCGGCCTTAAAGACGCGCTATCGCTCACAAGCGCATCGCTCACTTTGAATCCTCTTGTTTTCTTCGTCTTCCTCCGCTCCGACGACCCAACACCACTATGGCCGACCTTCCGCCGCCAAGCCCTCCGAGGGAGCCACCTTGCAAGAAACTATGTTGCAGCTCCCCCGAGAAGATCAACACCGAGCAGCGCCTCCTCATGGCGCGAGAGGCGTACAACAATACGTCTCGCGCCATGAGTGCCTTGGGGCTGGGTACCCTTCCAGAGTATACTGGAATGGGTACCTTGGGCCACTACCTCTACGCCCTCATGGGGGTGGCTGATCGTCTCGACATTCTGTTCGCGACGATGGCCCAGGTTCTTGGCCCCGAGGGCCGTAGAACGCTGGTGGAGGCGACGACTAGCAACCTCGGGGTTGCACCGCCGGTGCAGCCGGTGCACCCGGTGCAGCCGGCCCTGTCTCCTGTTGCACCGGTGCCGGAGTCGCCGCCGGAGGACGAGGAGGAGGAGGAAGAGGAGTAGGAGTAGGATTTAATTAGTTTTTCTTTTTGTTGTTTTTAGTTGCTTCTGTTTTGTAAATATTGTTAATGAATGAAATCTATCTTTTTTCATCTATGTTATTGAATATTACTTGTGTATCTTGTGTGTTCTTGTGTAAATATTGTGCATCTTGTGTGTTCTTTTGTGAGATGTGTGATTGAATATTGTTAATGAATGAGTATCTTGTGTGTTCTTCAACTGTGTGAATGAATGAATGTGTAGTGTGTTCATCGTTAATTAAAATTTCACGTCTGTGAAGAAGATTATCTCAGACGGTTGGTAAGTATATTCTCAGGCGGTTGGTAATCACCAACCGCCTGTGAAGATATTTACTTCTTCTTAATTAATATTCTTGATTAAATGTGGTCCTTTAAAAAGGCAAAAATCCACTTTCTTGTAATATTATTGATAAGTAAAGGTTACCATTAAATTTCACTTCATAAATCCTTTGAAATTGGTCAGAACATAAAAAACATACAACAAATGCTATTTTTCATTTTTCTATCTTGATGAATATAATGCTTTTTTCATTTATTTTTTCAGTGGACATTTTTACTCATCATACCAACCTCTACGAATTTTTTCATATTTTTTTAAATTTTTTGGAATCAATGTGTGTTCATAATTTGATGAATGCCTCATATGAATATGAGCATTTAGTTAGAATGTTGGATAATTTGAAGTTTGACATGTTGGAATGCTTTTAAAAAAATTAAAAAAATTCATACATGTATAAATTATACAAATATGTTCATACCAACAATTTTGAGTGAAGGAACTTTTTTTTATTAGATACACAAATGTGAATAATATGTGAGTAGAAATTAATTTGATATTTACCAAAACATTACAATGTCAGCTATACAAGTTTTAAAAATATTTTGTTCAGGTGGTAGATGTTAATTTTATACAAATGTAGAAGAAAGAATCATAGAATTTGGACACAATTTGCAGAATCTAAACATGTTTGAGTATTTATATTGGAATCTAAATAAAAAAGAAGCAAAGGATAAGGAAACTGAAGAACAGTATCGGGAATTATCCTAGGCGGTTGTTAAGTAATACCCGCCTGAGATAAAAATATTTTCAGATGGTTGATAATCACCAACCGCCTGTGAAGATATTTACTTCTTCTTAATTAATATTCTTGATTAAATGTGGTCCTTTAAAAAGGCAAAAATCCACTTTCTTGTAATATTATTGATAAGTAAAGGTTACCATTAAATTTCACTTCATAAATCCTTTGAAATTGGTCAGAACATAAAAAACATACAACAAATGCTATTTTTCATTTTTCTATCTTGATGGATATAATGATTTTTTCATTTATTTTTTCAGTGGACATTTTTAATATAACCCATAGAGTACAACACGTTATGGGAGAACAGGTCATACTCGCGCTCAATCCTACAGTTCTCAGTACAGAAGACGATCTCGGACCACCCTCGCCTGCCGCAGTGGGCAGGCCCCTGGTTCCCCCCTGTTGGGCAGCGGCAAACGCCATCGTCAATGTCGGGCAGCGCCACCGGCAGCGGTCAGGGAAGAGGCCTACGCAGTAACCTCCAGCTCACGAAAACGTCGAGCCTCTGCATGGCTTGATTCCGACACCGACAACACTCCTTGTTGGTCCTCTTCATCGCGACGGACCCGACCGTGTTGTCGCCGACGTGGGCCTCGCCTTCGACCTGCCGGATATACTCGAGGGCGTCGCGGTCCCCGTGGTCGGCGTCATAGCGGAGCATGGCGAGGACGTAGGCCGCCACCTTGTGGCCGTTTGCGGCCGCCCGGGCAAGGAACTGGGTGCCCCGCTGCGCCTGCGCGCGGCCGTAGTTGAAGACGAGGACGTCACGCATGAGGGTTGCCCATGTTGGCCAGGCGCTCCACGAGGGCGTCGTAGCTCCCGTTCCCGTGCCGTTGGAACCACTCCCAGCTGCTCTCCCGCTCCAGCGCCACGCGCCTGCCCACGGTGGGATCACGGCACGCCGCGTGCATGGCCTTGCAGGTGGCGCGCAGACTGGAGAGGTCGTCCATGGGCTGGGTGGAGGTTGCGGCGACCCACCCCGCGATCAGGACCGCAATATCGTGCGGCAAGGGGAACTCCATGGGCTTATCTCAGGCGGTTGGTAAGTAACAACCGTCCCCGAGATAAATATATTCTCAGGCGGTTGGTAAGTACCAACCGCCTGAGAAGATGTTAATTAACTGACGCGCCACACGAGGTCTGCGGAGAAGTTAAGAAGCTGTGGTGCAGGGACGCGTGCGACGGAAGGATCTCTGAAGATCGTCTTCCACAGTGGTTTAATTGTGCGCCGCACGAGGTCTGCAAAGAGTTCAATGCGCAATGAACAAAATATTTTGTTCAGTTGGTAGATGTTAATTTAATACAAATGTAGAAGAAAGAATCATCGAATTTGAACACAATTTGCAAAATGTAAACATGTTTGAGTATTTATATTGGAATCTAAATAAAAAAGAAGCAAGGGATAAAGAAACTGAAGAACAGTATCGGGCATTATCCCAGGCGGTTGTTAAGTTATACCCGCCTCAGATAAACATATTTTCAGACGGTTGTTAAGTACCAACCGTCTGTGAAGATTTTTACTTCTTTTTTCTCAGGCGGTTTGTAAGTAATACCCGCCTGAGATAAACATTTTTGAAACTACAATATGTTAATTAACGGCCTGAGAAGTGTTAATTAACTGACGCGCCGCACGAGGTCTGCGGAGAAGTTGAGAAGCCGTGGTGCAGGGACGCGTGCAAGGATCTCTCAAGATCGTCTTCCACAGTGGTTTAATTGTGCGCCGCACGAGGTCTGCAAAGAGTTCAATGCGCGGGAAACGAACCGCTCCCTCGTCCACTCCGCACAGACCATATATAAGGCGCGTCGTCGGTTATGTACAAGCACAGAACTTTTGCACTCCTTTCTTCTTCTTCCATCGTTCCACCTCTCCTAGCCCGGCGCTGACGAACCACCACCGCCATGGCCAACCTTCCGCCACCTAGCCCGCCGAGGCAGCCACCCTGCAAGCGGATACGCTGCAGCTCTCCCGAGAGGGTGAATGACGACGACCAGCGCGTTCCACCGCCGGTGCAGCCGGAGCCACCGGTACAGCCGGAGCAATCGGCTCAGCCGGAGCAGCCGACCCCTGCATCGTCGCCGGAGGAGGAGGAGGAGGAGGAGGAGGAGGAGGACGAAGACGACGACGACGACGACGATGACGGTGATGACGACGATGATGACGACGAGTCGTCCTCCGACGATGGCGACGACGAGTCGTCCTCTGACGACGGCGACGACGAGTCATCCTCTGACGACGGCGACCACCACCATGGTGACTACTACGACGACGACGACGAGTCGGAGGAGGACCGCTTGGCCTGGTTTGAGAAGTTGGCGGAGAGGATGGAGGAGGCGGGGCCGTAGAGTAGTTTTTAGGATTTCAATCAAGTGTTCTTGTACATATTTCTTGTGTTTTGTACATATTTCAATCAAGTGTCAATGAATACTGGTGGATAATTTGAAGTTTGACATGTTGGAGTGCTTTTAAAAAAAATTTAAAAAATTCATACATGTATAAATTATACAAATATGTTCATACCAACAATTTTGAGTGAAGGAACTTTTTTTTTATGAGATACACAAATGTGAATAATATGTGAGTAGAAATTAATTTGATATTTACCAAAACATTACAATGTCAGCTATACAAGTTTTAAAAATATTTTGTTCAGTTGGCATTATCTCAGACGGTTGTTAAGTAATACCCGCCAGAGATAAAAATTTTCTTAGGCGGTTATTAAGTACCAACAGCCTGTGAAGATATTTACTTCTTAATTAATAAACATCTTCTCGAGCGGTTGGTAAGTAAAACCCGCCTGCGATAAAGTTAAAAACCGCCTGTGAAAAACCGACGTCTATATAAGGACCCCTCACCGCAGTCAAAATGCAACTCTGGAGAATTTATATCGACGCCGCCAGGCTGTTGAAATTTCCCCTGCGCCGCGCCGCCGCTCCGCCGCCCAGCCCATACTGACGCGCCGCGGCTCAACCCCGCACCGCCACCTCTCCACCCAGCCGGCCCACCGTGCTGACGCCTCCCCACCGTGCTGACGCCTCTGCAAGGTAAATGTAGTTTCCTTACTTTTTCTTTGTATATTTTCATTAGCTGATAAGCTGTTAGTTTTGTGTGTTCTGGTATATGGATTCTGTCCTTTTGCATGTGTAAGGACTGTATGGATTGTGTTCCGGTATATTGATGTATGGACTATATGGATTGTTTCCTTTTTGTACCTATTATGTGACATGAATATGGTGTTTAATTAACAGATTCTATTGTAATATATATAAGATGCATCTGGGTCTGTTTCCCGATATAACGGACTGGATCCCACCCAGACCTAGCCCATGCTGCTGGGCCTGTTTCACCCTTTGACTCCGTCCGCCTCAAGACGTCGCCCGTCTCCTACATTAGTCGCCCTAATCATACTTGTTATGTCTCTGTAAATTCATTTTATAGAAGACCTTTAGAGAATATTTGTGGCCAAATTTTGTAAATCTGACAAAAAATTCTATTATTGAAGCATGGACCGTCGAGCGTGGATGTATAACATGCCAAGACCCGATCCTATGTACATTCGTAATGTTGCAAATTTTATTGAAGCATCCAAGAGACATGCGAAGTTGCAAAAGGTAGATGACATATTATGTCCATGTATCGACTGCGAAAATAAGATTGCTTGGACGGATACTATAGTAATCCAATCTCATTTGGTGAAAAGAGGTTTCAAAAATAACTACACAATATGGACAGAGCATGGCGAGTTAGATACACATGATGTGGATAAAGATGATGAGAGAGGCTCAGATGAGGATAATGTTCATATCGATGATGGTAGTGACAATTAAGCTGGTGATGATGATGATGAGTTCGATTGTGAGGAGATGTTGCGTCACATTGAACCATATGTATTGACTTCTATGGGAGCAAGCAAAGGTTTAAGTAAAATGGAGACATTGCAGAATGCGGTGATAGAGCTTTTATATGATGAATTAAACGGTTGTGATAAAGAGTTTACTACATTCCGTGCAGTCTTAGAACTACTAAAGTTGAAAGCTACGCACGGATGGTCCGATTGTAGTTTCTCTGATCTTTTGAATCTTCTGGCAGAAATTCTTCCAAATCCAAATAAACTGCCTAGAAGCACTTATAAAGCGAAGAAACTTCTTTGCCCGATGGCACTAGGTGTGACAAAAATACACGCTTGTGTGAACCATTGTATTCTGTATCGCAAAGAGCATGAGCTCGCAACTAGATGCCCCATTTGTGGTGTCAGTAGATACAAGAAGGACTACAATCACCAGTATGTTACCAACATGAAAAAGACTCAGAAGAATAAGAAGTTTATTATTGGTCCTGAAGGTGACGATGACAATACTTCTGGCGATGCAGACGGGAAGAATAAGAGAAAAATTCCTGCATTGGTGATGTGGTACCTTCCAGTAATTGATCGCTTGAAGCGTTTGTTCTCAAACTCTAGGGAGGCTGAACTTATGCGTTGGCATTCTGAGCAATGCAAGAAGAATGAAAAACATATACGACACCCTGGTGATGCAACGCAGTGGAAAAATTTTGATATTCAGTATCCAGAATTTGCGAAGGAAATCAGAAATGTGAGGTTTGCCTTGGGTACAGATGGAATGAATCCGTTTGGTGAAAAAAGGAGCATACACAGCACATGGCCCGTGATCTTAACTATGTACAACCTACCGACGTGGTTGTGTCACAAAAGGAAATATATCTTATTATCTGTTCTTATCCAAGGTCCGAAACAACCCGGCATCGAAATTGATGTGTTCTTGGAACCTTTAATGGAAGATATGGCGAAATTGTGGAATGAAGGGGTACGTACATGGGATGAGTACAAGCGGGAGTATTTCACGCTAAGAGCAATGATATTCGTTACCGTGCATGATTATCCCGGACTATTTACATTATCGGGACAAATGAAAGGGAAGAAAGGTTGTGTTAGGTGTGTGGATAGAACTGGATTTCTATACCTCACTTCATCCAGAAAGACGGTGTACATGAGACATCGATGGTTCTTGACAGATACACACAAGTATAGGAAGATGAAAGAACAATTTGATAACAAAATCGAAAAAGATACTGCACCGAAACCTTACAGTGGAAAACTTGTGTTTGAAATGGTCAAGAACATTCATATTGCTTTCGGTAAGGGAAAAAAGAGTAAAGGAATTAAGAGAAAGAAAAGTACATCTTCAGATGATACAACTGACATGGCTTTCAAGAAACAATCAATTTTTTTCAAGTATCTTCCGTATTGGAAGAATCTGGAATTTTGCCATAGTATTGATTTGATGCACGTTACAAAGAATGTATTTGACAGCATCATTGGGACCTTGCTGGACATGCTGAGGAAAACAAAGGACGGATTAAATTCACGTATGGACCTAGTAAATCTTGATTTGAGACCAGAGCTTCATCCAGTAGAAAAGGCGAACGGGAAGCATTACCTTCCCCCAGCCAGCTACAACTTGACGCTAGAAGAGAAAAAAGCAATTTGCGAATGCTTGCGTAGGATCAAAGTGCCCACAAGTTTCTCATCCAATATCCGCAAACTAGTCTCGATGAAAGACTTGTCTTTATTCGGTTATAATTCTCACGACTGTCACATGATGATGACAGTTTTCCTTGCCATTGCAATAAGAGTAATCAAACCTGAGCATATAAAAGTTGTCATCACACGTTTGTGTTACTTATTCAATGCAGTCTCACAAAAGGTGATAGCACGTGAAGATTTAGACTATCTGAAAACATACATCGTCGAGACAATGTGCAAGCTTGAGATGTGTTTCCCACCATCCTTTTTTGATATGCAAGTACACCTAATCATACATCTTGTTGATCAGATAAAAGCATTGGGGCCACTATATTTACATCATATGTTTTCGTTGGAGAGATATTTAGGAGTATTAAAAGGTTATGTGGGGAACCGTGCTCACCCAGAGGGTTCAATTATGGAAGGATACACCACTGAAGAAGTGATTGAGGGTTGCGCTGATTACATCAAAGATGGAAAATCGATAGGTGTGCCTATACCGGTACATGAGGGTAGACTACGTGGGAGAGGCAAAGTGGGTAAGAAAACTTTTATTGTTCAAGATTACAAGAATGTACACCATGCACATTTTGGTGTACTACAACAGCTCGCAATAGTTGAGCCGTACATCGAGGAACACCAAATTGAGCTTCGTGATAAAAACCAAGACCGCAAAGAGGACTGGATCATGAAAGAGCACAGAAGATGTTTCACTGAATGGTTAATGGACAAAAATATATCATACGGAAACACTATAGAAGAGGCAACAATGAAGAAGTTAGCTTCTGGACCATCTGCTTTGGTAACATCATGGCAAGCATATGCCATCAATGGTTACACATTTTACACTAAAGAAAAATACGGTAAGAGTGTTGCACAAAATAGTGGTGTTCGTATTGAGGCTTATGATTCACAAGGGCAGAAGACCACATACTTCGGTTCATAGAGGTAATATGGGAACTCGATTATGGCGAAAGAATGGTAATGCCCGTATTTAAGTGCCAATGGGTCAAACATCCTGATGGTTTGAAAGTGAACAATTACGGGCTGACACTGGTAGACTTGAATAAAGTGGGTTACAAAGATGACCTGTGGGTTCTCGCCGATAATGTTGCACAAGTTTTTTATGTTCAAGATCCAGAAACTGAGAAGTTGCACGTAGTTGTTTCTGGAAAGCAAAATATTGTTGGGGTTGACAATGTGGGAGATAATGAAGAGGAATATAATCAGTATGAAGAGATGTACCTTTTCACCGAACCAGAAAACATCAAGCATGTAGAGAGAAGCATTAAAAAGAATTTGAAACCCTATATGCGAGAAGATGTCAATGCTGGAAAAAATGTATATAGCAATGCAAGATGATATATATTGTATATATTTGTATCTTCTGAAATCAACTTAGAACAATGTTGGTATATGGATTGTGTCCTTTTGCATTTGTGTACATATGCGTTTGGACTCAATGATTTGGAAGTTTGGAAGTTTGGTCTTTCTTCAGATAATGATGTCTCGGGCGTGTAGCCGATTGAAGGAGGAGCGCTTGGCGTGGCGCAAGAACCATCCCCATGTATGTACATATGGCACATCGGTCACATGGTTGTATATACATATGTATCTGTAATGGACTGATGAACTTAACTGTAGTTTGTTTTTCCGTGTTGTTTGTTTTTGGTA
The DNA here is from genome assembly GCA_036927565.1 of Tuctoria greenei. NCBI lineage: Eukaryota > Viridiplantae > Streptophyta > Magnoliopsida > Poales > Poaceae > Tuctoria > Tuctoria greenei. The sequence continues at coordinate 224,322,939 of JAYESD010000003.1, forward strand.
TTTTCAATTTCTCCGCGTAGGGTTTCTCTGCGAAGCCTGAATCAGGAGATTTATTGAAGTGGCAGTGCATCGTCCCTGGTAAAGAAGGGGTAAGTCATGAAGAACAAGCACACTATGAGTTTAACCATCGTCCTCCTATTAATAAATTTATTTTGCAGACTGAATGGGAAGATGGTTACTACCCCCTGACAATCTCCTTCTCTGAGGACTATCCCTTGGTGCCTCCAAGATGCGCCTTTCCAATTGGGTTCTTCCACCCAAATGTCCATCGTTCGGGAGCACTCTGCATCGGGATTCTTGATCAAGAGACTGTAAGATAGACCTATTTTGTTCATATAATTATTACTTATAATTGTTGTCGAACTTATTTGAACTGGTTTCTTATATTGCTTAAATTATATTTCGTAGGGGTGGTGCAATGCTTTTACAATCAAAACTATACTACTTGAAGTTCAGCGTTTGCTGCATCAGCCAAATGTGCCTGATGTTGAAAATGATTGCTATAATCTACTTATCAAGGTTAGATGACACTTTGACTTAGTGACCAATGTAGGTTATTCATTCCTCCTTCGACATTTGTTAATTTAAATAATGTCAATATTTTCAGGATCCAGCGGAATATAAGAGACGTGTTCGGGAGCAAGCAGGACGGTACAATTTAGATTGATCGATGGGAGCTTCATCGTCGATCTACAATGAATGTAGCATGATTTTTGTTCAGTGTGTAAAGAAATTATCTTTGAACAATTGTAAAGCCTCTAATGGTGTATTATCACAATTAAGCCAGCCTCACTGATGATCGAGCATTTCCTATAATGCATTACTGTACTAGTATCCGCTAGCTCATCTGTGTTTTTTTCCTGATACAATTTTGCCTGCACGACTACATACGGCTGTGATATATAATTGCAACTACATCCCTGTAATTTCAATGAAAACCGCTTATGATAATTAAACAATGACCGCCACTGAAAATACATGATCTTCTCAGGCCGTTGTTAATCAAGAACCGGCTATGAAGTTCATTGCATTACAGACGGTTATTAATTAAGAACCGCCAACGAAGATCATGAATTTACCCAGACGGTTGTTCCTTAAAATCCATCTGTGAAGTTCATTGCATTACAGACGGTTATTAATTAAGAACCGCCAACGAAGATCATGTATTTACCCAGACGGTTGTTTCTTAAAATCCGACTGTGAAGTTCGTTGCATTACAGACGGTTAATAATTAATAACCATATGTGAAGATCATGTATTTACCCAGGCGGTTGTTTCTTAAAATCCGTCTGTGAAGTTCGTTGCATTACAGGCGGTTCTTAATTAAGAACCGATTCTGAAGATCATGTATTTACCCAGACGGTTGTTCTTTAAAATCCGCCTGTGTTGTTCTTTCATCACAGACGGTTATTATATCATTCGTCATCACAGTCGCATATTTTTAAGGACTGTCTGTGTTTGAAAAATTGAGGCGCCTGTAAAAATGCTTTTTGTAGTAGTGCAGATCGATCATGTCGGTGGTTTGGAACCGGCAGATCTCCCTACACTGCTAAAGTGATAGGGGAGTTTGATGTTCGTTATGGGCGCGCGGAGATTCAAGAAGGTGAGTAGGAAATGACACAGGAGACACAAGAGTTTACGTGGTTCAGGCCGCCTGAGCGTAATACCCTACTCCACGGGTGTGTTGGTGTTGTATTAGTTGTATGAGCTTGTACTGAGCGTCAATGGTGTGTGTGTCTAGCGTCCTGAATGTGTCATCGGCCTGTCCTTTTATAGTACAAGGGCAGGCCGTTACAAGTTAGCCTGGCCCGACATGTGGCCCTGGCAGTTACTAGTATTGACACTTATTTTACACATTTAATTGCTCTTAATGACCCTGTAACGGGCTTTGACAGCACCGTTACTGGTGTTAAGATCGTCCGTTTAAGTGTCATTAATATGGCATTAATGACACTTAATCGGGTCTTGAAGTCCTTGATTCCCCTTTGAAGGTCCGGAGCCGTTGCGAGGTCTTCCGGAGGTTAGGGGCTGAAGATCCGACTGTTGGACACGTGGTAGCTCCGGAGCTTGCTGTGGGAAACAGGTAGCTCCGGGGCTACCCGACACGTGTCAGGTCCGGAGCTTCTCTCGGTCTGGGGTTAAGTCCGGAGGTGCCATTTCAGTACATGGCCCGGAGCTTCCCCCTTGCAGGCGGTAGCTCCGGTTTGGTAGTACACGTGGCAACCCAGGGATTAACCATGTTGGAGAAGCGGGTCCGGTTATGTCTGACATGTGGGCCTTCGAGGGTCTTCAAACCAAGTAGATGACTTTCCTTTGAGATATTTATAACCTCAAGGGGTGTACAGTTTCTAGGGTACCGACAGTGGCCCCCTGGACCTACCTCTGGGGAAGACCACTGGGGTGAAGTCATTCTGCCGGAGGTGGGTCCATCCTTGCGACTTTTGAACTGAGTCTTCAAGGGTCTTTGAAGGTGCCGTTGGCAAGGACTTGGAATTAAATCCTCGCCGCGTGGCGTATCCCGCGTGCGGCATATGAGATCTTTGGCGTGCGGATCTCATGCAATTGAAGGTTGCCAGTTCCTGATACGAAAATCGTATCGGTTCCGCGCGCCTTGTCAGGCCGCCGCCTTTGGGCTTCCCGCCTCTTGATGACAACCATTCACCTGGGTAAGAACCTCGACTTGATCGTCGGGGTGGTCCCGGGCCCGCTTGTCATCGGCTGGGTGGAATTTTTGGGTGTTACTTTCGACTTCCTTGCGGTTTCCATCCAAGCGTTGCGAGGGCTTACTTAAGAAGGAAAGTGCGCACCGTCGGGAGTTCTTTACGCCTCTCATCTGTTCTTGCGATCAAACTCCCAACTTGTGCTTCGCTTTTCTTCTCTTGCCTAGTCGTGCCGCGATGGAGTTGGGTCTCCGCGAGAGTCGCTTGAAGACCGACGGTGATTTGAAGAAGGTCCGGGCCCTCATGGGGTGGTCCTCGGACTTCTTCAACTGTTCGGTCCGCGCTGATGGAGAGATCCCTTTCGATAAGGAGCACTCCGGCGAAATGGTGTACTTCTCCTCGTACGCCATGGTGGGGTTGATCCCACCTTTTTCTTCCTTTTTTCTTGATGCTGCTAGACTTCTATGGTCTGCAGTTATACCACCTTGGCCCTCACTCCATTCTCCTCGTGTCTATCTTCGTCCACTTCTATGAGATGTGGGTGGGCATCCCCCCTGCATTGAACTCTTCCGGACCTTCTTCACCGTCCACACAACTGGCCGGAGCAATGAGTACCTTGGATTCTACTACTTCGTGAAGCGCAAGAAGTGCCCATTCAAGTACCTCCAGTCATTTCCCTTTGGGAAGTGGGATGACTGGAAGAAAGATTGGATAGTCGTCAGGGTGGAGGAGCACGAGAGGTTGGAGCTGCCCGATGGTCTTCCCGGCATCGACGCGATGATCTGGAGTGAAGCTCCGGTGCTGGCGGAAGCTTTCAACCCTGCCTTGACCAGGATCCGCCAATGCGTGGAGGGAGGATTGACTCCTCGGGTGGTATTTTGCAATTTCTTGGTCAACGGGTGGGCGCCGTTGAAGAGGAGGGAGAAACTCGATTGGGCCCTCAACGGCATGATGGACGACGACCGGGTTGAGACCGGGTTGAAGTCCAACATGGTGGGGAAAACCTTGGAGTTCCACCTCAAGAAGTTCCAGCACGACATCGACGTCGACGGTGATGACTTGACTCCCCCGTCAGCCTTTCTCCCTCTGAACGTGGAAGTGGAGTTCAGCAGGGAGCTCCGGCGAAAGATGCCCGTACTTGACGACCTTGGTGTCGTCGAGAGAAGATCAACCACCCGGGTGGCGATCCACGAAATGCCCGAAGATGGCTCTGTCCCTACCCCAAAGCCGAGGGTCGAGGTCGTCGGCAAGGGCAAGGAGCTGGCGGATGAACCCGAGAGTCGGAAGAGGAAGCTGCAGTATGCCGACGGAAGGTCCGTCAGGCCCGCTACTTCCGCCTCGGCTCCTTCTCCCCAGAAAGGAAGGTCTTCTACAACCGTGGCGACTGTTCCCATAATGGGGTCCTCCCGGAACGCAACTGTTCCTGCAGTGGGGTCCTCCCGGAGCGCGTCTGTTCCCGCAGTGGGGTCTTCTAGGGGTGTTAGCTCCGGGCGTGTGACTCCAGCACCTGGGCCGGTGGAGGCCTCCAGGTCCGGGGGTTCTTCCCGATCGTGGAGATCCTCGACTCGGGAAACGCCCGTGGCCGTGACAAGTTCCGGGGGCCCTTCCGGAGCTTCCACGCCGGCTATGACCAGCCCAGAATGCCCGGGAAAAAGGTTCCGCGCAAGCTGGTGCGGAAGCCTCCCAAGGTAATTTTTAATCTCTACCTTGGACAATTGTTTTAATTGTAGCAATTGTTTTTCAATTTTTTTTGTTCATCATCTGCAGCGTCCCCAAGAAGGGGAGTGAGGCTTCGCCCTCAGCCACAGTGTCTGAGGCCGTGAGGGTGGGAGCTTCTGCTCCTGTCCCGGTGCCGCCCCAAGTGGTGGCTGATGCTGCAACAACTCCGGTGCCGGCTGTCATAGTCATGGACCTCGACTCATCCCCAGAAGTTCCCGTGGTAGCGCCGGACCACGGGAGTGAAGATGTGCCAGCGGCACCTGTCCCGGAGGTTGAAGCTCTGGGTCCTGGTGCTGAGATGATGGAAGCTCCGACTATTGAGCCGGAGGAAGCAGTAATCCCGGCCTCTGAGCCGGAAATTGTTGAAGCCCTGGCGGTTGAGCCGGAGGTGATTGAAGCTCCGGCGTGCTCACCGGAAACTGAGGTAGTTCCGGCAGTTGGGTCGGCTACCTCCGAAGCACCGGCCACTGAGCCGGTCATTGTTGGAGCTCCGGCCTCGGGGCCGGACGATGTTGAAGATCTTCCGGCTCCTGAGCCGGTTGTTGAAAAGGTGGCGGAGCTTGAGCTCCCATCAGAAGAGGTGCCCAGGCCGGAACCAGCAGTAGCTCCTGCTCCGGAAGCGACAACGTCGGAGGTACCTGCGGCCGAGCCGGAGTGCCCAGGCGAAGTCGCTGGCCCCCTACCTGAGGGGGTGAACGAAGACCTGGCGGTAGGGCCTTCCTCGATGGCGACTGAGGCCATCCCGAAGGACGGCCCTAGTGCCATGGAGACTCAGGGGACCACTCTTGTGGAGTGGGACCCAATTTTTGTATCTGAAGACCCACTGGAACCAGCGGAGGAGACCCCAGCAGGTCCGGAACCCATCCCATTGTCACTGTCTATTGACAACGCATGTTCCAGTCTGCGTCAAGTCCAACTGGCCTTCTTCCACGACAGCAAGGCTCTTGAAGAGGAGCGCCAAACCCTTAGGCGGTGGCGTAACCGGCTCTACTTCGAGACCAAGCTGGCGCAGTCGAGGCTAGCGGATGACAAAGAATGGATCAAGTGGGAGAAGATCTGCCTGGAGTACTGGGGCAAGTTGCTGGATGACAGGGAGAGTGTGACTCGTGCCCTCGACGCTCAATCCCGGGAGATCTACAATCAGGCCAAAGCAGCCAATAATGCGGCCGATGCATGCCACGAACAGCTTGAGGCCATTAATACTGCACTCATCAAGCGCTGAGAGGCACTTGAAGAGAGGGAGAAACGGCTCGAGGATGAAGTGCAGAAACTCCTAGAGCTGCGGGATGATGTCCTGAGGAGGGAGGAGGAGCTCGCCGAGAAGGTAGCTCTGGCTGACAAGGGTCTCGAGGAGCGCGCCAAAAAATTGGAAGAGCGCTGCCAAGAGGAAGAGGAGAAGGTCTGGGTGCGAGGGCAGGAACTCTATGAACAAGAGTGTGCCCTTACTTCCAGAGAGAAGAAAGTGAGGGGTAGAGAGAAGGACCTGGTTGACCGCCGGAACAAGATCCACCTCCGGGAGGAGGAGCTCAGAAAACTCGAAAGGCGGGTTGCTGAAAAGATTCAGCAAAACGCCGAAGAAGTTGAGCGCCTTGCCCGCGAGAATTCTGAACTGGTGGCGGCCAGAAGATCCCTGGAAGAGATGAAGGGCTTGAGGGCTGAGGACTCCCTACAGATTTGGGAGTTCTTGAGCAAGGCCAATGATGCACTAACACCGATGGGTTTCAGCCCCGTGCGCCCGGATGATCCGGAGCCGGAGCCGGACCTAGCGCTGCAGACGTTGAGCGCAGCAGGTAGCAAGCTCTCCAAGGTGGGCGATGTCATCGCGGACCAACTAGAGGTTGAGGGGCAATCCCTGGCGAAGAACGTCGCAGAGTATGTGCTGACATGCTACACCAGTCGGAACTCCCAATTTCCTCTGGACCCGGTGCTTGAAGGCCCCGTCGAAGGAGAAGGCGAAGCTACCCGAGCCAGCGTATCTGAGGTTGCCCAGAAGGTCGCCCAATTCTTCCATAGGGTCTAGGACCATCTCTATAGTTCTCACTTGTATTTTCTCTTCTTATTCCTCAATTTTGTAATCCCTTGTCTCCAGATGTAATCCCTTGTCTCCAGATAAATGAAATCCCCAAATTTTTGTGAAACTTTTTGTCTTCAACACTTTTATCTTCACTTAGCCCCCTGGTAGATGTACGCAAATTGATTGTGAACATGTACCAAGAGGATATTGCGTTTTGTTGAAGACTCATTTGCTCCGAACTTGTAGAATTTAGGTACGAAGTCTTCGATAGTGAAGGCCCCCAGAGGTTGTCGGAGCTTAGAAACTCCGGCATTGTCCATCGCTGGAGCTTGATAGCTCCGGCAATAGTCTCTATCAACACATAAAGCATCGATAGTTAGTCCTCCGGGGTGTCGGAGCTTAGTAGCTCCGGCAGTGACCTTTGCCAGTTTGTTGGCAGTAGACTCCATTTTCGGGGTCTTCTCACCATCTTTTATTCAGCGTCGACGGCTGGCCCCCCCTAGGGGAGTCGGAGCTTAGTTAGCTTCAGCTTTTCTCCATCAACGTAGATTTTATTTTTCCTACACACTTAAGCCAAGAAAAATAGTAAAATTCGTTTCTTGTCTATAATTTCGTCGCGGCTTATGATTCTCAAGAAGATTTTGAGTCGAACGCGATTCTAAATACAACCGAATGCGTTGTCTTTTCTTCCAGATCCAACTGTACACAGATCCACCTTACTTCGGCCTGCCGGGGTGTAGGTAGAGTGGCGCACTTAGGGTGCTTGACCAGGCTAAGTCGATAGCACACTCCAGCCCTAGGTTGGCTTGGCGGCTTTCAGGCGAGTTGGCCATGAACAATATTTGAATCCAAAAGAATTGACAAGACAACTCGAATCGTATATAAACCGGTTGAACTAAAATTTCTTAAGAATTGCACGCCTTTGTTATAGACAAGAAAGAGAAAAATAAAAATATTGAGCCTGTACAATATAAATGCACGTGGAGTCTATTTCACATGAAAATGTCTTTCATTATAGGTCTGGGGTACAGGGGAAACAAGTACACTCTTAGGGTACGGAACCAGGCTAAGCGTGTTTCATTTCTCGTTTGACCCAGGGTAGTTAGCTACACTTTTAGTCCGGAGACTGTGACAAGTGTTGCATGAACTTTGCGGACCTTTTGGGAAAGGTCCGGCTGCTCTCCCGGAGGAACTACCCGACTCTGTACAATGACTCTATAACATACATCTCAAGTTACTCAAGACTCACCTCCGTGGTATTAAGTGTAGAACTTACGGAGGTGCTCGATGTTCCAAGGATTTGGGAGAGGTGTCCCATCCTCGGTAGCCAAGCGAACGCTTCCGGGACGGGATACTTTAATCACTCGGAAGGGTCCCTCCCAGCCGGTGGAGAGTTTGTTTAACCCTTCTCTGGATTGTATTCTCCGTAGCACCAGGTCGCCTTCCTCGAGCTGTCGGTTGTGTACATGCCGCTGATGATAACGCCGTAGGGCTTGACGATATCGGGCATTCCGAACAGCTGCTTGGCACCTTCCCTCCTCAAGGAGGTCTAGGTCTTCACGCCGGAGCTGATCCTGCGTGGCTTCGTCGAAGGTCCAGACCCGGAGTGAACCCAAGGTGATTTCTGGAGGAAGGATTTCTTCAGCTCCGTACACCAGAAAGAAGGGTGTCTCTCCAGTTGATCGGTTTTGGGATGTCCTGTTGGCCCATAAAGTGGGCGGAAGCTCTTCGATCCAGTTGGCTCCATGTTTTTTCAAACACTCATAAGTGCGCGTTTTAAGTCCTTTAAGGATTTCAGCATTTGCTCTCTCGGCTTGGCCATTGCTGGCTGGGTGAGCTACGGACGCGTAGCAAACCTGTATGCCGAGGTCTTCGCAATATCCTTGGAATGCGGAGCTTGTGAATTGGGTCCCATTATCAGTGATGATTTTGTTTGGGACTCCAAATCTGCATACAATGGACTGCAAAAAGTTGATAGCAGATTGTTTGTTGATTGTCACAACTGGAGTTGCTTCCGGCCACTTGGTGAACTTGTCAATGGCGATGTACAGGAACTTGTAACCTCCGACGGCTCTTGGGAAAGGTCCCAAGATGTCCATCCCCCACACAACGAAGGGCCATGTAGGAGGTATCATTTGTAAGGGCTGAGCTGGTGTGTGAATTTGCTTTGCATGAAATTGGCATGCTTCACATTTCTTCACCAGCTCAGTTGCATCCTGGAGTGCTGTAGGCCAGTAGAAGCCATGCCAAAAGGCTTTACCAACCAGCGTGCGGGAAGACGCGTGGTTCCCACACTCGCCTCCATGGATTTCAGCGAGGAGCTCGCAGCCTTCTTCCCTTGTGATGCATCGCATTAGGATGCCGTTGGCACCGCGCCGGTAGAGATCCCCTTATACCAACGTGTATCTTTTAGCCAATCTGACTACCCGGTCAGCGGATACATCATCATCAGGAAGGATGTTGTCTTTCAAGTAGTTCCGGATCTCCGAGATCCATGCATCAGAACTAACTTGAGCATTTGAGTCTTGCGTGCTGGGTTGCTCGGAGCTTCCGGCAGCACCTACGACCCTTGATGGCTGCCATGGTAACAGGGCCATCGGGACCGTCAGCTTCGGGATGCTGATCTCGCCCCCTTCGCTCAGTTCGGCAGGCTGAGCTGTTGGCTTTGACAACCTCCAGACAAAGATTCCGTCAGGAGCCGGAGCCGGAGCTTCAGCGTTATGGGCACGCTGAACATGGTGGTGATCTAGGACTTCGAAATCCTTCTGAAGCCTCTGGACTTCAAGGAGGTAAGCAGCTAGCTGGAGATTATTGCAGGAGCATTCACCCTTCGCCTGCTTAATGATGAGCTGTGAATCTCCCTTGACCAGGAATTGCTTGACACCATATGACAGTGTCACCTTTAGTCTGTAGATGAGTGCTTCATACTCTGCCATGTTATTGGTTGCCTTGAAATCAAGGTGTACCATGTATCTCACCTTCTCCCCAGTTGGTGCAAGGAGAAGGATTCCAGCTCTGGCTTCCTGCTTCTGCATGGAGCCGTCGAAGTAGAGGGTCCAGTGAGGATCGGTGAAGGTTGGTGCTTGATGCTCCATCTTCTGCTCACTGGGGCCCCCAGGGTTTGATGGAGAGGGAGTCCATTCTACCACAAAATCTGCCAATGCTTGACTCTTGACTGCTTGCCTTGAAATAAATTCAAGATCAAATTCAGCCAATTCTGCTGCCCATTTTGCAGTATTCCCAGTTGAATTGGGATTATGCAAAATTGCTCGAAGTGGGTAAGAGGTCACCACTGAGACTTTGTGAGCTTGGAAGTAATTGCGAAGCTTCCTGGAGGCAATAAGAACTGCATAGAGCAGCTTATGCACCTCTAGGTATCGAGTCTTGGCATCATGTAGTACTTCACTAATGAAGTACACTGGGCGCTGAATGGTCCTGACCCTCCCGGAGGGGTCCGGAGCTTCCTCTTCACTGACCCGGATCCTCTCGGAGGAGTCCGGATTTTCTTCGGGGACCTCCGAGTTCTGGCTGGAGGAACCCGGAGCTTCTTCAGAAATGACCTGGACCCTCCCGGAGGGGTCTAGGTCTCCTGAAGCGACTTCTTGTGGATTCAGGTCTGGGAGCTGGGACCCAGACTCGCTTTTAGGAACCTCCGGACCTTCCCGAAGGGATCTGGATTCCTGAGTGTGGGGTAGTTCTGGTCTCTCCGCAACCAGAACCATACTGACGACTTCGTCAGTAGCTGAAATATAAAGCAACAAAGGCTCACCAGGGTTCGGAGCTACCAGAATTGGTAGAGTGGTGAGGAACTGTTTCAGTTCCTGGAATGCCTTCTCTGCTTCTTCGGACCATTGAAATGGCCCGGACTTCCTCAATAGCTTGAAGATGGGGAGTGCCCGTTCCGCCAGTCTTGAAATGAACCGGTTGAGGGCTGCTAGACATCCAGTCAACTTTTGGACGTCTTTGAGGCGGGTTGGTGGCCGCATGTCTTCAATGGCTTTAATCTTCGTCGGATTAGCTTCTATGCCCCGGTGACTTACCAGGAAACCAAGAAGTTTTCTGGAACTAACCCCGAAGACACACTTGTCTGGGTTTAGCTTTGTGCGGGTGGCCCGCAGCTTGTCGAAGACAGCCTGCAAGGTGTCAAGGAGTGACTCCTTGTTCCTGACCTTGACCACGATGTCATCGACGTACACTTCCACTATGTCTCTAATAAGTTCTTCAAAAGTTTTGTACATAGCTCGTACAAAAGTTGAAGCTGCATTCTTGAGACCAAAGGGCATGGCTGTGTAACAATACAATCCATCTACTGTGATGAATGAAGTATGCTCTTCATCTTCCCTAGACATCCTGATTTGATGATATCCGGAATATGCATCTAGGAAACACAGTAATTCACACCCAGAGGTGGAATCCACTATCTGATCTATTGAAAGTGCATCTAAGACTCCCTTGTGGGTTTTGGATGATTTATGACAAGCAATTGGGATCCTAATCCTTTTGTTGAGATGAATGCAGGAAAATGATGAAAAATGAGCAAAGTGCCAAAAAGAGGGAAATTGAGAAGGAAAATGAATTTGAGCTCAAGGAGAAGAAATTAGTAGTTTAGTATGTATGGAGTGTGTTAAGGAAACACACCCAAGAGCTCAATCTCATTTAATCACACACACACAATGCACAAAGCTATACAGGACCGGACTAGTCCGATATCAGCCGGACTAGTCCGATATCTTTCTGATCCACTTCGGACTAGTCCTCTCCAATGCGGACTAGTCCTTAACACAATGCACAAGTCACACAAAATCGGACAAGTCCGTTGTGACTCGGACTAGTCCGATATTCATTCTGATCCACTTCGGACAAGTCTGGTGTCTACACGGACTAGTCCGATATACACACTGATCTAAATCGGACAAGTCCTCCAAGTGCGGACTTGTCATCCTAAACACTTAGGGTTTCACAGGTCCGGACAAGTCCGATGACAATCGGACTAGTCCGAAGCTTTCCAGTAGCAAAATCAGACAAGTCCGTTTTCAACCGGACTAGTCCGATATTCCTAGACACTTAGGGTTTGCTACACACAACACACCGGACTAGTCCGGTGACCTCCACGGACTAGTCCGATCTTTCTGAACCCTAACGGTCACTTTTAGAGACCCCATATAAATAGAGGTGCACGGCCCACTTTCACCTCTCTCGAACCCTAGCGCCGTCACACCTCCAAAGAGACTCAAAAACTACCTCTCTCCACGCAACTAAGTGAAAAATTGATCAATCCATTGAAGATCACTTGTAGATCATTGGAGAGGGCACTTGGCACACGATTGAGCTCTTGGTTTGATTCTCTAACACACTCTTACGTTTCAATTTGTAATTTTCGAGTGTGTTATTGCTGTCATTGTGAGTTGTAATCAAGGGAGCTCTCAACTTGTGAGATCGCCCCTTCAACTTGGTGATTTACCCCTGTGTGATTAGTGGAAGAGGATTGGCCTTCGTGGCGATCCGACGAGGGAAGGGTTGGTGAAGACCCGTTCCTTTTGTGGGCTCCTCAACGTGGACGTAGGTTGCCTTCGTGGTAACCGAACCACGGGATAAATCTTGTGTCTTGTTCGTTTGTGTTCATCATTCTAGTTGATCAACATTATCTAGGGTTTGATTCATTTTGTTGAATTCAAGTTAAATAGTTGAACAAGAATCACACTTGCAATAGAACTTGACATACAACTATTGAACTGTTATTAAAGTTTATATTTCCGCTGCAAACGTCAATGAAACAATCAAATTGACCTAACTCGATCAATCTAGCCCGTGAAATCCGGACTAGTCCGCACTTTACCGGACTAGTCCGATATATCTGGTTTTGACCTTGTTGTTGAAGTGCTACAGGAACCGAGAAATTTCAAAAAGGCCTATTCACCCCCCCTCTAGGCCTACATTCAATTGGTATCAGAGCAGGTTCTTCAAGAAAGAGTGCAACCACTCGAAGAGATCATGTCGGACATGAAGGAAGTCCAAAAAATCAACAACCAGGAAGAAATGAACAATGACAAGCACCAAAAGCTTGAAAAGTATCTCGAAGCCATTCAAGACTTCGATGATGATGATGAGGAGACATTGGAGCTGAAAGCACTCCTTAGAAAGAAAGCGCTTTCCAAAGGGAAATCTAAAGTCGAAGGGGAGTAGTCACACCGACTACTCCCGATATCCTTTTAATTATGACCGTTTAAATTCTAACAGCAGTCATTATCTATCTATTCCTCTCGGAAAAGCCCCACACTTCGATGGGAGTGATTACTCCATGTGGAGGCAAAATATGAAGATGCACTTGATTTCCCTTAACCCAAGTTTATGGCATATTGTGTGCACAGGAATAAACATCCCTGATGACGATGAAGAGCTCACGCCAAGTCAAGAGCAAGCCATCCACAGGAATGCCCAAGCCGCAGCCGTTATCACCTCATCTCTAAGTCGAGATGAATTCACAAAGGTGGACGGATTGGAAATTGCCAAAGAAATCTGGGACACACTACAGACAGCACATGAAGGTGACCGGCATGTGCGGGAGGCAAAGATTGAAATGATTGAAGGCGAACTAGGAAGGTTTGCGATTGAGGAAGATGAGTCTCCCCAGGACATGTACAACAGACTGAAGACTCTTGTGAACAAGGTTCGATCATATGGGAGCAAAAAGTGGAATGACCACAAGGTTGTAAAGCTCATCCTTAGAGCCTTTATGCCTCGCAACGTCACACTTTGGTCTATGATCTGAGAAAGTCCCGGGTACAAGAAAATGACTCCGGATGAACTGCTTGGCAAAATCATCAACTTTGAGATGATGGAGAAGCAAGCCAAGCACGTAAAAGAAATAGCCGACCTCACATCAGCCAAGAAGAAGGGAGTTGCCCTAAAGTCCTCACTCAAGCCTCTATCCAAAGAAGCAAGAGAAGCACAACTTGAGGAGGACAGCGATGATGAAAGCAGCGAGCTGGACGAAGAAGATATGATTTTGTTCATGAAGAAGTTCAAAAGAATTATGAAGAAAAGACAAGGAACAAAATCGAGTGAAGGAAAATACAAGGAGAAGACAAAGCCGAAGATGAGGCGGGCATGCTATAATTGTGGTGAGTACAATCACTTTATAGTCGATTGCCCATATGAGGACAACAAGAAGAAGAGTAAAGAGTCCAAGCCTCAACCGAAGAAATTCTTCAAGAAGAAGAAACAAGCTGAACAAGCACACATCGGAAAGGAGTGGGACTCAAACGATGAGTCCTCATCGTCCGATGAAGAAGAAATGGCTAGCATAGCCATTGAAAGCATGTCCAAGAAACCCACACTCTTCCCCACGCTCGGTGCAAAGAAGGCAAATGGAACTTGCCTCATGGCTAAGGAAGGTAAACGCAAGGTAAACATCAAAACTCCTTCCTTGCATTCTTACTCAAGTGATGATGATCTAGATAGTGATGACGAAGATATGCTAATTGGTTTAGATAGAAAAACTGCTGCTAAAATGAAATTCTTGCTTAACCAACTTGTTGAGAAGGAAGAGCTAATTGATCGTCAAGAAGACATGATTATCTCCCAAAAGGAGAAGCATGTCGAACTTGACAATCTTCTAGCTCTTGAAAAGGAGAGAAACCACTCACTAGAGCTTGAGCTAGCTTCTAGCAAGAAAACTTGCTTGGAGTTAACCAACTCAAACGTTGCAATCAAGGATCAACTTGATGACCTAATCAAGGTCAACAAGATCCTTGAAGTGCAGGTTGAGTCACTCAAGCTTAGTGAACCTTCCTCCTCTTCAAGCCTACCTTCTCAACCCACTTCAACTAATATCGCTCATATTTGCAAATGTGATAAAATTAACACCAGGTTGAAGGAAAATTCTACCTCCACAAAGGACAAAAATCCTACCCAATGTGTAATATTCGACAAGGAGAGGATCAACTATGCACGTAGTGCATATTTGGTCCAAAGACCTCCAAATGTCAAGTATGGCATTGGTTACTCTTATGATGGAATGCAAAGAGCTGGAAATCATAAGAATAACAAGGGAAGGATTACCTTTGTGAAGGGAGGACCCTCACAACCTGGTAACTCGAAAACTAAAAACCTGAACTCTCATGAAAACCGGACTAGTCCGGTTGTGGTCCGGACAAGTCCGGCCATCCGGACAAGTCCGGTCACACAGACTAGTCCGACCCATAATCAACAGCAACTCTTGTTTAAAACCTTTGATGCTTCTTATGTATTAATGAAAAATAATGTTGGTAAAGTGCATGCTTATTATGCTGGGCCACGCCATGGGAACACAAAATCCCATGTGTGGATGCCCAAATGTATTGTTACTAACCTCCAAGGACCCAAGCAAGCTTGGGTACCTAAAACCAAGGCGTAATTTGTTTTTGCAGGCCTACTCCTCCGGTGGATCCAAATGGGTGCTAGACAGTGGATGCACCAACCACATGACCGGAGAAAGGAGGATGTTTGTGGAGTATGAACTGAACAAGGACCCAAACGAAGGCATCTACTTTGGGGATAACAGTCAAGGAAGGGTCCTCGGTACCGGTAAAATAGCAATATCCTCTGAACATACTCTTTCGCATGTTTTACACGTTGAATCTTTAGATTATAACCTGCTGTCCATATCTCAATTATGTGACAAAGGTTATAATTGCCTGTTCACTAACAAAGGTGTGACCGTCTCAAGGAGAAGTGATGGTTCTGTTGCATTCAAGGGTATGTTGAAGGGAAAGCTTTACCTTGTTGACTTCAACAAGGATAAAGCCAAACTCGACACATGCTTGATTGCAAAGACCAACATGGGTTGGCTGTGGCATAGACGGCTGGCACATGTTGGTATGAGGAACCTTCAAAAACTCCTCAAGGGCGATCACATCCGAGGTTTGAAAGATGTTGTGTTTGAGAAAGACAGGCCTTGTAGCGCGTGCCAAGCAGGGAAGCAAGTTGGAGCACAACATCCCACGAAGAACATCATGACCACGACAAGACCGCTCGAACTACTTCATATGGACTTGTTTGGTCCAATTGCTTACATAAGCATCGGCGGTAATAAATACGGTTTAGTTGTTATTGATGATTTTTCCCGCTTCACTTGGGTGTTCTTTTTGCATGACAAGTCAGAAACACAAGGAACACTCAAGAAATTCTTCAAGCGAGCGCAAAACGAGTTCTCAATATCAATCAAGAGTATTCGGAGCGACAACGGCACGGAGTTCAAGAACATACAAGTGGAGGAGTACCTTGATGAGGAAGGAATCAAGCACGAATTCTCAGCACCATACTCTCCACAACAAAACGGAGTTGCCGAAAGGAAGAACCGAACGCTCATAGAGATGGCAAGAACAATGCTCGATGAATACAAGACTTCGGATCGATTTTGGGCAGAAGCAATCAACACCGCTTGCCATGCCACAAATCGACTCTACCTTCACCGACTACTAAAGAAGACCCCCTATGAGCTACTCACCGGTAACAAACCGAACATTTCATATTTTCGAGTTTTCGGTTCTCCTTGCTATATTTTGAACAAGAAGCCCAGGACTTCAAAGTTCGCTTCGAAGTCCGATGAAGGTTTCTTGCTTGGTTATGATTCGAACACTTACGCCTATCGTGTTTTCAACAAGGCCTCCGGACTTGTTGAAGTGGCACGTGACGTAGTGTTCGATGAAACTAATGGCTCCCAAAAGGAGCAAGTTGATCAATGTGAATTAGGTAAAGAGGAAGCCCCCTATCAAGCATTGAAGAGGATGGCTCTAGGCGAAGTACGACCACAAGAGTCATCGTCACAAATACAAGAGGAAAGTGAACCACAAGAGGAGATCAACAATCAAGGGGGAGCCTCGATACAAGATCAATCATAGGAATATGAACATGATCAACAAATCAACGAGGACAACAACTCAGGGGGAGAAGAAGATGATCACCAACATACGACCCCCCAAGTGCCACACCCAAGAGTAAACCAATGCATTCAAAGGGATCATCCAATTGACAACATCATCGGCGACATCCAAAAGGGAGTAACCACTAGATCTCGTATAGCAAATTTCTGTGAACATTACTCGTTTATCTCCTTTTTGGAACCCCGCAGGTCTGAGGATGCATTGAAGGATCCGGACTGGGTGGTGGCAATGCAAGAAGAGTTGAACAATTTCAAGAGAAACGAAGTTTGGGAACTTGTGGAAAGACCCAATGCAAATATTGTGGGCACCAAGTGGGTCTTCCGCAACAAGCAATACGAACATGGAGTGGTGACAAGAAACAAGGCACGACTTGTGGCCAAAGGTTACTCACAAGTCGAAGGTTTGGATTTCGATGAAACCTTTGCTCCAGTAGCTAGGCTTGAATCAATTAGAATATTACTTGCATATGCTACTCACCATGATTTCAAGCTGTATCAAATGGACGTGAAAAGCGCCTTCCTCAACGGACCGATCAAGGAGGAGGTGTACGTGGAGCAACCACCTGGGTTTGAAGACGAAGAGTTCCCCGACCACGTGTATAAACTGCGTAAGGCTCTCTATGGCCTCAAACAAGCTCCTAGAGCTTGGTATGAGTGTCTTAGAGATTTTTTAATTGATAATGGTTTTCAAATTGGCAAAGTAGACTATACATTATTCACAAAAAATCTGGATAATGATCTTTTTATTTGCCAAATCTATGTTGATGATATAATTTTTGGATCAACTAACCAATCTTTCTGTGAAGAGTTTAGTAAAATTATGACAGACAGATTTGAAATGTCAATGATGGGAGAATTGAAGTACTTCTTGGGATTCCAAGTGCGGCAACAAAGGGAAGGAACATTCATAAGCCAAACCAAGTACACACAGGACATCCTCAAGAAGTTTGGCATGGACAAGGCAAAGCCCATAAAGACTCCCATGGCAACGAATGGCCACTTGGATCTCAATGAAGATGGACCGAGCGTCGACCAAAAGGTATATCGCTCCATGATTGGATCCTTACTATACTTATGTGCATCTAGGCCAGATATTATGTTGAGTGTATGTTTGTGTGCAAGATTTCAAGCCAACCCTAAGGAATGTCATTTGACAGCCATAAAGAGAATCCTAAGATATTTAGTTCATACACCCAACCATGGTCTTTGGTACCCAAAAGGCTCAAAATTCAATCTCATTGGGTATTCCGATGCAGATTATGCCGGGTGCAAAGTTGATAGAAAAAGCACTTCCGGCACTTGCCAATTCCTAGGAAGATCCTTAGTTTCTTGGTCATCCAAGAAACAGAATTCCATTGCATTATCCACAGTCGAAGCGGAGTATGTTGCAGCCGGGAATTGTTGTGCACAACTCCTTTGGATGCGACAAACTCTAAGGGATTACGGTTACAATATGAACCGCATTCCTCTCCTTTGTGATAATGAGAGTGCCATTAAAATAGCCCACAATCCAGTTGAGCACTCTAGGACTAAACACATTGACATAAGACACCATTTCTTGAGAGACCATTCCATGAAAGGAGACATATCCATCTCTCATGTCAACACCCAAAAACAATTGGCCGACATATTCACCAAGCCACTTGATGAAAAACGTTTTTGCGAACTCCGAAATGAGCTAAACATTCTTGATTCTCGGAGTGTGGCTTGAAAAGTTGCATACCTGTATGATTGCTTCAAAATATTGATTGAATTGTGAAAATCATCCCTCTTCATTTTTCTCTCGAAAAACTATGTCAATTATTAGATCTTGATGAATTTTTGATCATAGTATGATTGTTGTTTGCTTACTGGTCAAATTCATCAAGATTATTTGAATTGTTTTGCCTCTCTACTCTCAATTATTGTACCTTCAAATATATATGAATGGGCTATGCAATTCTTTCCTGGTGACCACGGACAAGTCCGTGGTTACCCGGACTAGTCCGCTATTGCAGACTAGTCCGCAGAGTGCCGGTTAGGTCGGACTAGTCCGACAGACCACAGACTAGTCCGATATAGGTCTCTGCATGACTTCGGACTAGTCCGGTCATGTACGGACTTGTCCGATTTTTCGTGTCCATAACCCTAGCCGCCACCAAACCCTAATCCCTTCACCCCACACTCGCCCCCAAGCTCTCTCTCTCTTGCGCTCGAGCTCCCAAGGCGAATCCTTGATTCCTCCGTCGAAAAGCCTCAATCTTGGGCGGAGATCAAGCTTGAAGACTCGGGGATTGAAGTTAGCGGACAAGTCCGGCCTCCAACCCCCAAAATCTCAAGCTTCCTTTGATTTCTTGGTAAATTTTCTTCAAAACCCTAAGAAATCACAAATTTCTCTATTGCTTATCGTTTGGCCTAGCATTCTTCACTAGTTACATGTCTAGTTGATGTACTATGTGTATGCTAGACTAGTTTTACCTTAGGGATCAATTTTTGTCCAGTCTATTAGGTTTTTGCAGATGAACACCAGACTAGTCCGGTCCAGGTACGGACAAGTCCAGTCCCCCGGACTAGTCCGTGCCTGTGCACTGGACAAGTCCGTTGTTTCTGAACCAAAACCTAATTCTTTAATTCCCTAATGCCTTCCATTGCCATCTTACCTCACCAATACCTTGTATAACTTGTCCTTTCTCTTGATCACTCATTCTCAGGATCATGTCGAGCTCCGACAACTAAATCTCTGACTTTGAGGCCGAGTTGGACCACGAGGTGGCATCTCGGTCCTCGGCGGGTCTTGGCAAGAAACGCCAAGAAAGACCTTCCGAGCCTGCTACTTCCCCTCCCCAAGTTCGGAGGAAGGTCTGTGCCAAGAAGCCTGCCTCGAAGGCTGCTCCGTCTACAAGCGGCCTTCGCCAAGCAAAAGGAAAAGGCAAGGGAGTTGCCACAGGGCCTGTTGGGCCCCTGAAGCTGCATACTCCCAGAGAAGGGGTCTGGGACCCCAATGAGGAAAGATTCACTGGCAAGGGCAGCAATGTGGCTGCGAAGTTGAGAAGTGTTGATTGCTATGCAAGGCCCAAGCAAGCAGCTGATGGCAGATTTTGGTCAAATTTCCATGCTGATTTCTACAAGCTGGTCTACTTGCCGATGAAGACCCCGGTGGTGCGCAGTCAATGGATTGACTGGGCCCACCTTGAGAAGAAGAAATGTGCAGCTTTTGATGAAGTGATAGCAGCTGCAGAGAGACATGGTCTGAAGGATCTGTTTGCCTTCAGACACAATTGGAATGATGAAGTGGTTGCACAATTCTATGCAACGTGCCACTTCTCGAGTGAAGATGAAGAAAGTGTGACTTGGATGACCCATGGATCCAAGTACTCCATCACTCAGGAGGATTTTGCAAACCTGCTCCACTTAGACTCTGCTGGAAATGAACACCTAATCATCCACAACATAGGGGTCATTGAGAGGGACGGAATGAAGTTCATGTATGAGCCCAACTCTAAGTATGTTCCTCCCTCCACAAAGAACATGAAGCCCTTCTTTGTGGTCCTGAACAGAGTTCTCCGGAAGACCATTGCCCCCAAGGATGGGGATGCAGGGAGTGTACAGGGCTACCTCCGGACTCTAATGAGGGTCATAAGCAAGAGGAGACAGTTTGATGTTGCAGATTACATTTGGAACGATATGGTCAACATCTCAAGCACCCCCAACCGGTCCTGTGGCTATGCTCCCTACCTGATGTTTATGATTGAGAAGGTCACAAGGATCGAGTTTGTGAAGGATGTGGAGCACACCCCACTAAGGCCTCAGAAGCCTCAGCCAGTAAGTGTCCAGGCTGCTCCATCGCCGGCCTCAAGCCCCGAGGCACCGACAAGGCAAGAAGAAGCTGCTAGGGCTCCTCCTCCCTCCAGGGAAGCCCCTCAGAAAGGATCCGCCAGTGGGATCCTCAAGTACTTGGCTGCAATTTTCTCCTCATGCAAGAAAACTGAAGTGAAGCTTCACAAGATAAATCAGAAGAGGAAGGAGAACATGAGGTACATAAAAGCCAATGTGAAGCAGCTGAGTGAGAAGCTGGAGATCAACCCAATTGGATCTCCAGTACTTTCTGAAGATTCTGATCCGGACATCACCGAGCTCAGCCCCTTGACTCCCTCCGAGCTTGCCTATTTTGGCATTGGGGGCTCGAGCAGCTCCGCTCCTCCTCCTCCCTCTCAACCTCGTCAAGCGGAAAGCGATGAAGACGATGAAGACGACGAGAGGACTGACAGCGAAGAGTGAAGCCCTAGGACCTTCCTCTCTCTCTTTTTGGTGTCTTGATGCCAAAGGGGGAGAGATTGAGGGGGAGTCTCTAGTCTTAGCTTTAGCTGAATAGGATGCGAGGAGAGAGCTCTCTATGTATTTTTAATTGTGATTGTATTTGTTTAACACTATTTTCATATCATGTTTGGTCCTGTGTTAAATTGCTCAATTAATTTGCAAGTGTGTGATGAAATCTGAATTTTTTCTCCTGAAATGCCATATTCACTTGATATTAGTTGATCAATGCAAATTCTGTCATTCTTAATGCATTCATGCTCTTAGTATGCATCCCACCATAAAGAATGCACACATGAATAATTATCTTGTTGCTTGATGTATTTTTGAGTCATATGTGCATACTTTATGAAAATCTCATTTTATACCTCATTTTGTGAAATCTCAATTGATTGTCATCAATCACCAAAAAGGGGGAGATTGAAAGTGCATCTAGGACTCCCTTGTGGGTTTTGGATGATTTATGACAAGCAATTGGGATCCTAATCCTTTTGTTGAGATGAATGCAGGAAAATGATGAAAAATGAGCAAAGTGCCAAAAAGAGGGAAATTGAGAAGGAAAATGAATTTGAGCTCAAGGAGAAGAAATTAGTAGTTTAGTATGTATTGAGTGTGTTAAGGAAACACACCCAAGAGCTCAATCTCATTTAATCACACACACACAATGCACAAAGCTATACAGGACCGGACTAATCCGATATCAGCCGGACTAGTCCGATATCTTTCTGATCCACTTCGGACTAGTCCTCTCCAATGCGGACTAGTCCTTAACACAATGCACAAGTCACACAAAATCGGACAAGTCCGTTGTGACCCGGACTAGTCCGATATTCATTCTGATCCACTTCGGAGAAGTCCGGTGTCTACACGAACTAGTCTGATATACACACTGATCTAAATCGGACAAGTCCTCCAAGTGCGGACTTGTCATCCTAAACACTTAGGGTTTCACAGGTCCGGAGAAGTCCGATGACAATCGGACTAGTCCGAAGCTTTCTAGTAGCGAAATCGGACAAGTCTGTTTTCAACCGGACTAGTCCGATATTCCTGGACACTTAGGGTTTGCTACACACAGCACACCGAACTAGTCCGGTGACCTCCACGGACTAGTCCGATCTTTCTGAACCCTAACGGTCACTTTTAGAGACCCCATATAAATAGAGGTGCACGGACCCTGATTGCTGAGGCGTTCGGCTGCTGCTGCAACCAAATGCTCCACATCGGCCCTCCACTGCTCCAGTGCATCCCGAGATGCATCCGGAGGTGGTGGGCGTTGGAGAAGAGCACGCGCTGCATGGAGCGCGTGTCCCGGGTTGTCATGATTTGCCGACGCAGTAATTGACGTCGGCGCACCATCACGTTGCCCAACACGATTTGCTGGAGGAGATGGTGGTGGTGGAAGTGTGACTCCTGCTGGTGCTGAGGCTCCTGCTGGTGGCTGCCTATTGGAGGGATTGCCCCCAACAGTCTGAGCATCAGGTTGACCGTTGGATGATCCAACAGCTGAATTCACCATTCTCAAAATCTCAGGCGCCCCTACCTGGCGCGCCAACTGTCGGTGGTTTGGAACCGGCAGATCTCCCTACACTGCTAAAGTGATAGGGGAGTTTGATGTTCGGTATGGGCGCACAGAGATTCAAGAAGGTGAGTAGGAAATAACACAGGAGACACAAGAGTTTACGTGGTTCGGGCCGCCTGAGCGTAATACCCTACTCCACGGGTGTGTTGGTGTTGTATTAGTTGTATGAGCTTGTACTGAGTGTCAATGGCGTGTGTGTCTAGTGTCCTGAACGTGTCGTCGGCCTGTCATTTTATAGTACAAGGGCAGACCGTTACAAGTTAGCTTGGCCCGACATGTGGCCCCGGCGGTTACTAGTATTGACACTTATTTTACACATTTAATTGCTCTTAATGACCCTATAACGGGCTTTGACAGCACCGTTACTGGTGTTAAGATCGTCCGTTTAACTGTCATTAATATGGCATTAATGACACTTAATCGGGTCTTGAAGTCCTTGATTCCCCTTTGAAGATCCGGAGCCGTTGCAAGGTCTTCCGGAGGTTAGGGGCTGAAGATCCGACGGTTGGACACGTGGTAGCTCTGGAGCTTGCTGTGGGAAACAGGTAGCTCCGGGGCTACCCGACACGTGTCAGGTCCGGAGCTTCTCTCGGTCTGGGGTTAAGTCCGGAGGTGCCATTTCGGTACATGGCCCGGAGCTTCCCCCTTGCGGGCGGTAGCTCCGGTTTGGTAGTACACGTGGTGACCCAGGGATTAACCATGTTGGAGAAGCGGGTCCGGTTATGTCTGACATGTGGGCCTTCGAGGGTCTTCAAACCAAGTAGATGACTTTCCTTTGAGATATTTATAACCTCAAGGGGTGTACGGTTTCTAGGGTACCGACAGATCGGTGCATTGTGTCTTGGCTCTACAACTCTATCTTCACAAATCTTATGAAGATGATCCAAAATCCCCGTCTAAAGATGTATCTAACTCTGGTATGCCATTCGTGACATCTTCCTCGACAACGCCGACAAGCGTGTTGTTTATGAACTCCAGGACTTTCATAGGTTGTATCAGGGGGAGCTCAACATATTCGCGTACTTCAGTCGCATGAAAGAGCTCGTAGACATGTTGTGCAACCTTGGCCACCCGATCTTCGAGTCGTCGCTGGTCATCAACGCTCTTTGCGGTGTCTCTTCGAAATTCAGTCATGCCATATCCATGCTCACCGCATCAAAGCTGCTATCGTCGTTCTTGTCCGTCTGTGACTACCTTCTCCGAGACGAGAACCACCAAGCGCACACCGCAAAGATGGAGGCAACTACAACCCTCTTGGCCACGGGTCACACTGTTGCTAGCTCTTCATCGTCAACCTCTACTCCAACAGCATCAGCTCCTCGGATACAATAGAATCCTGGCAACATGACCAATGGAGATAGTCACCATCATTGTCGCCAGAATGGCGCCCCCTGGTGGCACTCCTAGTGGGGCTGCTGGTGCTACAAACACCTTCGCGGGCCCAAACCAAGCTGGAACATAGCATACACAGCTGGTGGACCGGCGTCATCCAAGCTTGGCATATGCCTTTTTGGTGACCGACCGGATCAGGTCTCCTCGAACCACGTCCCGGGGTCCCCGACCAACAGGCATTAGCTGCCACTACAATGCCAGATCACTTTGACATGGGTCTCTGTAGACAACCATGGCTCGCAAGGCCTGCTTACCGTGCTGCATGGAGTGCCGCCTCCCAGTCAATACTACGGCAACGACTGGGTGCTCGACACCTGCGCGAGTTCGCACATGGTTAATTACTTGGATATTCTCTCCTCTTCTACTACTATCAGTACCTTCCGTACTAGATACCTCTTGGGATTGCAAAGATCACAAGGAAACTCCATCTACTAGATTTGAAGACCTCCGAAGGCCCCACATGTCAGGCGTAACTGGACCTGCTTCCCTGATATGGTTAGTCCCAGGGCCGCCACGTGTATCAAAAGACCGGAGCTATCACCCACACATGGGAAGCTCCGGTCGGGATACTAGTATGGCACCCCCGGACCTAACCCCAGACAGAGGGAAGCTCCAGTACTGACACGTGTCCAGTAGCACCAGACCTACTCGTCCACGATGGTAACCTCCGGTGCTGCCACGTGGTGACCTCCGGACCTTCAACTTCAACAATCAGGCTGGTGGACCCCCCAACAGCTCCGGACCTTCAAAGAGCAATCAAAGACTTCAAGACCCAATTAAGTGTCATTAATACCATATTAATGATACACGATCGGATGACCCTTAATACTGGTAACGGCACTGTTAAGGCCCGTTACCAGGCTATTAAGGGTAATTAACCTCATTAATTGTGTGTCAAGCATGTGTAATCGCCGGGGCCACCTGTCGGGCCAGGCTAACGATGTAACGACCAGTCCTTGTACTATAAAAGGTCTGGTCAACGATACACAAGGGACGGTTCCAGACCACTACTGAACTCCCTGAGCTAGACGAGCTTCTTCTTCTGGAGCTTCTTCTAGACTCACACGCTTAATACATCACCAACACACCCCGTGGAGTAGGGTATTACGCTCAGGCGGCCCAAACCACGTAAATCTCTGTGTACACTTGTCTTTCACCTTCTTGAATCTCTGCGCGTTCATTACCGAACTACAACTCCTTAATCTACCTAAGGTAGTGTCGGGAGATCTGCCGGATCTAAACACCGACAGTTGGCGCGCTAGGTAGGGGGTGCCTAGATTTCGAGTATGGTGAACTCAGTTGCTGGATCATCCAACGGCAACCCTGCTGTTCAATCCGCTGGGGGCAATCCCTCCAACATGGAGCAACCAGCAGATGACATGACTCCAGCAGGAGTCATGCCTCCACCGCCACCGCCTGCACCAGCACGTCAAGATGGGAAGCGTGATGGTGCATCGGCGTCGGTCACCGCATCGGCGAATAACAACAACCCTGAGCACACGCTTCATGCAGCGCGTGCTCTCCTCCAACGTCCACCACCTCCAGGCGCATCCCAGGGTGCAATGGAGCAGTGGAGGGCTGATGTGGAACATCTGGTTGCAGCAGCAGCCGACCGCATCAGCAACCAAGGTCCTCCTCCTTCGGGGCGGGCCCCATCGCAGCGCCGGACTGTGTCTGGCAGACTTGGTCCGCATGCTTCCCAAAATAGGAGGCGTGTTGCATCACAGCAAGTTACGTCGCTACCTTCTGGGACGTGACGTACTCATACGGTAACCAGACTTT
Source organism: Tuctoria greenei (assembly GCA_036927565.1). NCBI lineage: Eukaryota > Viridiplantae > Streptophyta > Magnoliopsida > Poales > Poaceae > Tuctoria > Tuctoria greenei. The sequence goes on from JAYESD010000003.1 coordinate 224,348,300, forward strand.
CAACTCATGACCTCCGAGCGGAGCTTGATCGCCGTTACCGTCAACAGGACGACCATGTCCATATTGAGCATGCTCGCGAAAGGCGAGAGGCTCTAGACAGTCCTGCTCCCGAGGGAGTAGGAGGAGGCTATTCTGCACTGGCCATGCATCTACGCATGGTCAGATGGCCACAAACGTTCTGGCCTCACCTGCTAGAAAAATTTGACGGAACTGTTAATCCCGCCGAATTTCTCCAAATTTACACTACCGCAATCCTTGCGGCCGGAGGTAACGAGGCTGTAATGGCCAACTACTTCCCAGTGGCCTTGACTGGGACTGCCAGGTCCTAGTTCATGAGCCTTCCTCACAACTCTATCAATAGTTGGGAGGAATTGTGCCAACAGTTCACCGCCAATTTCGGGAGTTCATACACCCGGCCAGGCACCGAACTGGACCTTTTTGCAGTCGTGCAGAAGGGGGGAGAATCCCTGCGCTCATTCATCCAGAGTTTCTCCCAGGTACGAAACACCATTCCTTCTATCTCTAGCGCCTCTGTTATCGTGGCATTTAGACAGGGCGTATGAGATAAGAAGATGTTGGAGAAGATGGCGGTCAAGGAGATCACCAGCGTCACGGAGCTCTTCAGCTTGGCAGACAAGTGTGTCAAAGCTGCGGAGGGCCGTGAAATGCACTCCCAACCACCTCCGGAGGATGGCAAAAAATCCTCCAAAGGTGAAGACACTACCACCAGAAGTGGCAAAAAGAATAAAAAGTCCAACGGCAAGAAGAAGTCGTCGGCCGGCACATCTACCGCTGCAGCTGCTGCAGCTAGGGGTGGCCGGGGGCCACGCCCCGAGAAACGACCTCGACCGTCCTCTGAAGATGGTGGAAATTCCAAAGTGTGGTGTCCTATCCACAAGTCGAATAGCCACAACTTGGAGGACTGTCGGGAGGTCCAAAACCTTGTCGAGCGCTACCACAAGCGCCGAGAAGAAATTCCTTTCCGTCAGAGGGAAGGAAAACAGAAAGTCAATAAAGCTCCAGCTGAAGAGGATTTAGGCTTCCAGGACCCTAAAAAGGTCCTGAAGGTTGTTTATACCTCCGTCGACGACGACTCCGACGTCTCCGACAATGAGCATCAGAAGACCATGAACACCATCTTTGGTGGTTCGTGGGACATCACCTCCTGCCGTGTCCTCAAGACCATACGGCAGGACATGGCTTCAGTAGCTCCTACAGCCAGGGCGGAGCCTCATCGAAAGTGGATGGACACCACTATCACTTTTGATGCTTCAGACTGCCCTCAGAACATGATCAGAGCTGGTCAACTACCATTGATGGTATCTCTGACCATCAATAACATTCAACTCCACCATGTAATGGTGGACAGAGGTTCGGGGCTAAACCTCATAAGCTTCAAAGCTTTCGTCAAGCTTCAGCTCCGACCTTCGGACCTTCGCCCCTCCCGACCTTTCTCTGGAGTAGGTCCGGGGGCCATAACACCACTCGGTGCCATTACTCTCCCCGTGACCTTTGGGACTCGGGAGAATTATCGCACTGAGAAGTTGATCTTTGACGTTGCTCAGATCAACTTGCCTTTCAATGCCATTCTGGGCAGGCCCGCCTTGTACAAATTCATGGCTGCTGCTCATTATGGCTACCTGGTGTTGAAGATGCCAACACCAGCTGGCGTTCTCCAGATCCGTTGAGACCGTACTGCTGGAGCGACTGCTCTGGAATAACTTCATGCGCTTGCTACAGCGCAGGAGGAAGAATCCAGGTAGGAACAAGCTCTGAAACCCTCGAGCATTCAACAACGAGGCTCAACCTCCGCACCTCGCGTGCAACCAAGTGGCGACACCGACATCCCCATCAATGTCGTCCAAATCGGTTCCGATGCCGCTTAGACCACCCGTATATCGGGAGGTCTGAATGACAAATAGGAACTCGTGCTCATAACTTTCCTCCGGGCTAATGTCTACATGTTTGCCTGGCAACCGTCACAAATGCCTGGGATCCCTAGGGAAGTGATCGAGCATAATCTGAAGATCTATCCTGACGCTCGGCCCATACATCAGAAGCCTCGGAAGCAATCCGAGAGCGACAGAACTTCATACGACAAGAAGTGAAGAAGTTGCTCGAAGCTGGATTCATCCGAGAAGTCTTCCATCCAAAATGGCTGGCAAACCCAGTTGTTGTACCCAAGGCTGGCGGGAAGCTTCGGATGTATATCGGCTACACAACACTGAATAAGGCATGCCCAAAAGATCCATTCCCACTACCTAGAATAGATCAGATAGTGGATTCCACCTCCGGGTGTGAATTTCTGTGTTTCCTAGATGCATATTCTGGGTACCATCAAATCAGAATGTCTAGGGAAGATGAAGAACATACTTCTTTTATCACAGTAGATGGATTGTACTATTATACTGCCATGCTATTTGGTCTCAAGAATGCAGCCTCAACATTTGTACGAGCTATGTACAAAACCTTTGGAGAGCTCATCAGAGACGTAGTGGAAGTGTATGTTGATGACATCGTCGTCAAGATCAAGGACAAGGAGTCACTCCTTGACAACTTGCAAGCTGTCTTCGACAAGCTGCGGGTCACCCGCACGAAGCTGAACCCAGACAAGTGCGTCTTCGGGGTTAGCTCCGGAAAGTTTCTTGGTTTCCTGGTAAACCACTGGGGCATAGAGGAAAATCCAGCGAAGATTAAAGCCATTGAGGAGATGCGGCCACCAGCCCGCATCAAGGACGTCCAGAAACTGACTGCATGTCTAGCCGCCCTCAGCCGGTTCATCTCAAGACTGGCGGAACGAGCGCTACCCTTCTTCAAGCTATTGAGGAAGTTCGGACCATTTCAATGGTCTGAAGAAGCAGAAAAGGCGTTCCAGGAGCTAAAGCGGCTCCTTACCACTCTACCAACCTTTGTAGCTCCGAACCCTGGTGAGCCCTTACTGCTTTACATTTCAGCAACCGACGAGGTTGTCAGCATGGTCCTAGTTGCGGAGAGACCAGAACCATCCCAAGCTCAGGAATCCAGACCCCTCCGGTAGGGTCCGGAGGTTCCTGAAGGTGAGTCTGGGTCCCAGCCCCCAGACTTGGATCTACAGGGAGTTATTCTAGAAGATTTGGACCCCTCCGGGAGGGTTCGGGGCGCTCCAGTAGAAGCTCCAGGTTCCTCTAGCAAGGACCCGGAGGTTCCCAAAGCAGGTTCGGACCCCTCTGGGAGGGTCCGGGACGATGTGGAGGAAGCTTCAGGCCCGTCCGGGAGGGTCTGAACAGTCCAACGCCCAGTGTACTTCATCAATGAAGTACTACATGATGCCAAGACTCGATACTTAGAGGTGCACAAGCTGCTCTACGCAGTTCTCATCGCCTCCAGGAAGCTTCGCCATTACTTCCAAGATCACAAGATCTCAGTGGTGACCTCTTACCCACTGCGTGCGATCTTGCATAATCCTAACTCTACTGGGAACATTGCAAAGTGGGTAGCGGAATTGGCCGAATTCGATCTTGAATTCGTCGCAAGACAAGTGATCAAGAGTCAAGCATTGGCAGACTTCGTGGCACAATGGACCCCCTCTCCATCAAACCCTGGGGGCCCTAGTGAGCAGAAGCTGGAACTCAAGGCTCCAGTCTTCATCGAGCCTCACTGGACCCTCTACTTTGACGGCTCCATGCAAAAGCAGGGGGCCAGAGCTAGAATCCTTCTCCTCGCTCCAATCGGGGAGAAGGTAAAATACATGGTCCACCTTGACTTCAAGGCGACCAACAACATGGCGGAGTATGAAGCACTCATTTATGGACTAAAGGTGGCACTACCATATGGTGTCAAGCAGCTGTTGGTCAAGGGAGATTCACATCTCATCATTAAACAGGTGAAGGGTGAATGCTCCTGTAACAATCCCCAACTAGCTGCTTATCTCCTTGAAGTCCAGAGGCTTCAGAATGACTTCGAAGTCCTGGATCTCCACCATGTCCAGCGTGTCCATAATGCTGAAGCTGACGAACTCTCGACAAAAGCGTCAACCGGAGCTCCGGCTCCTGACAGAACCTTCGTCCGGAGGTTGTCAAAACCCACAGCTCAGCCTGCCGAACTGAGCGAAGGGGGCGAGACCAGCATCCCGAAGTTGGCGGTCCCGATGGCCCTGTTACCATGGCAGCCATCAAGGGGTGTAGGTGCTGCCGGAAGCTCCGAGCAACCCAGCGCGCAAGACTCAAATGCTCAAGCAAGCTCATCAAAATCATAACAGATAATGGGACCCAATTCACAAGCTCTGCTTTCCAAGGATACTGCAAAGACCTCGGCATCCAAGTCATCTACGCCTTCGTAGCTCACCCGGCAAGCAATGGCCAAGCCGAGAGAGCAAATGCAGAGGAGCTTAACAACTTCGAGAGGAACAAAGTTTGTGAGCTTGTCAAGCGTCCACAAGCAAATGTTGTAGGCACCGAGTGGGTGTTCCGCAACAAGAAAGATGAACATGGTGTTGTGACAAGGAACAAGGCACGACTTGTGGCCAAGGGTTACTCACAAGTCAAAGGTTTGGATTTTGATAAAACCTTTGCTCCCGTAGCTAGGTTAGAGTCAATTCGAATATTACTTGCCTTTGCCACTCACCATGATTTTAAGCTCTATCAAATGGACGTCAAGAGTGTGTTCCTAAATGGCCCAATCAAGGAGGAAGTATATGTGGAGCAACCACCAGGCTTTGAAGATCAAGAATTCCCAAACCATGTCTTCAAATTGCGTAAGGCTCTCTATGGCCTCAAACAAGCTCCTAGAGCTTGGTATGAGTGTCTTAGAGACTTTCTAATTGAAAATGGTTTTAAGATGGGAAAAGATGATTACACTCTATTTACGAAGCACTTCAATGATGATCTTTTTGTGTGCCAAATATATGTCGATTACATTATATTTGGTTCTACTAACAAAGTGTTTTGTGATGAGTTTTCAAAGATTATGACGGAAAGATTTGAGATGTCCATGATGGGGGAGTTGAAGTTCTTTTTAGGTTTCCAAGTCAAGCAACTCAAAGAAGGCACGTTCATAAGTCAAACAAAGTACACTCAAGACATATTGAAGAAGTTTGACATGGACAAGGCCAAACCCATTAAGAACCCTATGGCGACAAATGGACACCTAGACCTCAACAAAGATGGTCCAAGTGTGGACCAAAAGGTATATCGTTCCATGATTGGGTCCCTGTTATATCTTTGTGCATCTAGACCGGATATCATGCTTAGTGTGTGTATGTGTGCACGGTTTCAAGCTGCACCAAAGGTGTGTCATTTGACCGCCGTGAAGAGAATTTTTAGATATCTAGTTCACACACCGAGCCTAGGACTTTGGTACCCCAAAGGATCCAAGTTCAACCTCATTGGTTATTCCGATGCGGATTATGCGGGGTGCAAAGTTGATAGAAAGAGCATATCCGGGACATGCCAATTCTTGGGTAGATCATTAGTGTCTTGGTCCTCTAAGAAACAAAATTCCATTGCTCTCTCCACAGCCGAAGCGGAGTACGTCGCAGCCGGAAGTTGTTGTGCACAACTTTTGTGGATGAGACAAACTCTAAGGGATTATGGTATAAACTTGCGTCATATCCCTCTCCTATGTGACAATGAGAGCGCCATCAAAATAGCACATAATCCAGTTGAGCATTCAAGGACCAAACACATAGACATTAGACACCACTTCTTGAGAGATCATTCCTTAAAGGGGGATATAGTGATTTCCCATGTGAGAATTGAGAACCAACTAGCCGACATATTCACCAAGCCCCTAGATGATAAGCGATTTTGTGAGCTTAGGAGTGAGCTCAATATCTTAGATTCTCGAAATGTGGCTTGAAACATGCACATCTGAATGTTTACTTATGCCTTGTTCAAAAGAATGCATGTGTTTTGAAAAACTCTCTCTATCTCAATTTTCTCCTAAATATTTGAAAAACTAGTGACTTTGTGAGTCATGGTCATAGTTTGAATGTTGATTGCTTACTGACCATATTCACAAAGTTTTGTTGTGCTTATTTGTCCAAAAGGACCTATAGTTGTGGGCATAAACTCATATATATTGTCTTCTGCCCAGTAGGACCCGACTAGTTCGCCCTAAGGCCGGACAAGTCCGGAGGCAGACTAGTCCGCGTCTGGTCCGCACACCGGACTAGTCCACCCTGGTACCGGACTAATCCGGCCCTTGGGGACTTAAACCCCCCAGGGGCGGCCCAGACCCCTCTTCTCTCCTCTCACACTCGCCTCTCTCACTCCCGCGCGCAAGCAACCGCCCCGTCGGAGATTTTTCGCTCCAACCACCAAAACTCGCATCAAATCCGCGCATTGAAGCCTTTAGGAGTGTGGGATCGTTTCCCCGCATCTCTTCGACGCTTTCCTACTCCGATCTCGTTGATTTCTTCGGATTTGAGGAGGTATTTCCCTCTTTTCAAAAGTTCCTCTCATTTTTGATTCTTGGAGTTTTTGATAGGAGTACCTTCATTAATGTTGCTCCATACATTCTTGCGATCATATTCTAGAAGTATTGCGCGTTGATTTGAAGATTTTTTTCAAAAAATTGTTAGGGTTAGGGTTCATCCTGTGCAACCCGGACTAGTCCGCCCCTAAGGCGGACAAGTCCGTTTTGCACAGGGCAAACCCTAATCTTAGCTATTTCTTGAGATTCCTTCTGCAATATTTCACACCCTTGGTCTCTTATGTCCTATTCTCGTTGTGTTTTTAGCACGATGTCGGATTTCGAGCGCAATCTTCCGAGTTCCAACCCTGCGGGTGAGGAGCACCGCACCGAGGAGAGGGGTGCTGAAGTGCCTCCCCCTCCCAGAGATCCCCGGGAGGCACGCACCAAAGCCCAAATCATCGAGGCAAGAACTAAGGCTGCCCTCATCGAGGCGCAGAAAGCAAAGGAAGAACGGCGGTTGAAGACACTTGAAGCTTCCAGAGTAGCCGCAACTATCTACAACGAGGACGAAGCCATTGCTCGTGCTACTGAAGACTCTCTCCGTGAGGCACGAAAGAAGAAGAGAGAAGATAGAGAGGCTCACAATTCTAGGGCCGCAGAGGCCAGTGCCCCCAAGAGGAAGAAGCTCGTCACCATTGGCGAGAAGGCTAAGGGCAAGGAGCAAGCCCAAGGGGCAGCTGAGCCTAGGGTCGAGCGTGACCCCAAGAAGGGAAAGGCTCCGGCTCCAGTCGAGCCGAAGAAGAAAAATCCAGCTATCAAGGTGCCAGCCAAGAAGGCAGCCAGAGGGGTAGTGATCCGAGAGAAAGGGAAGGCCCAGGCCATTGGCCCTCTCAAGATGCACAGTCCAGCGCGAAACGCCAATAGGCAGCCCAACTTGGCTGCAAATGTGTTCAAAGGAAAGGGAGCTGAGAAGGCCAGGAGGCTCAGAGATGAGAATGTCTATAGGTTTGAGAGGTCCACCGCCGACCCTCGGTTTTGGTGTGACTTCCATTGCGATTACTATCGCACAGTCTATCAGGCAATGAAGAAGCCAGTGATCCAGGCTCAATGGGTGGGTTGGGCATATATGGCTAAGAAGAAACACGAGGCATTTGACGCAGTGATTGAGGCAGCTGAGCGCCACGGGATCAAAGACATTCTTGGATTCAAGTATGACTGGAATGAGAAGGTTATCGTACAGTTTTATACCACAGTTCACTTCCACTCTCATGGCGACCGAGCCATCACTTGGATGACCAACGGTGAGCAGTACTATGCCACCTTCGAGGTCTTTGCTCAGGCACTTGGACTGGAGAGTCACCTGGACCATGAGATCATTATCTCCAATCTCAAGGCTATGGACAGGGATGACATGAGCTACATGTACCCTCCTCACGTCCACTATGAAGCTGGATTGGCCAGGAACATCCTTCCCTTCTACAGCATCCTTAACAAGATCCTTAGGAGGATGGTGGCTCCTAAAGAAGGGGATGCGGAGATCATCCAGGGTCACCTCAGGCACCTGTTGGTTCTCATTGATGGACATGAGATGTTCAACCTTGTGGATTACATCTTCGATGATATCTACAACATCTCACACACACCCAACCGTGCCTGTGGCTATGCCCCTTACATAATGTGTCTGATAGAGAAGGTGTTCGGGCTCGTGTTTGTGAAGGACACCACTCACCAGCCTCTCCGACCCCGGATGCCACCTGCTGTCCCGACTCCTGCCCGGAGGAAGAATGCGGAGCCATCCTTTCGCTCCGAGGTGCCTCCTTCCATTGCACCTCCGTCTCAGCACTCGGCGGGCTCCTCTAGCAGCGGAGTCCTCAAGTTTCTTCGGTCCATATTCACCTCGTGCCGCAAAGCCGACGTGCGAGCTCAGAGGACTGAGCGGTACGTGAGGAAGATCTGCGACAAGCTCGAGATCCCGATGAGCCATGAGGCCTCCGACGACGAGCTCACTCCGTACCCGCTTCTCACCCCCGACGAGTTGACACTCTTGGGTGAGACGGAGGGTACCTCCGCACCGACCTCCGACGACGACGACGACAATGCCGATGATGATGAGGATGTCACGAACCCCGAGGCCACGGAGAGTGGCACTGACGAGGGCGAGGACTAGCTTTTAGGTCCTAGTTCCCCTTCTTTTCCTTTTTGGTGCCTTGATGCCAAAAGGGGAGAGTTAGGGGGAGTTAGTCTTTTGTGTGGTGCCTTTGGACTTGTCTTGTAATATATTCATGCTACTTGGATGTTGGATGTTTACTTTTGTGCAAAGACATGTTACTATTGCTTAATTTCAATATGATGCTCTCATTGACTATCTTGTGATAATATTGATGTTCTTTATATCTTGTCACAATTGTTGAGCACATCACTTAGGCACCCCACCATAACGTGTGTGGGTATGAAAGATCTCCTCCACCTCTTTTACATGTTGCATACATTGAGGGGGAGTCTATCATACGCACACATGTTATGAAAACCAAATTTATACTCTTAATTGTGAAGGACTTGATGTGTTGTCATCAATCACCAAAAAGGGGGAGATTGAAAGTGCATCTAGGTTCCCCGTGGGTTTTGGATGATTGATGACGACAATTAAGTCGCTAATGAGCTCAAGTGATCCTTAGCACAGGTGTGGAGTCGATCGGAGACACAAACCCTCAAAAAGGAAAAGGAAGAAAACGGAGTCGACTCGAAGCGTAGAAACTAGGGTTTCTAGCGTGTTGAGTTGTACTATCCGTAGAAATAGGAGGGTGTGTGCATAAAGTGCAAAGAGATCAAGTTAGGAGCCCAAGAGTGGTGGTTTAGGTAGAAACCCCTTTGAGAGTTGAAGTTAGAGTAGTCTTGCAGGAGGGGCCGGACTAGTCTGCCTGATGGCCGGACTAGTCCGCTCCTGGGCAAACTAGTCCATTTTGGCATGGAACAAAAGGTCATGTGTGACTTCGGACTAGTCCGTAGTGGGACGGACTAGTCCGTGGTACCCCTAGGGTGAAGATTCGAGACTAAGTCCAGGAGAGCGGGCTTGTCCGTTTTGGGGCGGACCAAAAGGTTCTGAGTGAGATCGGACTAGTCCGTCCATGGGTCGGACTAGTCCGTGTTGCTAAGTGCAAAGTGGTTTTGCGACTAAGTCTGGGAAGGCCGTACTAGTCCGCCCGTGGGGCCGGACTAGTCCGTGGTCTTCAGACTAGTCCATTTTCATACGGAACAAAAGGTTCTGTGTGAGATCGGACTAGTCCGGTGAGGGTCGGACTAGTCTGTTGTTGAAGTTACCGTTTGAATTTGAAGTTTGGCGGGTAGTGTGACGATTGCCGCGCAGTGCGACAGTTGTCAGAGGGGTCAGTGGTCCCCTAGGCCGGACTAGTCCGCCCATCTGCTGAAGTCAGCAGTATGGGCTTGGGACCTCTATAAATAGAGGTCCCCTGGGTTCTTTTGAACCATCCTTGATCAACCTGTAAACCTAGCGCCGCCACAGCAAAACTTGGAGCATTCTTGAGCCTCTTTCTTGCCTACTTTCCCTCTAAAACTCATTCTTGAGTGGATTAGGGTTTAGTGAGGTGGAAAAGAGGAAGAACATCGCGCTTAGGCTTCCGGTTTGATCTCTTGCATTTTGTGAATCATTGTGATCTGTGGCTTGAGTTAATCTTTGTGATTTGCAATTGTAATTGTGGTGGGAGCCTCAGATTGTGAGAAGCCCCAACAAATCTTGTATTCATTCTTTGTGATAGTGGAGAACCAAGTTAGGCTCGTGCGGTAAACTTGGTGAGGGAAGGGTTGTTGAACCCGGTCCTTTGTGGACTCCTCAACGGGGACGTAGATTCCTTGTGTGGGATCGAACCTCGGGATAAAATCCTTGTGTCTCCGTGTTCTTCGCATTTCGTTTATCGAATATTTCGTTCTAGGGTTGCTAGTTTTGTCTTGTGCTTCATATTGCTATAAACTTGTTCCTCTTAGTCATATACTTGTGTTGGTAGTTGCTAAACTTTACATAACCATATCCTCACCTGTAGCCTCGAGAAAATCGCCTTAAAACTTGCTAGAAACACTTTTTAGGGATCTTCACGCAGGCTGACCGGACTAGTCCGCCCTAAGACCGGACTAGTCCGCCCCCTGTAATTTAATCTCGTTTTATTAAGTCATTTGCAGGTCGATTAGCCTATTCACCCCCCCCTCTAGGCAACTTTCAGGTGTCCATCCACTTTCGATGAGGCTCCGCCCTGGCTGTAGGAGCTATTGAAGCCATGTCCCTTCACATGGTCTTGAGGACACGGCGGGAGGTGATGTCCCACGAACCACCAAAGATGGTGTTCATGGTCTTCCGACGCTCATTGTCGGAGACGTCGGAGTCGTCGTCGATGGAGGTGTAAACTGCCTTCAGGACCTTTTTAGGATCCTGGAAGCCTAACACCTCTTCAGCCGGAGCTTCATCGACTTTCTGTTTTCCTTCCCTCTGACGGAAAGGAACTTCTTCCCGGCGCTTGTGGTAGCGCTCGACAAGGTTTTGGACCTCCCGGCAGTCCTCCATGTTGTGGCTATTCGACTTGTGGATAATACACCACACTTTGGAATTGCCACCGTCTTTAGAGGACGACCGAGGTCGTTTCTCGGGGCGTGGCCTCCGGCCACCCGTAGCTGCAGCAGCTGCAGCGGTAGATGTGTCGGTCGACGACTTCTTCTTGCCGTTGGACTTTTTCTTCTTTTTGCCACTCTCGGAGGTAGTGGCTTCGCCTTTGGAGGATTTTTTGCCATCCTCCGGAGGTGGTTTGGAGTGCATTTCACGGCCCTCCGCAGCTTTGACACACTTGTCTGCCAAGCTGAAGAGCTCTGTGACGCTGGTGATCTCCTTGACCGCCAGCTTCTTCAGCATCTTCTTATCTCGTACGCCCTGTCTAAATGCCATGATAACAGATGCGCTAGAGATAGAAGGAATGGTGTTTCGTACCTGGGAGAACCTCTGGATGAATGAGCGCAGGGATTCTCCCCCCTTCTGCATGACTGCAAAAAGGTCCAGTTCGTTGCCTGGCCGGGTGTATGAACTCCCAAAATTGGCGATAAACTGTTGGCACAATTCCTCCCAACTATTGATAGAGTTGTGAGGAAGTCTCATGAACCAGGACCTGGCGGTCTCAGTCAAGGCCACTCGGAAGTAGTTGTCCATTACGGCCTCGTTACCTCCGGCCGCAAGGATTGCGGTGGTGTAAATTTGGAGAAACTCGGCGGGATTAACAGTCTCGTCAAATTTCTCCAGCAGGTGAGGTCAGAACTTTTGTGGCCATCTGACCATGCTTAGATGCATGGCTAGTGCAGAACAGCCTCCTCCTACTCCCTCGGGAGCAGGACTGTCTCGAGCCTCTCGCGTTTTGCGAGCACGCTCAATATGGACACGGTCGTCCTGTTGACGGTAACGGCGATCAAGCTCCGCCCGGGGGTCATGAGTTGAAAGCCTTGGTTACCGTATGAGTATGTCGCGCCCTAGAAGATAGCGACATAACTTGCTGTGACGCAGTACGCCTCCTATTTTGGGAAGCATGCGGACCAAGTGTGCCAGACACGGTCCGGCGCTGTGATGGGGCCTGCCCGAAGGATGAGGACATTGGTTCCTGATGCAGGCGGCTACTACTGCAACCAGATGTTCCACATCAGCCCTCCACTGCTCTATTGCACCCTGGGATGCGCCTAGAGGTGGTGGACGTTGGAGGAGAGCACACGCTGCATGAAGCGTGTTTTCTGGGTTGTTGTTATTTGCCGATGCGGTGACTGACGCCGATGCACCGTCGCTGCCCATCTTGACGTGCTGGTGCAGGCGGTGGCGGTGGAGGCATGACTCCTGCTGGAGTCATGGCACCTGCTGGTTGCTGCATGTTGGAGGGATTGCCTCCAGCGGGTTGAACTGCATGGTTGCCGTTGGATGATCCAGCAACTGTGTTCACCATACTCGAAATCTCGGGCACCCCCTACCTGGCGCGCCAACTGTTGGTGTTTGGATCCGGCAGATCTCCCGACACTACCTTAGGTAGATTAAGGAGTTGTAGTTCGGTGATGGGCGCGCATAGATTCAAGAAGGTGAAAGACAAGTGTACACAGAGATTTACGTGGTTCGGGCCGCCTGAGCGTAATACCCTACTCCACGGGGTGTGTTGGTGATGTATTAAGCGTGCGAGTCTAGAAGAAGCTCCAGAAGAAGAAGCTCGTCTAGCTAAGGGAGTTCAGTAGTGGTCTGGAACCGTCCCTTGGGTATTGTCAACCAGTCCTTTTATAGTAAAAGGACTGGTCGTTACATCGTTAGCCTGGCCCGACAGGTGGCCCCAGCGGTTACACATGCTTGATACACAATTAATGAGGTTAATTGCCCTTAATAGCCTGGTAACGTGCCTTAACAGTGTCGTTACCAGTATTAAGGGTCATCCGATCGTGTGTCATTAATATGGTATTAATGACACTTAATCGGGTCTTAAAGTCTTTGATTGCTCCTTGAAGGCCCGGAGCAGTTGGGGGGTCCACCAGTCTGATTGTTGAAGTTGAAGGTCCGGCGGCCGCCACGTGGCAGCACCGGAGCTTACCGTCGTGGACGAGTAAGTCCGGTGCTACTGGACATGTGTCAGTACCGGAGCTTCCATCTGTCTGGGGTTAGGTTCGGGGGTGCCATACTGGTGCCATACTATTATTCCGACCGGATCCTCCCATGTATGGGTGATAGCTCCGGTCTTATGATACACGTGGCGGCCCTGGGACTAACCATGTCGGGGAAGCAGGTCCGGTTACGCCTGACATGTGAGGCCTTCGGAGGTCTTCAAATCTGGTAGATGGAGTTTCCTTGTGATCTTTGCAATCCCAAGGAGTATCCGGTATGGAGGGTACCGACACCAACGACTTCACATGTCACAACTCAAAAAATGAAATATCAAATTTTGAATTGTTCTTAGTTTATAGACCATAATCTAACATATTATCTAATGGACCGACTATTCGATTATTTTGGATATATGAACTAGAAATTATTTATCGGTTATTTAGATTCATTACCCGAACAAGTATCTGATACTCGATATTTTGGTCTTTTTAGTTCCGGTCTCGATTTTGGTTTTCAGCCCCGATTTTTTTTGTCCACCCGTAAATGCCAGGATTGTTGGATTTAAGGTTAGTGGCCCATTTAAATATGAAATTATAAAAAGACCATTTAATTACTATGAGTTGTTGGAGAATAATGAGGGGTCACTCTAGATTTTTAGGCCTCTGAAATTTGAGAAAATTTCAAGCGACGGGTAATTAGCAACTAATTAACGCATTAACAACTAATTCTAATAATTAGCAAAACTAACAATTTTTTCTATGATCTATACAATCACAACATTATTTTAATTGATTATTATACAAATAACATAATCCTTACAAATTAACAAATGACAATTAAAAATAACGAATTTACTAACCTTTCTTCCTGCTCACCAGCCGCCAGCCGACGAGTCATGCACCCGAGCTGCCACTTCCCGCTCTCGATCTCACTGTCGTCGCTTGATGCAGCCGCCTCTGCCTGCGCTCGACGTCGTCGCCGCTCCCCGCCACTTGACGCTGTTGCATCCTCGCCGCTAGCACGCCGCGCCTCTCGCACCACCATGAATGCCCAACCGTTGTAGAGAAAACTAGGGTTGAGAAAGAAGATAAAGGTTGATCTTGCACAAATCTCAAAGCGAAATCGATGGCCCATAAGGTCACCTGACAATTCCTCAAGTTTTAGACACTTGATTGATAGTATTTTTGAATAATTAATATCATATAGATTATTTAGTGGAAGATGAACCAATTATGGTGGGATGTACCATACATGTATAGTTGTGAAGTTGGAATGAGAAAGGGGGCAAGACCACACAAACACGGACGGTGAGCTATCACGTGTGGTCCAAGCAAGGTTTTGCCGCACATACTCGTATCTTGCAAAGCTTAGACTGACTCCAACCGTACCATCTAAAAAGAAGCATCCATCTGCCTTTTGGGTGTCACCCAACGCGGCGCCGTCGGACTCAAAAGTAATTGTCTCCAACGCAAAGACATTCCGGGTGCCGAACATCTTTCCCGCTCGCTGCCCTTGCTTCCCGCCGAAATAAATTTACTGCTGCACCTGAGCGGCTGCACGTACGAGATTCCCGCGCCTTGCGCGGCTTCAACAGTGTTCGGTCGCCCGCTGCGGAAGACCCATGTTTCGGGAATTTTTTTTTTTAATATACGATTTTTAATCCAAAATCTTACTACTAACTTTAATCGTATACGAAATGTAAGAGGTGCGGACCCTTTTATAGACGAACGTGGATGGGTCTATAGACCAAGTGTACGAAAGTCTATGGACCATGTCAGGCGAATCTCGTAGGAGACACATACGACATTGCACTGGTACATGTCAGAGGAATCTCGTACAAGAGACATACGAAATTGCACTGCTCCGTGTCAGACGAATCTCGTAGAAGACACATACGACATTGCACTGGTACATGTCAGGGGAATCTCGTACAAGAGACATACGAAATTGCACTGCTCCGTGTCAGACGAATCTCATACTCCATCATCCGCTCGTCTATATAACACTCACCCCGGTAACAGCTTCACCACGCACTACCAACAATCATTCTATATACTTCACTACCATGGACGAGAACTCACCACCCACAAATAGAGAAAAGGTTCCAATCCCCGAGGGATTGCAACCTCCAATGTGTTTCTGTGGCACTGATTGTAGGTTTGTAAGAGATCTTCGACCTGGTTACTCGTATGGTTGCCGGCTTTGGATGTGCGACAACTACGAGTACGATCCTCCTCACAGGACGTGCCCATTTCTTCCAGGTGGTAGGAAACAGGTAATATGCAACATTACTTATGTTTTATGCATGCTATAGAATTTTTTGGACAAACACTTGTGCAGTCGCCGCCACCTCTATGCGACTTCAGGAACTACATCGACCAGGAACAATCGGCAGAAGACGCCGCAGAGGTTGAGAGAATGGCTCGACTTGCATATTGGAAGTTCAAAGAAGAACGAGAGTGGGATGAAAGAATAGAGCAAGAGAGGAGGAATAGAGCTGCACAGGAGGAGCGTCGTCGCAAGAGGCAAGAAGAAATTCGACAATGGAGAGCAGAGTGTGAGCGCAAAGCGGCAGAGGAGGAACGCGTCGCAGCACAAGCACGAGAGGCTGAGCGAGCACGCATGCGCGAGAGAGCTCGTCGCGCAAAAGAAGCCGGTCCCGATGCTTTGCGTAAGGGAAAATACCCCCGTTGCACTCAGTAGCAACCTGGGTAATTCAACTAAGGCGTGTTAGAATTAGATCGGCGTATCTTTAGTGCGTCGTACACACGCCATTTGTATCACTTATTTTACATTTTGTTCCAGAAATATGTGCACTTATGTTTTGCCTCATGTACCGTAGTAGTAGACTGGTAAACAACATGCACATACTTTTGGAACTACGTAATTTCATTTTATGTAACCGCCGCCGAGCTTACAATTAATTATCTTCAATTATTATGCATTTGTATAAATTTATACATTAATTGTATCATTTTCCAAACTATGCATTTCTAATCACTATAGGATTTAAAAAAAATTGATACTCCCATTAAACTCTCATATATTATATTCATAACTTATTTTTTATACTCCACAAAACTTACATTATAATAACCTATATGAACATTTATGTCGATTCTAACTACAAATATTTGTAAACAAAAAATAAAACTGAATACATTTTACAAATTTGCAGAAACGTGATCGTATTGCCTAATAACACATACAATTACTCTAGTTTCTACATACTAAACATAGATAAAGTTCATTGATTTCAAAACTTCACAATGTATTCTCTATTTTCTACTTTAGAAGTTTTTAGCAAATCGGTCTACAAATATTTTAAAAATTTTGACTAAAATCCATTACAAGATGGTTCAACACGGGGTAGGGTTAGGGCATGCACGGATGTCGTATGAGGCCCATACGACGGTTCTGTGCATGTCGTATGGGCCTCATACGACATGCCACCGTGGCCGGTTTCGGCCCCGCTGGACGGCCCAGCCGACACACGTGGCACCCATGTCGTATGGGCCTCATACGACATGTGCATGTCGTATGGGCCTCATACGACATGTGCATGTCGTATGGGCCTCATACGACATCCATTTTGTCGTATGAGACTCATACGACGGCCGGTCAGATTTGAAAATAATTTGAATCGGGAGTTATTAATATAAATTTGGATTAAAATACGTATATTAAAAAAAAAATTCCATGTTTCGGTAACAGACGACTGGATACCAAAAATTATCCTCTGATATAAATAGCCCGTTGGAGACATTTCCAGAGCTCACCGACTCCCATTCAAAGTTTCGGTCTTCTTTTATGTAGCGCATTGGAGTCAGTCTTAGTGTAAAGGCTACTTGAAAGGTTACCGAGAAATTTACATAAAATTTAAATAAGTTTACAGAGTGCATTTATTGTGGAGTATATAAAATATAGTTTAGAGTATAAAATAGTACGGATTGTTTCAGAATTGACACCCACGATTAAGCTAAAAGTACTCCACGTGACGTGACGTGTGGTCAAGACAAGGTTTTGGCACACGCAATGATGACCACTCTCCCACTCCCGAATGGCCGCTTAAGGACATGGAGATGATGACATTCCTGTTGCGATCGTCTCACTGCATCCTCCCAGCATGTGCTCCTCTCACCATTTTTCATTTAAATTTTGTGATTCATTAACAAAAGACTAAAATAGACAGTTATGTTTTTGGTAGCTTTAGTCATGTTCATGATTTATCTCAATAATTTCTGGATTAAACCGTATATTATTGCCTCTGATTTCAATAAATATATCATAAATTGATGTGATAAATCATCTAGATATAATTGCCTCTCATTCCAACGATAATCGACCATGAATGTTCCCAGTCTACCATAGGCGATGCAGAAGTCTACATTTGTGCAATTCTTAGTTTTTTACTTCCAAAGTTTCTACGAGCACCGAATTAAATAGTTCAAAATTGTCGGTCAGTCGCCAATATTGACCACCCAAGCCTATCACGGCCTCACATCTCATTCTTCACTTTCCTAAACCATTCAGAAATCGCGTGAGGCTGCAAGCCCCGGTACCCATCGATCGACGACCACCAACCATGTCCGGCGACACGGCGGCGCACGTTGTGGAGGACTTCTTCGGCGTCGTCCGGCTGTTCAGCGACGGCTCCGTCGTGCGCGGCGACCAGTCCGTCCTCATGCCTGCAGAGGATATCCCAGACGTCCCCGGCGTTCAGTGGAAGGACGTCGTCTACGACGCGGAGCGTGGCCTCAAGGTTCGTATCTGCAGGCCTTCTGTGGCCGCCGCCGGCAGCGGCGGCGAAGGAGGAGGTAAGCTCCCCGTACTTGTGTACTTCCACGGAGGCGGCTACTGCATCGGCGCGTACGACCTGCCCGGGATACCCGCCTTGTTCCGTCAACGCGTCGCGGCGGAGCTCCCCGCCGTCGTCCTGTCCGTCCAGTACCGCCTGGCTCCCGAGCACCGCCTCCCGGCCGCTGTCGAGGACGGCGCGACGTTCCTGGCCTGGCTGTGCCGGCAGGCCGCGCTCGGCGCCGGCGCCGAGCCGTGGCTCGCGGAATCGGCCGACTTCTCCCGGACGTTCGTGTCCGGCGTGTCGGCCGGCGCCAACCTGGCCCACCACGTCGTGGTCCGGGCCTCCTCCTCCTCGGGGAAGCAGTTCGCGACCGGGTCGCCCCTCCTTATCGTGGGGTACGTCCTCTTCTCGGCCTTCTTCGGCGGCGTCGAGCGCACGGCGACAGAATCCGACCCTCCGGCCGGCGTGTCGTTGACAGTGGAGATGTCCGACCAGCTCTGGCGCATGGCGCTGCCTGTCGGGGCCACGAGGGACCACCCGCTGGCGAACCCGTTCGGTCCGGACAGCCCCGCCCTGGAGCCGTTGCCGCTGCCGCCGGTGCTCGTCGTGGCGCCCGAGCTCGACGTGCTCCGCGGCCACGTTCTACGCTACGCGGCGAGGCTGAAGGAGATGGGGAAAGCCGTGGAGCTCGCCGAGTTCGAGGGAGAGCAGCATGGCTTCTCCGTCCGGAAGAGGGGAGAGGCGAACGAGGAGCTGATGCGAATCCTAAAGCGTTTCGTACACCATCAAGCCAAGTGAACAACCTGAAGCCTAGTTAGCGTGTGCTTGTTCCATTTCCATGACACGCCGATAACAAGTAGAATGCAATCAATCTTTCGATACAATCGTGCAATAAATCATCTTCAATCGTTGAATCTCTATTATACATTGATGTTTCTATTTAATCTATTACAGCTACGATATGCATGCTTTTTTCCACGATGCAGTAAGCCTATTTGGTCTCTAAAATGGATCTGACGAGGAGCTGAGGTAGATCTGGGATCTGGTCAAAATTTGAAGTGGACCATCGGAGAGGTCGATTGAGGTAGATTAATAAACATAATAGATTAATTAGAACCCTCCGGCGCGCATGTCCCCGGGCCCAGCGCCCCTCTTTGACCTGTCCCTCCAGGCCAGCTGCCGGCCTTTCTCTCGTCGTCTACAAATTGTTTTCAAGGGCCGTTGTTTCAAATGCCTCGCTTCTGACCACCTAGTCTCTGCTTGCAGGGAACCGCCTCAATGTTTCTCCTGTCTCGCTTTCGGCCACTTTGCTAGCCGATGCAAAAACCCTCCCTGCCCCGACGGCTTCCGCTCCATCCACCCTTGCCTAGCACAAAAAACCCCAGACCTTCATAGCCAGCTCTCTTTCCCGCCATTGCCCGCTCGCCTTCCACGCTCACCTCCTTCTGCCGTGGCTGATCACTATGTCCCAGGCCAGGCCTCATCCCGCCCCCGTCACGGGTTTGCCACTGTCGTGGTCAATGGCACTTTGGCCACTGACCTTCGGCGCCTCCGTCAGCGTGCTGCTCTGATCGTTCCTTTGGGGGACGGTCGCCGTGCCTCTCCTGCTGCGGCAACTGATGCGATCTACCGCCAAATTCGAATCCCGTCGCACAATGCTTTTGTGTCCTGCTTCGACCAAAAGTCTTTGCTTGTCCGTTTTGACTTGCCGGAGCAGCGGGCGCGTGCTACTCGCTACGGCTTCGTCTACATCGACAATGTTCGCCACTTCATCCTACCCTAGGCCCCCTATCCACCTAGCCTCATGACCTGGCTTATCAGGTGACAATCTTCATCGAGAATATGCCTCTGCACGCGTGGTCTGCTGAGGGGGTCCGACATGTCCTTGGTGACATATGTGTTTTCGACCACCTCCTGCAAGCCTCATATCTACAGGAACGCACTGATGTGCTGGGGTTCATCGCCTGGATGCAAAATCCGGACCTTTTGCCGTGCTCGAAGACGGTGACATTCTTCGCTGGTCGCGCCAGGCGTTCAGGGTATGGTGACGGCCTGCCGGGGGTGGAGGAGCTTGCCTCCCCACCAGAAGGGAATCAGGTCGATCTGCTCATCCATCTAGATCACTTTTTTTTATGACTTTGTGCCTTATGTTCCGACCCCAGATTCTCCGGCTAGTGGCCTGCCATCCTCTGTCTCTTCAGGTTCAACGGTCCCTCTACTCCCTCATTTTCACCCCTTCACTTGGCGGAGGGGTGTTCCTGATGGCCCCCGGCAGCGGTTTGGGCCCCCAGTAGTTGCTGCCTCTCCCTGCCGCGGCCGCCTGGCCGCCCTTCGATCCAGGGACCATGACTCGGATGAAGACCAGAGGTCGCCTCCGCCTTCGGACTGGCGACAGAATCTGAATGCTCGTGGGTGCCCAGCTGATGATCTTCAGCCTCTCCGCCATCGCTCCAGATCCCCCCGCAATCACGACGGATGTCATCGTGGCTATGTTCGCCACCACCACCATGCTCCCCCTCAGAAAAAGCCCACTGACAACTTGGTGCATCGCCATGGTCGTCCCAAGGTATGGGTCCCCAAGAAGGCGCTGCCTGCCGCGCAGATGATGTAAATGGATGCTACGCAGACCGCGTCGGCCATGGTGGATGGGTCGGCTGGTCTGTCGTCGGATGCCACAGCCTCTGTTGCTTGCCTACAAGCCCGACTGGCTCTACTGGCCCCTGAGGAGGTGTTAGCTCGGCTTTTGGGCTCTGGTCTTGCCCCCTGCAGTTGTCGCTGATGCAGTGTCTAGTCTCTCTAAGGTTGACGCTTTGGGTCTGGTTGTGGGCCAACAGGATGCTATCAGCCCGGCAAACCTCTCCCCGGCGGCCCAAGACTTCCTCGCTGAAATGTTCCCGCCGCCGGCCACTGCCATCCTGCCTGATCCAGCTGCTCCTCTCCGCGGTGGCTTGCGCTCGGCTTCTGCTGGTCCTCTGCGAAGGAGTGCTCGGCAGGCTGCAAAGAAGTCAGTCGTCCCAACAGCTCTGCGTGCCACTCATCGCCTTATTAAAGAGTTGGACCTGGTGCAAGATGGTCAGCCAGTGGGTGACGAAGCTGTGGCTCAATATCTGGAGCTCTACAAAACCCCCCTCCCAAAGAAGGTTGTGGACGATATCAGGCGTGCTCTTGGCCTGATCTCTAATGATGGGAACGCTACTCCTGGCGCTATGGTAGAACTGCAAGATGCTATCTAGTCAATCATGTGGCTTGATGTCTCTTTAGTTGTCTTAGCTATCTTAATTATGTCGATGATCTTTAGTTTCTGGTTCTCGGTTATGGGAATGCGAGGATGTGGCCGTGTTTGGGGCATCTGGTTGAGGCCATCGTTGTGCTTCTGGGCAAGAGTGGTGGAGTACCAAGGTGTTGTAGTTCCTGCTGTTACTCGTGTGTAAGACGTTATCAGTTATCTCATGGAATGTAAGGGGTTTGAATTCGCCGGTAAGAAGAGAAGTGGTGTCAGCTTTGCTTAAACAACACAAACTAACTCTGGTATGCCTCCAAGAAACAAAGCTTTCAAGCTTCAATCCGACGCTCTGCTCCCAAACCTTTGGTCCAGAATTTCGAGACTATGCCATCCTGCCAGCAAATGGGACTCGAGGAGGAATTATAATGGCATGAGACCCCTCTGTTATGTTATCTCAGTTACCAACCCTGAATGCAAAGAATTCTCAATTTCGGCGACCTGTCAGATGATAGGTGTAAGGATCGAATGCCCAACAGGGGGGGGTGAATTGGGCTTCTTTTCAAAAAATTAAAGCAATAAAACTTAATTACTAAAAGCCCAATTCCCTATGCAAACAACCTATGCATTCAAGTGAATAGTAACTTTGCGATATATAAATGCATAAGTGTAAGGGGAGAGGAAGAAAGCACAAACTCTCGAGGAGACACGAAGGTACGGAGATTTATCCTGTGGTTCGGCAAGATCTTCAAGATCTTCCTACATCCACGTTGTGGCATCCACCAAAGGATATAACCACTCCCAAGTCACCGAGACCAGGGATCTTCACTATACTTCTCCGTTCGCCAACCTCGGCAAGGTGGAGCTCAAGCCTTGTACAAGTTGGATCCTCCGGGCTTCCACAACCGTCTTGGCAAGCTCCGGAAGGCTCTCTCCAATACAATCACCAAGGGACACTCCCTTACAGCTCTCACTACACTAGAGATTCCAATCACCAAGAATGGAAGCACACAAGCACTATCTCTAGCAAGTTCTAGCCTATCTCTTGGTGTCTAAGTGGTGTAGATGATCTAGAAGTGTTAGCTCAACATCTTGAATGCTTGAGAATGTGTAGAGTAGCTCTAGTTGTCAAGACTTATTGAATAGACTGGTTGAAGGGGTATAAATAGCCATCCTCCACGAAATTGCTGTTGGAAAAGTAGGCTAATATCACTGTTCTGCGAACACCGGATGATCCGATGCTCCCCCTTCAGTTATCATCGGTCAAATCCAAATTAGTTGATGTCACTGTGTCAGATATGACCGTTGTTAGACCGATGTTGCCCTTGCCTTCTCATCGGATGGTTCGATGGCACTTCATCCATAATTAGTTCAGAATTGATGCTTACTGGAGTGATCGACCGATGTGTTCATTGTTGTACATCGGATGGTCTAGTGTTACACTTGGTCCAGGGAGATTGCTTTCTGTATTGATGGACCGATGTAACATGCCCTTCATCATCGGATGATCCGGTGAGTACTTAGTTCTGAGGTCTTCTTCTTCTGCTGAACCAACTCGACCGATGTGTTGTTTTCTGGAATCATCGGTTGATCCGGTGAGTTGATTTTATTTGCTTCGAGTTGTTCTAAGTGATTCTTTTGGAATTTGCTCAAATGACCTCTTAGGCATTGGTTGGAAATATTCTTCTGATGATTATCAAGCATTGAGTGGTGTCAATTTTGGTTGAATAATTTTGACATGTGAGCTTTTACTTCTAGTCTTCATAAACATTGATTGATCTCATAGAATGATTGTTTAGGGGCTCCAATTATATCCAATGAGCAATAGATGATATTCATATAGATTTCATTTGAGTGGGATGAGTGATATGGGAGACCTTGCATCCACAAATTCATTAGTAAAATCCAATGGTTGTCATTAATCACTGAAACCATACCTCATGGGGGTCTAGATGCTTTCAATCTCCCTCTTTTTGGTGATTGATGACAACACAACAAGTGAAGCATAATAGTAATGAATTTTACAATACGATACTTAAGAAGATATGCAATGAGTACAAGATATGGCACATTAAACTTGAAGACTCAAAAGAGATTAATAACTTGAAAGCTTAACGATCAATAACATATGAGAGAATTAAGAGTCACAAGAATGAAAAGCAAAGAAGTAGCAAATCATCAAATTACAAAAGGACTCCAAAAACTCCAAAAAGATAGATTCTCCCTACAGCTAGGACTCCTCCTGAGGCTAAGCTAGACTCCCCCTGACTCTTCTCCCCCTTTGGCATCAAGACACCAAAAAGGAAGCCGAGTTCCTAAGGATCCTGAGCGCTCGGAGCGATGACGAACTGGTCACCGTCGGGGATGCTGTCATCAGAGCTGCTACCTGCTGCTGCCGAAGCTGGAGTAGAGGTGGTGGGAGCTATAGGAGCCGCTGTCGGTGCCTGCTGAGTCTGAGCTGCTGGCAACGGGGCACTGACAACGGACGCCGGCATCTGCTGGAAAAGCGTCGTAGCCGGTGAGGGAGAGTGGATAGGAGCACCTGGAGCAAGCAGTGGGGACATGCTGATCGTCGGGATCGGCGTGGCCGACACTTGTGCTGAAGCTGGAGCCAGAACAGGTGGTCCTGGAGCAAGGCCTGGAAGCTGCGACGGCAGGGCAATCCCGGTCTGCGTGTAGAGGTTGGTGATCAACCCCAGGATGTCCATCATCGCCTGCTGCGTCTGCTGCTGCTGGTCAAGAGAGCGCTAGTGCATCTGATCAATCAGCCCAGTCGGCCTGTCGGTGTCCTCTCGCCTCTCGCGAGCGATCTGTCGCTGCATCTCCTGTTGCTGCTGCTGGAGCTCCAAGAGACGCACAACCTGCTCAGATCGGGCCTGCTCAGCTGCAAGCCGGTCCAGGCGCTGCTACTCAACCATCTGTTGAAGTAGGGAGGTAAGCTCAGATGGTTGAGAGACCTGTGCCTCTGACACGGGAGGTGGAGTAGAGAGTAGGAGGTGGCACAGTCGAGCCAGTCGAGCCTCCAGCCTCCGCGTCGTGCTGCCTGGGTGAGGGAGGAGGCGGGAAGTACTCCTCGACACTGTCGCTGGTGTCACTCTCAAACCAAATATGCTGAAGGTCCTCACCCTGAGCCTCTGCCTGTGCTAATCTCTCGTCTTCCTTCTCCAGGTCTGACCAGTCTTCCTCGGATAGACGAGCACGGACCTGACGCTCAACAGGACAGCCAAGGCGGCGGTCTCCAGGAGCTGGAGCACGATAGTGACTGAACCGTGTGACGCTCTCGTCGGTGAGACTGTCACGCACAGCGGACCCCTCTGGAGCTACCATGTAGAGCAAGTAACTGATCCAGTGACCAAATACGAGCTGCCTCATCATCCCAACTCCATCAGTGATTACGTCCTCCATCTCACATATGAGGATGTCCACAATGTCGAACTTCATCCCGTTCATGATGTACAACAGGAGAGTATGCTGCAGGCTGGTGAACCCCTCAAGGTATCCGGACCTCGGCAGAAGTGTGCGGCGTAAGGCAAGGTGCACAGTGCGTGCAGCTGGAGTGAGTAGTGCCGGTACCCTCGGCTGGTCTAGAGAGAAAGGTTGAGCAAACAGTGAACATATCTCCTCAAGTGGTGGTGCCACTCCTCCAGTGAGCGGCCTCCTCGGTGGGTCAGCCTATCCATACACCCTCTCGTGCAGGCAAGTGTCATGGAGGTCCACTCCTAGCAGCTGTCCCAAAGTCTGCCTGGTCAAGTGATGATGCTAGCCCATGAACATGAAATCAATAGATCTGCGGCCCTTAGAGACGTAGAGTGTGGCATATAATACTCGGACCCAGTCCTCCATGTAGGCACTCCTCTCGTAGGACATCAGCTCCACAAGCCCTCTATACCTCTCAAAGTAAGGGCGTATCTCCGTCTCGGCTGCCAGTGCAAGCTGATCCCAATCCAGGAAATTATGCTGGAAGAGCTTATGGCCCCGACGTCTGTAAGTCTCATACAGTGACGCCTATGTCAAGGTCCAAAATCGGCTGTCCACGAGTGACTCTCTGGGATGTGGGAACCACTCCTCAAGTAAAGTGCTCCACCTGAGCTTTCTGAGCTGCTTGGCCTTCATCTTCCGGTAATCGGTCAGGCGGACACCCTAAGCGACACGGACGTTGGTGTCCATCTCATAGACGGCTCTCTAGGCCGCCCTATCCTCTCGAAGGTCAGCAGCTGACGGTCTCGGTCTCGGGGCTGCAGCTGGGTGACCCCCGCGGGCCCTGGCTGAGCGCCGGCGAACAAGCGGTACTTCGGGCTCCTCTTCTTCCTCGGACTCCTCTGGCACGGGAGGCTGCCTCTGACGGTCCTCGCGGATCCTCAACGATCCTCCTCGGCCACGCTCTCGCTCCTCGGCAGCGCGAGCGGCCATTAGGGCTTTCTTTGCCTCCTTTGACAACTTCTGCTTTTTGGCGGCCGGCTCCTCGATAGCCTTGCTGTTTCCCTTCTTGTCACGGCCCATGACGACGACGAGGATGAGCACGCGAGACAAGCGAGCTCGGGGACGGCAACGCAAAAGTCGTCGAGGCCGGGAACCCTAGTGGTGAAGCGAAGGTGACCGAAAGGGGGAAGCACCACGGCGGTGCAGAGGGCGGCGGTGGCTGTGCTTGGGGCGGCGGCGGTGGTGCGTGGGAGGCGGCGGCGGCGCTATGGAGAGGACAGCGGCCGGGCGTGAGGCAGAGGCGCTGCGTGGAGCGGTGCTGCGTGGGCGCAGGGTGAGCGGCGACAGCGGCCGGAGGCGGTGGCGGCGACCGGAGGGCGGCGGCAGGGCGAGGGAGCGGCGGCTGCGGAGTCGGGGAGAGAGAAAGGGAGGTGGAACGGCGCGCTAAATAGGTGGGGCCCGAACCCTAGCTCAAATTTTTAACACCGGATGAACCGACGTTAGATGATAGGAACATCGGTCGAATGGCACAGTAAGGGTATTCCAAAAGGTACTGTTGACACCGGATGGTCCGACGTGGAAAGTATTTGCATCGGTGGAATTTAGCACAATTCCAGAAATGTGAACATCGGATGCATCGATGTTTCTCAGATTGAACTCGTCGGTTGATTTGTCTTACTGACTGAACTGACCCTTGGCATTTGAACACAAACTGATCCGATGAGCTTCTGGCCTATGCATCGGATAATCCGATGACTACAAAACAGCAACATCACATATATGTCCTTTGACTCAAACAAACAAACACGAAGAAACACATGTCTTAGGACTTTTTGAGCAACCCCTTACCCCTCAAAAATACTAATTGCCAATAACTTGGCTAAGCCCTAAAGCAAATAGAACACCAAAGAAAATAAGAAATAAATCCAAATAAAATGTAAGGCCCATGCTTTGTGAGCTAGAGGATGAAGACTTCTATCTCTTTAAAGCATGTTCCTTTAGGCATTAACGCACCTAACATTTTTTTCTTTCCACATCATATGAGTTGAGATATTGCATTTCAAACAAGTCTCTTTCTCATGAAGTGAGTTCCCCTTTGTGAAAATCTACCGTATACAATGCCAAACAATTTATAATACAAGAAATTTAAATATGAGTGCAAGTCTATATGGCAGGCATCATGCAAGACATAAATAAACCTATCTTGCCAAATTTGAACCTTTCAAAGGCTTCTTCAGGGAGAGCCACTGTCCAAGCCTTGGGGAAACCCAAAAGAACCTCCATCCCAAGCTAACCCTTGCTCACCTCTATCCTTTGAAAGTTAGACAAGACATATATGAGATGCATTCTTACATGATCATGGCAATTTACATGACGTTCGATGCATCTAGCACATTTAATTCACTTCTTAGTCTAGAAAAAGTTTTCTCATCAAGTGGTTTAGTGAAGATATCCACCAATTGTTCTTCGGACCTAACACCTCGCAATGATATGTCTCTCTTAGCTTCATGGTCCCTCAAGAAATGATGGCAAATATCAATGTGCTTAGTGCCGGAGTGTTAAACGGGGTTTTTAGCTATCTTAACCGCACTTTCATTGTCACAAAGGAGAGGCACACAACCAAGTTTAATATCAAAGTCCAAAAGGGTTTGCTTCATATAAAGAATTTGAGCACAACATGTGTAAGTGCATCTAGGTCCCTTGTGGGTTTTGGTGGATTGATGATGAACCATTAAAGTGCTAATGAACTTGGTTGAGCATGAGCGCAGATCCGAAGTACGGAATGGAGCTTTGAAGAAAGACGGCAAAAGGAGAAAAGTTGTGGCGAAGAAGAATAGAAATAGGGTTTTCTATTTTCTCCTTGAGTCGTAGGAAAACCGTACTATTAAGAGGGACACGACGCGTAGACACTTAGTGAGTCATTCGGGTGCTCAACCCCTTAGTAGAAGATTTTAGTAGGGCCTTTGTGGCTTGGGCGGACTTGTCTGACTTGTGGTGTCAGACATGTCCGAATCTGTAAGTCAGACATGTCCGAATTGGCACTGGAAGGGTTCCAGTGAGAGTTCCAGTGAAGTTTCGGACTTGTCCGAACCTGGGGGTCGGATATGTCCGAGATGGATCTGTTCCCAGGGACTAAGGAAAATTTTCTAAGTCCCAGAGAGTCAGACTTGTCCGAGTTCTATCTGCAAAATTTCAGACATGTCCGAGATTGTATGTCAGACATGTCTGAAGTGGTTTTGGTCAGACAAGTCTGAAGTGAAAGGCCTGACCTTTGAGGTAAGACATGTCCGACCTTGTGTCATACATGTCAGACGTGGGCTGTGTCAAACGGCTCTAGTGACTTTTTGGAGTATAAATAGTGGGTGGTTTCGACCCACCAACTATGCCTAACACCCCAGAACAGTTCTGAACGCCCATTTGAACTCAAGAACCTCTCTCCACTTGTTCTTCACCTCTAGAGCCCCAATTCGAATTTTTGGGAGAGTGAAGAGTGCTTTGTGAGGATTGGGAGAAACGGTTTGTTGAGGGGTTGAGCAACGTGTGATTCGCTAAGTTTCTTCGTGATTGCGTGTTTGTTGCTCTTGGGGTTCTCCCATAGACGGTTAGGCGTCGTCCCACGATTTCTTTGTGATCTCTTGTAATCGAGGAGTTTGTAACAATCTTTGTGATAGTGGAAGATCGGGAGTTGGCCCTTGTGGCAACTCGTGAGGGAAAGGCTAGAGAAGGCCTGGTCCCTTGTGGACTCCTCAACGGGGATGTAGGATCTTTTGTGGTTCCGAACCTCGGGATAAAATCGTTTGTCTCTTGTTGTTCTTTCGTTCTCGCAAGTTTTGATTCTAGTGTTTTTTCGCGTGCTATCTCTCCCTCAGTTTTCTTTCTACTCCATACTTCGTGTAGAACTTCTAGGGATCGATATCTCTCACTAGATCGCTTAAAAAATTGGATTTTTGGTCTGATCGTGCAGGTAATCTCGGACTTATCCGACCCAGGTCACACTTGTCCGACTTAGGTCAGACAAGTCCGACTGGAAGTCAGACAAGTCCGACTTCTCTGTTTTCATAACTCTGAATTAGGTTTAAATTATCGATTATCGCCTATTTACCCCCCCCCCCCCCTCTAGGTTGCCTTTCAATTGGTATCAGAGCAGGTTTCTCCGGAAGAGACTAGCATCTCGGAGAATCGATGGCGAAAGAAAGGAACAAGGATGATACCTCATATGTCGAGGTGAAGGCTCAATTGACGAGAACTACAACGTTCTTCTTGATGATCCGAAGGACGATGAAGAGACTCGCCAACTCAAGGCGAAGCTTCGGGGGAAGCTAGGGAAACAACCCAAGATCAACAAAGAGAATGAGAAGAGTAACGATGACTATACTCAAACTCACTTTGATTATGATCGTCTTCATGCTAACAATCACTATTTGTCTATTCCACTTGGCAAACCTCCTCAATTCGATGGAAATGACTATTCAATGTGGAAACACAATATGAAGATGCATTTAATCTCTTTGAATCCTAGTTTGTGGCAGATTGTGCAAACCGGAGTTCATATGCCAAGGAATGAGGAAGACGTCACTCCACAACAAGCTGTCCTACTTCATCGCAATGCTCAAGCCGTGGGAGTCATAACCTCATCTTTGACTCGGGATGAATTCAACCGAGTCGAAGGTTTGGAAGTGGCCAAAGATATTTGGGATACACTCAAGACGGCGCACGAGGGCAACCGAGTCATCCGGGAGGCGAAGATTGAGATGATCGAAGGAGAGCTTGGGAGATTTACCATCATGGATGGTGAGTCGCTCCAAGACATGTACAACCGCCTCAAGGTGCTCGTGAACAAGATTCATGCCTATGGAAGCACTCGATGGACGGACCATGAAGTGGTGAAGAGGATGCTTCGGGCATTCATGCCTCGAAACATCGCTCTTTGCTCCTTGATCCGTGAAAGCCCCGACTACACCAAGATGACTCCGGAAGAAGTGCTTGGGAGGATAATCAACAATGAGATGATGGAGAAGGAAGCTATGTTCTACAACTCCAAAAGCTTGCCTCATCAAAGAAGAAAGACATAGCCCTCAAAGCAACTTCCACATCCTACAATGAAAATGCAAGTGATGATGAGAGCATGGACTCCGATGAGGAAGAAGCTTTCTTCATCAACAAGTTTAGAAGGATGATGAGAAGGAAGAAGGGTGGCTATCACCAAGAAGGCAAGAGCAAGGAGAATCTAAAGAAGAAGACTTGCTACAAGTGTGGTGAACATGGGCACTTCATTGCGGATTGCCCATACAATGAAAGCAAGAAGAAGGAGGACAAGACCCAAGATAAGAAGCTCTTCAAGAAAAAGAAGCCATTGAGACATGCCCACCTTGGAAGAGAATGGGACTCAAATGAAGACTCATCTTCCGAAAATGAAGAGAAGGTGGCAACCATTGCCATCGGAAAGAGCTCAAGTGCAAGCAAGCTTTTCCCCAACCTTGATGATTTCAAGTCCACATGTTTCATGGCAAAGGAGGGAAGAAGAAAGGTCAAATCTAAACCCACTCCCTCTATAACTTCTTGTGATGAATTTGATAGTGGTAGTGAACTTGAATCCATGCTTAAAGGCTTAAGTAAGAGTGCCATGAGAAAGATGAACTTTTTTATGGATGAAATCTCCGAGAAGGAGGATCTCCTTGAGCGTCAAGAGGGCATGCTCATCCAAAAATTGGAGAGATGTCAAGAGTTTTAGGAGCTCCTCGAGCGCGAGAGAGAAAGAAGCAATGCATTGGAGCATGACCTTGCCATGAGCAAGGAAGCATGCTCAAATCTTAAGGACAAGACCGTTGAGCTCAAGGATGAACTTGTTAACTTGACAAAGGTTAACAAGATTCTAGAGACAAAGGTTGAGTCACTTAAGATCAATGCACCTTCTTCCTCAAAGAGCTCATCTTCTCAAAAGATTTCATCCGAGGAAGTTCACACTTGCATGTGCTCAAGCTTGATCCTAAAACTTAAGGATGAACTTAACTTGGCACAAAACAAACAAGCACCGAAAGGTGGCATCTTTGACAAGGAGAAGGTGTCCTATGCACGTAGCGCATACACCAATGTGAGACCTCCCCATGTCAAGGATGGTCTTGGTTATTCTCGGGAGCGGAGGCAAAATGCCAAAGCCCCCAAGAATAACAAAGACTTGATTGTTTTTGTCAAGGAAGGTTCATCCACCCAAGATAAAGGAAAGAACACTGTCTCAACATCTTATATGCCTAAAAATGAACCTCATCCTTTGTTCCATGACTTTGATGCTTCTTATGTTTTATTGAGGAACAAATTTGGCAAGACTTATGCTAGATATGTTGGGCCACTCCGCAAGAGCCCAAAGCCTTGCGTGTGGGTGCCCAAATGCCTTGTGACTAACATCAAAGGACCCAACTCCGTTTGGGTACCTAAAGGAAAGGCATAACTCTTTTTGTAGGCATACTCCTCCGGTGGATCAAAATGGGTGCTCGACAGTGGATGCACTAATCATATGACCGGAGAGAGGAAGATGTTTGTAGAGTACAAGGAGAATGAAGATCCTAGTGAAGGAATCTTCTTTGGGGATAATAGCCAAGGGAAAATCCTTGGCACTGGTAAAATTGCTATCTCCTCAAAACACACTCTTTCTAATGTGCTTCATGTTGATTCGCTTGATTACAATCTCTTGTCTATTTCTCAATTATGTGATAATGGTTATGATTGTCTTTTTACTAACAACGGTGTGACCGTCTCAAGAAGATGCAACAACTCAATCGCCTTTAAGGGCATACTCAAGGGAAAGCTTTACCTTGTGGATTTCTCCACGGATAAAGCCCAACTTGATACGTGCTTAATGGTGAAAACTAACATGGGATGGCTATGGCACCGAAGGCTAGCCCATGTTGGGATGAGAAACTTGCAAAAACTTCTTAAGGGGGATTATATCCGTGGACTAAAGGATGTTGTATTTGAGAAAGATAGACCATGTAGCGCATGTCAAGCCGGAAAGCAAGTAGGAGTTCAACATCCGTCCAAGAACATCATGACAACCTAAAGACCATTGGAGCTACTACACATGGATCTATTCGGACCGATCGCCTACATTAGTATTGGCGGTAACAAGTATGGTCTAGTTATTGTTGATGATTTTTCTCGCTTCACGTGGGTATTTTTCTTGCATGACAAAGGTGAAACCCAAGGAGTTCTCAAGAAGTTCTTGAGG
This sequence comes from Tuctoria greenei, assembly GCA_036927565.1. Lineage (NCBI taxonomy): Eukaryota > Viridiplantae > Streptophyta > Magnoliopsida > Poales > Poaceae > Tuctoria > Tuctoria greenei. The sequence goes on from JAYESD010000003.1 coordinate 224,379,972, forward strand.
AGAGCTCAAAACGAGTTCTCCTTAAGAATCAAGAAGATTAGGAGCGACAACGGGACGGAGTTCAAGAACACTCAAGTTGAAGACTTCTTGGATGAAGAAGGAATCAAGCACGAGTTCTCCGCTCCCTACTCCCCTCAACAAAATGGAGTAGTGGAGAGGAAGAATAGGACTCTTATCGAGATGTCAAGGACGATGCTTGATGAGTACAAGATGTCCGACCGGTTTTGGGCAGAAGCGGTTAACACCGCTTGCCATGCCATAAACCGGTTGTATCTTCATCGACTCTTGAAGAAGACCTCGTATGAACTCCTAACCGGTAACAAACCCAACATCTCATACTTTCGTGTTTTCGGGAGCAAGTGCTATATTCTCAACAAGAAGCCTAGGAATTCGAAGTTCGCTTCGAAATCCGATGAAGGTTTCTTGCTTGGCTATGACTCAAACACCTACGCCTATCGTGTCTTCAACAAGTCCTCCGGGATTGTTGAAGTAGCACATGACGTAGTGTTTGATGAGACTAATGGCTCTCAAGTGGAGCAAGTTGATAAGTGTGTGCTAGATCAAGAGGAGACTCCACAAGAAGCACTTAGGAGAATGGCACTTGGAGATGTGCGACCACATGATCCAAATGATCTTCAAGCAAGCGAAGAAGATGCAAATCCCCCACATGAACAAGATCAAGACCCTTAAGATGAATCTCAACAAGATCAAAATCAAGGAGGAGGCTTGGATCAAGGGGGAGATCAAGAAAATGATCAAAATGAAGACAATGATCGAGAAGCTCAACCACCACACCCAAGAGTTCATCAAAGCGTTCAACGGGACCATCCCGTTGACAACATACTTGGAGACATCTACAAAGGGGTAACTACTCGCTCACGTATGGCTAACTTTTGTGAACACTATTCCTTTGTTTCCTCTCTAGAGCCAAGGAAAGTAGAAGAAGCTCTACAAGACCCGGATTGGGTAATGGCGATGCAAGAAGAGCTCAACAACTTCAAGAGGAACAAGGTGTGGGAACTCGTGAGAAGACCAAATGCAAATGTTGTTGGAACCAAGTGGGTGTTCCGCAACAAACAAGATGAACACGGGCTGGTAACAAGAAACAAGGCAAGACTTGTAGCAAAAGGATACGCTCAAGTCGAAGGAGGAAGTGTATGTGGAGCAATCGCCCAGATTTGAAGATGAAGAGCATCCCGATCACGTCTACAAGTTGTGTAAGGCTCTCTATGGCCTCAAACAAGCACCTAGAGCTTGGTATGAGTGCCTTAGGGATTTTCTCACTCAAAATGGTTTTATGATTGGGAAAGCCAATTATACTCTCTTCACTAAGCATTTTGATAATGACTTGTTCGTATGCCAAATTTATGTTGATGATATCATATTTGGTTCTACTAACAAGAGTTTTTGTGATGAGTTTTCCAAAATCATGACGGATAGATTTGAGATGTCTATGATGGGGGAGTTGAAGTTTTTCCTAGGTTTCCAAGTAAAGCAACTCAAGGAAGGGACCTTCATATGCCAAACCAAGTACACTCATGACATTCTCAAGAAGTTTGGCATGGAGAAGGCGAAGCCCATCAAGACACCTATGGGAACAAACGGGCATCTAGGACTAAACGAAGAAGGAGCGAGCGTGGACCAAAAGGTATACCGTTCTATGATTGGCTCTTTGCTTTATCTTTGTGCTTCTAGACCCGACATTATGCTTAGTGTGTGCATGTGTGCTCGATTCCAAGCCACTCCAAAAGAGTGTCACTTGACAGCGGTTAAGAGGATCCTTAGGTATTTAGTTCACACTCCTAATCTAGGTCTTTGGTACCCTAAAGGATCCAAGTTTGATCTCGTTGGTTATTCCGATGCGGATTATGCGGGCTGTAGGGTAGATAGGAAGAGCACATCCGGGACATGCCAATTCCTTGGCAGGTCCTTGGTTGCGTGGTCTTCCAAGAAACAAAACTCCATTGCCCTTTCCACAGCCGAAGCGGAGTACATTGCAGCCGGAAGTTGTTGTGCGCAGCTTCTTTGGATGTGACAAACTCTTAGGGATTATGGTTACAATCTGAGCCATATTCCTCTCCTATGTGACAATGAGAGCGCCATCAAGATTGCTCACAACCCCGTCGAGCATTCTAGAACCAAACACATAAACATCCGTCACCATTTCCTGCGAGACCACTCTATCAAGGGAGATATCGTTATCTCTCATGTTAGAAGTGAGAAGCAATTGGCGGATATCTTCACCAAACCCCTTGATGAGAGACGCTTTTGTGACCTAAGGAGTGAACTAAATATCTTGGATTCTCGAAACATTGCCTGAGTCGTGCACATCTAATTGCTATTAGTTTTCAACTTCAAAATGTTGTGTATTTTCGAAAATCTCATCTATTTTTCCTGAAAACTATGTTCTAAACTTCTCTTTGGTGAAAATGATCATAGTTTGAGTGTTGGTTGCTTACTGATCATTTTTGTCAAAGATATTTGCAAAAACTTGTCCAAAATTCCATATATTCCCTTCTTTAGATCCCTAAGTGTTTGCACATTGCATACACTCAGGGGGAGTCGGACAAGTCTGACAAAAGTCAGACATGTCCGAAGTGGGTTTTAAGTCTGCAGAGAGAACTCGGACTTGTCCGAAGTCAAATTCGGACATGTCCGACGTGGGAAGTCCGAACCCCTTCAAAGAGGCCGACGGTTTCCTTTCCTTCTCTCTCCTCACTTCAAACCCTAATCTCCATCTCTCTCAAACCTCCCAAGGCGATTCACATTGCTTTTGAGGCACTTGTGAGGAGTTCTTGAGGGAAAATCTCCCTCGGAGGAGGAGGATTCACATCCCCTTCGGAGTCCTTCAATCTTTTCTCCATCCGAAGGTATTTTTCCGCATCTTTCCTCTCAATTTTAAATCTAGCGGCAATATTGCAAATTTATGCCCTTGAAATTGTTCCTAGGCATGTTTACAACCTTGTTGCAAAATTTGGTCGTTAGAAAAATTGATTTGCTTAGTTTCCTTAGCAATTAGGGTCAGTTTTGTACAGGTCGGACAAGTCTGACTCTGAAATTCGGACATGTGCGAAATTCCTGAGTCAGACAAGTCTGACTTTCCAGTCAGACATGTTTGATCCTGTATAACTCTGAGGCATAATTTCTATCGAAACTATCAAGTTAATTGCTCTATCTCTCTTGCCTTGACTCTTACCTATCCTTGTATCTCTTCTTCATCTATGGGTTATGACAAGAGAGGCAAGGAGCCCGCGGGTCCCGATTCTTCGGCTCAACCATCAAAGCGACCAAATAATGTGATTGCCAAGCGACCCGCAAGCGGTCAGCTCACTATTCACAGTGGTCAGGGGGCAGCTCGAGCTCCCAAGGGCAGCAAGAGATCGGTCTGTTGGTCGTGCACTCTCCAGTTGGTGACACTCGACGCACGGCCGACAGGGTGAATTACCGGAGGAACATCCACGACACCATGCACATGAGAGATGTGCGATGTTATGAAATGCCAGGGGAGAGCAAGGACCCCCGTTTCTGGTGCTTCTTCCACATGGATTACTACCGGTCAGACCTCACGACCAAGAAGAACCCAGTCACGGAGATGCAATGGGTTGATTGGAAGGCTGCATTGAAGAAGAAGGATTCCTTTCTTCTCTTCAAGGGGGTGCTCGAAGCTTGCGAGCACCACGGAGTCAGCGAGATCATGGGTCTCCAATACCCATGGAACAAGGAAGTCATCCTTCAATTTTATGCAACTGTGTTCTATTGGGTTGACAAGCACGGCTTCACCTGGATGACAAATGGGGTGAAGTACGAAGTCAGCTATGAGGAGTTTGCCCGCATTCTCGGGATGGAGGACAGCCTGCAGCACTCATTGAAGATCCATGAGATGGATATAGTGAACCTCCTGGAGATGGAGAGTTTCTATGAGGATGGGTATCCAGCCGACCCTCCTCATATCCACGGCCTCAAGCCATTCCATGCCGTGGTGAACCGTCTGATAAGGAAGACCCTCTTGCCCAAGGATGGGGATGCAAATAGGATCAATCACAACAGCAGAAATCTAATCCAACTCTTGGCAGGGGAGCAGCAATTCAATGCTTTTGACTATATCTTCGAAGAGATTTACCTCGCCTCAGAGACGCCGGCTAGGTCTTGCTGTTATGCCCTGTACCTGATGAAGCTAATTGAGACCGTGTCCGGGAAGAAGTTTGTGAAGGATGTGCCTCATAGTCGCCTCGTGCCTCAGAAGCCTTCCAAGCTTCACCGCCCGATTCGTGCAGCTGCGCCGGCACCAGCAGAGGGAGGACCCAGCTCCTTGAGGAGGAAGTCTGCTCAGCCTCCCAGCTCATCCTCCGTGCCCCAGCAGCAGCCATATTGCTCCTCAGGTCTGCTCAAGATCCTGAAGTCAATCTTCACCGTCTGCCGGTCGACTCAGCGCTTGGCAAAGAGGAACCAGAGGGACCGCGCTGCCATCAGGGAGCACCTCCAGCTTCCTCCAGTCGACGACGCCAGCTTAGACGAGGAGCCACCAGATTTTCCGGAGCTCACTGAGGCGGAAATGGCTTTCTTCACCGGCACCGGTGCCTCTTCCTCAGTACCTCCTGCAGCTCACGGCGACTCCGGCGAGGAGAGCGTCTACGAGGAGGAGAGCGACGACGACGATGACGGCGACGACGACAAGGAAGACACCGAGTAGACTAGGTCTTAGTGTCCACTTTTCTCCTTTTTGGTGCCTTGATGCCAAAGGGGGAGAAGTATTAGTCTCTAGTGCTTTTTCTTGGACATGGACATGTATCTAGTCATATTTTCTATCGTGGTGTGTCTTGTACTTATTTGTCACTCGTTTATGGCTGTTAATGCTTAATGATGTTTATTGATGCCTTATGATGATCATTATGATGCTTCATTGATCTCGTGTGCATTTCTTCATATTTATCATGTTATTGCACACACACGAGCATATAGACACCCCACGACGATTGAGTGTATATGAGTTGTTTTTATTGTTATTCCAAAAGCTCATATACACTTGAGACTCAAAACTTCTATCAAATCTTATTTTTGTCAAAGACTTTAGTTGGTTGTCATCAATCACCAAAAAGGGGGAGATTGTAAGTGCATCTAGGTCCCTTGTGGGTTTTGGTAGATTGATGATGAACCATTAAAGTGCTAATGAACTTGGTTGAGCATGAGCGCAGATCCGAAGTACGGAATGAAGCTTTGAAGAAAGACGGCAAAAGGAGAAAATTTGTGGCGAAGAAGAATAGAAATAGGGTTTTCTATTTTCTCCTTGAGTCGTAGGAAAAACCGTACTATTAAGAGGGACACGACGCGTAGACACTTAGTGAGTCATTCGGGTGCTCAACCCCTTAGTAGAAGATTTTAGTAGGGCCTTTGTGGCTTGGGCGGACTTGTCTGACTTGTGGTGTCAGACATGTCCGAATTCCCTCTGTTGGAATTCGGACATGTCCGAATCTGTAAGTCAGACATGTCCGAATTGGCACTGGAAGGGTTCCAGTGAGAGTTCAAGTGAAGTTTTGGACTTGTCCGAACCTGGGGGTCGGACATGTCCGAGATGGATCTGTTCCCAGGGACTAAGGAAAATTTTCTAAGTCCCAGAGAGTCAGACTTGTCCGAGTTCTATCTGTAGAATTCCAGACATGTCTGAGATTGTATGTCAGACATGTCTGAAGTGGTTTTGGTCAGACAAGTCTAAAGTGAAAGGCCTGACCTTTGAGGTCAGACATGTCCGACCTTGTGTCAGACATGTCCAACGTGGGCTGTGTCAAACGGCTCTAATGACTTTTTGGAGTATAAATAGTGGGTGGTTTCGACCCACCAACTATGTCTAACACCCCAAAACAGTTCTGAACGCCCATTTGAACTCAAGAACCTCTCTCCACTTGTTCTTCACCTCTAGAGCCCAAATTCGAATTTTTGGGAGAGTGAAGAGTGCTTTGTGAGGATTGGGAGAAACGGTTTGTTGAGGGGTTGAGCAACGTGTGATTCGCTAAGTTTCTTCGTGATTGCGTGTTTGTTGCTCTTGGGGTTCTCCCCTAGACGGTTAGGCGTCGCCCCGCGATTTCTTTGTGATCTCTTGTAATCGGGGAGTTTGTAACAATCTTTGTGATAGTGGAAGATCGGGAGTTGTCCCTTGTGGCAACTCGTGAGGGAAAGGCTAGAGAAGGCCTGGTCCCTTGTGGACTCCTCAACGGGGATGTAGGATCCTTTGTGGTTCCGAACCTCGGGATAAAATCGTTTGTCTCTTGTTGTTCTTTCATTCTCGCAAGTTTTGATTCTAGTGTTTTTTCGCGTGCTATCTCTCGCTCAGTTTTCTTTCTACTCCATACTTCGTGTAGAACTGCTAGGGATCGATATCTCTCACTAGATCGCTTAAAAAATTGGATTTTTGGTCTGATCGTGCAGGTAATCTCGGACTTATCCGACCCAGGTCACACTTGTCCGACTTAGGTCAAAAAAGTCCGACTAGAAGTCAGACAAGTCCGACTTCTCTGTTTTCATAACTCTGAATTAGGTTTAAATTATCAATTATCGCCTATTCACCCCCCCTCTAGGCTGCCTTTCAACATGCACCGGCCGCAATATATTCCGCTTCTGTCGTGGACAAAGCGACGGAGTTTTGCTTCTTGCTAGACCAAGATACTAGGAAACGCCCAAGCAAGTGGCACCCACCGGAGGTACTCTTGCAATCCACACGACATCCGGCAAAGTCCGAATCCGAGTAACCCAAGAGATGGAATTTTGCACCTTTAGGGTACCACAAGCCCACACTAGAGGTATGCTTAAGATACCGAAGTATCCTAAAGACCGTCTTCCGATGCGATTCTTTAGGTGCCGCTTGAAAGCGAGCACACAAGCATACACTAAACATGATATCGGGCCTAGATGCGGTAAGATAAAGCAATGAACCAATCATAGAAGGGTAGTTAGATTGATCAATAGGTTTACCGTCCTTATCCGCGTCGAGATGACAATTTGTTGCCATTGGATTGCATCTTGAGCTACAATCTCCCATCTCAAATTTCTTCAAGAGGTCCTTGGTATACTTCTCTTGATAGACGAAGGTCCCCTCTTGAAGTTGCTTGATTTGAAATCCAAGGAAGAAGTTGAGCTCTCCAATCATCGACATCTCAAATTCCCTAGACATCATTTTGCTAAACTCATGGATAAGAGCTTCGTTAGTTGAACCAAAAATAATATCATCAACGTAAATTTGACAAATAAATAATTCACCGTCGATGTCTTTGGTGAAGAGTGTAGTGTCCACCCTCCCGATCTTGAATCCTTGCATGATCAATAAATCCCGTAGTCGTTCATACCACGCCCTAGGTGCTTGCTTGAGCCCGTAGAGCGCCTTGTGCAACCTAAACACATGATTAGGGTTCCTCGGATCTTCAAACTCGGGAGGTTGTTCAACATATACTAGCTTGTTAATATAACCATTAAGAAAGACACTTTTCACATCCATTTGATAAAGCTTTATGTTATGATGTGATGCAAAGGCAAGGAGTATACGGATGGCTTCTAACCGGGCAACCGGAGCAAATGTCTCCCCAAAGTCTAGTCCTTCAACTTGCGAGAACCCCTTTGCCACAAGTCTTGCCTTATTGTGGACCACAACGCCGTTCTCATCTTGTTTGTTGCGGTACACCCACTTTGTTCCGATGACGTTCTTGTCCTTTGGTCGCTCCTCCAACACCCAAACTTCATTGCGGATGAAGTTGTTGAGTTCTTCTTGCATGGCCATCACCCAGTTTGGATCTTGGAGTGCTTCCTTAATGTGAGTGGGTTCTACACATGAAACAAACGAGTAGTGCTCACAAAATGAAGAGAAATGGCGAGAACATGTACTTACTCCCCTTGACGGACTTCCGATAATTTGGTCCATCGGATGTGCCTTGGAGATGCGTTCATGCCTCATAAGTGGTTGTGAAGCACTTGGCGGTGGTGATGCGTGTTGCTCTTCTTGTGGTTGGACTTGATCATGGACTTCTTCTTCTTCTTGATGTTGTGTGGCTTGTGAATCTTGAGTCGGCAATGGATCATCCTTCTCTTCTTCGTCAACTTGAGGCACCATAGATGTGTTGATATTGGAACTTGAAGCTCCCCCTTGATCATGGCTCTCCTAAACTTTAGGCTTGATGTCTCCAATGGTCATGTTCTTCATAGCTTCTCGTAGAGGCTCATCATCTATTTCATCATGACCAAAATTCTCCTCTTGGGAGCCATTAGTTTCATCAAACTCAACATCACAACTTTCCTCAACTAAAGATTTGGTTGAATACTCGATATGCTTTTGAGTTTGATGCATAACCAAGAAATATACCAACATCACATCTTCTTTCAAACTTACTGAGCCTTTTCTTGTGGTAGATGTAGCACTTGCACCCGAAGACTCGGAGATGTTGGGCTTTCTCCCAATGAGAAGTTCGTATGGGGTCTTTTGAAGTAGTCGATGTAGGTAGACCCTATTTGCGGCATGGCACGCCGTGTTGGTTGCTTCGGCCCAAAACTTCTCGGACGTGCCATAGTCATCAAGCATTGCTCGTGCAAGAGTGATGAGAGTCTTGTTCTTCCTTTCAACGACACCATTTTATTGAGGAGTGTACGTGGCTAAAAAATCATGCTTCACATCCTCACGATCACACCACTCCCCAATGTTGTAGTTCTTGAATTCGGTGCCGTTGTCACTCCGGACCTTGATGATGGGAAGTTGAAATTCCCTTTGGGCACGGTTAGCGAAGATCTTGAACACTTCCGGAGTTTTACTCTTGTCATCTAGAAACAAAGTCCAAGCATAGCGAGAGTAGTCATCAACTATAACAAGACAATAGAGATTACCGCCAAGACTTTGATATGTGGACGGTCCGAAGAGGTCCATGTGGAGTAGCTCAAGTGGCTTGGAGGTTGACACCATTGTCTTCACCGGGTGGTGTGAAGCAACTTGCTTCCCGGCTTGACAAGCGCTACAAAGCTTGTTCTTCTCAAATGTAACATCCTTCACGCCGGTCACCATCCCAAGCTTGAATGACTTCTTGAGCTTGCTCATTCCAATGTGCGTTATGCGTCGATGCCATAGCCAACCTAAACTCATCTTAGTGAAAAGACAAGTGGTCAACCTAGCATCCTTGTTGGTGAAGTCTACTAGGTAGAGATGTCCATGCCGAAATCCTTTGAAGATTAGTTCTTGGCTTGTTTCACTAGTCACAACAATATCATTTTTGCTAAAGGTGCACGTTAATCCAAGATCACATAATTGTGCAATAGAGAGTAAATTAAAACTAAGTGACTTAACATACAATACATTGGAAATAGATAAATCATTTGAAATAGCAATCTTACCTAACCCAATTACCTTCCCCTTAGAGTTATCACCAAAGGTGACTTGTTCATGATTGTCGGGGTTTTCTACGGTAGTGAACATACCATCATTGTCGGTCATATGTTGAGTGCACCCGCTATCGAGTACCTAATGCTTTCCTCTGGCTTTGTAGTTCACCTACACACATGAATTCAATTTTTGACTTTAGGCACCCAAGCCAACTTAGGTCCTTGTATGTGTGATACAAGTGTTTTTGGGACCCAAAGTTGCTTGGGGAGCTTCCCCTTCATGCCCTTTATGTCCTTGCCAATGAATCTTGCCTTTACCTTGCCATCTACTTTACTCAAGAGATAATAATGATCATTTAAAGTAGACTTGTAGTTAGTAGGCAATTTTGGAGAAGGTCGGTTGGGAAGAGGATACTCCCTTGTATGCTGACCGGTGACCTCACAATATTGGCAATAGGAACCAACTTCCTTGATGAAGCTTGTTCTAAGCTCCGGTGAGAGCACCTTTCCTTTGTTAGGCACCGGGAAGGATTCAAGTCCTCTCTTGTTGAATGTCTTTGCTTGTTGGAAGAGGATTTCCTTGTGCTTGACTTCTCCTTTTGATAGTCTTGCCACACTAGTGCAGAGACTTTCAATTTCTTCCAACAAGTCATTCTCCCTAGCATTCTCTTTCAAAGGCAAAGACTTGTGCAAGACATTAGTGGAATGAGAAGTAATGGATACCTTATCATTAAGAGTTCATTTCTTTATAAGCAAGGTTAAGTATTTGATGCTCTTGGATTAACTCATTGTGCTTATCCAAGAGTGCTTGGTGGGCTAAGTCAAGCTCATGATGATCTAGCTTGATTTGAGCCTTATCCTCCTCAATTTGCTTGACATGGGATTTGAGCGTGTCATGCTCCTTAAGTATGCTTTCATACTTGTCAAGCAAATCGAGGTTAGCACTCTCAAGCTTAGTACGAGTTTCTTCAAGAGTCTTAACCTTACTCTTTTCCCTCTTAATGATAGTGTGATATTCATTTATTAATGAAGTTAAGTCATCGGGGGAAAGCTCATCATCGCTAGAATCATCACATACCTTGGTGTTACCTTTAGCCATGAGGCACATGGGAGGTGGATGAAGAGATGAGTCATCATTGTTGGCAATGGCAAGGCCGGCCAAACTTTCTTCTTCCTCTCCACTCTCTTCATCACTTGATTCTTCATCGGTGATCTATTCGTTTGCCTCACACATGAACACCTTTTGTGGTCCTTTTCTTTTTTTTGGAAAGAGTTTTGCTTTCTTGCCCTTGTCATGTTTCTTCTTTCCAAATGATCTTTGTTTGGGTTTGACCTCTTCTTCATCATCTTCACTATCTTCAAGCTTGCGATGCTTGCTCTTGTGGTTCTCTCTTCTTTTGTCTGGTTTTGGACAATCATAGGAGATGTGACCTTGATCACCACAATTGTAGCAAGTCTTGTGGTCATCTCTCCTTGGTAGAAAAGCTTTCTTCTTGGGATCAAAGCTGTATCCCTTCTTGGCAATCTTAGAGTTCAAGCGAGAGAACTTTCTCATCATCAATGCAAGCTCATTATCATCATCTTCACTTGATGCTTGCTCTTCTTCACTTGAGCTAGGCTCAACCACTTTCTTTTTCTTGAGACTTGTTTTCTTGGTGGAGGCCTTTAGAGCAATTGTCTTTGAAGATGATTGCTCCATCATCCCAAGTACACTCATCTCATGAGCGTGAATTTCCCCAATAAGTTCCGAAACTTCAATGTGATCAAAAGATTCCTTTTGAAGCATGGAGTTGATGATGTTGTACTTTGGCTTAGGGAGGAGCATAAGATTCTTGCGGTTGATGAGTCCCTTGCCAAGAGAAGCAATATCAAGAGCATTAATTTCTTCAATAAGCACATTTAAGCGAGAAAACATTTCGTTGACATTATCATGAGGTAGCATTTTGAACTCATCATATTTGGCTTTAAGCATATGATATTTTAGTTCTTTGACACGAGAAGAACCCTCATGAATTTCTATCAAGCACGCCCAAATTTCACAAGCTTTCTCTTTGCTAGCAATCCTAGCAAATACATCTTGACTAATACATTCATAGATTGCATTCCTAGCTTTAGCATCCCACTTGATTTGATCACCAACATAATTGTGCTCACCAAACCCTGCATGAGTCGCTTCCCATACCTCGGGAGCAATAGCCTCTAGATAAGCACACATGCGTGCTTTCCAATAGGTAAAGTTCTTGCCCTCGAAGATAGGAACCGAATCCTCAATCTTGGCCATTTTAGCTCTCTAGCGGTGAAGCTACAATGATCCAATGAGCAACCTTGCTCTGATACCAATTGTAAGGATCGAATGCCCAAGAGGGGGGGTGAATTGGGCTTATTTTCAAAAAATTAAAGCAATAAAACTTAATTACTAAAAGCCAAATTCCCTATGCAAACAACCTATGCATTCAAGTGAATAGTAACTTTGCGGTATATAAATGCATAAGTGTAAGGGGAGAGGAAGAAAGCGCAAACTCCCGAGGAGACACGAAGGCACGGAGATTTATCCCGTGGTTCGGCAAGATCGTCAAGATCTTCCTACATCCACGTTGTGGCACCCACCAAAGGGTATAGCCACTCCCAAGTCACCAAGACCAGAGATCTTCACTATACTTCTCCGTTCGCCAACCTCGACAAGGTGGAGCTCAAGCCTTGTACAAGTTGGATCCTCCGGGCTTCCACAACCGTCTTGGCAAGCTCCAGAAGGCTCTCTCCAATACAATCACCAAGGGACACTCCCTTACAGCTCTCACTACACTAGAGATTCCAATCACCAAGAATGGAAGCACACAAGCACTATCTCTAGCAAGTTCTAGCCTATCTCTTGGTGTCTAAGTGGTGTAGATGATCTAGAAGTGTTATCTCAACGTCTTGAGTGCTTGAGAATGTGTAGAGTAGCTCTGGTTGTCAAGACTTATCGAATAGACTGGTTGAAGGGGTATAAATAGCCAGCCTCCACGAAATAGACATTGGAAAAGTAGGCTGACATCACTGTTCTGCGAACACCGGATGATCCGATGCTCCCCCTTCAGTTATCATCGGTCAAATCCAAATTAGCTGATGTCACTGTGTCAGATATGACCATTGTTAGACCGATGTTACCCTTGCCTTCTCATCGGATGGTCCGGTGGCACTTTATCCAGAATTAGTTCAGAATTGATGCTTACTGGAGTGATCGATCGATGTGTTCATTGTTGTACATCGGATGGTCCGGTGTTACACTTGGTCCAGGGAGATTGCTTACTGTATTGATGGACCGATGTAACATGCCCTTCATCATCGAATGATCCGGTGAGTACTTAGTTCTGAGGTCTTCTTCTTCTGCCGAACCAACTCGACCAATGCATTGTTTTCTGGAATCATCGGTTGATCCGGTGAGTTTATTTTGTTTGTTTCGAGTTGTTCTAAGTGATTCTTTTGGAATTTGCTCGATTGACCTCTTAGGCATTAGTTGGAAATATTCTTCTGATGATTATCAAGCATTGATTGCTGTCAATTTTGGTTGAATAATTTTGACATGTGAGCTTTTACTTCTAGTCTTCATAAACATTGATTGATCTCATAGAATGATTGTTTAGGGGTCTCCAATTATATCCAATGAGCAGTAGATGATATTCATATAGATTTCATTTGAGTGTGATGAGTGATATGAGAGACCTTGCATCCACAAATTCATTAGTAAAATCCAATGGTTGTCATTAATCACCGAAACCATACCTCATGGGGGCCTAGATGCTTTCAATAGGGGTTGAATACAGTACATTCCTGCTAACCAGTATCTACGGCCCCACCGTCCAAGCTGAAAAACCCAGAATGTTGGAAGAAATCGAAGGTCTCAAACCTCAATCGAACATTGTATGGCTCTGATGCAGGGACTTTAACTTGATCTACGAAGCAAGAGACAAAAGCAACTCCAACCTAGACCGCAGGATGATGGGAGCCTTCCGTAGGACCTTGGACACTATGGAACTTTTTGACATTCCACTGAAGGGTAGGAGGTTTACTTGGTCGAATGAACGGGTGGATCCTGTTATGGTTAAGCTGGACTGGTTCCTTTGTAATGTAGAGTGGGACTTTTTATTCCCAGGTTTTGGTTTATGCTCACTCTCCTCGGCAGCCTCAGACCACAGCCCTCTCCTCCTAAGCCGAATGGATATGCCCCGTCGACCACCCATTTTCAGATTTGAACACTTTTGGCTATGGGCTCCAGGGTTTCCTCGCTACTGTCCAACATGCTTGGTCTCTTTCGGTTCAGGAAACCTCAGCCATGTCAATCCTTGCTCGTAAGTTACAGAACTCTTCACTGGCGCTTCGTCGGTGGAGCAATGCAAATTTTGGTCAGACAGTGCAGAAAATCCAGAGGGCAAACAAAGTAATCCTTCGTCTCGACTCAGCACAGGAGGTCTGACCACTATCTGATGATGAACATGTGCTCAGGCGAGACACATAAAGGTCAGGTTACTTGGGTTGGCTGCAATTGAAAGGTTGCGGCGTCGCCAAGCTTCAAGGGCGATATGGTTAAAGGAGGGAGACGCCTGCACGGAATTTTTCCACGTTAAAGCAAATGGCCGCCACCAGAGGACTTACATCCCTAAGCTTAGAAAGCCTGGTGGAGATTTCGCAGTCACTCATGAGGAAAAAGAAGATCAACTTTTCAAACATTTTGATGGGATCCTGGGCACCAAATCCCCACGAACTGTGGACCTAAACTGGGATTTTCTACTGTCCACCTCACCCCCTTTGGATGACCTAGACAGACCATTCACTCGAGATGAGATTTGGCGTGCAGTGCAAGAACTACCATCTGAGAAGGCGCCTGGCCCGGATGGGTTTACAGCGGATTTTTACAAAGCCTGTTGGTCGATCATTGGTGATGATGCTGTTCAAGCTTTCCAGTCTTTTCATGACCTTCATTGTGGACCACTTCACCTACTAAATGATGCCTTCATATCCCTAATACCGAAGGATGACGCAGCTGAAATGCCTTCACAGTTTCGACCCATCAGTTTGATACACTCCTTTGGGAAGTTGGTTTCGAAGGTCCTTGCAATACACCTCTCCTCACATATTGACTGTCTTGTATCGGGTGCACAAAGTGCTTTCATAAAGTAGAGGTGTATCCAAGACAATTATATGTTCGTCCGTAATATAGTCCGCTCTTACCATCAGAAAAATAAGGAACTACTGATGTTGAAATTAGACATTACAAAGGCATTTGACAGCCTCTCCTGGGAATACTTGCTCAAACTATTGGAAAAAAGAGGCTTCTCGGCAAAATGGAGGGACTGGATCACTGCCATATTAATGTCCGCATCATCTTCGGTACTACTTAATGGCGTCCTGGGACGGAAGGTTTTTCATCGGCGAGGGTTGCGGCAAGGCAACCCACTGTCTCCATATCTTTTTATTCTTGTTTTTGACACAATCCATAAAGTCCTTGAATTGTCTACAGCAGCAGGCCACCTCTCCCCCCTGTCCTCTCCGATAGTCAGATCAAGGCTCTCCATGTATGCTGATGATATTGCACTGTTCGTCCGACCTCAGCAGGACGAGGTAAACTTTGTGCTCGCAGCAATGCAGAGATTTGGTAAGGCCACTGGACTCCATATCAATGTCAACAAGAGCACTGTGGCTTCCATCAGAACTGCTGAGGGTACTTTGATGCAAGCACTTGGTCAGTTCGAGGGTCGCTCTGAAAATTTTCCAATCTCATATTTGGGGCTTCCAATTTATCTTGGGAGACTAAAGTTGGATTATCTGAAACCAATTAAGGACAAGATCGCTCGGCGCCTAGTTGGTTGGCAAGGCAGGCTTCTATCAGTTGGAGGAAGAAGGGAACTGATCCGAACAACCCTTAGTGCGATCCCTACGTACATGCTAACGGTTATTAAGCCTCCCAAGCGTTTTGTCAAGGACGTTGACAAGCTAAGACGGTGATTTCTCTGGACTGGCTCTGATGTCATGCATGGTGGAAACGCCAGGTTAGTTGGCCTCGTGTCTGCAGGCCTGTTTCTTATGGTGGACTTGGGATCAGTGACTTAACAAAGTTTAGCAGAGCTTTACGCCTTCGGTGGTTGTGGTTCCAGTAGTCTGCTCCCTCCAAGTTGTGGCATGGTGCGGAACTTCCATTGGATAACACAGATCGAGAGCTATTTGCAGCCACGATAAATGTCACAATTGGCAATGGAAAAACTGCTTTCTTTTGGACGTCTAGCTGGCTTTTTGGTATCTCACCTGCTGCTAGATTCCCTCAATTGTACAAGCACTGCAAAAAGAAGAAAAGGCGTGTTGCGGCAGTG
Source organism: Tuctoria greenei (assembly GCA_036927565.1). Lineage (NCBI taxonomy): Eukaryota > Viridiplantae > Streptophyta > Magnoliopsida > Poales > Poaceae > Tuctoria > Tuctoria greenei. Next base: position 224,395,661 of record JAYESD010000003.1, read on the forward strand.
CTGGCTGACAACAATTGGTTACGAGATACAGCGTTTGATTTGTCTCCTGTTCTCCTGCATCAGTTAATTGCCTTATGGGTATTGGTTCAGCAGGTGGTATTTGACCCGGATTCAGAACAATCGGACAGCATCACCTGGCAGCCGGAAGCTAGTGGTCAATATACGACCAAATCTGCGTATAATTGGCAATTCCTTGGAGGTTTTAATTGAAAATTTCCAAAACTGATCTGGGACAATTGGGCACCTGCTCGATGCAAAATTTTCTCTTGGCTGTTCCTTCAAAACAGGCTATGGACAGCAGATTGCCTCTTGGCAAGGGAATGTCCAAACTCATATTTTTGTCCTCTCTGCATCCGAAATCTTGAAACTGGACGACACATCTTCATGGAGTGCTCTTTCTCGTGAGAAATTTGGTTTGGAATCTCTCTCTGGCTTCGAAAACCACTACTTAATCCTGAGTCCTGGACCGATCAATGATCGCTGCAAAGTTGGTTATTCCATATAACGAGATCGGTGCACAAGAAAGATAGATCAGGATTGCGTTCTTTGTCCATGCTTACCTGCTGGGAAATCAGGAGAATTTTTGAAGGGACAGAACTTCAAGCCTCAGCGATTCTGCGCTTAATTCAAGATCAATCGCGCCAGTGGGGGCACGCGGGTGCTTCAAAGCTTCTCCAACTCCTGCCAGTCTTAGGAACGCGCTGATGTGGTGTAGTTTCAATGTAGCGAAACCTACTAATATGTAATCTGGGCACATCTCATGCTCTCTCACTGTATCAATGCAACATCCTGTACTACACTACTATTTCTTCCAGCTTAATATATTGCCCTACAGGGTATTTCTAAAAAAAATTACTAACGAAAAAATTCATATTAAGAAAACACTAGTCAATAATAATAGATAGAAGAAAGCATATCAACACCGTTGGATTTAAATGTTGATCATTTTTTATAGATAATAAAACAAACTGCTATGCATTTCCTTCTTTGATGATCCCCTAGAAAAGCATAAGTGCTTTTTTTATAGCTGGCTAAGACATCAACCAGACTGATCTAAGCAAACTCCTAACAAATAACTCTATCCTTATCGTTATTCAATAACAGATCAACAAACTAATCTGTTCTTATCCTAACTAACTGTTCACGTGCTACCGTACCCGTGTGAAGGCACATCTCCCGCACGTGAAGGTTCTGTGAAGAATTACACAGTGACTAAGGGGCAATTTCCCTCTTGCACCGAACTCTTTTCTTCTGTAGAAAGACATCCGTCAGGACAGTCTTGGACTTCAGTGAAGCAAGGATTATCTCCAGAGCCTACATTTGAAAACAGAAACGGTGAAGCCAGTTAGTCAACTGCTAGATGGCTTGCTGTTTCAAAGGAAAGAAAGAGAATAAACAAGCACCCAACCTCTTCCTTGCCAATCTTCACGGTTCTTTCTTGCAGCGCGCCCAGGTCCTTCACTCCACACTCTGCAAGCAAGCTGACACTTGACACGCTTGATGCCGGCGTTATGGAGAGATCATCCTTGATGGTGTAGGTGGCTGTCCCGACCACGAATCCATTGGTTTTAACGTATTGCATCGGCTTGTTCATCGCCTTGGAGCAGTAAGGGCATACAGTGCCTTGAGTAGCAGACAAATATCCGCATGTAAGACGAGTGTAGGTGTCAGATTTCCCATCGCATGTGAAGAAGCTGGTGTTTAAATTTAATGGTGCATCCAGCAGCTGTTGCAAAGGACGGAGCACGGTTGGAGCAACGGTCGGCCTGAGGTATTGTTCCTTGCTTTTGCTTGGTAATACGTATTTGGTGTCCAGTTTCTGCACACTGTCAAGCACGTTACCAATGCTGCCAACCATAAGCTCCTTGGTAAGCACCTCGACGACGGTGCTCATAGGAAGACACAGGAGGCAGGAGAGGAACTCAACCACATCACTGCAAGCCTCAGCATAGCAGACTTTCTCAGCCTTAGTATCAACCAAGAGCTTGATCGATAATTCATTAGTAGCCATGATACTTGTTATATCGGAATCCTTATATACTTTTTGTGAACCACCTGCCACCAGAGAGAAAGTTATTTAGGTTTTCAAAATTCAGGAATACTAGAGTTAAACAGAAAATTAAGCAACCACATGTATATACTCCCTCTGTTTTGATATTGTTGTTGTTAGGATTGTTATCCTAACGATAACAATTCTAAAACAAGGGAACGCCAATTTCCCAGGAGAACATTTATGTTTCCTGTAATACTTGAAGCCGATATAAAGAAATATTTGTTGCAGGTTGAAATGGAAAATAAAGAGCTCTCCATATGGGCACAATGGCTGATATGTCCAAAAACAAGTTATAATACAGAAAAGAAAGAGCTGTCTCAAATTAAATACTTCCTTGTTCCCTAAAAGTTGTCGCTTTGTAGTTCATTTTTGAACTACAAAACAACAACCTTTTAGGGACAGAGAGAGCACTCAACTTTGGCTGCTAAGCGGAATGGCTGATGTGTCCATTGTAACAAGTTACAACAGAGCATTACATTAATCATTCCATAATGGCAATCAGGGCAGCGACTGCTGTGCAAGCAGCCCTTCCATGCAAGCGTGCAAGCTGATGTTTTGAGCCCTCAGATTACAATCTAACAGTGCCTTTTCTTAGGGGCTCTTTTGCATATTTCATAGGTTGAGGTGGGAGGACTTATGTGAAAAAATTGAAGGCACCATTAGATTGTAATCAGAGGGCTCAAAACATCAGCTTGCACGCTTGCACGAGAAGGCTGCTTGCATAGCAGTCGTTGCCTGGCAATCAGGGTATCAGGCCATGCCATCTTATTTGTCGAAATGCAACTGGAAACATCTGACTTGAAAAAAAGGTCATCTTATTTACAGAAGTAACTATTTTAGAGCGTAGGAAGGCAAAGTATAGAGATGAAATTGTACTTCTATAGACAAACTCATATGTTGCAAAATGAAGCATTGTGGTGGATGGGAGAGATAGGGAACTGTTGGCCAAACAAATTGTAAACCACGAGCTCTGGCTTTATAAAGCAAATAACTTCAATTCGAGGGCTTCGAATCCTGAGTACAAAAATCAAGTTCCCATGCTAAAATACTTGGATACAACGGAACAAGATTAACTTTTCTACTCTTATTTTATTGGTCAAATTTCTTTATGGCAACTGGGTGCTAATACATAAGTTAGGATTTTGATACCAATTGGACTTCGAACTATGCAGGTCACGTGTTAAAATTGTGGAAAAGCTATCTATGTACTCGTATATAAATAAAAATCATTCCAGTAAACCCCTAGCACAGTAACACCCTCATCCTCACAGTCGTCGACAACTCCAAATCCGGAACCGCTGAACAAACCCACCCCCAAACCCTAACGATAGAGTCGGCGCATGAAAAAATAGCAGGATAACCAACCGGATCTAGGGCGATAAATCGCAACTACCCACATTCTTCTCACAGCACAAGATGAAACGAAGCGGCTAGGGCAGATTAATTCATCCCGAGTGAACCAGAAAAAATAATAATCACAACCAAATCGCAACAGGATGCTGGGGAGAGCAGAAGAGGCGACATGGTGGACCTATACTAACCTCCCACGATGCTGCTGTTAGCGGCCACCAATGGAGCTGCCGGCGGCCACGACCGGCGAAGACGTTGGGCGATGGATGTGGGCGCGGGTTTAGGAACGGGTCGGTGGTGTTCGTATATGACTATACGTCTTCCTTTTATCTCCCCTATTGGGAGGATGGGACGGGACGGAAGTTCAGGATAGTCGAAAGGCATTCTGGGCTTTCCATTTTCACTGATCCGTTTAATTCATAATTTTGCATGGGCCACGTGCTGGTTGCCCAAGTAGAGCGATCTAGCAGGATAACCAGCATATGGCCTATATATGTAGTTAGGCTTGGTAATGAGTCGGGCTTAAAGGCCTTTTTACAAGTGATTTCGGTCCATATAAAAATTTAGGTCAAAAAAGAAAATTTTGGTTCGATTCAAGTTCAATCCAACCCTTTCACTTTAGTTCATTTTTTAGGCTCTTTTACCACCCCTATGTGTAGTTCGTTACAAAAATCACCTGAAAATTCTGAACCCGACACGCACATGGCCCATATGTCGCACAAAGACACTTATGTTCCCAGATCAACAGCAATCTTCTGATACATCACAGCACTACCGGGTCAATACAACTTGGATTTGGAAGGCAAGCAGTGTCAGGAGATAGGAGATGATGCCAGGTTTCCTGTACAATGGAGGAGAGCTAAACGGATCATCCACCATAGACCAGTTGGAGCATGACAAAATACCAACAGTACTATACTTAACCCCTTGCGAAGTTGTGATTGATGCAAGCAGGACGAGGAGCCTGCTTTTTGCCGAGGAAGACGTCGGTGAGCACGGTCTTGGACTGCAGGGACGCCTTGAGAATCGCCAGGCCCTCGTCGTGGCCGAGCGGCACGATTTTCTCCTGGAGGTCGCCGATGTCCCTCACCGCGAAGGTGTTAAGGAGGGTGATGCTCGAGATGGAAGACATGGGCGAGATGCTGAGGTTGTCCATCACCGTATACGTCGCGTTGCCCTGCACGAACCCTTTTGCTCCTCCGGCTGGGACGTCCTTCGCCTGCTGACCGGAGACGCCGGACGGCGGCGAGACATACTTCAGTACCGTCGTCATCCGCGCGCCGCAGGACGGGCAGATCGTACCTCTCTCGTCCGTGACGTAGCTGTTGTGGTCGTGAAACAAGTTGTACGGGCATTTGAAGAATGCCTTCGGCGGCGGCGCCGGCGGTCGTAGGCGGAGAAGGGATGATGAGGTCGCGGTTCCGGCCGCCGGCGACGATACGGCAGGGCAGAGGAGCTCGTTCTTGTCCGCGCCTGGCCGCACGTGCGCGGAGTCGAGCTTCTCGACACTGGTGTAGAGGTTGCCGAAACAACCGACCAAGTCATCCTTGCCGACAAGCTTGACGGCGGTGGCGACCGGGAGGACCAGGAGGAAGAAGAGGAAGTCGACGACCTCCTTGCTCACCTCCGCGAACAGCACGCGCTGCGCCTTCCGGTCGATGAGGAGCTTCATGCTAAGCGCGCTGTCAGTTACCATCTTTGGCGAACTCGGCTAGCTAGATTACTCGCTTTCTTGGTGCGGTTGCACTGGTGTAGTAGTAGTTTGGCAATTGAGAGAGACCATACCACCACCGCGCGATTATAAATAGAGCATGGACCAGTTTGCTAATCCAATTAATAAGCATTGTGAAGTAATAGCGCAAACTGGTCCATGCTCAATTAATAAGCATTGTGAACTAATAGCGCAAACATCGGTTCCTGAGCCCATGAACGCACGCTTACTAGCTAGTACTAGGAAGTAAACCCTCCGTTTATTACTCTTAGCCCTAGAATATTTGTAAATCCAGATAGGATACTCTCTCTCTCTCTCCATTAGTTACGTAGAAGCATAGTGTGAACTCTATTTCATCATTTTAATATTTTTAAGTTCAAATAAAAGTATGCTCATAATAAAAAAAGATTGAATCCAAAGTTTTTTCGTTTTCCGTTTTTTTTGTTGAATCTGCTTGGCTTCCTGCGCTACATTGACTTCATACAGCGCATGCTTTTAACTCTGAGGCGCGCGTGCTCGTCGTTTCGTCGGCCGGCTCATCGTTTTGCCCGCAGATGAAACAACCTGCTCGCCGTAGTAAATCGTTCAGAAGCCATGGAGAGGCAGCACGGCAATGGTGCCGGCCGGCACCGTGGACGGTGAGCAGCGGGACGGCGTGGAGCAATGTCAACGCGCTCGAGGGCGAGGTAATCACTATAGAAATCGTGACAATAGACCACAACTAAAATAATAGACGATGGGGCGAGATTCCATTTCATGCTTATGTGACACGCCACACACTCGATGCGGTTATGTTCACATTTCTAAGTTCTAACAACGAGACGACATCAATTTCTCACTTTAATTATAATAAAAGAACTAGTTTATCGGTTCATTTGAAAGTTTATTTTTGTAGTTGGTAATGTCAAACTAACCAAATTCTAATCACATTCATAAAAAATATTAATTTTCGTAACACCATACTAGTGTCATGCATTAAATTGACCATGAGTTGTACCATACTTATTTTGTGTGATATATATTAATATTTTTTATAAACTTGATTGCAGCTAGATTGTGTTGGGTTGATCCCGGTTCAACCGGTCACCCGTTAGATCCCACGGGTCCATCCAGTTAGAAGCGGACATGGGGCAACAACCCACGCCGCATCCTCAGCCCTTACGCGCGAGTCCGTTGCGCCCCCCCCCCCCCCCCCCCACACACACACACACACACCGTACGCGCTATAAGACTAAGGGGGGGCCCTCAGGGGCCAAAGGCATCCGTGTGCCAAAGTGCTCCCGAGGCCCCCGCCATAACCAAACCAATTGTTGATCGCCACAGTCTGGAAAATCACTGCCGCCTGTCATCACCGACTACTGCACTTGAGCCTAATGGCGTCAAGTGCCCCCTCTGAAGGTAAACGCCACCTCTCACTTGATCCCCTAATCTCAGTTTGTAGATCAATTGCTAGATTGATTGATTGTTTAGACGGCTAGGAGACTTGTTCATATTGATTAAACCTAAGACCTTTCCGGTTAGATGTTGATAGCATTGATCCTAAGGGTAATCAAAATCTACATTGGTATCAGAGCTGTGTTACTCAAGTCTAATCGGATAATTAAGTTTCAATTAAGTCAAATTAGTTTCTAATCATGTTTTAGTTGAGTCATTAGCCCCTTTTTTGATTAAGATCAGATTGATCTTAGTCAAATTAGTACCCTGCTAATTCAATCCCAGCATTTAGAAGAAGGTGAATCCTATCAGTTCGATTTGACTAAGACTAAAGACTCAGATAAGGAAAGCCGAATCAAAACAACATAAGAAAATTAGTTTTGGGAAAAGAGGACTTATCTCAGTTTGAGTGTGCCGATCTTTGGTCCTTCGGGACCCCTCTCTCACTGACGTTGGACGTCGGGTGAGGGACTCGGCAGCACCCTCCCACCGGATAACTCCTCGGTCGAGGAGTCCCGGGTTGGGTGGCTTTGGCCACCATGTCCTCTTCACTGCTAGGGCCCTAACCCTAGCAGCCTTTCCCCAATTCGGCCACCACCCTGGAGTTCTCGTCGGCGGCACCAACGTGCACGCCGTGGAAGTTTTTGTGGTGGCGCCGCGTACCTGCAACCGCATACACTCAAACCCTTCACCCTCTCAGCACTCGCCGGGCTAGGGTTAGGGTTACCCTAACCCTAACCTCGGGTTTCCTTCGACGGCCAGCCGTGCGGTGGTGCGCGCGACTCCGGAAGTCCCCGCGGCGAACGCGACCCTAAGTCCTCTCCACTCAGAGGCGGCGCGAGCACTGATCCACCGGTTTCCCTCAACGGTCGACCGGCCCGCATTATCGGTGACGGCGGAGCTCCACCCCGAAGGGGGGTCTCTCGCCGGCACCAACGACACGGCGGCGCTGGAGGTCCCGGGGCGGCGCTTGCCTCGCCCGCGCCGCCACCGCTCGTGCTCGCCACACCGCGCCGCCACAGCTCGCGCTCGCCTCACCGCGTCGTCGCCGCTTCGCCTCGGCCGCGCTGTCGCTCGGAGTGGAGAGGAGAGAGAAAGAGGAGTGAGGAATGAATTAGGGTTAGCGGCTGTCGGCGGCCGAGCGGCTTAAGTACGTCCCGAAATCGCCGCGTGACCGTAGGATCGCCAACGTGCGGCTCAGATCGCCCTAAGTGTTACGCTGTCAGCGAATATAAGCCGTCGGATTGGAATCCGACGGCTCTAAGCGCCCGTCGCGCGCACCTGAGGCTTAGTGGGCTCTGAGCCCATGCGGGATGCCCTACTGGGCTGATTGGGCTGCCCTTTCGTTTTTTCTGATTTTTCCAGAATTTTCGTTGGGCTCCTTCTTCCCGCGGGCCATATTTATATGGGCTGCACTGAGTTGAGTTTTTTTCCTTTTTTTAAGGAAATTTCTTCCTGGTGGGCTGGGCCCTTTTAGTTGTTGGGCTGATTTCAGGGTTTTAACCCATTAAGGAATTTTGCAGCATTTTCAATTTATAGAAATTGTTTTATATGGAATTTAATTCCAGTAATTAGAGAAATGGTTAGAAAATTCAGTTAAATAGCTGGGAAAATCTTGAAAAATATGTGTGATGTTTATGTGCTTTTTTATTGCATTTTTCCTGAATTTTATTCTATTTATTGTCAATAAGAACATTTTCTCAGTTATTTAAGCATTATTAAGTGCCTTTTCAAGCAATTCTCATTAATTGAGAAATTGAGTTTTAGCTTCCGCTGTAATTAAGTGATAAATTAATTGAGTAACCAAAGTGAAATTTTAATTTATCAAGTTTTGAGTTTAAGTTAAGTTATGCTATGTCTATAAGTGGTAATTTAAATGAGTAACTAACGTGAAAGTTTGAATTTGCCAATTAATTTTAAGTGTATTTATTTGATCTTATGCTTAAGTTTATGTTTATAATTATTTTAAGATTCATTGAGTAACCAACGTGAAAAATGATGTGTTAAGTTAATTATGCATGGAATTTGAAAGTAACCAACGTGAAATTGAATTGCCATGATTAATTTAAGTTTATCTTTGAGTTTATCATATTAAGCTTTGTTATCATGCTAAGTTTTAATGTTTAAGGGCATTATTTGCTAAGTAACCAACGTGAAAAAGCAATAATGCCATTCTTAAGTCATGATTTATTATAAGTTTTTGTCATTAATCCTCAAATCTTTATTTTCTGAAGGATCGGGCTTCTCCTCAGCACTTAGCTATATCTCCGCAATTGAGACCCTCAATGGTCAAAATTACGGGGTACGGAAAGAGAGGCTCCAGATGGCTCTAGTAGTCTCTGACCTCGATTTTGCGATTACGTCACCTCGACCCACTGAGCCACCTGTCCCCATTGTTGAGACTGGGGAATCTGAGGAGTCTTTCGCTACGCGGAAGGCTAAGTACCTAAGCTTGAAGGATCAGTATGAGAAGGATCTCCCTAAGTGGGACACTTCCAACAGGAAGTGTCTCGTGATCATTAAGAGCATCATAGCTAACTCAATTAAGGGAGGAATCCCTGATTGTGATACTGCTGCAGAGTACTTAGAGAGAGTCAGAGGTCAGTTCACTGGCTCCACTAAGGCGAGTGCTAGCACTCTCATGAGAAAGATTGTCACTGAGAAGTACTCTGGAGGAGGTGTGCGTGAGTACATCAATAAGATGAGTCACTATAACTCTAAGCTTAGGGAGCTAAACATTGTGATGCCAGATGAGATGCTCATTTACTTCATCCTAAGTTCTCTTCCTAAGGAGTTTGAGGCCTTTGTGGTCAATTATAACTCACTTCCTGAGACTTGAAACATTGATAAGATTGTTGCTATGTGCGTTCAGGAAGAGGAACGCATAAAGAGCTCTAAGAATGGTGATTACATCAATCTGGCTGACATTAAGGGTAAGGGCAAGGCAAAGAGATACTTTTCCTCTCCCAAACCACCTTCCTTCAAGGTTTCAGGCTCCAGTTCTTCAGCAAATAAGTTCAAAGGGAAGTCCTCTCAAAAGAGGGACAAGGATAAGTGTCACTTCTGTGGCTCAGATGAACATTTCCAGAAGGACTGCGTTGGATTCATTAAGTGGTGTGCTAAGAAAGGTAATTATCTAATTACTTTTGTAAATGAGGCCTTATATGTGAATTATTCACGGTCCACTTGGTGGATTGACTCAGGTGCCACTGTGCACATTTGTAATTCAATACAGGCATTAAGTACGATGAAAACTATAAGAAGAAGGGAAAGAGTGATTAAGGTGGCAGATGGGCGTGAAGCTGAAGTCGAAGCCATTGGAGACTTATCTCTTAGATTACTTAGTGGTTTTGTACTTAGGCTAAATAATGTTCTTTATGTCCCTTCATTAGAAAGGAACTTGATTTCAGTTTCGTGTTTGGATGATTCAGGATACATTTGTCATTTTGGTAATGATAAGTGTTCTATCAGTTATAATAATAAAATTATTGGTCTTGCCTTCCGACAAGACATGCTCTACTTGTTGTCCACTCACGAGAATGTGTTTGCTATATGTGATGATCAAGTTTTATCTAAGAACGATTTAGGACGTAATAAGCGCAAAAGAAGCGATTTAGATACTTCGTCGAAATTATGGCATTGTCATTTATGCCATATTTCGAGGGGGAGGATCGAACAATTAGTATCTCAATCGATTCTTCCACACTTAAACTTTTCAGATTCTGAGGAATGCATTGACTGCATTAAAGGAAAATTCTCCAAAACTATTAAGAAAAACGCCAAACGTAGCTCGGGAGTCTTAGAAATAATCCACACAGATATTTGTGGACCTTTTCCCGTGACATCAGTAGATGGTTATGATTCCTTCATAACATTTACAGACGACTTTAGTCGTTATGGCTATATTTATCCAATCAAGGAGCGATCCGAAGCGTTGGATAAGTTTAAGATATTTAAGGCTGAAGTAGAAAATCAGCACGACGTTAAGATTAAAGTAGTAAGGTCTGACCGTGGAGGTGAGTACTACGGTCGACACACCCCTTATGGCCAAGTCCCTAGACCTTTTGTGAGGTTTTTACAGGAAAATGGCATAGTAGCCCAATATTCTACACCGGGCAAACCTCAACAGAACGGTGTAGCGGAACGGCGAAACCGTACGCTTATGGACATGGTGAGAAGCATGTTAAGCTATTCTACACTACCAGTTAGTTTATGGATGGAGGCCTTAAAAACCGCCATTCACGTACTTAACCGTGTTCCATCTAAGTCAGTACCTAAGACACCGTATGAGATGTGGACGGGACGTAAGCCCTCGCTAAACTATCTACATGTGTGGGGATGTCCAGCTGAGGCTAAGATGTTCAACCCGAACTTAAGCAAACTGGATTCTAGAACAAATAGTTGCCATTTTATTGGCTATCCTGAAAGAAGTAAAGGATTTAGGTTCTATTGTCCAGGTAGACACACTAAGTTTATTGAGACTAGACATACCATGTTTTTAGAGGACACTATGATCAGGGGGAGTACGGTACGGCGGGAAATAGACCTTGAGGGGGAACGGATTAGTCTACCCGTTCCGATGACTCAAGAGTCTTTTTTCACCCTACCTGCTATCGTCGTGCCACCCGCACCTGGTGCTAGTGACACAACGCCTGTCGTTGCACCTCCGTCAGCCACAACAGAAATAAGTGAGGTTCCACCTCCTCAACCTGTTGAAGATGTGGTCAAGCAAGATGAGGTGCAACAACAGCCTCAACCCTCAGATGATGCACAAATAAGAAGGTCACAAAGAGTAAGACGATCGGCAATTCCATGTGATTATCAGTTATACTTAAGTGAAGAAATTCATGTTGAGGATGATCCCACCTCTTTCGAAGATGCCATGAGTAGACCTCAGTCATCCGAATGGCGTAAAGCCATGGAGGATGAAATAAGATCTATGAGTGCCAACAAAGTCTGGGACTTAGTAGAGATTCCTAAAGGAGCCAAAACGGTAGGCTGTAAATGGGTCTACAAGATTAAGCGTGACTCCAAAGGGAAGATCGAAAAGTATAAGGCTAGGCTTGTGGCTAAGGGATTCACGCAGCGGGAAGGTATTGATTATAACGAGACCTTCTCTCCTGTGTCGTCTAAGGATTCGTTTCGAATCATCATGGCATTTGTCGACTGTTGGAGTCGGCAGATCTCCTGACACTATGGAAGTGTTGGAGGAGTTTGTAGTTCGGTGTGGGCGCGCGGAGATCCAAGAAGGTGAATCACGATTGGACTCGAGTGACACGGTGGTTTACGTGGTTCGGGTCGCCTGAGCGTAATACCCTACTCCACGGGTGTGTGTATGTTGTATTAACTTGTGAGCTTCAGTGTGTTCGAGAGTCCTCCCCTCGTGTATCGTCGGTTTGTCATTTTATAGCACAAGGACAAACCGTTACAAGTCAGCCTGGCCCGACATGTGGCCCTGGCGGTTACTAGTATTGATACACGAGATTAATTGTTGTTAATAACCCTGTAACGGTTCCGACAGTGCCGTTACAGGTGTTAAGATCGTCCTGATTAAGTATCATTAATGTGGAATTAATGATAATTAATCGGGTCTTGAAGTCCGCGGTTGTCCTTTGAAGATCCGGTGCCGTTACAACGTCTTTCGGAGGTTTGAAGTGGCCAGCTCCGACGTATGGACACGTGGCAGCTCCGGAGCTTGCTTGGGGGAAGCGGGAAGCTCCGGGGTGGCCTGGCACGTGTCAGGTCCGGAGCTTCTCTCGGTCAGGGGTTACCTCCGGAGGTGCCGCTTCAGTACCTAGCCCGGAGCTTCACCCTTGCGGGTAATAGCTCTGGTCTGACGGTACACGTGGCAACCTAGGGGCTAACCATGTTGGAGAAGCGGGTCCGGTTACGTCTGGCAAGTGGGCCCCCGAGGGTCTTCAATTTGAGTAGATGTCCTTCCCTTGAGATCTTTGTAACCTCAGGGGGTGTATGGTTTTTAGGGTACCGACAGTGGCCCCCTGGACCTACCTCCGGGGAAGGCCAACGGGATGAAGTCATTCCGCCGGAGGTGGGTCCACACTTACGACTCTTGAACTGGGTCTTCAAGGGTCTTCGGAGGTGCCTTTGGCGGGACTTTACGGTTAAATCCCGACGCGTGGCGCACCTCAGGCGGCAGATAAGATCTTTGACGTGCGGATCTCTCGCAATTGAAGGTCGCCGGTTCCCGATACAAAAACCGTATCGGTTCCGCGCGCCTTGTCAGTCCGCCGCCTTTGGGTTTCCCGCCTCGTGATGACAACTGTTCGCCTGGGTAAGAACCTCGACTTGATCGTCAGGGTGGTCCCGGGCCCTCTTGTCATCGGCAAGGTTGAATTCTTGAGTAGTATCCTTGACTCCCCTGCAGTTTCCATCCAAGCGTTGCGAGGGCTTACTTAAGAAGGAAAGCGCACCGTCGGGAGTTCTTTACGCTTTCCATCTGTTCTTGCGCTCAAACTCCCAACTCGTGCTTTGCTCCTCTTCTCTTGCCTAGCTTTGCTGCGATGGAGTTGGGTCTGCGTGAGAGTCGTTTGAAGACGGAGAGCGATCTGAAGAAGGTCCGAGCCCTCATGGGGTGGTCGTCGGACTTCTTCAACCGTTCGGTCCGCGCCGGCGGAGAGCTTCCCTTTAAAAAGGAGCACTCCGGCGAGATGGTGTATTTTTCTTCGTACGCCATGGTGGGGCTGATCCCACCGTTTTCTTCTTTCTTCTTGATGCTGCTGGACTTCTATGGTCTGCAGCTATACCACCTTGGCCCTCACTCCATTCTCCTTGTGTCCATCTTTGTTCACTTCTGCGAGATGTGGGTGGGCATCCCTCCCTGCATCGAGCTCTTCCGCACCTTCTTCACCGTCCAAACCACTGGCCGAAGCGACGAGTACCTTGGCTTCTACTACTTTGTGAAGCGCAAGAAGTGCCCGTTCAAGTACCTCCGGTCATTCCCTTCCGGGAAGTGGGATGACTGGAAGAAGGATTGGGTTGTCGTCCGGGTGGAGGAGCATGAGCGGTTGGAGCTGCCAGACGGTCTGCCCGGCATTGACACGTCGGTGTGGAGCGAAGTTCCGGTGCTGGCGGCAGCTTTCGACCCCGCCCTGACCAGGATCCGCCAATGTGTGGAGGGAGGATTGACTCCCCAGGCGGTGTTCTGCAACTTCTTGTCCAACAGGTGGGCACCGCTGAAGAGGAGGGAGAAGCTCGCCTGGGCCCTCAACAGCGTGATGGATGAGGACCGGGTTGAGACCGGGTTGAAGTCCAGCATGGTGGGGAAGTCCTTGGAGTTTCACCTCAAGAAATTCCAGCACGGCATCGATGTCGACGGAGAGTACTTGACTCCGCCGCCGGCTTTCCTCCCCCTGAACGTGGAAGTTGAGTTCAGCAGGGAGCTCCGGCGGAAGATGCCCGCGCTTGACGACCTTGGCGTCATCGAGAGAAGATCAACTGCCCGGTTGGCGATCCCCGGGTTGTCCGAAGGCGGCTCCGCCCCTGTCTCTCAGCCAAGAGCTGAGGTCATTGGCAAGGGCAAGGAGCTGGCGGAGGAGCCGGAGAGCCGAAAGAGAAAGCTGCGACATGCTGACGGAAGGTCCGTCGGGCTTGCCACCTCCCCCCCCAGTTCCCCGTCCTCAGGAAGGAAGATCCTCCGCCGCCGTGGCGGCTGTCCCCGTGGTGGGGTCTTTTCGGAGTGCTACTGTTCCTGCAGTGGGATCCTCCCGGAGTGCGACTGTCCCCGTGGTGGATCCCTCCGGAGGTGCCAGTTCCGGGCAGGCGACTCCGGCACGTGAAGCGGTGAGGGCCTCCAGGTCCAGGAGTTCCTCCCGATCAAGGAGAGCTCCGACGCGGGAAACGCCCGCGGCCACGGCAAGTCTTGGGAGTCCTCCCGGAGCTCCTACACCGACCGTGGCCAGCCCGGAACGTCCGGGAAAGAGGTTCCGCGCAAGCTGGTGCGTGAGCCTCCCAAGGTAATTTTTCTTTCTTACCTCGATTAACTTTTAATTGTAGCATCTATTTGCTCAATTTCTTCGTTCTTTATCTGCAGCGCTCCCAAAAAGGGGAGTGAAGCTCCGCCCTCGGCCACAGTGTCCGAGGCTGCGGGGGCTTCTGCTCCAGCTCCGGTGCCGCCCCAAGCGGAGGCCGCGACAGCTCCGGCGCCGGCTGTCGTGGTCATGGACCTCGACTCGTCTCCAGAGGTTCCCGTGGTAGCGCCGGACCACGGGATTGAAGATGCGCCAGCGGCACCCGTTCCGGAGGTTGAAGCTCCGGGTCCTGGTGCTGCAGAAGTAGAAGCTCCGGCTGTTGAGTCGGAGGAAGTAGCGGTCCCGGCTTTGGAGCCGGAAAGTGCTGAAGCCCCGGCGGTTGAGCCGGAGGTAGCTGAAGCCCCGGCATGCGAGCCGGAAGTTGAAGTGGTTCCGGCAGTTGAGCCGGTTACTTCCGAAGCTCCGGTCGCAGAGCCGGTAATTATTGGAGCGCCGGCTGCAGAGCCAGTGATTGTGGAGGCACCGACCGCAGAGCCGGTGATTGCTGGAGCGCCGGCCGCAGAGCCGGTGGTCGAAGAGGCGAGGGAGCTTGAGCCTCCCTCAGAAGAAGTGTCCCGGCCGGAGCCAGTGGAGGCGACGACGTCGATGGTACCCGTGGCGGAGCCAGAGTGCCTGAACGAAGTCGCCGGCCCCCAGCCTGAGGGGGCAAATGAAGGCTTGGTGGCGGGACCTTCTTCGGTGGCGACTGAGGCCATCCCGGAGGAGTGCCCTAGTGCTTTGGAAGCCCGGGGTTCCACTCTTGTAGAGTGGGACCCAATTTTTGTAAGTGAAGACCCGCTGGAACCAGCGGAGGAGACCCCGGCAGGTCCGGAGCCCATCTCTCTGTCGATGTCCATCGACAATGCCTGTTCCAGTCTACGTCAGGTCCAACTGGCCTTCTTCCATGACAGCAAAGCTCTTGAAGAGGAGCGCCAAACCCTTAGGAGGTGGCGTAATCGGCTCCACTTTGAGACTAAGCTGGCGCAGTCGAGGATTGCGGATGACAAGGAATGGATCAGGCGGGAGAAGGTCCGCCTGGAGCTCTGGGGTGAACTGCTGGACGAGAGGGAGAGCATGACTCGCGCCCTCGACGCTCAATCCCGGGAGTTCCATGACCAAGCTAAGGCTGCTAACGACGCGGCCAACGCTCGGTTCGATCAACTCGAGGCCATCAGTACCGCACTCATCAAGCGCCGAGAGGCACTTGAAGGAAGGGAAAAGCGGCTCGAGGATGAGGAGCAAAAACTCCTGGAGCTACGGGATGACGTCTTGCGACGGGAGGAAGAGCTCGCCGAGAAAACAGCTCTGGCGGACAAGGGCCTCGAGGAGCGCACTAAAAAATTGGAAGAGCGCTGCCTTGAGGAGGAGGAGAAGACCTGGGTGCGGGGGCAAGAACTCTACGAGTACGAGTGTGCCCTTGTCGCCCGGGAAGAAAATAGAGGCTAGGGAGAAGGACCTGGTCGACCGCCGGAACAAGATCCACCTCCGGGAGGAGGAGCTCGGAAGACTTGAGAAGCGGGTTGCTGCAAAGATTCAGCAAAATGCCAAAGAAGTTGAGCGCCTTTCCCGCGAGAATTCGGAGCTGGCGGCGGCCCGGAGATCCCTGGAAGAGATGAAGGGCCTGAGGAAGACGGACTCCCTGCAAATTTGGGAGTTCCTGAGCAAGGCCGACGATGCGCTGGCGCCGATGGGTTTCAGCCCTGTGCTCCCGGATGATCCAGAGCCGGAGCCGGACCTTGCGTTGCAAGCGTTGAGCGCTGCAGGCAGCAAGCTCTCCAAGGTGGGCGACATCATCGCGGACCAGCTGGAGGTCGAGGGGCAATCCCTGGCTAGGAACGTCACAGAGTATGTGTTGACGTGCTACACTAGCCGGAACCCTCGATTCCCTCTGGACCCGGTGCTTGAAGGCCCCGTCGAAGGAGAAAGCGAAGCTACCCGAGCCAGCGTGTCGGAGGTCGCCCAGAAGGTCGCCGAGTTCTTCCATAGGGTCTAGGACTGTCTCTCTTAGCCTTTACTTGTATCTTCTCTTCTTCCTCAATTTTGTAATCCCTTGTCTCCAAATGTAATCTCCGGTCTTCTGATGAAATGAAATCCCCAATTTTTCGTGAATTTCATTTTTTTGTCTTCAACATCTTTGTCTTCACTTGGCCCCCTGGTAGATGTGCACAATTTGATTGTGGACATGTACCAAAAGGATGTTGAGTTTTGTTGAAGACAAATTTGCTTCGAACTCGTATAATTTAGGTCCGAAGTTTTCGATAGTGAAGGTCCCTTGAAGTCGTCGGAGCTTAGAAGCTCCGGCACTGTCCATCGCCGGAGCTTAGTAGCTCAGGCAATAGCCTCTACCAACACGTTGAGCGTCGATAGTTAATATTCCAAGGTGTCGGAGCTTAGTAGCTCCGGCGATGACCCTTGCCACACTTGGTTTGTTGGCGACAGACTCCAGTGACGGGGTCTTCTCACTATCTTTTAATCAACGCCGACGGTTGACGCCCTGGTGGGAGTCGGAGCTTGGTTAGCTCCGGTTTTTCTCCACCAACATAGAGTTCATTTTTCCTGCACACTTAAGCCAAGAAAAATAGTAAAATTCGTTCCTTATCTATAACTTCGTCGCGGCTTACGGTTCTCAAGAGAATTTTAAGTTGAACACGATTTTTAGTACGACTGAATGAATTGTCTTTTCTTTTAGATCCAATTGTCCATGGACCCCCCTTACTTTGGCCTGTCGGGATGTAGGTAGAGTGGCGTACTTAGGGTGCTTGACCAGGCTAAGTCGATAGCGCACTCCGGCCCTAGAATGGCTTGGCGGCTTTCAAGCGAGTTGGCCACAGACGATATTTAAATCTAAAAAATCCGACAATTCGACTCGAATCGTACGTAAACCGGTCAAACTAGAATTTCTTAAGAATTGCACGTTTCTGTTATAGACAACAAAGAATAAAATAAAAATGTCGAGCCTTTGCAAAAATGAATGCACGTGGAGTCTATTTCACATGAAGATGTCTTTCATTATAGGTCCGGGGTACAGGGGAAACAAGTACACTCTTAGGGTACGGAACCAGGCTAAGTGTGTTTGGTTTCTCGTTTGACCCAGGGTAGTTAGCCACACTTCTAGTCCGGAGACTGTATCAAGTGTTGCATGAGCTTTTCAAACCTTTCGGGAAAGGTCCGGCTGCTCTCCCGAAGGAACTACCCGACTCTGTACAATGACTCTATAACATACATTTCAAGTTACTTAAGACTCACCTCCGTGGAATTAAGTGTAGAACTTACGGAGGTGCTCGATGTTCCAAGGATTTGGGAGAGGTGTCCCATCCTCAGTAGCCAAGCGAACGCTTCCGGGACGGGATACTTTGATCACTCGGAAGGGCCCTTCCCAGCCGGGGGAGAGTTTGTTTTGCCCTTCTCTGGATAGTATTCTCCGTAGCACCAGATCGCCTTCCTCGAGCTGTCGGTTGTGTACATGCCTCTGGTGATAGCGCCGTAGAGCTTGGCGGTATCGGGCGTTCCGAACAGCTGCTTGGCACCTTCCCTCCTCGAGGAGGTCTAGGTCTTCACGCCGGAGCTGGTCCTGCGCGGCTTCGTCGAAGGTCCGGACTCGGAGGGAACCCAAGGTGATTTCCGGAGGAAGGATCGCTTCAACTCCGTACACCAGGAAGAAGGGTGTTTCTCCGGTTGCCCGACTTGGAGAAGTCCTGTTGGCCCATAGAGTGGGCGGAAGCTCTTCGATCCAATTGGCTCCGTGCTTTTTCAAACGCTCATAAGTGCGCGTTTTGAGTCCTTTAAGGATCTCTGCGTTTGCTCTCTCGGCTTGTCCATTGCTGGCAGGATGAGCTACAGAAGCGTAGCAAACTTGTATGCCGAGGTCTTCGCAATATCCTTGAAATGCGGAGCTTGTGAACTGAGTCCCATTATCAGTGATGATCTTATTTGGGACTCCGAATCTGCTCACGATAGATTGTAGAAAATTGATTGCAGATTGTTTGTTGATCGTCACAACAGGAGTAGCTTCCGGCCACTTGGTGAACTTGTCGATGGCGACGTATAGGAACTTGTACCCTCCGACGGCTCTTGGGAAGGGTCCCAAGATGTCCATCCCCCACACAGCGAAAGGCCATGTAGGAGGTATCATTTGTAAGGACTGAGCAGGTGTATGAATTTTCTTTGCATGAAATTGGCATGCTTTGCATTTCTTCACTAGCTCAGTAGCATCCTGGAGCGCTGTAGGCCAGTAGAAGCCATGCCGAAAGGCTTTTCTGACCAGCGTGCGGGAAGATGCGTGGTTCCCACACTCACCTCCATGGATTTCTGCGAGGAGCTCACAGCCTTCTTCCCTTGTGATGCACCGCATTAGGATGCCGTTGGCACCGCGCCGGTAGAGATCCCCTTCTACCAACGTGTATCTTTTAGCCAATCTGACTACCCGGTCAGCGGATACATCATCGTCAGGAAGGATGTTGTCTTTCAAGTAGTTCCGGATCTCCGAGATCCATGCATCGGAACTGACTTGAGCATTTGAGTCTTGTGTGCTGGGTTGCTCGGAGCTTCCGGCAGCACCTACGACCCTTGATGGCTGCCATGGTAACAGGGCCATCGGGACCGTCAGCTTCGGGATGCTGATCTCGCCCCCTTCGTTCAGTTCGGCAGGCTGAACTGTGGGTTTTGACAACCTCCGGACAAAGGTTCCGTCAGGAGCCGGAGCTCCGGTTGACGCCTTGGTCGAGAGTTCGTCAGCTTCAGCGTTGTGAGCACGCTGAACATGGTGAAGGTCTAGGACTTCGAAGTCCTTCTGAAGCCTCTGGACTTCAAGGAGATAAGCAGCCAGCTGGAGATTATTGCAGGAGCATTCACCCTTCACCTGTTTGATGACAAGTTGTGAATCTCCTTTGACCAGCAACTGCTTGACACCATATGATAGTGCCACCTTTAATCCATAGATGAGTGCTTCGTACTCCGCCATGTTGTTGGTTGCCTTGAAGTCAAGGTGCACCATGTATTTCACCTTCTCCCCGGTTGGTGCGAGGAGAAGGATTCCAGCTCCGGCTCCCTGCTTCTGCATGGAGCCGTCGAAGTAAAGGGTCCAGTGAGGCTTAGTGAAGGCTGGAACTTGTGGTTCCGTCTTCTGCTCGCTGGGGCCCTCAAGGTTTAATGGAGAGGGAGTCCATTCTGCCACGAAATCTGCCAACACTTGACTCTTGATTGCTTGTCTTGGAATGAATTCAAGGTCAAATTCAGCCAGTTCCGCTGCCCACTTTGCAATATTCCAAGTTGAATTGGGATTATGCAGGATCGCTCGAAGTGGATATGAGGTTACCACCGAGACTTTGTGACCTTGGAAATAGTGTCGAAGCTTCCTTGAGGCAATAAGAACTGCATAAAGCAGCTTATGCACCTCTAGGTATCGAGTCTTAGCATCATGTAACACTTCACTGATGAAGTATACCGGGCGTTGAATGGTCCGGACCTTCCCGGAGGGGTCCAGAGCTTCCTCTTCATTGATCCGGACCCTCTCGGAGGGGTCCGGACTATCTTCGAGGACCTCCGGGTTCTGGGTAGAAGAACCCGGAGCTTCTTCAGGAATGACCTGGATCCTCTCGGAGGAATCAGGGTCCTCTGAAGTGGCTTCTTGTGGGTTCAAGTCTGGGAGCTGGGACCCAGACCCGCTTTCAGGAACCTCCGGACCCTCCCGAAGGGGTCTGGATTCCTGAGTATTGGGTAGTTCCGGTCTCTCCGCAACCAGAACCATACTGACGACTTCGTCAGCAGCTGAAATGTAAAGCAATAAAGGCTCACCGGGGTTCGGAGCTACCAAGACTGGTAGGGTGGTAGGAACTGTTTCAGCTCCTGGAATGCCTTTTCTGCTTCTTCAGACCATTGGAATGGTCCGGACTTCCTCAGTAACTTGAAGAAGGGAAGTGCCCTTTCCGCCAGTCTTGAAATGAACCGGCTGAGGGCTGCTAGACATCCAGTTAATTTTTGGACGTCTTTGATGCGGGTTGGTGGCCGCATGTCTTCAATGGCTTTTATCTTCGCCGGATTAGCCTCTATGCCCCGGTGACTTACCAGGAAACCAAGAAGCTTTCCGGAACTAACCCCGAAGACGCACTTGTCTGGGCTTAGCTTCGTGCGGGTGGCCCGCAGCTTATCGAAGACAGCCTGCAAGGTGTCCAAGAGGGATTCCTTGTTTTTGACTTTGACCACAATGTCATCGACATACACTTCCACTATGTCTCTGATGAGTTCTTCGAAAGTTTTGTACATAGCTCGTACAAAAGTTGAAGCTGCATTCTTGAGACCAAAAGGCATGGCTGTGTAACAATACAATCCATCCACTGTGATGAATGAAGTATGTTCTTCATCTTCCCTAGACATCCTGATTTGATGATATCCAGAATATGCGTCTAGAAAACACAGTAACTCGCACCCGGAGGTGGAATCCACTATCTGATCTATTCTAGGTAGTGGGAATGGATCTTTTGGACATGCCTTATTCAGTGTGGTGTAGTCGCTGGAGGAGAGCACGCGCTGCATGGAGCGCGTGTTCTGGGTTGTCACGACTTGCCGGCGCAGAATGTGACGCCGGTGCACCATCATGTCGTCCAGCATGTCTTGCCGGAGAAGATGGTGGTGGTGGGAGTGTGACTCCTGCTGGAACTGAGGCTCCTGCCGGTGGCTGCATGTTGGAGGGATTGCCTCCGACAGCCTGAGCAGCAGGTTGCCCGTTGGATGATCCAGCCGCAGAATTCACCATTCTTGAAGATCTCAGGCGCCCCCCTTCCTGGCGCGCCAACTGTCGACTGTTGGAGTCGGCAGATCTCCTGACACTGTGGAACTGTTGGAGGAGTTTGTAGTTCGGTGTGGGCGCGCGGAGATCCAAGAAGGTGAATCACGATTGGACTCGAGTGACACGGTGGTTTACGTGGTTCGGGGCGCCTGAGCGTAATACCCTACTCCACGGGTGTGTGTATGTTGTATTAACTTGTGAGCTTCAGTGTGTTCGAGAGTCCTCCCCTCGTGTATCGTCGGTTTGTCCTTTTATAGCACAAGGACAAACCGTTACAAGTCAGCCTGGCCCGACATGTGGCCCTGGCGGTTACTAGTATTGATACACGAGATTAATTGTTTTTAATAACCCTGTAACGGTTCCGACAGTGCCATTACAGGTGTTAAGATCGTCCTGATTAAGTATCATTAATGTGGAATTAATGATAATTAATCGGGTCTTGAAGTCCGCGGTTGTCCTTTGAAGATCCGGTGCCGTTACAACGTCTTTCGGAGGTTTGAAGTGGCCAGCTCCGACGTATGGACACGTGGCAGCTCCGGAGCTTGCTTGGGGGAAGCGGGAAGCTCCGGGGTGGCCTGGCACGTGTCAGGTCCGGAGCTTCTCTCGGTCAGGGGTTACCTCCGGAGGTGCCGCTTCAGTACCTAGCCCGGAGCTTCACCCTTGCGGGTAATAGCTCTGGTCTGACGGTACACGTGGCAACCTAGGGGCTAACCATGTTGGAGAAGCGGGTCCGGTTACGTCTGGCAAGTGGGCCCCCGAGGGTCTTCAATTTGAGTAGATGTCCTTCCCTTGAGATCTTTGTAACCTCAGGGGGTGTATGGTTTTTAGGGTACCGACAGCATTAGTAGCACATTATGACTTAGAATTGCATTAAATGGATGTAAAGATGACGTTCCTCAATGGGGATCTTTATGAGGACGTCTACATGGCTCAACCAAAGGGTTTTGTCATTGAGGGTAAGGAACACATGGGGTGCCACTTGAAGAAGTCTATTTATGGACTTAAGCAAGCTTCAAGGCAATGGTACCTGAAGTTCGATGAGACGATAAGAAAGTTTGGGTTTAAGGAGAATGAGGAGGATAACTGCATTTATGCTAAGTTTAAGAATGGGAAATTTATTTTCCTTATATTATACGTAGATGACATACTACTGGCAAGTAGTGATGTCAACCTACTCTTAGAAACTAAGAAGTGTTTGTCCTCAAATTTTGAGATGAAGGATTTAGGTGAAGCTTCCTATGTCCTAGGAATTGAGATTCACCGAGATCGAAGAAAGGGGGTATTAGGATTATCTCAGAAGGCATACTTAGAAAGCGTACTCAGAAAGTACAGTATGCAAGGTTGTAAGCCCTCGCGTGTCCCAGTAGTTAAGGGTGACAAATTTTCACAATCACAGTCACCTAAGAACCAGTATGAGGTTGATCAGATGAGAGGAATTTCGTATGCTTCTGCTGTCAGAAGCTTAATGTATGCTCAAACATGTACACGCCCTGACTTAGCTTTCGTGACTGGGATGCTTGGCAGATATCAAAGTAATACAGGCTTAGACCACTGGAAAGCACTTAAGAAGGCTCTAAGATATATTCAGGGTACTAAGAACCTCATGTTAAAGTATAGTAAGTCAGACTCATTAGAAATAGTGGGTTACTCAGATTCAGATTACGCGGGTTGTGTGGATACTAAGAAATCCACGTCATGCTATATATTCACCCTCGCGAATGGAGCTATATCGTGGAGAAGCTCCAAGCAAGTCATAACTGCATCGTCCACAATGTATGCTGAGTTCATAGCTTGTTATGAGGCCACTGGACAGGCATCTTGGCTTAAGAAATTTGTTCCCGGTCTAAGAGTGGTAGACAACATTCATAAACCACTTAAGTTATACTGCGATAATGAGCCAACAGTGACATACTCTCACAACAACAAGTCGAGTGGTGCTGCCAAACACATCGACATTAAGTATTATGTTGTTAAAGAGAGAATCCAGGATAATTCAATTAGTCTCGAGCATATAAGAACTAATAAAATGCTTGCGGATCCGCTAACCAAGGGTCTCCCTCCCAATGTGTTCAGAGAACACGTAGCCGGCATGGGATTAGGGGAGAGCCTGTGAAACAAATCCTGGATACTAAGGGGACACCTAAGCATAAGGTTATTTCTAATTGTGAGACATATTGTGGTCTTCGAGTCGAACAGTACGTAAATGGCTGTTTCTTATGCGTCGTGCTCCTTATGTCAAAGCAAGAAGAAATATACATAAGTTTAGTGATTTAGATTAAGAATAAGTTGAGTAAGGAATAAGTTGTCCCGAGATCAAGGGGGAGAATGTTGGGTTGATCCCGGTTCAACAGGTCACCCGTTAGACCCCACGGGTCCATCCCATTAGAAGCGGACATGGGGCAACAACCCACGCCACATCCTCAGCCCTTACGCGCGATACTCTCAGGGGGGGTGCAACAGACTCGGTTCCATTGGCGCCCCCCCCCCCCCCCCACACCGTACGCGCTATAAGACTAAGGGGGCCCTCAGGGGCCAAAGGCATCCGTGTGCCAAAGTGCTCCCGAGGCCCCCGCCATAACCAAACCAATTGTTGATCGCCACAGTCTGGGAAATCACCGCTGCCTGCCATCACCGACTACTGCACTTGAGCCCAATAGCGTCAAGTGCCCCCTCTGAAGTTAAACGCCGCCTCTCACTTGATCCCCTAATCTCAATTTGTAGATCAATTGCTAGATTGATTGATTGTTTAGGCGGCTAGGAGCCTTGTTCATATTGATTAAACCTAAGACCTTTCCGGTTAGATGTTGATAGCATTGATCCTAAGGGTAATCAGAATCTACAGATTGGTTTGACTGTGATCAACTTTAAAAATAAACTTGTCATAAGATGGAGAGACTAACTCCGCGTTACAAAGAAGGATTGCATTATGACCAAGAATTAACGCATAGGAGGTGATTGTCAAAGAGACGAGTGAGGTAACCTTTTTCCATACACAAAATTTGCACCTGCCGTTGATATGCGCAAACGCTAATAGACAAAAAAACTAGCTAAATCAATAACATAACCACAGGAGTACATCACGTATCATTGCATTGTAGTAGTACTCTCTTTATTCTAAAATACTTATCACTCACTCTAAAAAATATTTATCACTCACTAGTTCATTTTTGAACTAAAAGTGACAAGTATTTAAGATGGGTATAATTATTTCAGATGTTGCCAGTCGGTGCATTCGATTAACGAAATCTGAACGGTTGGTTTTTTTTTTAAATTTTGGTTGTTTATGAATGAAAATTGAAGAAAGACACGAGAGAAAAACCAGCCTCCATGTTGAACGAAAACTTTACCAACCGAAAACTTCGATTTGGTTTTCATATAAGCTGAAACAACCAAACTTCGTTACAGACCTTAGATTTTCAGTAGCATGTTGCTGCTAGGCTTATATCTGGCCAATGAGCTGTGTCACTACTACAAAATGTATTTTTGCAGGCGCTACAAAATTTTTTTACAGGTGGACTGTAAAGAAATCCGCCTGTGCTGTAAAATGCTTCAAAAACCGCTTGTGATAATCACATATTACAGGCGGTTTATAACTAAAAACCGTTTGTAAAAAAATAGTATATCACATGCGGTTGGTGGTACAAACCGCCTGTAATAATGCACAATATCACAGGCGGTTGGTGACACAAACCGCCTGCGAAAATACTACCGAAGCCCATTCAGCTCCTCAACCAATCAGCGCTCTTCACTCAGATCCACACATCATTGTTTGTCTGTCTCCCTCCTCAGTAATACTCCACCCACCCGTCTCCTTCCCAAACCAGCAGAGTCCAAATTCCCCAATCTCTCTCAACTTCAAGGTCCGCCTCCCTACATGCGCCTCCACCTTCGCCCCGACCCTACCAAGAATCGCCGCTCCCGCTAGTGTCAGAGGCAGGCCGTCGCCACAGCGGTAGGGGCAGCAGTCGTGTCCTCCTCCGGTGGCCAGCCAGACTGGCGGACGGACGGACGGGGAGGACGGGAGCCTACTGACGCAACCGTCGACAACTTCAACAAGCCCATAGCTACAACGGGTACAACAGCAAGGACTCGAGACTCATCGTTCAGGTTCGTTCGCCTAGGTTCCAGAACATTAGCCTCCCCGATTGAAGCAACTGGATCTGACCCACAACCCGTTTGCCCGCGCAGGTACTCGGGGAGAGGAACAGCGGCGGCCGCTGGAGCATGGAGGTCGCGACATCAGCAAGTAGACGTCCTGATCGGCGAACAAGGTGTTGACATCAAGCCGTCGGCCAACACGCTGACACACAACAAGGAGTTGTCCCTGTAGGAGAAGCTGTACCCATACGTAAGCCCTCAAAAATCTGAGTACACACCGTCGATGATTGCCTCAACAGTCTGCTCTGAAGTCTGAAGAACAACATGCTCCTCTGCTCTCAACAAACTCTAAGGCCCTGCTAGTGGCAGCTGTTGTATTAGTCGTAATAGAACTTCAGCTTGTGCTTCCAAATTCAGTTTCATGGTCTGTACTTTGTATTCTATGGTCAATAATGTTTCAATTTTACAGATTCCAGTGTAACCATCTGGTCTATAATGTATTGCATGGTCAATCATTTTTTTATATGTTGCAATGTTTCTTCGTAGCCCCCAACAGTGCATGTTGTCAGTCACGAATACAGTGCACCGCCTGTGATAATACTATGCATGCTCAGTTCCTTATTTTTACAGGCGGTTTTTAATTAAAAACCGTCTGTGAAAATGATTTTTACAGACGGTTTGTACTTAAAAACCGTCTGAGAAAATGATTTTTACAGGCGGTTTGTAATTAAAAACCGCCTGTGATAATGTATTTTTACAGGCGGATTTTAATTAAAAACTGCCTGTGATAATGCATTTTTACAGGCGGATTTTGTTGCCGCCTGTGATAATCGCCTATTTTCACAGGCTCTCTGTTACAGGCGGTTTTTAAATCCGCCAGTGATAATATGTTTAGAGCCGTTTGTAAAAATGTTTTTTGTAGTAGTGTGTCGAATCGGTCGGACTCGGACTTCACAGGAATGGAGCAAAGAAATATCGGTTTTATAGCTATCGGTAAGCTACTGTAATCGATGGCTATACTCTACAAATATCGGCCTACCGACGGTCATAGCCGTCGACTCTTGCTCGACATTCTTATAGCTTTACATTCGTCGGTCCCGACGAGTTTAGACATTTAAAGCCATCGGGCACCCGAACCCGACGTCTTTAATTTAAAAACGAACTATGACTCGGGCACTAGAAACCGACGGCTATAACACCCCATAAAGACGTCGGCCTACTTCCCGACGCTTTAATGTAACCCGTCTTTTTACACCGCCAGCCTTTTACCCAGACAAAACGGTTTTTTTATTCCTACCAACACAGCACCAACTGCGAACATGAGCCCCAAATCTCTATTCACAAAGATACACAGAATGAACACAAGATGCACAAGATTAACACAACCACGAACATAGCTCCAAATCAGTAACAAAAGTATGAACATAAAACAAGAGTATTAATGGCATGTCTCTCAATAAACAATCTCTATTCACAAAGAACAAACGCTTCAGATCTCAATAATGAACACGTCGGTATCCGCCGTGGTAGCCGCCACGATAGCACGCGGCGCTGGGCGTGAGAGGCATCCGAGTAGCTTCCACGGTCGTCGGAGCAGGGCGGGAGTGACATCACCTCCGGTCCGAAACGGACGACGCCGGGACGGGCGTGAAAGTTGCCTAGAGGGGGGGGTGAATAGGCTAATCGACTGAAATGACTCAAAAAAACAAAATCAGCACTTGGGGGGCGGACTAGTCCGGTCCACCTGTAGGGAAAAACTAAAAGGGGTTTCTAACAAGTTTTAGTTGGATTTTTGTGATGCGAGATGTGTTAGAATGATTTAGTGAACCTTAACAAGTTATAGAGCAAGTATGAAGCTAAGGATCACAGTGAAATGAAAATGATGAAAGAAGAGCGATAAAGCTAACCCTAGAAGCAATATGCAATAAATGAAAGCGAAGTACACAAGGGACACAATGATTTTATCCCGAGGTTCGATCCCACACAGGAATCTACGTCCCCGTTGAGGAGTCCACGAAGGACCGGGTTCAACAACCCTTCCCTCACCGAGTTTGTCACTAGGGCCAAACCGGTTCTCCACTATCACAAGGGTGAATACAAGATTCGTTAGGGCTTCTCACAATCTAAGGCTCCCACCACAAATATGATCACAAATCACAAAGAACAACTCAAGCCACAGATCACAAAGATTTGACAAGTGCAAGAGATCAAACCGAGAGCCAAGAGCGGTGTTCTTCCTCTTCTTCACCTCATCAAACCCTAATCCACACAAGAATTAGTTTTAGAGGGAGAGTAGGCAAGAAGGAGGCTTTTAAAGGCTCAATGTTTGCTGTGGCGGCGCTAGGGTTTCAAGATTGTTCAAATGAACGCGGGGATCCTCTATTTATAGAGGATCCAGGCCCATACTGCTGACCTCAGCAGATGGGCGGACTAGTCCAGCTTGTGGCCCGGACTAGTTCGGCCTTTGGGACCACTGACGTCCCTGACAACTACCACTCTGCGCGGTAATCGTCACGCTACCCACCAAAATCAAATTCAAACGGTCACTTCATAACGGACTAGTCCGGTCCAAACCGGACTAGTCCGATCTCACACATAACCTTTTGTTCCGTGTGAAAACGGACTAGTCTGAAGACCACGGACTAGTCCGACCTCCCAGACTTAGTCGCTGAAGTACCCAAATTTTACCAAACCGGACTAGTCCGGCCTCCAGAGCAGACTAGTCCGATCTCAGTCAGGACCTCTTGGTCCGGACTAAAACGGACAAGTCCGGGGTTTTGGGACTTAGTCCTGAAAACCAACTCCATTGACTAACCCGGACTAGTCCGTACCACTACAAACTAGTCTGAAGTCAGTCAGACCTTTCTGGTCCGCCTGAAAATGGACTAGGCCGGCCAGGAGCGGACTAGTCCGGCCCACAACACGGACTAGTCTGGCCTCTCCTGACAGACCACTCTAACACTCTTCTCTCAATGGGTTTTGATCTCTAAACCGCTTTGAGCTCCCAACTTGATCTCAATGCACTTTACACACACATCTTCATACATATACGGCTAGTCTAAACTCGACACGCTAGAAACCCTAGTTTCTTCTTTTTGAGTCGACACCACCGTTTTCATCCATTTCCTTTTTGAGGGTTTGTGATTCCACTTGAGTCCACACCTGTGCTTAAGATCACTGAGCTCATTAGTTACTTAATTGTCGTCATCAATCATCCAAAACTCACGGGGATCCTAGATGCACTTTCAATCTTCCCCTTTTTGGTGATTGATGACAACACATCAAGTCTTCAACATAAAAGAGTATAAAATTTGGTTTTCATAACGTGCAGGTGTATGAGTGACTCCCCCTCAATAAATGCATCATGAAAAGAAGATTGAGGAAGTCCTTCATACACACACGCGTTATGGTGGGGTGCCTACGTGTTGTGCTCAACATTTGTGACAAGACATATTAAATATGAATATGATCGAAAAATAGACATTCAAAGCGTCATATTGATATTAAACAATCAAAACATAGTATTGCACAAATTTAAACATTCGAATGACATAAATATTACATTAAGGAGTGCAATATGTCCAAGAATCAAACAAAATAAAGTGCTACCCCCTCTAACTCTCCCCCTTTGGCATCAAGACACCAAAAAGGAAAAGAAGAGGGGAACTATGAGGCCTATCAACTAGTCATTGTCCTCCTCGTCGTCCGCCGCCTCGTCACTCTCCGAGGCCTTTGGATCCTCATAGTACTCGTTGTCGTCGTCGGAGATCCTTGCCGAGGGATCCGCCCGGGAAGAGCTCCCGTCCTCATGGAACTGGGCGAGCTCGTTGGCGATGAAGTTGGGGAACAGAGTGATATCGCCATCGCTTTCCTCCGGAGGAGACATAGGGACCTCAACCTTGTCGCACACAGCCTTGAGGTACTTCTCTTGACGCTTGTGCGCCCGCTGATTGCAGACTTCTTGCTTTCGGCAGGAGGTGAAGATGGCCTTGAAGCACTTGAAGAAAGCGCTCATTGGCTGAGGCAGAGGCGGAGATGGAGGTGCCACGGGGCGAGGTGCTGGCATCCCCGGATGGGAAGGAGGCTCGACATTCTTCCGGCGAGCTGGCTCCAGTATGGATGGAGGCATCTGAGGACGGAGGGGCTGATGAGTTGTATCCTTGGCAAACACAAGTCCTGACACCTTCTCGATGAAACACATGATGTAGGGTGCATACCCACATGCACAGTTCGGAGTGTGTGAGATGTTGAAGATGTCATCAAAGATGTAGTCCACAAGGTTGAACATCTCATCTCCATCAATCAACAACAGAAGGTGCCTCAGATTGCCCTGTATGATCCTGGCATCACCCTATTTAGGAGCCACGGTCCTCCGCAGGATTCTGTTCAGGATGTTGTAGAAGGGCTTGATGTTCCTTGCAAGCCCAACCTCATAGGGGACATGACTAGGATACCTATAAGCCAACTCATCCCTGTCCACTGCGTTGATATTCGAGATAATGATCTCGTGGTCCAGGTGGTGCTCAAGTCTTAGAGCCTTAGCAAACTCTTCAAATGTGGTAGAGTACTGCTCACCATTTGTCATCCATGTGATGGCTCGGTTTCCATGAGGGTGAAAGTAGACAGTTGTGTAAAACTGCACAATCACCTCCACGTTCTAGTCATACTTGAAATCGAGAATGTCTTTGATGCCATGGCGCTCAACAGCTTCAATCACTTCATCAAAGGCCACATTCTTCTTCCTGGCCATGTATTCCCAATCGACCCATTGAGCTTGGATCACAGGGGTCTTCATGGCTTGGTAGACTGAGCGATAGTAATCGCAATGAAAATCACACCAAAACTGTGGATCGGCGGTGTGCTTCTCATAGTCATACACCCTGTCAGTCCTTAGCCTTCGGGCCTCCTTAGCTCCTTTTCCCTTAAGATATTAGCTGCCAGGTTGGGCTGCCTGTTCAGGTTGCGAGCCGGAGAGTGCATCTTTAGGGGGCCAATGGGTTTGGCCTGCCCCTTCTCCTTTATGACCACGCGTTTGGCCTTCTTAGCAGGAAAATTCACAGAGGGCTTCTTTTTCTTGGGCTCTACAGGAGCCGGATCCTTGCCCTTCTTTGGATCTCTCTCGATCCGGCGTTCAGCAAACTCACTGTGGGCTTGCTCCTTGGCCCTTTCTTGCTCTCCAACTATCACTAGCTTCTTCCGCTTAGAGACTTGTGCTGCGGCAGCCTGAGAGTTGTTTGGTTCTCGCTCCTCTCGCTTCTTCTTTCGGAGCTCCTTGCGGGACTCCTCCATGGCACGAGCCATTGCATCATCCTCATTGTAGGCCGTAGTTGCGGCCTTAGATGCCGCGAGAGCTTTCTGTTGCTTGGCTGCTTTTTCTCTCTCTCGCTGCTCAAGGTGCTTCTTAGCAGTCTCAACCTCTGCTCGTGCCCGTTCTTCACCAAGGTGAAGCTGCTTAGCCTCCCACTCAGGGTCAGTGGGAGGAGAAACAGATCGGCGAGGAGCTGCCATTGCTGCTGAAACAGGAAGTAGGCATAGGATAGAAGGTCAAGAAAGTGGAATATTGTGAAAGAAATCACGAGAAACAGGCAAAGTTAGAGTTCGTCCTCTGTAAACCGGACTTGTCCGCCTGGCACCGGACTAGTCCGAGTTACACAGGATGAACCCCAACCCTAACGGTTTTTCGAGAAATCTTTGAAACAAGTCGCAATACTCCTAGGCTATGATCACAAGGGTACTAGAAACAACTTTAATGAAGAGGCACCTATCAAAAACTCTAAGAATCAAGAATGAGAAAGGTTTTTGAAAGGAGAGGAATACCTCTTCAAATCTTGATAGATCGACAAGATCGGGGATGGATCGCGCCGGGAATGATTGGGAAAAGTCTCCCTCGCCTCCAAAGGGTACAATGCACGGATTGGAATCGGTTTTTGGTGGAGAAAATTGAAAATCGCCAAAAAGAGGAGATTTTCATGCGTGAGGAAGAGAGAGAGGCAAGTGAGAGGGAGAGGAGGGGTCGGGCCGCCTCCTGGGGATTTAAGTCCTCAGGGGCTGGACTAGTCCGGTATAGGGCCGGACTAGTCTGGTCTGCGGACCAGACCCGGACCAGTCTGGATCCGGACTTGTTCGGCCATAGGGCGGACTAGTCCGGTCCTAAAAGGCTGAAAACATATATATTTGAGTTTTAGTCACTATGGTTGATCCTTTTGGACATATTACCACAACAAAACTTTATGAATATGGTTAGTAAGCAATCAACAATCAAACTATGACCATAACTCACAAAGTCAATAGTTTTTCAAATATTTTGGAGAAAATCGAGATAGAGATGAATTTTTCAAACACATACGTTCTTTTGAATAAGGTGCAAGTAAACATTCAGATGTGCAAGTTTCAAGCCACATTTCGAGAATCTAAGATATTGAGCTCACTCCTAAGCTCACAAAAACGCTTCTAATCTAGGGGCTTGGTGAATATATCGGCTAGTTGGTTCTCGGTTCTCATGAAAAATCACTATATCCCGCTTCAAGGAATGATCTCTCAAGAAGTGGTGTCTAATATCGATGTGCTTTGTCCTCGAATGCACAACCGGATTATAGGCTATTTTGATGGTGCTCTCATTGTCACATAGGAGTGGAATATGGCGCAAGTTTATACCATAATCCCTTAGAGTTTGTCGCATCCAAAGAAGTTGTGCACAACAACTTCCGGCTGCGACATACTCCGCTTCGGCTGTGGAAAGAGCAATGGAGTTTTGTTTCTTGGAGGACCAAGACACTAAGGATCTACCCAAGAATTGACATGTCCTGGATGTGCTCTTTCTATCAACTTTGCACCCCGCATAATCCGCATCGGAGTATCCAATAAGGTTAAACTTGGATCCTTTGGGGTACCAAAGTCTAGGCTAGGTGTGTGAACTAAATATATAAGAATTCTCTTAACGGCAGTCAAATGACACATCTTAGGTGCAGCTTGAAAACGTGCACATATACACACACTAAGCATAATATCCGGTCTAGATGCACAAGATATAACAAAGAACCAATCATAGAACGATATACCTTTTGGTCTACACTTGGACCATCTTCGTTGAGGTCTAGATGTCCATTAGTCGCCATTGGAGTTGTGATGGGTTTGGCCTTGTCCATGTCAAACTTCATTAATATGTCTTGAGTGTACTTTGTTTGACTTATGAACGTGCCTTCTTTGAGTTGCTTGACTTAGAAACCTAAAAAGAACTTCAACTCCCCCATCATGGACATCTCAAATCTCTCTGTCATTATCTTAGAAAACTCATCACAAAACACTTTGTTAGTAGAACCAAATATGATGTCATCGACATATATTTGGCACACAAAGAGATCACCATTAAAGTGCTTTGTAAAGAGATTATAGTCAGCTTTTCCTATCTTAAAACCATTTTGAATCAAAAAGTCTCTAAGGCACTCGTACCAAGCTCTAAGAGCTTGTTTGTGGCCATAAAGAGCCTTACGTAATTTGAAGACATGGTTTGGGAAGTCTTGGTCTTCAAAACCCGACGGTTGCTCCACATAGACTCCCTCCTTGATTGGACCATTTAGGAACGCACTCTTGACGTCCATTTGGTAGAGCTTAAAATCATGGTGAGTAGCGAAGGCAAGTAATATACGAATCGACTCTAGCCTAGCTACGGGTGCAAAGGTTTCATCAAAATCCAAACCTTCAACTTGTGAGTACCCCTTGGCCACAAGTCGTACTTTGTTCCTTGTCACCACGCCATGCTCATCTTGCTTGTTGCGGAACACCCACTTGGTGGCCATAACATTTGCTTGTGGAAGCTTGACAAGCTCCCAAACTTTGTTCCTCTCAAAGTTGTTGAGCTCCTCTTGCATGGACACCACCCAATCCGGGTCTCTCAATGCGTCTTCAACCTTATGAGGCTCCAAAGAAGAGACAAAGGAGTAATGTTCACAAAAGTTAGCAACACGAGAACGAGTGGTTACCCCCTTTTTAATGTCTCCTAAGATGTTGTCAACTGGGTGATCCCGTTGAACACTTTGATGCACACGACGATGTGGAGGTTGAACTCTTGAGTCATCATTTTCCTCTTCTTCTTCTTGGTCTCCCCCTTGATTTATGCTTACCTCTTGACCTTCATATTCTTGATCATGTTGAGGTGCCACTTATCCATCTTCAACTTGGTCACGTGGGGGATGACTTGCATCATCTTGTGGTTGGTCACTTGAGTTTTCAGGTTGTTCTTGTGGACGACATCTCCAAGTGCCATCCTCCTAAGAGCTTCTTGTGGAGAGTCTTCTTGATCTAACACACTTTGATCAGCTTGCTCCACTTGGGAGCCATTAGTTTCATCAAACACCACGTCACGTGCTATTTAAACAATCCCGGAGGATTTGTTGAAGACACAGTAGGCGTGGGTGTTTGAATCATAACCAAGCAGGAAACCTTCATTGGAATTTGAAGCGAACTTCAAAGTCCTAGGATTCTTGTTAAAAATATAGCACTTGCTCCCAAAGACACGAAAGTAAGAGACATTGGGTTTCTTACCAACTAGAAGCTCGTAGGGGGTCTTCTTGAGGAGGCGTTGGAGGTACAATCGATTGACGGTGTGGCAAGCAGTGTTAACCGCTTCCGCCCAAAACCGGTTCGATGTCTTGTACTCATCAAGCATCGTCCTGACATCTCAATGAGTGTCCCATTCTTCCGTTCCGCCACCCCATTTTGTTGAGGGGAGTAGGGGGCTGAAAATTCATGTTTGATGCCCTCCTCATTCAAGAACTCTTCCACTTGAGTGTTCTTGAACTCGGTGTCGTTGTCGCTTCTTATTACCTTTATTCTTGAGGTGAACTCATTTTGAGCTCTCCTCAAGAACCTCTTGAGGACACCGTGAGTCTCACTCTTATCATGCAGGAAAAATACCCAAGTGAAACGAGAAAAATCATCAACAATAACAAGACCATATTTGTTACCGCCAATACTAATGTAGGTTATTGGCCCGAAAAGGTCCATGTGTAGCAGTTCCAAAGGCCTTGTCGTCGTCATGATATTCTTGGACGGGTGTTGAGCTCCTACTTGCTTCCCCGCTTGACAAGCGCTACATGACCTATCTTTTTCAAACACAACATCCTTCAGGCCATAGATGTGCTCGCCCTTAAGAAGCTTTTGTAAGTTCTTCATCCCAACATGGGCTAGTCTTCTATGCCAAAGTCATCCCATGTTGGTTTTTTGCCATTAAGCATGTGTCAAGTTGAGCTTCATCCGCGGCAAAATCCACAAGATAAAGCTTTCCCTTGAGCACACCCTGAAAGGCGATTGAGTTATCCCTTCTTCTAAGGACGCTCACACCCTCATTAGCAAAGACACAATTATAACTCTTGTCACATAGTTGTGATATAGACAATAGGTTATAGGCAAAGGAATCAACATGTAAAACATGAGAAAGTGAATGTTGAGGGGAAATAATGATTTTACCGGAGCCAAGGATTTTCCTTCGGCTATTGTCCCCGAAGAAGATCCCTTCACTTGGATCATTGTTTTGCTCATACTCCACGAACATTTTCCTCTCTCCTGTCATGTGGTTGGTGCATCCACTATCAAACACCCATTTCGATCCACTGGAGGAGTATGCCTACAAAACAAGAGTATGCCTTCCTTTTAGGTACCCAAGCGGAGTTGGGTCCTTTGATGTTAGTAGTGAGGCACTTGGGCACCCACACGCAAGGCTTGGGGCTCTTGCGAAGTGGCCCAACATATTTAGCAAAGACTTTGCCATACTTGTTTCTCATTAGAACATAAGATGCATCAAAGTCATGAAAGAGGGTGTGGTTCAGTTTTAGGCATTTTATTGCTAGTTGAAATGTTCTTCCCAATTTTAGTTGGGGATGTGCTTCCCTTGACAAAGACAATCAAGTCTTTGCCACACTTGGAGGTTTTAGCATTTTGCTTTCCGCCTCTAGTATAACCAAGACCATCTTTGACACAGGGAGGTCTTGTGTTGGTGTATGCACTTCGTGCATACGCCACCTTCTCTTTGTCAAAGATGGCACCCTTAGGTGCTTGTTTGCCTTGAGTCAACTTAAGCTCATCCTTTAGTTTAAGGATCAAGTTTGAACATTTGCAAGTGGAGATTGTTTTGGATGCAACCTTTGAGGAGGATGAGCTTTTGGAGGAAGATACTACATTAGTCTTGAGGGACTCAACTTGAGTTTCAAGGATCTTGTTAACTTTTGCCAAGTTGCCAAGTTTTTCCTTGAGCCCAACGGTTGTCTCCTCAAGACTTGAGCACGTTCTCTTGCTTAGAGAAAGTTCATGCTCTAATGCCTTGCTCTTCTCTCTCTCAAGTTCAAGGAGCTCAATGAGCTCTTGACATCTCTCCTTTTCATGGATAAGCATGTCCTCTTGCCTATGTATGAGCTTTTCCTTCTCAAAAATTTCATCTGAGAGCAATTTCATTCTATGGAAAGTGCTCTTACTTATATCCTTAAACATGTGTTCATTTTCACTAGCACTATCAAATTCATCATGAGAGGATATGGAGGAGGATGAGTGAGAAGTAACCTTTCTCCTTCCTTCTTTCGCCATGAGGCAAGTTGGCTTGTGGTCATTGAGGTTGGGGAAAAGCTTGCTTCCCTTGGAGCTCCTTCCGATGGCTATGGTTGCCACCTTCTCCCCGTCTTCAGAGGAGGACTCATCGTTAGAGTCCCATTCCTAGCCCAAGTGAGCTTGACTGGAGGGCCTCTTCTTCTTGAAGTATTTCTTTTCTTGAGGCTTGCCCTCCTTCTTCTTCTTTCCCTCTTCATGTGGGAAATCCACAATGAAGTGCTCGTACTCGCCACAATTATAGCAAGCTCTCTTTGTTTTGGGCTTTGCTTTTTCCTTGCCCTTGCTCTTATGGTTGTATCCTCCTTTCCTTCTCATCATCCTCTTGAACTTGTTGATGAAGAGGGTCTCTTCCTCATTGGTGTCGAGACTCTCCTCATCATCTTCTTTTTGCTCTTTTGAGGAGGATGTTTCTTTGAGTGCAACATCCTTCATCTTCGAGGCGGTGAACCTTTGGAGGTCGTTGTAGAAGAGCGCCTCCTTCTCCATGATCTCGTGGTTGATGATCCTTCCTAGGACCTCCTCCGGGGTCATTTGAGCAAACCCCGGGCTTTCTCGTATCACGGACCAAAGAGAGATGTTTCTAGGCATGAATGCCCAAATCATCCTCTTCACCACCTCGTGGTCCGTCCACTTGGTGCAGCCATAAGATCTACTCTTGATGATGAGCAGCTTTAGGCGGTCGTACATCTCCTGGGGAGATTCACCATCCATAGTGTCAAACCTCCCGAGCTCTCCTTCAATGAGCTCAATCTTTGCCTCCTTCACGACTCGATTGCCTTCATGAGCCGTCTTGAGGGTGCCCCAAATATACTTGGCCACCTCAAGTCTATCTACTCGGTTTAACTCATCTCTTGAGAGAGACGAGATGATCACTCCGGCTGCTTGGGCATTGCGGTGAAGGAACACGACTTGCTCCGGAGTGATGTCTTCCTCATTCTTCGAGATATGCAACCCGGTCAACACAATTTGCCACAATGAAGGGTTGAGTGACACAAGATGGATCTTCATGTTGTGCTTCCACATCCCGTAGTCGGTTCCATCAAATTGGGGAGGCTTGCCCAATGGGATGGAAATATAGTGGTTGTTGGAGACAAGGCGTTCATAGTTGTAGCCTTGTTGGTTGTAGTGGGTCGTGCCACCCGTTGTAGAGGTTGAAGAGTCAATCTTTGGAATCTTCAATTTTTCTCGAAGTTTCGCCTTGAGCTGGCGAGTCTCTTCGTCATTCGTCGATTTGTCTTGGTAGACAAGCATCTCCTCTTGAGTTGCTTCAACCTCATTGGTCGAGACTTCATCATACCCCACTCCGGCCATCTTCTCTCCGAGTTGTTAGACTCTTTGGGAGAGTCCTTGCTCTGGTACCAATTGAAAGTTGCCTAGAGGGGGGGTGAATGGGCTAATCGACCTGAAATGACTCAATAAAACAAAATCAGCACTTGGGGGGCGGACTAGTCCGGTCTAGGGGCGGACTAGTCCGGTCCACCTGCAAGGAAAAACTAAAAGGGGTTTCTAACAAGTTTTAGTTGGATTTTTGTGATGCGAGATGTGTTAGAATGATTTAGTGAACCTTAACAAGTTATAGAGCAAGTATGAAGCTAAGGATCACAGTGAAATGAAAACAATGAACGAAAAGCGGTAAAGCTAACCCTAGAAGCAATATGCAACAAATGAAAGCGAAGTACACAAGGCACACAAGGATTTTATCCCGAGGTTTGATCCCACATAGGAATCTACGTCCCCGTTGAGGAGTCCACGAAGGACTGGGTTCAACAACCCTTCCCTCACCGAGTTTGCGACTAGGGCCAAACCAGTTCTCCACTATCACAAGGGTGAATACAAGATTCGTTGGGGCTTCTCACAATCTGAGGCTCCCACCACAAATATGATCACAAATCACAAAGAACAACTCAAGCCACAGATCACAAAGATTCGACAAGTGCAAGAGATCAAACCGAGAGCCAATAGCGGTGTTCTTCATCTTCTTCATCTCACCAAACCCTAATCCACACAAGAATTAGTTTTAGAGGGAGAGTAGGCAAGAAGGAGACTTTTGAAGGCTCAAAGTTTGCTGTGGCGGCGCTGGGGTTTCAAGATTGTTCAAATGAACCCGGGGATCCTCTATTTATATAGGATCCAAGCCCATACTGCTGACCTCAGCAGATGGGCGGACTAGTCCGGCTTGTGGCCCGGACTAGTCCGGCCTTTGGGACCACTAACGTCCCTGACAACTGCCACTCTGCGCCGTCATGCTACACGCCAAAATCAAATTCAAACGGTCACTTCATAACGGACTAGTCCGGTCCAAACCGGACTAGTCCGATCTCACACAGAACCTTTTGTTCCGTGTTAAAACGGACTAGTCTGGAGACCACGGACTAGTCCGGCCCCCAGGGCGGACTAGTCCGTCCTCCCAGACTTAGTCGCTGAAGTACCCAACTTTTACCAAACCGGACTAGTCCGGTCTCCAGAGCGGACTAGTCCGATCTTAGTCAGGACCTCTTAGTCCGGACTAAAACGGAAAAGTCTGGGGTTTTGGGACTTAGTCACAAAAACCCACTCCATAACTATCCCAGACTAGTCCATCCCACTACGGACTAGTATGAATTCAGTCAGACCTTTCTGGTCCGCTTAAAAACGGACTAGGCCGGCCAGGAGCAGACTAGTGCGGCCCACAACACGGACTAGTCCGACCTCTCCTGCCAGACCACTCTAACACTCTTCTCTCAATGGGTTTTGATCTCTAAACCGCTTTGAGCTCCCAACTTGATCTCAATGCACTTTACGCATACATCTTCATACATATACGGCTAGTATAAACTCGACACGCTAGAAACCCTAGTTTTCTTATTTTTGAGTCGACACCACCATTTTCATCCTTTTCCTTTATGTGCTTAAGATCACTGAGCTCACTAGTTACTTAATTGTTGTCATCAATCATCCAAAACCCACGGGGATCCTAGATGCACTTTCAGGGCGCGAGGGCGGCGGCCGTGGGAGGCATTGCCACAGCCGCGCCGACGGACGGACGGGGAGGGCGATAGATGGACGGACGGAGAGGGTGGCGTTCGTGGGGAGCGTTGTCAGAGCCGCACCGACGAATGGAATGAGAGGGCGGCGAAAGACGACGAAAGCGGGTCCCGCGAAGCCGCTCGTCCCACTGGCAGGAGGGGGCGCGCGTGCGACGAGTGACGTGGAAGCGGCCCCCGAACGACGAGCGGCGGATGACGACGGGCGGCGTGGACCTCCGGCAGAGGCATCGGTGCTGGGTGGCAGCGGCCTTAGGGTTTTGGTGGGCGGCGAGAGATTGGGAAGAAAGAGGGATACGGGGAAAGGAATGACACGCGGCGTGACGAGAATCCCGACCGCGGGATAAAGGACGCCGAGCAAAAGCGGGACCCACTCACATTTTTAAATAAGAGACGAGGAATGCCGGAGAGGCCTCGGGATAAAACAACGCGGAACGCCAGAAACGGGGCCCACTTCCAGCGTTAAAGCCGTCGACCAAATATTGGGAACCGACACTTATAATTTTAAATGTCGGTTCTTGTAGGAGCACCGACGACTTTAATTGTAATCGCCGGTACTGCATTGTTCACCGACACATTTAATTTTACTGGTCGACTGCCTCAAAAGCACCGACGTCTCTAACGTTGTGAACGTGGACCTGTCAGAACCAACGACTTTAAATCGGTTATAATCGACGGCCCCGACGAATGTAGTTCTACCGATACTTCTTTGTCTGATTCCTGTAGTATTAAAAACCTCAGTTTGACACGGATTGAATATGAACCAGGCTGGTCGTACGGACGTGCACCTCGATCCGAGAACCTGGACTCATTTTATGCGTGTTGTGTCGGATCAGGCCGACATAAAACCTTTTTTATTTTAAATACATTAAAAATAGTAAAAAATATTATATGAGTCATGTTGGGTCGAGCCCCCGCGAGCTAAACAGGCCATACCTCCGGGCTAGCCTGATGGGCCTGAGGCCCTAGCACAAGCAAAGTCCATATCAGGCTTCAGGCTAGCCCGATTAACCCAGCCCATTTATCCACTTATAGCTAGGCCCGATCCACAAAAAATCAAAAACAAAAAAAAAATCAATTTCAACATTGTGGTTGTGTGAACCGAGAGCTGGCAGCCGTTGCTATATTGAAGAAGGCCTGTAAATAATTCTATTAGTTCAGTTAAACCTCAAACCTGAATTGAAAACCAAAATCTGTTGCAAAGTACTAGTAACAAGGAGCACAAAGTTTTTTATATAAAAGCAGCAACATGTCAACATACATATTCCCAGATCACATCAAACTACTGGTGCAACGCAACACTACTAGTTTGGATGCCACGCAGGGCAAAAAGGTAGGAGATTATTGCATATTTCGTGCACACGCAAAAGGTCTGAACGGATCATCCACCACAGACCAGTTCAAACATCACAAAATACCAACACCACTGATGATCCCTTGCGATTGATGCAACTATCTCAAGGACCCTTACTCTGTTACTCATCAGGCACGGCCAGCAGCCTGTTTTTTCCCGATGAAGACGTCGGTGAGGACGGTCTTGGACTGCAGGGACGCCTTGAGAATGGCCAAACCCTCTTTGTAGCCGAGCTGCACGGTCTTCTCCTGCAGGACGCCGATGTCACTAACCGCGAAAGTGTTGAGCAGGGTGATGCTGGAGATGGAGGACATGGGCGAGATGGTCAGGTTGTCCATCACCGTATACGTCACGATGCCCTGGACGAACCCTTTTGCTCCCCCGGTTGGGACGTTCTGCACCTGCTGGCCGGAGACGCCGGACGCCGGCGGGGCATACGTCAGTACCGCCGTCATCTGAGAGCCGCAGGACGGACACATCGTACCGCTCACGTCCGTGAAGTAGCTGCGGCAGCCAGACCCAGACCCGAATACAGAGCCGCAATTGTAAAAGGCCTTCGGCTGGCTAACAAACGACGGCCGCGCCGGCAGGCGGAGAAGGGAGCAGTTCGTGGTCCCGTCCGCCGAGGACGCTACAGCAGGGCAGAGGAGTGCGTCCTTGGCCGCACCCTGCTGCACGTACGTAGAGTCCAGCTTCTCGACGCTGGCGTAGAGGTTACCGACAGAGCCAACCATTTCATCCTTGCCGACCAGTTTGACGGCAGTGGCAACGGGGAGGGGGAGGAGGGAGAAAAGGAAGTCGACGACCTCCTTGCTCGCCTCCGCGAACAGCACGCGCTCTGCCTTCCGGTCGATGAGAAGCTTCATGCAAAGCACGGTGTCGGTGGCGGTCGTTGCCATCTTTGGCGAGCTCTGCTAGCTACCTCACTGGCTTTCTTGGTGTGGTTGTGCTAGTAGTTTGGCTAGTGAGACCATGTCACCACCGCGCGGGTATAAATAGAGCATGAACCAGTTTGCCGATCCAGTTACTAGCATAACGTTGGTTGTGACATTGGCAACCATTAAGCCGAACACTGATCGAGATCTCCAGCTGAAGCGTTCTGCATTGATTATCTAAAAAAAGCGTTCTGCATTGGGAACTAACGTAAGTATAGGTCTCACGTAAAAACGCATATGGGCGTGGTCACTGGTCACTTCGTCCTATAGATCCCCAAATGGGTCGGGCCCATTCGGCGGCCCGAGGCACGGCCCGGAAAAACATGGCCCGAGCACTAGCCCGACCCGAAGCGAATAGTCTCGGGCCGGCCCGAGAACGATAATTGGGCCGTGCCTGGGCTGACTTTCTAGCACGTTGGGCCAGCACGAGCCCGACCCGATTTTTGGACTGGCCCAATAATGGCCCGACTCGTCATATAAAAGTCTGTGTTTTCACCAAACCCTAGTCCCTTTCTCTTCCAATCCAAC
This sequence comes from Tuctoria greenei, assembly GCA_036927565.1. NCBI lineage: Eukaryota > Viridiplantae > Streptophyta > Magnoliopsida > Poales > Poaceae > Tuctoria > Tuctoria greenei. The sequence continues at coordinate 224,437,554 of JAYESD010000003.1, forward strand.
AATCCTCTACGTCCCACCCGGCGGCTGCACTCTTCTGGTGTCGCGCTCCGGCCCCGCGCTCGCACGCCGCCCGCCGTCCCCGCGCTCGCGCGCCGCCCGCCGTCCCCGCTCGTGACACCGGCCACGCTCGGCCCCGCGCTCACGCGCCGCCCGCCGTCCGCGCTCGAGCCGCTGCGCTCGCGTCGCCGTCCGCGCTCGCGCCGCCGGCCGGACCCCGCTCTCACGCCGTCAGCGGCCATGTCCGAGCTCGCCCTCCTCCGCCGCCGACGGGCTCGTGCCGTCGTGCCGCCGGGCTGCCGCGTGCCGCCGTGCCGGCACGGCACGAAGCAACCTTCGCCGTGCCGTGCCTGGGCTGACCCTTCGGCACGGCGGAACGGCACGGCACGGCACGGAAGCGGCGCCGTGCCTGGTAGTGCCGGGCCGCTTCGTGCCGGGCCTTACCGTACTCGGGCCGTGCTCGGGCCGGTCGGCCCATCTGGGGATCTATACTTCGTCCCCTTCGTACTTGCTGCACACCTGCTCATGCCAAGCGAGCCCCCTCGCCCCCCGGCGGACGACACATCCCCGACTCCCTCCAACCCTCCGTCGCTCGCCGCCCTTCGCCCGCCGACCGACTTTGAAGCCCCGCCCCCTCTTCTGCCGTTGGCTGGCCTGTCGCCCTCGGCACACAAGCTGGTCGCTCGGTCCCTGCAACCTCCCTTGCCCGCCAGCGCGCCGCCGGCCCTAGCCCCTCCGGCAATTAAACCCCCCGCCTCCACCACCTCCCCCGCCTTTTGCCACCACCTCCCCTGCGCCTCGCCCAGTTCCGCCCCCATCTCCTCGCGCGTCGCCGGCGGCCCTTGCGCCACCCGCTTTTGGCGGTTTCACCATCTCCCCAGGGGTGGCCGCTCCTCCCCTCTCGTCGTCGGCGCTCCCCAGCCTGGGGAACCCCTCCTCTTCCCCGGCGCAACAGCTGTCGCCTGCCTCCGGCTCCCCCAGAAATGGGAGTGGCCCCCACTGCCTGACCGCACTGCCACCCCCCTCCCCTCCTGTCCGGTCACTCCCCTACCCCCCTCGCGGGCAACAGTCTGGCGTCGCGGGTTTTCAGCCAGTCTTAGACCGATTGCACCGGGGACCTGTATGTTGCCCGCGACTGCAAATATAGAGGTCGGAGCGATGCCGTTCGTCCGCACCGGTGACAGGTAGCGACCCTCTATTATTCCGGCGGCTACAGTCGGCCTCCAGGAAAAGAGTTTCTGACACACGCCGCTATGGAGAGAGAGAAAGGGCGGTTGGCTTCGCGCGCTCGATGGAGGGCTCGATTCGCGATGAGGAAGACTACCACGCGATGGCGACGAAAATGGACGCTTGAACGACGACGAGCTTGGTGGCCATGGGCGCGGGGCGAGTGCGGCGTGGCGAGGGTGCTAGCGCAGCGGCGCTCGGCAAGGGGAGACAGCCAACGCAGGGGCGAGAGCGCAACGAAGAAGGAACCGAAACAGCGAGAAAAAAGAACTGGAAACAATTGCTCACCGGTGGACTCGTCCAGCGTGAGGCGGACCCGCCTGCCATCGCGGAGGAGGGCGAGGTTGCTGCTGCCAAAGATTTGGGTGTATCCGTCGTCGAAGCTTGGGAGAGAAATCGGAAGGAGCCGGTGAGGAGAAGTATCGCAAGGGAGAGATGCTCCTGGCGAAGAGAGAAAGACGGGAAAGAGAGAAGGGCCGTGAGGGTGCCGGAAATGTGAGAGATGGATCGGGAAGAGAAAAAAAGAAAAAAAAATGAGAACAAAATATAAGATTGTGAGTTAAGGAGAGGAAAACAAATAAAAACTGAATTTACTGTCTGTTATATTATTTTAGTAACACTAGAAAAATATAAGTAGTTATATGATAAAATAAAAGGAAGTTTAATAAAATGATATAATATAGATGTTAGTTGATATAGAGGTGAACGAGTGCAGAGAATAAAACTGTAAAGGTAAGAATCTTTTAGAGTTGACTGTAAAAGAGGAGAATATTCTTTTTAGAGGTGGATTTTAGAGTTGAATGAGTGCGAACAGTCTTAAATCCGCCTCTGGTTGCCGATGCGCGTTCGTGCGGCCGATTTCACTCCGGAGGGCTGGACTTTAGTCATCCGTCCTTTGCCATTAAGAGGAAGCCACCTGCCATGCCTGAATTCCTCAAAAACCGCTGCTTCCGGTGTCTGGGAAAAGACCATACCGTTGCTGCGCTTTGCCGCGAATCTGTGCGCTGCTGGTCTTGCCTACACCCGGGTCATCGCTCCAATCGCTGCAAAAACCCTCGTGGCCCGGATGGACGTAAGCCAGTCCACCATCGCCTTTTAAACCCCCCACCCAGCATCCTTAGCAGACTCGTCTTTCCACCTTTGCTCGCCTCCAGTACTCCCGTTAATCCTGACCGCTCTTACGCCTCGGTGGTTGCTATGGCGGACCGCAACCCTGCTCACCCCATGATCGGGGCCCCCAGCCGACGCCCTCGTAGCGGATAGGCTGCCATCCTGGCTGACGGTCTCATCACGGCGGAACACCTGCGCCTGTCGCGCAACGCCCTGCTGCTATCCTCTCCGGGGGTGGGGAGACGTAGCCTTGCTTCCCGGTCAGACGTGGTGGAAGCAATACACACCCAGTTGCAAATCCCTCACTGGTCGACAACTGTCTCCGACCACCATCCGGACGAGTTTCTCGTAAGATTCCTCCGCCCAGAGCTACGCAACCAAGCTTTGCAGGCTGGCAACATCAGCACGGGAGGCGGGCAACTGTGGTTTTGCCCGTGGTCTTTCACTCCCTCTAGAGGAGTTGAAGGATGGTACTACAGGGTGAAGATTGTCCTGGAGAACATGCCGCTGCACGCTTGGTTGGCGGGAGGAATTCGCCAGCTACTAGGTGACATCTGCATCTTTGATCACTTCGACAACTCATCTTTCTCGAAGGAGAACACCGCGCTCTGCGGATTCGTTGGGTGGATGCGTGACCCGGACCTGCTGCCTCTTTTCAAGACGGTCACCTTCTTCAGGGGCGGCTCAGGCCGCTCAGGTCGGGATGACGGCCCTCCAGCCAGGCCGACGGGACCACCTTCGGCCCCAGTGGGGGATGTAACGGACGTCATCATTCACTTGGACCACTACATCAACCTTGCCTCGACGGAGCCTTCGTCACCGTCGTCAGGTGATGGGTCGGGGGTGGCCTATCCTCTGTCTCATCCTCCACCCCCACGGGCCAAGCCTCTCCCCGCCGCATCCAGTTCCCATGGCGCAGAGGGGCCCTTGATACCGCTCGTGCACGTCCTCCTACTGGGGCTGCGGCGCCGTGCAACAGGCACCAGGGACGTGACCCCTCTGATAGGGACCATGAGGGCGGGGGTCGCGGTCCCTCCGGGGGAGTTTTTTGTTGCCTCAGGAGCTCCTCCGGCTCCCGACGTCCGAACTCCTCTGCGGCTCACTCCTCCCGCAGTGCTCGTCATGGGGGCCATGTGGGTCGCCGCTCCTCCCAGAGAATGATCTGGGTCATCAAGTCCCAGCCTGGTGGTGCTCAGCCAGATGGCGCTCCCCTCCCGGCCGCCTCGCCGCCGGGTCTGCTGGCTTTAAGTCCCTCCGGGACCCGGCCGGCCTCCCCAAGGAGTCCACCAGCAGCCGCTCAACCTCCAGCAATACCTGAGCCGCTGATCATCCCTACTCAGGAGGTTTTGGCCTTGGCCTCCCAGCCGGTGGAAGCAGGGCTCAACCAGCTGATGCCCGATATCTTCAAAGTGTCGGACCCGGCCTTACTCCGTACCCCTCAGCCAGAGAAGCTTCGTCGTCCCCATCGTGAGCGCCAGGCGGCCACTGAACCCACAAGGCGTAGCACAAGACAGGCCAAACAATAGTCCATCATTCCAGTAGCCCTCAGGGCAACACACCGACTGATCCGCAAACTGGACTTGACTGATCCGGATGGGCACGTGGGAGAGACTGAGTTGCTCAAGTATGCTAACCTCTTCAAGCAGCCCCTCCCACCCAAAGCCATAGAGGCCATTCGGGAGATCACTGGTACACCTAACCTCCAGGAAGAAGCAATGAAGGACTTAGCTAACTTCGAGCTCGCCGCGCAGGTGGCGGCGACCTAAGCTCCTCTAGGGTCTTCAGGCCATCGGGTGCCCTCCTGCCATCCATGTTAGGTCTTCATCGTGTGTTTCAGTTCATGTTGTGGGTCACTGTGGCTAGCTCTAGGGAAGGTCCTGTCTTGGGCTGCAGGGTGGAGGTCCTTCCTTTATGCCCCCGGTTGGAAGGTGTTTTTGTACCGTTTCTATGTTTAAGCTCTCAGTTTATGGATTGGCAGAATGGGCCGTTCTGTTTAGCTTCACAACACCCGCTGCCCCCCACTGTCCAGGCGCAATTCCGTTTCCTCGATGAGTGACAAACCCAAATTGCTCAGTTGGAACGTGCGGGGCCTCAACCAGCCCGCACGGCGCGAAGCAGTAAAACAACTCCTTATGGCAGCGAGGCCGCATATTGCATGTCTCCAAGAAATGAAAATGCAATCGTTCGCCCCTCAAACTGCAGCTGAATTCCTTGGTCCTCACCTCTCGAGGTTCGTGTTCCAGCCGGCCTCAGGAACACGAGGGGGTCAACTAATCGCTTGGGACCCCTCATCCATGGACATTTCTTTAGCAGTGAACCGAGTTTTCAGTTTATCGGTGCAAGTTTACGATAAGGTGGCCAATACACCTTTCACCCTCACGTCGGTATACGGACCAACCAGAGAAGGCCTAAAGCAGCAGTTCATGGATGAAATACTAGCCGGCAAACCCGCCCCCACCCCCCCCCCCCCCCCCCCCAACACACTCCATGGATCTGCATAGGGGACTTCAATCAAATTTTGCAGGCGCGGGATAAGAACAACGGAAACGTCAATAGACAGCAAATGAACGCATTCAGAAGGATGATGGACACGGCCGACTTGATTGAACTCCCCCTCCAAAATAAAAAGTTCACTTGGAGCAATGATAGAAGACACCCAACACTAGTGCGCCTCGACAGGGCGCTGTGCACGGACGAATGGGCCTTGGCTTATCCAGGCTTGATCCTCCAAGCCCTCAACTCCTCCACGTCAGACCACTGCTCCATCGCGCTCATTCCGTTCCAACAACAGATCGTCCGCGCTCGCTTCAAATTCAAAAACTTTTGGCCGAAGATAGTCGGCTTCTCCGATGTTGTTCAAACAGCTTGGGACGAACCAACTCCTGAAGGCTCGGCTATGTCGTCCCTGAACACCAAGTTCAAGAGGGTGGTCGCGGCTTCGAAAAGGTGGAGCAAGAAGTCAATTGGACAGGCGAGAAACCAACTGCATATCTCAAATGAGATCATCCACCGTCTGGACCTCGCCCAAGAGAATCGAGAACTATCGGAAGGGGAGCATAAACTACACAAGGACCTCAAATGTCGTGTTCTCGGACTAGCGGCCATTGAACGATCGTGGAGGCGCCAACAATCTAGGTTGACATGGTTAAAGGACGGCTATGTTTGCACAAAATTCTTCCACATTAAAGCAAATTCTAGAGCAAAAAAGAAGCACATCGCCTACCTAAAGAATGAGTCAGGACAATTGGTATGGACGCGGCAGGAAAAGGCCCAGATCGTGCATGATCACTTCAAACAAATTTTGGGGTCCAGGCAGGACCGGTCCTTAGCAATAAACTGGCAAAGGCTTAATCTTCCAAGGATCGGGAGTGAGGGTCTTGTGAGACCTTTCTGCGAAGAAGAAATTTGGAACGTGATCGTACAGCTGCCAGCAGAGAAAGCACCCGGGCCGGATGGTTTCACGGGCGTCTTCTATAGGAAATGCTGGCCGTTCATCAAAAAAGAGATTATAGAAGCTATGGCTCAGTTTCATGCTCTGAGAACCAACCCCCTACCGAGGCTGAACCGGGCAGAACTGATCCTCTTGCCCAAATCTGAGAACCCAGAGTGCATTGGTGATTTCAGGCCTATCAGGCTTATCCACTCATTCACCAAACTAATATCCAAATGCCTATCGTTGAGACTGCACGGGGAGATAGACTCTCTCGTTTCTTAGGCTCAGAGTGCGTTCATTCGCCGCCGGTGCATACAAGAAAACTTCATATATGTCCAGAACCTGGCAAGACTGCATCATCGCTCCCATAAACCAGTGCTCCTTTTCAAGCTTGACATCTCAAAAGCTTTCGACTCGGTATCATGGGAGCATCTGCTGGAGGTGCTTCATGCGCGCGGTTTTCCACCGCGTTGGGTCAACTGGATCGCCCTGCTCCTATCCAGCGCCAGCTCAAGAGTTCGCCTAAATGGTGAGTTGGACCTGTCCATACAGCATCGGCGCGGCCTTCGGCAGGGGGATCCCTTATCGCCTTACCTCTTCATCATCGTGATCGATACGCTCCATAAGTTGATTCAGCTAGCAACCGAGCAGGGCATCCTCACCGAACTGGAGACCAGACAAGCGCGGCTGCGCACATCTATCTATGCAGATGATGTGGCCATATTTATAAATCCGGTCAAGTCCGAGGTGCAGGCTTTGAGCCACATCCTACACCACTTTGGCGAAGCAACGAGCCTTCATGTGAATCGAGGAAAAAGTTCGATAATAACAATTAGATGCGACAGACTAGACATGGAGGACATCCTCGAACCTTTTAACTGCAACAGAGCGACCTGGCCAATGCAATACCTGGGCTTACCTCTGACCCTCGGCAGGGTTAAAGTCGAACACTTAGTCCACATCCAAGACAGAGCCTTGGCTAAGATGGCGGGCTGGCAAGCAAAACTACTAAGTCTCGCGGGGCGAGTGAATTAGTGCACTCAGTTTTGAGCTCCCTTGCTACCTACACGCTGTCTGCGATAAAAACTCCTAAAAGCTTCATCAAAGGCTTGGACAAAATCAGGCGTCGGTTCCTCTGGTCAGGCACGCAACAGGTAACAGGAGGCTACTGCAAAGTCAACTGGCAAAGAACCTGTCGGCCGTTGGAATACGACGGCCTGGGCATAGTCGACTTGGAGAGGTTCAGCCGGGCCCTGAAGACCCGCTGGCTCTGGGTTGCCTGGAAACACCCAAACCGGCCTTGGGCAAAGCTTGAACTCCCAGTCGACAACACTACTATGGAGCTATTCGCGGCAGCCACCTGTGTGACCATAGGCGACGAACATTCGGCGTCCTTCTGGACCTCCAGCTGGCTGGAGGGACAAAGCCCAGGCGCAATCTCCCCAAAACTCTTCCAAATCAGCAAAGGGAAAAAAAGAGCGTCGCGGAAGCGTTAACTGACCACACGTGGTTGTGGGACTTAAGGTGGAATTTTACTGCAGATCACATACATGACTCCATCAACCTCTGGACTATGATCGAGGAATCACAAATTACATTAAGATCAGAGGTGGTAGATTCGATCACTTGGTGCCTCACCGCCGATGGATGCTATTCTGCACGCTCGGCTTACGCGGTCCAATTCCAGGGCTCAACTTCAACATCCCTCAAGACAGTGCTTTGGTTTTCTTGGGCCCCACCGCGCTGTAAGACCTTTGTCTAGCTTGCCTCTCAAGACCGCCTCTGGACTTCCGACAGACTCCAACGACGAGGCTGGCTCAATAACTATTTTTGCCCCCTTTGTCTCCGAAGCCTAGAGACAATACTTCACTTGCTGACCGAATGTCCATTCTCGAGGCTCATTTGGATATTGGTCAGCAACTGGGTCTCGCAACCGGCTCTTCACCCTGCCTCCTGGTCACAGTTTGCCACGATTGAAGACTGGCTCCGAGGCTTCGCCCATCAGGTGTCTACTGAACAACGTCACAGTATCAGAATGCTAGTCCTCCTGGTCGCATGGTCCCTTTGGCGAGAGCGCAATCACCGCATCTTCCAGTCTACGGAACGATCTTCAGCAGAGATACTTGCAGCCATCAAAGAGGAGGTCCGGTTGTGGAGTTCTGCGGGCTCAAAACAGCTCGCCTTAATCCTGGGAAGGTGATGGAAGTAGACTCAGGATAACTAGCCCTGTGCCACGTGCAAATACTAGTTGTAACCGTCTCCATCATATTTTGCATCTCTGGTGCAAATTCTCTCTGTAACAAAATGCTAGATCTCCTATAATATAACGCCGGCTCGTACCGGTTTTTCGAAAAAAAACACGTGAAAACGCATGCCTACTGTATAGTGACTAGCTAGGAGCTAAACACTGCGTTCATTACTCTTGGCCATGGAATATTTGTAAACCTATAATACTCCCTCCTGTTCCGAATTCTGAGTTCCACAAAAACAAGACCCTTTTGCATTATTTTATTAAATCTGAACTAAAACGCCCCTGCACACACCGAATATAGTCGTCCATTCCCATTCGCCTAGTAGCTGCTTCGCTTCCTGAGCTACTACTGTACGTTTACTCCGTGCAGCGCATGCTGATAACTCCGAGCCGTCGCAGTAACCGCTCGTCGTTTCGTTGCCCGGCTCATCGTTTCCCCCGCAGACGAAACAACCTGCTCACACTAGCTCGTCCAGAAGCCATTGACACGAAGGAGCTTGGAACTGGGCAATGGCGCCGAGGTCGAGTGCGCCGACACCATGGACGAGGAGGAGCGGCGCGACGTCGTGGAAGACCAGCGGGCAGCAGGGGCGGACCCAGGGGGTATGCCGGGTGGGCCCCGGCATACCCTGGGCCAGGGCCAGCCAAAACAGACCGGACGATGATTGGTTCGTTTCTAGCGTTCGTGGTGCGGTAGCGCATAGGGGTGCGTGGCTCATTCTTCCGCTGGACGCAGGGGTGCGCAGGGTCATGCATGAGCATGCAAATGAGCATGCAAATTTCCCTAATCCACCACCTAATCACTATCAGCCTTGGACTATTCTTATTAACCCTGTCACAGATGAGTATTATTTTTTTCTAATCCACACCCTAATCATTATCAATCTTTTGAATAATTATCTGATCACATTTATCAAGCGAGATATTTTCAAAGTGTACAAAGATGAAATAAACCAGCATTCATGTTATTTAAAAAGTGCCAACTAAGAAAGTCAAATGAGTAGTATTGAAATTCTTTCTTATGCGTATATTTTTAAAATATTAAAATTGCATTTAAACTATTTATATTATAATTAATTGAATTTAAGACTTAGAATGTTATTTATTGTTTATGTACTAAATTATGTTATAAATTTTATGATTATTTACTGATTTTTAAAATATTCTTACTGAAGTAGTATATATTATTTTTTCCGCGGCATACCCTATAATAAAATATTAGGTCCGCCACTGGCGGGCAGAGGGCGTGGATCGGAGCTCGACCTCCAGTTTTCCCAGGCGGACCATGCGACGCGCTGGAGGACGACAATGTAACGAAAAAAAAACGCATTCGTTGCAGGAGAGTGCACGACGTCAAGGTTCCAAGCACTCGATGTGTGGTCTTGTTCACATTTGTAAGAGACAATATCAGTCCATCACTTCAATTAATGAAATGAACTAAATGCGTGTTGCAGAAAAGGATCATTGTACTAAGGCGGGGAATTAAAGAACATGAGGTTATTTGTGAAGAGATCAGTGAGCTCACATTTTTTTCATATACAAATTTTTGTGGCCCGAGTTGATGATGCCCGAACATCATAAGGGCTTCGATTTTTAAAAGAATTCGTTTGTACCAGAGTTCACAAACAAAAGGGTAATTATTTTTACCATAATTTATCCTCTTTGGTTGTAATAAATATAATTACATCTGCATTCAATTTTTTTTCGTAATTTACCCTTTTCCCGTAATAAAGACAATATATGTGCATTCATACCAACTAAACTAAGGCTCTGTTTTGGAACCTCAGAGCTAATAGTTAGCTGCTAAAATTAACTATAGAGATTCCAAACAGTCCAGCTAATAACACAACTAATTATTAGCTAACCTCTCAACTAACAATAATCTCATTAGCTGCTCCAACCCAGCTAATTTCAGCTAATTGTTGGCTAAAGCCCATTTTACCCTTGCACTCTCTCATCCCTCCCTCTCCTTAAGGGGTACTACAATCAATTAGTGTATAGAAACAAAATTAGCTCTAGAGGTTTCAAACAGGCACAAACTAATAATTAGCTAGCTAATAATTAGTTGGTACAAGCCAACTAATAAATTATTAGCTAGCTAACAATTAGTCCTAGGGGTTCCAAACAGGGCCTAAATATTATTGATGTTGTTTGGTCGGAACACGGTATTGTAAATGCAAAAACTAAATAACACATAGGAGTGATGATTTGTTGTAGGACGAAACAAAAGCATGCATGGGCACATTCGATCAAAATATATTAAAACTAAAAATGATTTCTTTTAGATAACTTTTTGGATTATAAGACTAAAAAAACTTTTTTCTTAAATGGAATGGAGTATTGACTAGTGCTGAAAAGCTCTCGTACAAGATGAAATCTAGGGAACGATTATAAGACAAGCTTTAACCCTACCATTAACATAACCACAGGATAATATCACGTATCAGTCATACATGTTAAAATAAGTCTTCAGGTTATCTTCAGCGTTCAGATGTTCCTTGAGCTGGTCCAAGGGGAGACCAGCACAGTGTGCGATAATTTGTGCATCCTAGTTGTTAGTTTGTTGAACGTGTGTGCATATGTTGCGTGTGTAAACGTTTCACTACCTGTTGTGGTGAGGCAGTTGTACCAGAGGGCAGCGTCTGTAAACGTTTCACTGCCTATTGTGGTGAGGCAGTTTTACCAGGGCACTATATATAACACTTGAGCGATCATCGTTAGAGATTACCAAGTTTCAGCCAAACACAATCTCATTTATTACATGGTACCCGAGCCAGTGATCCAAATATGAGTGGAATCAACACCACCCTGACAAATTTCAACTCCATCGCTCTGAATTCATCAAGCAGTGTGATGCCTATGCCGTCGGCAAGCCATATGATCACCATCAAGCTCACCAGTGAGAATTTTCTTCTCTGGACAACGTAGTTGTTTCTCTGTCTCAAGAGTCAGAGACTCATGTGATTCATCGATGGGACTACTGCTCAACCGGCAACAACAATCACGGTGACAGATCAGGAGGGGAAGGCTCAGATCATTCCTAATCCTGAATTTGATACCTGGTATCAACAAGACCAGATGGTAATGAGTGTCATTATTTCCTCTCTTTATGAAGGTGTAATGTCACAAATAGTTGGTTGTACTACTGCTCGTGAAACCTGGTGTGTTATAGAACATTCATATGCAGCTAGTTCTCGCGCTCAGGTGATGCAAATCAGAATGCAGTTGGCAACTATTCAGAAAAATAATATGAGTATGACTGAATATTTTCGCAAGGTAAAAAGTCTTGCTGACACCTTAGCCATGATAGGAAAGAAGCTTGTGGTTGATGAGCTTATTGCCTACATGCTGCAAGGTTTAGAAGCTGAATATGATTCTCTTGTGACCAGCATAACTACAAGATCAGATGCAGTAACTATCAATGACTTATACGCTTACATGCTTAGTTATGAATTGCGTGTTGATCGTAACAATAGCAGTTATCAGGCAAACCAAGTTAATAGGTCCTTAGAAGAAATGGAGGCCGAGGCCGTGGAAGATCCTCAGGTGGCCGCAACACTGGTGGACGTGGTCCTGCAGGACGTGGCAATGGACGGGGGTCAGGTTCAGGCCCTGGTTTTCAGAATCAAAGTGGTGCAAAACAACCCTGTCAGATTTGTTTTCGCACTAACCAGGTTGCATCAAGGTGCTATCATCGTTTTGATCAAAATTATGTAGCATATGATGCACGTGTAGCAGCTGCAGCAACCTATAGCAGTGGATATTCAGTGGACCCAAGCTGGGATGCTGATACAGAGGCCACTGATCATATCACTCATGATTTTGAGAGGTTGACAACTAAAGAGAAGTACACTGGAGATGATAGAGTTCAAGTGGCAAATGGTGCAGGTATGTCTATTTTTCATATTGGTGATTCAATTGTTGTTACCTCTCAAACACCTCTGAAACTGAAGAATGTTCTACATGTTCCACAAACAAATCATCATCTGATCTCTATTCATAAATTAGTCTTTCACAAAAATGCTTTTGTTAAATTTCACCCCACTTTCTTCCTTGTTAAGGATCAAGCCACAAAGAACGTTCTTCTTAAGGGCTTTTGCATAAATAGGCTCTATCAATTTCCAAGCCAAGCCTCCAAACAAGCTCTCCACATCAGCGAAGTCTCTGAAGACATATGGCACCAACGATTAGGACATCCTTCTTCTACTGTAACTCGTCATGTTCTAGTTAAAAACAACATGTCCACTGTCTCAAATAAAGTCCACTTGGTGTGTGATGCTTGCCAGCAAGGCAAAGCACATCAGCTTCCTTTTTATTCCTCTGTTCACACCATTTCTAGTCCCTTAGAGGTGGTTCACACATATGTGTGGGGGCCAGCTCTAACCTCTGTAAATGGTTACAAATATTATGTGAGTTTTGTTGATGAATACAACAGATTTACTTGGATTCATTTTCTTAGAAACAAGTCTCATGTAGAGAATATTTTTCTGAAATTTTAGTGTCATGTCGAGAGGCTTATAGGGAAGAAAACACTGACAATACAATCAGACTGGGAAGGAGAGTTTCATCACTGCACAAGTTTTTTGAGAGAGTAGGTATCAAACATCATATATCTAGTCCACATATCCACAGCAAAATGGGTTAGTTGAAAGAAAACATAAGCACATTGTTGAGACTGGGTCGATACTTCTTGCTCAGTCTCATATGCCCATTCGTTTTTGGGATGAAGCATTTCAGACTACTTGTTTCCTCATAAATCGACAGCCTAGCAGAGTCATCAACCTTGACACACCAGTGCATCGTCTCCATGGAGCCCAACCAGACTACAAATTCTTGAAAGCTTTTGGGTGTGCCTACTGGCCAAATTTGAGGTCTTACAATCAAAGAAAATTAAGTTTCAGGTCTAAGCAATGTGTGTTCATAGGATATAGCACTGACCATAAAGCATATAAATGCCTAGACAGGCACACTGGCTGAGTTTATTTGTCAAGAGATGTAATATTTGATGAACAAGTTTTTCCTTTCAAGACATCTCCTATTCAGCAAAAACCTTCCCCTGAACCTTCACATTAGTCCACTATCTTACCCCTGAACACATATTATTCTGAACAATTCCTCACTGACAGAAGTCAGTTAAATGACAGTGAAGGAGCACAATGTTCAGAACTTTCTACACCTTCTCCGAATCTTCAAGAAAATAATCCAAATTCTCCTGAGATAGCAGCAGTTGATTCTCCTTATGATAATAGATTGAATGACCTTACTAATGATGAGCAAGTTCTCTCTCTCTAAATAATAGTGCATGATTACACCAAGAAATGCGTGACGAACACACTACAAGGATTCTGCCCTGTTGCAACAATTGTACTGCAACGAATACTACATCATTGAAGTAAGCTTGATCTTTTGCCATGATTCACTAGTTTGTGGCATTAGGATCTATCGCCACAGAACACAATTGTCGGTACCCTGCATACCGGATACCCTTTAGAACTGCAAAGAGTGCAAATGAACTCCATCTATCTGAGTTGAAGATCCCCGAAGGCTCCACTTGTCGCTCGGAACTGGACCTGCCCCCCTCGTATGGTTAGTTCTAATGCCGCCACGTGTATATAAAACCGGAGCTATATTTCATACATGGGAAATATTCGAACTAGATACCTGTGTGGCACCCCTGGACCTAACCCCCGACAGAGGGAAGCTCCGGTACCGACACATGTACAACATCACCGAACCTACTCGTCCAAGACGGTAAGCTCCGAAGCTGCCACACGTCCAATCACTGGACCTTCAACCTTAACAGGCAGATTGGTGGACCTCCAACGGCTCGGACCTTCAAGGAACATTAAAGACTTCAAGACCTGATTATTTGTCATTAATGCTATCTTAATGACACATGATCGGATGACTCTTAATACCAATAACGTCACCATTAAGGGGCATTACCACACTATTAAGGGGAATTAAACACATTTAACTGTGTATTAGGCATCAGTAACCGCCAGGGCCACATGTCGTGTCAGGCTAATGATGTAACGACCAGCCCTTATAATATAAAAGGACTGGCCGAGCGATACACAGGGAGACTTTTTTTGGGGCCTCTCTCTCACACTAGCGCTCATACGCTCAATACAAAATCAACACACACCCGTGGAGTAGGGTATTACACTCAGACGGCCCGAACCACGTAAATCCTCGTGTCAAATCGCCATCTTGCTCTGAATCTCTGCGCGCCCCAACCGAACTAAGAAACTCTGCGGACTGCCAATGGTAGTACCAGGAAAATTGCCGGAACCAGACTCCAGCAGTTGGCGCGCCAGGTAGGGGTGCACCTGAGATTCAAAGATGGTGAATTCTGCCGCTGGATCGTCCAACAGTAACCTCACTGAGCAACCCGCTGGAGGCAATCCCTCCAACATGCAGCAGCCAGCAGGTGTTGTGGCTCCAGTAGGAGTCATGCCACCACCGCCACCGTCCGCTCCTGTGAATCAAGATGGACAGCGAGATGGGGCATCCGCGTCGATCACTGCATCGGCGAACAACAACCCTGAACACGTGCTTAATGCTGTGCGTGCTCTTCTCCAATGTCCACCGCCTCCAGGAGCACCCCAGGGTGCGATGGAGCAGTGGAGAGCTGATGTGGATCATCTGGTTGCAACAGCAGCCGACCGCATCAGCAATCAAGGTCCTCCCCCCTCAGGGCGGGCCCCATCGCAGCATCGGACCTTGTCGGGTAGACTTGGTCCGCAAGCTTCGCAGCACAGGAGACGTGCTGCATCTCAACAGGTGACGTTGCTACCTTCTGGGGCGCGACGTACTCACACGGTAACAAGGCTTTCGACTCACGACCTCTGGACGGAGCTTGATCGTTGTTACCAGCAACAGGACGGTCGCGTCAACATCGAGCGTGCTTGCGAGAGGCGAGAGGCTCAGGACAGTCCTGCTCCTGAGGGAGTAGGAGGAGGCTGTTCTGCCTTAGCCATGTACCTACGCATGGTCAGATGGCCACAGAAGTTCTGGCCTCACCTGCCGGAGAAATTTGACGGGACTGTCAATCCCGCCGAATTTCTTCAAATCTACTCCACCGCTATCCTTGCGGCTGGAGGCAATGAGGTCGTGATGGCCAATTATTTCCTTGTGGCTTAGATTGGGACTGCCAAGTTTTGGTTCATGAGCCTTCCGCCTGACTCCATCAACAGTTGGGCGGAGTTGTGCCAACAGTTCACCGCCAACTTCGGGAGCTCATACACCCGACCAGGCACGGAACTGGATCTTTTTGCTGTCAAGCAAAAGGGGGAGAGTCCTTGCGATCTTTCATCTAGAGGTTCTCCCAGGTACGAAATACCATTACCTCTATCTCAAGCGCTTCTGTTATTGTAGCATTTAGACAGGGCGTTCTAGACAAGAAAATGCTAGAGAAGCTGGCGACCAAGGAAGTCACCAGCGTCACAGAACTCTTCAGCTTGGCAGACAAGAGTGCCAAGGCTGCGGAGGGCCGTGAAATGCACTCCCAACCACCTCCAGAGGCCAACAAAAAATCCTCCAAGGGTGAAGCCACTACCTCCGGGAGTGGTAAGAAGAAGAAAAAGTCCAACGACAAGAAGAAACCGTCGGTCGGCACACCTACCGCCACTGCTGCCGCAACTCCGAGTGGCCGGGGGCCACACCTCGAGAAACGACCGCGATCGTCGTCTAAAGACGGTGGTAGCTCCAAGATGTGGTGTCCCATACACAAGACGGACAACCACAACCTGGAAAACTGCGGAGAGCTCCAGAACCTCGTCGAGCGCTACAACAAGCGCCGTGAAGAAGCTCCCTTTCGTCAAAGGGAAGGAAAACAAAATGTCGACGAAGCTCCGGCTGAAGAGGAGTTAGGCTTTTAGGACCCTAAAAAGGTCTTGAAGGCTATTTACACCTCCGTTGACGACGACTCCGACGTCTCCGACAGCGAGCGCCGGAAGACCATAAACACCATCTTTGATGGTTCGTGGGACATTACTTCCCGTCGTATCATCAAGACAATGCGGCGGGACATGGCCTCTGTATCTCCCACCTCCAGGGAAGAGCCTCATCGGAAGTGGATGGATACTGCCATCACCTTCGATGCTTCAGACTGCCCTCGGAACATGATCGGAGCTGGCCAACTTCCACTGATGGTATCTCCGACCATCAATAATATCCAGCTCCACCACGTAATGGTGGACGGAGGTTCGGGGCTGAACCTCATAAGCTTTAAAGCCTTCGTCAAGCTTCAACTCCAACCTTCGGATCTTCGCCCCTCTCGACCTTTCTCCGGAGTAGGTCCGGGGGCCATAACTCCACTCGGTGCCATTACTGTCCCAGTGACCTTCGGAACTCGGGAGAATTACAGGACCGAGAAGTTGGTCTTCGACGTGGAACATATCAACTTACCATTTAACGCCATCTTGGGCAGGCCAACTTTGTACAAATTCATGGCTGCTGCTCATTATGGCTACCTGGTGTTGAAGATGCCAACACCCTCAGGCGTTCTCCGGATCCGCGGAGATCGCACCGCCAGATTTACTGCTCTGGAAGAACTCCACACGCTTGCTACAACGCAGAGGGAAGAATCCGGAAAGGAGCAAGCTCCGAAGCCCCCGAGCATTCGTCATCAAGGCTCAACTTTCGCACCTCGTGTGCAACCAAGCGGCGACACTGATATTCACGTCAAAGTCGTCCAAATTGGTTCTGACGCTGCTCAGACCACCCGTATATTGGGAGGTCTGAACGACAAATAGGAACTCGCGCTCATCACTTTCCGACAGGCTAATGTCGACGTGTTTGCTTGGCAACCGTCACAAATGCCTGGAATCCCTATGGAGGTGATCGAGCACAATCTGAAGATTTATCCCGACGCTTGGCCTGTACATCAGAAGCCTCGGAAGCAATCAGTAGAGTGACAAAACTTCATACGTCAAGAAGTGGAGAAGTTGCTCTAAGCTGGATTCATACGGGAAGTCTTCCATCCAAAATGGCTGGCAAACCCAGTCGTTGTACCTAAGGCTGGCAAGAAGCTTCGGATGTGTATCGACTACACAACACTGAATAAGGCATGCCCAAAGGATCCATTTCCACTACCTAGAATAGATCAGATAGTGGATTCCACCTCCAGGTGTGAATTACTGTGTTTCCTAGATGCATATTCTGGGTATCATCAAATCAAAATGTATAGGGAAGATTAAGAGCATACTGCCTTCATCACAGTAGATGGGTTATACTGTTACACTGCCATGCCATTCGGTCTCAAAAATGTTGCTTTCAACGTTTGTGCGAGCTATGTACAAAACTTTTGGAGAGCTCATCAGAGATGTAGTGGAAGTGTACGTTGATGACATCGTCGTCAAGATCAAGAACAAGGAGTCATTTCTTGACACCTTGCAAGCTGTCTTCGACAAGTTGCGAATCACACGCACAAAGCTGAACCCAGACAAGTGTGTCTTTGGGGTTATCTTTGGAAAGCTTCTTGGATTCTTGGTGAACCACCGAGGAATAGAAGCAAATCCGTCGAAGATTAAAGCTATTGAAGACATGTGACCACCACCCCGCATCAAGGATGTCCAGAAGTTGACTGGGTGTCTAGCTGCCCTCAGCCGCTTCATCTCAAGACTGGCGGAACGGGCACTATCCTTCTTCAAATTATTGAGGAATTATGGACCATTCCAATGGTTTGAAGAAGCAAAAAAGGCATTCCAAGAGCTGAAGCAGCTCCTCACCACTCTACCAACTTTGGTAGCTCCGAACCCTGGTGAGCCACTTCTACTTTACATTTCAGCAACTGACGAAGTTGTTAGCATGGTCCTGGTTGCGGAAAGACCAGAACCATCGCTGGTCCAGGAATCCAGACCTCTCCAAGAAGGTTCGGAGCTACCTGAAGGCGAGTCTGGGTCCCAGCCCCCAGACCCGGATCCTCGAGGTGAGGCGCCAGAGGATCAACCTCCTTCAAATGAAGGAGTTACTGTTGCTGAACAAGAAGATCCGGACCCTTTCGGGAAGGTCCAAGTCACTTCATAAGAAGCTCTGGGTTCCTCTAGCAAGAACCCAGAGGTCCCCGAAGAAGGTCCGGACCCCTCCGGGAGGGTCCAGGTTGATGAGGAGGAAGCTCCGGGCTCCTCTGGGAGGGTCCGAACAGTCCAGCGCCCAGTGTACTTCATCAGTGAAGTACTCCATGACGCCAAGACTCAGTACCTAGAGGTGCATAAGCTGCTCTATGCAGTTCTTATTGCCTCTAGGAAGCTTCGTCACTACTTCCAAGCTCACAAGATTTCAGTGGTAACCTCTTATCCACTGCGTGCAATCTTGCATAACCCCAACTCTACTGGGAACATTGCAAAGTGGGAAGCGGAATTGGCCGAGTTCGATCATGAATTCGCCCCAAGACAAGCAATCAAGAGTCAAGCATTGGCAGATTTCATGGTGGAATGGACCCCCTCTCCATCAAATCCTGGGGGCCCCAGTGAGCAGAAACCGGAACCTAAGGCTCCGGTCTTCACTGAGCCTCATTGGACTCTCTACTTCGACGGCTCCGTGCAGAAGCAGGGGGCCAGAGCTGGAATCCTTCTCCTCGCTCCAACCGGGGAGAAGGTCAAATACATGGTTCACCTTGACTTCAAGGCGACCAACAACATGGCGGAGTGTGAAGCATTAATCTATGGGCTCAAGGTGGCACTATCATATGGTGTCAAGCAGCTATTTGTAAAGGGTGATTCGCAGCTCGTTATAAAACAAGTCAAAGGTGAATGCTGCTGCAACAACTCTCAACTAGCTGCATATCTACTAGAAGTCCAGAAGCATCAGAAGGACTTCGAAGTCCTAGATCTTTGCCATGTCCAGCGTCTCAAAAACGCTGAAGCTGACAAACTCTCGACGTAAGTTTCAACCGGAGCTCCGGTTCCCTACATACCTTTATCCGAAGATTGTCAAGACCAACAGCTCAGCGTGCCGAACTGAGCGAAGGGGGCGAGACCAGCACCTCGAAGCTGGCGGTCCCGATGGCCCTATTACCATGGCATCCATCAAGGGTCGTAGGTGCTGCAGGAAGCTCCGAGCAACCCAGCATGCAAGACTCAGAAGCTCAAGTTAGCTCCGATGCATGGATCTCGGAGATCCGGAGCTACTTGAAAGACAACATCCTTCCTGAAGACAATGTATCTGCTGACCAGATAGTCAGATTGACTAAAAGATACACACTGGTAGAAGGGGATCTCTACCGGCTTGGTGCCAACGACGTCCTAATGTGGTGCATTACAAGGGAAGAAGGCCACGAGCTCCTCGCAAAAATCCACGGAGGCGAGTGTGGGAACCACGTGTCTTCCCACACGATGGTCGGTAAAGCCTCCCGACATGGTTTTTACTGGCCTACAACACTCCAGAATGCAACTGAGCTAGTGAGGAAATGTGAAGCATGCCAGTTCCACGCGAAGCAAATTCACACGCCAGCTCAACCACTACAAATGATACCTCCGACATGGCCATTCGCCATGTGGGGTATGGGTATTTTGGGACCTTTCCTAAAATCTGTCGGGGGTTACAAGTACCTGTATGTCGCCATCGACAAGTTCACTAAGTGGCCGGAAGCAACTCCAGTTGTGACAATAAACAAGCAATCATCTATCAATTTCTTGCAGTCCATAGTATGCAGATTTGGAGTCCCAAACAAGATCGTAACTGACAACGGGACCCAATTCACAAGCTCTACATTCCAAGGATATTGCGAAGACCTCAACATTCAAGTCAGCTACACTTCTGTAGCTCACCCGGCAAGCAATGGCCAAGCTGAGAGAGCAAATGCAGAAATCCTAAAAGGACTCAAGACGCGCACATATGAGCGCCTGAAAAAACATGGAGCCAACTGGATTGAAGAGCTTCTGCCCACCTTGTGGGCAAACAAGACAACTCCAAACCGGTCAACTAGAGAGACACCCTTCTTCCTGGTGTACGGAGCTGAAGAAGTCCTTCCTCCGGAAATCACCTTGGGGTTGCTCCAGGTCCGGACCTTCGACAAAGCCACACAGGACCAGCTCTGGCGTGAAGATCTTGACCTCGTTGAAGAGGGAAGGTGCCGAGCAGCTGTTCGAAATGCACGATACCGCCAAGTGCTAAGGCGCTATCACCAAAGGCATGTGCATAACTGACAACTCGAGGAAGGCGATCTGGTGCTACGGAGAATACAAACTCAAGAAGGGTTAAACAAACTTTCCCCCAGCTGGAAAGGACCCTTTCGAGTGATCAAAGTATCTAGTCCCGGATGCGTTCGCTTGGCAACCGAGGATGGGACACTGCTCCCTAATCCTTGGAACATTGAGCACCTCCGTAAGTTCTATGCTTAATATCACGGAGGTGAGTCTGTAATTACATATGATGTATGTTATAGTGTCATAGTACAGAGTCGGGTAGCTCCACCGGGAGGACAACCAGACCTTTCCCGGAAGGTCCGCATAGTTCAAACAACACTTGACGCAGTCTCAGAACTAAAAGTGTAGCTAGTTACCCTGGGTCAAACAAGAAATGCAACACACTTAGCCTGGTTCCGTACCCTAAGAGTGTACTTGTCTCCCCTGTACCCCGGACCTATAATGAAAGACATCATTATGTGAAAACAGACTCCACGTGCATTTATTATGTACAGGCTCATTCTTTTTTATTTTTCTCTTTCTTGTCTATAACAAAGTTGTGCAATTCTCAAGAAACTTTAGCTCGAACAATTCATATATAATTCAAGTTGCATTGTTAATTCTTTTGGGTCATAACATCGTTGAATGGCCTACTCGCCTGAACTCCAAGCCAATCTAGGTCCGGAGTGTGCTATCGACTTAGCCTGGTCCTGCACCCTAAGTACGCCACTCTACCTACACCCCGGTAGGCCTGAGTAAGGTGGGTCCAAAAAATGATTGGACTTGGAGAAAATAAACAAATGTACTTGATTGTATATAGAATTGCCGTCGACCTAAAAATTTCTTTTGGGAACAGTAAGCTGCAAATGAGTTATAGATAAGAAATGGATTTTACTGTTTTTCTTGACTTCAGCGTGCAGGAAAAATCAAAATCTCATGATGATGGTGGATGATGCCGGATCTATCAAAGCTTCGACATCCCCTAAGGTGGCCCGTTGTCGATGTTTTAAACATTGATAGTAGACGTCACCGGAGCTATAGAGTTCTGACAAATCCAGGGGGCCAGCCGTCTGCATGAAGAAAAGATGGTAGAAGGACACCCCAATGGGGTCTGCCGTCGATGCTCTACGTGTTGACAATGGTCGCTGCCGAAGCTACTAAGCTCTGACAACCTCAAAGGGCTCCTGCTGTCGATGACTTCAGACCTATACTCTACAAGTACAAAATGCTACATCCTTTTGGTACATGTTCGCAATCAAATTGTGTACATCTACCTGGGGGCCAAGTGAGACAAAGGTTGAAGACAAAAAATGAAATTCATAAATTTCTTGGATTTCATTCATTTGAGGACAGGAGATTACAAAATTGGAGAAAAGAAGAGAAGATACAAATGTTAGCTACAAGGAGAAAATCCTAAATTCTACAGAAGAACGAGGCAACCTTCTGGGCAACCTCCGACACGCTGGTCTTGGCGGCATCTCCCTCTCCATCGATGGGACCCTCAAGCACCAGATCTAGTGGGAAATGAGGATCCCGGCTTGTGTAGCACATCAGCATGTATTCTGCGATGTTCTGCGCAAGGGATTTTCCTTCAATTTCCAACTGATCCACGATGACATCGCCCATCTTGTTGAGTTTGTTGCCAGCTGAGCTCAGTGCCTTCAACGCATGGTCCCGCTCCGGCTCCGGATCGTCCGAACACACGGGACTAAAGCCCAGCGGCATCAGCGCGTCATTAGCTTTGCCCAAGAAGTCCCATACTTGTTGGTACTCCGCAACCCTTGAGCCTCGAATATCTTCCAAGGACCTCTTGGCCGCCGCAAGCTCCGAACCCTCCCGGGCAAGGCGCTCAACCTCCTTGGAGTGCTACTGAATACCCTCAGCAACTTGCTTTTCAAGGTTGGCAAGCTCCTTCTCCTGGACATTGATCTTGTTCCGGCTGTCAACCAGGTCTTTCTCCCAGCCCCACACTTTCTTCTCCCTGGCAGTGACTCCAACCTCCCTTTTGGTAAGGTCCTGTCCCCGCTGCGAGGCCTTCTCCTCCTCGCTCTTGCAGCGCTCCTCCAGCTTTTGAGTGCGCTCCTCAAGGCTCTTGTCACCCAGAGCCAGCCTTTGGGCGAGCTCCTCCTCCCTCTTCACGAGGTCATCCCTCAGCTCCTAGAGTTTTTGCTCTTCATCTTCGAGCCTTTTCTCTCGCTCCTCAAGAGCCTCCCGACGCTTGACGAGGCTTTTGTGGATGGTACTGAGCTTCTACTGGTGATCATTCGCTGCTTCATTAGTAGCCACGGCTTGTTCGTGTATAGCTCGGGACTGATTGTTGAGGGATCGCACCATGCTTTCCCTCTCGTCCAGCAGCTGACCCCAATACTCCATCCGGGCTGTCGGTACCTGCGTACCGGATACCCCTGGGGATTGCAAAGATCACAAGGAAACTCCATCTACCAGATTTGAAGACCTACGGAGGCCCCACATGTCAGCCGAAACCGGACCTGCATCCCTGACATGGTTAGTCCCAGGACTGCCACGTGTATCATAAGACCGGAGCTATCGCCCACACATGGGAAAGCTCCGGACTAGATACCAGTATGGCACTTCGGACCTAACCCCAGACAAAGGGAAGCTCCAGAACCATCACTTGCCTAACAGCACCGGACCTACCCGTCCACGACGGTAAAGCTCTAGAGCTTCCACGTGTCCGAACCGCCGGACCTTCAACCTCAACAAACGTATTGATGGACCCCCAATGGCTCGGACCTTCAAGGGGCAATCAAAGGCTTCAAGACCCGATTAAGTGTCATTAATACCATATTAATGACACTCGATCGGAAGGCCCTTAATACCAATAACGGCACTGTTAAGGCCCATTACCATGCTATTAAGGGTAATTAACCTCATTTATTGTGTATTAAATATTAGTAACCGCCAGGGCCACATGTCGGGCCAGGCTAACGGTGTAACGACCAGTCTTTGTACTATAAAAGGACTGGTCGACGATACGCTGGGGACACTCTCGGACTCGGAGACTCTCATATGCTCTCGGACACACTCAAACACTCTTAGACGCTCAATACAATAGCAACACACCCCGTGGAGTAGGGTATTACGCTCAGGCGGCCCGAACCACGTAAACCTCTGTGTCAATTTGCCACCATCTCTTGAATCAATGCGCACCCATTACCGAACTACAAACTCCACGGACTACTAACAGTAGTGCTGGGAGATCTGCCGGATTCAACCACCGACAGTTGGCGCGCCAGGTAGGGGGGTGCCCGAGATTTCAAGAATGGTGAACTCAGCTACTGGATCGTCCAACGGCAACCTCGCTGCGCAACCTGCTGGAGGCAATCCCTCCAACATGCAACAACCGGCCGGTGCCGTGGCTCCAGCAGGATTCATGCCTCCGCCTCCATCGCCTGCACCAGCAAATCAGGCTGGACAGCGGGACAGAGCATCTGCATCGGTCACCGCATCGACGAATAACAACAACCCCAAACACGCGCTCCATGCAGCGCGTGCTTTTCTCCAATGCCCACCACCTCCAGGTGCATCCCAGGGTGCAATGGAACAGTGGAGGGCTGATGTGGAACATCTGGTTGCAGCAGCAGCCGACCGCATCAGCAACCAAGGTCCTCTTCCCTCGGGGTGGGCCCCATCACAGCATCGGACTTTGTCGGGCAGACTTGGTCCGCACGCTTCCCATAATAGTAGGCGTGCTGCGTCTCAACAAGTTACCTCGCTGCCTGTTGGGGCGCGACGCACCCATACAGTAACCAGGCTTTCAACTGATGACCTCTAGGTGGAGCTTCATTGCCGTTACCATCAGCAGGACGGCCGCATCCATATCGAGCGTGCTCGCGAAAGGCGAGAGGCTCGGGACAGTCCTGCTCCCGAGGGAGTTGGAGGAGGCTGCTCTGCCCTGGCCATGCACTTGCGCATGGTCAGATGGCCACAAAAGTTCCGACCTCACCTGCGGGAGAAATTTTACGGTACTATCAATCCCGCTAAGTTTCTTCAGATTTACTCCACTGCAATCCTTGCAGCCGGAGGTAACAAGGCCGTAATGGCCAACTACTTTCCAGTGGCTTTAACTGGGACTGCCAGGTACTGGTTCACGAGCATTCCACCCAACTCCATCAACAGCTGGGCGGAATTGTGCCAACAGTTCACCTCCAATTTCGGGAGTTCATACACCCGACCAAGCACCGAACTGGACCTTTTTGCTGTAACGCAGAAGGGGGGAGAATTACTGCGTTCCTTCATCCAGAGGTTCTCCCTGGTACGAAACAATGTTCCTTCTATCTCCAGCGCCTCTGTTATTGTGGTATTTAGACAGGTCATACGAGACAAGAAGATACTGGAGAAGCCGGCGATCAAGGAGATCACCAGCGTCACGGAGCTCTTCAGCTTGGCAGACAAGTGTGCTAAAGCTGCGGAGGGCCGTGAAATGCACTCCAAACCACCTCCGGAGGATAACAAAAAATATTCCAATGGCGAAGCCACTACCTCTGAGAGTGGCAAAAATAAGAAAAATTCCAACGGCAAGAAAAAGTCGTCGGCTGGCACACCTGCTGCTGCTGCTGAAGCTCCGGGTGGCCAGGGGCCACGCCCCGAGAAACGACCTCGACCTTCATCTAAAGATGGCGACAACTCCAAAATGTGGTGTCCTATTCATAAGTCGAACAACCAAAACTTGGAAGACTGCCGAGAGGTCCAAAACCTTGCCGAGCGCTACAACAAGCGCCGAGAAGAAGTTCCTTTCCGATAAAGGGAAGGCAAACAGAAAGTCGATGAAGCTTCGGCTGAAGAGTAGTTAGGTTTTCAGGACCCTAAAAAGGTCCTGAAGGCTGTGTACACCTCCGTCAATGATGACCCCGACGTCTCCGACAATGAACGTCGGAAGAACATGAACACCATCATTGGTGGTTCATGGGACATCACTTCCCGCCGTGTCCTCAAGACCATGCGGCGGGACATGGCCTCAGTAGATCCCACCACCAGGGCGGAGCCGCATCGGAAGTGGATGGATACTTCCATCACTTTCGACGCGTCAGACTGCCCTCGGAATATGATCGGAGCTGGTCAACTCCCATTGATGGTATCTCCGACCATCAACAATATTCAACTTCACCATGTAATGGTGGACGGAGGTTCGGGGCTGAACCTCATAAGCTTCGAAGCTTTCATCAAGCTTCAGCTCTGACCTTCAGATCTTCACCCCTCCCGACCTTTCTCTAGAGTAGGTCCGGGGGCCATAACCCCACTTGGTGCCATTACTCTCCCCGTGACCTTTGGGACTCGGGAGAATTATCGCACTGAGAAAGTTGGTCTTTGACATTGCTCAGATCAACTTACCCTTTAACTCCATTCTGGGTAGGCCAACCTTGTACAAGTTCATGGCTGCGACTCGTTATGGCTACCTGGTGTTGAAGATGCCGACACCAGCTAGTGTTCTCCGGACCCGCGGAGGCCGCACTGCTAGAGTGTCTGCTCTGAAAGAACTTCACGCGCTTGCTACAGTGCAGGAGGAAGATTCCAGGCAGGAACAAGCTCTGAAACCCCCGAGCATTCGTCAACGAGGCTCAACCTCCGCACCTCGCGTGCAACCAAGTGGCGACACCGACATTCCCGTCAAAGTTGTCCAAATAGGTTCCGATGCCGCTCAGACCACCCCTATATCAGGAGGTCTGAATGACAAATAGGAATTCGCGTTCATGACTTTCCTCTGGGCTAACGTTGACGTGTTTGCCTGGCAACTGTCGCAAATGCCTGGGATCCCTAGGGAAGTGATCGAGCATATTTCAAAGATCCATCCTGACGCTCGGCCTGTACATCAGAAGCCTCAGAAGCAATCAATAGAGCGACATAACTTCATACGACAAGAAGTGAAGAAGTTGCTCGAAGCTAGATTCATTCGAGAAGTCTTCCACCCAAAATGGTTGGCAAACCCAGTCGTTGTACCCAAGGCCGCCGAGAAGCTTCGGATGTGTATCAACTACACAACACTGAATAAGGCATATCCAAAAGATCCATTCCCACTACCTAGAATAGATCAGATAGTGGATTCCACCTCCGGGTGTGAATTATAGTGTTTCCTAGACGCATATTCTGGGTACCATCAAATCAGAATGTCTAGGGAAGATGAAGAACATACTTCTTTTATCACAGTAGATGGATTGTATTGTTATACTGCCATGCCATTTGGTCTCAAGAATGCACCCTCAACATTTGTACGAGCTATGTACAAAACCTTTAGAGAGCTCATCAGAGACGTAGTGGAAGTGTATGTTGATGACATCGTCGTCAAAATCAAGGACAAGGAGTCACTTCTTGACACCTTGCAAGCTGTCTTCGACAAGTTGCGGGTCACCCGCACAAAGATAAACCCAGACAAGTGTGTCTTCAGGGTTAGCTTCGGAAAGCTTCTTGGATCTTGGTGAACCACCGAGGCATAGAGGCAAATCCGGCGAAGATTAAATTCATTGAAGATATGCAGCCACCAGCCCGCATAAAGGACATCCAGAAGATGACTGGATGTCTAGCTGCCCTCAGCTGGTTCATCTCAAGGCTGGCGGAACGGGCACTTCCCTTCTTCAAGCTGTTGAGGAAGTCCGGACCATTTCAATGGTCTGAAGAAGCAGAAAAGGCGTTCCAGGAGCTGAAGCAGCTCCTCACCACCCTACCAACCTTGGTAGCTCTGAACCCTGGTGAGCCTCTACTGCTTTACATTTCGGCAACTGACGAAGTTGTTAGCATGGTCCTGGTTGCGAAGAGACCAGAACCCTCACAAGCTCAGGAATCTAGATCCCTCCGGGAGGGTCAGGAGGCTCCTGAAGGCGAGTCTGGGTCCCAGCCCCCAGACTTGGATCTACAAGGAGTTACTCTTGTTGAACAAGAGGATTCGGACCCCTCTGGGAAGGTCCAGGTCACTCTAGAAGAAGCTCTGGGCTCCTTCAACAAGGACCCGGAGGTCCCCGAAGAAGGTCCGAATCCCTCCGGGGGGTCCGGGTCGATGAGGAGGAAGCTCTGGGCCCCTACAGGAGGGTCTGGACAGTCCAACGCCCAGTGTACTTCATCAGTGAAGTACTCCATGATGCCAAGACTCGATACCTAGAGGTGCATAAGCTGCTCTATGCAGTTCTTATCGCCTCCAGGAAGCTTTGCCATTACTTCCAAGCTCATAAGATCTCAGTGGTGACCTCTTATCCACTGCGTGCGATCTTGCATAATCCCAATTCCACTAGGAACATTGCAAAGTGGGTAGCAGAATTGGCTGAGTTTGACCTAGAATTCGTTCCAAGACAAGCGATCAAGAGTCAAGCATTGGCGGACTTCATGGCGGAATGGACCCCCTCTCCAACAAACCCTGGGGGCCCTAGTGAGCAGAAGTCGGAACTCAAGGCTCCGGTCTTCATCGAGCCTCATTGGACTCTCTACTTCGACGGCTTCATGCAAAAGCAGGGGGCCGGAGCTGGAGTTCTTCTCCTCGCTCCAACCGGGGAGAAGGTAAAATACATGGTCCACCTTGACTTCAAGGCAACCAACAACATGGCGGAGTATGAAGCACTCATTTACGGATTAAAGGTGGCACTGTCATACGGTGTCAAGCAGCTATTGGTCAAGGGATATTCACAGCTCATCATTAAACAGGTGAAGGGTGAATTCTCCTGCAACAATCCCCAACTAGCTGCTTATCTCCTTGAAGTCCAGAGGCTTCAGAAGGTTAAGACCTATGTGTGCTGAATACATTGGCTTGTAGTGAATACACTTGGCTTTGATGATAAAAGTTTTGAATATCACCAAAACACCTTTTTATCAAGGTCCGACTCTAGCTCCGAGCTATAGCAAGGTCCGACCATAGGTCCGACTTGTTTTGGGTAGCTCCGACTATGTTAGATGCTAGGTCCGACTTCTTGGTAAGGTCCGACTAGTTTTGGTTAGCTCCGGTGAGCTTTATCTTTAGCTCCGGCATGTCTTTGATAGCTCCGGCATGCTTTTGCTAAGCTCCGAAGTTGATTTTTCTAGCTCCGGTTTTGGGTTTACTAGTTCCGACTAGTTCTGGTTAGCTCCGGCGCTAGGTCCTGCTAGTTTTGTAAGCTCCGGCGGGAGCTTGGTTGTACTAGTTTTGGTAAGCTCCGGTGCTAGGTTCTACTAGCTTTTGTTAGCTCTGGCTTAAGGTCAGGGTTGCTCTGGCAAGGTCCGGAACTTGACTGCAGTGCTTCTGCTTTTCATTTGCAATGTTTCGTACATGCTTTACATTGTTAGAAAGATTGCTTAGTATTCTTTTACTAAGTTTTTGGTGCGTTTTGGATGATATGGCTGATATCGTTTTGCTATGTTTTGCAACATGCTTATGTGAGGTTCTCACGTAGGGTGTTGTGTTCGGAACTAACTTGAGTCAAGTCGAGGACTTGAGCTCGTATGGATTGGTTGTTTATTCATGTGCAGGTGTTGTTTGAGTTCAAGACATGGCTGGTGACGGGATCCATTGGACTAGTCTCAGGGAGGAGATGAGGTTCCAACAACCAAATTTAGGAGGAATTGTGGTTGAGCTGATCAGGAGGTTGCGCAGCATGATTGAATCAAGAACAATGCATATGAAGGTATCGTGGATGTCATTGGAAGATGTTTGCACGTGTGCAAGGAGTGCATGGACGTGGCTACATGGTTCCGAGACGTGATGAAGATATGTGGACGTAAAGAGTTGGTCGAAAAGGTCCAACCGACTAGGTTATGGACTCAGGCTGCGGCTGAGTCGGGTTTGACTCAAATATGGAAAGATTTGAGTTGGTTATGATAGGATTTCGTGTGGGTCACGAATTTGAGTTGTTTAGGAATGTGGGATACGTTCCTAAGGTGTTTGGAAGTCTTAAGATTGCTTCTATCTGCGTATAGAAGAATCTTGAGCAGTTATGGAAAGTTACGATTCGTAATCTGAGTAGGATTGGAGTCCTAGTTGATATTGGGTTGGCCTAAGGGCTGGTTATATAAGAAAGGGAGCCCAGAGCTCGTGGTGAACGACTTTGGGGCTGTTCCTCTTGTGTTCTATTGAATAAAATTCGTAGTTTGAAGGAACTTTTGTGCCTTGTTCGTCCGACTTGTTCCAGACAAGTTTTACTCGTCGAGTTTCTGGACAGCACTACCTTTTGTCGGTGGTTTTATCATAACTCGAGTTTTACAGATCCAATTGACGTGATTCTTTTTGGTTGTCTTCAAAACTTGATTATCTATAATATATCAAAATTTCACGGTCATTGGATTTGTGGTCTATGACCTACACGAGTTTCTTTGCAGTGTTCCAGAACTGTTTTTCTCGGGTAGGGCAGATTGACCTTTGTTTGATCTTTCGATCATAACTTGAGTTTTCCTCGACGGATTTGAGTGATTATTTTTGTGTTGTCTTCGTGACTTGATTCTCTCTGATATCTATCACCTTTTTCATGGTGAAACACATTTATATTAGTCTCACACACGATTTTTTAACAGATCGTTTTTCCGCCGAAAGGGTTTGGGGTTTAATTGTTTCCGCTGCGTAAGATTTTTAAATCTAACATTCACACCCCTCTGGTAGCTTTCCACGTGCTCTTCGATCCTACAATTGGTATCAGAGCCACGGTGCTCTAATCTTTGTGATTTGCGCGTGTTTTTGACTAATCATTATGGAGAAGTACTCCGCCAAACCTTGTGTGTTTGCTGGTATTGATTTCCAGGTTTGGAAGGCACGCATGGAGGCTTTCATCCAGGCACAAGGCTTTGCAATATGGGAGAAGGTATACAAGCCTTACGAAGTGCCATCAAACGATCAAGTTACAGCTACAAAGCTGAGAGATGTCGACAACAACAACAAGACTCGGAACTTGATCATACAAGGATTAACACAAAGCGACTTTGACCGTGTTGTACACCTCCGATCTGCATACGATGTGTGGAAAGCACTTTGTGACTACCACGAAGGATCCAACACAATCAAAGAGGTAAGGCAAGACATGTTCAAGAAAGAATACATGCGCTTCGAGATGCAACCCGGTGAGTCAATTGATGATCTCTTTGCTCGCTTTAATAAAATTCTCAGCAACTTGCGTAGCGTCAATGTTAATTTTTCAGATGCTGAAAATGCTAGGCAATTGTTAAGTGCATTAGACATGTCAATTTGGGAGATGAAAGTTACATCTATTCGTGAATCTACTGTCATGAGTTCTCTTACATTAGATGTACTATATTCCAAGTTAAAAACTCATGAAATTGACATAATATCACGTAAGAACCCCAACAACTCTATTGCTTTTGTTTCTCAAAGTGATATGCCTAGCTCCGGCCAATCATCATCTTGCAATACTCTTGCTTTGTTGTCCTCACTAACCCTGGAGCAGATCGAAGAATTTCCAGAAGAGGAGTTGGCACTCATCTCTACTAGATTCTCAAAAGCTTTGCAAAATGTGAGAAGTAGAAGGAGAGGAAGCTCCGGACCTCAACGCTGTTTTGAATGTGGTAAAACAGGACACTTTCGTACATAATGCCCTAACCTTTCAGGTCCGATCACCCGGGAAGAAAAACAAAGAAAGGTCCATACCTCCTCTGGAAATTCTAACAAGAAAAAGAAAGGTACCATAGGACGCAAGATGATCAACAGTTTCATCACCGCGCTTCAAGAGCTCAGTTCAAGTGACATGGACATTGGAAGTGAAGAAGATGAAGATGATTTGGCAAACTTGTGCTTTATGGCGGGCAAGTCAAGATCAAGTATGGAGGAGGCAGAACACAACAGCGATAATGAAGAGGTATGTTCTACTTGCGAAGAAATGTGTGATGCTATTTCTCGTGCCACTATTATTGTTAAGAAAAAGGACAAAAAGCTTAGGGATAGTGCTGCTAAAATTGAATCACTAGAATCTGAAATCAACCATTTAAAAACTTTGATTCCTAGTGATGATGCATGTCCCACATGTGACTTAATCTATGAACAATTGTCCTCATTAAGAAGTGTGCACACCTCCACACTTGATAAACTTGAGTTAGAAATTGAAAAGAACAAAGAGCTTGCTGCACTTAATGATAAAAACTTGAAAGATGCTAGCTGTTCTACAATTGATTTGCATTGTTCTACTTGTGATGATCTTGATAAGAAACTACAGGATGCTATGAATGAAATTTCTATATTGAACAATGCTTTACGTTCTCATGAAGTTAAATTTTGTTCAAATTGCAAACTAAAAGGAAAAACTTCATGTGAAAATTGCCTTGATCTGTCCAATAAACTTGATGACATGCATAGGACATTATATCGGTTTTGTAATGGGAATAAGAATCAAAACTTGCTGCTGAATTCTTCCAAGTCTTGCAATGATAAAACTGGTTTAGGTTTTGATTCTCATGCTCATGCTAAGGCACATCCACCTAAAATTATAAAGTCATTAGGAAGTGGTTTGATTCAAACAGTTCCTAAACAAAGAGGAGTGGTTTTCAAATCTGCAGGAGTGTTGCCTCATTCGGTTTCAAATAAAAACATTGCTTGCTCATCTAGACATGAACACAAAGTTAAATTTCATTGTACCTTCTGTGGTAGAGATGGTCATGTCATAGATTTTTGTGATAGACTAGCTAAACAACAGAAAAGGGAAAGAATGGTTGCTAGATCTCATAACCTTCATGAAAAATTTGCTGCACACATTGAACCGAATGTACAACCTGCTGTTTTGAGTCAAAAACATTCAAAGTTTACCTCCGGACCTTCTGTTTTTGCCTCCGGAGCTACTGATTTTTGTGCTACACAAGTAACACCTTATAGGTCAGTAGTTAAGAATAAAAAATCTCAAACTTTGACTCATAAACCTGCTGTTTTGTCTCAGCTTTCGCGTGTTTTTCCTGCTGCACGTCACGTGACTCAGTACTGGATTCCTAAATGCCTTTTGACTAACCCCAGTATTGAGTCAACAACGTATTGTGCTTTTACGTAGGTTACACGTTTGAGGAAGGAGAACATTTGGATTGTGGATTCAGGTTGCTCACGCCACATGACCGGTAACAAAGATTGGTTCTCCTCCCTCTCTTTTGTGTCACGTGTAGAGAATGTTACTTTTGCCGATAATTCTTCAACTCCTATAATTGCTAAGGGTTCGATTAGAGTAAATGATCACTACACTTTGAAGAATGTGGCACTTGTCAAAAACTTGAAATACAACTTGCTTTCTGTTTCACAATTGCTAGATGAAAATCTAGAAATTATTTTCAATAAAAACTGCTGCAAAGTTGTAGGATCAAATAGTGAGCTTATTTTTAACATGTCTCGGTTTGGAAGAGTTTTTAAAGCTGATTTTGATATGTCTTCCTCTAAGCATAGGTGTCTAGTTGCTAATGATTTAAAGGACTTATATTTTTGGCATCGTAGACTTGGTCACGTAGGCTTTGATCACCTAACGCGTGTTAGTGCTCTTGATCGCATACGTGGGCTGCCTAAGCTTAAAGGGGACAAAGAAATTGTGTGCTCTTCTTGTAGACATGCTAAGATGGTTGCAGGTTCACATACTCCTCTCACAATGATCATGACAACTGAACCATGTCAACTTTTGCATCTTGACACCGTAGGACCTTCACGTGTACAATCCTTCGGAGGTAAATGATATGTTCTTGTTATCGTTGATGATTATTCTAGATACTCTTGGGTTTACTTTATGGCGTCTAAGAATGAAGTTTTTAGTCACTTTAGAACTTTATTTCTTAGATTATCAATTGATCACCCAGGATCATTAAAAGCAATTAGAAGTGATAATGGAACTGAATTTAAAAATCAATCTTTTGATCACTTTTGTGCTGAAAATAGAATAGATCATCAATTTTCTTCACCATATGTACCTCAACAAAACGGTGTTGTAGAAAGAAAGAACAGAACCTTAGTTGAGATGGCTAGGACTATGCTTGATGAATATCAAACTCCTAGGAAATTTTGGGCCGATGCGTTAGCAACCGCTTGTTATGTCTCAAATCGTGTTTTCTTGCGTGCTAAGCTAGGTAAAACACCATATGAGCTTCGGTTTGGACATAGGCCTAGTGTTACACACTTTCGGGTTTTTGGTTGCAAATGCTTTGTTAAGAAACATGGTAATCTTGATAAATTTGAACCTAGATCCATTGATGGCATGTTTCTTGGTTATCCATCTCATACTAGAGGCTACCGTGTGCTTTTACTTGACACTAACAAAATTGTGGAGACTTGTGAAGTGTCTTTTGATGAAGCTAGCCCAGGTACTAGCTCCGATGTTGCAGGACCAGATCCGTATCCTCAGGGGGAGGGTATTTTCAAAGATGAAAAAGAGCCGGTGATCCTGCCTAGTAGTTCCGAAGTTGACACGTGTCCAGCTCCAGACATTGAACAAGCTCCGGCTATCACCTATGCTGGTCCTGATCGTCCACAAGTCACAAGCTCATCAATCTACGATGAATCTAATAAATAAGAAGCTTGTGAGACATCTGCTCCCCTACGTTTTTACAAAGATCATCCCCCACAACAGATGATTGGAAGCTTGCACGAACGAGTCACACGGTCCAGGTTTTGCGATCCAAACTCCCATGCCCATTCTGCTTTTGTTGCTTCTTTTGAACCCAAAGATATATCACACACACTCACCAATGACTCATTATTCGTTCAAGTGTATGTGGATGATATTATCTTTGGTTGTGCTTCTCATGATCTTGTGTCCAAGTTTTCAGCAATGACGAGTTCTGAATTTGAAATGAGTATGATGGGTGAACTCACTTACTTTTTGGGGCTGCAAATCAAGCAAACCAAGGGGGGTACCTTTGTGCATCAAACGAAGTATACCAAAGACCTCCTAAGGCGCTTCAACATGGACAAAAGCAAGCCTCTTCGGACACCAATGGGAACATCAACAACACTTGAACTTCATGAAGATGGTGAACCCGTGGATCAAAAAGAATATAGAAGTATGATCGGATCACTTTTGTACACGGCATCAAGACCGGACATACAATTCAGCGTATGTCTTTGTGCGCGGTTTCAAGCCTCCCCACGCATTTCACATCGTCAAGCCATCAAAAGGATTCTCAGGTACTTACATGGAACTCAAGAATTTGGCATTTTTCTTCCTTCTTCCTCAACCGTTACTTTGAAATCTTTTTCGGATGCTGATTTTGGGGGTTGTAGGATTGATAGGAAAAGTACTTCCGGTGCTTGTCATTTTCTTGGTAATTCTCTTGTTGCTTGGTCCTCTAGAAAACAAAATTCAGTTGCACAATCCACATCCGAATCTGAATATGTAGCTGCTGCTAGTGCTTGCTCACAAATTCTTTGGATTGTTCAAACACTTAAGGACTATGGGGTTGATCTAGATAGTGTTGCACTGTTCTGTGATAACACTAGTGCCATTTGCATTGCTAAAAACCCCGTGCAACATTCTAGAACTAAGCACATTGACATTAGGTATCACTTTCTCTGAGATAATGTTGAAAAAGGAAACATTGTGCTTCACCATGTAGATACCAAACAACAATTGGCTGACATTTTCACAAAACCTTTGGTTTTCACTCGTTTTTGTTACATTCGTAGTGAAATAGGGGTTATGCATCCTCATGGCTTAAATTGAGGGGGAGTTTTTGAAACTTGGGAAGTCTATGTGTGAATCTTAAATAAAAATAATATGAGCATAGTATTTCATACATATATGACTTTGTGATTCCTTTTACATGCTGAAAGTTCTTACTACATTACTCGTGTTATACATTTTGTAGTTTTTGCCATGTCTAGTAATTGGAATAATTACTTACACTAAAACTGGTCATGGTCGAACTTTCTTGCTGTTTTGAACTTGTTACATGTTCACAAGTGCTTTTAATCATAAAGAATTAATCAAGTAATCAACTCACATGTTGAGTTTTTATGAACAAATATAAATTGAGAAAAGATCAAGAGAATATGCATGCATCGCACTTCTTTTTCTAATATGGCTTATCATTGCACTTAGATTTGAACTTGGAAGAAGTTGTGTATGACTAAAACCATGTCCTTAAGCTTTTAATTGTCAAATGACATAGGCTTGGCTTGGTTGGTTAGAATAAGGCAGATGCGCATATAATCTCTTGCAAATATCATATGATCTAAATTTATGCTTTGAAAAATAATAAAATGCAGCAACTAGTGTCATGCTTTCAGGTTTTGAAATAGTTAAGTATGTGAGATCATGACTTGCATAAATTGAAAATTACATTTGATCTCTAGCATGGCTTACACTACTTTATGTATCTCATTGATGTGATAATGTAAGGTACTTGATAGTATGACTTGGATGAGCTTTGTTTATATGTATATGTTATAATATGCTCATAACAACTAAAGGGGGAGAGATAATTTGTTTATATGCTTATGACTTGCTGAATACATTGTCAAAGGGGGAGAGATAAGATGAAAAGAAAGAGAATATGTGCATAAGGAGAGATAATAAAGGGGGAAAGATAACATGGGATAATTTTTCTTCTCATTATATTTCTGATTTACAAAAGGGGAGAAGTTGTTTTCGAGAAATTGTTTTCAAAACTTTTATTGAGAATAAGCCAATGTTCGGATTTTAAGTGGTGTTGCCAATGCATTCATCAAGGGGGAGATTGTAAGACCTATGTGTGCTGAATACATTGGCTTGTAGTGAATACACTTGGCTTTGATGATAAAAGTTTTGAATATCACCAAAACACCTTTTTATCAAGGTCCGACTCTAGCTCCGAGCTATAGCAAGGTCCGACCATAGGTCCGACTTGTTTTGGGTAGCTCCGGCTATGTTAGATGCTAGGTCTGACTTCTTGGTAAGGTCCGACTAGCTTTGGTTAGCTCCGGTGAGCTTTATCTTTAGCTCTGGCATGTCTTTGATAGCTCCGACATGCTTTTGCTAAGCTCCGAAGTTGATTTTTCTAGCTCCAGTTTTGGGTTTACTAGTTTAGACTAGTTCTGGTTAGCTCCAGTGCTAGGTCCTGCTAGTTTTGTAAGCTCCGGCGGGAGCTTGGTTGTACTAGTTTTTGTAAGCTCCGGTGCTAGGTTCTACTAGCTTTTGTTAGCTCCGGCTTAAGGTCCGGGTTGCTCTGGCAAGGTCCGGAACTTGACTGCAGTGTTTCTGCTTTTCATTTGCAATGTTTCGTACTTGCTTTACATTGTTGGAAAGATTGCTTAGTATTCTTTTACTAAGTTTTTGGTGCTTTTTGGATGATATGGCTGATATCGTTTTGCTATGTTTTGCAACATGCTTATGTGAGGTTCTCACGTAGGGTGTTGTGTTCAGAACTAACTTGAGTCAAGTCGAGGACTTGGACTCGTATGGATTGGTTGTTTATTCATGTGCAGGTGTAGCTTGAGTTCAAGACATGGCTGGTGACGGTATCCATTGGACTAGTCTCAGGGAGGAGATGAGGTTCCAACAACCAAATTCAGGAGGAATTGTGGTTGAGCTGATCAGGAGGTTGCGCAGCATGATTGAATCAAGAACAATGGATATGAAGGTATCGTGGACGTCATTGGAAGATGTTTGCACGTGTGCAAGGAGTGCATGGACGTGGCTACATGGTTCCGAGACGTGATGAAGATATGTGGACGTAAAGAGTTGGTCGAAAAGGTCCAACCGACTAGGTTATGGACTCAGGTTGCGGCTGAGTTGGGTTTGACTCAAATATGAAAAGATTTGAGTTGGTTATGATAGGATTTCGTGTGGGTCACGAATTTGAGTTGTTTAGGAATGTGGGATATGCTCCTAAGGTGTTTGGAAGTCTTAAGATTGCTTCTATCTGCGTATAGAAGAATCTTGAGCAGTTATGGAAAGTTACGATTCGTAATCTGAGTAGGATTGGAGTCCTAGTTGATATTGGGTTGGCCTAAGGGCTGGTTATATAAGAAAGGGAGCCCAGAGCTCGTGGTGAACGACTTTGGGGCTGTTCCTCTTGTGTTCTATTAAATAAAATTCATAGTTTGAAGGAACTTTTGTGCCTTGTTCGTCCGACTTGTTCAAGACAAGTTTTACTCGTCGAGTTTCTGGACAGCACTACCTTTCGTTGGTGGTTTTATCATAACTCGAGTTTTACAGATCCAATTGACGTGATTCTTTTTGGGTTGTCTTCAAAACTTGATTATATATCATATATCAAAATTTCACGGTCATTGGATTTGTGTTCTATGATCTACACGAGTTTCTTTGCAGCATTCCAGAACTGTTTTTCTCGGGTAGGGCAGATTGACCTTTGTTTGATCTTTCGATCATAACTTGAGTTTTCCTCGACGGATTTGAGTGATTATTTTTGTGTTGTCTTCGTGACTTGATTCTCTCTGATATCTATCACATTTTTTACGGTGAAACACATTTAGATTAGTCTCACACACGATTTCTTTAAAAGATTGTTTTTCTGCCGAAAGGGTTTGGGGTTTAATTGTTTCCGCTGCGTAAGATTTTTAAATCTACCATTCACCCCCCCTTTGGTAGATTTCCACGTGCTCTTCGATCCTACAATAACGCTGAAGCTGACGAACTCTCGACGAAAGCGTCAACCAGAGCTCCGGCTCCCGACGGAACCTTCGTCCGGAGGTTGTCAAAACCCACAGCTCAGCCCACCAAACTGAGCGAAGGGGGCGAGACCAGCATCTCGAAGCTGGCGGTCCCGATGGCCCTGTTACCATGGCAGCCATCAAGGGTCGTAGGTGCTGCCGGAAGCTTCGAGCAACCAAGCACGCAAGACTTAAATGCTCAAGCTAGCTCCGATGCATGGATCTCGGAGATCCGGAGCTACTTGAAAGACAATATCCTTCCTAACGATGATGTATCCACTGACCGGATAGTTAGATTGGCTAAAATATACATGTTGGTAGAAGGGGATCTTTATCGGTACGGTGGCAACAGCGTCCTAATGCAGTGCATCACAGAGGAAGAAGGCTACAAGCTCCTCGCAGAAATCCATGGAGGCGATTGTGGGAACCACGCGTCTTCCCGCACGCTGGTCGGTAAAGCCTTTCGGCATGGCTTTTTCTGGCCTACAGCGCTCCAGGATGCAACTAAGCTGGTGAAGAAATATGAAGCATGCCAGTTTCATGCAAAACAAATTCATAGACCAGCTCAGCCTCTACAAATGATACCTCCTACATGGCCTTTCGCTGTGTGGGGGATGGATATCTTGGGACCTTTCCCAAGAGCTGTCGGAGGTTACAAGTTCCTGTATGTTGCCATTGAAAAATTCACCAAATGGCCAGAAACAACTCCAGTTGTGATAATAAACAAGAAATCAACTATCAACTTCTTGCAGTCCATCGTATGCAGATTTGGAGTCCCAAACAAAATCATAACTGATAATGGGACCCAATTCACAAGCTCTGCTTTCCAAGGATACTATGAATACCTCAACATCCAAGTCAGCTATGCTTCTGTAGCTCATCCGACAAGCAATGGCCAAGCTGAGAGAGCAAATGCAGAAATCCTAAAAGGACTCAAGACGCGCACTTATGAGCGCCTGAAAAAACATGGATCCAACTGGATCGAAGAGCTTCCGCCCACTCTATGGGCCAACTGGACAACTCCAAACCGGTCAACTGGAGAGACACCCTTCTTCCTGGTGTACGGAGCTGAAGCAGCCCTTCCTCCAGAAATCACCTTGGGGTCACTCCGGGTCCGGACCTTCGACGAAGACACGCAGGACCAGCTCCAAAGTGAAGACCTTGAACT
This sequence comes from Tuctoria greenei, assembly GCA_036927565.1. Classification (NCBI taxonomy): domain Eukaryota; kingdom Viridiplantae; phylum Streptophyta; class Magnoliopsida; order Poales; family Poaceae; genus Tuctoria; species Tuctoria greenei. Next base: position 224,476,395 of record JAYESD010000003.1, read on the forward strand.
CCTTGAAGAGGGAAGCTGCCAAGCAGCTATTTGGAATGCCCAATACCGCCAAGCTCTTCGGCGCTATCACTAACGGCATGTTCACAGCCGACAGCTCGAGGAAGGCGATCTGGTGCTACGGAGAATGCAATCCAAAGAAGGGTTAAACAAACTTTCTCCCAGCTGGGAAGGACCCTTCCGAGTGATCAAAGTATTCCGTCCTGGATGCGTTCGCTTGGCAATTGAGGATGGGACACCTCTCCCAAATCCTTGGAATATTGAGCACCTCCGTAAGTTCTACGCTTAATATCATAGAGGTGAGTCTATAATTACATGTGATGTATGTTATAGAGTCATTGTACAGAGTCAGGTAGCTCCTCTGGGAGGATAGCTATACCTACCCCGTAAGGTCCGCAACATCCATGCAACACTTGTCACAGTCTCAGAACTAAAAGTGTAGCTATCTACCTTGGGTCAAACGAGAAACGAAACACACTTAGTCTGGTTCCGTACCCTAAGAGTGTACTTGTTTCCCCTATACCCCGGACCTATAATGAAACACATCATTGTGTGAAAACAGACTCCACATGCATTTATTTTGTACAGACTCAACATTTTTTATTTTTTTCTTTCTTGTCTATAACAAAGTTGCGCAGTTCTTAAGAAACTTTAGCTCGACCAGTTCATGTACAATTCGAGTTGCATTGTCTATTCTTTCGGGTCCAAACATTGTTAATGGTCTACTCGTCTGAATGCCGCCAAGCCAATCTAGGGCCGGATTGTGCTATCGACTTAGCCTGGTCATGCAACCTAAGTACACCACTCTACCTACACCCTGACAGACCGAAGTAAGACGAGTCCAAAAATGATCGGATCTGAAGGAAACAAGGCAGTGCACTTGATTGTATTTATAGTTGTGTTCGACCTAAAAATTTCTCGAGAATAGTAAGTCATAATGAAGTTATAGATAGGAAAATGAATTTTACTATTTTTCTTGACTTCAGTGTGCAGAAAAAATAAATATTTCATGATGATGGTGAATGAAGCCGGAGCTTCCAAAGCTCTGACATCCTCTAGACCGCTTGTGGTCGATGTTCAAACATTGATAGCGAGCGTCGCTGGAGCTACTTAGCTCCGGTAAAGCTAGGGGGCCAGCCGTCAATGTGAAGAAAAGATGGTGGGAAGACTCTATAGTGGAGTCTGCTGTCGACACACCACGTGTTGACAGAGGTCACTGCCGGAGCCACCAAGCTCTAACACCCGAGAGGACTAACCGTTGATGCTTTATGCATTGATGGAGACTATTGCCGGAGCTCCTAAGCTCCGATAATGGTCAATGCCAGTGCCACTAAGCTCCGACAACCTCAGGGGGCCTTCACTATCGAAGACTTCGAACCTACGTTCTACCTTTTTTACATCCTCTTGGTACATGTTGACAATCAAATTGTATACATCTACTAGGGGGCCAAGTGGGACAAAGGTGTTGAAGACAAAAAATGAAATTCACAAAAAACTTGGATTTCATTCATCTGGAGACAAGAGATTACAAAGAAAGAGAAGAGAGGATACAAGTGGGAGCTACAAAGATATGGTCCTAGACCCTATGGAAGAATGAGGCGACCTTCTGGGCAGCCTCCGATACGCTGGCTTGGGCAGCTTCTCCCTCTCCTTCGATGGGGCCTTCAAGCACCTGGTCCGGGGGGAATTGAGGGTCCCGGCTTGTGTAGCACGTCAGCACGAATTCTGCGACGTCCTTCTCCAGGGATTGTCCCTCGGTCTCCAGCTGGTCCACAATGACATCACCCATCTTAGTGACTTTGTTGCCTGCCAAACTCAATGCGTGCAACGCCAGGTCCAGCTCCGGCTCTGGATCATCCGGACGCACGGGACTAAAACCCATTAGCGTCAACGCGTCGTTGGCTTTGCACAGGAAGTCCCAAACTTGTTGGGACTCCACAGTCCTCGAGCCTTGCATCTCCTCCAAGGATCTTCTGGTCGCCGCAAGCTCCGAATTCTCACGGGCAAGGCGCTCAACCTCTTTGGTGTTCTGCTGAATCTTTTCAGCAACTTGCCTTTCGAGTTTTCCGAGCTCTTCCTCCCGGAGGTGGATCTTGTTCTGGCGGTCGACCAGGTCCTTCTCTCGGCCCCACACTTTCTTCTCCCTGGCAGCAACGACATTCTCCCTAATGTGGAGTTCCAGCCCTCGCTCCCAGGCCTTCTTCTCCTCTCTCTCGTAGCGCAACTCCAATTTCTTAGTGCACTCCTCGAGACTCTTGTCACCCAGAGTTAGCCTCTGAGTAAGATCTTCTGCCCTCTTAACGACGTTGTCCTGCAACTCCAAGAGTTTTTGCTCTTCATTCTCGAGCTTTCTCTCCCGCTCCTCAAGAGCCTCCCGGCGCTTGACGAGACTAGCGTGGATGGCGTCGAGCCTCTCCTGGCGATCATCTGCTGTGCTATTAGCAGCTTTGGCCTGCCCGTAAATGGCCCGGGACTGGTTGTCAAGGGATCGCGTCATGCTTTCCCTCTCATCTAGCAGCTTATCCCAGTATTCCAGGCGGACCTTCTCCCTCTGCACCCACTCCTTGTCATCAGCCAGCCTCGATTGCGCCAGCTTGATCTCGAAATGGAGCCAGTTGCGCCACCTCCTAAGAGTTTGGCGCTCCTCCTCGAGGGCCTTGCTGTCGTGGTAGAAAGCCAGCTGGACCTGATGAAGACTGGAGCAGGAGTTGTCAATAGACAACGATAGGGGGATCGGGTCAGGACCTGCCAAGGTCATCTCCGCCCGTTCCAGCGGGTTCTCCGTGACAAAAATTGGGTCCCACTCTACAAGAGCAGTCCCCTGAGCTTCCACGGCACTAGGGCCGTCCTCCGGGATAGCCTCGGCCGCTGCCGAGGAAGGTCCTACAGTAGAAGTTTCAACCTCCGGAACTGGCTCTGAAGGTCCTGCCGCCAGGTCATCAACAACTGGCCCCTCAGGCGGGGGACCGACAACTTCATCTTGGCACCCTGGTTCAGGTGCAGGCACCTCCGGGACCACTGCTTCCGGGGCAGGCATAGAAGATTCCGCCGAAGCTAAAGCCACATTTGGCTCCGACGTTGGCGCCTCCTCCACCGCCGGTTCCGGTGCTGACACCTCGACCACCATGGGCTCGTGCGCCGGCACCTCTACAGCAACTGGCTCAGGCGCCAGTACTTCTTCAATGACCGGCTCTACCGCCAGAGCTTCCTCGACAACCGTCTCAAGCGCTAGAACTTCATTAATACCCAAATCTATCGCCGGGACTTCATCCACCACCAGCTCAACTGCCGGGGCTTCAACAACATCCGACTCTAGGGCCGGAATTGCAGCTACCTCCGGCTCTGAGGCCAGAGCGTCCATCATTTCAGCATCCGAACCCGGAGCTTCAACCTCCGGGGTAGGTGCCACTGGTACATCTTCATTCCCGTGGTCCGGTTCTACCACGGGAGCTTCTGGGGATGAATCGAGGTCCAAGACCACGACATCCGGCGTCGGAGCTGCCGCAGCCTCAGCCACCTCTTGGGGTGACACTGGAATCGAAGCTGGAGCTTTCACCTGCATAGCCTCAACTGCTGCTGCAGGACCCGGAGCTTCAGCCCTTTTCTTGGGCACTCTGTGGATGAAGGACGAAGAAACTCAAAACACAGTTACAACAAAAAACAATCATCTGAGGTAAAAAATCAAAAATTACCTCGGAAGGCTTCTGCACTAGTTAGCACGGAACCTCTTTTCCGGACGCTCGGAGCCGGACCCTGCCGCCACTGGCGTGGTGGCTCCGGAAGGTTCCCCGAAGCTCGCTGCTGCTATCGGCGTCGCCTCGGTTGAGGCCCCCCTCGACCGGGAAGGACCTCCAAACCCAGAGCCTTCAACTGGCCCTGGTACTAGAGCCGCATGGCCGGAGCTAGCACCCCGGGGAGATGTCGATGCTAGAGTAGTTGCCGCTGATGAAGACCTTCCCCTTCGGGGAGAAGGAGCCGCCGTGGAAGGAGCAAGTCTGACGGACCTCCCGTCAGAGTGCTTCAGCTTCCTTTTACGGCTCGAGGGCTCGGCCAACTCTTTGCCCTTGCCCACGACTTCAACTCTCCGTTCTGGGACGGAAGGGGGACCACCCTCGGAAGCTCTGGAGATCGCCAACCCGATGATCGAACGCCTCTCAATGACACCAAGGTCGTCAAGCACTCGCATCTTCCGCTGGAGCTCTCTGCTGAACTCTGCCTCCATGTTTAGAGGGAGGAAAGCCGCTGGCGGAGTCAAGTCATCACCCTCGATGTCGATGCCATGCTGGAACTTCTTGAGGTGAAACTCCAAAGTTGCACCCTCCATATTGGACTTCAAACCGGTCTCGATCCTGTCATCGTCCAACACACTATTGAGGGCCCAAGCAAGCTTCTCCCTCTTCTTCAGCGGAGCCCACCCGTTGGTCAGGAAGTTGCAAAATACCGCCTGAGGAGTCACCCCTCCTTCCACGCATTGGCGGATCCTAGTCAGATCAGGGTTGAAGGCGTCCGATAACACTGGAGCTTCGCTCCAAGCTGCAGTGCCGACGTTGGGGAGGCCCTCGGGCAGCTCCAGCTTCTCATGCTCCTCCACCCTGATGACGATCCAATCCTTCTTCCAGTCGTCCCACTTCCCAGAAGGGAACAACCACAAGTACTTGTACGGGCACTTCTTGCGCTTCACAAAATAATAGAAGCCAAGGTACTCGTCACTCTTGCCGGTGGTCTGGACGGTGAAGAAGGTGCGGAAGAGCTCAACGCAGGGGGAATGCCCACCCACATCTCGCAGAAGTGGACAAAGATCGAGACCAGAAGAATGGAGTGGGGACCAAGGTGGTACAGCTGCAGACCATAGAAGTCGAGCAACATCAAGAAAAAAGTGGAGAAAGGTGAATGTGGCCTAGAGGGGGGGGGATGAATAGGCCTTTTTGCAAATTGTCGGATCTTGAAACACTTAACAACCAGTTCAATACCAGAGATATCGGACTAGTCTAGTAAAGTGCGGACTAGTCCGGTGTTCCCAGACTAAGTTGGTTAAACTTGATCGATTAGATTGATTCTTTTATGAATGCAGCGGAAATATAGAATCAAATAAAGGTTTCAATGTTATATGCTAGATTATATCACAATTAAATCTTATGTTTGACAGTTCAACGTGAGATAAGCAATGATTATGAAACCCTAGATTATATTAATGAATAAGAACGATGAACACAAAAAACAAGACACAAGGATTTATCCCGTGGTTCGGCTCCCACAAAGGCAACCTACGTCCACGTTGAGGAGTCCACAAAAGGACCGGGTCTTCTCCAACCCTACCCTCGTCGGATCGCCACGAAGGCCAATCCTCTTCCACTAATCACAAAGGGGTGTATAACTGAATTCAAAGGGGCCTTCTCACACGTTGAGAGCTCCTTTGGATTACAACACGAAATACCACCAAAACACACTCAAAAGATTACAATTAAATCGCAAGAGTGTGTTAGAGAATCAAACCAAGAGCTCAATGTGGTGTTGAACGTGTCTCTCCAATGATCTAGAGTGAATCTCAAAGGATTGATTGTTGTTGCACTTAATTTCGTGGAGAGATGTGGTTTTTGAGGCTCTTGGGAAGTGTGGCGGCGCTAGGGTTCGAGAGTCTTGGAAAAATATGGCTGTACAACTCTATTTATATGGGTTTCTAAAAGTGACCGTTAGGGTTCAGAAAGATCGGACTAGTCCGTGGAGGTCATCAGACTAGTCCAGTGAGCTGTGTGTAGCAAACCCTAAGTCTCCCGAAATATCGGACTAGTCCAACTAGGAGCGGACTTGTCCGATTTCGCTACTGGAAATCTTCGGACTTGTCCGGTTATGTGAAACCCTAAGTGTATAGGATGACAAGTCCGCACTTGGAGGACTTGCCCGATTCAAATCAGAGGGTATTTCAGACTAGTCCGTGCAATGTCGGACTTGTCCATTTTGGATTAGAATGAATATCGGACTAGTCCGGTTGTGATCAGAATTGTACGATTTTGTGCGACTTGTGAAGTGTTTTGAGGACTGGTCCGCACTGGGGTGGACTAGTCCGATTCTGGTCAGAAAGGATATCAGACTAGTCCGATGTCTGTCGGACTAGTCTGGTCCTGTGTAACTTTGTACAATGTGTGTGTTTAAATGTGGTTGAGCTCTTGGGATGTGTTTCCTTAACACACTCCATACACAATAATCTACTACTCTTCTTCCTTGAGCTCATTTCCACTTTGCTCCTCATTCTTCCTTCTTTTTGGTACTTTGCTCATTTTTCTATCATAAGCTCTGCACTCATCTCAACAAAGAGGTTAGGATCCCAATTGCTTGTCATAAATCATCCAAAACCTACAAGGGAGTCCTAGATGCACTTCAATCTCCCCCTTTTTGGTGATTGATGACAACCAATTGAGATTTCACAAAATGTGATAAAAATTGAGATTTTCATAAAGTATGCACATATGAATCCATAATACATCAAGCAGTGAAAAGTATTATCCATATGTGCATTCTTTATGGTGGGATGCATAACTAAGTACACTGAAACATTGATAATGACATAATTGACATTAATTACCAAAATAGCAAGCATATATGACATTCTAGAGCAAAATCACAGTTTTCATAAATACTACTCAAAGGATTAACTCATTGCATCACAGAACCATAATTAACATAAGATCATTGTTAAAACATTACAAGCCACAAAAAAGTTAAAAAGAAAAGCATAGAACCCTCTCCTTGCAAACTACAGCTAAGACTAAGACTCCCCCTCAATCTCTCCCCCTTTGGCATCAAGACACCAAAAAGAAGGAGAGGAGGGTCCTAGGGTCTTCACTCGTCGCTGTCGGTCCTCTCATCGACGTCTTCATCATCTTCATCTTCAGCTTGATGATGATGATGATGAGGAGGTGCGGAGGTACTCGAGTCCCCGACGCCAAAGTAGGCAAGCTCGGAGGGGGTCAAGGGCCCGAGCTCGGTGAAATCAGAGTCTGAGTCTTCCGAGATTGTTGGAGACCCAATTGGCTCAATCTCCAGCTTCTGGCAAATTTGCTTGACATTTGCCTTGATATACTTCTTGTCCTCCTTTCTTTTCTTGTTGAGCTTATGGGCCTTCACTTCGGCCTTTTTGCAGGAGGCAAAGATTGCAGCCAGGTACTTGAGATTTCCGCTGGCTGAACCTTTTTGAGGGGCTGCTCTAGAAGCAGGGGCAGCCCTAGCATCTTCTCTTGATCTTGCCGGTGCCTCGGGACTGGAGGCCCGTGAGGGAGCAGCCTGCACACTCGGCTTTTGAGGAATTTGAGGCCTCAAGGGGAGATGCTCCACATCTTTCACAAACTCAATGCCAGTGACTTTCTCAATCACAAACATTAGGTAAGGAGCATATCTGCAAGATCTGTTGGGAGTGCAGGATATGTTCACCATATCATTCCAAATGTATTCCGCCACATTGAATGTGCGGTCCTTGCTTATGACTCTCATCAGAGTCCGGAGGTATCCTTGCACACTCCCAGCATCTCCATCCTTGGGAGCAATTGTCTTTCTTAACACTCTGTTCAACACCACAAATAATGGCTTCATGTTTTTGGTGGAAGGAGGGTTGAACTTTGAGTTTGGCTCATATAGGAACTTCATCCTATCCTTGTCGATGACACCAATGTTGTGTATGACTAAGCAATCAGATCTTGTGGTGTCAAGGTGGAGCAGGTTAGCAAAATCTTCTTGAGTAATAATGTACTTGGATCCATGGGTCATCCAAGTGACACTCTCCTCATCCTCACTTGAGAAGTGATAGGTCGCAAAGAACTGCGCAATCACTTCATCATTCTAGTTATTTCTGAAAGCAAACAGATCTCTCAGTCCATGCTTCTCAATGGATCTCACAACATCAGTGAATGGTGAGCAGCCCTTCTTCTCAAGATGTGCCCAGTCAATCCACTGACTTTGCACAACTGGTGTCTTCATTGGGAGATACACCGACATGTAGAAATCAGCATGGAAGTTGCACCTGAACCTTCCATCAGCCGCTTGCTTCGGCCGGCCATACCAATCGATGCTTCTCAACTTGTTGGCCAAGTCACTGCCGTTCCCGTTGAACTTCTCTTCATTTGGGTCCCGGACCCCTTCCCTTGGAGCATGAAGTTTCAACGGGCCAACTGGACCCGTATCAATCCCTTTGCCCTTGCCCTTTGCTTGGCGAGGGCCACTCGATGATGCAGTTGCCTTGGACACTGGATTTTTAGCCAACACTTTCCTCCGAGCCTGTGGAGGAGACTGAGTTGGCTCGAACGGTCTTTCTTTGCGCTTCTTGCCAAGACCCGTCGAGGTCCGTGGTGCCACCTCAAGGTCCATCTCGGCCTCAAAATCGGAGACATCATTGCCGGAGCTCGACATGACCTGAGAATGAGTGGTATGAATGATAATGAATGACACAAGGCAAATGTGTGAACAGGTAGCAAGGAATTGCAATAAGGAATTGAAGAATTAGTTTTTGAGTTCAGAAACATCGGACTTGTCCACTGCACAGGTACGGACTAGTCCGGAGGACTGGACTTGTCCGTGCATGGACCGGACTAGTCCGGTGTTCATCCTCAAAAACCTAACAGACTGGATAAATGGTGAATTCTAATGCACGACGACCTTAGCAAACACGTAATACATCAAGAGAGCATGTATATAGCGAGGAATGCTAGGCTATTTGATCAACAATGAAGAAATTTGGGATTTTCTAGGGTTGAAGCGAAAATTACCGAAGAATTGCTTGAAACTTGGAGATGAGGGTGTTGAAGGCCGGACAAGTCCGCTAGCTTCAATCCTCAAGTGGACAAGCTTGATTTCACCCAAATGCGAAGCTTTTTGGTGGAGGGAGCAAGGAATCGCCTTGGGAGCTCGAGCACGAAGAGCGAGAGCGCGTGAGGCAAGAGTGGAGGTGAGGAATTTAGGGTTTAGCGGCAGCTAGGGTTATGGACACAAAAAATTGGGGCTATATCGGATTAGTTCGTTGTCTACCGGACTAGTCCGTCCTAACCGGCACTCAGTGGACTTGTCTGCATGGGCGGACTAGTCCGGGCAACCACAGACTGGTCCATGGTTACCAAAGAAGAAATTATAGCCCATTCATATATATTTGAAGGTGCATACCAAGAAAATAGGATGGCAAATCAAATCAAATAATCTTAATGAATATGATCAGTAAGCATACAACAATCAAGCAATGATCATAATTCAACAAGATCTAGTAATTGACATAGTTTTAGAGAAAAATGAGAGAGATGATTTTCACAATTCAATCAACATATTTTGAAGAATTCATACAGGTATGCAACTTTTCAAGCCACACTCCGAGCATCAAGGATATTTAGTTCATTTCGGAGTTCGCAAAAGCGCTTTTCATCAAGTGGCTTGGTGAATATGTCGGCCAATTGCTTTTGAGTGTTGACATGTGAAATGGATATGTCTCCTTTCATGGCATGATCTCTCAAAAAGTGATGTCTTATGTCTATGTGTTTAGTTCTGGAGTGCTCAACTGGGTTGTGGGTAATTTTAATGGCACTCTCATTGTCACAAAGGAGTGGAATATGGTTCATATTGTAACCATAGTCCCTTAGAGTTTGTCGCATCCAAAGAAGTTGTGCACAACAACTCCCGGCTGCAACATACTCCGCTTCGGCTGTGGATAAGGCAATGGAATTTTGTTTCTTGGAGGACCAAGAAACTAAGGATCTCCCTAGGAATTGGCATGTACCAGAGGTGCTTTTTCTATCTACTTTGCACCCGACATACTCTGCATCGGAGTAACCAATGAGATTGAATTTTGAGCCTTTTGGGTACCAAAGACCAATGTTGGGTGTATGAACTAAATATCTCAAGATTCTTTTTACGACTGTCAAGTGACATTCCTTAGGTTTGGCTTGAAATCTTGCACACAAACATACACTCAACATAATATCTGGCCTAGATGCACATATATAGAGTAGAGATCCAATCATGGAGCGATATACCTTTTGGTCGACGCTAGGTCCATCTTCATTGAGATCCAAGTGGCCATTTGTTGCCATGGGGGTCTTTATGGGCTTTGCCTTGTCCATACCAAACTTCTTAAGTATGTCCTGTGTGTACTTGGTTTGGCTTATGAACATCCCTTCCTTTTGTTGCCGCACTTGGAATCCCAAGAAGTACTTTAACTCTCCCATCATTGACATTTCAAACCTGTCTGTCATGATTTTACTAAATTCTTCACAGAAAGATTGGTTAGTTGACCCAAAGATTATATCGTCAACATAAATTTGACAAATAAAAAGATCATCATCAAAATTCTTTGTAAACAGTGTATAGCCTACTTTGCCAATCTTAAAGCCATTTTCAATTAAGAAATCTCTAAGACACTCATACCAAGCTCTAGGAGCTTGTTTGAGGCCGTAGAGAGCCTTACGCAATTTAAACACGTGGTCGGGGAACTCTTCATCTTCAGATCCGGGTGGTTGCTCCACGTACACCTCTTCCTTGATTGGTCCATTGAGGAAGGCGCTTTTCACATCCATTTGATACAGCTTGAAATCATGGTGAGTAGCATATGCAAGTAATATTCTAATAGATTCAATCCTAGCTACTGGAGCAAAAGTTTCATCAAAATCCAAACCTTCGACTTGTGAATACCCTTTGGCCACAAGTCATGCCTTGTTCCTTGTCACCACCCCATGTTCATCTTGTTTGTTGCGGAAGACCCACTTGGTGCCGACAATGTTTGCATTGGGTCTTGCCACAAGTTCCCACACTTCGTTCCGCTTGAAGTTGTTCAATTCTTCTTGCATTGCCACCACCCAGTCCGGATCTTTCAATGCATCTTCAACCCTGTGTGGTTCCAAAAAGGATACAAACGAATAGTGTTCACAAAATTTAGCTATGCGAGATCTAGTGGTTACTCCCTTTTGGATGTCATCGATGATGTTGTCGATTGGGTGATCCCTTTGGACGCATTGGTGTACTCTTGGGTGTGGCACTTGAGGAGTTGTATCTTCATGGTAATCTGCTTCTCCCCCTAAGTGATTTCCTTCGTTGACTTGTTGATTATCTTTGTATCCTTGTGGTTGATCTTGTGTTGAAGCTCCCCCTTGATCATTGATCTCCTCTTGTGGTTCATCTTCTTCATGTACATGTGGAGGTGGCTCTTGTGGTCGAACCTCACCTACAACCATTCTTTTCAATGCTTGACAAGGCGCTTCTTCTTTACCTAGTTCACATGGATCAACTTGCTCCTTTTGGGAGCCATTAGTCTCATCGAACACTACGTCATGTGCTACTTCAATAAGTCCGGAGGTCTTGTTGAAAACACGATAGGCGTAAGTGTTCGAATCATAACCAAGCAAGAAACCTCCATCGGACTTTGAAGCGAACTTTGAAGTACTAGGCTTCTTGTTTAAGTTATAACATGGAGAACCGAAAACACGAAAATATGAAATATTTGGTTTGTTACCGGTGAGTAGCTCATATGATGTCTTCTTGAATAGTCAATGAAGGTAGAGTCTATTTATGGCGTGGCAAGCGGTGTTAACCGCTTCCGCCCAAAATCGATCCGATCTCTTGTACTCATCGAGCATTGTTCTTGCCATCTCTATGAGTGTTTGATTCTTTCTTTCGGCAACTCCGTTTTGTTGTGGGGAGTACGGCGCTGAAAATTCATGCTTTATGCCTTCTTCATCAAGGTACTCTTCCACTTGCGTGTTCTTGAACTCCGTGCCATTGTCGCTTCGAATATTCTTGATTGTCAATGAGAATTCGTTTTGAGCTCGCTTGAAGAACTTCTTGAGTGTTCCTTGTGTCTCTGGCTTATCATGCAAAAAGAAAACCCAAGTGAAGCGAGAAAAGTCATCAACAACTACTAAACCATATTTTTTACCGCTGATGCTTATGTAAGCAATTGGACCAAATAAGTCCATGTGTAGTAGTTCGAGCGGTCTTGTTGTAGTCATGACGTTCTTTGCGGGATGAGGTGCTCCAACTTGCTTCCTGGCTTGGCACGCGCTACAAGGCCTGTCTTTCTCAAAAACAACATCCTTCAAACCGCGGATGTGATCGCCCTTGAGGAGTTTTTGAAGATTCCTCATACCAACATACGCTAGCCTTCTATGCCACAGCCAACCCATGTTGGTCTTTGCAATCAAGCATGTGTCAAGTTCGGCTTTATCCTTGTTGAAATCAAGAAGGTAAAGCTTTCCCTTCAACATACCCTTGAATGCAATGGAACCATCACTCCTCCTAGAGACGGTCACACCCTCGTTAGTGAACAAGCAATTATAACCTTTGTCACATAGTTTAGATATGGACAACAGATTATAATCTAAGGATTCAACATGTAGTACATGAGAAAGTGTGTGTTTAGATGATATAGCAATTTTACCAGTACCGAGCACCCTTCATTGACTGTTATCTCCAAAGTAGATGCCCTCATTTGGGTCCTCATTCTCTTCATATTCCACGAACATTCTTCTTTCTCCGGTCATATGGTTGGTGCAGCCACTGTCTAGCACCCATTTAGATCCATCGGAGGAATAGGCCTTGCGTTTACCTTCCTTTGCCATGGGGCAAGTGCCATTTCCCTTCTTTGCGCCGAGTGTAGGGAAGAGGGTAGACTTCTTGGATGTCTTCTCGATGGCTATGCTAGCCATCTCTTCTTCTTTGGATGATGATGACTCATCATTTGAGTCCCACGCTTTCCCAATGTGCGCTTGTTCGGCTTGTTTCTTCTTATTGAAGAATTTCTTGTGTTGAGGCTTGGCTTCTTTAGTCTTTTTCTTGTTCTCCTCATATGGGCAATCAACTATAAAGTGGTTATACTCACCACAATTATAGCATGCCCGCCTCAACTTTGGCTTTGTTCTTTCTTTGTATTTTCCTTCGCTTGACTTTGGACCTTGTCTCTTCTTCATGATTCTTTTGAATTTCTTCATAAACAATATCATGTCTTCTTCATCTAATTCACTGCTCTCGTCATCACTATCTTCCTCTAGTTGTGCTTCTCTAGCATCTTTGGATAGGGGCTTGAGGGTGGACTTCAAAGCAACCCCTTTCTTCTTTGCCGAGGTGAGGTCGGCAATTTCCTTGATGTGCTTTGCTTGTTTTTCCATCATCTCAAAATTGATGATCTTTCCAAGCAATTCATCCGGAGTCATCCTTTTGTATCCAGGGCTTTCTCTAATCATGGAGCATAGTGTGACATTGCGAGGCATAAAAGCTCTAAGGATGAGATTTACCACCTCGTGGTCATTCCACTTCTTGCTCCCATATGATCGAACTTTGTTGATGAGTGTCTTCAATGGTTGTACATTTCTTGGGGTTACTCGTCTTCCTCAATTGCGAATCTTCCTAATTCGCCTTCGATCATCTCGATTTTTGCTTCACGCACATGTCATACACCTTCATGTGCAGTTTGCAGTGTATCCCATATCTCCTTAGCAATTTCGAGTCCATCCACCTTGGTGAACTCGTCGCGACTGAGTGAGGAGGTGATTACTGCTGCAGCTTGAGCGTTTCTATGAATAGCCTGCTCTTGGCTTGGGGTGAGCTCTTCGTCGTCGTCCAGAATATCTTACCCTGTGCATACAACATGCCATAGACTTGGATTGAGGGAAATCAAATGCATTTTCATATTCTGCCTCCACATTGAGTAATCACTTCCATCGAAGTGTGGGGCTTTTCCAAGTGGGATAGATAAGTAATGATTATTATTGGAATTTAGACGATCATAGTTAAAAGGATATCGGGAGTAGTCGGTGTGACTACTCCCCTTCTTCTTCTCTTCAACTTTCACTTTCCCTTTGGAAAGCGCCTTCTTTCTGAGGAGCGCCTTTAGCTCCAGTGTCTCCTCATCATCGTCCTCGAAGTCTTGAATGGCTTCGAGGTACTTCTCCACCTTTTGATTTTTGTCAGTGTTAACCTCTTCTTGGTTGTTGATTTTGTGGATGTCCTTCATCTCCGACATGATCTCTTCGAGTGGTTAGACTCTTTCTTGAAGAACCTGCTCTGATACCAATTGAATGTGGCCTAGAGGGGGGGTTTGAATAGGCCTTTTTGCAAATTGTCAGATCCTGCAACACTTAACAACCAGTTCAATACCAGAGATATCGGACTAGTCCGGTAAAGTGCGGACTAGTCCGGTGTTCACGGACTAAGTTGGTTAAACTTGATCGATTAGATTGATTCTTTTATGTATGCAGCGGAAATATAGAATCAAATAAAGGTTTCAATGTTATATGCTAGATTATATCACAATTAAATCTTATGTTTAACAGTTCAACGTGAGATAAGCAATGACTATGAAATCCTAGATTATATTGATGAATAAGAACGATGAACACCAAAAACAAGACACAAGGATTTATCCCGTGGTTCGGCTCCCACAAAGGCAACCTACGTCCACGTTGAGGAGTCCACAAAAGGACCGGGTCTTCTCCAACCCTACCCTCGTCGAATCGCTATGAAGGCCAATCCTCTTCCACTAATCACAAAGGGGTGAATAACCGAATTCAAAGGGGCCTTCTCACACGTTGAGAGCTCCCTTGGATTACAACACGAAATACCACCAAAACACACTCAAAAGATTACAATTAAATCGCAGGAGTGTGTTAGAGAATCAAACCAAGATCTCAATGTGGTGTTGATCGTGTCTCTCCAATGATCTAGAGTGAATCCTCAAAGGATTGATCGTTGTTGCACTTAATTTTGTGGAGAGATGTGGTTTTTGAGGCTCTTGGGAGGTGTGACGGCGCTAGGGTTCGAGAGTCTTGGAAAAATATGGCCGTACAACTCTATTTATATGGGTTTCTAAAAGTGACCGTTAGGGTTCAAAAAGATCGGACTAGTCCGTGGAGGTCACCGGACTAGTCCGATGAGCTGTGTGTAGCAAACCATAAGTCTCCTCAAATATCGGACTAGTCCGGCTAGGAGCGAACTTGTCTGATTTCGCTATTGGAAATCTTCGGACTAGTTCGATAGTCATCGAACTTGTCCGGTTATGTGAAACCCTAAGTGTATAGGATGACAAGTCCACACTTGGAGGACTTGTCCGATTCAGATTAGAGGGTATTTCGGACTAGTCCATGCAATGTCGGACTTGTCCGTTTTGGATCAGAATGAATATCGGACTAGTCCATTTGTGATTGGACTTGTCCGATTTTGTGCGACTTGTGAAGTGTTTTGAGGACTGGTCCGCACTGGGGCGGACTAGTCCGATTCTTGTCAGAAAGGATATCGGACTAGTACGGTGTTTGTCGGACTAGTCCGGTCCTGTGTAACTTTGTGCAATGTGTGTGTTTAAATGTGGTTGAGCTCTTGGTATGTGTTTCCTTAACACACTCCATACACAATAATCTACTACTCTTCTTCCTTGAGCTCATTTCCACTTTGCTCCTCATTCTTCCTTCTTTTTGGTACTTTGCTCATTTTTCTATCATAAGCCTGCACTCATCTCAACAAAGAGGTTAGGATCCCAATTGCTTGTCCTAAATCATCCAAAACCTACAAGGGAGTCCTAGATGCACTTTTAAAAGGTGGGATCAGTCCCACCATGGCGTACGCGGAGAAGTACACTGTGTCGCCGGCGTGCTCCTTCACAAAAGGAAGCTTGCCGGCGCAGACCAGGTGGTTGAAGAAGTCAGGGGACCACCCCATGAAGTCCCGAACCTTCTTCAAATCACCGTGAGTCTTCAGGCGGCTCTGGCGAAGACCCAACTCCATCGCAGCACAGCGGGGCGAGAGATGAAAAGCAAGCGAAAGTTTGGAGGATTTGAGCGCAAGTTCGAATGAAAGGCGTAAAGAACCCCCAAATGGTGTGTGCTTTCCTTCTTAAGTAAACCACTGCAACGCTTGGATGGAAACAATAGAGGAGCCGACGATACCATTCAAAAACTTCACCCTGCCAATGACAAGGGGGCCCGGGTCCACCCCGACGATCAAGTCGAGGTCCTTACCCCAGGCGAACAGTTGTCATCATGAAAGGTGAGAAACCTGAAGGCGGCGGCCTGACAGGGCGCGCAGAACCGATACAATTTTCGTATCGGGAACTGGCAACCTTCAATTGCGTGAGATCTGCACGCTAAGATCTCACCTAATGCATCCAGGATATGCCATGCGGCGTTGATTTAACTACGAACTACCGCCAACGGCACATCCGAAGACCCTTGAAGACACGACTCAAAAACCGAAGAATGGACCCACCTCCGGCAGAATGACTTCATCCTAAAGGTCTCTCCCACAGGTGGGCCCAGGGGGCCACTGTCGGTACCCTGCGTACCGGATACCCCTGGGGATTGCAAAGATCACAAGGAAACTCCATCTACCAGATTTGAAGACCTCCGAAGGCCCCACATGTCAGCCAAAACCGGACCTGCATCCTTGACATGGTTAGTCCCAGGGCCACCACGTGTATCATAAGACCAGAGCTATCGCCCACACATGGGAAAGCTCTGGACTAGATACTAGTATGGCACCCCCGGACCTTACCCCAGACATAGGGAAGCTCTGGAACCATCACATGCCTAACAACACCAGACCTACCCGTCCACGACGGTAAAGCTCCGGAGCTGCCACGTGTCCGAACTGCCAGACCTTTAACCTCAACAAACAGATTGATGGACCCCCAACGGCTCAGACCTTCAAGGGGCAATCAAAGGCTTCAAGACCCGATTAAGTGTCATTAATATCATATTAATGACACTCGATCGGAAGGCCCTTAATACCAATAACAGCACTGTTAAGGCCCGTTACCATGCTATTAAGGGTAATTAACCTCATTTATTGTGTATTAAACATTAGTAACCGCCAGGGCCACATGTCGGGCTAGGCTAACGGTGTAATGACCAGTCCTTGTACTATAAAAGGCCTGGTCGACGATACGCTGGGGACACTCTCGGACTCGTAGACTCTCATACGCTCTCGGACACACTCAGACACTCTTAGACGCTCAATACAACAGCAACACACCCCGTGGAGTAGGGTATTACACTCAGGCGGCCCGAACCACGTAAACCTCTGTGTCAATTTGCCACCATCTCTTGAATATCTGCGCACCCATTACCAAGTACAAACTCCACGGACTACTAACAGTAGTGCTAGGAGATCTGCCGGATTCAACCACCGACATGGGCCTTCTCCCTCTTGACCCACTCCTTGTCGTTGGCCAACCTTGTTTGCGCCAGCTTGGTCTCGAATTGGAGTCTATTGCGCCACCTCCTAAGGGTTTGGCACTCCTCCTCGGGGGCCTTGCTGTCGTGATAAAAGTCAAGCTGGACCTGACGAAGGCTAGAGCAGGCGTTGTCGATGGATAACGGCAGGGGGATCGGCTCTGGACCCGCTGAGGTCCTCTCTGCTGACTCCAGCAGGTTCTCCATAACAAAAATTGGGTCCCACTCTATAAGAGTGGTCCCCTGAGCTTCCGCGGCACTAGGGCCGCCCTCCGGGAGTGCCTAAGTCGTCGCCAAGGAAGTTCCGACAATGGGAGCTTCTATCTCCGGAATCAGCTCCGAAGGTCCGCCGCCAGGTCATCAGCAACTGGTCCCTCAGGCAGAGGATCGACCGCTTTGTCTTGGCACCCTGGCTCAAGCACGGGTACCTCCAGAACTACCACCTCCGGGGTAGGCATTGAAGACTCGGCCGGAGCTAAGGCCACCTCCAGCTCTAGCGCTGGTGCCTCCTCCACTGCCGGTTCAGGCGCTGGTGCTTCGACCTCCACAGGTTCGGGTGCTGGCACCTCCACAAAAACTGGCTCAAGCGCCGAAACTTCATGAACCACCGACTCCGTCGCTGGGGATTCAATAACATCCGGCTCGAAGGCCAGAACTGTAGCTACCTCCAGCTCTGAGGCTAGTGTGTCCGTCATCACAACATCCAAAACCAGAGCCTCAGCCTCCGGAGCTGGTGCTGCTGGTACATCTTCACTCCCGTGGTCTGGCGCTACCACGGGAGCTTCGAGAGATGAGTCAAGAACCACGACAGCTGACACCCGAGCTGCCGTGACCTCAGCTACCACCTGGGGCAGTGCTAGAATTGGAGTCGGAGCCTCCGCCTATACAGCATCAGCTGCTGTCACAGGAATCGGATCTTCAGCCTCTTTTTTGGATACCCTGTGGATGAAGGACAAAGAAAATCAAAATATGGTTACAACAAAAATAACAAAATGAGGTAAAGAAGCAAATTTACCTTGGAAGGCTTCCGCTCCAGCTAGCGCGGAACCTCTTCACCGGACGCTCAGAGCACGACCCAATCGCAACTAGTGTAGCAACTCCGGAAGGCTCTTCGGAGCTTGCTGCCACCATCAACAACGTCTTGGTTGGGGCCCCCCTCGACTGAGAAGGACCCTCGGACCTAGAGCCGTTAGCTGGCCCTGGTGTCGAAGTCACCTGGTCGGAGTTGGCGTTCTGGGGAGACACCAATGCTGGAGTTGGTGTCACCGTTGAAGACCTCCCCCGCCGGAGAGAAGGAGCTATTGTGGAAGGAGCAGGTCTGACGGGCCTCCCATCAGAGTGCTTCAATTTCCTCTTTCGGCTGGAGGGCTCAACCAACTCTTTGCCCTTGCCAATGACTTCAGCTCACTGTCTCGGGGCAGAAGCAGGGCCACCCTCAGAAGCTCCGAGGATCACCAATCTGGTGGTCGGACACCTCTCTACCTCGTCGAGATCGTCAGGCACCAACATCTTCCTCTGAAGCTCCCTACTGAACTCTTCCTCCATGTTCAAAGGGAGGAAAGCCGTTAGTGGAGTTAAGTCGTCGCTCTCGACGTCGATGCCATGCTGGAACTTCTTGAGATGAAGCTCCAAAGCAGAGCCATCCAAATTGGACTTCAGATCGGTTTCAATCCGGTCATCATCCATCACACTGTTGAGGGCCCAGGCGAGCTTCTCCCTCTTCTTTAGCAGAGCCCACCTGTTGACCAGGAAGTTGCAGAAGACTGTCTGGGGGGTCACCCCTCCTTCCACACATTGGCGGATCCTGGTCAAGGCAGGGTTGAAGGCCTCTGATAGCACCGAAACCTCACTCCAGGCGTCAGTGTCAACATTGGGAAGACCTTCAGGCAGCTCCAGCTTCTCGTGCTCCTCTGTTGTGATGATAATCCAATCCTTCTTCCAGTCATCCCACTTGCCAGAAGGGAATGACCTCAAGTACTTGTAGGGGCATTTCTTGCGCTTCACAAAATAGTAGAAGCCAAGATACTCGGAACTATTGCCGGTGGTGTGGATGGTGAAGAAGGTACAGAAAAGCTCGACGCATGGGGGAATACCCACCCACATCTCGCAGAATTGGACGAATGTTGACACAAGAAGAATGAAGTGGGGGCCAAGGTGGTACAACTGCAGACCATAGAAGTCTAACAGCATCAAGAGGAAAGTTGAGAAAGGTGGAATAAGTCCCACCATGGCGTACGTAGAAAAGTACACCATGTCGCCGCCGCGCTTCTTCTTGAACGGGAGATCGCCAGCGTGGACCAGGTGGTTGAAGGAGTTGCTGGACCACCCCATGTAGGTCCGAACCTTCTTCAAATTGTCATCGGTCATGAGACGGCTCTTGCGGAGACCTTATTCCATCGCAACACGGTGGGGCAAGAGAGAAAAAGCAAGCGAAAGTCTGGAAGATTCAAGCGCAAGTTCAAATGAAGGCGTAAGGAATCCCCAAACCGTGCACGCTTTCTTTCTTAAGTAAGCACCCACAACGCTTGGATGGAAACCGCAAAAGGGCCAAGGATACAGTTCAAAAATTTCACCCTGCCAATGACAAAGGGGCCCAGGGCCACCCATGCGATCAAGTCAAGGTCCTTACCCCAGGAGAATAGTTGTCATGATGAGAGGCGGGAAACCCAAGGGCGGCGACCTGACAGGACGTGCGAAACTGATACAATGGAACCGCCGACCTTCAATTTCGTGAGATCTGCACGCGCAGATCTCATCTGCCACACCCTGAAGATGCCACACGGTGATGGTTTAACTACGAACCACCACCTCAATGGCACATCCAAAAACCCTTGAAGACACAACGCAGAAATCGAAAGATGGACCCACCTCCAACAGAATGACTTAACCCAAACAGTCCCTCCCAGAGGTGGGCCCAGGGGGCCACTGTCGGTACCCTGTGTATCGGATACCCCTTGGAACTGCAAAGAGTGCAAAGGAACTCCATGATAAGTAAAAGATGAGTCCCAATCTTCCGAAAGGTAATGGACAAGTCGATTGATGGAGATCTCGACGTTGATGATCCGAGGCTCTCGAGTAGAACACAAAAAACCCCTGCAATCACTACACCACCGCTCCATTGGTTATCAACCGTGCTGCACACCATTGACCTCATCAAGAAGGCTAATTCCTGCAAGTGCAACCGAGAACACAAGCAAGAACAAGGTAGACACGATCTGAAATCGCGAAGTTGGGGTTTCACAAACCGTAGAACGACGATATTATTAATCTAAACAAAACCCAATTGTTCATGGCGGCTACTATGGAGTATATATAGCTGGGAGGACGTCCAAGTGGGTGTTGGGGTCGTGACCTAACCCTAAGATACAAAAATAATGGACTTAGACTTGATACATGGCCCAATGACCCAATACGGTGGTGCAGCACCCTCACAGATTCCATACTTGATTTTATTTCGACGATTACCGTCGACTCATAAGAAATTTTGACATGGGACCAGCGCCATTGGAAAGATTATCCTCTCCCCTTTCCGTGCATATGTAGAACGTCTAAAACTGAGTTCGTATGCATCCTGGGCGTTCATTTTAGTGCGTACTGCTCCTGGACTCCGAGTTGGATACGATTTGGAGTTTGGTTCGGTTTCCATCTTCTTTGAACGAATTCTCTGGTCTTCCACGTCCCTAATACTTCCTCCAAGTACTCCTTAAACCTCTCCATGGATCCTAATCACAATTAAATCATTAAGTAGCAATCTATGCTAAAAATATATAAGGAAATATATAAGAACGAGTTCACCTCTGAACTCTATTGATTGCATCTTGTATGTTCAATGGAGTGTTGTTTGTATCCATAGAAGTGATGTCCTCATCATCCTCCCCTTCTTGAATTGGAGTCGTCCTCGACTCAAGTTCATCTCCTCTCATGTGTTGGTCCAAATGTGCAACGCCATCAAATCTTCTTGTATGCATGAATGGAGGAGGCCAAGGTGGTGGACGACATAGTGCACCATCTTGATCTTGTCCATCAAATAAGAGTGCACATTCACTTGAGCCAGGATCCCAAACAAATAAACATTGTGTCATATTTGTAGGTGCAATGATAACGTGCATGATCTCATCATTCTCCCCTTCTTTATGACAAGCCGTCCTCGGCTTGCTCGTATATCCAGCAAAGAGGCTTTTGGGGATAGAGTGAGCACTGTCCATATTGCACAACTACAGTGAATAATGCTTTTGTTGTCCCTGCTGCAAGAAAAAAATACTAGAAAAACTTGACAAGATATTATTAGCGTTAGTACATTCATTTACTTGACCATGTTGTTGCAGCACAAAAGAAGCTTCCTCATTTGAACATATGTAAACTTTATGCACCATAAACATACCACTATGTTCATATTTGCCTATAGCATGAAAAATATTTCTACTTAACAAAGGAAATTCGGATTGAGAAAATATTATCTTCTCTACGATATCTAGATCACAAAGAGTGTCAAATTCAATATAGCCCAAAGTATTTAGAGAAGATAATAATTTCAGCTCATCCCTTTCACATGTAGTTGGGATCAAGTGCTTAATTTCAGCATAAGTGAGTGATAAAGTATCAAATTCATTTGGTTGTTCTAGCATAGGTACTGTCGGTACCCTAAAAACCATACACCCCCTGAGGTTACAAAGATCTCAAGGGAAGGACGTCTACTCAAATTGAAGACCCTCGGAGGCCCACTTGTCAGACATAACCGGACCTGCTTCTCCAACATGGTTAACCCCTAGGTTGCCACGTGTACTGCCAGACCGGAGCTACTACCCACAAGGGTGAAGCTCCGGGCTAGGTACCGAAACGGCACCTCCGGACTTAACCCCTGACCGAGAGAAGCTCCGGACCTGACACGTGCCAGGCCACCCCGGAGCTTCCCGCTTCCCACAAGCAAGCTCCGGAGCTGCCACGTGTCCAAACGTCGGAGCTGGCCGCCTCAAACCTCCGGAAGACATTGTAACGACTCCGGATCTTCAAAGGATAGCTGCGGACTTCAAGACCCGATAAATTGTCATTAATTCCATGTTAATGACACTTAATCGGACAATCTTAACACCTGTAACGGCACTGTCGGAGCCCGTTACAGGGTTATTAACAACAATTAATCGTGTATCAATACTAGTAACAGCCGGGGCCACATGTCGAGCCAGGCTAACTTGTAACGGTTTGTCCTTGTACTATAAAAGGACAGACCGACGATACACGGAGGGAGAAGAAGGCTCTCGAACGCTCTCAGGCACACACGCATTGACGTGAGCTTTCATACATAAACTAATACAACACCACACACCCGTGGAGTAGGGTATTACGCTCAGGCAGCCCGAACCACGTAAACCACTGTGTCTCTCGTGTCCAATCGTGATTCACCTTCTTGAGTCTCCGCGCGCCCACACCGAACTACAAACTCCTTCAACACTTTAGTAGTGTCAGGAGATCTGCCGACTCCAACAGTCGACAGTTGGCGCGCCAGGTAGGTGCGCCTGAGATTTTCAAGAATGGTGAATTCTGCGACTGGATCATCCAACGGGCAACCTGCTGCTCAGGCTGTCGGGGGCAATCCCTCCAACATGCAGCCACCAGCAGGAGCCTCAGCACCAGCAGGAGTCACACTCCCACCACCACCATCTTCTCCGGCAAAACGTGCCGGGCAACATGATGGTGCGCCGGCGTCACATACTGCGCCGGCAAGTCATGACAACCCAGAACACGCGCTCCATGCAGCGCGTGCTCTTCTCCAGCGACCACCACCTCCGGATGCATCTCGAGATGCCATGGAGCAATGGAGGGCTGATGTTGAGCATTTGGTCGCAGCAGCGGCCGAACGCCTCAACAACCAGGGTCCTCCTCCTTCAGGGCGAGCCCCGTCGCAGCGACGGACGTTGTCTGGAAGACTTGGTCCGCATGTCTCCAACAACCGAAGACGAGCTGCGTCACAGCAAGTGACGTCGTTGCCCTCTGGGGCACGACTCACCCATACGGTATCTCGGCTTTCGACACATGACCTCCGGGCGGAGCTTGATCGCCGATACCGCCAACAGGATGGCCGTGTCCATATCGAGCGAGCTCGAGAAAGACGGGATGCTCAAGACCTTTCTACTCTAGAAGGAGTAGGAGGAGACTGTTCCGCCCTAGCCATGCACCTGCGCATGGTTAGATGGCCACAGAAGTTCCGACCACACTTGCCGGAAAAATTCGACGGGACTGTCAACCCCGTAGAATTTCTGCAGATATACTCCACTGCAATCTTAGCAGCTGGAGGAAACGAGGCCGTAATGGCCAACTACTTTCCAGTGGCCTTAACTGGGACCGCCAGGTCCTGGTTTATGAGCCTTCCACCCAACTCTATCGACAGTTGGGAGGAGCTGTGCCGTCAGTTCACTGCCAACTTCGGGAGTTCATACACCTGACCGGGCACTGAACTAGACCTTTTTGCGGTCGTGTAAAAAGGGGGAGAATCTTTGCGGTCATTCATCCAGAGGTTCTCTCAGGTACGCAACACAATCCCTTCTATCTCAAGCGCTTCTGTCATTGTGGCATTCAGACAGGGTGTACGAGACAAGAAGATGTTGGAGAAGCTGGCGATCAAAGAGATCACCAGCGTCACGGAGCTCTTCAGCTTGGCAGACAAATGTGCCAGAGCTGCGGAGGGCCGTGAAATGCACTCCAAACCAGCCTTGGAGGATCACAAAAAATCCTCCAAAGAAGAAGCCGCTACCTCCGGGAGTGGCAAGAAGAAAAAGAAGACCAACGGCAAGAAGAAGCCGTCGGCCGGCACATCCAACGTTGCAGCCACTGCAACTCCTGGTGGCCGGGGGCCACGCCCCGAGAAGCGACCTCGACCGTCTTCCGAAGACGGCGGCAAATCCAAAATGTGGTGCCTCATTCACAAAACGGGCAGCCACAGGCTGGAAGACTGCCGGGAGGTCCAAAACCTTGCCGAGCGCTACAACAAGCGCCGGGAAGGGTCTCCTTTCCGACAGAGGGAGGGAAAACAGAAGGTTGACGAAGCTCCGGCTGAAGAGGAGTTAGGGTTTCAGGACCCCAAAAAGGTCCTGAAAGCCGTCTACACCTCCGTCGACGATGACTCCGACGTCTCCGACAACGAGCGTCGGAAAACCATGAACACCATCTTTGGTGGATCATGGGACATCACGTCTCGTCGTGTCATCAAGACTATGCGGCGGGATATGGCTGCTGTAGCTCCTACAGCTAGACCGGAGCCACATCGAAAGTGGATGGACACACCCATCACTTTTGATGCTTCGGACTGTCCTCGAAGCATGGTCGGAGCTGGCCAATTACCCTTGATGGTATCTCCCACCATCAACAACATCCAGCTCCATCATGTTATGGTGGATGGAGGTTCAGGGCTGAACCTTATAAGCTTTGAAGCTTTTACCAGACTTCAGCTTCGACCTTCGGATCTTCAGCCCTCTCGACCATTCTCCGGAGTAGGTCCGGGGGCCATTACCCCACTCGGAGCTATAATTCTCCCCGTTACCTTCGGGACACGGGAGAAGTACCGCACTGAGAAGTTGGTCTTCGACGTCGCTCAGATCAACTTACCATTCAACGCCATCTTGGGTAGACCTGCCCTATACAAATTTATGGCAGCTGCTCATTATGGATACTTGGTGTTGAAGATGCCAACACCAGCAGGCACTCTCCGGATTCGTGGAGATCGCACCGCCGGAGTAACTGCTCTGGAGGAGCTCCATGCACTCACCACTGCGCAAGAGGAGGACTCCAGACAGGGGCAAGCTCCAAAACCTCCGAGCATTCGGCAACGAGGCTCAACCTCTACTCCCCGTGTGCAGCCAAGCGGCGACACCGACATCCCCATCAAAGTCGTCCAAATTGGTTCCGATGTCACTCAAACCACCCGCATATCGGGTGGGTTGAATGACAAATAGGAACTCGCGCTCATCACTTTCCTCCGGGCTAACGTTGACGTATTTGCTTGGCAACCGTCACAAATGCCTGGGATCCCCAGGGAAGTGATTGAGCACAATCTGAAGATTTACCCCGATGCTCGGCCTGTGTATCAGAAACCTCGGAAGCAATCTGTAGAGCGACAAAACTTCATCCGACAAGAAGTGAAGAAGTTGCTCGAAGCCGGATTTATCCGAGAAGTCTTCCATCCAAAATGGCTGGCGAACCCAGTCGTTGTGCCCAAGGCCGGCGGGAAACTTCGGATGTGCATCGACTACACCACACTGAATAAGGCATGTCCAAAAGATCCATTCCCACTACCTAGAATAGATCAGATAGTGGATTCCACCTCCGGGTGCGAGTTACTATGTTTTCTAGACGCATATTCTGGATATCATCAAATCAGGATGTCTGGGGAGGATGAAGAGCATACTTCATTCATCACAGTGGATGGATTGTATTGTTACACAGCCATGCCGTTTGGTCTCAAGAATGCAGCTTCAACTTTTGTACGAGCTATGTACAAAACTTTCGAAGAACTCATCAGAGACATAGTGGAAGTGTACGTCGATGACATCGTGGTCAAAGTCAAGAACAAGGAGTCCCTCTTGGACACCTTGCAGGCTGTCTTCGACAAGCTGCGGGCCACCCGCACGAAGCTAAACCCAGACAAGTGCGTCTTCGGGGTTAGTTCCGGAAAGCTTCTTGGTTTCCTGGTAAGTCACCGGGGGCATAGAGGCTAATCCGGCGAAGATAAAAGCCATTGAAGACATGCGGCCACCAACCCGCATCAAAGACGTCCAAAAATTAACTGGATGTCTAGCAGCCCTCAACCGGTTCATTTCAAGACTGGCGGAAAGAGCACTTCCCTTCTTCAAGTTACTGAGGAAGTCCGGACCATTCCAATGGTCTGAAGAAGCAGAGAAGGCATTCCAGGAGCTGAAACAGTTCCTCACCACCCTACCAGTCCTGGTAGCTCCGAACCCTGGTGAGCCTTTCTTGCTTTACATTTCAGCTACTGACGAAGTCGTCAGTATGGTTCTGGTTGCGGAGAGACCGGAACTACCCAATACTCAGGAATCCAGACCCCTTCGGGAGGGTCTGGAGGTTCCTGAAAGCGGGTCTGGGTCCCAGCTCCCAGACTCAAACCCACAAGAAGCCACTTCAGAGGACCCGGACCCCTCTAAGAGGGTCCAGGTCATTTCTGAAGAAGCTCCGGGTTCCTCCACCCAGAACCCGGAGGTCCCCGAAGAGAGTCTGGACCCCTCCGAGAGGGTCCGGATCAATGAAGAGGAAGCTCCGGACCCCTCCGGGAGGGTCCGGACCATTCAACGCCCGGTATACTTCATCAGTGAAGTGTTACATGATGCCAAGACTCGATACCTAGAGGTGCATAAACTGCTTTATGCAGTTCTTATTGCCTCAAGGAAGCTTCAACACTATTTCCAAGCTCACAAAGTCTCGGTGGTGACCTCATATCCACTTCGAGCGATCCTGCATAATCCCAATTCAACTGGGAATATTGCAAAGTGGGCAGCGGAATTGGCTGAATTCGATCTTGAATTCATTCCGAGACAAGCAATCAAGAGTCAAGCGTTGGCATATTTCGTGGCAGAATGGACTCCCTCTCCATTATACCCTGGGGGCCCCAGCGAGCAGAAGACGGAACCTCAAGTTCCAACCTTCACTAAGCCTCACTAGACCCTTTACTTCGACGACTCCATGCAGAAGCAGGGAGCCGGAGCTGGAATCCTTCTCCTCGCACCAACTGGGGAGAAGGTGAAATACATGGTACACCTTGACTTCAAGGCAACCAACAACATGGCGGAGTATGAAGCACTCATCTATGGATTAAAGGTGGCACTATCATACGGTGTCAAGCAATTGCTGGTCAAAGGAGATTCACAACTCGTCATCAAGCAGGTGAAGGGTGAATGCTCCTGCAATAATCTCCAGCTGGCTGCTTACCTCCTTGAAGTCCAGAGGCTTCAGAAGGACTTCGAAGTCCTAGACCTTCACCATGTTCAGCGTGCTCACAACGCTGAAGCTGACGAACTCTCGACCAAGGCGTCAACTGGAGCTCCGGCTCCTGATGGAACCTTTGTCCGGAGGTTGTCAAAACCCACTGTTCAGCCTGCCGAACTGAACGAAGGGGGCGAGATCAGCATCCCGAAGCTGACGGTCCCGATGGCCCTGTTACCATGGCAGCCATCAAGGGTCGTAGGTGCTGCCGGAAGCTCCGAGCAACCCAGCACGCAAGACTCAAATGCTCAAGTCAGTTCCAATGCATGGATCTCGGAGATCCGGAGCTACTTGAAAGACAACATCCTTCCTGACGATGATGTATCCGCTGATCGGGTAGTCAGATTGGCTAAAAGATACACGTTGGTAGAAGGGGATCTCTACCGGCGCGGTGCCAACGGCATCCTAATGCGGTGCATCACAAGGGAAGAAGGCTGCGAGCTCCTCGCAAAAATCCATGGAGGCGAGTGTGGGAACCACGCATCTTCCCGCACGCAGGTCGGAAAAGCCTTTCGGCACGGCTTCTACTGGCCTACAGCGCTCCAGGATGCCACTGAGCTGGTGAAGAAATGCAAAGCATGCCAATTTCATGCAAAGCAAATTCATACACCTGCTCAGTCCTTACAAATTATACCTCCCACATGGCCTTTCGCTGTGTGGGGGATGGACATCTTGGGACCCTTCCCTAGAGCCGTCGGAGGTTACAAGTTCCTGTACGTCGCCATCGACAAGTTCACCAAGTGGCCGGAAGCAACTCCCGTTGTGACGATCAACAAACAATCTGCAATCAATTTTCTACAATCCATCGTGAGCAGATTCGGAGTCCCAAATAAGATCATCACTGATAATGGGACTCAATTCACAAGCTCCGCATTTCAAGGATATTGCGAAGACCTCGGCATACAAGTTTGCTACGCTTCCGTAGCTCATCCTGCCAGCAATGGACAAGCCGAGAGAGCAAATGCAGAGATCCTTAAAGGACTCAAAACACGCACTTATGAGCGCTTGAAAAAGCACGGAGCCAATTGGATTGAAGAGGTTCCGCCCACTCTATGGGCCAACAGGACTTCTCCAAGTCGGGCAACCGGAGAAACACCCTTCTTTCTGGTGTACGGAGCTGAAGCGATCCTTCCTCCGGAAATCACCTTGGGTTCCCTCCGAGTCCGGACCTTCGACGAAGCCGTGCAGGACCAGCTCCGGCGCGAAGACCTAGACCTCCTCGAGGAGGGAAGGTGCCAAGCAGCTGTTCGGAATGCCCGATACCGCCAAGCTCTACGGCGCTATCACCAGCGGCATGTACACAACCGACAGCTCGAGGAAGGCGATCTGGTGCTACGGAGAATACTATCCAGAGAAGGGCAAAACAAACTCTCCCCCGGCTGGGAAGGGCCCTTTCGAGTGATCAAAGTATCCCGTCCCGGAAGCGTTCGCTTGGCTACCGAGGATGGGACACCTCTCCCAAATCCTTGGAACATCGAGCACCTCCGTAAGTTCTACACTTAATTCCACGGAGGTGAGTCTTAAATAACTTGAAATGTATGTTATAGAGTCATTGTACAGAGTCGGGTAGTTCCTCCGGGAGAGCAGCCGGACCTTTCCCGAAAGGTTTGAAAAGCTCATGCAACACTTGACACAGTCTCCGGACTAAAAGTGTGGCTAACTACCCTGGGTCAAACGAGAAACCAAACACACTTAGCCTGGTTCCGTACCCTAAGAGTGTACTTGTTTCCCCTGTACCCCGGACCTATAATGAAATACATCTTCATGTGAAATAGACTCCACGTGCATTCATTTTTGCATAGGCTCGACATTTTTATTTTTCTCTTTCTTGTCTATAACAGAAACGTGCAATTCTTAAGAAGTTCTAGTTTGACCGGTTTACATACGATTCGAGTTGAATTGTCAGATTTTTTGGATTTAAATATCGTCTGTGGCCAACTCGCCTGAAAGCCGCCAAGCCATTCTAGGGCCGGAGTGCGCTATCGACTTATCCTGGTCAAGCACCCTAAGTACGCCACTCTACCTACATCCCGGCAGGCCAAAGTAAGGTGGGTCCATGGACAATTGGATCTAAAAGAAAAGACAATTCATCCAGTCGTATTAAAAATCGTGTTCAACTTAAAATTTTCTTGAGAACCGTAAGCCGCGACGAAGTTATAGACAAGGAACGAATTTTACTATTTTTCTTGGCTTAAGTGTGCAGGAAAAATGAACCCTACGTTGATGGAGAAAAACCGGAGTTAACCAAGCTCCGACTCCCACCAGGGCGTCAACCGTCGGTGTTGACTAAAAGATGGTGAGAAGACCCCATCACTGGAGTCTGTTGCCAACAAACCAAGTGTGGCAAAGGTCATTGCCGGAGCTGCTAAGCTCCGACACCTTGGAGTATTAACTACCGACGCTCAACGTGTTGATAGAGGCTATTGCCGGAGCTACTAAGCTCCAGCGATGGACAATGCCGGAGCTTCTAAGCTCCGACAACTTCAGGGGACCTTCACTATCAAAAACTTCGGACCTAAATTCCACAAGTTCGAAGCAAATTCGTCTTCAACAAAACTCAACATCCTTTTGGTACATGTCCACAATCAAATTGTGCACATCTACCAGGGGGCCAAGTGAAGATAAAGATGTTGAAGACAAAAAAAAATGAAATTCGCAAAAAATTGGGGATTTCATTTCATCTGAAGACCGGAGATTACATCTGGAGACAAGGGATTACAAAATTGAGGAAGAAGAGAAGATACAAGTAAAGGCTAAAAGAGACGGTCCTAGACCCTATGGAAGAACTCGGCGACCTTCTGGGCGACCTCCGACACGCAGGCTCGGGTAGCTTCGCCTTCTCCTTCGACGGGGCCTTCAAGCACCGGGTCCAGAGGAAATCGAGGGTTCCGGCTGGTGTAGCACGTCAACACATATTCTGTGACATTCCTAGCCAGGGATTGCCCCTCGACCTCCAGCTGGTCCGCGATGACGTCGCCCACCTTGGAGAGCTTGCTGCCTGCGGCGCTCAACGCTTGCAACGCAAGGTCCGGCTCCGGCTCCGGATCATCCGGGTGCACGGGGCTGAAACCCATCGGCGTCAGCGCGTCGTCGGCCTTGCCCAGGAACTCCCAAATCTGCAGGGAGTCCGCCTTCCTCAAGTTCTTCATCTCTTCCAGGGATCTCCGGGCTGCCGTCAGCTCCGAATTCTCGCGGGCGAGGCGCTCAACTTCTTTGGCGTTTTGCTGGATCTTCGCAGCAACCCGCTTCTCAAATCTTCCGA
Source organism: Tuctoria greenei (assembly GCA_036927565.1). NCBI lineage: Eukaryota > Viridiplantae > Streptophyta > Magnoliopsida > Poales > Poaceae > Tuctoria > Tuctoria greenei. The sequence continues at coordinate 224,506,821 of JAYESD010000003.1, forward strand.
GCTCCTCCTCCCGGAGGTGGATCTTGTTCCGGCGGTCGACCAGGTCCTTCTCCCTAGCCTCCACTTTCTTCTCCCGGGCGACAAGGGCACACTCGTATTCGTAGAGTTCCTGCCCCCGCACCCAGGTCTTCTCCTCTTCCTCGAGGCAGCGCTCTTCCAATTTCTTAGTGCGCTCCTCGAGGCCCTTGTCCGCCAGAGCTGTTTTCTCGGTGAGCTCTTCTTCCCGTCGCAAGACATCATCCCGTAGCTCTAGGAGTTTTTGCTCCTCGTCCTCGAGCCGTCTTTCCCTCCCTTCAAGTGCCTCTCGGCGCTTGATGAGTGCGGTGCTGATGGCCTCGAGCTGATCAAACCGAGCATTGGCCGCGTCGTTAGCAGCCTTAGCTCGGTCGTGAAACTCCCGGGATTGAGCATCGAGGGCGTGAGTCATGCTCTCCCTCTCGTCCAGCAGCTTATCCCAGAGCTCCAGGCGGATCTTCTCCCGCTTGATCCACTCCTTGTCATCCGCAAGCCTCGACTGCGCCAGCTTAGTCTCGAAGTGGAGCCGATTACGCCACCACCTAAGGGTTTGGCGCTCCTCTTCAAGAGCCTTGCTGTCGTGGAAGAAGGCCAGTTGGACCTGACGTAGACTGGAGCAGGCGTTGTCGATGGACATCGACAGCGAGATGGGCTCCGGACCTGCTGGGATCTCTTCCGCTGGTTCCAGCGGGTCTTCACATACAAAAATTGGGTCCCACTCTACGAGAGTGGAACCCCGAGCTTCCAAAGCGCTAGGGCCTTCCTCCGGGACGGCCTCAGTCGCCATCGAAGGAGGTCCCGCCACCAAGTCTTCATTCGCCCCCTCAGGCGGGGGGCCGGCGACTTCGTTCAGGCACTCTGGCTCTGCCACAGGTACCATCGACGTCGTCGCCTCCGGAGCAGGAGCCGCTACTGGCTCCGGTCGGGACACCTCTTCTGAGGGAGGCTCAAGCTCCCTCGCCTCTTTAACCGCCGGCTCTGTGGCCGGTGCTCCAACAATCACCGGCTCTGCGGCCGGAGCTTCGGAAGTAACCGGCTCAACTGCCGGAACTACTTCGACTTCCGGCTCGCATGCCGGGGCTTCAGCCACCTCCGGCTCAATCGCCGGGGCTTCAGCACTTTCTGGCTCCGAAGCCGGGACTGCTACTTCCTCCGACTCAACAGCCGGATCTTCTACTACTGCAGCACCAGGACCCGGAGCTTCCACTTCCGGGACGGGTGCCGCTGGCGCATCTTCATTCCCGTGGTCCGGCGCTACCACGGGAACTTCTGGAGACGAGTCGAGGTCCATGACCACGACAGCCGGCGCCGGAGCTGTCGCAGCCTCCGCTTGGGGCGGCACCGGGACTGGAGCAGAAGCCCTCGCAGCCTCAGACACTGTGGCTGAGGGTGGAGCTTCACTCCCCTTCTTGGGAACGCTGCAGATGAAGAACGAAGAAATTGAGCAAACATATGCTACAATTAAAAAGTTAATCGAGGTAAAAAAGAAAAATTACCTTGGGAGGCTCCCGCACCATCTTGCGCGGAACCTCTTTCCCGGACGATCCGGGCTGGCCACGGTCGGCGTAGGAGCTCCGGGAGGACTCCCAGGACTTGCCACAGCCGCGGGCGTTTCTCGGGTCGGAGCTCTCCTTGACCGGGAGGAACTCCTGGACCTGGAGGCCCTCACCGCTCCAGATGCCGGAGTCGCGCGCTCGGAGCTAGCACCACAGGAGGGATCCACCACGGGGACAGTCGCACTCCGGGAGGATCCCACCGCCGGAACAGTAACGTTCCGGAAGGACCCCACCACGGGGACAGTCGCCACGGCGGCGGAGGATCTTCCTTCCTGAGGAGGGGGAACCGGGGGGGGGGGGAAGTGGCAGGCCCGATGGACCTTCCGTCAGCATGTCGCAGCTTCCTCTTCCGGCTCTCCGGCTCCTCCGCCAGCTCCTTGCCCTTGCCGATGACCTCAACTCTTGGCTGTGGGACAGGGGCGGAGCCGTCTTCAGACAACCCGGGGATCGCCAACAGGGTGGTTGATCTTCTCTCGACGACACCAAGGTCGTCAAGCGCGGGCATCGTCCGCCGGAGCTCCCTGCTGAACTCAACTTCCACGTTCAGAGGGAGGAAGGCCGGCGGCGGAGTCAAGTAATCTCCGTCAACGTCGATGCCGTGCTGGAATTTCTTGAGGTGAAACTCCAAGGTCTTCCCCACCATGCTGGACTTCAACCCGGTCTCAACCCGGTCCTCGTCCATCACGCTGTTGAGGGCCCAGGCGAGCTTCTCCCTCCTCTTCAGCGGCGCCCACCTGTTGGACAGGAAGTTGCAGAACACCGCCTGGGGAGTCAATCCTCCCTCCACACATTGGCGTATCCTGGTCAGGACAGGGTCGAAAGCTTCCGCCAGCACCGGAACTTCGCTCCATACCGACGTGTCAATGCCGGGCAGACCGTCTGGCAACTCCAACCGCTCATGCTCCTCCACCCGGACGACTATAAAATCTTTCTTCCAGTCATCCCACTTCCCGGAAGGGAATGACCGGAGGTACTTGAATGGGCACTTCTTGCGCTTCACAAAGTAGTAGAAGCCAAGATACTCATTGCTTCGGCCGGTGGTGTGGACGGTGAAGAAGGTTCGGAAGAGCTCGATGCAGGGAGGGATGCCCACCCACATCTCGCAGAAGTGGACAAAGATGGACACAAGGAGAATGGAGTGAGGGCCAAGGTGGTACAGCTGCAGACCGTAGAAGTCCAGGAGCATCAAGAAGAAAGAAGAAAACGGTGGGATCAGCCCCACCATGGCGTACGAGGAAAAGTACACCATCTCGCCAGCGTGCTCCTTTTCAAAGGGGAGCTCTCCGCCGGCGCGGACCGAGCGGTTGAAGAAGTCCGAAGACCACCCCATGAGGGCCCGGACCTTCTTCAGATCGCTGTCAGTCTTCAAGCGACTCTCACGCAGACCCAACTCCATCGCAGCACAGCTAGGCAAGAGAAGAGGAGCAAAGTACGAGTTGGGAGTTTGAGCGCAAGAACAGATGGGAAGCGTAAAGAACTCCCGAAGGTGCGCTTTCCTTCTTAAGTAAGCCCTCGCAACGCTTGGATGGAAACTACAGGGGAGTCAAGGATACTACTCAAGAATTCAACCCTGCCGATGACAAGAGGGCCCGGGACCACCCTGACGATCAAGTCGAGGCTCTTACCCAGGCGAACAGTTGTCATCACGAGGCGGCGACCTGACAAGGCACGCGGAACCGATACGGTTTTCGTATCGGGAACCGGCGACCTTCAATTGCGAGAGATCCGCACGTCAAAGATCTTATCTGCCGCCTGAGGTGCGCCACGCGTCGGGATTTAACCGTAAAGCCCCGCCAACGGCACCTCCGAAGACCCTTGAAGACCCAGTTCAAGAGTCGCGAGTATGGACCCACCTCCGACGGAATGACTTCACCCCGGTGACTTTCCCCGGAGGTAGGTCCAGGGGGCCACTGTCGGTACCCTAAAAACCATACACCCCCTGAGGTTACAAAGATCTCAAGGGAAGGACGTCTACTCAAATTGAAGACCCTCGGAGGCCCACTTGTCAGACATAACCGGACCTGCTTCTCCAACATGGTTAACCCCTAAGTTGCCACGTGTACTGCCAGACCGGAGCTACTACCCACAAGGGTGAAGCTCCGGGCTAGGTACCGAAACGACACCTCCGGACTTAACCCCTGACCAAGAGAAGCTCCGGACCTGACACGTGCCAGGCCACCCCGGAGCTTCCCGCTTCCCACAAGTAAGCTCCGGAGCTGCCACGTGTCCAAACGTCGGAGCTGGCCGCCTCAAACCTCCGGAAGACATTGTAACGACTTCGGATCTTCAAAGGATAGCCGCGGACTTCAAGACCCGATTAATTGTCATTAATTCCATGTTAATGACACTTAATCGGACAATCTTAACACCTGTAACGGCACTGTCGGAGCCCGTTACAGGGTTATTAACAACAATTAATCGTGTATCAATACTAGTAACTGCCGGGGCCACATGTCGGGCCAGGCTAACTTGTAACGGTTTGTCCTTGTACTATAAAAGGACAGACCGACGATACACGGAGGGAGAAGAAGGCTCTCGAACGCTCTCAGGCACACATGCATTGACGTGAGCTTTCATACATAAACTAATACAACACCACACACCCGTGGAGTAGGGTATTACGCTCAGGCGGCCCGAACCACGTAAACCACCGTGTCTCTCGTGTCCAATCGTGATTCACCTTCTTGAGTCTCCGCGCGCCCACACCGAACTACAAACTCCTTCAACACTTTAGTAGTGTCAGGAGATCTGCCGACTCCAACAGTCGACAGGTACAATATAATTATCAGCACACAACTCATTTTTGTTGTAAGAATTAGTAGGAAAATCAACTAATGGTAAAGGTGTATTATGAAAAGGTTCATCTTGTTGCTGCTCATCGATAGTATGATTGCTAGCAAAATTCAGCACATCTGAAAATGTTATACCTTGGTCAACTGTATAGCATTGTCCATTAACACTACTCTCATTTTCAGCAAGAAATTCAAATGCATTAAGAGTTGTTCAACACCTCACTCTCATTTGCATCTACATTTATTTGTTCATGTTTCTACAAAAGGTTAGGCAAAGGAGGAGGTGCAATAAGAAAATTCTTCTCAAGTTCATGTATTTCATCTTTACAATTAGATACATTAGCAAAAGTTTCTCGCATAATAATTTTTATATCTTTCCATGTTCGAGGTCTTTCTAAATCACTTAAGTTGTTCCACCAAGTCGATGCACAACCTACTAATGCACTTGCAACATTTCTAATCTTTCTTTTCTCACACATATGACATTGTCCAAAATTTTTATCCAACTCTATTTCCCAAGCAATATATTCATCGTAACCAAAACCATCATAAGAAGGAAGAGATGGGAGAATGTAATTACTTCTTGTGGAAGGTGTTGTAAAGGTGGTCTGAATGTCATGTCAAACCTTGATTGATGTTTGATTTTGAGTGAACAACTCCATCGTCGTCTTCATCATGTCAATCATCTCAGCATATAAAGCATGATTCTTGCTTTTACCTGACATTGTTAGTAGCAAACAAAAGACAACAAAAAAAATATATTATCCCTATCAACTACAAAGGATAATGGAAAAGTGGAAGTGGAATTACACACTCTCAAGCGTCTTACCACGCTCTTACAAGTGTTCTTACTGATACTGCAGGTGGCAAACGGTGGACGGTATGAAGAAACCAATGAAGCGTGGGATGATTGCAAAGGTGTATCGATTCTGTTCATGAGTAAGGTGTAGCTTAGATGACAATTATATGTAGCAAGGATTAGCAACAATGCAATCAGATAGTAAAGTTGAATAAGTGTCCAAAGTATTTGTCAAAGTTGCTAGCCTAAATGTGTTCCTAGTAGTTCAAGCTAGCAAGACATGAGACAAAACTAGATGACACAAACAATGCAAGCACTTCTGTTTTTTTTTTCTTTTTTTTTTTGTGTGGCTTTTGTTTCTTGTTTTGCACTTGCCTTTTTCTTTTTTCTTCTTTTTTTTAGAATTTGCTGCAAGAGAAGAACACAATGAAAATCAACCAAAGATATCTCGTGGGTCTGTCACAGATTTTCTGATCAATCGTCCAAGGACAAATAGGCATACTTAGAGGCTCCAAATAGAAAAACTAACAACAGTAAGATTGTAGATATATCTCTCCTCTTTAATTTCAATATATGGAAAACCTATTTTGGAAAAGAACAATAGGAGATTGCCCCCGAAATACAGACTGTTCAGAATTTTTAGGTCAATAACAGATTCGGATCTAATGCAATTTAGACATCGATAACTATATTTTGTGGGAAAATGATGAATATGAAAGTTATAGAGCACTTCTTAAGCTTTCCAGAAAGTACAAGAAAACCAAAATTTTGTATATGCGAGATATGATGAAAATACCAAACTGGACAGAGGTGAATCTAATCTGGACGTGATGACGTGATTCAAAAGGATGAATCACACAATGCAAAACTCAAACTAAGACCAAAAACACTTTCGAACTCAGCAATATAACTCAACAATGGACACAAACTCACCAAAACCAAACCGAATAACAAAGTTACAAAGGGCTCAATGGTGGTTTGGACAAAGTGATGAACAGATCTACTAAACTGTAATTTTTTTGTGGCTTTTTTGTGGACTCTAGGTATGAATAACAAAACTAATGTAATGGATAGATGAATTACCTAACGGGCAACCTAGAAATCTGATACCAATTGATAAGTAAAAGAGATGAGTCCCGATCTTCTGAAAGGTAATGGATAAGTCGATTAATGGAGATCTCGATGTTGATGATCCGAGGCTCTCGAGTAGAACACGAAAAACCCCTGCAATCACTACACCACCGCTCCGTTGGTTATCAACCGTGCTGCACATGATTGACCTCGCCAAGAAGGCTAATTTCTGCAAGTGCAACCGAGAACACAAGCAAGAACAAGGTAGACACTATCTGAAATCATGAATTTGGGTTTCACAAACCGTAGAACGGCGATACTATTAACTAAGCAAAACCCAATTATTCATGGCAGCTACTATGGAGTATATATAGATGGGAGGACGTGAAAGGGGGTGTTGGGGTCGTGACCCAACCCTAAGATATAAAAATAATGGACTTAGACTTGATACATGGCCCAATGGCCCAATACGGTGGTGCAACACCCTAACAGATTCTGTACTTTATTTTGTTTCAACGATTCCCGTCGACTCCGAAAGAATTTTGACATGGGACCGGTGCTATTGGAAAGGTTATCCTCTCCCCTTTGCGTGCATATGTAGAACGTCCAAAATGGAGTTCGTATGCATCCTGGGAGTCCGTTTTGGTGCGTACTGCTCCTGGACTCCGAGTTGCATACGATTTGGAGTTTGGTTCGGTTTCCATCTTCTTTGAACGAATTCTCTGGTCTTCCACATCCCTAATACTTCCTCCAAGTACTCCTTGAACCTCTCCATGGATCCTAATCACAATTAAATCATTAAATAGCAATCTATGCTCAAAAACATATAAGGAAATATATAAGAACGAGTTCACCTTTGAACTCTATTGATTGCATCTTGTATGTTCAATGGAGTGTTGTTTGTATCCATAGAAGTGATGTCCTCATCACTCCACCTATCTGAGTTGAAGACCCCCAAAGGCTCCACGTGTCACTCTGAATCGGACCTGCCTCCCTCGTATGGTTAGTTCCAATGCCGCTACGTGTATCATAAAACCGGAGCTACATTCCATACATGGGAAAGCTCTAGACTAGATACATTTGTGGCACCCCCGGACCTAACCCCCAGCAGAGGGAAGCTCCAGTACCGACATGTGTACAACAACACCGGACCTACTCGTCCAAGACGGTAAGCTCCGAAGCTGCCACGCGTCCAATCACCAGACCTTCAACCTTAACAGGCAGATTGGTGGACCTCCAACAGCTCGGACCTTCAAGGAACATTAAAGACTTCAAGACCTGATTATGTGTCATTAATTCTATCTTAATAACACACGATCAGAGGACTCTTAATACCAGTAACGTCACCATTAAGGGGCATTACCACACTATTAAGGGGAATGAAACACATTTAACTCTGTATTAGGCATCAGTAACCGCCAGGGCCACATGTCGGGTCAGGCTAATGATGTAATGGCCAGACCTTATACTATAAAAGGACTGGCTGCGTGATACACAGGGGGACTTTTTTTGGGGCTTCTCTCTCACACTAGCGCTCATACGCTCAATACAAAAACAACACACACCCGTGAAGTAGGGTATTATGCTCAGGCGGCCTGAACCACATAAATCCTCGTGTCAAATCGCCATCTTGCTCTGAATATCTGCGCGCCCCAACCGAACTAAGAAACTCCGCGGACTGCCAACTGTAGCACCAGGAGAATTGCCAGAACCAGACTCTGACAACAATCGTTCAATTAGGATATGTTGCCACCCTTTAAAGGAGGACGATTCCTAATCTTTTGATCGCCAAAGGGTTCGATGCATTGATTTGGCCTATGAACGAGTCAATCAGCTAGATCTACTTGCGCCAAATGGCACCTTCCTTTCCCATCCAATGGTACATAAGGCAATGGTTGTTATTGAATTTCAGATCAGATCAGGGAATACCCTAGGTTTCAACTTTTTTCACAGTTCCGTAACGGAAGGTTTCGGCTCCAGATATGATCTTTCCCTCGCGTTCGGCTATAATGTCGTGGCATTAGGATCTATCGCTACAGAACATGATCGTTGCATTAGGATCTGTTTCCATGATTCACTAGTTCGTGGCTTTAGGATCTTTCGCCACGGCACACAATCGTTGCATTAGGATCTGTTGCCACAATCCACTAGTTCGTGGCGTTAGGATCTATCACCACAGAACACAATTGTTGCATTAGGATTTGTTGCCATGATTCACAAGTTCGCAGCATTAGGATCTATCGCCACGGAACACAATAATTGCATTAGGATCTTGCCACGATTCACTAGTTCATGGCATTAGGATCTATCGCCACAGAACACAATCATTGCATTAGGATCTGCTGCCACGATTCACTAGTTCATGATGTTAGGATCTATCGCCACAGAACACAATCATTGAATTAAGATGTGTTGGCACGATTCACCAGTTCGTGGCGTTAGGATCTATCACCCCACGGAACACAGTCGTTGCATTAGGATCTGTTGCCATGATTCACTAGTTCCTGGCGTTAGGATCTATCGCCACGGAACACAATCGTTGCATTAGGATCTATTGCCATGATTCACCAGTTCGTGGTGTTAGGATCTATTGCCATGGAACACAGTCGTTGCATTAGGATCTGTTGCCACGATTCACTAATTTGTGGCGTTAGGATCTATCGCTACGGAATACAATTTTTGTATTAGGATCTGTTGCCACAATTCACTAGTTCGTGGCGTTAGGATCTATCACCACGGAACACAATCGTTGCATTAGGATCTGTTGCCATGATTCACTAGTTCGTGGCGTTAGGATCTATCACCGCAGAACACAATCATTGCATTAGGATCTATTGCCACAATTCACTAGTTCGTGGCGTTAGAATCTATCGCCACAAAACACAATCATGGCATTAGGAACTTTTGCCACGATTGACCAGTTCGTGGCGTTAAGATCTATCGCCATGGAACATAATCGTTGCATTAGGAACTTTTGCCACGATTCACCTGTTCGTGGCGTTAGGATCTATCGCCACGGAACACAATCATTGCATTAGGATCTTGTGACACCCGGTTCCGAAAAATGAACCAAGTAAACGCATATGTGTGCCCAGGATGTTCAACACACATACACGAGTGCATTCACAAAAGAGTATACAGAAAATTACCACAGAACAAGATTAATTAACCAAATTTTATTAAACAAACCATATTATCCTCGAATACAAGTTCTAATGATTATTAATAACAGGTTCAACTAATGCAGCGGAAATAAACTAAATAAGCAAACTAAACAACTAGGCAACATAAGCAATAGGGTATAGCGCAGCTCCATGCAACACCACAGGCAAAGCTGACGGTAGACACGGCCTAGAACTCCGCATTATCACTATTAAACTCCCAATCCTGACCTGCAACCGTTGGGGCGGGATTGCAAGAGTGAGTACATGTCGTACTCAACAAGTGTGGAAAGTATGACATGTGGCTGATTCAAATGACGACAATAATAATGGTTGAGTGCTAAAAAATATATTAAAACATTTGAAAATCAATATATTACATGTATGTGAAATAAACCCATCATAAACCATATAATCATTATAATACTAGTCCATAATCCATATCCATTATCATATACCAATATCCATATTCAATACTAGAAATTAATTCATAACCATCCATAACCATAATACCAACCATAACCATCCCAAATACCATCCTAATACCGAGTTCCCTCTAATCATGTGAGGGTCCAGGTTGCTCATAACCGGGAGCACGACTATCATGATTTAGACACACTCTATAGAGGTTGTACTGCTTTACCCACGTGTTTGTGATTTCATCACCTTCCGTTGACTAGAACCTCTATGATGCCGTCTCACACTTCCGACGGTGTGTGGCCAAGAGATCACAAAGTAGCCTTTACAAAGGGATTACTAGCCTATTTAGACCCCACTGAGGTTTCACTGGTGGCGATGTCTCCAACTGAGCACATCTTCAACCAAGGGCCCCCTCTTGAGTTCGAATCCCAGGGTAGTCCCACCAATCATCAACGAACCCAATCCGACTACCCCTTCCCCGAGCACCCTTAATGGTCCAAATAGCACTGGCAAAGCCCTAATTAATCAGCTACACCGCACCCATACTTGGCCTCGTGGCGGCACTGTAAATCCTGGATGGTCACTCCACGAACCGGTCCTTAGATCTAAAACAAGCAAACCACCATAACTTCCAACCCAATCCACATACCAGGCTTGCTTAGATCACCCATTACCATATCAGATTTAACCAGTTCATGTCAACCATAATCTCATTAATGCATAATTAAATTAAGTAGTGTAGTTGTTCTTCCATCCCAGTTGATTAAGCGAAGCAAAAATATAAAAACCCTTCCTGACTCACTACCATGTATTCCAGGTGACAAGGGTGGTTTAACAAAGCTAGTAAAGTTCCTATCATAGGATTTCCCATCAAATTGACACAAGCATGCAAATTTTGCAAACAAAACATTTATTTAAAACAGGATCAATATGCTTCAAGGACACTTGCCTTGATCTTGCGGTTGATTAGGGTCAAATCCTTCAAACTCTTGGTGCTGTAGATCCTCTGCAGCACTCTCTAGCACAAATCCGTCTAATCCGTAAAATAAATATACAAGACAAAAAATACAATCAAAGAGTGTACAAATATTACTCAATGTGACATGATATGCATGATTGATGCAAATGTAAGATAGAACTTGTTAATAAATTGCTTTTAAATGATCACTAACTAGTTCTAATAGATTTTAACAAGTTTATACAGGTTTGTATTTGATTAGATCTACTTTTAGAATCGAGTCAACACAATTTAGTCAGCAAAATCGGACTAGTCTGCAGAAGGCCGAACTAGTCCGCACTTTGCAGAACTAGCGAACTAGGGTTTTCTAGATCTACGTAAATTTGGAGATTAGGGGTCAAATTCATGTAAGGAAAAGAGAATAGAAGGTATACCAGGTGTTTAGAACTCCAATGAATCAAAAAACTTGGAGGTAACACTTGGATCTTGATGATCTAGAGTTGATGATGAACTTGGAGATGAATTGGTGATGAAGAACGAAACTTGATGGAGATCTTGATCCTCTTTCGTTTCCTCCTCTTCTTCTTCTAGCTTGGGATCTCCTCCTCCCTCCTCGGTGGTGGCTCTCCACAAACTAGGGTTTGTGTGGGGTGGAAAAGTGGCAAATAGATGTCAAGTTAAGGGGTGGGGTTGTTTATATAGAGGTGGAGGCTAGGGTTAGATGGATTTCGAGTTTGAGATGAGTAGAGGCCGGTTTAGAGTCCCACATGGGCTCTAAAAGAGTTAGGCACGACGTCCCTAGGCCCACTTAACGTGAAACCCAAGAAACAAGTCATGAAACAAAAGATCAATTTCGAGTCGCAAAATATCGGACAAGTCTGAAAAGGTCCGGACTAGTCCGAAAATGTCTAGAGAGAAAATCAGACAAGTCTGGCCTAAAATCGGACAAGTCCGATTTTAGTCAGAGAGAAAAACGGACAAGTCCGCTGGAACATCAGACTAGTCCGGAAAAGTCCAGGGACTTAGCAAATTTTCAAGGATTCCTGGAATATCGGACTAGTCCTCACAAAATTGGACAAGTCCGAAAGTTTCCAGAGGCAAAATCGGACTAGTCCGCAGCAAAAACGGACAAGTCCGTTTTTATTCAGAGAGAAATTGGACTAGTCCTCACCAAAATCGGACTATTCCGCACTTTTCAGCATTTTAAGTGCGGTTTTGTTCCAAATCAATTTTAAACTCGTTTCTCTTTATGTGGGTTAATGTTAAACATGTATATGAATGTATGTAGGGAATGATGCATGAAAATGAGGGTGTTACAAACCTACCCCCCTTAAAATGAATCTCGCCCTTGAGATTCAACGCAGAAGAGAAGAGATAGGGAAATTCCTTCTTGAGATCTTCCTCCAATTCCCACGTTGCTTCTTTTTCCGTGTGGTGCTTCCATTGGACTTTACACCATCGAATTGTTTTGTTCCTTGTGACTCTCTCCTTGGTTTCCAAAATTTTGACCGGTTGCTCGGCATAAGTCAAATCTGCCTCTAATTCCAATCCTTCCATTGGCACTTGTTCTTCCGGTACTCTCAAGCACTTCTTGAGCTGGGAAACATGAAAGACATCATGTACATCTGAAAGATGAGTTGGCATCTCCAACTTATACGCTACTTCTCCTCTTTTGTCCAAAATCTTGAATGGTCCAATGTAGCGAGGTGCTAGCTTGCCTCTTATGTTAAACCTCTTATGACCTCTCATCGGTGACACCTTGAGGTAAACAAAATCTCCCACTTCAAAGGTTAATTTCCTTCTCCTATTGTTCGCATAGCCCTTTTGTCTTGATTGGGCAGCCCTCAGGTTTTCACGAATTATTTGGACTTGCTTTTCAACTTCTTGCAATACATCCGGACCAAATATTTGAGTTTCTTCTGCCTCATTCCAGAATAAAGGTGTCCTACACTTCCTTCCATAAAGCGCTTCATATGGTGACATTTTCAAGCTTGCTTGGTAACTATTGTTGTATGAAAATTCTGCATATGGCAAGCTATTGTCCCAACTTTTCCCATGCTTTAAAGCACAAGCTCTTAACATGTCCTCCAAAATTTGATTGGTCCTCTCGGTTTGTCCATCTGTTTGAGGGTGATATGCTGAACTAAAATTCAACATCATTCCCAAAGCTTCATTCAATTTTTGGCAAAACCTGGAAGTGAATTGTGAACCTCTATCCGATACTATCTTCTTTGGAACTCCATGCAAACATACTATTCTTCCCATGTACAGTTCCGCCAATTTCTCTCCATTATAGGTGGTCTTGACGGGAATAAAGTGGGCTGACTTAGTCAACTGATCCACAATTACCCAGATTGAGTCATAACCGAACTGAGTACGTGGTAAACCAACTATGAAGTCCATACCGATCTGTTCCCACTTCCATTCCGGAATCTTTAATGGTTGCAATAGTCCCGCAGGCCTTTGATGTTCTGCCTTGACTCGTTGGCACACATCACACAATGCTACGTATTCAGCCATGTCCTTCTTCATGCTATCCCACCAATAGCAAGTCTTCAAGTCTTTGTACATCTTTGTACAACTAGGATGAATCGAGTATGGTGAGTCATGTGCCTCTTTTATTATTATCTCCCGAATACGCTTCACATTAGGCACAACAATCCTCTTACCAAGCCATAGGGTACCATGTTCATCCTCATCAAATCTGAATTCTCTCCCCTCTTGGGTCCTTTCCTTGATGTCCTTGATCTCTTCATCCGCGGCTTGTGCTTCTTGAATTTCTTGCTCCAGGGTTGGGTTTAACTCCATTGTCCCCATCTCATTTACAAACCCGAGGTTCAACCGTTCAAACTCCTTACATAACTCGAATGGCAACTCTCAAACCATGAGTTGATGACTTACTCCATTCCTACTCAATGCATCGGCCACAACATTGGCTTTTCTCGGATGATAGTTGATCCCCAAATCATAATCTTTGATAAGCTCCAACCATCTTCATTGCCTCAAATTCAGATCCATTTGTGTGAAGATATACTTAAGACTCTTGTGATCCGTATAAATTTCACACCTATGTCCAAGAATATAGTGTCTCCAAATCTTCAATGCATGTACCACGGCTGCAAGCTCTAAATCATGCGTTGGATAATTTTGCTCATGTTTCTTCAATTGTCTTGATGCATAGGCGACCACTTGACCTTCTTGCATCAATACACATCAAAGTCCTCATCTCGACGCATCACAATAAATATCGAAACTCTTGCTTACATCTGGCAATATCAAAAATGGAGCTGTAGTTAACCTCTTCTTCAACTCCTCAAAACTGTTTTGACAAGCTTCAGTCCATTGGAATGCCTTCCCCTTCATTAGCAACTCTGTCATAGGCTTGGCTATCTTGGAAAAGTCCTTGATGAATCTACGGTAATATCCAACCATCCCAAGAAAACTCCTTATTTCCTTTACATTCTGCGGAGGTTCCCATTTCAACACGTCTCTCACTTTTCCGGGGTCAACCGATACTCCTCCTCCTGAGATGATATGACCCAAAAACGATACTTCTCTCAACCAAAACTGACACTTGTTGAACTTGGCATACAATCGATGCTCCCTCAATTTCTACAACGTAAGCCTCAAATGTTCCTCATGTTCCTTCTCATCCTTCGAGTAGATCATAATGTCATCAATAAACACCACAACAAACTTATCCAAGTACTCCATGAAGACCATATTCATGAGGTACATAAAGTACGCAGGTGCATTGGTCAATCCAAAAGACATCACTGTGTACTCATATGATCTATACCGTGTCCTAAAGGCTGTCTTGGGTATGTCCGATGGTCTAATCTTCATTTGAAAATATCCCAACCTCAAATCAATCTTAGAGAAGACACAAGCACCCTTCATCTGATCAAACAAGTCTTCTATGTGTGGCAAGGTGTACTTGTTCTTGATTGTCACCTCGTTGAGAGCTTGGTAATCTACGCACATCCCTTGGGATCCATCCTTCTTGTCCACAAATAGAACGGGCGCTCCCCAAGGTGAAGAGCTTGGGCGAATAAAACCCTTCTCTAGTTTCTCTTGAATTTGCTTCTTGAGCTCCGCTAGTTCCATAGGAGGCATCCTATACGACTCTTAGCTATAGGTGCAGTTCCAGGTATTAAATCAATAATGAATTCAATGTCCCGATCAGGTGGCATACCTGACAACTCATCCGGAAAAACATACAAAATTCACACACCACCAGAATCTCCTCAATTGCGGCACCGTCCATATGATTCATCTCCAATTGCTTCAGTGCGGTTTGAGATGCTTCAAACTCTACAGTGATCCCTTCCTCATTGGTCAACTTCACCGTCTTCGTGGCACACTTAATAACTCTATTGTGCTTCCTCAACCAGTCCATACCAAGTATAATGTCCAATCCTTGAGAATCCAAAACAATGAGGTTGACAGAGAAGTCTACCCCCTTATTCTAAGGCTTACTTTTGGACATACTATATTTGTTCTCATCTCTCCTCTAGGAGACTTAACCAACAGAGTAAACTTCATATGAGAGATAGGCAAACTATACTTGGCAACATACTTCGGTGCAATGAATGAATGCGATGCTCCAGAATCAAATAACATAGTCGCGGGGTTGGAGTTGCTGAGAAACATACCAATGACCACGTCATCTGCTTGTTGAGCATCCTCCATAGAGACATGGTTCACATTGCCACGAGCAAAATTCTGCTGTCCACGATTCCCTTGTGGTGGTCCTCCATTGGTCCTTGTGGTTTGCCTCGGCGCATTGCTTCCTTGACCAAGGCCTAACTTAGGACATTGATGTGCAAAATGTCCAGCTTCTCCACAAGTATAGCACTTCTTAACTCTACCAGAATTACAAGGACGAGCTTGGTTTTGAGCATTGGCACCAGGATAGTTGGCACGAGGTGCAAAAGACATTGGAGGCCTAGGTGCTTGCATAACAGGGCGCTGCTACACAAACTGAGCTGGGCGCGGTGCAAATTCAGGGCGTTGAGAGGGCGCTGAAGAGCTGAAGTAAGGCACATTGGGTAATGCAAAGCGAGGGCACACATTACTCCCTTGTTGCTGTCCTTGATATGGCGCCTTCCTCTTATTGTCTTGTTCCATCTCACAGACCTTATTTTCCACCACAATTGCTTTGTCCACAAGCTTCTGAAAATTGGCATAATCACAGTTGAGCAATTGCACTTGGATCCCATTGTTCAAGCCTCTCATGAACATGTATTGCTTCCGGTTGTCCCGACTAACATCCTCAGGCGCATATATTGAGAGTTGGGTGAATTTGTTGAGGTATTCACCCACGCTCGATCTTCCTTGCCTCGAGTTCTCAAATTCTTGCCTCTTCAAAATCATAACTCCCTCCGGCACATAATGAGAACGGAAGCTCTCTTTGAATTCGGCCCAAGTAATGCTCTCTTGGTTCTCATGAGCATTGCATAAAGAATCCCACCAATCCGCAGCTGCTCCAACGAGTTGATGAGAAGCAAACAGCACCTTCTCCCGATCACTGCATTGGACAATAGCAAGTTTCTTCTCCACGGACTTGAGCCAATCATCAGCATCCATAGGGTCGACAGCTTGAGCAAAGGTCAGTGGCCTAGTCCTCATAAACTCTCCCAACCGGTTATGAGGAGGCGGGGGTGGCGGTGGAGGCATGTGGGGCTGATTGTTGATATTGTTAGCCTGCAGCTGTCCCATAGTTTGTATCATGGTCTGCATGAGCTGGTTCTGCATAGCCAATAATTGCTCAATATTGATAGCTCCATGGGCAGGTCCTTGTCTAATGTTGTACTGAGGCACTCCATGGTTCTCCTCCTCATCATTAGCATCCCTCTGGTTGCGAGTCCTCACCGTCTGGAGAAAAGCAATAGGTAATAATTAGAAAACGTCCCCAATTATATGCATCAAGGGATATGAAACTAGACAACTAACTAGCCTACGTGGATATGGTAATGCTAAAGCATCCCAAAATCCTCTATTAAGCACACAAGCAAACAATATATAGCAACAACACACCAAACAAAACACATCGGTCCCTGAGTGCTCCTATGTGCTCTAAAGTGTCCATTCTATCTAGGCTGCATCCTAAGGTCAACCTGTGGCTCTGATACCAATCTGTGACACCCAGTTCCGAAAAATGAACCAAGTAAACGTATATGTGTGCTCAGGATGTTCAACACACATACACGAGTGCATTCACAAAAGATTATGCAGAAAATTACCACAGAACAAGATTAATTAACCAAATTTTATTAAACAAACCATTTTATCATCGAATACAAGTTCTAATGATTATTAATAACAAGTTCAACTAATGCAGCAGAAATAAACTAAATAAGCAAACTAAACAACTAGGCAGCATAAGCAATAGGGTATAGCGCAGCTCCATGCAACACCACAAACAAAGCTGACGGTAGACACGGCCTAGAACTCCACATTATCACCATTAAACTCTCAATCCTGACCTGCAACTGTTGGGAGGATTGCAATAGTGAGTACATGTCATACTCAGCAAGTGTGGAAAGTATGACATGTGGCTCATTCAAATGACAACAATAATAATGGTTGAGTGCTGAAAAGTACATTAAAACATTTGAAAAGCAATATATTACATGTATGTGAAATAAACCCATCATAAACCATATAATCATTATAATACTAGTCCATAATCCATATCCATCATCATCTACCAATATCCATATTCAATACTAGAAATTAATTCATAACCATCCATAACCATAATACCAACCATAACCATCCCAATATCAAGTTCCCTCTAATCATGTGAGGGTCCAGGTTGCTCATAACCGGGAGCACGACTATCATGATAGTTTTAGACACACTCTGCAGAGGTTGTACTGCTTTACCCATGTGTTTGTGATTTCATCACCTTTCGATGACTAGAACCTCTATGATGCTGTCTCACACTTCCGATGGTGTGTGGCCAAGAGATCAAAAAGTAGTCTTTACAAAGGGATTACTAGCCTATTTAGACCCCACTGAGGTTTCACCGGTGGCGATGTCTCCAACTGAGCACATCTTCAATCAAGGGCCCCCTCTTGAGCCATTCGGATCCCAGGGTAGTCCCACCAATCATCAACAAACCCAATCCGACTACCCCTTCCCCGAGCATCCTTAATGGTCCAAATAGCACTAGCATAGCCCTAATTAGTCAGCTATGCCGCACCCATACTTGGCCTCGTGGTGGCACTGTAAATCCTGGATGGTCACTCTACGAACTGGTCCTTAGATCTAAAGCAAGCAAACCACCATAACATCCAACCCAATGCACATACCAGGCTTGCTTAGATCACCCATTACCATATCATATTTAACCAGTTCATGTCAACCATAATCTCATTAATGCATAATTAAATTAAGTAGTGTGGTAGTTCTTCCATCCCAGTTGATTAAGCGAAGCAAAAAGGTAGAAACCCTTCCCGACTCACTACCATGTATTCCAGGTGACAAGGGTGGTTTAACAAAGCTAGTAAACTTCCTATTGACACAAGCATGCAAATTTTGCAAACAAAACATTTATTTAAAATAGGATCAATATGCTTCAAGGACACTTGCCTTGCTCTTGCGGTTAATTAGGGTCAAAGCCTTCAAACTCTTGGTGCTGTAGATCCTCTGCAGCACTCTCTAGTGCAAATCCGTCTAATCCACAAAATAAACATACAAGACAAGAAATACAATCAAAGAGTGCACAAATATTACTCAATATGACATGATATGCATGATTGATGCAAATGCAAGGTAGAACTTGTTAATAGATTGCTTTTAAATGATTACTAACTAGTTCTAATAGATTTTAACAAGTTTATACAGGTTTGGATTTGATTAGATCTACTTTTAGAATCAAGTCAACACAATTTAGTCAGCAAAATCGGACTAGTCTGCAGAAGGCCGGACTAGTCCGCACTTCTAGATCGACGTAAATTTGGAGATTAGGGGTCAAATTCATGTAAGGAAAAGAGAATAGAAGGTATACCAGGTGTTTAGAACTCCAATGAATCAAGAAACTTGGAGGTAACACTTGGATCTTGATGATCTAGGGTTGATGATGAACTTGGAGATTAATTGGTGATGAAGAACGAAACTTGATGGAGATCTTGATCCTATTTCGTTTCCTCCTCTTCTTCTTCTTGCTTGGGATCTCCTCCTCCCTCCTTGGTGGTGGATCTCCACGAACTAGGGTTTGGGTGGGGTGGAAAAGTGGCAAATAGATGTCAAGCCAAGGGGTGGGGTTGTTTATATAGAGGTGGAGGCTAGGGTTAGATGGATTTCGAGTTTGAGATGAGTAGAGGCCGATTTAGAGTCCCACATGGGCTCTAAAAGAGTTAGGCACGACGTCCCTAGGCCCACTTAACGTGAAACCCAAGAAACAAGTCATGAAACAAAAGATCAATTTGAAGTCGCGAAATATCAGACAAGACCGAAAAGGACCGGACTAGTCCGAAAATGTCCAGAGAGAAAATCGGACAAGTATGGCCTAAAATCGGACAAGTCCGACTTTAGTCAGAGAGGAAAACAGACAAGTCCACTAGAACTAGTCGGGAAAAGTCCAGGGACTTACCAAATTTTCAAGGATTCCTGGAATATCGGACTAGTCCGCACAAAATCGGACAAGTCCGAAAGTTTCCAGAGGCAAACGGACTAGTGCGTAGCAAAATCAGACAAGTCCATTCTTAGTCAGAGAGAAATCGGACTAGTCCTCACCAAAATTGGACTAGTCTGCACTTTTTAGCATTTTAAGTGCGATTTTGTTCCAAATCAATTTTAAACTCGTTCCTCTTTATGTGGGTTAATGTTAAACATGTATATGAATGTATGTAGGGTATGATGCATGAAAATGAGGGTGTTACAGATCTGTTGCCACGATTCACCAGTTTGTGGTGTTAGGATCTATCACCACGGAACACAATCATTGCATTAGGATCTGTTGACACGATTCACCAGTTTGTGGCGTTAGGATCTATCGCCACAGAACACAATCGTTGCTTTAGGATATGTTGCCACGATTCACCAGTTCGTGGCATTTAGATCTATCGCCACAGAACACAATCATTGCATTAGGATATGTTGCCACAATTGTACTAGTTCGTGGCATTAGGATCTATTGCCACAGAGCACAATCGTTGGCCTCATGATATATTACAAAATGTTGGCCACTGTGTGAATGAATGAATGTGTGGTGTGTTCATCGTGTTCCTCAGGAATCATAAGGAAGGATTTGTTTATTTTCTAGACAAGTGAATGAATTAGTTATCAAATTAATGTGCTCTAAGTTCAATGATGTGTGATAACAACAGTGAACCGAAGCAAAATGGAGAAAATCACGAAGCTAAAGGAAACGTGGGGGAAGACGCGCTTTTCATATTAGAAACACACTTTGCTGCTAAGCGCGTCTCCATTTTGCTTCTCCGCACAGACTAAGGTGTTGGTGATATGTCCAAGAGGTAATCATAAGAATTCAGGTTAAGACCTATTGGATATTTGATCCATAAGCAATTAGGGTACTAATGGTCCTACAACCTAAAAGTCCATTAGTACGCCTATAAATACGAGGGGTAGGGTTAGGGGCTAATTACTCCACCACATGACAGCCCAAACAGCCATCCCTCGCAGGCCTCATGCTGAGACCCTTGTCGCGCACGCGGTGCTAGCACAACATCGCACCGTGTTCCTCCCCGTGCGTGTGGACTCCATGGAGATGCTGCTACTGCTGCGCTGATCGTCTATGACGATTGTGATTGTCTACCTGCTGTTGTGACGAGGACGAGGATGAGACGAACGAGATCGTCTGCTTCCCCTACACCGATGCGCGTCTACGTTCCACTGCGCTGCACGTATAGTGGTAATGATCTATGACCTCTGTACTCGCATGTTTCCTGGGTGATGAGGTAGAATTGCTAGAGTAGCGTACCGCCGATTTCCCAATAGTGGTATCAGAGCCAGGTTTTGTAGTTTTTGGTCTGGATCTTGTTAGTAGATGGGATGTACCACATACATGTTCATACGATGAATTTTTTGCACATTTTTTGGGGTTTGGAATTGGTTAGAGTAGATTGTGATCGTATATGACTAAAGGGTCAGTTCGTGCTCTTTCTCTACTGTGTGTGCAACCTGTCCCTACCGTCCGGAATCACCATCAGGACTAATCACGCACATAGCTAGCAGATTGAGCCAACAGACCACGGTCACGAGTCGCGATCTACTCATGAATAACCAGTCACATTGAAAATTGAGTCATTCTAAATGGCCCAGATTTGGGTTGATTTGATCACTCCGATGAGATTTTCATAGTGATTTCATAGATGCGATCTATGTAATTCTATTTTGCTGTCTGCTATAGCGATTACATAATATAGTTTCGCGCTAGAAATCGTTCTACACTTAACTCGTTTTTGCAGGGAATGATGTGAATGGTAGGGCCTTAATTTGATGTGATGATCTATATGTAAATTCGTGCAACCTGCGTGTTGCAAATTTAACACAACCGGGTTGAGGTTGTCACATAATTGTATAATGACCTGCGTATTGACCTGTGATGCTTGATCTCCCATGTAATTTGGTAGCCATTAGTTGTATGAGCTTCTTTTATGATCATGGAGATTTCTTCAAGCATGGTGGAGATGGAGTTCACCACAAGAAGGGAGGCATGATAGCTCAGATCATGATGGAACCATGGCAATGGAGACCATTATGATTTTAAGGGCCATACTATTCACAATGTGATATGATCATATACCTGTGATGTTTACGTATTAATATTGTTTTCATGCTTTTCATATGGTGGATTTTTGTCATGATAGAATAGCTTCTCTCACAAAAGTTGAGCATTTGATGCCATTTACCAATAGCTGCACCTATGTTATTTTGATCGTTGTGTGGTAGGTTTGCCAAAAAAAGTACCATCATCTATCATAATGCATAGGGTGAATGTTGGACATTCACATGCATAGTGTTGGTTTCTCAACAAAGCTATCAAAATGGTTTTGGGCTTTATGGCATAGAGTTGGGAGCCGGGGCATTGGATGTCACCCAACAAACAAGAGTCATATAGGGATATGATTAACGATGGTTGTTTACCTATGTTACTAATTTCCGAGCGGTGAAGTCAAAGCTCTCTAGAAATTAGTGAATATGGATCTTGAACCACTATATGTCATTAGAGGGAAGACGATGATCATATAGTGGTGATATCTTTTATTAAACTATTAATAGAAGATTGGTACATAATATTGTGTTAAACTTTGTATATTTATTTTCTATTATAGAGAATGTGCGCTAGTAACAATTCCGGTTTCAATTTGCAATCCGTGCTTGAAAAGGAAAAGCTCAATGGAGCTAACTTTATCAATTGGTACCGCAACCTGATAATTGTTCTCAGGCAAGAGAAAACCGAGTACGTTCTTCTGCAACCTTACCCTAAGGACCTCCCAGCTGATGCAACTAATGCAACACATAGAGCTTATATGAAGCACTGTGATGATGCGCTTAATGTAAGCTGCCTCATGCTCACCACTATGTCCCTTGATATGCAAAAACAGTATGAGCATATAGATACTTATTCTATGATTGAGGAACTGCATGGAATGTTTGAGAATCAAGCAAGGGCTGAGAGATACAACATCTCAAAGTCCTTGTTCTCATGTAAGCTGGCGGAGGGTAGCCCGGTAAGCCCTCCTATAATCAAGATGATTGGTTACATTGAAACTTTGGGCAAACTAGGTTCTGAACTCAAGGATGATCTAGCTATTGACTTTGTTCTCCAGTCGCTCCCACCGAGCTACGAGCCATTTATATTGAATTTTCAAATGAATGGCATGGAGAAGGCTGAACAGCATGGGATGCTTAAAATAGCCGAAGAAAGCATTAAGAAAAACGTCACTCATGTGATGATGGTACAAAAGGAGAATAAAAAGAGGAAGTGTGTGACGCATCCTAAAGGCAAAGGCAAGGAAAAGGTTACCGATCAGCCTTCAAGCTCAAAGTCTAAGCCAAAGGGCAAATCTGGTCCTTCTCCTGACGATGAATGCTTTTACTGTCATGGTAAGGGGCACTGATCTAGGAACTGCAAGAAGTACTAGGAGGATATGAAGAATAAGAAGGGAAGTAAGACTTCCTCTTCAGATATAAATGTTATAGAAATTAATATTGCATTATCTTCTAGTGAATCATGAATATTTGATACTGGATCGATGATTCACACTTGCAAATCATTGCAGGGTCCAAGTGAGAGTAGAAGATTTGCAAAATGCAAGTTGGATGTTCGTGTCGGCAATGGAGCAAAGGTTGCGGTCATAGCTGTCGGAACATACCACTTGTCATTACTCTCAAGATTAGTGTTGGAATTGAATAATTGTTATTGCATTTTTTACTTTGAGCAAGAACATTATCTCTTCTTTGTGTTTAGAAGAAGTTGATGGTTATGAGACTGTAATAAAGAACAAATGTTGTTCTATTTTTTACAATTATATTTTCTATGCTCTAAGTCCATTGGTGAATGGATTATATGTACTTGACCTTGAGGATAAAACTGTCTGTAAAATTAATAACAAAAGGGCTCAACGAAATGATCTAAATCCCACTTTTATTTGGCATTGTCGCTTAGGTCACTAAATGAGAAACGCATTGAAAACTCCATACAAATGGTTTACTAAGCTCATTTGATTTTGAATCACTTGACACATGCGAATCTTGTTTGCTTGGGAAGATGACCAAAGCATCCTTCACTGCTGAAAGTGAGAGGGCGACTGACTTGTTGGGACTTATACATACAGATGTATGTGGACCAATGACTTCAATTGTCAGAGGTGGTTTTTAGTACTTCATCACATTTACCGATGACTTCAGTAGATATGGTTATGTCTACCTAATGAGGCACAAGTCTGAATCCTTTGAAAGTTTAAAGAATCTCAGAATGAAGTACTGAATTAATTGGGCAAGACAATTAAACTTCTACGATCTGATCATGGGGGTGAGTATTTGAGCCATGAATTTTATGATCATTTAAAAAATATGAAATTGTTCCACAATTAACTCCACCTAGAACACCTCAATGGAATGGGGTGTCCGAGCGGAGGAACCGAACCTTGTTAGACATGGTTAGGTCAATAATGACCCAAGCAGATCTTCCATTGTCCTTTTGGGGTTATGCTCTTAAAACTGCTGCATTTACACTAAACAAAGTCCCAAATAAGTCTGTTGAGAAGACACCATATGAGATGTGGACCGGGAAACATCCCAAATTGTCTTCCCTCAAAGTTTGGGGGTGTGATGCTTATGTCAAACGTTTGACGTCATACAAACTCACTCTCAAATCAGACAAATGCTTCTTTGTGGGATATCCTAGAGAAACCAAAGGATATTATTTTTATAATAAAATAGAAGGTAAAGTGTTTACCGCTCGCAATGGTGTCTTCTTAGAGAAAGATTTTCTCTCGAAAGGAGTTAGTGGGAGCAAGGTGCATCTTGAAGAAATTCAAAAAATACCTGAAAATGTTTCGGCACCCACTGATCCTATACATAATGTACAAGATGTTGTGCAACCAGTTGATGAAACACCAGCCCCACGAAGGTCTACGAGGGCACGTCGTGCGACTGAAAAGTTAATGCTTCTAACCACAGAGCAGCATGACATGGTATTGTTGGACTATAATGAGCCCACAACCTATACTGAAGCAATGAAGGGACCCGACTCTGAGAAATGGCTTGGAGCCATGGAATCCGAAATTCAATCCATGCATGAAAATCAAGTTTGGAACTTGGTTGATCCAATCGAAGGTGTGAGACCTATCGACTGTAAATGGATTTTCAAGAAAAAGACTGATATGGATGGAAATGTTGACATCTATAAAGCGCGATTGGTGGTGAAAGGTTTCAAACCAATTCAAAGTGTTGAGTATGATGAAACTTTTTCACCCGTCACAGTGCTAAAGTCTGTTCGGATTCTCCTATCAATTGTTGTATATTTTGATTACAAAATATGACAGATAGATGTCAAAACAACCTTTCTTAATGGAAGTCCGACTGAGGATGTGTACATGACACAACCTGAGGGTTTTGTCGATCCTAAAAATGCTAGTAACATATGCAAGCTTCAAAAGACCATCTATGGGTTGAAGCAGGCATCTCGGAGTTGGAATCTACATTTTAATGAAGTGATCAAAGGGTTTGGTTTCATAAAGAACGTAGAAGAACCTTGTATTTACAATAAGATTAGTGGGAGCGCACATGTATTTCAGGTCCTTTATGTAGATGACATATTTTGATCGGAAATGCATTCCAATGCTTGATGATGTTAAATCCTTATTAAGAAAAAGTTTTTCAATGAAGGAGAGAGGCAGCCTACATTTTTGGCGTAAAGATCTATAGAGATAGATCTAAAAGGATAATTGGATTAACCCAAGATGCATATATTGACAAGATATTGAATCGGTTCAATATACAAGATTCCAAGAAAAGGTTTCTTGCCAATGTCACATGACATTACTCTAAGCAAGAGTCAATGTCCTTCGACACCTGATGAACAAAAGATGATGAGAGTGATTCCTTATGTTTCGGCTATTGGATCCATCATGTATGATATGCTATGTACACGTCCAGATGTATCCTATGCTCCAAGCATTACGAGCAGGTATCAATCAGATTATGGTGAGGCTCATTGGACTGTTGTCAAAAAAATTCCTAAGTACTTGAGAGGAACTAAGGATAAGGTGAAGAAGAGCTCGTTGTAAAAGGTTACACCGATGCCAGCTTCCAAACTGATAAGGATGATTCTAGATCACAATCCGATTTTGTATTCTGCCTCAATGGAGGGACAGTAAGCTATAAAAGTTCCAAGTAAGATACAATAGCAGATTCAACAACAGAGGAGGAGTATATTGCAGCTTCTGAAGCTACAAAGGAAGCTGTTTGGATCAGAAAATTTGTTTCTGTGTTGGGTGTTGTTCCTAGCGCGTCAAGTCCTGTGGATCTCTATTGTGATAATAGTGGAGCCATCGCACAGGCAAAGGAGCCTAGATCACACAAACGATCCAAACAATACTACAATGCTATCACCTCATTCGAGAGATCATCGAGCGAGGTGATGTGAAGATATGCAAGGTGCACACGGTTTTGAATGTTGCAGATCCATTGACAAAGCCTCTTCCACAATCAAAGCATGAGGCGCACACGAGATCTATGGGTATTAGATACTTACATCAGTGATCATAGTGTGTAGTGGGAGACCTGTGTCATAGCTATGTTTATGTACTATTAAATAATTTGTTATATGAGTAATCATTATTTATATTGATCATCATGTATGTGACTTGTTCGTGAAACTCTTTGTTAATAGTAATGTTACTTTGAATGATCCCTAATCTATATCATTATATGAGATAAGGATATCACATAGACTAGCACATGTATTAATTGATGATCACGTTTCACGGATCATAGATACGGAGATATCAAATTAATAATGTGAACACATGTTAGTGAACATGGTGTTGAATTGACCCACTCCGAGACATTGCTGGGATTGTTATTTTCATATGTGCCATAAGTTGGTCTTGAGTGATACACTTGCTAGATCCTTAGACTTGAGATCACCATTGCTTCTCACTATGTGTAGTGTGTATTTTGAGACTACCAAACACTACTCTGTAACTGGGTAGTCATAAAAGTAGTCTTCGGGTCTATAATGAAACATAGAATGGGATGTGTGCGGATCAAGATGGAATTTCCCCCTCCTTAATAATAGGAGAGATATCTCTGGGCCCCTCGAGATAGTTGGATTTGAAAGTGCATGGGCATGCCAAGGTGGTTAAAGGTTAATCATAATGACTAAAAGTTAGTCATGGAATGAATCCACTATTCGAGTGAATGGTTGAGTTATCACAAGGATGGCACGCATCTCGCCTTGAGCTTGACTGGTATCGTGAGGCAAAGAGATTAGCATGTCGAATATATATAGGTTCGACCGGTATGATCTTTATGTACGTTTGGGGGTCAGTATGCCCTGCTAGGAACCTCTACTGACTTGTGGTTGAAAACGGTTTCCATTCACAGCCGACAGCACATGAACCTAATGGGTCACACACTTATGGGGTTGGAATATCGAAAAGCTTGGCTAGATGATTGTCTCTAGTGCAAATGGGAGATTGTTGGTGATATGCCCAAGAGGCAATAATAACAATTTGAGTTAAGGCCTATTGGATATTTGATCCATTAGCAATTAGGGTACTAATAAGTCTACGACCTAAAAGCCAATTGGTACGCCTATAAATACTAGGGGTAGCATTAAGGGCTAATTACTTCACCACGTGACAGCCCTAGCCACCACCCCACGCAGGCCTCATGCCGAGACCCTTGTCGCGCACGCGGTGCTAGCACACCGGCGCACGGATCCTCCCCGTACGTGTGGAATCCGTGGAGGCGCTGCTGCTACTGCTGCGCTGATCAGCTACGACGATCGTGATCTTCTACCTGCTGTCGTGATGAGGATGAGGAGGAGAGGAATGAGATCATCTGCTTCCTTTACACCGACGCGTGTCTACGTTTCGTTGCGCTGCGCGTCTAGTAATATTGATCTATGACCATTGTACTCGCATGTTTCCTGAGTGATGCGGTAGAATTGCTAGAGTAGCGTACCACCGATTTCCCAACATAAGGCGCCATCAGTCTCTCATCTTCTCTCTTCGTTCGTATTCTCCACGTAGACAATCCACCATGGCCAATTTTCCGCCGCCAAGCTCGCTGAGGAAGCCACCCTGCAAGAGGCTCAACAACGAGCTGCTCGAGATGCTATTCGACTGGTTCCAGAGGCTGCTCGAGACGATGGCGGAGGTGCTTGGCACCTAGGGCCACAATATCCTGGTGGCGGCAATGGCGAGGAACCTCAATCGCAAGGTTGCACCGCCGGATCTGGACCAGCCGGAGCAACTGGCGGAGCAGCCAGAGCAACCAACTGAGGAGTCGGAGGAGGAGGAGGGGAACGAGAAGTAGGATTTAGGTTTTCATTTGTTTTTTTAGTTTTGATGTTGTTTTTATTTCTTGTATTTTGTACTTTTTTCTTGTGTTTTGTAATATATTTGTTAATAAATGAATGTGTTATCTGTGTTCATCTGTGCGATGAATAATTTTGTGTGTTCAACTGTTATCTGTCGCTATGAAACACAATCGTTGCATTAGGATCTGTTGTCACGATTGTACTAGTTCGTGGCCTTAGGATCAATTGCCACGGAACACACTCATTGCATTAGGATATGTTGCTAGGAATTACTAGTTCGTTGCATTAGGAATTTTTGCAGAAGCATCATTTCAAATTCTGGGTATCTTCTAAAGAGGTGGGATTATTCAATATCGGCTTGCTTCTAAGCTTGCTGCTAAATAGAAGAGCAACTTCTATCTTTTTTGTTAAAAAAAAACAAATATTTCAGCTAGTTCACACAATACTTATATAAAAAAATCATCATCTTCGCTGTTGTCCACCCCCTCCCAATGGAGCTACAAGACCATCATTGATATATGTGAAGCTACCAATTCAGTTCTCCACTAGGTTGGGTGCTAAGGTTGGTATTAATCAGTGGCACTTTGTCGATGATGTGGTTATGTTAACAAAAAAACATGCACCCATCATCGGTGTAAGGAAGTGGGTATAGGCTGGCGATACTAACAAGAGCGAAATAGTACGAGACATTCTTGTTAGTGTCGTCTCACCCCACATAAGTACTTTTTTTTTCTTGCAATCTCCATCTTGTACGTTTACAACAACGTGTTATACAATGTACACAATTTTTAGGACATGGAGGACACACGGGAGAGCGCAAGAAAAATTTTGAAAATTGCTGGTGAGCGCTACAAGGGGTGGCGCTCGACTTTGATGCCACCTATAAGAGTTATTCGACCGATGAAGAACGTATACGAAACAAGCCGGATGACACACCAATGCCTGAGTGGTTGCACCTAATAGAATATTTTGGATCTGAGAGATTCAAGGTCAGCTACCTTTCTAATAGCTTCATATCATATAAAAACTATTTGATTTACATTCATTCGTGGAATTAAGTCTTAAAATTATTGAAGTCAATAAGCAGGACCAGTTCTCAAAATCGAACAAGACAAAAGACGAAACACTTGCTTGGTTCCAAATTCTACGCCCAACTTAGTTACGAGAAGGTATGAAAAATAAATTATGCTTTTACTTTGCGTTGCAATCAATATGTATACCTACATGGTTAATTTTACTTGTATTTTATGTAGCGAGACCCAGAGACCGGAGAAGAACCTGATGACATACAACTGTGGGAGGCAAGCCATTTGAAGAATGGTGAATGGGCAAACAAGCAGGCAGAAGCTGTACATGTGTGATACCCGATTCCGAAAAAATGAACCAAGTGAACGCATATATGTGCCCAGGACGTTCAACACACATACACGAGTGCATTCACAAAGATATACAGAAAATTACCACATAACAAGATTAATTTAGCACTTTTATTACAAAATTCATAATATTCTCGAATACAAGCTCTAATGAATATTAATGAAAAGTTTCAACTAATGCAGCGGAAATAATCTAATAAAAGCAACTATGCAGCTAAGCAAATAGGCATAAGGGATAGCGCAACTCCAATCAACACCACAGGCAAAGCTGACGGCAGACACAACCTAGAAATCTGCATTATCATCGTTATACTCCCAAATCTGACCTGCAACTGTTGGTGGGGGAATCGCAAGGGTGAGTACATGTCGTACTCAACAAGTGTAGGAAAGTATGACATGTAGCTGATATAAATGACGATAATAATAAAGGCTAAGTGCTGAAAAGTACATTAAAACATTTGAAAAGCAATATATTACATATATGTGAAGTAAACCCATCATAAACCATGTAGTTATCATAGTACGAGTCCATATTTCATTACCGTCATCATGATACCAGATTTCACCATTACCCTTAACCATATTCAATACCAGAATTTAATCCATAACCAGTACCAAACCATCCCAAATCTCAAGTTCCCTCTAATCATGTAGGTCATCCAGGTGCTCTTAACCGGGAGCACGACTATCATGATAGTTTTAATACTCTGCAGAGTTTGTACACTTTACCCACGTGTTTGTGGTTTCATCATTCGTCGGCGACTAAAGAAACCTCCCTTATGCCAATTACACTTCATTTGGTGCATGGCCAAGAGATCACAAAAAAGCCTTTACAAAGGGACTACTAGCATGTATGGACCCACTGAGGTTTCACCGGTGGCGATGTCTCCAACTGAGCACATCTTCAACCAAGGGCCCCCTCTTGTGCCATTCGGATCCCAGGGAGTCCCACCACTCATACAAACCCAATTCGACTCCCTTCCCCGGTGCACCAAATGATTCGTGCAGTACTAGCAATACCCTAATTAATCAGCTACGCTGCACCCATACTTGGCCTCATGGTGGCACAGTTGTCCTGGCTTATTCTCGCATGAACCGGTCCTTAGATCTAAAGCAAGCAACCACCATGTCTTCCAACCCATCCACATACCAGGCTTGCTTAGATCACCCATTACCATATCATATTAACCATAATCTCATTAATGCATAAGTAAGTGATATAGTTGTTTTCCCATCCCAATTAATTCAGCGAAGCAAAGGTAAAAAGCCCTTCCTGACTCTCTACCATGTATCTCAGGTGACAAGGGTGGTTAAACTAAGCTAGTAAACTTTCTATCATAGGATTTCCCATCAAATTGACACAAGCATGCAGTTTTGCAAACAAACCATTTATTTTAGAAACAGGATCAATATGTTCAAGGACACTTGCCTTGCTCTTGGGCTTGATTTGGGTCAAAGTCTTTAAACTCCTGGTGCTGGAGGTTCTCTGCAGCACCCTCTAGCGCAAATCTGTCTAAACCACGCAAAAGAAACAATTCAATCAAATAATGCTCATATAGTACTAAATATGACATGGCATTCATGATTAATGCAATTATGTGGTAAAACTCGTTAATAAGTTACTATTAATGTTTACTAACTAGTTACAAATGTTTCTAACAAGTTTGAACAAATTTGGAATTGATTCAAGTCAATTTGGAATTAATTCAGCACAATTCAGATTCTGAGGCCGGACAAGTCCGGTACCAGGGCCGGACTAGTCCGCCCTACGTAGAACCAGCGAGTTAGGGTTTTTCTTGATCTACGAGAATTTGGAGAATTGGGGTGGAATTGATGTGGGAAAGAGAAAGTAGAAGGTGTACCACGTGTTTAGAACTCCAAAGATCAATAATTGAAGAAGAAACTTGGATTTTGACGATTTAGGGTTGATGATGAAGAGTTGAAGGTGAATTGGCGATGAAGAATGCAAAGTCGATGAAGATCTTGATTACTTGTTCCTCTTTTGTTTCCTCCTCTTCTTCTTCTTGCTTGGTATCTCCTTCTCCCTCCTTGGCGGCGGCTATCCACGAACTAGGGTTTGGTGTTCTTTCAATTGTGGCAAAGAGATGGAAAATTGGGGTGTTGGGTTGCTTATATAGAGGTGAAGGTGGTAGCGTTTAATAGATTTCGAGTTTGGGGTGGGTAGAAGTTGGGGTGGGGTCCCACATAGGCTCCACAAGGGTTAGGCACGATGTTCTTGGGCCTACTCAAGGCAAAAACCCAATAACAAGTCGTGGAGGAAAAGATTGAATCAGAGTCGAGCACACGAGACAAGTCTGCTAGGGGACCGGACTAGTCCGATGTTGAACAGAGACAAAAATGGATAAATCTGGTAGAAGGTCCGGACAAGTACGGTCTTGTCCAAAGAGAAAAATGGACAAGTCCGACATAGATCAGACAAGTCCGGGGTTTTGACAACTTATTCGAAAACCGGACCAAAGATCGGACTAGTCCGCACTCAATCACGGACAAGTCCGACATGGAACAGAGACTTAATCGGACTAGTCCACAGCTAAGACGGACAAGTCCGGAGGGTAACAGATAGGGAAACTGGACTAGTCCAGGGTACAAACCGGACAAGTCCATACTTATACAAAATTTTAAGTATTGCTTTGCTTCTAATTCATTTTAAACTTGTTCCTTTTTATGTGGATTAATGTTAAACATTTATATGAACTTATGCAATGCATGATGCATGAAAATGAGAGTGTTACAAACCTACCCCCCTTAAAATGAATCTCGCCCTCGAGATTCGACGTAGAAGGAAAGAGATAAGGAAAATCTTTCTTGAGATCATCTTCTAGCTCCCAAGTTGCCTCTAATTCTGTGTGATGCTTCCATTGAACTTTACACCATCTAATAATCTTGTTTCTTGTGACGCTCTCTTTGGTTTCTACGATCTTGACTAGTTGCTCGACATAAGTCAAATCTGCCTCTAGTTCCAACTCTTCCATTGGCACTTGTTCTTCTGGCACTCTCAAGCACTTCTTGAGCTGGGAAACATGAACGACATCATGTACAACGGAAAGATGAGCTAGCATCTCCAACTTATATGCTACTTCTCCTCTTTTGTCCAAAATCTTGAATGGCCCAATGTATCAATGTGCTAGCTTGCCTCTGATATTACACCTCTTATGACCTCTGATGGGTGATACTTTGAGATAAACAAAATCTCCTACTTCAAAGGCTAGTTTTCTTCTCTTATTGTCTGCATAGCCTTTTTTTCTTGATTGCATAGCCCTCAAGTTCTCACGGATAATCTGAACTTGTTTTCAGCTTCTTGCAACATATCAGGTCCAAATACTTGATTTTCTCCTGTCTCATTCCAGAACAAAGTTGTCCTACACTTCCTCCCATATAGTGCTTCATAAGGTGACATCTTCAAGCTTACTTGGTAACTATTGTTGTACGAAAATTCTGCATATGGCAAGCTCTTGTCCTAACTTTTTCCATGCTTCAAAGCACAAGCTCTTCACATATCCTCCAAAATCTGATTGGTCCACTCAGTTTGTCCATCCGTTTGAGGGTGATATGCTGAAATAAAATTCACCTTGTTCCTAATGCTTCATGTAGTTTCTCCCAGAACCTAGAGGTAAATTGAGAACCTCTATCCGATACTATCTTCTTTGGTACTCCATGTCGGCACACAATATGTTCCATATACAACTCTGCTAGCTTCGCAGTGGTATATGTGGTCTTGACAGGAATGAAATGAGCTGACTTAGTCAAACGATCCACAATAACCCATATTGAATCGTAACCGAGCTGGGTACGAGGTAAACCAACTATAAAGTCCATACCGATTTCTTCCCACTTCCATTCCAGAATCTTCAATTGGCTGTAATAATCCAGCTGGCCTTTGATGTTCCGCCTTCACTCGTTGACACACAATTGCTGCACTTAATGATAAAAACTTGAAAGATGCTAGGTTTTCTACAATTGTTTTGTATTGTTCTACTTGTGATGATCTTGATAAGAAACTACAAGATGCTATGAATGAAATTTCTATTTTGAACAATGCTTTACGTGCTCATGAAGTTAAAAATTATTCTAATTGCAAATTAAAAGGAAAAACTTCATGTGAAAATTGCCTTGATCTGTCCAATAAACTTGATTACATGCATAGGATATTAGATCGGTTTTGTAATGCAAATAAGAACCTAAACTTGCTGCTGAATTCGTCTAATTCTTGCAATGATAAATTTGGTTTAGGTTTTTATTCTCATGCTCATGCTAATGCACATCCACCTAAAATTGTAAAGTCATTAGGAAGTGGTTCGATTCAAACAGTTCCTAAACAAAAAGAAGTAGTTTTCAAATTTGCAAGAGTGTTGTCTCATTCGGTTTCAAATAAAAATATTGCCTACTCATCTAGACATGAACACAAGGTTAAATTTCATTGTACCTACTATGGTAGAGACGGTCATGTCATAGATTTTTGTTATAGACTAGCTAAACAATAGAAAAAAGAAAGAATGATTGCTAGATCTCATAACTTTCATACAAAATTTGCTGCACATGCTAAACCGAATGATAGAAATACGCAACCTGCTATTATGAGTCAAAAACATGCAAAATTTGCTCCCAAACCTACTGTATTTTGTGCTACACATGTAACACCTCGTAAGTTAGTAGTTGGGTACAAAAATCCTCAAGCTTTGGCTCATCAACCTGCTGTCTTATGTTAGCTTTCGCGTGTTTTTCCTGTTGTACGTTGTGTGACTCGGTACTGGATTCCTAAATACCTTTTGACTAACCCCAGTATTGAGTCATCCACGTATTGTGTTTCTATAAAGGTTACACGTTTGAGGAAGAAGAACATTTGGATTGTGGATTCAGGTTGCTCACGCCACATGACCGGTAACAAAGAACGGTTCTCCTCCCTCTCTTTCTGTCACATGTAGAGAATGTTACTTTTGTCGATAAACTCCTATAATTGCTAAAGGTTCGATTAAAGTAAAGTATCACTACACTTTGAAAGATGTGGCACTTGTTAAAAATTTGAAATACAACTTGCTTTCTGTTTCACAATTGCTAGATAAAAGTTTGGAAATTATTGTCACTAAAAATTGCTGCAAAGTTGTAGATTCAAATAGTAAGCTTATTTTTAACATGTCTATGTTTGGAAGAGTTTTTAAAGCTGATTTTGATATGTCTTCCTCTAAGCATAGGTGTCTCGTTGCTAATGATTCAAAGGACTTATATTTTTGGCATCATAGACTTGGTCACGTAGGCTTTGATCATCTAACGCGTGTTAGTGCTCTTGATCGCATATGTCGACTGCCTAAGCTGAAAGGGGACAAAGAAATTATATGCTCTTCTTGTAGACATGCTACGATGGTTGCAGATTCACATACTCCTCTCACAATGATCGTGACAACTGAACTGGGTCAATTTTTACACCTTGACACCGTAGGACCTCGTGTTCATTCCTTCAAAGGTAAATGGTATGTTCTTGTGATTGTTAATGATTTTTCTAGATACTCTTAGGTTTACATTATGGCATATAAGAATAAAGCTTTTAGTCACTTTAGAACTTTATTTCTTAGATTATCAATTGATCACCCAAGATCTTTAAAAGCAATTAGAAGTGATAACAGAACCAGATTTAATAATCAATCATTTGATCACTTTTGTGCTGAAAATGGAATAGATCATCAATTTTCTTCACCATATGTACCTCAACAATACGGTATTGTAGAAAGAAAGAACAGAACCTTAGTTGAGATGGCTAGGACTATGGTTGATGAATATTAGACTCCTAGGAAATTTTAGGCCGATGCAATTGCAACCGCTTGTTATGTCTCAAATCGTGTTTTCTTGCGTGCTAAGCTAGGTAAAACACCATATGAACTCCAGTTTGGACACAGGCCTAGTGTTACAAATGCTTTGTTAAGAAACATGGTAATCTTGATAAAATTGAAGCTAGATCTGTTGATGGCATGTTTCTTGGTTATCTATCTCATACTAGAGGCTACCGTGTGCTTTTACATGACACTAACAAAATTGTAGAGACTTGTGAGGTTTCTTTTGATGAAGCTAGCCCACGTACTAGCTCAAATATTGCAGGTCCGGATCCATATCCACAGGGGGAGAACATTTTCGTTGAAGATGAGGAAGAAGTGGAGCTGCTGCCCAAAAAATCAGCAGCTAATGACATTGTTCCAGCTCCGGATGTTGATTCACAACTAGCACCGATGACTACCATCGCTTGTCCAGATCATCCTCAAGTCACTCGTTCTTTGATCTGTGATGATGTAGGATCGAAGAGCACGTGAAAATCTACCAGAGGGGGGTGAATGGTAGATTTAAAAAATCTTATGCAGCGAAAACAATTAAATCCCAACCCCTTCGGCAAAAGAATGATATGTTAAAGAAATCATGTTTGAGACTAATCTAAACGTGTTTCACCATGAAAAACGTGATACATATCAGAGAGAATCAATTCACGAAGACGATACAACAATAATCACTCAAATCCGTCGAGAGAAACTCAAGTTACAATGGAAAGATCGAACAAAGGTCAATCTGTCCTACCCGAGAAAAACAGTTCTGAAACGCTGCAAAGAAACTCGTGTATATCAAAAACCACAAGTCCAATAACCATGAAATTTTGACAGATGATAGATAATCAAGTTGTGAAGACAACCCAAAAAGAATCACGTCAATTGGATCTATAAAACTCGATTTATGATAAAACCACCAAAGAAAGGTAGTGCTGTGCAGAAAACACAACGAGAAAAACTTGTCTGGAACAAGTCGGACGAACAAGGCACAAAAGTTCCTTTCAACTATGAATTTTATTGAATAGAACACTAGAGGAACGGCCCCAAAGTCGTCCACCATGAGCTCTGGCCTCCCTTACTTATATAACCAACCCTTAAGCCAACCCAATCTTAACTAGGACTCTAATCCTACTCAAATCACGAATCAAAACTTTCCATAACTGCTTAGGACTCTTCTATACACAGATAGAAGCAATATTAAGACTACCAAACACATTAGGAATGTATCCCACATTCCTAAAACAACCCAAATTCGTGACCCACACAAAATCTTATCATAACCAACTCAAATCTTTCCATATTTGAGTCAAACCCGACTCAGTCGCAGCCTGAGTCGATAATCTAGTTGGTTGGACCTTTCTGACCAATTTTTATGTCCACATCTCTTCATCACGTCTCAGAACCATGTAGCCACGTCCTTGCACTCTTTGCATACGTGCAAACATCTTCCAATGACGTCCACGATACCTTCATATGCATTGATCTTGATCCAAACATGTTGCGCGACCTCCCGATCAACTGAACCACAATTTCTCCCGAGCTTGGTTGTTGAACCTCATCTTCTCCCTAAGACTAGTTCAATGGATCCCGTCACCAGCCATGTCTTGAACTCAAGCAACACCTGCACATGAATTAACAACTAATACTTTCGAGCACAATTCCTCGACTTGAATCACGTTAGTTCCGAAAGTACAACATCTTACGTGAGCACCTCACATAAGCATGTTGCAAAAAGTAGCAAAATGATATCAACCATAACTACCAAAACACACCAAAAATTTAGCAAATGAATACTAAGCAATCTTTCCATCAATGTAAAGCAAGTACGAATCTTTGCAAGATAAATGCAGAACCACTGCGATCAAGCTCTGAACCTTGCCAAACCTAACTGGACCTTGAACTGGAGCTTACCAAAGCTAGTCGGACCTAGCGCCAGAGCTAACTAAAGCTAGTCAGACCTAGACAAAGAAGTTGGACCTAGCCAAAGCAAGTCGGACCTTACGTCGGACTATGCCGGAGCTAACCAAAACAAGCTGCACCAGTCATCGGACCTTGATGATAAAGGTGTTTTGGTAGTATTCAAAACTTTTATCACCATAGCCAATGTATTCAGCACACATAGGTCTCACAATCTCCCCCTTGATGAATGCATTGGCAACACCATTTAAAATCCGAATATTGGCTTATTCACATTAAAAGTTTTGAAAACAATTCCCCCCCTTTGTAAAACAGAAATAAAATGAGAAAAAAAATTCTCCCCCTGAGAAGAATCGTGCCAAAAACAATTATGAATATGTGCAATGTGTAATAAATTTCTCCCCCTTGCATACTTATCTTTAAAAATTCACATATTATCTCTCTCCCTTTGACAATGTATTCATCAAGTTTTATAAGAAAAATTTTAATTTTTATGAGCATATTATAATATATATATATATATATATATATATATATATATATATATATATATATATATATATATATATATATATATATATATATATATATATATATAACAAAGCTCATCCAAGTCATACTATCAAGTAACTTACACCATCACATCAATGAAATACATAAAGTAGTGTAAGCCATGCTAGAGATCAAATGTAGTTTTCCATTTAAGCAAGTCATGATCTCACAAACTTAACTATTTCAATACTTGAAAGCATGACACTTGTTGCTGCATTTTATTATTTTTCAAAGCACAAAATTAGATCATATGATATTTGCAAGAGATTATATGCGCATCTGCCTTATTCTAACCAACCAAGCCAAGTCTATGTCATTTGACAATCAGAAGCTTAAGGACATGATTTTAGTCATACACAACTTCTTCCAAGTTCATATCTAAGTGCAATGATAAGCCATCTCAAAAGAAGAAGTGCGATGCATGCATATTCTCCTGATCTTTTCTCAATTTATATTTGTTCATAAAAACTCAACATGTGAGTTCATTACTTGATTAATTCTTTATGATTAAAAGCACTTGTGAGCATGCAACAAGTTCAAAACAGCAAGAAAGTTCGACCATGACCAGATTTAGTGTAAGTAATTATTCTAATTACTAGACATGACAAAAACTACAAAATGTATAACATGAGTAATGTAGTAAGAACTTTCAACATGTAAAAGGAATCACAAATTCATATATGTATGAAATACTATGCTCATATTATTTTAAGTTCAGATTCACACATAGACTTCCCAAGTTTCAAATCTCCCCCTCAATTCAAGCCATGAGCATGCATAACCCCTATTTCACTACGAATGAAACAAAAACAAGTGAAATCCAAAGGTTTTGTAAAAATGTCAGCCAATTGTTGTTCGGTATCTACATGGTGAAGCACAATGTTTCCTTTTTCAACATTATCATGGAGAAAGTGATACCTAACTTCAATGTGCTTAGTTATAGAATGTTGCACATAGTTTTTAGCAATGCAAATGGCACTAGTGTTATCACAAAATAGTGGAACACTATCTAGATCAACCCTGTAGTCCTTAAGTGTTTGAACAATCCAAAGGATTTGTGAGCAAGCACTAGCAGCAGCTACATATTCAGATTCGACTGTGGATTGTGCAACTGAGTTTGTTTTCTAGAGGACCAAGCAACTAGTGAATTACCAAGAAAATGACAAGCACCAGAAGTATTTTTCCTATCAATCCTACAACCTCCAAAATCAGCATCGGAAAAAGCTTTCAAAGTAATGGTTGAGGAAGAAGGAAGAAAAATGCCAAATTCTTGAGTTCCATGTAAGTATCTGAGAATCCTTTTGAGGGCTTGACAATGTGAAGCACGTGGGGAGGCTTGAAACCGTGCAAAAATACATACGCTGAATTGTATGTCTAGTCTTGATGCTGTGAGGTACAAAAGTGATCCAATCATGCTTCTATTTTCTTTTTGATCAACGGGTTCACCATCTTCATCAAGTTCAAGTGTTGTTGCTGTTCCCATTGCTTTCCGAAGAGGCTTGCTTTTGTCCATGTTGAAGCGCCTTAGGAGGTCTTTTGTATACTTCGTTTGATGTACAAAGGTACCCTCCTTGGTTTGCTTGATTTGTAGCCCCAAAAAGTACGTGAGTTCTCCCATCATACTCATCTCAAATTTTGAACTCATCATAGCTGAAAACTTGGACAAAAGATCATGAGAAGCAGAAACAAAGATAATATCATCCACATACACTTGAATGAACAATGAGTCATTGCCATGCTTAAGCACAAAAAGAGTTGTATCAACCTTACCCATGGTAAACCCCCTTTCGTAAGAATGTTTTTAACCTATCATACCATGCTTTTGGGGCTTGTTTGAGACCGTACAAGGCTTTGGACAGTTTGTAAACATGATTAGGAAAATCTGGATTTTCAAAACCTGGTGGTTGTTTGACATAAACCTCCTCATCTATGTAGCCATTAAGAAAAGCACTTTTAACAACCATTTGATATAGCTTAAAACCTTTAGATGCAGCAAAAGCTAACAAAATTCTTATGGCTTCTAATCTAGCAACAGGAGCAAAAGTTCCATCAAAATCTTGACCTTCAACTTCAGTGAAACCTTGAGCAACCAACCTAGCCTTATTCCTAACCACAACCCCATCCTCACTTTGTTTATTTTTAAACACCCATTTAGTTCCAATTAAAGTGTGACCTTGAGGTGGAGGTACAAGTTTCCAAACATTATTTCTTTCAAAATTTTCTAACTCTTCTTGCATGGAAATAATCCAAGATTCATTAGTGAGTGCGTGTGATATATCTTTGGGTTCAAAAAAAAAGCAACAAAAGCAGAATGAGCATGAGAGTTTGGATTGCTAAACCTGGACCGTGTGACTCGTTCGTGCAAGCTTCCAATAATTTGTTGTGGAGGATGAATTTTGAGAACCTGGAGGGGAGTGGACACTTCACAAGCTTCTTCTTCTTCATGTTCATCACAAATCGATGAGCTTGTGACTTGAGGAGGATCTGCAACAATGGTGGTCATAGGTGCTAGCTGTGAATCAAAATTAGGAGCTGGAACAACATCATTAGCTACTGAATTTTCGGGCAGCAGCACCACTTCTTCCTCATCTTCAACGAAAATGCTCTCCCCCTGCGGATATTGATCTGGACCTGCAACGTTTGAGCTAGA
Source organism: Tuctoria greenei (assembly GCA_036927565.1). Lineage (NCBI taxonomy): Eukaryota > Viridiplantae > Streptophyta > Magnoliopsida > Poales > Poaceae > Tuctoria > Tuctoria greenei. The sequence goes on from JAYESD010000003.1 coordinate 224,546,942, forward strand.
ACTTGGGCTAGCTTCATCAAAATACACCTCACAAGTCTCCACAATTTTGTTAGTGTCAAGTAAAAGCACACGGTAGTCTCTAGTATGAGATGGATAACCAAGAAACATGCCATCAATGGATCTAGGTTCAAATTTATCAAGATTACCATGTTTCTTAACAAAGCATTTGCAACCAAAGACCCAAAAGTGTGTAACACTAGGCCTATGTCCAAACCGGAGCTCATATGGTGTTTTACCTAGCTTAGCACGCAAGAAAACACGATTTGAGACATAAAAAGCGGTTGCAATCGCATCAGCCCAAAATTTCCTAGGAGTGTGATATTCATCAAGCATAGTCCTAGCCATCTCAACTAAGGTTTTGTTCTTTCTTTCTACAACACTGTTTTGTTGAGGTACATATGGTGAAGAAAATTGTTGCTCTATTCCATATTCAGCACAAAAGTGATCAAAAGATTGATTTTTAAATTCGGTTCCGTTATCACTTCTAATCGCTTTTAAAGATCCTGGGTGATCAATTGATAATCTAAGAAATAAAGTTCTAAAGTGACTAAAAGCTTCATTCTTAGATGCCATAAAGTAAACCCAAGAGTATCTAGAATAATCATAAACAATCACAAGAACATACCATTTACCTCCAAAGGATTGAACACGTGAAGGTCCTACGGTGTCAAGGTGCAAAATTGACCCGATTCCGTTGTCATGATCATTGTGAGAGGAGTATGTGAACCTGCAACCATCTTATCATGTCTACAAGAAGAGCACACAATTTCTTTGTCCCCTTTAAGCTTCGGCAGCCCACATATGTGATCAAGAGCACTAACACACGTTAGATGATCAAAGCCTATGTGACCAAGTCTATGATGCCAAAAATATAAGTCCTTTGAATCATTAGCAACTAGACATCTATGCTTAGAGGAAGACATATCAAAATCAGCTTTAAAAACTCTTCCAAACCGAGACATGTTAAAAATAATCTCACTATTTGAATTTACAACTTTGCAGCAATTTTTAGTGAAAATAATTTCCAGATTTTCATCTAGCAGTTGTGAAACAGAAAGCAAGTGATATTTCGAATTTTTAACAAGTGCCACATCCTTCAAAGTGTAGTGATTATTTACTCTAACCGAACCCTTAGCAATTATAGGAGTTGAAGAATTATCGGCAAAAGTAACATTCTCTACACGTGACACAAAAGAGAGGGAGGAGAACCATTCTTTGTTACCGGTCATGTGGCGTGAGCAACCTGAATCCACAATCCAAATGTTCTCCTTCCTCAAGCGTGTAACCTACAAAGAAGCACAATACGTCGATTACTCAATACAGGGGTTAGTCAAAAAGCATTTAGGAATCCAGTACTGAGTCACACGTCGTCCAGCAGGAATAACACGCGAAAGCTAAGACAAAACAGCGGGTTTATGAGCCAAAGCTTGAGGATTTTTGTACCCAACTACTGACCTATGAGGTGTTACATGTGTAGCACGAAAAACAGTAGGTTTGGGAGCAAACTTTGCATGTTTTCGACTCATTACAGCATATTGCATGTTCCTATCATTCGGTTTAGCAAGTGCAGCAAATTTTGCATGAAAATTATGAGATCTAGCAATCATTCTTTCCTTTTTCTGTTGTTTAGCTAGTCTATAACAAAAATCTATGACATGACTATATCTACCACAATAGGTACAATGAAATTTAACTTTGTGTTCATGTCTAGATGAGCAAGCAACATTTTTATTTGAAACCAAATGAGACAACACTTCTGCAGATTCAAAAACCACTTCTTTTTGTTTAGGAACTGTTTGAATCAAACCACTTCCTAATGACTTTACAATTTAGGTGGATGTGCCTTAGCATGAGCATGAGAATCAAAACCTAAACCAGTTTTATCATTGCAAGACTTGGAAGAATTCAGCAGCAAGTTTAGGTTCTTATTCCCATTACAAAACTGATCTAATGTCCTATGCATGTCATCAAGTTTATTGGACAGATCAAGGCAATTTTCACATGAAGTTTTTCCTTTTAATTTGCAATTGGAACAATATTTAACTTCATGAGAACGTAAAGCATTGTTCAATATAGAAATTTCAGTCATAGCATCTTGTAGTTTCCTATCAAGATCATCACAAGTAGAACAATGCAAATCAGTTGTAGAACAGCTAGCATCTTTCAAGTTTTTATCATTAAGTGCAGCAAGCTCTTTATTCTTTTCAATTTCTAACTCAAGTTTATCAAGTGTGGAGGTGTGCGCACTTCTTAATGAGGACAATTGTTCATATATTAAATCACATGAGGGACATGCATCATCACTAGGAATCAAAGTTTTTGAATGGTTGATTTCAGATTCTAGTGATTCAATTTTAGCATCACTATCCCTACGTTTTTTTGTCCTTTTTCTTAACTATAATAGTGGCACGAGAAATAGCATCAAACATTTCTTCGCAAGTAGGACATACATCTTCATTGTCGCTATTGTGTTCTACATCATCCATACTTGATCTTGATTTGCCCCCCATGAAGCACAAGTTTTCCAAATCATCTTCATCTTCGTCACTTCCAATGTCCACATCGCTTGAGCCAAATTCTTTAAGTGCGGAGATAAAACTGCTCACCAATTTACGTCCTGTAAAACCCTTCTTTTTCTTCTTATCGTTTGTAGAGGAGTGCTTCATCCTTGTTTTCTTTTCATCCCGGGAAGTAGGACCTGAAAGGTTAGGGCAATCTGAACAAAATTGTCTTTTCTTACCACATTCAAAGCATCGTTGAGGTCCAGAGCTTCCACTCCTTCTAGTTCTCACATTTTGAAATGTTTTTGGGAACCGAGTAGAGAGAAGTACTAGCTCCTCCTCTGGAAAGTCCTCAATCTGTTCAAGGGTTAGAGAGGACAACAAAGCAAGTGTATTACAAGATGAAGATTGGCCAGAGCTAGGCATATCACATTCATAAACAAATGCAAGAGACTTTTTTGGGTTCTTACGTGAGATTATGTCAATTTCATGAGTTTTTAACTTGGAATATAGCACATCTAAAGTAAGTGTACTCATGACAGTAGATTCATGAATAGATGTGACTTTCATCTCCCAAATTGACATATCTAATGCAATTAACAATTGCCTAGCATTTTCAGCATCAGAAAAATTAACATTGACACTACGCAAGTTGCTGAGAATTTTATTAAAGCGAGCAAAAAGGTCATCAATAGACTCATCGGGTTGCATCTCGAAGCACATGTATTCTTTCTTGAACATGTCTTGCCTTACCTACTTGAACGTGTTGGATCCTTTGTGGTAGTCACAAAGTGCTTTCCACACATCATATACAGATCGGCCGTGTGTAACACGATCAAAGTCGCTTTGAGTTAATCCTTGTATGATCAAGTTCTGAGCCTTGTTGTTGTTGTCGACATCTCTCAGATTTGTAGCTATAACATAATCGTTTGACGGCACTTTGTAAGGCTTGTATACCTTCTCCCATATTGCGAAGCCTTGAGCCTGGATGAAGGCTTCCATACGTGCCTTCCAAACCTGAAAATCAATACAATTAAAGACACAAGGTTTTGCGGAGTATTTCTCCATGATGATTAGTCAAAATATGCGTAAATTACAAAGATTAGAGCACCGTGGCTCTGATACCAATTGTAGGATCGAAGAGCACGTGAAAATCTACCAGAGGGTGGTGAATGGTAGATTTAAAAAATCTTACGCAGCGGAAACAATTAAATCCCAACCCCTTCTGCAGAAAAATGACCTGTTAAAGAAATCGTGTGTGAGACTGATCAAAACGTGTTTCACCATTAAAAATGTGATAGATATCATAGAGAATCAAGTCACGAAGACGACACAACAATAATCACTCAAATCCGTCGAGAGAAACTCAAGTTACGATCGAAAGATCGAACGAAGGTCAATCTGTCCTACCCGAGAAAAACAGTTCTGGAACGCTGCAAAGAAACTCGTGTAGAATGTAAACCACAAGTCCAATGACCGTGCAATTTTGACAGATGATAGATAATCAAGTTGTTAAGACAACCCAAAAAGAATCACGTCAATTAGATATATAAAACTCAATTTATAATAAAACCACCAAAGAAAGGTAGTGCTGTGCAGAAAACTCGACGAGAAAAACTTGTGTGGAACAAGTCGGACGAACAAGGCACAAAAGTTCCTTTTAACTATGAATTTTATTCAATAGAACACAAGAGGAACAGCCCCAAAGTCGTCCACCATGAGCTCTGGCCTCCCTTGCTTATATAACCAGCCCGTAGGCCAACCCAATCTCAACTAGGACTCTAATCCTACTCAAATCACGAATGAAAACTTTCCATAACTGCTTAGGACTCTTCTATACACAGATAGAAGAAATATTAAGACTTCCAAACACATTAGGAATGTATCCCAAATTCCTAAAACAACCAAAATTCGTGACCCACACGAAATCCTATCATAACCAACTCAAATCTTTCCATATTTGAGTCAAACCCAACTCAGCCGCAACCTGAGTCCATAACCTAGTCGGTTGGACCTTTCTGACCAATTTTTACGCCCACATCTCTTCATCATGTCTCGAAACCATGTAGCCACGTCCATACACTCTTTGCATACGTGCAAACATCTTCCGACGACGTCCACGATACCTTCATATGCATTGATCTTGATTCAAACATGCTGCGCGACCTCCCGATCAACTCAACCACAATTCCTCGCGAACTTAGTTGTTGAACCTCATCTTCTCCCTAAGACTAGTTCAATGGATCCCGTCACCATCCATGTCTTGAACTCAAGCAACACCTGCACTTGAATAAGCAACCAATACTTTCGAGCACAATTCCCCGACTTGAGTCACGTTAGTTCCGAAACTATAACATCTTACGTGAGCACCTCACATAAGCATGTTGCAAAACGTAGCAAAATTATATCAACCATAACCACCAAAACACACCAAAAACTTAGCAAATGAATACTATGCAATCTTTCCATCAATGTAAAGCAAGTACGAATCATTGTAAGATAAAAGCAGAACCACTGCGATCAAGATCCGAACCTTGCCAAAGCTAACTGGACCTTGAACCGGAGCTTACCAAAGCTAGTCGGACCTAGTGCCAGAGCTAAACAAAGCTAGTCGGACCTAGACAAAGAAGTCGTACCTAGCCAAAGCAAGTCGGACCTTACGTCAGACTATGCCAGAGCTAACCAAAATAAGTCGTACCTATCGTCGGACCTTGATGATAAAGGTGTTTTGGTAGTATTCAAAACTTTTATCGTCATAGCCAATGTATTCAACACACATAGGTCTCACAGATGAACATGAAGAACAAGGAGCTTGTGAAGTGCCTACTCGCCTCCGAATCCTCAAAAGTCACCCTCCACAACAAATCATTGGGAGCTTGCATGAATAAGTCACACAGTCTAGGTTTTGCGATCCAAACTCTCATGCTCATTCTTCTTTTGTTGCTTCTTTTGAACCCTAAGATATATCACATGCACTCACTAATGAATCTTGGATGATTGCCATGCAAGAAGTGTTAGAAAATTTTGAAAGAAAGAATGTTTGGAAACTTGTACCTCCACCTCAACATCATTCTATAATCAGAACTAAATGAGTGTTTAAAAATAAACAAAGTGAGGATGGGGTTGTGGTTAGGAACAAGGCTAGGTTGGTTGCTCAAGGTTTCACACAAATTGAAGGTCTAGATTTTGATGAAACTTTTACTCCTGTTGCTAGATTAGAAGTCATAAGAAATTTGTTAGCTTCTGTTGCATCTAAAGGTTTCAGGTTATATCAAATGGATGTTAAAAAGCTTTTCTTAATGGCTACATAGATGAGGAGGTTTATGTCAAACAACCACTGGATTTTGAAAATCTAGATTTTCCTAATCATGTTTACAAACTGTCTAAAGCCTTGCACAGTCTCAAACAAACCCCTAGAGCATGGTATGATAGGTTAAAAACATTCTTACTTTAAAAGGGGTTTACCATGGGCAAGGTTGATAAAACTCTTTTTATGCTTAAGCATGGCAATGACTCATTATTCGTTCAAGTGTATGTGGATGATATTATCTTTGGTTGTGCTTCTCATGATCTTGTGTCCAAGTTTCCAGCTATGATGAGTTCAGAATTTGAGATGAGTATAATGGGAGAACTCACATACTTTTTGGGGCTGCAAACCAAGGAAGGTACCTTTGTGCATCAAACGAAGTATATAAGAGACCTTCTCAAGCACTTCAATATGGACAAAAGCAAGCCTCTTCGTACATCAATGTGTACAACAATGACATTTGAACTTGATGAAGATGGTGACCCAGTCGATAAAACATAATATCGAAGCATGATTGGATCACTTTTTTACCTCACGGCATCAAGACCGGACATACAATTCAGCGTATGTGTTTGTGCACGGTTTCAAGCTTCCCGACGTGCTTCACATCCTCAAGCCGTCAAAAGGATTCTTAGGTACTTACATGGAACTCAAGAATTTGGCAGTTTTCTTCCTTCTTTCTCAACCTTTACTTTGAAAGCCTTTTCGGATGCTGATTTTGGGGGTTGTAGGATTGATAGGAAAAGTACTTCGGGTGTATGTCATTTTCTTGGTAATTCACTTGTTGTTTGGTTCTCTAGAAAACAAAACTGAGTTGCACAATCCACAACCGAATCTGAATATGTAGGTGTTGCTAGGGCTTGCTCACAAATTCTTTGGATTGTTCAAACACTTAAGGACTATGGGATTGATCTAGATAGTGTTTCACTATTTTGTGATAACACTAGTGTCATTTGCATTGCTAAAAACCCATTGCAACATTCTAGAACAAAGCACATTGACATTAGATATCACTTCTCCGTGATAATATTAAAAAAGGAAATATTGTGCTTCACCATGTAGATACCAAACAACAATTGGCTGATATTTTTATAAAACCTTTGGATTTCACTCGTTTATGTTTCATTCATAGTGAAATAGGGGTTATGCATCACATGGCTTAAATTGAGGGGGAGCTTTCAAATTTGGGATCTGAATTTAAAAAATATGAGCATAGTATTTCAGACATATATGACTTTGTGATTCCTTTTACATGCTGAAAGTTCTTACTATATTACTTATGTTATATATTTTGTAGTTTTTTCCATGACTAGTAATTGAAATAATTACTTACACTAAATCTGGTCATGATCGAACTTTCTTGCTGTTTTGAACTTGTTGCATGCTCACAAGGGCTTTTAATAATGAATAATTAATCAAGTAATCAACTCACATGTTGAGCTTAAAAATGAGAAAAGATCAATAGAATAAGCATGCATCACACTTCTTCTTTTGAGATGGTTTATCATTGCAATTAGATATGAACTTGGAAGAAGTTGTGTATGACTAAAACCATGTCCTTAAGCTTCTGATTGTCAAATTACATAGGTTTGGCTTGGTTGATTAGAATAAGGACAATGCGCATATAATCTCTTGCAAATTTCATATGATCAAAATTTGTGCTTAAAAAGAAAAAAATTACAGCAACAAGTGTCATGCTTTCAAGTTTTGAAATAGTTGAGTTTCTGAGATCATGACTTGCTTAAATTGAAAATTACATTTGATCTCTAGCATGGCTTACACTACTTTATGTACCTCATTGTTGTGATAGTGTAAGTTAATTGATAGTATGAATTGGATGAGCTTTGTTTTATATGTATATGTTATAATATGCTCATAACAAATTAAAACTTCTCTTGTACCTTGCTGAATAGATTGTCAAAGGAGGAGAATTATGCAAGGGGGAGAAATATGTATAGGGGGAGAAATTGTTTTCAAAACTTTTCGTGTGAATAAGCCAATGTTTGGATTTTAAGTGCTGTTGTCAATGCATTCATCAAGGGGGAGATTGTGAGACCTATGTGTGTTGAATACATTGGCTTTGACGATAAAAGATTTGAATACTACCAAAACACCTTTTTCCTCAAGGTCCGACTCTGGGTTTGAGCTCCTGCAAGGTCCGATGATAGGTCCGACTTGTTTTGGGTAGCTCCTGCAAGGTCCAACGTAAGGTCTGACTAGCTTTAGTATGCTCCGACATAAGGTCGGACTAGCTTTGGTCAACTCTGGTGCTAGGTCCGACTAGCTTTAGTAAGCTCTAGTGCAGGGTCCGACTAGCTATGGAAAGCTCCAGTGCTAGGTCCTGCTAGCTTTGGTAATCCCCATCTCAATGTCTGGTTAGTTTTGGCAAGGTTCGAAGCTAGATTGCAATGGTTCTGCTTTTACTTTGAATTGATTCGAACTTGCTTTACATCTATGGATAGTTTGCTTAGTATTCTTTTACTTAGTTTTTGGTGTGTTTTGGCGGTTATGGCTGATATCGTTTTGCTATGGTTTGCAACATGCTTATGTGAAGTGCTCACGTTAGGTGTTGTGGTTTCAAAACTAACGAGAGTCAAGTCGAAGACTTATGCTCGGAAGTATTGGTTGTTTGTTCATGTGCAGGTGTTACTTTAGTTTAAGACATGGCTGGTGACGGGATCCAATGAACTAGTCTTAGGGAGAAGATGAGGTTCAACAACCAAGTTCGGGAGGAATTGTGGTTGAGTTGATCGGGAGGTCGCGCAACATGTTTGGATCAAGAACATTGCATATGAAGGTATTGTGAACGTCATTGGAAGATGTTTGCACGTATGCAAGGAGTGCATGGACGTGGCTACATGGTTCCAAGGTGTGATGAAGAGAAGTGGACATCAAAAATTGGTCGAAAAGGTCCAACGACTAGGTTATGGACTAAGGCTGCGGCTGCGTCGGGTTTGACTCAAATATGGAAAGATTTGAGTTGGTTATGATAGGATTTAGTGTGGGTCACGAAGTAAAGTTGTTTTATAAATGTGATATACATTCCTAAGATATTTGTAAGTCTTAAGATTGCTTCTATCTGCGTATAGAAGAGTCTTGAGCAGTTATGGAAAGTGTCAATTCATGAATTGACTAGGATTAGAGTCCTAGTTTGAGTTGAGTTGGCATTCGGGCTGTTTATATAAGAAAAGGAGGCCAGAACTCATAGTGAACGACTTTGGGGCTGTTCCTCTTGTGGTTTGATCAATAAAATTCGTAGTTTAAAGGAACTTTTGTGCCTTGTCCGTCCGACTTGTTTCAAACAAGTTTTTCTCGTCGAGTTTCTACATAGCACTATCTTGCTTCCGTAGTTTTTTCATAACTCGAGTTTTATAGATCCAATTGATGTGATTCTTTTTGGGTTGTCTTCACAACTTGATTATCTGTCATCTGTGAAAATTTCACGGTCATTGTATTTGTGGTTTTAGATCTACACGAGTTTCTTTGCAGTGTTGCAGATCTGTTTTTTCTCGGGTAGAACAAATTGACCTTCGTTCAATCTTTCAATCATAACTTGAGTTTTTCTCGATGGTTTTTCATGATTTTTGTTGTCGTGTCTTCCTGACTTGGTTCTCCACAACTATATTGTTTTTTCATAATTTATCATGTCTATATTAGTCACACACACAATTTCTTTACAGATTGATTTTCTGCCAAGGGGTTTTTGTTGCTTCCGCTGAAAAAGTTTTAATGTACCATTCACCCTCCTCTAGTAGCTTTTCACGTGCTCTTTGATCCTACATTAAGTTACTGTCATTTGATTGGAAATATCTACCAAAGCCATATGATACATTACATTGATAGACCTTATGCATATGCTATTTGTCTTCACATTGAGCTTTGTCAAACTAGTATAGACGTATGTGAGATTTCATTTATTACTTTTTGAATTCAAGACTTCACTTGCGCATGTTGTACTTCTACACTAGAAGTAAGAAAATTCCCATCATACCACCATTCCACAATAAAAAGAGAAACTCCATACCATTCATGCTTAGTACTCTCTCCAAGTTTATTGCATAAAAACAGAGTAGAAGACATTGCTACAAGAAAAAGAAAAAAAAAAATGTATGCTTACATCAAAAGAATGAGAAAAAAAAAGAAAAAAAAAGGGTAGCCATGTTTCATCCCTGCAAAACAAGAGAGTTCACTCAAAAAGGAGTAATCTCAATATCCACATCCACTCCATTCCATCACACATGCACAAGTCTTGAATCAAACTATTTTGAATTGGTTTCTCCTAAGGCTTACTCTTTTGACTTAGCAATATTATGTGTTGCAAATTTGCCTACTATATTCCCTATCAAGCTCCACACACAAGCCATATGTAGAGGTAGAATTAATTTAGGCAAAATGCCTTGGTGAGGATATATTTCCACTACACACAAATGAGAGACTTGAGGGAATCAAATCGAGATACTTAAAATCTAAATTGAACTCTCTGGAATTTGAGTGGAACTTGATTTCTAGGGTATGTGTGTGTAACACCCTCGTTTTCAAGCATAATGCGTTGCATACATCCTCATACATGTTTAACATTAAGCCATGTAAAAAGGAACACGATTAAAACTGAACCTTCACATAGGACTACTTTTGATCAGGACTTATTTTTTTCTAGCGAAGAGACACTTAGTTTAGAGGGTCTGGCCTAACCCTTTGTTAAGTGAATTTAGGGCTAAACAGAAAATTTTAGTCTGTTAGAGTACGGACTTGTCCGGCCTCTAAACTGGACTAGTCCGGTATCCCCTTCTACATTTAGAAAAATTCAGTCTTACTTCAGAGCCCGGACTTGTCCGGTGCCTTGCACGGACTAGTCCATTGATGGCACTGATGTTTTCCCGGACTTGTCCGAACCTTAGTGGACTAGTCCGATTTTGCCCAAAATTTCAATACAAATCAGCCTTTTTCCTTGAAACTCGGACTTGTCCGGTAATGCACCGTACTAGTCCGATGTTTTCTCTGTTGACCAACGGACTTGTCCGGTCCACCCTGCGGACTAGTCCAGCCTACTAAATTCTACTCGGATTCTGTTATTTTCCCACGATTTGTTTTTGGGTAATTGCCTTAATTGGGCCGAAGAACTTCGTGCCCAACCTCAGAGGAGCCCAAGTGGACCCCACCTAGGCCCCTACTCGTCCCCCATCGAATTCTACTTGGAATTCACCCCAAAACTCTAACTCTCCACCTCTATATAAACAACCCAATGCCCTCGCCTCTCCACCCCAACTGAAAACCCTTGCTGCCACTTTTGCCTTGTTACCGACGTCAAGATCAAGTCCAGAAGCAAGGAGAAGGAGGAGAAGAGGGAGAAGGACCAATCAAAATCAATCTTCATTGATTCTTCGACAATTGGCATTCTTCATCCAAAATCTTCATCAACTCATCTCCATCAAGCCCTAACCGTCATGATTCAAAGTGTCACGCCCAAACCTTGATCTTTGGATATATAACACATCGTAAACCCTCTACATCCGAGTTTCTACGTCAATTCACCACAATTCTCAAAAATCAGAAAAACCCTAATTTTTCAGTCTGCGTAGTGCGGACTAGTTCGGTCCCTGACAGCGGACTAGTCTGGTGTCTGAATATGTAAAATTCCTTAACTATGCTGAATTAATTCCAAATCAACTTAAATCAATTCCAAACTTGTTGAAACTTGCTATAAACTATTGTAACTAGTTAGTAAATATTATTAGCAACTCATTAACAAGTTTTACCTCATAATTGCATTAATCATGCATATCATGGCATATTGAGTACTATATGAGCATTATTTGATTGAATTGTGTGTTTTGCATGTCTGTCGCTCAGAATAGAAGGAATTGCCGTAGAGAGTGCTTTCGAGGACGTGCAGAACCAGAGTTTCGAAGTATTCAATCCAAATTAAGCTCAGGAGCAAGGAAAGTGTCCTTGACCATATTGATCCTATTTTAAAGGTTTTATTTGTAAAATTGCATGCTTGTGTCGAAATTGATGGGAATACCCAATTGTATGAGTTTACTAGTTTTGTATGACCACCTTTGTCGCTTGAACACTATGTAGATAGTCGGGAAGGGTATTTTGCACTTTTGCTTTGCAATGCTCAATTGGGTTTGGGAAACACTCATACTACCTGATTATGAACTATTGAACATGTGAATGATGAGAATTGGTAATAATGACCCTTTAGCAACATGGCGCCTAGGGATCTAAGCAAGTTGGTAATGTGGACTGGGCTGGACTGTTTTTGGTGGTTTTGCTTGCTTTAGATCTAAGGACCGGTTCATGGAGCGACCATCCAGGATTTACCGTGCCACCACGAGGCCAAGTATGGGTGCGACTTAACTGACTAATTAATAAATTGCCAGTACTGTTTGGACCATTAAGAATGTCTGGGGAAGGGGTAGTCGGATGGGTTTGTAGAGATTGGTGGGACCACCCTTGGATCCGAATGGCTCAAGAGGGGGGCACTTGGCTGGATGTGCTCAGTTGGAGACATCACCAACGGTGAAACCTCAGTGGGGTCTAAATAACCTAGTAATCACTTTGTAAAGGCTATTTTGTGATCTCTTGGCCACACACATAAGGAAGTGTGAGACGGCATAATTGAGATTCCTTGTGGGTAAAGTGGTACAACTTCTATAGAGTGTGTCTAAAACTATCATGATAGTCGTGCTCCCAGTTATGAGCAACCTAGACCCTCACATGATTAGAGTTATGGACCTTTAGCTTGGTTTAATGGTTGGAATAGAACTGAGAGTTGGTATTGGTTAAATTATTGGCTTTGGTATATGGAATTGATGAATTTGAGATAGATGGACAGTTATGAGTTGAATATAGTTTATTATTGCTGGAATTGGTTATTTAAGTTGAAATTGATGTTAACTGGGTTATTTTGGGAAGGACCACACTTAATGATCATAATATTGCATTTTCAACTGTTTTAATGTACTTTTATGCAATTAGCCATTATTATTGTCATTCCTTGTTTAAGCTACATGTCATGCTTTCCTACACTTGCTGAATATGACATGTGCTCACCCTTGATATTCCCCCACCAAATCCAGACGCAGGCGACCGGGTGGAGTACCAGGAGGTCTTTGAGGAGTTCTAGGCGTGTGTTTTGCCGTCAAGCTTGCCTGTGTAGTTTGGAGTCATTAGTGTTTAGTTTTTTCCGCTGCAGTTATTTAGAGCTTGTATTCAAGACTTTTTAGTTTGTAATAAGGTACTTGTAACATCCTCATTTTCATGCATCATGCCTTGCATACACTCATATACATGTTTAACATTAACCCACAACAAGAGGAACGAGTTTAAAATTGATTTGGAGCATTTAAAATTGATTTGGAACAAAACCGCACTTAAAATGCAGGAAAGTGAGGACTAGTCCGATTTTAGTGAGGACTAGTCCGATTTCTCTATGACTAAAAACGGAATTATCCATTTTTGCTGTGGACTAGTCCGATTTTGCCTCTGGAAACTTTCGGTCTTGTCCGATTTTGTGCGGACTAGTCAAATATTCCAAGAATCCTTGAAATTTTGCTAAGTCCCTGGACTTTTCCGGACTAGTCCGGTGTTCCAGCGGAGTTGTCCGATTTCCTCTCTGACTAAAGTCAGACTTGTCCGATTTTAGGCCAGACTTGTCCGATTTTCTCTCTAGACATTTTCGGACTAGTCTGGTCCTTTTTGGACTTGTCCGATATTTTGCGACTCTGAGTTGATCTTTTGTTTTATGACTTGTTTCTTGGGGTTCATGTTATGTGGGCATAGGTACATCGTGCCTAACTCTTTTAGAGCCCATGTGGGACTCTAAACCGGTCTCTACTCCTCTCAAACTCGAAATCCATATAACCCTAGCCTCCACCTCTATATAAACAACCCCACCCCTTGGCTTGACATCTATTTGCCACTTTTCCACCCCACCCAAACCCTAGTTCGTGGAGAGCCACCACCAAGGAGGGAGGAGGAGATCCCAAGCAAGAAGAAGAAGAGGAGGAAACGAAAGAGGATCAAGATCTCCACCAAGTTTGTTCTTCATAACCAATTCATCTCCAAGTTCATCACCAACCCTAGATCACCAAGATCCAAGTGCTACCTCCAAGTTCCTTGATTTATTAGAGTTCTAAACACCTGGTATACCTTCTATTCTCTTTTCCTTACGTAAATTCAACCCCTAATCTCCGAATTCACGTCGATCTAGAAAACCCTAGTTCGATATTTCTGCGAAGTGCGGACTAGTCCGATTTTCCTGGGTAAATTGTGTTGAATTGATTCTAAAAGTAGATCTAATCCAATCCAAACCTGTATAAACTTGTAAAAAGCTATTAGAACTAGTTAGTGATCATTAAAAGAAGTCTATTAACAAGTTCTACCTTGCATTTGCATTAATCATGCATGTCATGTCATATTGAGTAATATTTGTGCACTCTTTGATTGTGTTCTTGTCTTGTATGTTTATTATGCGGACTAGACGGATTTACGCTAGGGAGTGCTGCAGAGGATCTACAACACCAAGAGTTTGAAGGCTTTGACCCTAATCAACCGCAAGAGCAAGGCAAGTGTCCTTGAAGCATATTGAACCTATTTTTAAAGTAAATGGTTTGTTTGCAAACTGCATGCTTGTGTCAATTTGATGGGAAATCCTATGGTAGGAAGTTTACTAGAATTGTTAAAACACCCTTGTCACCTGGAAATTATGGTAGAGAGTCGGGATGTGCTTTTTACTTTTTGCTTCGCCTAATTAATTGGGATGGAAAAACAACACTACACATTTAATTATGCATTAATGATATTCTGGTTAATGTGAATCGGTCAATACGGTATGGTAATGGGTGATCTAAGCAAGCCTGGTATGTGGATAGGTTGGATGTCATGGTGGTTTGCTTGCTTTAGATCTAAGGACCGGTTCATGCGAGAATAAGCCAGGACTATAGTGCCACCACGAGGCCAAGTATGGGTGTGGCATAACTGATTAATTAGGGCTTTGCTAGTATTGTTTGGACCATTAAGGATGCTCGGGGAAGGGGTAGTCAGATTGGGTTTGTTGATGATTGGTGGGACTATCCTGGGATCCGAATGGCTCAAGAGGGGGCCCTTGGTTGAAGATGTGCTCAGTTGGAGGCATTGCCACCGGTGAAACCTCAGTGCGGTCTAAATAGGCTAGTAATCCCTTTGTAAAGGCTATTTTGTGATCTCTTGGCCACACACCTACGGAAGTGTGTAATGTGACCGATGGGTCATGGGCATAAGGGAGGTTCTTAGTCACCGATAGGTGATGAAATCACAAACACATGGGTAAAGTGGTACAAACTCTGCAGAGTCTAATAAAACTATCATGATAGCCATGCTCCCGTTTATGAGCACCTGAACAACTTCCATGATTAGAGGGAACTCGGTATTTGGATGGTATTTGGGATGGGTATGGTTGGTATTATGGTTATGGATGGTTATGAATTGAATTTTGGTATTGAATATGGATATTGGTATATGGATGATGGATATGGAATATGGACTGGTATTATGATTACTATATGTCTTATGATGGGTTTATTTCATGTACATGATGTGTATTGCTTTTCAAACGTTTTAATGTACTTTTCAACACTTAGCCTTTATTACATTCGTCATTTGAATCAGTCACATGTCATATTTTCCACACTTGCTGAGTACGACATGTACTCACTCTTGCAATCCCCCCCCAGCAGTTGCAGGTCAAGATTGGGAGTTTAATGGCGATAATACGGAGTTCTAGGTCGTGTCTACCGTCAGCTTGCCTGTGGTGTTGCATGGAGCTGCGCTATACCCTATCGCTTATGCTGCCTAGCTGTTTAGTTTGCTTATTAGTCTTTTTTGCTGCATTAGTTGAACTTGTCATTAATATTCATTAGAGTTTGTACTCGAGGATAATATGGTTTGTGTAATAAAATTTGGTTAACTAATCTAGTTCTGTGGTAATTTTTTGTATACTCTTTTGTGATGCACTCGTGTATGTGTGTTGAACATCCTGGGCACACATATGCGTTCACTTGGTTCATTTTCGGAACCGGGTGTCACAGATTCGTATCAGAGCCACAGGTTGACCGTAGGACGCAACCTAGATAGAATGGACACTTTAGAGCACATAGGAGCACTCAGGGACCGATGTGTTTTGGTCAGTGTGCTGTTTGCTATATATATTGTTTGCTTGTGTGCTTAACAGAGGATTTTGGGATCCTTTAGCATTGCCATGTCCACGTAGGCTAGTTAGTTGTCTAGTTTCATATCCCTTGATGCATATAGTTGGGGACGTTTCCTAATTCTTACCTATTGCTTTTCTCCAGATGGTGAGGACTCACAACCAGAGGGATGGCAATGATGAGGAGGAGAACAATGGAGTGCCTCAGAACAACATTGTACAAGGATCTACTCAGGGAGCTATCAACATTGAGCAGCTATTGGCTATGCAAAACCAGCTCATGCAGACCATGATACAAACTATGGAACAGCTGCATGCTGGCAATAACAACAATCAGCCCCACATGCCTCCGCTGCCACCCCCACCTCCTCATAACCGATTGGGAGAGTTCATGAGGACTAGGCCGCCAACCTTTGCTCAAGATGCCGACCTATGGATGCGGATGATTGGCTCAATTCTGTGGAGAAGAAACTTGCTTTTGTCCAATGCAGTGACCGGGAGAAAGTGCTTTTTGCTTCTCATCAACTAGTTGGAGCAGCTGCCGATTGGTGGGATTCTTTATGCAATGCTCATGAGAACCAAGAGAGGATTACTTGGGCCGAATTCAAAGAGAGCTTCCATTCCCATTATGTGCCGGAAGGTGTTATGATTTTGAAGAGGCAAGAATTTGAGAACTTAAGGCAAGGAAGATCAAGCGTGAGTGAATATCTCAATAAGTTCACTCAACTCTCAAGGTATGCGCCTGAGGATGTGAGCTGGGACAGCCGGAA
Organism: Tuctoria greenei; assembly: GCA_036927565.1. Lineage (NCBI taxonomy): Eukaryota > Viridiplantae > Streptophyta > Magnoliopsida > Poales > Poaceae > Tuctoria > Tuctoria greenei. Next base: position 224,563,712 of record JAYESD010000003.1, read on the forward strand.
GCAATACTTGTTCATGAGAGGCCTCAACAATGAAATTCAAGTGCAACTACTCAACTGTAATTATGACAATTTCCAGAAGCTTGTGGACAAAGCAATTGTGGTTGAGAACAAGGTCCGCGAGATGGAACAAGACAACAAGAGGAAGGCACCATATCAAGGACAACACCAAGGAAGTAATGTGCGCCCTCGATTTGCACTGCCCAATGCGCCTCATTTCAGCTCTTATATTCCTGCTCAACGCCCTGGATTTGCACCGCACCCAGCTCAATTTGTGCAGCAGCGCCCTGTTATGCAGGCACCTAGGCCTCCAATGCTTTATGCACCTCGCGCTAACTTTCTTGGTGCAAGTGTTCAAAACCAAGCTCGTCCCAATAATCCTGGTGGAGTTAAGAAGTGCTATACTTGTGGAGAAGCTGGACACTTTGCGCACCAATGTCCTAAGTCAGGCCTTGGTCAAAGAAGCAATGCACCGAGGCAAAACCCAAGACCCAATGGAGGACAACCACAAGGGAACCGTGGACAGTAAAATTTTGCTCGTGGCAATGTGAACCATGTCTCTACGGAGGATGCTCAACAAGCGGATGACGTGGTCATTGGTATGTTTCTCGCCAACTCCAACCCCACGACTATGTTATTTGATTATGGAGCATCTGATTCATTCATTGCATTGAAATATGTTGCCAAGTATAGTTTGCCTATCTCTCATATGAAGTTTACTCTATTGGTTAAGTCTCTTGGAGGAGAGATGAGGACAAATATAGTATGTCAAAAAGTAAGCCTTAGAATAACGGGGGTAGACTTCTCCGCCAACCTCATTGTTTTGGATTCTCAAGGATTGGACATTATACTTGGTATGGACTGGTTGAGGAAGCATAATGGAGTTATTGAGTGTGCCACGAAGACAGTGAAGTTGACCAATGAAGAAGGGATCACCGTAGAATTTGAAGCATCTCAAACCGCACCAAAGCAATTGGAGTTGAATCATATGGATGGTGCCGCAGTTGAGGAAATTCCGGTGGTGTGTGAATTTTTGGATGTTTTTCCGGACGAGTTGCCAGGTATGCCACCTGATCGAGACATTGAGTTTGTTATTGATTTAATACCTGGAACTGCACCTATAGCTAAGAGGCCGTATAGGATGCCTCCTGTGGAATTAGCAGAGCTCAAGAAGCAAATCAAGAGCAACTAGAGAAGGGTTTCATTTGGCCCAGCTCTTTACCTTGGGGAGCGCCCGTTCTATTTGTGGACAAGAAGGATGGAATGCAAATGATGTGTGTGTATTACCGAGCTCTCAATGAGGTGACCATCAAGAACAAGTACACCTTGCCCCGCATAGAAGACTTGTTTGATCAGATGAAGGGTGCTTGTGTCTTCTCTAAGATTGATTTGAGGTCGGGATACTTTCAAATGAAGATCTAATCGTCGGATATACCAAAGACAGCTTTTAGAACATGGTATGGATCTTATGAGTACACCGTGATGTCTTTTGGATTGACAAATGCGCCTGCCTACTTTATGTACCTCATGAATAAGGTCTTCATGGAGTACTTGGATAGGTTCGTTGTGGTGTTTATTGATGACATTACGATCTACTCGAAGGATGAGAAATAACATGAGGAACACTTGAGGCTCATGTTGCAGAAATTGAGGGAGTATCAATTGTATGCCAAGTTGAACAAGTGTCAGTTTTGGTTGAGAGAGGTGTCGTTTTTGGGTCATATATTCTTAGGAGGAGGAGTATCGGTTGACCCCGGAAAAGTGAGAGACGTGTTGAAGTGGGAACCGCCGCAAAATGTAAAGGAAATAAGAAGTTTTCTTGGGATGGCTGGATATTACCGTAGATTCATCAAGGACCTTTCTAAGATAGCCAAGCCTATGACGGAGTTGCTAATGAAGGGAAAGGCTTTCCAATGGACTCAAGCTTGTCAAAACAGTTTTGAGGAGTTGAAAAAAAGGTTAACAACAGCCCCAGTTTTGGTACTGCCGGATGTAAGCAAGAGTTTTGACATATATTGCGATGCATCAAGACAAGGACTTGGGTGTGTGCTTATGCAAGAAGGTCAAGTAGTAGCCTATGCATCGAGACAATTGAAGAAACATGAGCAGAATTACCCAACGCATGATTTAGAACTTGCAGCCGTGGTACATACGTTGAAGATTTGGAGACACTACATCCTTGGACATAGGTGTGAAATTTATACGGATCACAAGAGTCTTAAGTATATTTTCACACAAAAGGATCTGAATTTGAGGCAACAGAGATGGTTGGAGATCATCAAACATTATGATTTGGGGACTATCACCCGGGAAAAGCCAACGTAGTGGCCGACGCATTGAGTAGGAAGGGAGTAAGTCATCAACTCACAGTTCGAGAGTTACCATCTGAGTTATGTAAGGAGTTTGAACAGTTGAACCTCGGGTTTGTAAATGAGATGGAGATGATGGAGTTAAATCCGACCTTGGAGCAAGAAATTCGAGAAGCACAAACCACAGATGAGGAGATCAAGGAAATCAAGGAAAGGACCGAAGAAGGGGGAGAATTCAGATTTGATGAGGATGAACATGGTACCCTATGGCTTGGAAAAAGGATCGTTGTGCCTAATGTAAAGCATATACGGGAGACAATATTAAAGGAGGCACATGACTCGCCGTACTCGATTCACCCTGGTTGTACGAAGATGTACAAAGACTTGAAGGCTTGCTATTGGTGGGATAGCATGAAAAAGGACATAGCTGAATATGTGGCATTGTGTGATACGTGTCAACGAGTCAAGGCGGAACATCAAAAGCCAGCTGGATTATTGCAACCATTGAAGATCCTGAAATGGAAGTGGGAAGAAATTGGAATGGACTTTATAGTTGGGTTACCACGTACTCAGTCCGGATATGACTCAATTTGGGTAATTGTGGATCGCTTAACCAAGTACGCTCATTTTGTCCCTGTGAAGACCAAATATACAGCTGCACAATTGGCTGAAATATACATGGAGCATATTCTATGTCGACACGAAGTACTGAAGAAGATAGTCTCAGATAGAGGTTCTCAATTTACCTCTAGATTTTGGCAGAAATTGCATGAAGCATTGGGAACAAGGTTGAATTTTAGTTTAGCATATCACCCTCAAACGGATGGACAAACTGAGAGAACCAATCAGATTTTAGAGGACATGCTAAGAGCTTGTGCCTTGAAGCATGGGAAGAGTTGGGACAAAAGCTTGCCATATGCAGAATTTTCATACAACAATAGTTACCAAGCAAGTTTAAAGATGCCACCATATGAAGCGCTTTATGGAAGGAAGTGTCAGACACATTTATTCTGGAATGAGGAAGGAGAGACTCAAGTATTTGGTCCGGATGTGTTGCAAGAAGCCGAAAAGCAAGTCCAAATAATTCGTGAAAACTTGAGGGCAGCCCAATCAAGAAAAATAGGCTATGCGGACAATAGGAGAAGGAAATTAGCCTTTGAAGTGGGAGATTTTGTTTACCTCAAGGTGTCACTAATGAGGGGTCATAAGAGGTTTAACATAAGAGGCAAGCTCACACCTCGCTACATTGGACCATTCAAGATTTTGGACAAAAGAGGAGAAGTAGCGTATATGTTGGAGATGCCAGCTCATCTTTCGGACGTCCATGATGTCTTTCATGTTTCCCAGCTCAAGAAGTGCTTGAGAGTAGCGGACGAATAAGTGCCAATGGAAGAATTGGAAATAGAGGAAGATTTGACTTATGTCGAGCAACCAGTTAAGATCTTGGAAACCAAGGAGAGAGTCACAAGGAACAATGTGATTTTATGGTGTAAAGTTCAATGGAAGCACCACACAGAAAAAGAAGCAACGTGGGAATTGAAGGATGATCTCAAGAAGGAATTTAGCTATCTCTTCTCTTCCGCGTCGAATCTCGAGGGCGAGATTCACTTTAAGGGGGGTAGGTTTGTAACACCCTCATTTTCATGCATCATTCTTTGCATACACTCATATACATGTTTAACATTGACCCGCATTTGGATTATTTAAAATTGATTTGACACAAAACCGCACTTAAAATGCAGGAAAAGTGTGGACTAGTCTGATTTTAGTGAGGACTAGTCCGATTTCTCTCTGACTAAAAACGGACTTGTCCGTTTTTACTACGGACTAGTCCGATTTTGCCTCTGGAAACTTTCGGACTTGTCTGATTTTGTGCGGACTAGTCCGATATTGCAAAAATCCTTGATAATTTGCTAAGTCCCTGGACTTTTCCGGACTAGTCCGGTGTTCCAGCGGACTTGTCCGATTTCCTCTCTGACTAAAGTCGGACTTGTCCGATTTTAGGCCAGACTTGTCTGATTTTCTCTCTGGACATTTTCGGACTAGTCCGGTCCTTTTCGGACTTGTCCGATATTTCGCGACTCCGAGTTGATCTTTTGTTTTACGACTTGTTTCTTGGGGTTCACGTTAAGTGGGCCTAGGGACGTCGTGCCTAACTCTTTTAGAGCCCATGTGGGACTCGCCTCTACTCCTCTCAAACTCGAAATCCATCTAACCCTAGCCTCCACCTCTATATAAACAACCCCACCCCTTGGCTTGACATCTATTTGCCACTTTTCCACCCCCACCCAAACCCTATTTCATGGAGAGCCACCACCAAGGAGGGAGGAGGAGATCCCAAGCAAGAAGAAGAAGAGGAGGAAATGAAAGAGGATCAAGATCTCCACCAAGTTTGTTCTTCATCACCAATTCATCTCCAAGTTCACCACCAACCCTAGATCACCAAGATCCAAGTGCTACCTCCAAGTTCCTTGATTTATTGGAGTTCTAAACACCTGGTATACCTTCTATTCTCTTTTCCTTACGTAAATTCAACCCCTAATCTCCGAATTCACGTCGATCTAGAAAACCCTAGTTTGCTATTTATGCGAAGTGCGGACTAGTCCGGCCTTCGGCAGACTAGTCTGATTTTCCTCGGTAAATTTTGTTGAATTGATTCTAAAAGTAGATCTAATCAAATCCAAACCTGTATAAACTTGTAAAATGCTATTGGAACTAGTTAGTGATCATTAAAAGCAATCTATTAACAAGTTCTACCTTGCATTTGCATTAATCATGCATGTCATGTCATATTAAGTAATATTTGTGTACTCTTTGATTGTGTTCTTGTCTTGTATGTTTATTGTGCGGATTAGACGGATTTGCGCTAGAGAGTACCGCGGAGGATCTACAACACCAAGAGTTTGAAGGCTTTGACCCTAATCTACCGCAAGAGCAAGGCAAGTGTCCTTGAAGCATATTGATCCTATTTTTAAAGTAAATGTTTTGTTTGCAAACTGCATGCTTGTGTCAATTGGATGAGAAATCCTATGGTAGGAAGTTTACTAGAATTGTTAAACCACCCTTGTCACCTGGAAATTATGGTAGAGAGTCGGGATGGGCTTTTTACTTTTTGCTTCGCCTAATTATTGGGATGGAAAAACAACACTACACATTTAATTATGCATTAATGATATTCTGGTTAATGTGAATCGGTCAATACAGTATGGTAATGGGTGATCTAAGCAAGCCTGGTATGTGGATGGGTTGGATGACATGGTGGTTTGCTTGCTTTAGATCTAAGGACTGGTTCATGCGAGAATAAGCTAGGACTACAGTGCTACCACGAGGCCAAGTATGGGTGCGGCATAGCTGATTAATTAGGGCTTTGCTAGTGCTGTTTGGACCATTAAGGATGCTCGGGGAAGGGGTAGTCGGATTGGGTTTGTTGATGATTGGTGGGACTACCCTGGGATTCGAATGGCTCAAGAGGGGGCCTTTTGGTTGAAGATGTGCTCAGTTGGAGGCATCGCCACCGGTGAAACCTCAGTGGGGTCTAAATAGGCTAGTAATTCATTTGTAAATGCTATTTTGTGATCTCTTGGCCACACACCAACGGAACTGTGTAATGTGACCGACGGGTCATGGGCATAAGGGAGGTTCTTAGTCACCGAAAGGTGATGAAATCTCAAACACATGAGTAAAGCAGTACAAACTCTACAGAGTCTAATAAAACTATCATGATAGCCGTGCTCCCAGTTATGAGCACCTGGACAACTTCCATGATTAGAGGGAACTCGGTATTGGGATGGTATTTGGGATGGGTATGGTTGGTATTATGGTTATGGATGGTTATGAATTGAATTCTGGTATTGAATATGGATATTGGTATATGGATGATGGATATGGAATATGGACTGGTATTATGATTACTATATAGCTTATGATGGGTTTATTTCACATACATGATGTGTATTGCTTTTCAAACATTTTAATGTACTTTTTAGCACTTAGCCTTTATTACATTCATCATTTGAATCAGCCACATGTCATACTTTCCACACCTGTTGAGTACGACATGTACTCACTCTTGCAATCCCCCCAGCAGTTGCAGGTCAGGATTGGGAGTTTAATGGCGATAATGCAGAGTCCTAGTCCGTGTCTACCGTCAGCTTGCCTGTGGTGTTGCATGGAGCTGCGCTATACCCTATCGCTTATATTGCCTAGCTGTTTAGTTTGCTTATTTAGTCTATTTCCGCTGCATTAGTTGAACTTGTCATTAATATTCATTAGAGTTTGTACTCGAGGATAATATGGTTTGTGTAATAAAATTTGGTTAATTAATCTTGTTATGTGGTAATTTTCTGTATACTCTTTTGTGATGCACTCGTGTATGTGTGTTGAACATCCTGGGCACACATATGCGTTCACTTGGTTCATTTTCGGAACCAGGTGTCACAGTACGTATTATTATTCGATACATAGTTATAATCTGTTTATCATTTGTGAATCACTTGTATATGTGTGTTAAACATCCTGGGCACACCGCTTGGTTCATTTCCGAAATTGGGTGTTACAAATTGGTATCAAAGCCGTGTTTGACCGTAAGACGCATGCCTAGTTAGAATGGACATCACAAATCACTTAAGACTTCTTTCCTATTCAAAATTAGTCTGTTTTACACTATTTTGCCTCCCACTAGCTATATAAGGTGGGAAAAACTGTGGTTTTGCTGCTGCTGCTGCAATTTTCGTCATTTTTGCATCTTTTTGAGCAAATGCACATCCTCTCATCTAAATTTATGGCTGCTGCAATTTCAGAACTGATATTTATGTTTTCCACTATTTTCTCATGTTTTCTTGTAAATAGCCCACATCAAAATGACAGCCCGCAAGAGAGCACGTTAGCCACCCCTTGGAAGCAAGCTTAGGCCTCGCAAGGAGCCAAGGATGGAACCAGCCCAAGAGGAGGAAGAAGTGAATTCTCCCACAAAAAAAGTTGAGCATGAACACTCCAAAACGACGAAGGAAGATCCTAAAATGGTGGAGTCCTATGATGATGATGAGGAAGAGGAAGATCTAGAGACGGTGGAAATATGTGATAGCGAAGAAGAGGAAGGTGAAGCACATGAGGAGGATGAAGATGAACCCGCTTCCCATGAAGAAGTACCAGAAGCTCAAAGGAATGCATCATAGCCTAGTGAAGCTAGGAAGGAGGACAAATCCATAGTTTACCATGATGCCCAAGAATTTCGGTCCGATAGCACTGATGGAGGTTTTGCAGCTAGGCAATTGAAGGAGTTCCTTGATCTATGCAAGATGCACCCAGAGTACTATGTTAAGAGAATTCCTCGCCATGGATGTGAAAAATGGAGGGCTCAAGTTACTGTTCTTGCCAAAGATGAGGTTGTCACCCGACAATATGCATCCACATGGAGAAGCACCAGAGAGCAAGCCATTGATGATTTCACTTGGGATGCACTTACTAGATTGTGCCACACCTATCGGGAGCAAGTTGGAGGTACTAGCTTTGCGCTGCACCCACAGTGCAAGAAGGGGACAAGGGAAATCTTAAGACCACGGAATGGAGCTCAAGTCGATTCTCGTGCCATTAACAAATCTCAAGAAGTATTGGTCAATCTGGGAAATCGCTATGCTGATGCCATGGAAGAGATTCGTTACCTCCGTAAGAAGCTATTCACCATGGAGAAGCAAGAGGAAGTTTGTACCACCGTGCAAGTCAATGGTGTAGCAACCTCTCCAGCGCCTACATGGACGACCAACTCGCCTTGGCGTGCGCCCATGTATGTCTCACCGCCACCGTGATCTTCGCCGCCTCATAGCCATGGTTCACATAGTTCAGTTTAGGTCTTCTGTTTAGAAGTTAGAAAAGCGTTTAGATCGTCTTAGTCATATTTAGTGTAGTGTGCTGAATTTTCCTGGTGTGTGCTTGTGCTTGTGTGCTTGGTGCGAGTTGTGGGACGATTAGCGTTTTGTCCACATCCGCACGTAGTAGAGAGTTGTGGGATCATTGTCCACATCCTCTAATAGGGTTCTAGTATTAATAAAAGAGTTGTTAGTTACATACACCTTGATGCATATAGTTCGGGCGTTTCTTTTCAATTTCTAAATTCTTGCATATCTACTATTTTTTCACCAACAGATGCCGATGACTTGCAACCAAAGGAATGCCAATGGTGAGGAGGAGAACAATAAAGCACCCCAAAACAACTAGGGACCTTCCCTGGGAGCTATCAACCTTTCGTAGCTATTGGCTATGTAGAACCAGCTCATGCAGACCATGATACAAACCATGGGACAACTGCAAGCTGGCAACCACAATCAGCCCCACATGCCGCCACCACCACCACCATCGCCACACCACAACCGTTTGGGAGAGTTTTATGAGGACCAGGCCGTCTACCTTTGATCAAGCCACAGATCCAATTGAAGCTGATGATTGGCTAAAGTCTGTTGAGAAGAAACTTGCTATTGTCCAGTGCAGCGATAGAAAGAAAGTTATTTTTGCCTCACACCAGTTGATAGGAGCTGCTGCAGACTGGTGGGAATCTTTGTACAATGCCCATGAAAATCAAGAGAGAATCACCTGGGCTGAATTCAAGGAGAAGTTTCATTCTCACTACGTGCCAGACGAAGTTATGATACTAAGAAGGCAAGAATTTGAAAACCTCGGGCAAGGAAGGATGAGTGTGAGTGAATACCTCAATAATATCACTCAACTATCTTGGTATGCTCCAGAGGACATCAACACTGATAGTAGGAAGCAATATCTGTTCATGAGGGATCTTAACAATGAAATTCAAGTTCAGTTGCTCAATGCTGACTATGCAAACTTTCAGAAGCTGGTTGACAAGGCCATTGTGGTTGAGAACAAGATATGTGAGATGGAGCTAGACCATAAGAGGAATATGCCATTATCAGGGACAGCCGCGAGGAAGCAATGTCCGCCCTCGCTATGCGCCACTTGCTGCATCATATTACAACCCATCTGCTGCTGCATACAACCCTTCTTATCCACCGCGACCGCAACAGCCTATGCAACAACGCCCACCGATGCAAGCACCTGCTTACCTATGTAGCCTACACCACGCTCAAATATGTCTGCCTATGCTCAGAACCAGCCTCGCCCTAACTTTGTTGGCGTCACAGGTGGGAAGACTTGCTATGCTTGTGGTCAAACAGGACATTTTACAAATCAATGCCCAAGGTCAAGACAGGGTCAGATGAACAATGTTCCAAGATAGAATCCAAGGTCCAATGGAGGAGCAACACAAGGAAACCGAGGACCACATAACTTCGCTCGTGGCAAAGTGAACCATGTACCTGCAGAAAAGGCCCAACAAGCTGAAGATGTTGTGATTGGTATGTTTCTCGCAAACTCCAACCCCGCGACTATATTATTTGATTATGGAGCATCCCATTCATTCATCTCATCAAAGTATGTTGCAAACCATAGTATGCCTATATCATACCTGAAGTTTACTTTGTTGGTTAAATCTCCTGGAAGAGAGATGAGGAAAAATATAGTATGTCCAAAAGTAAGTATTTTCATAAGGGGGTAGAATTTGTTGCCAACCTCATAGTCCTGAATTCGCAAGGCTTGGACATCATACATGGAATGGATTGGCTAAGGAATCATAACAAAGTGATTCAATGTGCTACTCGGACAGTGCAATTGACAAATGAGGAAGGAATCAATATAGAGTTCAAGGCAGTTTAGTCGACAACCGAGAAGGCAATTGTGAATCATGCAGAGAGAGTAACTTTGGAGGAAATCTCAGTTGTTCGCGAGTACCCATAAGTGTTTCCTGAGGAATTGCCAGGTATGCCACCTGATTGTGACATCGAGTTCGTCATTGATTTAATACCTGAAACTGCACTTATAGCAAAGAGGCCATATAGAATGCCTCCTAAAGAATTAGTGGAGCTCAAGAAGCAGATTCAAGAGCAATTAGAGAAGTGTTTTATACACCCAAGCTCATTGCCATGGGGAGCTCCAGTGCTTTTCGTAGATAAGAAGGATGGATCCCAAAGGATGTGTGTGGATTATCGGTCTCTCAACGAGGTGACAATCAAGAATAAGTACATGTTGCCCCACATAGAGGATTTGTTCGACCAGATGAAGGGAGCCAGAATATTCTCCAAGATTGATCTTCGTTTAGGATATCTCTAGATGAAGATTAGACCATCAGACATACCCAAAACAACTTTTAGGACATGGTATGGATCGTATGAGTATACAGTTATGTCATTTGGATTGACCAATGTACCTGCATACTTCATGTACCTCATGAATAAGGTTTTCATGGAGTATTTGGATAATTTTGTGCTAGTGTTCATAGATAATATTATGGTGTACTCAAATGAAGAGGAACATGAAGAGCATTTAAGATTGACTTTACAAAAATTGAGAGAGCATCAGTTGTATGCCAAGTTCAACAAGTGCCAATTTTGGTTGAGGGAGATATCATTCCTAGGCCATGTCGTATCTGTTGGAGGAGTGTCAGTTGACCCAGGAAAAGTTAGAGATGTGCTAAAATGGGAACAACCGCGAAATGTGAAGGAAATCAAGAGTTTTCTTGGAATGGTTGGATATTACTGTCGGTTCATCAAGGATTTTTCCAAGATAGCGAAGCCCATGACTGATCTGTTAATGAATGAGAAGCCTTTCAAAAGGACTCAAACTTTTCAGGACAATTTCGAGGAGCTAAAGAAGAGATTGACAACAACACCTGTGTTGGTATTGCCAGATGTGAGGAAGAGTTTTGACATCTATTGTGATGCATCAAGGCAAGGACTTGGTTGCGTGTTGATGTAAGAAGGCCGAGTAGTAGATTATGCATCCAGGCAATTGAAGAAACATGAGCAGAACTATCCGATGCATGATGTCGAACTTGCAGTTGTAGTGCATGCATTGAAGATTTGGAGACATTACGTTCTTGGTCATAGATGTGAGATTTACACGGGTCATAAGAGTCTCAAGTACATATTCACTCAGACGGATCTGAATTTGATGCAACGAAGATGGTTGGAACTCATTAAGGACTATGATGTGGGAATCAACTATCATCCAGGGAAAGCCAATGTAGTGGCTGATGCCTTGAGCTGAAAGGGAGTAAGCCACCAGCTTACCGTCAGGTAGTTGCCACCCTAGCTATGCAAGGAGTTTGAACGGTTGAATCTTGGATTTGTGAATGATATGGGAGCAATGGAAGTGAACCCAACCCAGGAACAAGAGATTCTAGAAGGTCAAACGAAGGACAATGAAATCCAGGAAATCAAGAAAGGACCCAAGAGGGGAGAGAATTTAGATTTGATGAGGATGACCAAGGTACTCTATGTCTTGGAAAACGGATTGTTGTGCCTAATGAGAAGCGTCTTCGACAGTCGATATTGAAGGAGGCACATGGCATGCTTTACTCTATCCATACCAGTTGTACTAAGATGTACAAGGATCTAAAAATGTTCTACTGGTGGGATGGTATGAAAAGGGACATAACAGAGTATGTTGCACTATGTGACGTATGCCAATGAGTCAATGACAAACATCAAAGGCCAACCGAATTATTACAACCATTGAAGATTCCAGAATGGAAGTGGGAAGAGGTTGGTATGGGTTTCATAGTTGGTTTACCTTGCACTTTAGCGGGATATGATTCAATATGGGTTATTGTAGATCGGTTGATGAAATCAGCGCATTTCATTCCTGTCAAGACTACTTATAGTGTGGCCAAGTTAGCAGAATTGTATATGGGGAGAATAGTGTGTTTACACGGAGTGCCCAAGAAAATAGTGTCCGATAGAGGGTCTTAATTTACCTCAAGGTTTTGGCAAAAGCTGCACGAATCGATGGGAACTCAATTGAATTTCAGTTCTGCATATCACCCTCAAATGGATGGACAGACTGAGAGGACAAATAGAATTTTGGAAGACATGCTAAGATCTTGTGCACTAAAGTATGGAGGAAGTTGGGAAAAGAGCTTGCCATATGACGAATTCTCCTATAACAATAGCTATCAAGCAAGTTTGAAGATGTCACCATATGAAGCATTGTATGGGAGAAGGTGTAGAACACCCTTGTTTGGAATGAGACATGGGAAACCCAAGTGTTTGGACCTGATGTTATACAGGATGCTGAAAAGCAAGTTCAGACCATCCACGAGGATTTGAGAGCTGCTCAATCAAGACAAAAGGGTTATGCGGATAATAGGCGAAGAAACTTAGCCTTTGAAGTGGGAGACTTCGTATACCTCAAAGTGTCACCTATGCGAGGTCATAAGTGGTTTAATGTCAGAGGCAAGCTAGCACCCCGCTATATTGGACCATTCAAGATTTTGGACAAACGGAGAGAAGTAGCATATAAGCTGGAAATGCCAACACATCTTTCTGATGTTCATGATTAAAGCTATCAATGAAGCTCGAGGCTCGTGAGCTACTCGAGTTTGGCTCGTTAAAAACTTTATTCGAGCTCGGCTAGATAGATAAATGAGCCAAACTCGAGCTTCATCTCAAGCTCGCGAGTCTGACGAGCTCGAGCTCATTAAGCTCGATAAGGCTCGTTTATATAAATTTTGTTTTATAAATATTATTTGTTAATATTTTTCTCTTAAGAATTATTTATTTTTATTGTTTAAACGAGCTTACCTAACTCAAACTCGATCTTTTACGAGCTTCAATCGAGCCTAACTATGTAAACGATCCTTGTCGAGCTGAGCTCGAGCTTGACTACAGGATCGATTGGATTTCAGGCTCGGCTCGAGCTCGTCTCGAATTCTTAATGAGCTCGATCTTCAGAGGGTAAGCTTGCTCGAGATCGGCTCGTTGACAGCCCTATTCATGATGTGTTTCATGTTTCTCAACTAAAGAAGTGCTTAAGTGTACCGGAAGAGCAAGTACCGATGGAAGAATTGGAGCTTGAGGAAGATTTCACCTATGTGGAGCAACCTGTCAAAATTTTGGACACCAAGGAGAGAGTCACAAGGAACAAGGTGATTTAATGGTGCAAAGTTCAATGGAATCATCATATAGAATCTGAAGCAACTTGGGAGCGAGAGGATGATCTCAAGAAGGAATTTCCCTATCTTTTCTCTTCCGCGTCGAATCTCTAGGGCGAGATTCATTTTAAGGGGGGTAGGATTGTAACACCCTCATTTTCATGCATAATGCATTGCATACATCCTCATACATGTTTAACATTAAGCCATGTAAAAAGGAACAAGGTTAAAATGAATTTAGGGCTAAACAGAAAATTTCAGTCTGTCAGAGTACAGACTTGTCCAACCTCTGAACCGGACTAGTCCGATGTCCCCTTCTTCATTCAGAAAAAATTCATTCTTACTTCAGAGCTCGGACTTGTCTGACGTCTTGCACGGACTAGTCCGTTGATGGCTCTGATGTTTTCCCGGACTTGTCCAAACCTTAGTGGACTAGTCCGATTTTGCCCAAAATTTCAATCCAAATCAGCCTTTTTCCTTGAAACTCGTACTTGTCCAGTAATGCACCAGACTAGTCTGATGTTTTCTATGTTGACCAATGGACTTGTCCGGTCCACCCTGTGGACTAGTCCGACCTACTGAATTCCACTCGGATTCTATTATTTTTCCATGATTCGTTTTTGAGTAATTGCCTTAATTGGGCCCAAGAACTTCGTGCCCAACCTTAGAGGAGCCCAAGTGGACCCCACCTCGGCCCCTACTCGTCCCCCGTCGAATTCTACTTGGAATTCACCCCAAAACTCTAACTCTCCACCTCTATATAAACAACCTAATGCCCTCGCCTCTCCACCCCAATTGAAAACCCTTGCAGCCACTTTTGCCTTGTTACCGACATCAAGATCAAGTCCAGAAGTAAGGAGAAGGAGGAGAAGAGGGAGAAGGACCAATCAAGATCAATCTTCATCAATTCTTCGACAATTGACGTTCTTCATCCAAAATCTTCATCAACTCGTCTCCCTCAAGCCCTAACCGTCAAGATTCAAAGTCTCATGCCCAAACCTTGATCTTTGGATCTATAACACGTGGTATACCCTCTACATCCGAGTTTCTACGTCAATTCAACCCAATTCTCAAAAAAGAGAAAAACCCTAATTTTTCAGTCTGCGTTGTGCGGACTAGTCCGGTCCCTAACAGTGGACTAGTCCGGTGTCTGAATTTGTAGAATTCCTGAACTATACTGAATTAATTCCAAATCAACTTAAATCAATCCCAAACTTGTTCAAAGTTGCTAGAAACTATTGTAACTAGTTAGTAAACATTATTAGTAACTCATTAACAAGTTTTACCTCACAGTTGCATTAATCATGTATATCATGTCATATTGAGTACTATATGAGCATTATTTGATTGAATTGTGTGTTTTGCATGTTAGTCACTCGGAATATAAGGAATTGCCGTAGAGAGTGCTTTCGAGGACCTACATAACCTGAGTTTCGAAGTCGTCGATCCAAACGAAGCTCAGGAGCAAGACAAGTAGCCTTAACCATATTGATCCTGTTTTAAAGGTTTTGTTTGAAAAATTGTATGCTTGTGTCGACATTGATGGGAATACCCATTTGTAGGAGTTTACTAGTTTTGTATGACCAGCCTTGTCGCTTGAACACTATGTAGAGAGTAGGGATGGATATTTTGCACTTTTGCTTCGTAATGCTCAATTGGGTTCGGGAAACACTCATACTACCTAATTATGAACTATTGAACATGTGAATGATGAGAATTGGTAATAATGACCCTTTAGCAACATGGTGCCTAGGGATCTATGCAAGTTGGTAATGTGGACTGGGTTGGACTGTTTTTGGTGATTTTGCTTCCTTTAGATCTGAGGACCGGTTCGTGGAGTGACCATCCAGGATTTACCATGCCACCACGAGGCTAAGTACGGGTGCGGGTTAGCTCACTAAAGAGTGAATTGCCAGTACTGTTTGGACCATTAAGAATGCTCGGGGAAGGGGTAGTTGGATGGGTTTGTAAAGATTGGTGGCTGTTGATGGCTTCTATACACCAATTTTACCCGTCAATATAACTCAATTATGTGAAGGAATTGTTATTTCTTGCACACATCACCTTTCTATTTAACCTATTTCCACTTGTCTTTGGAGAAAGTTGTGCATGTAGGGATTCTATGCAGAAATGAAGTGAAACAAGGGGATGGATCCTATAAAATATCATTCCAGCCAATCAAGCAACAACACGTGGCACCACATGGATCAAATGGCCCACAAACAGAAGTATTTGAGGCCATCCAATGGCGTAGCACCCATATAAAAGAATGAGACCCATTTGGCAGAGACCTGGAGGAGCACAACCCCAGTGGGGCCAAGACCAGGTCGACCGACTCGTTCTTGCCCCAAACACGGTCAAACGCCACGTGTGGGCTCCTCCCGGCTTGAAGAGGTCATGGGTGACTAATTCGAGTGCCTTTAATGACGGGAACCAACCCTTCTCCAAGCTATAAATAGGACCCCTCACCCTCACTTCAACACACACCACTTGAGTATTTATCCATTATATCCACTACTCTCCATAGGTTTAGAGGAGTATAGGCTGTAGAGAGGAGAGTCTATAGTCCATAGTCCAAGTAGGAGAGGAGTAGAAGGAGTCTCTTCCCAATTGGGAAAGGTATGCCTCCCATACTCCTATTTGTATTTGTGACTTTATTCATAATAAAGATGATATCTTTAATCTTCCATTGTTCGTATACTTGGATGAAGCGTTTCTTGTTTGATTGTGGATTCCATGTATGTGGTAGGAATAGTATTTATGATTCTGCTATACCATGCTCATTACATTATCATAAACACTATAAACCTCCACTATAGTCTAATTAGCTATGATATGACTATGTTAATATGAATCACTCTTCTATGAATTAACATTGGTTCAACGATGATTTAGTTCATTGCCTTGGGATGGCTTGCGCCTAGGCTCTTAAGGTAATAACATAATATGCTAGCATGGTGCTAGGTTAGAGAGTAGCGTTGAATGTCTTGTAGACCGATGGGTTGAAGAGGTAGGCACTAGGTGGTGGCAGCCCTATCTGTCCTTTGTAATCCTCCACGTTCGTCTATGCCACAGGATCTTGGCGGGAGTCGCCTAGTGTTGCTAGGGGTAAACCCGTGCCCGATGTGTTAATCCACTTAGCATGAGAATTCATAATTAACATAATCATTATTGATTAACTTAAGCTATGTATATGTACATTAGAAGCGTAGTAGGAGTCTCTACCTAGTTTTTAGCCCAATTCCTCTTTACCCCATTTATCCTCTTAGGATCGAATGCTCTTGTGTGTGTCATACTACCTCAACTTATCATTAAATCCATCCTTGCTAGAACCCTACCTAGGCCAACCTAACTTTTCCACTTGATGATTGTCTTACTTCCACCTAGCCTTCCTTTGCGAAAATATAAATGACACCCTTTGAGAATACTCTTTAAAATGGAAATGCTACATCAATAGTTTCCGTGCGCTTGCGGACGTTCATTTAAGAATCAAAACCTACCAACAAGCATTTTTAGCACCACCGCTAGGGATGAATTGTTAGTAGTGCATAGGAAATATCAACAGTGGGACTACCCTGGGATCCGAATGGCTCAAGAGGGGGCCCTTGGCTGGATGTGCTCAGTTGGAGACATCACCATTGGTGAAGCCTCAGTGGGGTCTAAATAGGCTAGTAATCACATTGTAAAGGCTATTTTGTGATCTCCTGGTCACACACCTAAGGAAGTGTGAGATGACATAATTGAGATTCCTTACTCATCGAAAGGTGATGAAATCACGAACTTGTGGGTAAAGTAGTACAACCTCCGCAGAGTGTGTTTAAAACTATTATGATAGTCGTACTCCCGGTTATGAGCAACTTGGACCCTCACATGATTAGAGTTATGGATCTTTAGCTTGGTTTAATGGCTGGAATTGAACTAGGAGTTGGTATTGGTTAAATAATTGGCTTTGGTATATTGAATTGATGAATTTGAGATAAATGAGCAGTTATGAGTTGAATATGATTTATTATTGCTGGAATTGGTTATTTTAGTTGAAATTGATGTTATCTGGGTTATTTTGGGAAGGGCCACACTTAATGATCATAATATTGCATTTTCAACTGTTTTAATGTACTTTTATGCAATGAGCAATTATTATTGTCATTCCTTGTTTAAGCTACATGTCATACTTTCCTACACTTGCTGAGTACGACATGTGCTCACCCTTGCTATTCCCCCACGTAGTCCAGACGCAGGCGACCAGGTGGAGTACCAAGATGTCTTTGAGGAGTTCTAGGCGTGTGTTTTACTGTCAAGCTTGCTTGTGGAGTTTGGAGTCATTGGTGTTTAGTTTTTCCGCTATAGTTATTTAGAGCTTGTATTCAAATCTATTTGGTTTGTAACAAGATACTATTATTTGTATTATTATTCGAGACATGGTTATAATCTATTTATCATTTGTAAATCACTTGTGTATGTGTATTAAACATCATGGGCACACATATGCATTACGCTTGATTCATTTTCAGAACCGGGTGTCACAGTGCGCTCCATTTGCTGTTCTATCTTTCAACCACCCACGAATAGGAGATGGCGTAAGCTCCATAATGACTTAAGATGGGTGAAGTACCATGCCAATTTTTGCAATACTAGGTAGAGTATTTTGTTGTGCACATGGTACTTTTGAAAAATAGAACATAGTAGCAACTCCTGATCATCAACCTAAAGTCTTGACTTTGCTCGAGACGAGCAAAGAATAAGCTTGGGGGAGTTTTTTGACGGCTGTTATATACCAATTTCACCCATCAATATAACTCAATTATGTGAAGGAAATATCATTTCTTGCACACATCACCTTTCTATTTGACCTATTTCCACTTGTCCTTGGAGAAATTAGTGCATGCATGTATTTTATAGAATTGAAGTGAAATAAGGGGATGGATCCTACAAAATATCATCCCAACCAATCAATCATCGACACGTGGCACCACATGGATCAAATGACCCACAAACAGAAGTATATGAGGCCATCCAACGGTGTAGCACCCATATCATTGAATGAGACCCAC
This sequence comes from Tuctoria greenei, assembly GCA_036927565.1. Taxonomy (NCBI): domain Eukaryota; kingdom Viridiplantae; phylum Streptophyta; class Magnoliopsida; order Poales; family Poaceae; genus Tuctoria; species Tuctoria greenei. Next base: position 224,582,062 of record JAYESD010000003.1, read on the forward strand.
CTGTCAGTCACCTGGAGGAAGAACTGGCCGTTTGGAGTCAGGACCAGGTCGGCCGACCCCCCTAATCGGCCAACTTGGTTTTGGTGCCAAACGCGGTCAAGCGCCACGTGTTGGCTCCTCCCGGCTGGAAGAAGTCATTGGTGACTGATTCGCGCGCTTTTGGTGGCGGGAACCGACCCTTCTCTAAGTTATAAATAGGACCCCTCACCCCTCACTTCCACAGACACCACTTGAGCGTCATTCTATTATATACACTAGTTCTCTTAGTCCTTAGTGGAGTTAGGCTATAGAGAGGAGAGCCTCTAGTTCCAAGTCCAAGTTGGGAAAGGTATGGCTTATGTATATTTACTTATATTTGTGACTTTATCCATAATAAAGATATTATCTTTAGTCTTCTCTTATTCATATGCTTGGATGAAGCGTTTCTTGTTTGATTGTGGATTCCACGTATGTGGTAGGAATAGTCTTTATTATTATGCCTTAATGTCATTATACTATCATCATAAACACTATAAACCCCCACTATAGTCTAGTAAGTTATGATATGATCATGTTAATATGAATAACTTATGCTATGTCTCAACATTGGTTCAACAATAATTTAGTTCATTGCCTTAGGATGGCTTGTGTCGCGGCTCTTAAGGTATTTACTTAATATGCTAGCATGGTACTAGGATAGTTAGGTAGCGTTGGATGTCTCGTAGACCTACAGATTGAAGAGGTAGGCATTAGGTGGTGACAACCATATTTGTCCTTTGTAATCCTCCATGTTCCGCTATGCCACAGGCTCTTGGCGGGAGTCGTCCTAGTATTGCTAGGGGTATACCCGTGCCCGATGTGTTGAACAACTTAGCATAAGGATTCACCATTGATATGCTCATTAGTATCTACCCTAGACTATGTATATGTATATTAGAAGCATTGTAAGAGCATCTCCCCAATTTTAGTCTAACCTCCATTAGGACTCATCTACCCTTTAGAATAGATTGCATAGGTGTGTGTCACACTACCCATATATTATCAACTTACCCCTATCTTGATAATTGATTAGTATCCCATAGCTTGATAATATGAGTAGTTTTTACTTTACTCCATTGCCTTCCTTTGGAATAAATACGATACCCTTGGGAATACTCTTGGGTGAAATGCTACACGATAGTTTCCGTGTGCTTGCACACCTTATCTCTTTTAAGAGATGATCTGTGATGTAATAAATATCAACAATAAACCCATTTCACAGGCGGTTTTACTTTTCGCCTATGAAATTACGGATTATCACGTTCGGAGCCGCCTGAGATGAGGCCTATTGTAGCAGTGTGGCCCAACTTCCTTCTCCCTCTATTCTCCTTCTCTCACTGACCATTGGGGCCGGCACGTCAGCTCTTCTCTGTCGCCTAACTGCAGCCCCGATTTAACCGCAAGCGACTGTCGCTCCACTCTGATTGTTCTGCACACAACCCCGTATCCACCCCTAGCAACCTCCGCCACACGCGCACTCATCCCCACTCCAGGTATTCTGCCCAGCAGCCGCAGTTTCTCCCCTCTACTCACGCATTCTCTCTCACGGTGAGACTGAAAGGAGGCCTAGAGGGGGTGAATAGGCAGTTAAAGCAATTAAGCAGTAACTAAAACTTTCCCGATCCCCAGATCTCAGATAAGTCTGAGCTGGGTTCAGACTTGTCTGATAGTGTTTGGGCAAGTCTGACAGGAGTCGGATAAATCCGAGTTCCTACGTAGGACTTGATCAAAGGAGGGATTTTTAGCAATTCTAATGAACTAAAATGCAACCTAACAGTTCTATGAGTGAAGTAAAGTGTAAAGCAAGTCCTAGAACAAGTTAGAGCAGGTAGATTCAAACAAAACCTAGATTATTAGAAAAAGGTAAAGCGATGCAAAATAGTAAATGAGACAAGGGACACGTGGATTTTTTCACCGAGGTTTAGTTTCACAAAGAAACTTACATCCCCGTTGAGGAGTCCACAAAGGATCGGGTCTCTCTCAACCCTATCCTCACCAAGAGACCACAAAGGTTGTTCCTTGGTTCTTCCACTATCTCAAGGACTGATACAAACTTCTCGGAAATGAAATCACACACGAAATCAGCAGGCGGTGCCTAACCATCTAGGATTTGCACCCAAGAGTAAAAAACACAAAGAAAACTCAAGCAAACAAAGTGAATCGAATCGATGCTCAACCCCAAAGCCACTTCTTATTCAATCACTCTCCCAAAAATCTCAAGTATTTGGCTCTTGGAGATGAAAACTAGGTGGAGAAGTGCTCTTGAGGGAGTCCTGGGCACGGGGGTGTAAATGAGTGGTTAGGGCTTTGCAAAGAGGGATTTGGGTCCCGTATTTATAGACAAAAAGTGATTATGACTGTTGTTAGCCTGCCCACGTCGGACAAGTCTCAAAATATCTTGGATATGTCTGAGCTTATGGGCATGGTGATGGTACGGCTAAGATTTGATTTTCGAATCAGTGCGAAAAAGCCTCTTCGGACATGTCCGACATGGATCGGACAAGTTCGGGTTTCCAAAGTGGGGTTTTTGACTAACTTGTTCGACATTGAACACCTCAGACAAGTCTATATCGGATAAGTCCGACCACCTCAGATAAGTCTGGGGTTGTGCAAAGTGAATGCAGATATGTTCAACCAAACTGGAACAAGTCTGAGTGGCCAAGAGACTTAGAACTTCTCTAAGTCAAGGTTGTGCAAAGAGGACTCAGGCATGTCTGACCAAGGTTGGACAAGTCCAGATTTGTGCAGGGACAAATTGGATATGTCTGACCCAACTCGAACAAGTCCGAGGGGCCAAACGACTTGGAAATTTTCTAAGTCCCGGCTATGCAATGTGTGAGACCTATGTGTGTTGAATACATTGGCTTGTACTGAATACATTGGTTTTGATGATAAAAGTTCTGAAATTCTGCTAAAACACTTTTTTAGCAAGGTCCAACTCTAGCTCCGAGCGTCTGCAAGGTCCGACAATAGGTCTGACTTTCTTTGTCTAGGTCCGACATGTTTTTGGGTAGCTCCGGCATGTCTTTGATAGCTCTGACATGTCTTTGTTAAGATCCGATATGTTTTGATAGGTCTGAGTTATGTTGGTTAGCTCTGACATGTTTTTCTAGCTCTGGCTTTTGGGTTGACTAGTTCCGATCAGATTTGATAAGCTCCAGCGCTAGGTTGTACTAGCTTTGGTAAGCTCCAGTACTAGGTTATACTAGCTTTGGTAAGCTCTGGCTCAAGCTCCGGTTAGCTTTGGCAAGATTCAGAGCTTGATCGTAATATTCCTGCTTTTACTGTGAAATATTTCGAACTTACTTTACACTTATGGAAAGTTTGCTTAGTATTCTTTTACTAAGTTTTTGTTGCATTTTGGTTGATATGGCTGATATCGTTTTGCTACGTTTTGCAACATGCTTATGTGAGGTGCTGACGTAAGGTGTTGTGTTCGGAACTAACTTGAGTCAAGTCGCGGACTTGGGATCGTACGGATTGGTTGTTTGTTCTGTGCAGGTGTTGCTTGAGTTCAAGACATGGCTGGTGACGGGATCTATTGAACTAGTCTTAGGGAGAAGATGAGGTTTAACGACCAAGTTCGGGAAGAATTATGGTTGAGCTTATCGGGAGGTCGCGCAACATGTATGAATCAAGAACAATGCATATGAAGGTATCGTGGATGTCGTTGGAAGATGTTTGCACGTGTGCAAGGAGTGCATGGACGTGGCTACATGGTTCTGAGACATGATGAAGAGATGTGGACGTAAAGAATTAGTCAGAAAGGTCCAATCGACTAGGTTATGGACTCAGGTTGCGGCTGTGTCGTGTTTCACTCAAATATGGAAAGATTTGAGTTGGTTATGATAGGATTTTGTGTGGTTCACGAATTTGAGTTGTTTTAGGAATGTGTGATACGTTCCTAAGGTGTTTTGAAGTCTTAAGATTGCTTCTATATGCATATAGAAGAGTCCTAAGCAGTTATGGAAAGTTTTGATTCGTGATTTGAGTAGGATTAGAGTCCTAGTTGAGATTGGGTTGGCCTAAGGGCTGGTTATATAAGCAAGGGAGGCTAGAGCTCGTGTGAGACAACTTTGGGGGATGTTCCTCTTGTGTTCTATTGAATAAAATTCATAGTTTGAAGGAACTTTTGTGCCTTGTTCGTCCGACTTGTTCCAGACAAGTTTTACTCGTCGAGTTTCTAGACAGCACTACCTTTCGTTGGTGGTTTTATCATAACTCGAGTTTTACAGATCCAATTGATGTGATTATTTTTGGGTTGTATTCACAACTTGATTATCTATCATCTTTAAAAATTTCACGGTCATTAGATTTGTGGTTTCTGATCTACAGGAGTTTCTTTGCAGCGTTCCAGAACTGTTTTTCTCGGGTAGGATAGATTGATCATTGTTCGATCTTTAAATCGTAACTTGAGTTTCTCTCGACGGATTTGAGTGATTCTTGTTGTGTCATCTTCGTGACTTGATTATCTCTAATATATATCACTTTTCTCACGGTGAAACACGTTTAGATTAGTCTCACACATGATTTCTTTAACAGGTCGTTTTTCTGCCGAAAGGATTGGGATTTCATTGTTTCCGCTGCGTAAGATTTTTTTTTAAATCTACCATTCACCCCCCCTCCTCTGGTAGCTTTTCACGTGCTCTTTGATCCTACAACTAGTATCAGAGCCACAGTGCTCTAATCTTTGTGATTTGCATGTGTTTTGACTAATCATCAAGGAGAAATACTCTGCAAAACCTTGTGTCTTTGGTGGTATTGATTTTCAGGTTTGGAAGGCACATATGGAAGCCTTCCTCCAGGTTCAAGGCTTCGCAATATGGGAGAAGGTATACAAGCCTTATGAAGTGCCGTCAAACGATCAAGTTACAACTACAAATCTGAGAGATGACGACAATAACAACAAGGCTCGGAACTTGATCATACAAGGATTAACTCAAAGCGAATTTGACCGTGTTGCACACCTTCGATCTGCATATGATGTGTGGAAAGCACTTTGTGACAACCACGAAGGATCCAACACGATCAAGGAGGTAAGGCAAGACATGTTCAAGAAATAATACATGCACTTCGAGATGCAGCCTGGTGAGTCTATTGATGACCTTTTTGCTCGCTTTAATTAAATTCTCAGCAACTTGCGTAGTGTCAATGTTAATTTTTCAGATGCTGAAAATGCTAGGCAATTGATAAGTGCATTAGATATGTCAATTTGGGAGATGAAAGTCACATCTATTCGTGAATCTACTGTCATGAGTACACTTACTTTAGATGTGCTTGTAAGATCGAAGATCACGTGAAAAGCTACCGGAGGGGGGTGAATGGTAGATTTAAAAATCTTACGCAGCAGAAACAATTAAACCCCAACCTCTTCGGCAGAAAAACGATCTGTTAAAGAAATCATGTGTGAGACTAAACTAAACATGTTTAACCGTGACAAAAGTGATAGATATCAGAGAGAATCAAGTCATGAAGAAAACACAAAAAGAATCACTCAAACCCGTCAAGAGAAACTCACGTTATGATCAAAAGACCGAACAAAGGTCAATCTGTCCTACCCGAGAAAAATAGTTCTGGAATGCTGCAAAAAAACTCGTGTAGATCAGAAACCACAAACCCAATGATCGTGAAATTTTGACAGATGATAGATAATCAAGTTGTGAAGACAACTCAAAAAGAATCACATCAATGGGATCTGTAAAACTCGAGTTATGATAAAACCACCGACGAAAGGTACTGCTGTCCAGAAACTCGACGAGTAAAACTTGTCTGGAACAAGTGTGACGAACAAGGCACAAAAGTTCCTTCAAACTACGAATTTTATTCAATAGAACACAAGAGGAACAGCCCCAAAGTCGTGCACCATGAGCTCTGGGCTCCCTTGCTTATATAACTAGCTCGAAAGCCAACTCAACTCAAATCAGGAACCTAATCCTACCCTGTTCACGAATCGTAACTTTCCATAACTACTTAGGATTCTTCTATACGCAGATAGAAGCAATCTTAAGACTTCCAAACACCTTAGGAACATGTCCCACATTCCTAAACAACTCAAATTCGTTACCCACACGAAATCCTATCATAACCAACTCAAATATTTCCATATTTGAGTCAAACCCGACTCAGCCGTAGCCTAAGTCCATAACCTAGTCGGTTGGACCTTTCCGACCAACTCTTTACGTCCACATCTCTTCATCACGTCTCGGAACCATGTAGTCACGTCCATGCACTCCTTACACACGTTCAAACATCTTCCAATGACGTCCATGATACCTTCACATGCATTGTTCTTGATTCAATCATGTTGTGCAACCTCCTGATCAGCTCAACCACAATTCCTCCTGAATTTGGTTGTTGGAACCTCATCTCCTCCCTGAGACTAGTCTAATGGATCCCATCACCAGCCATGTCTTGAACTTAAGCAACACTTGCACATGAATAAACAACCAATCCATACGAGCCCAAGTCCTCGACTTGACTCAAGTTAGTTCCGAACACAACACCTTACGTGAGAACCTCACACAAGCATGTTGCAAAACCACAGTAACACGATATCATCCATGTCAACCAAAAACGCACCAAAGACTTAGCAAATGAATACTAAGCAATCTTTCCAGAGATGTAAAGCAAGTACGAAACATTGCAAATGAAAAACAGAAGCACTGCGGTCAAGTTCCGTACCTTGTCAGAGCAACCCGGACCTTGAGCTGGAGCTAACAAAAGCTAGTAGAACCTAGCGCCGGAACTTACCAAAACTAGTCGGAACTAGTAAACCCAAAAGCCGGTGCTAGAAAAGTCAAAAACATGTCGGAGCTAAAGACAAAACTTCACCGGAGCTGACCAAAACTAGTCGGACGTTGCAAAACTTTTATCGTCAAAGCAAGTGTATTCACTACAAGCCAATGTATTCAGCACACATAGGTCTTACAATCTCCCCCTTAATGAATGCATTGGCAACACCATTTAAAATCTGAACATTGGCCTATTCACATAAAAGTTTTGAAGACAATTTCTCCCCCTTTGTAAATCAAAAGTCTTATTCACATAAAAGTTTTGAAGATAATTTCTCCCCCTTTGTAAATCAAATCAATGAGATACAAAAAGTAGTGTAAGCCATGCTAGAGATTAAATGTAATTTTCAATTTAAGCAAGTCATGATCTCACAAACTTAACTATTTCAAAACCTGAAAGCATGACACTAGTTGCTGCATTTTATTATTTTTCAAAGCAAAAATTTAGATCATATGATATTTGCAAGAGATTATATGCGCATCTGCCTTATTCTAACCAACCAAGCCAAGCCTATGTCATTTGACAATCAGAAGCTTAAGGACATGGTTTTAGTCATACACAACTTCTTCCAAGTTCATATCTAAGTGCAATGATAAGCCATCTCAAAAGAAGAAGTGCGATGCATGCATATTCTCTTGATCTTTTCTCAATTTATATTTGTTCATAAAAACTCAACATGTGAGTTGATTACTTGATTAATTCTTAATGATTAAAAACACTTGTGAACATGTAACAAGTTCAAAACAGCAAGAAAGTTCGACCATGACCAGTTTTAGTGTAAATAATTATTCCAATTACTAGACATGGCAAAAACTACAAAATGTATAACACAAGTAATGTAGTAAGAACTTTCAGTATGTAAAAAGGAATCACAAAGTCATATATGTATGAAACACTATGCTCATATTATTTTAATTTTAGATTCACACATAGACTTCCCAAGTTTCAAAACTCCCCCTCAATTTAAGCTATGAGGATGCATAACCCCTATTTCACTACGAATGTAACAAAAACGAGTGAAATCCAAAGGTTTTGTAAAAATGTCAGCCAATTGTTGTTCGATATCTACATGGTGAAACACAATGTTTCCTTTTTCAACATTATCTCAGAGAAAGTGATACCTAATGTCAATGTGCTTAGTTCTAGAATGTTGCACGGGGTTTTTAGCAATGCAAATGGCACTAGTGTTATCACAGAATAGTGGAACACTATCTAGATCAACCCCATAGTCCTTAAGTGTTTGAACAATCCAAAGAATTTGTGAGCAAGCACTAGCAGCAGCTACATATTCAGATTCAATTGTGGATTGTGCAACTGAATTTTGTTTTCTAGAGGACCAAGAAACAATAGAATTACCAAGAAAATGACAAGCACCGGAAGTTCTTTTCCTATCAATCCTACAACCCCCAAAATCAGCATCCGAAAAAGCTTTCAAAGTAAAGGATGAGGAAGAAGGAAGAAAAATTCCAAATTCTTGAGTTCCATGTAAGTACCTGAGAATCCTTTTGACGGCTTGACGATGTGAAGCACGTCAGGAGGCTTGAAACCGTGCACAAAGACATACGCTGAATTGTATGTCTGGTCTTGATGTTGTGAGGTACAAAAGTGATCTGATCATGCTTCTATATTCTTTTTGATCCACGGGTTCACCATCTTCATCAAGTCCAAGTGTTGTTGCTGTTCCCATTGGTTTCCGAAGAGGCTTGCTTTTGTCCATGTTGAAGCGCCTTAGGAGATCTTTTGTATACTTTGTCTGATGCACAAAGGTACCCTCCTTGGTTTGCTTGATTTGCAGCCCCAAAAAGTAAGTGAGTTCACCCATCATACTCATTTCAAATTTGGAACTCATCATTGCCGAAAACTTGGGCACAAGATCATCAGAAGCACAACCAATGATAATATCATCCACATACACTTGAACGAATAATGAGTCATTGCCATGCTTAAGCACAAAAAGAGTTTTATCAACCTTGCCCATGGTAAACCCTTTTTCAAGTAAGAATGTTTTTAACCTATCATACCATGCTCTAGGGGCTTGTTTGAGAGCGTATAAGGCTGTGGACAGTTTGTAAACAAGATTAGAAAAATCTGGATTTTCAAAACCCGGTGGTTGTTTCACATAAACCTCCTCATCTATGTAGCCATTAAGAAAAGCACTTTTAACATCCATTTGATATAGATTAAAACCAATAGATGCAGCAAAAGCTAACAAAATTCTTATGGCTTCTAATCTAGCAACAGGAGCAAAAGTTTCATCCAAATCTAGACCTTCAACTTGAGTGAAACCTTGAGCAACCAACCTGGCCTTATTTCTAACCACAACCCCCTCCTCACGTTGTTTATTTTTAAATACCCATTTAGTTCCAATTAAAGTCTGACCTTGAGGTGGATGTACAAGTCTCCAAACATTATTTCTTTCAAAATTTTCTAACTCTTCTTGCATGGCAATAATCCAAGATTCATTAGTGAGTGCGTGTGATATATCTTTGGGTTCAAAAGAAGCAACAAAAGCAGAATGAGCATAAGAGTTTGGATCGCAAAACCTGGACCGTGTGACTCGTTCATGCAAGCTTCCAATCATCTGTTGTGGGGGATGATCTTTGTAAAATCGTAGGGAAACAGATTTCTCACAAGCTTCTTCTTCTTCATGTTCATCACAAATCGATGAGCTTGTGACTTGAGGATGATTTGAATCAGCATTGATGATTGTCGGTGCTGGTTGAGAATTAACATCTGGAGCTGAACCAAAGTCTTTAGCTGCTGAATTTTCGGGCAACAGCTCCAATTCTTCCTCATCTTCAACGAAAATGCTCCCCCCGCTGCGGACATGGATCTGGACCTGCAATGTTTGAGCTAGTACCTGGGCTAGCTTCATCAAAAGACACTTCACAAGTCTCCACAATTTTGTTAGTGTCAAGTAAAAGCACACGGTAGCCTCTAGTATAAGATGGATAACCAAGAAACATGCCATCAATGGATCTAGGTTCAAATTTATCAAGATTACCATGTTTCTTAACAAAGCATTTGCAACCAAAGACCCAAAAGTGTGTAACACTAGGCCTATGTCCAAACCGGAGCTCATATGGTGTTTTACCTAGCTTAGCACGCAAGAAAACACAATTTGAGACATAACAAGTGGTTGCTAATGCATCAGCCCAAAATTTCCTAGGAGTTTGATATTCATCAAGCATAGTCCTAGCCATCTCAACTATGGTTCTGTTCTTTCTTTCGACAACACCATTTTGTTGAGGTACATATGGCGAAGAAAATTGATGATCTATTCTATTTTCAGCACAAAAGTGATCAAAAGATTGATTTTTAAATTCATTTCCGTTATCACTTCTAATTGCTTTTAATGATCTTGGGTGATCAATTGATAATCTAAGAAATAAAGTTCTAAAGTGACTAAAAACTTCATTCTTAGACGCCATAAAGTAAACCCAAGAGTATCTAGAATAATCATCAACAATCACAAGAACATATCATTTTCCTACGAAGGATTGAACATGTGAAGGTCCTACGGTGTCAAGGTGCAAAAGTTGACACGGTTCAGTTGTCATGATCATTGTGAGAGGAGTATGTGAACCTGCAACCATCTTAGCATGTCCACAATAAGAGCACACAATTTCTTTGTCCCCTTTAAGCTTAGGCAGCCCACGTATGCGATCAAGAGCACTAACACGCGTTAGGTGATCAAAGCCTATGTGACCAAGTCTACGATGCCAAAAATATAAGTCCTTTGAATCATTGCAACTAGACACCTATGCTTAGAGGAAGACATATCAAAATCAGCTTTAAAAACTCTTCCAAACCGAGACATGTTAAAAATAAGCTCACTATTTGAACCTACAACTTTGCAGCAGTTTTTATTGAAAATAATTTCTAGATTTTCATCTAGCAATTGTGCAACAGAAAGCAAGTTGTATTTCAAATTTTTGACAAGTGCCACATCCTTCAAAGTGTAGTGATCATTTACTCTAACCGAACCCTTAGCAATTATAGGAGTTGAGGAATTATCAGCAAAAGTAACATTCTCTACACGTGACACAAAAGAGAGGGACGAGAACCAATCTTTGTTACCGGTCATGTGGTGTGAGCAACCTGAATCTACAATCCAAATGTTCTCCTTCCTCAAACGTGTAACCTACATAGAAGCACAATATGTCGATGACTCAATACTGGGGTTAGTCAAAAGGCATTTAGGAATCCAGTACTGAGTCACGCAACGTGCAGCAGGAAAAACACGTGAAAGCTGAGACAAAACAGCAGGTTTATGAGTCAAAGTTTGAGATTTTTTATTCTTAACTACTGACCTATAAGGTGTTACTTGTGTAGCACAAAAATCAGTAGATCCGGAGGCAAAAACAGAAGGTCCGGAGGTAAACTTTGAATGTTTTTTACTCAAAACAGCATGTTGTACATTCGGTTCAATATGTGAAGCAAATTTTGCAAGAAAGTTATGAGATCTAGCAACCATTCTTTTCCTTTTATGTTATTTAGCTAGTCTATAAAAAAAATCTATGACATGATCATCTCTACCACAGTAGGTACAATGAAATTTAACTTTGTGTTCATGTCTAGATGAGCAAACAACATTTTTATTTGAAACCAAATGAGACAATACTCCTGCAGATTTGAAAACCACTTCTTTTTGTTTAGGAACTGTTTGAATCAAACCAATTCCTAATGACTTTACAATTTTAGGTGGATGTGCATTAGCATGAGCATGAGAATCAAAACCTAAACCAGTTTTATCATTGCAAGACTTGGATGAATTCAACAACAAGTTTAGGTTCTTATTCCCATTACAAAACCGATCAAATGTCTTATGCATGTTATCAAGTTTATTGGACAGATCAAGGCAATTTTCATATGAAGTTTTCCCTTTAATTTGCAATTGGAACAATATTTACCTTCATGAGAACGTAAAGCATTGTTCAATATAGAGATTTCATTCATAGCATCTTGCAGTTTCTTATCAAGATCATCACAACTAGAACAATGCAAATCAATTGTAGAACAAGAAGCATCTTTTAAGTTTCCAATATTAAGTGCAGCAAGCTTTTTGTTCTTTTAAATTTCAAGTTCAAGTTTATCAAGTGTGGAGGTATGTGCACTTCTTAGGGAGGACAATTGTTCATATATTAAGTCACATGAGGAACAAGAATCATCACTAGGAATCAAGGATTTAAACGATTAATTTCAGATTCTAGTGACTCAATTTTAATAGCATTGTCCCTAAGCTTTTTGTCCTTTTTCTTAACAATAATAGTGGCACGAGAAATAGCATCACACATTTCTTCGCAAGTAGGACATACCTCTTCATTGTCGCTGTTGTGTTCTGCCTCCTCCATACTTGATCTTGACTTGCCCGCTATGAAGCACAAGTTTGCCAAATCATCTTCATCTTCATCACTTCCAGTGTCCACGTCATTTGAGCCAAGTTCTTGGAGTGCTGAGATAAAACTGTTCACCAGTTGGCGACATGTAAAGCCCTTATTTTTCTTCTTATCATTTGTTGAGGAATCCTTGATTGTTTTTCTTCCCGGGAGGTAGGACCTGAAAGGTTAGGACAATCTGTACGAAAGCGTCCTGTCTTACCACATTCGAAGCATCGTTGAGGTCCGGAGCTTCCTCTCCTTCTAGTTCTCACATTTTGCAATGCTTTTGAGAACCTCGTAGAGAGAAGTGCTAGCTCCTCCTCTGGAAACTCCTCAATCTGTTCAAGGGTTAGAGAGGACAACAAAGCAAGTCTACCACAAGATGAAGATTGGTCGGAGCTAGGCATATCTCGTTGATAAACAAAAGCAATAGACTTGTTGGGGTTCTTACGTGATATTATGTCAATTTCATGAGTTTTTAGCTTAGAATATAGCACATCTAAAGTAAGTGTACTCATGACAGTAGATTCACGAATAGATGTGACTTTCATCTCCCAAATTGACATATCTAATGCACTTAGCAATTGCCTAGCATTTTCAGCATCTAAAAAATTAACATTGACACTACGCAAGTTGCTGAGAATCTTATTAAAGCGAGCAAAAAGGTCATCAATAGACTCACCGGGTTGCATCTCGAAGCGCATGTATTCTTTCTTGAACATGTCTTGCGTTACCTCTTTGATCGTGTTGGATCCTTCGTGGTAGTCACAAAGTTCTTTCCACACATCGTATGCAGATCGGAGGTGTGCAACACGGTCGAAGTCGCTTTGTGTTAATCCTTGTATGATCAAGTTCCGAGCCTTGTTGTTGTTGTTGACATCTCTCAGATTTGTAGCTATAACTTGATCGTTTGATGGCACTTTGTAAGGCTTGTATACCTTTTCCCATATTGCAAAGCCTTGTGCCTGGATGAAAGCCTCCATGCGTGCCTTCCAAACCTAAAAATCAATACCAGCGAACACACAAGGTTTGGCAGAGTACTTCTCCATGATGATTAGTCAAAAACACGCACAAATCACAAAGATTGGAGCACCGTGGCTCTGATACCAATTGTAGGATCGAAGAGCACGTGAAAAGCTACCAGAGGGGGGGTGAATGGTAAATTTAAAAATCTTACGCAGCGGAAACAATTAAACCCCAACCTCTTTCGCAGAAAAATGATCTATTAAAGAAATCATGTGTGAGACTAATCTAAACATGTTTCACCATGACAAAAGTGATAGATATCAGATAGAATCAAGTCAGGAAGAAAACACAAGAAGAATCACTCAAACCCGTCGAGAGAAACTCAAGTTATGATCAAAAGACCGAACAAAGGTCAATATGTCCTACCCGAGAAAAACAGTTCTGGAACGATGCAAAAAAACTCGTGTAGATCAGAAACCACAAATCCAATTACCGTGAAATTTTGACATATGATAGATAATAAAGTTGTGAATACAACCCAAAAATAATCACGTCAATTGGATCTTTAAAACTCGAGTTATGATAAAACCACCAACAAAAGGTAGTGCTGTCCAAAAACTCGACGAGTAAAACTTGTCTAGAACAAGTCTGACGAACAAGGCACAAAAGTTCCTTCAAACTATGAATTTTATTCAATAGAACACAAGAGGAACAGCCCCAAAGTCGTGCACCATGAGCTCTGGGCTCCCTTGCTTATATAACCAGCTCGAAAGCTAACTCAACTCAAATCAGGAACCTAATCCTACTCTGTTCATGAATCGTAACTTTCCATAACTTCTTAGGATTCTTCTATACGCAGATAGAAGAAATCTTAAGACTTCCAAACACCTTAGGAACGTATCCCACATTCCTAAACAACTCAAATTCGTGCCCACACGAAATCCTATCATAACCAACTCAAATCTTTCCATATTGGAGTCAAGCCCGACTCAGCCGTAGCCTAAGTCCATAACCTAGTCGGTTGGACCTTTCCGACCAACTCTTTACGTCCACATCTCTTCATCACATCTCGGAACCATGTAGCCACGTCCATGCACTCCTTGCACACGTGCAAACATCTTCCAATGACGTCCATGATAACTTCACATGCATTGTTCTTGATTCAATCATGCTATGCAACCTCCTGATCAGCTCAACCACAATTCCTCTTGAATTTGGTTGTTGGAACCTCATCTCCTCCCTGAGACTAGTCCAATGGATCCCATCACCAGCCATGTCTTGAACTCAAGCAACACCTGCACATGAATAAACAACCAATCCATATGAGCCCAAGTCCTCGACTTGACTCAAGTTAGTTCCGAACACAACACCTTACGTGAGAACCTCACACAAGCATGTTGCAAAACCACAGTAACACGATATCATCCATGTCAACCAAAAACGCACCAAAGACTTAGCAAATGAATACTAAGCAATCTTTACATAGATGTAAAGCAAGTACGAAACATTGCAAATGAAAAACAGAAGCACTGCGGTCAAGTTCCGTACCTTGCCAGAGCAACCCGGACCTTGAGCCGGAGCTAACAAAAGCTAGTAGAACCTAGCGTCGGAACTTACCAAAACTAGTCGGAACTAGTAAACCCAAAAGCCAGAGCTAGAAAAATCAAAAACATGTCAGAGCTAAAGACAAAACTTCACCGGAGCTAACCAAAACTAGTCGGCCCTTGCAAAACTTTTATCGTTAAAGCAAGTGTATTCACTACAAGCCAATGTATTCAGCACACATAGGTCTTACAGTGCTATATTCCAAGTTAAAAACTCATAAAATTGACATAATATCACGTAAGAACCCCAACAAGTCTCTTGCATTTGTTTCTCAATGTGATATGCCTAGCTCCGGCCAATCTTCATCTTGTGTTACACTTGCTTTTTTGTCCTCTCTAACCCTTGAACAGATTGAGGAGTTTCCAGGGGAGGAGCTAGTACTTCTCTCTACTAAGTTCTCAAAAGCATTGCAAAATGTGAGAACTAGAAGGAGAGGAAGCTTCGGACCACAACGATGTTTCGAATGTGGTAAGACATGACATTTTCGTTCAGATTGCCCTAACCTTTCAGGTCCTACTTTCTTGGATGAAAAGCAAACAAGGGTGAAGCACTCCTCTGCAAAAGATACAAAGAAAAAGAAGGGTTTTACAGGACGTCAATTGGCGAGCAGTTTTATTTCCACACTTCAAGAACTTAGCTCAAGCGATGTGGACATTGGAAGTGACGAAGCTGAAGATGATTTGGAAAACTTGTGCTTCATGGCGGGCAAGTCAAGATCAAGTATGGAGGAGGCTGAACACAACAGCGACAATGAATAGGTATGTCCTACTTGCGAAGAAATGTGTAATGCTATTTCTCATGCCACTATTATAGTTAAGAAAAAGGACAAAAACTTAGGGATAGTGTTGCTAAAATTGAATCACTAGAATCTGAAATCAACCATTTAAAAACTTTGATTCCTAGTGATGATGCATGTCCCTCAGGTGATTTAATATATGAACAATTGTCCTCATTAAGAAGTGCACACACCTACAAACTTGATAAACTTGAGTTAGAAAATGAAAAGAATAGAGAGCTTGCTGCACTTAATGATAAAAACTTGAAAGATGCTAGTTTTTCTACATTTGATTTGCATTGTTCTACTTGTGATGATCTTGATAAGAAATTACAAGATGCTATGAATGAAATTTTTATATTGAACAATGCTTTACATTCTCATGAAGTTAAATTTTGGTCCAATTGCAAATGAAAGAGAAAAACTTCATGTGAAAATTACCTTGATCTGTCCAATAAACTTGATAACATGCATAGGACATTAGATCGGTTTAGTAATGGAAATAAGAACCTAAACTTGCTGCTGAATTCTTCCAAGTATTGCAATGATAAAACTGGTTTAGGTTTTGTTTCCCATGCTCATGCTAAGGCACATCCATCTAAAATTGTAAAGTCATTAGGAAGTGGTTTGATTCAAACAGTTCCTAAACAAAAAGAATTGGTTTTCAGATCTGCCGGAGCGTTGTCTCACTCGATTTCAAATAAAAATATTGCTTGCTCATCTAGATATGAACACAAAGTTAAATTTCATTGTACCTACTGTGGTAGAGATGGTCATGCCATAGATTTTTGTTATAGACTAGCTAAATAACAGAAAAAGGAAAGAATGATGGCTAGATCTCATAACTTTCAAGCAAAATTTGCTGCACATGTTAAACTGAATGATAGGAACATGCAACCTGCTGTAATGAGTCGAAAACTGTTTTCGTGCTACACGTGTAACATCTCGTAGGATAGTAGTTGAGTACAAAAATCCTCAAGTTTTCGCTCATAAACCTGCTGTTTTATCTCAACATTCGTGTGTTATTCCTGCTGGACATCGTGTGACTCAGTACTAGATTCTTAAATGCCTTTTGACTAATCCCAGTATTGAGTCATCGACGTATTGTGCTTCTATGTAGGTTACACACTTGAGGAAGGAGAACACTTGGATTGTGGATTCAGGTTGCTCATGCCACATGACCGGTAACAAAGAATGGTTCTCCTCCCTCTCTTTTGTGTCACGTGTAGAAAATGTTACTTTTGCCGATAATTCTTCAATTCCTATAATTGCTAAGGGTTCAGTTAGAGAAAATAATCACTACACTTTGAAGGATGTGGCACTTGTTAAAAAATTGAAATACAACTTGCTTTCTATTTCACAACTGCTAGATGAAAATCTGGATATTATTTTCACTAAAAATTGCTGCAAAGTTGCAAATTCAAATAGTGAGCTTATTTTTAACATGTCTCGGTTTGGAAGAGTTTTTAAAACTTATTTGATATGTCTTCCTCTAAGCATATGTGTTCAATTGCTAATGATTCAAAGTACTTATATTTTTGACATCGTAGACTTGGTCACGTAGGCTTTGATCATCTAACGCGTGTTAGTGCTCTTGATTGTATATGTGGGCTGCCTAAGCTTAAAGGGACAAAGAAATTGTGTGCTCTTCTTGTAGACATGCTAAGATGGTTGCAAGTTCACATACTCCTCTCACAATGATCATGACTATTGAATCGGGTTGACTTTTGCACCTTGACATTGTAGGACCTTCACGCGTTCAATCCTTCAGACGTAAATGGTATGTTCTTGTGATTGTTGATGATTATTATAGATACTCTTGGGTTTACTTTATGGCATCTAAGAATGAAGCTTTTAGTCACTTTAGAACTTTATTTCTTAGATTATCAATTGATCACCCAGGATTTTTGAAAGCAATTAGAAGTGGTAACGGAACCGAATTTAAAAATCAATCTTTTGATCACTTTTGTGCTGAAAATGGAATAGATCATCAATTTTCTTCACCATATGTACCTCAACAAAACGGTGTTGTAGAAAGAAAGAACAGAACCTTAGTTGAGATGGCTAGGACTATGCTTGATGAATATCAAACTGCTAGGAAATTTTGGGCTGATGCGAGTCCAACCGCCTGTTATGTCTTAAATCGTGTTTTCTTGCGCGCTAAGCTAGGTAAAACACCATATGAGCTCCGATTTGGACATAGGCATAGTGTTACACACTTTTGGGTCTTTGGTTGCAAATTCTTTGTTAAGAAACATGGTAATCTTGATAAATTTGAACCTAGATCCGTTGATGGCATGTTTCTTGGTTATCCATCTCATACTAGAGGCTACCGTGTGCTTTTACTTGACACTAACACAATTGTGAAGACTTGTGAGGTATCTTTTGATGAAGCTAGAACAGGTACTAGCTCAAACATTGCAGGTCCGGATCCATATCTGTAGGGGGAGAGCATTTTCGTTGAAGATGAGGAAGAAGTGGTGCTGCTGTCCGAAAATTCAGCAGCTAATGACATTGTTCTAGCTCCTGATTTTGATTCACAGCCAGCACCGACGACCACCATTGCTGGTCCAGATCCTCCTCAAGTCACAATCTCATCGATTTGTGATGAACATGAAGAAGAAGAATCTTGTAAAGTGACCACTCCCCTCCGGGTTCTTAAAATTCATCCTCCACAACAAATTATTGGAAGCTTGCACGAACGAGTCACATAGTCCAGATTTTGTGATCCAAACTTTCATGCTCATTCTGCTTTTGTTGCTTCTTTTGAACCCAAAGATATATCACACGCACTCACTAATGGATCTTGGATTATTGCCATGCAAGAAGAGTTGGAAAATTTTGAAAGAAATAATGTTTGGAAACTTGTACCTCAATGTCACACTTTAATTGGAACTAAATGGGTGTTTAAAAATAAACAAAGTGAGGATGGGGTTTGATGAGTAGGTTTAGGCCCGATCTTCCGAAAGGTATGTCGATTGGGATGGAGAACTCGACGTTGATGATCCGCGGCACTCGAGCGGTTCGAGTACCCCTGCAATCACTACACCACGGCTGCGTTGGTTATCAACCGTGCTGCACACGCTTGACCTCGCCAAGAAGGCTAATCCCTGCAAGTGCAATCGAGAACACGAGCAAGAACGTAGAAGAAGCAATCTGAAATTGCTGAATTGGGGTCTCACAAACCGTAGAACGGCGATTTTATTGATCTAAGCAAAACCCACCGAATATGACCGGCGGCTGCAGTATTTATAGGCTAGGGTTCGACCAAAACACGATTAGACGCGTCCCTAATGGACTCTTACGGGATACAAGGCCCAAAGGCCCGATTCAGTGGCGCAGCACCGGACAGAAATCTGGACTCGACTTGTTTCGACGATTACCAATGACTCCGGAGGAATTTTGAGGTGGGACCAGAACCATTGGAAAGCTTATCTTCTCCTCTTTCCGTGCATATGTAGAACGTCGAAAACGGAGTCCGTATGCCTCCTGGGCGTCTGTTTTAAGCTGGACTGCTCCTGGACTCCGAGTTGAACTCGAGTCCGAGTTGTAAACTATTTCCATCTACTTGTGGACGTCCCAGGTGGTTGTCCACGCTCCCAAGGCCTCCTTCCTTCACTTGTTGATCTTCTCCATTATTCCTAATAACAATTAAATCATCACATAGCAATCTATTCTCAAACTCACATGCAAAAGAAGTTAAGAACGAATTCACCTGCTGATTTAATAACCGTGCCCGTGCTCTTGTGATTGGTCCTTGCAGTTCAATGTGCGTCTCTGCTGTTGTGATGTCCTCATCATCCTCCCCCTCTTGAATTGGAGTCGTCCTCGACTCAAGTTCATCTTCTTCTCCCAAGTACGGTCGCAAATCTGAAATGTTAAATGTAGGACTAACCCCAAAATCGGGAGGCAATTCAAGCTTATATGCATTATCATTAATCTTTTCAACGATCTTAAAAGGACCAGCAGCTCGTGGCATAAGTTTAGATTTTCTCAAGTCGGGAAATCGCTCTTTTCTCAAATGTAACCATACCAAATCGCCCGGTTCAAGTTTTACTTCTTTTTTACCTTTACTACCTGCAATCCTATACTTCTCATTCATCATTTCAATATTTTTCTTTGTAGTTTCATGCATCTTAAGAATGAATTCAGATCGTTGTGTAGCATCCAAATTTATAGTTTCAGAAGGAGGCAAAGGTAGTAAATCAATAGGAGCACGGGGATTGAAACCATACACTACCTGGAATGGACTTACCTTTGTCGTGGAGTGAACGGATCTGTTGTAAGCAAATTCTATATGTGGTAAACAATCCTCCCACAACTTCAAATTTGTTTTCAAGACAGCCCGTAACATAGTGGATAAAGTACGATTAACTACCTCGGTCTGTCCATCCGTTTGTGGGTGACATGTAGTTGAAAACAGCAACTTGGTTCCCAATTTATACCACAAAGTTCTCCAAAAATGACTTAAAAATTTTGCATCACGATCAGAAACAATGGTATTTGGCACACCATGTAAACGAACAATTTCCGTCATAAATAAATCAGCAATGTGTGAGGCATTATCATTCTTATGACAAGGTATAAAGTGTGCCATTTTGGAAAAACGATCAACAACTACAAAAATACTATCCCTCCCCCTCTTAGTCCTAGGCAATCCCAAAACAAAGTCCATAGAAATATCCTCCCAAGGTACACTAGGAACAGGAAGAGGCATATAAAAACCATGTGGGTTAAGACGAGACTTAGCTTTGTTGCAAGTAGTGCATCGTGACACGTAGCGCTCGACATCACGCCTCATCTTTGGCCAAAAGAAGTGTGTGGACAGCACGTCTTCAGTTTTCTTCACTCCAAAATGTCCCATCAAACCTCCTCCATGTGCTTCCTGCAAAAGCAATAGACGAACGGAGCTAGCTGGAACGCATAGCTTGTTAGCACGATAGAGGAGACCCTCTCGCAGCACATATTTATTCCAAGTTCTTCCTTCTCTACAATATTCAAAAGCAACTTTGAAGTCCAAATCAGTAGGATATAATGCTTTAATTGTTTCCAAACCAAAGATTTTATGATCAAGTTGGGACAGCATGGTATAACGCCTAGATAATGCATCGGCAATGATATTTTCCTTCCCTTTCTTATGCTTAATGATGTATGGAAATGACTCTATGAACTCAATCCATTTAGCATGTCGTTTATTCAGATTGGTTTGACACTTAAGATACTTCAATGATTCATGATCGGAATGTATGACAAACTCCTTAGACCAAAGATAATGTTGCCAAGTTTGTAATACACGGACTAAGGCATACAATTCCTTATCATAAGTGGAGTAATTCAGAGAAGGACCATGAAGTTTTTCACTAAAGAAAGCAAAGGGTTTACCTCCTTGTATGAGAACGCCTCCAATACCAATGCCGCTTGCATCGCATTCTAGCTCAAAGGTCTTGTCAAAATCAGGAAGTTGTAGTAATGGTGCTTGTGTAAGCTTCGATTTGAGAGCATCAAAAGCTTGTTGCTGCTGTTCGCCCCATCGAAATGGAACTCCCTTCTTCGTTAGCTCATGTAGAGGTGCTGCAATGGTGCTGAAATCCCGCACAAAGCGCCGATAAAATCCTGCAAGACCAAGAAAACTACGAACCTGTGTGACGGTAGTTGGGGCTGGCCAGCTGGTGGTTGCTTCAATTTTTGCCTCATCCATCTCAATTCCCTGCGAGGAAACGACATAGCCAAGAAACGAGACTCGATTGGTGCAAAAAACGCACTTTTCGAGGTTACCAAACAAACGTGCATCTCTCAAAACAGTAAAAACAGCACGTAAATGATCAAGATGTTCATCATATGACTTGCTGTAAATGAGGATATCATCGAAGTAAACCACCACAAATTGTCCAATGAAAGCACGTAAAACCTCGTTCATTAATCGCATAAAGGTGCTGGGTGCATTAGTTAAACCAAAAGGCATGACTAACCACTCATAAAGTCCAAACTTGGTTTTAAATGCAGTTTTCCATTCATCTCCTAGTGCCATTCTAATTTGGTGGTAACCACTACGCAAGTCAATTTTTGTGAAGATGATAGCACCACTCAATTCATCAAGCATGTCATCTAATCGAGGAATAGGATAACGATATCGAATGGTGATGTTATTAATCGCTCGACAATCAACACACATGCGCCAACTACCATCTTTCTTAGGAACCAAAAGAACAGGAACAGAACAAGGGCTAAGGCTTTCACGAATGTACCCGCGGTCCAAAAGATCTTGGACTTGTCGCTGAATTTCCTTAGTTTCTTGTGGATTCGCCCTGTATGCTGCACGATTTGGCAAACTTGCTCCTGGAATCAAATCGATCTTGTGTTCAATGCCTCTCATCGGTGGTAAACCAGGGGGTATCTCGGAGGGAAACACATCCTCAAACTCCTGCAAAAGGTTAGCAACAGCAGGGGGCAATGCAATAGACAATTCATGAAGTGAAAACATGGCTTCTTTGCAAACTAAAGCATAGCACATCCCCTTAGCATCGAATAAATCAGCAAGTTCAGATTTAGTTGCGAGCAATGTTGGTGATTTTAACTTAATAACTTGCTGTTTTTCAGATTCTAATTTAGTTGCTTTGCCCTCACGAATTTTACTCTTCTCAAAAAGCACAATTTCAGCAGGAGTCATGGGGAGCAAAGTGATTTTCTTTCCCTTATGCATGAGAGTATATTTATTGGTTCTACCATGATGAATAGCATCTGTATCAAATTCCCAAGGACGACCCAATAAAAGAGAACAAGCATCCATAGGAACAACATCAAAATCAGCAAAATCATGGTATGAACCAATTGAAAAATGGATTCTCGCTGTTTGTGTTACCCGAACCTTACCGCTGTTGTTGAACCATTGAATGTGGTACGGATGAAGGTGTGCTCTTGTTGTTAAACCGAGTTTCTTGACGACGTCCGTGTTTACCAAGTTATTGCAGCTACCTCCATCAATTATAGTGTGTACACGGCAGTCCTTGATGACGAGAAACATGTGGAAGAGGTTGTGTCGTTGTAGCTTGTCGTCGGTCTCCACTTTGGAGCTCAAGGCACGCTGCACAATGATGCTCCTATAGTTCTCCGTCGCCGCTGTACCAAGTACCTCTTCTTCGGTGTGTTCGTCATTTGGATCTGTAAAGTCAGTAGCAAGAGAATATTCATCTTCAACATCCGAAGTACTATCATACCCGCCATCGTCGCGTGCTATGTATGCTCGTTTGCTCGGGCAATCTCTCATCATATGACCAAGTCCCTGGCAGCGGTGACACTTAATATCGGAAGTACGACCCGTAGAAGGAGTGGACGACGAAGGCTTGAATGATGTCGCCTTGCTGCCTTCCGACACGCGAGAACATGGAGCAGCAGGTATAGTTCGTTGGCCGCCATTGGGTGGTGTAGTCGCTGCACGGGGGGCCGAAGATGGTGCTGTTTTGGATGGTGTAGTTGCTGCACGCGGCGTGAAGTTGCTCCTCATGCGTTGTTGCTGTTGTTGTCGGCCCTGCAATTCTTTTTCTGCCAACATAGCAAGCTGAAACAATTTGTTAACAGTATCATATTCTTTGTAATCAACAATGTCCTGAATTTCACGCCTCAACCCCCCATAAAAACGAGCTATTTTATCATCCATGTCCTCTACTACCCCACAACGCAGCATACCCTTTTGTAACTCTTGATAATACTCCTCTACGGACATGTTACCTTGGTCTAAACGCTGCAATTTTTTGCGAAGGTCCCGCTGAAAAGATGGAGGAACAAATCGAACACGCATAGCTTCCTTTAATCTATCCCATGTTGGAGGATCAGTTCTAGTTTTAACAAGTTCATTCCACCATATGATAGCAAAGTCCTTAAACTCACTAGTGGCTTGACGAACTCTATGTTGTTCAGGAACAAGATGGGAATTAAATTTTTGCTCTACTGTCATCTCCCAATCAAGATAAGCCTCAGCATCATAAGCACCAGAAAAAGAGGGTATAGTAAATTTCACTTTAGCAAAAGGATCATCAGGAGGGCGGTTATAATTGTTATGATTATTACCTCCTATACCTCGACGATAAAGTGGCAGTCTTGGCTGATTACTGTGATCTTCCAGTTCATCATAAGCATTGTCTTCTTGTCTTTCAGCGAGAGGCAACCGAGCCTCAAAAGTATTCATCCGAAGAGCAAGGTCATCCAGTTTGCGAGTCAAGTTCGCCAATGACTCCTCCGTTGATGCGTTGAATTTGGCGAACATATCACGTAACTCAACATGTTGAACACATTCGTCATTATTTTATTCTCCTGCCATTGTTAGTAGGAAACAAAAGACAACAAAAAAAATGTTATCCCTATCAACTACAGTGACAATGTGGAAGGTGGAAGAAAACAATATCTCTCGCTCAAGCGTCTTACCACGCTCTTACAAGTGTTCTTACCGACACAGCAGGTGGTGTGGACGGTGAGATGAACCAATGAAGCGTTGGGTGATTGCAAAGGTACCTGTTATGCTCAAGAGAAAGGTGGAGCTTGGATGGCACAATATGGTGGCTAATAAGCAGAAAATCGTTAACAGCTAAACAAAGTTGAATAAGTATTCAATGTAGGAAACTGTTGCTGGTCAACTGAGTGCCCTAGAGCCTAGCACAACACAAGGAAGTATCAAGGCAAAAGAAAGACAGAATGATATAACTAAACAAACAGCACCAAGTGGTATAGGCCAATTGCTTTAATATGCGTGCTCTTCACTATTTTTTTTTGTAATATTTTTTTGATATTTTTTCTTTACTCAGTAGCACAAATATAGGAAGCACACAAATTTGCAGCTCAATTGGATGTAATATGCGGCCTATAGAAAATCAAGAAGGTTCTTTAAAATTCGTGATGAAACTTTGGAGGCCGGATAGCCTATCTTCCGAGGGGAATTTGGGCAATCTAATTTCGCCGAACGCGGCTACGCGGCGGAAAATCAGATGCGAAATTTCGCGTAGATGAATTTGAAAAAAAAATTCGCCCGATTTCGAGTTCGTATGCGAAAGTTATGGCCGTTTTAAGGTAGGCTGTCCGAGTTACGTTTTTTTTGGATGTTGATTCCAACTCGGTTTGAGAACATAACTCGCAAACGGATACGAAAACGATCGGGAATTTGCATAGCAACTAATGGGGTGGTGTGTGATGATTCAAGGATGAATGGCACAAAGATTTGTCACCTAATCTAGGGCTGGCGATGCGGGAGTTCACGCAAGGCGGCTAGCTAGAGCAAACCGATGAACGTGGCGGATCGGTTTGTTATTTAGGGATTGTGGAATAGGTGTCGAATAGCAAGAAAACAAGGACGAAACACGATAACTAGGATCAAAAAACACAAAGCTAAACCAGCAACAAGACTCAACCACACGAATGCAAACTCAACAATGCAAACTGAAAAACGAAACTGCAGGCACTATAGTCTGGGAAGCGGTAAAAACGATCTAATATTTTTTTTTTGTGGCTTTTTTGTGGACTCTAGGTACGAAACAAAATCGATCTAATGGAAGGAAGGAAAACAAAGATACCTCACGGGCAACCTGGAGCTCTGATACCAATTGATGAGTAGGTTTAGGCCCGATCTTCCGAAAGGTATGTCGATTGGGATGGAGAACTCGACGTTGATGATCCGCGGCACTCGAGCGGTTCGAGTACCCCTGCAATCACTACACCACGGCTCCGTTGGTTATCAACCGTGCTGCACACGCTTGACCTCGCCAAGAAGGCTAATCCCTGCAAGTGCAATCGAGAACACGAGCAAGAACGTAGAAGAAGCAATCTGAAATTGCTGAATTGGGGTCTCACAAATCGTAGAACGGCGATTTTATTGATCTAAGCAAAACCCACCGAATATGACCGGCGGCTGCAGTATTTATAGGCTAGGGTTCGACCAAAACACGATTAGACGCGTCCCTAATGGACTCTTACGGGATACAAGGCCCAAAGGCCCGATTCAGTGGCGCAGCACCGGACAGAAATCTGGACTCGACTTGTTTCGACGATTACCAATGACTCCGGAGGAATATTGAGGTGGGACCAGAACCATTGGAAACCTTATCTTCTCCTCTTTCCGTGCATATGTAGAACGTCGAAAACGGAGTCCGTATGCCTCCTGGGCGTCTGTTTTAAGCTGGACTGCTCCTGGACTCCGAGTTGAACTCGAGTCCGAGTTGTAAACTATTTCCATCTACTTGTGGACGTCCCAGGTGGTTGTCCACGCTCCCAAGGCCTCCTTCCTTCACTTGTTGATCTTCTCCATTATTCCTAATAACAATTAAATCATCACATAGCAATCTATTCTCAAACTCACATGCAAAAGAAGTTAAGAACGAATTCACCTGCTGATTTAATAACCGTGCCCGTGCTCTTGTGATTGGTCCTTGCAGTTCAATGCGCGTCTCTGCTGTTGTGATGTCCTCATCAGGGTTGTGGTTAGGAATAAGGCTAGGTTGGTTGCTTAAGATTTCACTCAAGTTGAAGGTCTAGATTTTGATGAAACTTTTGCTCCTGATGCTAGATTAGAAGCCATAAGAATTTTGTTAGCTTTTCTTGAATCTAAAAGTTTTAATCTTTATCAAATGGATGTTAAAAGTGCTTTTCTTAATGGCTACAAAGATGAGGAGGTTTATTTCAAACAACCACCGGGTTTTGAAAATTCAGATGTTCCTAATCATGTTTACAAACTGTCCAAAGCCCTCTACGGTCTCAAACAAGCCCCTAGAACATGGTATCATAGGTTAAAAACATTCTTACTTGAAAAGGGATTTACCATGGGCAAGTTTGATAAAACTCTTTTTGTGCTTAAGCATGGCAATGACTCATTATTCGTTCAAGTGTATGTGGATGATATTATTTTTGGTTGTGCTTCTCATGATCTTGTGTCCAAGTTTTCAGCTATGATGAGTTCAGAATTTGAGATGAGTATGATGGGAGAACTCACATACATTTTGGGGCTGCAAATCAAGCAAACCAATGAGGGTACATTTGTGCATCAAACGAAGTATACAAAAGACCTCCTAAGGCGCTTCAGCATGGACAAAAGCAAGCCAATGGGAACAGCAACAACACTTGAACTTGATGAAGACGGTGAACCCGTGGATCAAAAAAAAATATAGAAGCATGATCGAATCACTTTTGTACCTCAGGGCATCAAGATTGGACATACAATTCAGCGCATGTCTTTGTGCACGGTTTCAAGCCTCCCCACGTGCTTCACACACTGCAAGGATTCCGGTTTATCGCAATGAAAATATTTTTCGCAATAGGTTGTTTTTCATCGCAATAGGTCGTTGTTACAACGAAAAAGAGTGGCTGTAGTTTTTACGAATCGTCGTAATAATTCTCGGGGCGATAGGTTATTTGTGACGCCTTGGCATCCGTGGTGAATAGTATGGTATTGCAACGATTTTACATCGGTGGCAAATAGGATGCTATTGCAACGTTTTCATGTTTTGCGACGATTTAACGTATCGCAATGAATTGTATGGTATTGCAACGAGTTCACAATCATGGCAAATAGTACAGTATTGCAATGATTTCATATTCGTGGCAAATAGTATGTTGTTACAACGATTTAGCGTATTGTGATGATTTAATGTATTGCAACAAATAGAATGGTATTGCAACGATTTCACATTCGTGGTAATTGTATGTGGTTGCAATGATTTCATAGGCGTGGCAATAGTACGGTATTGTAACGATTTCACATTCGTGGCAAATAGTATGTTATTGCAACGGTTTAGTGTATTGCGACGGTTTAACGTATTGCAACGAATAGCATTGTATTGTAACGATTTCACAGGCGTGGCAATAGTACGGTATTGTAACAATTTCACATTCGTGGCAAATAGTATGTTATTGCAACGATTTACCGTATTGCGACGATTTAACGTATTGCAACGAATAGCATTGTATTGCAACGATTTCACGTTCGTGGTAATAGTATGTGATTGCAACGATTTTTACATTCGTGGCAAATACTACAGTATTGCAACGATTTTCACAGTCGTGGCAAATAGTAACATATTGCAACGAGTTATGGTGTAGCGACGATTTACCATATTGCAACGAATATCACGGTATTGCAATGATTTCACATTCGTGGCAAATAGTATGGTACTGCAACGATGTCACAGCCGTGGAAAATAGTATGATACTGTGACGGTTTAACGTCCGTGGCAAATAGTAGGTTAGTGCAATGAGTCAACAAATGTGGCGAATAGTACCGTATTGCAACAATTTCAGATCCGTGGGACCTAGTCTGGTATTGCAACAATTTCGTATCTGTGGCGAATAGTTGGGTATTGCAACGAGTCCACAAACGTGGTGAATAGTACCGTATTGCAACGATTTCATATCCGTTGGAACTAGAATGGTACCACAACGATTTCGCATCCGTGGCGAATAGTCTGGTATTGCAAAGATTTCTTATCTGTGGCAATAGTGTTTTAATGCAACATTTTTTAAGTCGTTGCCAAATGTTTATACTACAACGTTTTGTCATTCTATTGCCACATTTTATCATCCGTATTGGCAATAGCTTCCTATTGCAACAATTTATCAGTCGTGATAAGAAATGCGTAATGCCATGTTTTATAATTAGCAGCAGTAGAACCCAAATGCGCCAGGTTTGAAAATTAGTGGCAACAGAATCACGAGTTTAACAATAAACATCCATCAATTGATATTACAACATGCATAACAACACTCAAGGATTACTAAAGCGACGTGTTTGCATGCTAAGTGTTTTCCTAAGCTGACCGGGACTAATTATTGGAGCAGGTGGCTTTTGGCGGTTCCTTTGTTGGACCTTCTGTGGAGTGGTCGCCATCATCATTTTTTACATTTCAACCACTGAGGCGCGCATGTCCTGCATTTCCTTAGCTGTCTGTTCACGATCAACTGCTATCTGACCTTGTAAGTTCTGGACTGGAACGATTGACTCTTCATTCCTCTGGCTTATGCAGTCCATCTGGGTGTTTAAGCTATCATTTCTTCCTTCCAACTCCTGCACTATTTCATTGAGGCCTGCATTTCTATCTTCTAAGTTTCGAACTTGGTCGTTGAGGTGTTCAGACATCTGGATACGCATACGTTCATGTTCGGGACCAGTTGGGTTAGCCATATAACCACGCCCCTGAACCTGTGATCCTGCATAACCGATTGAGGATCTATAACAACGCTGGAAGATGTGGTTTCTCTACTCATTTGGAATTGGGCCTCCCTGCTCAGCTTCCATGTCGTCCACTTGGGCACATGTCTGGATCTATATACAAAAAGAAAAGTCACAGGTAATTTGTAAATATTTATTTAATTGGGGATTATTTGAAGTGTTACTCATATGTACAGCTTCTGCCAGCTTGTTTGTCCAGTTACCGTTCTCCAACAAATGGCTTGCCTCCAACAGTTGTATGTCATCAGGTTCTTCTCCGGTCTCTGAGTCTCACTACATAAAATACAAGTAAACTTCAACATGTCGGTATACATATTGTTTGCAGCCAAAGTAAAAGCGTGATTTATTTTTCATACCTTCTCGTAACTAAGTTGGGCATAGGATTTGGAGCCAAGCGAGTAACACGCCTTTTGTCTTCTTTGTTTTTGAGAATTGGTCTTGCTTATTGACTGCAATAATTTTAAGAATTAATTCCACGAATGAAAGTAAATGAAATATTTTTTGTATGATGCGAAGCTATTAAAAATTTAGCTGACCTTGAATCGCTCAGACCCAAAATATTCTATTAGGAGCAACCACTCGGGCGTGATTACGTCGGCAGGCTGGTTTTGTATACGTTCTTCATCGGTTTAATAACTCTTATAGGTGGCATGCAAAGTCGAGCGTCACCCCTTGTAGCGCTCACCAACAATTTTCAAAATTTTTCTTGCACTCTCCAGTGTGTCCTCCATGTCCTAATAATCATGTACATTGTATAACAAGTTGCTGTAAACGTACAGGATGGAGATTGCAAGAAAAAAATACTTGTGTGGGGGTGTGACAACACTAACCAGAATGTCTCGTACAATATCTCTCTTGTTACTATGGCCAACCTCTGCCCACTTCCTTGCACCGTTGAGGGATGCATGTCTTTTTGTAAACATAACCACATCATCGACAAAGTGCTGCTGATTAATACCAATCGCAGCACCCAACCTAGCGGAGAACTGAATTGGTAGCTTCACATGCTTTGTTCTACTAACTTGGGATGCATAGCGTATTCTTGCAACCTTAAGTCCTTTAGCCACACTTCTTCCTAGCTTCCTTCCTTCTGTTACATTGATTCAAACGATAAACGATTAAAGCAAATTACCGCCTGAACAAGTTTAGTATCATGTACAAATAGTGTAAAAAGAAGAAAAGTCTGATGTTCATACCATCTTAAGGACGAGTGCGGCAAATACGAGTGTGGGACGACCGCGTCGTGCCAGCACCATTTTGTTCTGTAGTACTCTCTCCTGGTTTATATTAATTGTTGTATCAGACCAACAAATGAATTAAAAATGAACTACTAAAGTAGTTAGTGTAGGATCGAAGAGCACGTGAAAAGCTACCAGAGGGGAGGTGAATGGTAGATTTAAAAATCTTACGCAACGGAAACAATTAAACCCCAACCCCTTCGGTAGAAAAACAATATATTAAAGAAATCGTGTGTGAGACTAATCTAAACATGTTTCACCATGACAAAAGTGATAGCTATCAGAGAGAATCAAGTCACGAAAACAACACAACAAGAATCACTCAAATCCGTCAAGAAAAACTCAAGTTATGATCGAAAGATCAAACAAAGGTCAATTTGCCCTTCCTGAAAAAAAAAACAGTTCTGGAACACTGCAAAGAAACTCGTGTAGATCATAGACCACAAATCCAATGACCGTGAAATTTTGAAATATGATATATAATCAAGTTTTGAAGACATCCCAAAAATAATCACGTCAATTGGATCTGTAAAACTCGAGTTATGATAAAACCACCGATGAAAGGTAGTGCTGTCCAGAAACTCGACAAGTAAAACTTGTCTGGAACAAGTCTGACGAACAAGACACAAAAGTTCCTTCAAACTACAAATTTTATTCAATATAACACAAGAGGAACAGCCCCAAAGTCGTGCACCACGAGCTATGGGCTCCCTTGCTTATATAACCAGCTCGAAAGCCAACTCAACTCAAATCAGGAACCTAATCCTACTCTATTCACGAATCGTAACTTTCCATAACTGCTTAGGATTCTTCTATACGCAGATAGAAGCAATCTGAAGACTTCCAAACACCTTAGGAACATATCCCACATTCCTAAACAACTCAAATTCGTGACCCACACGAAATCCTATCATAACCAACTCAAATCTTTCCATATTTGAGTCAAACCCGACTCAGCTGCAGCCTGAGTCCATAACCTAGTCGGTTGGACCTTTCCGACCAACTCTTTACGTCCACATCTCTTCATCACGTATCCGAACCATGTATCCACATCCATGCACTCCTTGCACACGTTCAAACATCCTCCAATGACGTCCACGATACCTTCACATGCATTGTTCTTGGTTCAATCATGTTGCGCAACCTCCTGATCAGCTCAACCACAATTCCTCCCAAACTTGGTTGTTGAATCTCATCGTCTCCCTAAGACTAGTTCAATGGATCTCGTCACCAGCCATGTCTTGAACTCAAGCAACACCTGCACATGAATAAACAACCAATCTATACGAGCCCAAGTCCTCGACTTGACTCAAGTTAGTTCCGAACACAACACCTTACGTGAGAACCTCACATAAGCATGTTGCAAAACCACAGTAACACGATATCATTCATGTCAACCAAAAATGCACCAAAAACTTAGCAAATGAATACTAAGCAATCTTTCCAGAGATGTAAAGCAAGTATAAAACATTGAAAATGAAAAACAGAAGCATTGCGCTCATGTTCCGGACCTTGCCAGAGCAACCCGGACCTTGAGACGGAGCTTACCAAAAGCTAGTAGAACCTAGCGCCAGAGCTTACCAAAACTAGTATAACCAAGTAAACCCAAAAGCCGGAGCTAGAAAAATTAACTTGGAGCTTAGCAAAACTAGTCGGATCTTACTAAAAAGGTGTTTTGGTGATAATCAAAACTTTTATCGTCCCTACGTTTGCCGTCTGCGGCGGCGTGGCGCAACTTCTCTCTTGTGCAAAACCTTCGTCTACACCTTTAGTTTGGATTTTAATTGGAAACGGGCCTGGATATATAACTGATGCAGTTACGATATAAGCGGAGAAGTTTCCGAATTTGACGGGCCCGAGCCCGGAGTAAAGAGAGTAATGAAGATTTTTGAATCTTATATACTCTTTCTAATTTTTAATTCTTATCATTATGACCACAAGTAGCATTGTCTCAACCTAACACCACGTACAACAACAACAACATTTCTCAAGAGCCAGCCCACTGGATATGCCGGTGGGCCACGAGATACCTTGGGTCCAGTCACCAGAGAGTAGCTAGTGTGAATACATGCTAGAGAGATCAGCGGAATCGGGAACTGGCCAATGAAGATGGATGTTAGCAGTGTCATGGTTCATGTATCAAAACGCGCGCCATCCTTTTTCTTCTTCTCCTTTTTCTTATAAGTTCGTATTATTTTCCACCAATATTCTAAGAGCATCTCCAACCCGTTAGCTATTTTTAGTTTGCTATTCTTTCAAATAGCAAATATGCTATCCACATTTAGCATCTCATTCTATGAGCATCTCCAACCCGTTTGCTATATGATGTGCTATATTAAAAAATTTCATATTTTATTGATATGTAATAATTATTTTAAAATTCAAATAACATTGTTGCAACGGCTATATTGTGACGTTTGTATTTCTAATCGCTATTTTTCAATAGTTATATTTCTAACGACTATTTTTCAACGGTTGTATTTCCAACGGTTAATTTTCAACAACTATTTTGCAATAGAAACGACAATAATATAGCAGAAATTGGGGATAGCAAACCAGATAGCATTTGCTACTAGTAGCACACTGAGAGCTCCATATAGCAAATGGCTAAAAGTAGCAATCTTAATAGCAAACCGGTTGGAGATGATTTTTGCTCTAAATTTGCTAAATAATAGGATAGCACACCATATAGCTAATGGGTTGGAGATGCTCTAACCCTCCTTTATTTGAAGTTGTACGGTTGGATCAGGATACGTGGCCGGCGTACACTTTATGACACACTAGTGAAAGTAAAACAGCCGATACATTTATGAGACACTTGTGAAAGTAATATACCCAATACATTTTATTATTATGGAAGTCTATAACTAAGACTCAATCCAAATCAGGCAAAAATTTTGATGACCCTGACTTCTAGTTTGTTTTTGCAAGCCATCTGAATCAAGTCTTTTTTGTCTTCACCCTTTTGCATGACGCCCACGAGCACCTAATCTGGGCTAAAGTTGATACGTACTCCAGAAACTGTTGTTGCGTTTTTTATGATTTACTACGTGCTTTGCTGTTTGATTGCTCATTATGTTGGATCCGTGTTGGATTTGAACAGAGAGTGGGATTCTCCCTGCTGGTCCTGTCAGATAAACTAGGTGATAGTCACTTTCTGGATCTCCAGCTCAGTAGAGTTGGAAGTGGAAATATATTCCATTCTAAAAGATAAAAGAGATAAATAGTCCACTAGTTTATCGTTAGAACAGCAACATTAGAACTATTTTTGTGCATCAATGAACAGAAATATAAAGTTCATTACCTTAAAACGATAAATTACAAACAAGAAAAAAAAAGAAAAACACAAACTACAAACAAGAAAAGAAAAACAACAAAACTAAGAACAAGAAAAAAAACTACTTCTCCTCCACCTCGCTCCACCTACTTCTCCTTCTCCTCCTCCTATTTGGGCTCCTGGCTGGGCGGGGGCGCCTCCCGCGGCGGAGACGGGAAGCCCAATTTCCTGGACGTTGCCGCCACCAGGTTGTCACGGCCGGCGACACCGAGCTTGTCCGCCAGCATCTCCTAGAGGACGTCGAGGCGACCGGCCAAGTGCATCATGCCGAAGACGTAGTGGCCCGTGGTCCCCATTGCAGCATACTCTGGAAGGGGACCAAGCCCAAGGTGACGCATGGAGCGCGATGTATTGTCAAATACATCATGCGCCATCTTCCGGAGAGCCCACTCCTTGTCCGGGGGGGGAGTCCGGTCGGGGACGCTTCCCCTTGGCATCCTTCGGCGGGCTTGGTGGCAGCGTTGTCTTGTCAGCCATGGTGTTCTTGGCGCGGTTTTGGGAAGAGAGGAAGAGTGGCTGTGCGGAGAAGACAATGGCGTGCCCAGGTGATCTTATAGCGTAGTAGCAGCCTGGTTGGAGTGCTCATCCCCTGCAGTACTGCAGGTGCAGTAGAGGTGGCTGACATATAGGTCCCACACCATGTAGGGCCCTCATGTCAGCCATCTCTACTGCAGGGGATTTGAACCCGCCTGGCTATTCGTCTCTCGATGTGCGGTAGTGATGATGGGACGCGGAGCGGTTCCAATTGAATTCAAAGATGCGCATGCGTTGGGCGCGTTTAAGGCGCCTTGGTGACTAGCGTGCACGTAAGCTCGGTGCGCCCAGTCGCATCAGCCGCCTGTACAAATGGCTACAGCTTGAACGAAGGACCAAACCTTATGCGGCAAACAGCAACGTATAATACTTCCTCCGCCCCAACTCAACTCTATTTCTGTTTTGGTCGAACTAATTACCTTTGACCAATGATTTGTATGGAATTTATTAACTTCAATAACATGTAGTACTAGATTGTATATTATGGAAATATTTTCATGGTGAATCTAAAAGTACAATTCTTGTATTGTTAAAAAAGATCAAAATTGCGTAAATCTCAAAGATAGATTTGACAAAACCTAAGACTTCCCTTTGAAAAAGTTTTATATTTTACATTAGTTTTACATATGTAATATGCACATAGGATATATCACTAAATAGTTTTTGCAAAAAAATATGGAGGAGAAATATGTATATCCCATATGCTACTACTACGTAAATTAGGGGTGGGCAAATAAACCGAGACCAAAAAAACCGAAACCGATAAAACCGAGACCGGAACCGAAAAGACCAAAATATCGGGTATCGGGTACTTTTCGGGTAGCAAATATAAATAACTAAAAAATAAATATTGGGTTCGGGTACCAATATCGGGTAGCTGAAATAACCGAATACTCAGTCCATCAAATAATAAGTTAAATTATGTGTACTAAACTATGAACAATTCAAATTTAGATACTTTATTTTCAAGTTGTGATGTGTGAAGTTGTTGGATTTAAACGTTTATTTTTTATTTTTCATTTGTCAATTTATAATAAATTACCTCATGGGATTAAATTTATCAATCTTATTAAATTTGTGCAAACATGACATGGATATAAGGTATAATTCAGATATATCGGGTAGGACCGAAGACCGAACCGGAATTTCGGTACCCAAAATGTTCGGGTACCTAATATTATTACAACAATTCTGGTAGTGATTTCAAGAAACCAAATTTTGAAAAAGACCGAAATACCCGAACCAAAATATCGGGTAGACCGAATGCACACCCCTAACGTAAATCCATCTGAAATAATTGGCTAGTTTGAGGATGAATGAAGTTGAGCTTGCGAGCTTGATGAGCACCGTCATTGTTTTGAGCAGCAATTAATTTATGGCATCATCAAATCTGGAGTAATTTTCTAGAACATTTGCGGCCAAAAAATTAGTTAACACGCTATATATGAGGAGAAAGATTAGGATATGCTACCTATTGCTTGTGTTGAATAACCCTGCGCCGTGGACAACATATATCCGACACTTCATTCTGGTCGTCAGGATCATTCTGCCCTAGGGATGAAAACGGTACGGTAAATTCTTGAACCGTCGACGCCGTTTTCGAAAATTTCCGATGTGATTACCATTTTCGACAATTTTCGAAATTTTTGATCTGATTACCATTTTTATCTGACATTGAAATTTGGTAAACAGAATGGATACGAGTTAGACTGATTTCCGACCGAATTGTCAGAATACCGTATATTAATGGAAAATTTCCGAACAATAACCGAATACTTTCCGAATAGTAGGTTGGGTCTAATGGGCTGACATGTACTCTCTCCGTCTCTAAATACTTAGGCCCCTTTGGAATGTAGGAATCCAAATCACAGGAATTGGAAAAAACATAGGAATAGACAAAATGCAGGAACGAAGAAAGTGAGAAAACCACCGGAATCAAAATCAGAGGAATGGAGAATTCAAGATGTTTGGAATGCAGGAATGGAAACATAGGAAAAATGTTAGAGCAACTATAAACAAAATTCTTTAGAATCTTAACTATCATTATTTGTAATACATAAATCAAAGTCATAACTTCTTGCCAAAATGAACTACCAGTTTGCTTCATAAACAACTTCATTCCTATATTTTTAACATCAAAACGTCTATTGCATTGCAGTAGCTCAGAAATAATTATTCCCTTGTTTCAACAAAAGAAATAATTATTCCATGCAAATCATTAGGTTAGTTAATTTGACTTTTAGCACCCTATATATTCCCTCCATAGCCAACCAGCAGACCACAAAGAACTTGGACTGGATTATTCTCCATTTTACATAGGAAAGGAAGTCTTTCTACAGGAAAGGAAATATGATTCCTGTGTTCCAAACACCTGTGACATCAGCACAATGTAGGAATGAATTCCTTTGAAGTTTCCTTTAAAAATCCTCTATTCCAGATAGGCCCTTATCGCTTTGTAGTTTATTTTTGAACTACAAAGCGACAAGTATTTAGAGACAGAGGGAGTAATAAGCTTAATTCCTTAAATTTTTTATTCAGACACCAGTTTGAATAAGGAGTTGTCAAAGCTCAATTCAGCTCCGTTTGACATTGTTCGCTCGCCCGGTCGAAATCAAAAGGGATGTAGAGGAGGCGTGTATGGGGTGGATGTTTTTTAGATAAAGCCCTGGGCCATTTCCGTGTTAAATTAAAAAACTGCCAGTGAAGATGATGGAACACGTCGAGCCGTTGCGATAACTGAGAGGGATGCAAATCGCGGTTTTTTATAAGCATAATTTTTCCACGCATGCGCTGGGCTCTTTCCGCGTCAAATTAAAAATTTCTCCTTTTATCGAAAAACATCTCCTTTAACGACGCCAAATTTTGGTACATGGGCTCACACGTACATGGGGACGGACACCAAGCGTTCCAGCACAGTTTCGGACCAGGAATACAAAGTGACTCAGAGCAGTTTTAGCCCATGAATAACAAGCGGCCCAGCACAGTGTTGGGCCTACTCTGATAGCTTCACGTACGCTTTGTCCTGGCTGCCTCCCCGCTGGACCCTTCGATCCACAACGACCCCTCTCCCGATTGCACGAAACGCGCCTGGAGGAGCATCCTCCGGCCGCCACGCTCTTGGAGGAGCATCCGCCAGCTGCCACACTCTTGGAGGAGCATCTGTCGGCCGCCACGCTCTTGGAAGAGCATACGCCGTCCACCGGCATGGAGGAGCATCCGCCGGCCGCCGCACGTGGAGGAGCAACAGCGCTAGGTACAATTGCTCACATAATTGTAGTTCAATACTCTTACGGATACGCTGATTGAATTGTAGGAAGCGATGTCAGAAGATAAGACATGGATGGCAAAAGACAGGCGTACAAAGGAGTGGCAGGATGGAATGAAGTCATTTTTAAATTTAGCATTCCAGGGCACTCGTGAAGAAGAAACTAAGCATTGTGCTTGCACGAAATGTCGTAATATTTGCCACGGGAGATGCAAGGAAGTTCATCTTCACTTGCTTTGTAATGGGATGTCATTTGATTATATTGTTGGGTACACCATGGAGAAAAATGAGTTGAGAAAAATATTGTTGAGCAATCAGCAAATAATGAGGAGATAATTTTTGATGATGCTGCTATGGAAAATATGTTGTCTAGTCTTCTTAGAGCCACTGGTGATCATGGTGGTACTTCAGCAGGTGTTGATGATCCAGAAAATGCTATAAACCAGCAGGAGCCAACTGGGTGTGCAAAGGAATTCTATGACTTATTAAATGATCCCAAAAAGGAGTTGTATCCAGGTTGTGAGAAGGTGACCCAATTATCCTTCATTTTCAGGTTGTACCAGATAAAGTGTTTAACTGGTTTGAGCAAAAAAGCATGTGAGTTGATCCTTGAACTACTCTCATATGTGCTTCCAGAGGGCCATTGCATTCCTAATACACTTGATAAAGTTCAGAAGGTTGTTTGTGACCTCGGGCTGAGCTACGAAAAGATCGATGCATGTGTCAATGACTGTGTGTTATTACGAAAGGACTATTCTCTGCTGGATCGATGCCCAAAATGTAGTGAATTAAGATGGAAAAAATAGTATTGGTGGGGTTGCAAGAGAGGCTTTACCTTGTGGAAAAGCTAAAAATCTTGTAGCATGCAAGATTCTATGATACTTCCCTCTTATTCCCCATCTTCAAAGGTTTTATATGGCAGAATCAATGACATCAAACATGCGCTAGCACAAAGAAGAACGTATTGATGATGGAATATTACACCATCCTGCAGATTCGAAAGCATGGAAGCATTTTGATAGCATTCACCCAAATTCCTCATCTGATCCTCGCAGCATAAGACTTGGGCTAGCATCTGATGGTTTCAATTCTTTTGGAGTAATGAATGTTTCTTACAGTACATGGCATGTGATTCTAATCCCTTATAATCTACCACCTTGGTTGTGTATGAAGCAGCTTTATTGGTTGATATCAATGATAATTACTGGGCCAAAGTCACCTGGAAACAACATTGATGTGTATCTGTAGCCTTTGATTGATGAGCTACTGAAATTATGGTCTGATGGTGTTGAAACATACGATAGTTCAAAGAAAGGGACATTTCTCATGTGAGCTTCTATATTGTGGACAATAAATGATTTTCCAGCATATGCAATGCTATGTGGATGGAGCACAAAAGGTAGGCTAGCATGTCCATACTGCCATGTAAACACTGACCCCTTGTGGTTGAAACATGAACGAAAGTATTGCTACATGGGTCATCGTCGTTTCCTACCTCAGGATCACCGGTGGCATCGGGACAAAGCTTCTTTCAACAATAAAATAGAGAATAGAGAGGCTCCAGCATCACTCTCTAGTCACAAAGTACTCCAATAATACAAGACTTTTGATCAAGTGAGTTTTGGATAGTCGAATAATAAGAGAAAGCGCACTAAGGAAGATAGTGGCATAGTTGGAAGAAGAAAAGTATATTTTTTCAGCTCCCATATGGAAGACATTGATAATAAGGCATAACTTGGATGCCATGCACATTGAGAAAAACATTTGTGATAGCATATTGGGGACATTGCTTAATATGGATGGTAAAACAAAAGATAGTCTACAAGCTCGTTTTGATATGCAGGAAATGGGTATACGGCCAAATCAACATCTGGTGGGTATGAAAGGGAAGTATGATTGTCTATCAGCATCATATACTTTGCAAAAAGATCAGAAGACCACCTTGTGCAAGTTTTTGGCTGATGTGAAGATGCCCGATGGTTATGCCTCAAACATCAAGAGAAGTGTGGACATAACAGCACGTAAGGTATCAGGTCTAAAAACTCATGACTGCTATATTATATTTCAGAAGCTCCTTCCTATTGCAATACGTGACATATTGCCTGAAAAGGTTGTTGAACCTTTAATTGAGTTTAGCAGATTCTTCTCTAGAATTTGTTCTAAAGAATTGGCGGAACCAGATTTGGATAAGATGATTGAACAATTTCCTGAAACAATTTGTAAGCTTGAGATGTTCCTTCCTCCCGCTTTCTTTGATATCATGGTACATCTTCCAATCCATCTTGGCGAAGAAGCTCGCTTGGGTGGACCTGTTTCTTACAGATGGATGTATCCAATTGAGAGGTACCTTGGTACATTGAAGAGGTATGTACATAACAGAGGTCACCCGAAAGGTTCTATAGCTGAGGGATATATTATGGAAGAGTGTATGACTTTTTGTAGCCAGTTTTTGGATAACATTAGCACCAAGCTTAATAGGCCAGAACGTCATAAAGCTGCAGCTAGGAATGAACCTTCTCTCGAGTCTATTATATTTACAGAAGTTGATAATTCTAAAAAAGGATTTAAATGGGGCGAACTTACTACGGTGGAACTACATAACATCAGGCATTATATTATTTCTAATGTTGAAGAGGCCGCTCCATGGATCAAGTACGTATAACACTCAGATGTTCTATACTATATTAATGGATCATGCTTATTGTAGATGGCTAATTTAATTTTGTACCCTTTCCAGTGAGCATTTTTGAGAGCTGAAAAAGATTCATTCCCGTGATGTTGAAAAACGCCATAGAGATGAGTTTGTTTATTGGTTTCAGAAACGAGTGAGTACATGCAAGTTTTTACTTTGATGAAATATTGAAGAAATATATGTTCTGAAGTTGGTTTATCGATGACCCCTTTTATACTAATTAATGTGTACAAATTACGACATTACACAAAGAAGGCAAAGTAACTGATTATTTGTATGCATTATCTAGAGGACCTGATCGTCGGACACGTTTTTTTAGTCGATCATTCATAAATGGCTTCTTCTTTCGAACAGCAAAGGTGGAAAAAGATTTACGGATGCAAAACAGTGGTGTTGTTGTCCGGGATGGTGATCATGAGTGGTATGGAGTAATCAAGAAAATGATTTCTGTTGATTTCGAAAAAAATCAAGAGGTTCTATTATTTGAATGTGAATGGTTTGATCTGCCTCGTTCCGGTCAGAGTCAAAGCAGAGGCTACAAAATAGATCGATACGGAATGATAGATGTTGACACTACTATTTCTCAATTTAAGTATGAGTCTTACATTCTAGCCACCCAAGCAGAACAAGTTTTTTATGTTAGAAGTGTGAAGCAACCTAAATGGGCTATAGTTGTTAAAACGAAGCCAT
This sequence comes from Tuctoria greenei, assembly GCA_036927565.1. Lineage (NCBI taxonomy): Eukaryota > Viridiplantae > Streptophyta > Magnoliopsida > Poales > Poaceae > Tuctoria > Tuctoria greenei. The sequence goes on from JAYESD010000003.1 coordinate 224,622,556, forward strand.
GAAACCTTTTTGCCATGCCCCCTGGAGACAGTGAAAAATAATGTCACTGAGACGATGGAAGCTGAGACATTATTTGATGATCGACGACTTACTAATATAAATGAGGATATGACCACATGGGATAGGAATGACATTGCGGAGCAACCAGTGATGCTTCCGCTCTTTCAAATGAAGATGATGACGACGACCATGACGATGATGATACATATATCAAATGATGGTATTGTACCTCCAATATTGAGGGAGGACAGCGAAGATGATGATTTTTTCAATCAGGAGGTCATGTAGCATGTTTGGGTCAAGAATAATGCATATGAAGGTATCGTGAACGTTGTTGGAAGGTATTTGCACGTGTGAAAGGAGTTCATGGACGTGGAAACATGGTTTCAAGGTGTGATGAAGAGAGTGGACGTAAAGAATTGTTCAGAAAGGTCCAACCGACAAGATTATGCCTCAGGCTATGGCTGAGATAGTTATGGTTTGTTTATGGAAAGTTTCAAGTTTGTTTTGGTTAGATTTCATGTGGGTCACGAAGTTGAGATTTTTTTAGGAATGTTTAGGATGTTTCTAAGGTGATTGGAAGTCTTAAGATTGCTTCTATCTGCGTATGGAAGAGTCTTGAGCAGATATAGAAAGTTTCGGTTGAAACTGAGTAAGATTAGAATCCTAGTTTGTATTGGGTTGGTCTTAGGGCTGGTTATAAAAGCAAGAGAGGCCAGAGCGCATGGAGAGACGACTTTGGGCTGTCTTTATTGTGTTTTGATCAATAAAATTCATAGTTTAGAGGAGCTTTTGTGCTTTGTTCGTTCGACTTGTTTCAAACAAGTTTTTCTCGTTGAGTTTCTGCACAACACTACGTTGCTTCGGTGCTTTTATCATAACTCAAGTTGTACAGATCCAATTGATGTGATTACTTTTGTGTTTTCTTCACAACTTGATTATCTATCATCTTTGAAAATTTCATGGTCATTGGATTTATGGTTTCTGATCTACACGAGTTGCTTTGTAGTGTTGCAGATCTGGTTTTTCTTGGGTAGAACAGATTGACCTTTGTTCAATCTTTCGATCATAACTTGAGTTTTTTCTCAGCCGTTTTTCGTGATTTTTGTTTTCATGTCTTCGTGAATTGATTCTCTATAATATACACTACTTTTGTCACGGTTGAACACGTTTAGAATAGTTGCACACACGATTTCTTTAACTAATCGATTTTCTGCCGAGGGGTTTTTGTTGCTTCCGCTGAAAAAATTTAATCTACCATTCACCCACTCTTTGGTAGCTTCTCATGTGCTCTTTGATCCTACAGAGGAAGGGGCACGATGGCGTCACGCTCTGAGTGCAGGATCCAGGCGGCGGCGTGCTCCGGAGATGGGATGATCAGGCGGGGGCGTGGTCCGGGAACGGGACAATCAAGCGGCGACTAACTCCGGAGACGAGATGGCCGAGGTGCCGGAGCTACGATTTCTAGGTCGAGAGAGCACAAAAATTTTGCCAAGTGTTGGGAGAGAGTGCGCGAGAGCTAAAAATATCTAGGTCAACAATCGGAGACGAGCCTGTATAATGCCCGTCTCTCATTTGTGTGTCTCCCTTTTGCCACTTGCGCGCAGTTAACATCGTGAAAGTCCGTTGCCACTCGCACGCAAAGTTAATATTGTGAACATACATTGCCACTTCGCGTGGAGACATAATAAATATCGTTGCAACAATGAACATATTAAAACTTCAATCACATTGCAATTCAAAGATAAACATTTATAACTCAAGGAACATTTTAGAGTTTATACACATTGTGTGCCGTCTAAACTATATATTTTCAGACTTATATTCCTACGAAGCTCCCATCGATCGATCTAAATTGCACTGTCAAGCTTGCTTCCAAACAGGTCTCTTATATTCCTCTGGATTCTGAAAATATTGACATTCTTTAAGTTAACAAATGTCAAATGAGGAATCATTTGGCTGATGAAGTAACCTAGGTTGCTCACTAACACAAATTGCTAACATTGATAAGTAGATTATAGCAATCATTTTCAACATCGGGCGCATTTGGCTAATGAAGCAAATGCTGAACTTTAAGTAGTAAAATTTTGACACTAAAATCAGGACACCACCCCTATGAAATATCAATTTAAGCAACATAAGAAACCACTTCAAACAATTTTAGTAACAACTACTAATGACTTGAGCAAAATAAGTCTATCTTATATTCTCTTGATCAAGAACCTCAAGGCAGAGTGCTCCTGAGCGATGGACATTTGGGTGGAAGAAACCAGGTGGAAAGGCGCATCTTCGGGGTACCAAAGGATAGTCCTCCGAAGAAGAGATTGTGAGGAGATAGTAACCATCTTTCCAGTTAGTCTGCAAAAGAAATTCATTAATAAGGGGACAATGGTTATACTAGATTGTGCTTGTTCTTCATGACTTACCCCTTCTTTAACGGGGACGATGCACTGCAACTTCATTAAGTCTCCCGACTCGAACTTCACAGAGAAACACTACACAAAGAAATTGGACAACAAGTGACGCAAATGGCAAGTTATGAAATTGCAAATACAAAAAACAAACAAGACAGAAAAGCAAAACTACAGAGTTTGTCATTATGTTCATCAGTCCATTGCAGAGCTACATACAACTATACAATAGGTGTACCATATGTACATATATGGGGGTGGTTCTTGTGCCACGCCAAAGCTCCTCCTTGAGTCCGCAGCGCGCCAAGTCAATATAAAATTTCCTAGTCATGAATTACATAAAAAGTGGAATATAAGTAGCGTAGAATAGGAGGGAGTAGCCACAGCAAGGACGCTACGGTGAGGACGACGATGACGGTGATGGCGAATAGAGAGTTGGTCGAACAGACAATGATCACACTGGAGTTTGTCGATCACTAAGGAGAAGAGAGAACGACTAGAGTTGGACGAAAGGGATACGCACGCCCGAAGGGGAGGAGGAGGTGCGAAGAACTTAATTGCGACCGGTGGTGCAGAGATGGGTGAGATAAAAGCACGTCTTTCATTGATGACAAAGGGAGATGTGAGGCCCAAGGAGGAGGAGGTGCAGAGAACTTAATTGCGGCCACGGTGGTGCAGAGACGTGTGACCAGCATGCGACCTTTCGTTTTCCTAAGGCGAGCGGTTTTGAAGCGTCTCATTGTCTCATCAATGCACGCGATATGAACTGCTCCATCATCGACTCTGCACAAACCTTAATATAAGGTGTGACATTAGTTCTCCACAAGCGTGTCTCCCTTTTGCATCTTTTCGTTTCTCCTCTTCTTCGTCTTCTCCGCGCTGACGACCCAAGCCATGGCCAACGTTCCGTCACCAAGCCCATTGAGGGAGCCACCCTTCAAGAAACAATGTTGTGACTCCTCTGAGAGGCTCAAGAACGACATGCGCCTCGTTATGGCGCGAGAGTTGTACAACAGTACGTCTCACTTCTTGAGTTCCTTGGGTCTGGGTACCCTTCCAGAATTTACTGGAATGACCACCGGCCACTACCTCTACGCCCTCACGCACTACAGGAATATCAATCAATTATGTCGGCCAAGGCCAACGTAATTAAGGCCTAAACCAACGTAAGTAACTTAATTATGTCGGTTTTTCCTTAATTACGTCAGCGGTTGGCCGACGTAGTGGTTTTGACGTAATTGAGGTAACTTACGTCGGTGACCGACGTAAGTTACGTTAATTACGTCGGTCTGCAGCAGCCGACGTAAGTCACGTATCGGGATGGGCCGCGGGCTGGGCCGGATTACTTACGTCGGCCACAATATGCCGATGTAAGTTATGTGGTGTAACTTACGTCGGTTGAACCAAACCGACGTAATTTAAGTGACATAACTTACATCGGTTAGGACAGACTGACGCAAGTTAAACTGGGCTAACTTACGTCGACCCGGTTATAGCCGACGTAAGTTAAGTTTTCAATTTTTTTTAAATAGAAACTAACTACCTCGCTCGATGGCGAGAACATAGAATAGATATACAGATACACAGATACACATAACAGATATACAGAATGCAAAATAGTTGCAAATTAAGTTCCAAAACATCAACAACAACAAAACATCCACCGGGCTACACGCTAGCCCCTCCACTACCTTCGGGATCTTCTCGGCGCGTTCCCGAACCCTGCAAAAGAAACATAATCACTAGTAAGCATCAATGTCAACTCAATGATAACATCAGAGTCCAAGAACATCAGTGACAAAAGAAGGAAGCGTGTTATAGTTTCAGGTGAAGTAATATATATATATATATATATATATATATATATATATATATATATATATATATATATATATATATATATATATAGCAAACTAGCAGGTATCAGAGTTGGAGACTTTAGGTAACAGGTCAAGCTTATGAACCACTAGCCCTTTTGTTAACTGGAAGCACTGATCACAACTTATTAACTATATACTGATCATTTCTGCCATGGTCAAAAACTACTAAAGTTTGATTAGATACACTTAACTTCCTCACTACTATAGGAATCAATATCTGACAAGTCATCAAGATCTACCTCTATTTTCTACCTCTTTATCTCTCTATGTAAAATATAAAATGGATACAACAAAATTAAAGAGAGAGTTTATCACCTGCTCTGGTGTCTGCTGCGGCGGAAGCGTAGGAATCTCGATATCCTGACCGCTGTGTCGAGCAAGAGCCTGCCATTGCAAAATATTAGAAGATATATGTTATTGAAGTGCTGTAAAATTTAACTAGGGTACTTTAAATTACTTACCGCCACCGCTGCTTGCATCTGGGCCATCATTAAGTCTGTCCTCTGCTGCTCCTCCCTTGCCTCCGCTCTCGTCCTCTCTAGCTCTGCCTGGGTTTGGGTCGGCGTCTCCCTCATGGCCTGGAGCTCCAGCTGGGCCTGCGAGAGACGACCACTGGTCCCAACGGACGAAGCCTGCAACGATGAAGCGCCTCTCAAAGGTCACGTTTACCTCGAGTCGACAACTCCATCAAAAATGGCAAACCTGCAAAACAATGAAAACACTAAGTAGAAGAAGATTAATTGAAAAAGAAATGAAATACACGAAGAACTCACCGTCCGTGGGACTTCCCACCTACGCTTGCGTACGCGGCTTGGGGGTCGATCGGCGCACTTTCCCAATCGTAATCTGCACTGTGTATCTTCGCGACCTCCTGCGCGTACTTTGCCTACAAAACAAATAAATCTTGTAAGCATGTCAATAATAGTATTAGTTATAATGAAATTGATGAATTTTGAAAACCTACCAGTCGGTCGGCTGTGACCTGACTACACTACCCTGGCTAAGAAGGGTCACTTCCCTTGTGACCTCTCTTCCAAACCTGGGTTGGGGTTGGCTCATGACCCATCTCTCGCTCCTGTACAGTCATGTTAGTGAGATAAATAATATATTAAGAACACATAAATAAATTGAAAAGGTATTTACCATGCGTTTAGCCAAACGTAAGTAGCTGTCGCCGCCATAGTTGTGCTTGCCCACGGACCCCATGCGGCACTGTCTAGCCTTTGTGAACTTATTGATGAAAGCGTCGCTAGTCCAGTACCGACAGAGAGCTAAGTACGCCTCGATGTTACCCTGTAACCAGGAAATACTAACATGCACATATTTCATTTTTCATCAACGCAGTTAACATACGTAGATAGTGTAAATATTTAACAATATTAAAAACTTACCTCCGCGTACTGCTCCTCTGTCAAGTACGAGTCGGAGTCCTTCCTAAATACACCCCTTTGCTGCTCCTGCTCCTTCTCTCGGGGGTGCCGCTTATAGTACGCATTGACGGCCTAAATTCGGGCGTACGACAACGCCGCTGTTGTGAGCTTCCGAGCGTTGTAATGGAACACGCGTCTCGCGTGGTCCTCCATGCCCGGTTCCTCTATTTGGTACCTCAGCTTTAAGCAAACAAATATTTAAGTGATATGCATTAACAATTCAAACGAGTTGAAAAAATGAAACAGTTAAACTTACCATAAAATTGTGCCACACGGCTCCCTGAACCGTGTCGTGGACCGGGTGAGAGACACGAGTGTAGTCATCCCATGACAGGGTAGGAAAATTGTCAATGACACCGGGTAATGCAACTTCACGATAGCACCCAGGACACTGTTAACCTTCCTGTGGTGCTTCTCGACCCCCGTGAATGAAAAGTCGTACCAACATCTACAAAATATATTAAATCATTAAGTAAAGGAAAGCAACATCTAATATTTAATATACTATATACAGTATTTACCTATCTCCAACTGGACGGATCGTGGTCCACTGAGTAGTAACCGGAGGAGGAGCCGCAAAGCGGGTCCTCCTCGTCCGACGCCTCTGCTGTGATGCTGCCGCGTCCTGTGACCTTGAAGGCTCTACGGAACCACCGGAGTCTCTAGGAAGGCTAATGGTAGTCGACTGCACAGGGAGGCTAGCGTTAGAGGGCTCCTGTAGTGGCCCCCTAGCCTCTGAGTCGGGCTCCTGTAGTGGCCCCCTAGCCTCTGACTCTGACTCAGACTCAGAAGTCTCTGAGTCAAACTACACAAAAGGAAAAGATTGACAATAAATAATTAATAACAACTGCAATTTCTAAAATAACTTTATTGTAAACTAAAATTTACCTCCGTCCGCTGAAAGCACACGACAGCTGAGGGTGGAGTGTGCACCAGAAAGTGGGAACGTCAGCTCGAAGGTAACGAGGTCCCTGAGCAAGGGTCTCGTGGCGGCTGAAACCCTCTCACTGGCTTCCCCTTCCCCTTCCCCTTTGACGACATCCTGTTGCAAGAAATAAATGATTAATATGCAAACATAATATATAAAAGTAATGTTAAATTAGTGAATAAAACGTTACTTCAAAATTCATCAACATCACGATCATGCACCCTACTCCTTAAACCAGCCCATCGATCTTCTTCTTCCGCATATCGTTTTCGTTTGCGCAAATCAGCAGGTTCGACTATGTCATCGATATCTTCAGTTTTCGATTCTAATTCTATTTCCGCTTCTGTGCTAGCCTCGATATATTGAGCGTCTCCAACTAAGTCATCGAGTCCTACACCGGCCTCGACTGATAAGGAGTCTGGCAACTCTTCCTCTTGGTAGACACAATCAACCTCAGCTTCGTTGTGGTAATTATCATCTCCTGGAGCGTATAACCGCTCACAAGGATTCACCTTATGTACCACCCACCAAGCTTTGAATTTATTGCATGGATAAGGTAGATAGTACACTTGCTCTACTTGGTGTGCAAGAACTAATGAATCGAATCCTTTCAACCGTTCCTTGTGTTTTACTTCGACCATGCCAAATTCGTTTACTCGAATTCCACGAATGGAATCAAATCATTCGCAGTCAAAGAATACCGCTCGAATTGGCTTGTTTGCGACAAAAGTGAATTCAAGGATTTTTTTAATAATCCTGTAGTACTGCGTTTCATGATCTTGCGAATCGATTGCCCTCATCACAACTCCGGTATTACATGTTGCTGCGAGAGGACGAAGAGATTCAAATTGAGTTGTACGCAATTGAAAGCCGTTGACGTCATATCGACCATAACTTCTAACATTAACCACTCCACGGGATAGTTGTCGCAAATCTTCATGGACGTTGGCATCTTTTTGGCACTGTCGAAGATATGGAGTTATTAGAAAACGTAAGCATTCTTATGTTATAAGAAAACGTTGTTAACATTGATTAATTATCGAGAAAACGTTACATGATCTCGAAACCAGGAGAGAAAATTAGATCCCCCGTTTATTCCTTCCTGTCGAATCTGTTCTATTTGCTTGCTCGTGGGTTGATGTCTATGTCTCCAATTTTGCTTGTCGAACATACTAAACGAAAAAGAGAACCTTTTAGAATACATATGTCAAAAAAGATTGTGAAAAGCATAAGTGTAGGAGAAACACTTACTTGAAATATTCATTCATTTCTTCCATATTAGCGTACATGTAGAAGAATGCAGCACGCCTTTCTTTTTCGCTAACATCTTAGGAAGTGTAACTACCAACAGTAGTGCCTCTTGTTGCAAAAATGGAGAGATCGCTACAAGGAGGTTGCTCATCCATATTGTACCGCATTACCGAAGTATTAACATTGTGTTCCTCTGCAAAGTAAACACTTGAGAAGTATCCCACTTCCTTAAGAGTAAAAGCTTCGGCGATGCAACCTTCAACCCTTGTCCTGTTACCAACCATTGGTTTTAGATATCTAAGTGATCTTTCAATATGATACATCTACCTATATTGCACGAGATCGCCAACTTTCGCTTCAAATGGAAGATGAATTAAGAGATGTTGCATTGGATTGAAAAATCCTGGAGGAAAATTTTTTTCCATCTTACACAAAAGTATCGGAATCTCCTTTTCCAATTTAGTCATCATCTCTGGCGTGATTTCTTTAGCACAGAGTTGCCTATAGAAGTGGCTAAGCTCGGCTAACACCTTCCACACTGCATCGTCAAAATAGCCTCGAAACATAACGGGTAGAAGTCTTTTCATAATTATGTGATAATCATGACTCTTCAACCCAATGAGCTTTCCCGTTTTCACAATCACGGCTCGTCTCGGACTAGCTGCATAACCATATGGGAATTTCAACCCTTGCAACCATTCGAGAACTTATTTTTTTCTTTAGGTCGAAGACAGAAAGGAGCGCGTGGTTTACCACCATTTTCGGAGAGCTCAAGAGTTTGACGATTACAAAGCTCGACAAGATTCTTTCGAGCCTTTAAATTGTCTTTTGTTTTGCCCGTCATGTCCATGCATGTGCTTATGATACATTCGGCCATGTTACACTCTTGATGCATAACATCAATGTTGTGCCTTAGAATCAACGACTTCATATACGGTAACTCCCAAAGTCCACATATGTGAGTCCAATTGTGTTTGTCTCCGTAACCTTCAAAATATCCAAGACGACCTTCATCTGGCACCAATTTGTCCAACATATCAGATATTTCTGACCCGTTAAGACGTTTCGGTGGTCCTTTAGTGATAACGGTGTTCTTTCTGAAGACATTCCTCTGTTGTCTAAACAAGTGATTCGGAAGCAGCCAACGTCTATGACAATCAAAGTAAGATATCTTGCCTCCATGGGTCAGTCGAAGGCAATCGATATCCGAGGCACATATCGGACACGTCAACTGACCATGAGTGCTCCATCCAGAAAACATGTCGTATGCCGGAAGATCATGAACGGACCACAAATAAGCAGCTCGGAGGTTGAATTTCTGCTTCTTGTAACAGTCGTACGCTTTGACTCTTGTCCACAACATTTTCAACTCTTCGATCAATGGTTTCAACATCATGTTGAGACGTGACCCAGGATGATCTGGCCCAAGTACAATGAGGCTAAGAAACATAAACTCATTCTCCATGCAAAAAGCCGGTGGAAGATTGTACGGAATGACAAAGACGGGCCAACAGGAGTATGGTGCAGCGTTTGTGCTGAACGGCGTGAACCCATCTGTCGCCAACCCAATGCGAACATTTCTCGCTTCACGAGCGAATTCTGGATCGAGCCGGTCCAGCGCCTTCCATGCCTCACCATCGGACGGGTGCGTCATGACTCCATTGTTCTCACGCTCACCTTCTTTATGCCATCTCATGTGTCTGGCTGTTTTTTTTTGAAAGGAACAATCGCTTCAACCTCGGTGTCACAGCTACTTACGTGCGACTTCTGTCGTCACAGTATTACCATCGTTATTAACAACTTCGACAAACCTCGGTTGACCACATTTCAAACATTTATTCTCATTGGCATGCTCTCTCGAGAAAAACATGCAGTTGTCCGGACACACATCAATCTTCTCGTGCTTCATACCGAGACCGAAAAGAATTTTCTTCGAGTTATACATATCCTTAGGCACTTTGTTGGGTTGTGGAAGGGCATCTTTGAACAAATCGATGAGCATGTTGTAAAAATTGTTATAAAAGAAGAGCTTAGACTTAATTGCCATAAGTCTAGTCACAAAATTGAGGATTGACATTTTAGTGTGTCCATGCAGTGCCTCTTCTGAATCCTGGAGACGTTTGAAGAACTCTTTAACCTTTGTTGTTTGAGGATCTTCTGTAAGCTCTGGTCGTATAGCTTCCAGCATCTCATCCATCATATCAACCTCTGTGGCATCATCATTGTCCGCTTCCACTTCTTGTACAGCTTGAGAAACCGTCTCGCTGTGGAAGTGCATCGTAAGTTCCACTTTGTCCAAAAACGTTCCGTTTTGGCATTTCGTACATGGGCACCGCGCCTTATCGCTATTTGACAACGAAAAAGCTCGTTCCACAAAAGCTTCTGTCTTGGCGTATCACTCATCTGAGTGACCACCAGTTCTGCTCTTCGAACCAGTGTACATCCAACTACGATCTTCACCCATGTTTGACTCTACAATTAATAGCCGGACAAATTATCGTTAGTTTCTCATTGATTTATGCATTATAGAGGAAATAATGAGAGAGACAGTGAACTGGGTATGTGCCAGTTCGAAGCCCGACACGGGCCATGCTCGGGCTTGACCTTAGACCCAGCTCGGCCGCCCTCGGGCCGACACAACATGCTCACAAACACGCCGATGTGAACGTACGGGGGTCCTTGCGGCAAAGAGATACCTAGCTACAGACTTTTAGGGTTAGTAATGGGTCGCTCGACCCATATACACTTAACCCTAACGATTCACCTCATGTCACCAGTCACGGGTCACGATCGTGACCCACACTGCCTATATACGCTAGGGTTGGGCCCGATGGGCCGTATATATGCTACATATATACCAAGGCTCGGCTAGGCTTCGGGCCGGCACGACACGCTCGGCCCGCGAACAGGCCCGTCACGGCTAGACAGGGGAAAATGGGATCCGTTGTGCTTGGCTTTGGCTTATGGCCCGTCGTGCCAGCCCGGCCCGACACGGCAAATTTGCGTGCCGCGCTGGGCATAATGTTTTCATGCACGAGACCGACCGGGCTCGGGCCGAGCCGGCTCGGCACACCCCATTGGCCATCTATAGCCACGACAGAACCTAAGTGCCCCGACAGCCGGCCGCCCCCGACGCCGCCCTCGACATAAACCAATTAATCATAATCTACACTACACTAATTAAGCATAATCTATACTAAGAAAATTAAGCACAACTAAGCAACTTAATCACTTAAGCATAATTAAATAAACATAATCTAAAGTAAGCAAAATAACTAATTAAGCATAATAAATAAACAATTAAGCCATTTAAGCATAATTTAAACAATTCAATTCAATTCAATTTCAAAATTGAACAATTCAATTTAATTCAATTCATTCAAATTTAAACGTAGCAATTCAATTAAATTCAAATATCAATGTGGAGGGGGTGTGGGGTGGGGGGTCTGTGGAGGGGGTGGGGGGCTGGGTGGGGGGGCTCTGTTCTGCTGGGGAGGGGGTGGGGGTCTGTGGAGGGGAGGGGGGTGGGGGGGACTGTGTAGGGGAGGGGGGCGGAGAGGGGAGGGGGAGGTAGGGTGGCCGTCGGCCAGGGAGGGTAGGGGGAGGGGGGCGGAGAGGGGAGGTGGAAGGGAAGGGGGAGGGGGTCGGGGAGGGGAGGGGGAGGGGGGCGGCACTCGGCCGTGTAGGAGAGGTGGAGGGGGAGGGGGAGGGAGGGCCGGACGGCGGCGATCGGGGAGGGAGGGCGGGGCGGTGCTAGCTAGGGGAGGGGGCGGGAGAGCCGGGCCGGCGATCGGGGAGGGGAGGGGAGGATACCTGGCGGCGGCGGCGGCAGCGGCGGACGGCGGCGGCGCGGCGGCGGGGAGAAGAGAAAGCGGCGGGTAAGAAAGAAAAGAGAAGGCGCGCACGGGGTAGGTTAAAATGCGTAACTTACGTCGGCTAAATAATAAACTTACGTCGGCCGAGATAACGTACGACGGCCATCCTATTAGCGTTGGCCTGTTGTCCGGGCTGACGTAAGTGATCATTTACTATTGTTGGGTTAGTTACTTACGTCGGCAGCCGACGTAGGTTAACTTACTTACGTCGGGTTTCTTCAGCCAACGTAAGTTAATTAAATTATGTCGGCCAGCCGACGTAAATTAAACTGGCCGACCTAAGTATCAGCATTTCCTATAGTTACGGGTGTGGACGATCGTCTCGACACTCTGTTCGAGATGATGGCCCAGGAGCTCGGCGTCGAGGGCCGCAGTAACCTGGTGGTGACGACGACGAGGAACCTCGGTCTCCAGGTTGCACGGCCGGAGCATCCAGAGCAGCTGTCGGAGCCTATGTTGGAGGAGGAGGAGGAGGATTTAGTTTTTATTTTATTATTTTTAGTTGATGTTGTTTTTCTTTTTTTGTGTCTTCTTGTACTTTTCTTTTGTGTTTCGTAATATATTGTGTTAGAATAAATTGGTATCTATGTTCATCTGTGTGAATATTATCTTATGTGTTCATCTGTGCGAATAAATGAATATGTTGTGTGTTTATCGTGTTTGTTTGGAATGACAATTAATAAGGAATGAAGTTTTGATTATTTTTTGAATTTAAATCGGACTAATTCGTTCAGTGAAGGTGCTCTACATTGAAATGATAATTTATTTAGTTATCAAGTGAATATGCTCTACATTGGTTTTAGTATGTTTATGTATGTGTGATATCAAGTGAACCGAACCAAAAGGGAGAAAATCACGAAGCCAAAGGAGATGAGTTTTTTGTGAAGCATGTCTTCTTTTCTGAGACGCGCTTTGTACTAAGAGCGTCTCTTTTCTGTCAGAGGAGTAGGAGAAAATCTTTTTGTAAAGCTCGTCTCATTTCCTTACGTAAATCGGACACGATCTCTGTGTTAAGATCGTCTCCCTTTTGTCAGAAGAGCGGACGCGTCTCGAATATTTTCTTAAATGAGACGTGCCTTATAGTAGCTCGTCGCCTTTTACCCTCAACCGAGCCATGTTTAGACTCTTGCTGAAGCGGGCTGGTCTCGTTTACCCATATCAGAGATGACCGTCTTTGCGCTCATCTCCGATCTTTGTCTACTATTTGAGTTTCTTACGTAGTGCCGCTTCGTGCTCCCATGTGTGCTACTGCTAATATATCATAGTTTTATTGAACTCTTCATTTACATAACACAATGTCCAAATTAAATAATATAGCTTCACAATCAATAAAATTATAATACACCAGCGAACACACACTTGAAACACGAATAGAAGTATAGAAACCGCATCCGTGCCTCATCTCCCTTAGTTGCATGCATGCACATGCACCACGTATCCCTGCATGCTTGCAGGAGCACCTCTTAACTGCTATTAATCGAGCGACACGGCGAACGAAGCATATTCTCCCTACAACGAAAAGAAAATTTTACAACACTAAACTTTTAATTATTTTTTATTACATGGAAATAGGGAAAAAGTTGGGAATGAGTTCAGAACTCGGATAAGTCCGACAGTGGCTAGTCGACCATTCCAATGGGGGCCGCGTGTAAAATTGTTAAACGCAATATTGCATGCGCCCTACTCATATAGTGAAATATTTGCGCGAGTACGTGTTACTGAGACCATCTACACTATACTTTATCCTCTAAACAATACTCTATATACTGTATATATTTTTAGTATATACGTATGTAGAATTTTCTAGCATGCTTTTCAATATACTTTTAAATACGCTTTATAGCGTACCACTGCGGATGGCTTTAACACTGAATGTTTTTTCTGGTGATCTGGGATGAGTACCTATTTCTATAATTTTTAAATTGATACTATTATCTTGTAATTTTTAAATAAAATAATACTGGTTTTGGAAGGAAAGAAACAATGCCGCCCGCCTCCATTGATAAGAACTGTGTAGAACCCGGTTGGATGGTGCTTGACCATTAATAAAAGTGGAAATTTTGATTTGCATTTTTGTCGGTGAAAACTTAAATGAAGCTCAAGTAGCATCTTCCAACGACTACTGACGGAATTAGGGCAGATGATGTTAGGAAATCGTCAGTATGCTACTCTAGCAATTCTACCGCATTATTTAAGAAATACGCGGTACACAGATCATATATCGTTACCGTTAAACGCGCAGTCCAGCGGAACATAGATGTGCGTCGGTGTAGAGAAAGTAGACGATCACGTTCGTCTCCTCATTGTACTCGTCACGGCAGCAACGTCGTTGTGGCATAGATCGTCTCCTCGTCTTCGTACAACAACATCGTCACATCACCATAATCGATCAGCGCAGCAGTAGCAGCAGCGCCTACACGGAGTCCACACGTACGGGGAGGAACGCTGTGCGTCGGTGTGCTAGCACCGCGCAATTTCGGCATGAGGCCTGTGAGGGGTGGTGTCAAGAGCTTTCACGCGGTAGAGTAATCCGCCCCTAACCCTAACTCTCGTATTTATAGACATACTAATGAACTTTTAGGTCACAGACCCATTAGACGCTAATTGCTTATGGACCAAATATCCGACATGTCTTAATCCAAATTGTTATGATTGCCTCTTGTGCATATCACCAACAATCTCCTACTTGCACTAGAGATAATTATATATATAGCTAAGCATTTTGATATTCCAACCCATGAAGTGTGTGACCCGTTAGATTCATGTGTAGTCAGCCGAGAACGGAAACCGTTTCCAACCACAAGTCAGCAGAGGTACCTAGAAGGACATACTAACTCCCGAATGTACATAAAGATCATATCGACTGAACCTAGATATATTCACATGCTAATTCTTTTGCCTCACGATACAAGTCAAGCTCAAGGAGAGATGCATGTCATTCTTGTGATAGCTCAACCATTCACTCGATCAAATAGTGGACTCAATATATGACTAACTTTTAGTCATTGTGATAAAACTTTAATCATCTTGGCACGGCCATGCACTTTCAGATGCAGCTATCTCGAGGGACCCAAAGATATCTCTCTTATTATTTAGGAGGGGCAAATCCCATCTTAATCCGCACATATCTTATTCCATATTTTATTATGTACTCGAAGACTAATTTTATAACTACCTAGTTACGGAGTGGTGTCTGGTAGTCTCAAGGTACACAACTACATGATGTAAAAAACAATAGTGATCTCAGTTCTAAGAATATAGTAGGTGTATCACTTAAGACCAATTGATGCAACATATAAAATATCAATCCCAGCAGTGTCTTGAAGTGGGTCAATCCAGCACCACGTTGACTAACATGTGTTCACATTATTAATTTGATATCTTCATATCTATAATTTGTAAAATGTGATCATCAATTGATACATGTGCTAGTTTGTGTGTCATCATTATTCCATATAATTGGTACATGCAGGTATTCTATACAGATTTAAGGTGAATGCATGACCACATGGCAAGGAAACACACTTCCGACCAATCAGGCGATGCCATGTGGCCTCCCATGGATCCAACGGCCCACTTACAGGCGAGTACCCGCATGTTTTCATCCTGATTCATCTAGAAGGTTGATAAGGACCCACATATCAGTGTCCATGAGCATGTAGTGGCCTCTGGTGGCTTCTTTGACGCATGAGTAAGTGAAAGCCTGTGAGATTAGCGCGCGAAATCGCATTAGTTAGTATATAAATAGGGGAAAGTGTCTCATCTCACTTCACACACACCACTCAAGCATTCTCTCTTGTTCCTTAGTGGAGGTTAGGCTGTAGGGAAGAGTCTATAGTCCCAAGTTCAAATTATAAAAAGTATGGCTCATGTATTTTTCTTTTTTGTGTGATTTTATGTATTATAATAATATTATTATTAGTCTCTTTTTTCATAAACTTTAGCAAAGTGTTTCTTATTTGATTGTGGAGTCTATGTATGTGCTAAGTGTAGATGTTATTATGTTCTAGTCATAATGCTCATACCTTCTAATCATAAACATTATACACCACAATGATAATCTAATTAGGTAATAATACGATTATGTTAATATGAATGTGTTAGTGCTTGGATCCAACATTGGTTCAATGATGTTTAGGTTAGTCATTGCATTAGGATGATGCTTGTACCTAGACTTTTAAGGTGTTTACTTAACATGTAAGCTTGATGCTTAGATAGTTAAGTAGCGTTGGATGTCTCGTAGACCCACGGTTTGTAGAGGTATACGACAGGCGATGACAGTCCTGTCCGTCTTTTGTAATCCCTCAGGTTCGGCTATATGCCACTGGCTCATTGCGGGAATCGTCCTGATGTTGTCAAGGGTAAACTCATGCCCAATGTGTTGGACTACTAAACCCTAGTATTCACCATTAGCATATTCATGTGTGCTCTATTAGGCTATTTATAAGTAATTAGAGTATAGTAGGAGTAGCTCTGTCTCGTAGCTTAACCCTCACTAGGACAACCTTACCTCTTAGAGCAGATTGCTTAGTTATGTGTCGCACTATCCCTATTATCATTTTACTCCTGTTCTCATAATTATTTAGTACCCTACACATTGATCATAAGAATAGTGTTTATTTTGCTTCACCGTCTTACTTTGGAGTAAATACGATATTCTTGAAAATACTATTAGATGAAATACTATAACGATATCTTCCGTACGCTTGCGAATTTTATCTCCTACTGGAGATAATCTAATCTGTAATGTTAAAAAATACCAACAGTGGTCTGATCTGTTGAGGTGTTGTTGGGGCACCTATGCTTCAAGATACCTCGGGTGAAAATCCTAGAGCCCATGATATTGTCTTTTGAGTCATTTTGAAGGTCCATATGTAGCCTAAATTCCGTTATCTAGTTCTCTTTATGTGTTTATGTGTTCATGGGACTAGTGGTGTCTTTGGAGTCTCACGATGTGTTGTTATACTTGTTGGACTGTTCTTGTGTCCGGTTTTTCCTTATAAACTAGATTAATTTTTTTCTTATATTAAATATATTATAAATTGCGGGAGATTCACTTTCTTAGATTTCGAACATATATATTTTATGACAGATGTTAATTTTTTCTATGAATTTGACCAAAATTAGATTAGCTTGAATTTTACCGACTTCAAAAATATACATATAATGAGACGAAGGGATTAACTCCGACTATAGGATTAGATCGCACATATCATTGCACTACAGTATAGTACTAAGTTTAGACCGTCCGCACCGGGCTCTCTAGACCTTTACGGGAACGTCCAGTACGGGAACGTCCAGGTGGGCTCATCCCGGGTGCTGGCAACTTAAAAGATGCTGAAAAATTAGAGGTAAGACATATAAAAGTTGTGTTGTAAAATTAAAGGATGTTTAAAGTTTAAATGAAGTTGCTAAAAATCTATTAGATCCACGCTTTAGAAGATCCACGTAGAGCCACGCCTTAGAAGATCCACGCTTTAGAACAGGAACATATTGGTTCAATTTTTTTTTAAAAAAATGGTTATTTTGGAATGAAAACCGAAGAAATCCGTATGAAAGACAAAAAATTCGGTTCTGTTGTCATTGAGAATAAAACAAAAGAATTTAGACTTTCAGCAACAGTTGTAATCAACGTACATAGTTCAACCATATATAAATTAACTAAAAATAGGAGAAAATTTAACAAAAGAACAGGACAATAGCACATTCATGGTTGGATAATTTATCTCCGAGATGTTGTCAATCTGAGGATGCAGTGGTGGCGCGTGGGTTGGGCGCCGCGGCCGGCGTGGAATACCGCGTGTAGTTCCCATAGTTTGGTTAAACCGGAATTAAAAAGAAAAAAAATAAAATTAGTTTGGTTAAACAAGGATTCAAAACCAAAAAAGGTACAATTTCCACATAAGTTTTTGTGCCGGGCTAAACATACAGATAGCAAAGTTCTAGTAACAAGAGCACAAGGATTGTTACACAAAAGCACCAACTTATATCTTCCCAGATCACAGCAAACATCTGGTCCATATTTACACTACTAGGTCGACACAACTTGGAAGCCACGCGGGCCAAAAGCTAGAAGACCACGCAGGGAGTGCAACGCACAATAGCTAACGGATCATGCATCGACCACGGAATAGTTCGAACATCACAAAATACCGACACCACTAAACCATTGTATGATGCAAGCAGGACGCGAGACACTTCCACATCAGGCACGTCCAGCAGTCTGCTTTTTCCCGAGGAAGACGTCGGTGAGGACGGTCTTGGACTGCAGGGACGCCTTGAGAATGGCCAAACCCTCTTTGTAGCCGAGCTGCACGGTCTTCTCCTGGAGGTCGCCGATGTCCCTTACTGCGAAAGAGCTGAGCAGGGTGATGCTGGAGATGGAGGACATGGGGGAGATACTCAGGTTGTCCATCACCGTATACGTCACGATGCCCTGGACGCAGTGGCGGACCTAATATTTTATTATAGGGTATGCCGCGAAAAAAATAATATATACTACTTCAGTAAGAATATTTTAAAAATCAGTAAATAATCATAAAATTTATAACATAATTTAGTACATAAACAATAAATAACATTCTAAGTCTTAAATTCAATTAATTATAATATAAATAGTTTAAATGCAATTTTAATATTTTAAAAATATACGCATAAGAAAGAATTTCAATACTACTCATTTGACTTTCTTAGTTGGCACTTTTTAAATAACATGAATGCTGGTTTATTTCATCTTTGTACACTTTGAAAATATCTCGCTTGATAAATGTGATCAGATAATTATTCAAAAGATTGATAATGATTAGGGTGTGGATTAGAAAAAAATAATACTCATCTGTGACAGGGTTAATAAGAATAGTCCAAGGCTGATAGTGATTAGGTGGTGGATTAGGGAAATTTGCATGCTCATTTGCATGCTCATGCATGACCCTGCGCACCCCTGCGTCCAGCGGAAGAATGAGCCACGCACCCCTATGCGCTACCGCACCACGAACGCTAGAAACGAACCAATCATCGTCCGGTCTGTTTTGGCTGGCCCTGGCCCAGGGTATGCCGGGGCCCACCCGGCATACCCCCTGGGTCCGCCCCTGCCTGGACGAACCCTTTTGCTCCCCCGGTTGGGACATTCTGCACCTGCTGGCCGGAGACGCCGGAAGCTGGCGGGGCATACGTCAGTACCGTCGTCATCGAATTGCTGCAGGACGGACACCTCGTACCGCTCACGTCCGTGAAGTAGCCGTGGTGGTAGCTGCTCCCGCATCTGTAGGCCTTCAGCTGGCTAGTAAACGCCGGCTGCGCCGGCAGGCGAAGAAGGGAGCAGTTCGCAGTCCCGTCCGCCGAGGACACGACGGCAGGGCAGAGGAGTGCGTCCTTGGCCGCGCCCTGCTGCACGTACGTGTCCTCGAGTTTCTCGACGCTGGCGTAGAGGTTGCCGACGCAGCCGACCATGGCGCCCTTGCCGACGAGCTTGACGACGGTGGCGACGGGGAGGGCGAGGAGGGAGAAGAGGAAGTCGACGACCTCCTTGCTCGCCTCCGCGAACAGCACGCGCTCCGCCTTCCTGTCGACGAGGAGCTTCATGCTAAGCGCGGTGCCGGTGGCCATATTTGGCGAGCTCGGCTAGCTGGCTTTAGCTTGTTGTGGTAGTGCTAGCAGTGACAGTGATACTATGAAACCACGGTAACCACCGCGGGGGTATATAAAAAGAGTGTGGATGAGGATAGCATCATCACAACACAATAGCGTCTGTGCTTGTTGATCGCGCGCCTCCACGCGTGTACGCGCCGCGAGGCAAGCTCTGAGAGAGAGAGACAGCAGGAACTGACTTGACCGTACGTACGTGGATGGGCATGCATCGGTCTCCAGTCCTTCGGTAACGTGCGCACAGCCCCTCTGCGTGCACCGCTGCGCGAAACAGGTCAAACTTTCTATGCATCCAGACCGTAGCATAGGGCGCAGGCTAGGGCCAGGTAAGAACTTGTTGTACACTTCTGACGTAACAATTCAGATGCACTGCTGCTGCTGTATATGCATGGTTCGGTGCGCAACCGAGAAGAAGACGGCAGTGCCATCATGAAGGGTCTATAGCATTAGACTAGATAGACAGTGTCGTCAGGACAAAGATATCTTCCAGATTTGTAGCAGGATGACGATCTCGCCATGACTGATCAGGAACATGGGGTCCTTCTCGTGAATGCCCTCTCGTAGTACAATAAAAGGGAGGGTTCAAAGATTCTAGATAGAGAGAACTTCTTAAACACCGGACCTGTTTGGAATGAAAAATATAGAAACTTAAACAAATATGAGAATGAATAAAACATGAGAACGTAAAATGTGAGTAACTTATGGGAATCGAAAACAAAAGAAATGAGAACTTTTATTCAGAAATTTGTAACACGTGAATAAAATAAAATATGTATTATAGCCAAATTTTAGATTGAATAATTACACAAAAATTTAGATTTCATAGGAAATTTATTCTCCTTAAATTTATTTTGAAAATCATTTATTCTAAATGGACCCAGCAGATGATGGAATATGATCTTGACATCAAAACATGATTACCAACATGGTTAACTCCTCCATCATTCACAGGAAATTTTCCAACGGATGTTTTCTTTCCTCCATTTTGTGAACTAAAGGAAGCTTTTCCTGTGAAAAAAATGCAATCCTCAATTCTAAACATCATATGATGTCAGCAAAACATGGAAACAACATTCATTTAAAAGCCTTAAAAAATCCTCCAATCCAAACGAGACCCAAAAACTTCAATCGACCACAGCAATCCAGACAATTAGTAGCCTTCGGCGCTTCGTAACTGGGTAGGATGGTGTGCTTGCGCCATCTTTCATTTACATAAGCTTCAAGAACCATTGCGCCCCTCATGAACTACTAATGGAAGATTAAGTAATTCCCAAATCTCATCCAACATATCCAAAATATATATTCATAGTAACCCTTATGATACATGAGACATATCTAGCTCATAATGTAAAAGGTTTGGTGCTACATGCTAATATGATAATATACATTTGTGTCACTTGGATATACCACCACGGTTAAGATTAGAGGGGTCAATGTTTAAGAAAAACATAAAAATATGATTTTTTTATGAATATTCATTACGTTTGAATTGTTGTTACAACGTACGGGACAATCTGGACACAGTAAAGTAGCTAAAATTATACACATCAACTTTGACACGAAATCATATGAACGCATGATAATTTGTTAAAAAGGATAAGGAAAGGGATATAAATGTTATTTATTTAATTACAATGAAACAAATAAATATCTTATTTTGACTAACATCATGGCAAAAGATTGTAGTATTATTTATATAGCTACAAGTTTTTTTTCGAAAAACCATATAGCTATAAGTTTGACCTCACATAAATTGGTTTCACATATTAGTAAACTAATTCGCATATGATGATATAAATGAGAAAATGATTATCCTAGTTGAGTCATCTGCAATATGTTTGGACAATGTTGAAACATTCTTATTTTTTATAACGTTAAATATTCATCATTCGTATATGTTATTTTTATGTCGAAGTATAGGTTATTTTTATGTGGACATACCAGTTGCGGTTGTAGGGACAAGTAGATGAAAGTACGGATCCGATATCAAGATGGTCTTTTGAGATTATCACTACGAAGTTATTCGTGAAGGAGTAGAGTGCAACGACAAGTTCTATTAATCAGGCAGAAGTACATATATATAGGTACAAGAAGATAACCACGTTCCTACAAAGGTGCATGGCACCGGGCCTTATCTAACTGACGGGCACTACGTGTGGTGCCGTGGTGCACGTCTGGAGTCGTGGGCCAGCCGTTCGCACGATACGCTGAGTGGAGTCCTAATCCTTGACGTAGTGAATGCTAACGAGGTTACACAATATTCGGATCTCAACACCCTCCCGCAGTCTCATCGGGGCCCTTGATCACGCAGAGACCTGGATCGGAACTCATCGAACAAGCTGGATGGAAGACCCTTAGTCAATATATCGGCGAACTGGCTTCGACTGGGAATATGTTGTACTCGCAATTCACCAACTTCAACGCGCTCCCGGACGAAATGTATGTCGATCTCAACGTGCTTCGTCCTGCCATGATGAACCGAGTTGTATGACAAATAAACAACAGATATGTTGTGACAGTAAACCACTGTTGCTTTCTTCATGGGACAATGAAGCTCCTTGAGTAGTTGATGCAGCCAGATACATTCCGATGCAGCGTTTGATACGCTGCGGTATTCGGCCTTGGCGCTAGAGGACAGCGTGGGCTGGCGTTTGTTGGACCACAATATAAGTGAATCCCCAAGGAATATGCAATATCCGGATGTAGAACGCTTGGTGTCCGGACAACCCGCTCAATCGGTATCAGAATATGCCGTGATATTCATAGACTTCGACCAAGAGATGAAGACCGAGTGATGTTGTACCTCGTATGTATCTGAGAATTTGCCTCAACAAAGTGAAGTGTGAGTCGCGTGGGGTCATGCATATGAATACATGCGTGCTGCACGACGTAAGCAATATCGGGCTTGGTAATGGTGAGGTACTGTAATGCTACTGCGAGCAGCCGGTATTCAGAGGAGTTCTTGATCGCTTGTCCATGCTGCGATCTTAGACCTGGTGTCCACAGGTGTGGAAACTGTTAGAACTACCGGACTAGTCCGGTAGTGGACGGACTAGTCCGGTCCGGACTAGTCTGATATAAGACTAGACTAGTCCGATATTGTCCAGTAAGGACATCGGACTAGTCCGGACCTTGACCGGACTAGTCCAGTCTTTTCAGTTAATGTCAGTTTGAACTCGAAAATAACATGTGTTCTAATTGAAAGGACACAACCCACCGACAATTATGTCCCTAATCGGGGGACTTAACTGTCTCTAAGGGTGGGAGGCCCCCTCTTGTGTCTCTTGGTTATATATAAGGAGAGGGTTATGTGTATGATTGAAGTTGGTGTTGTGAATACACATTAGACACAAGAACTCTCTCAATTCTCAGAATCCGATCAATAATACCAAGAGAAGAACAAGGGGAAACGCCTCCCGTCGTCGTTCTACTTGCGGTCTCGCCTTATTGGCTCGATGGCCGCATCGTCAAGCGACAACAAAGATGGAAGAGAAGGTATTATTGATGTTCTTGTGCTATTTGAGAGATAGCACTTGGTGTTCATGTTGTATTCGGATTTCTCCATGTAATTCGAGATGATTTAGTGGCTATTTGATCTTCAGGCTTCCTTTTTGTTTCTAACAATAGTATCAGAGCCGTTTAGACCACTAATCATTTCGAATTGAGTTTTGATCGAAGTTTTTCGCTGAAAGTTTTGAAGGTCCGGACTTGTCCGGTCTAAGGGTCGAACTAGTCCGGTGTGCCACGTAAAGTGGTTAGGTTTTCGGATCAGGGCGTTTTGACGCGTTCATCTAGTTGAAAACCAATTAAGCACTTTGGATTGAAATCCATTGTGAAAATTAAGTTGATTTGGTAATATGGTAAGATTAAGATTCCCTTTTGGATATTTCGACGTTTTTTCCAGTTTTTTATATGAAACTTTTCCGGTGTTGGTCGTAGACCAGACTCGAAAAGTTCAATAAAGAACGGATCAAATGTTTTTTATATGAAACTTTTCCGGTGTTGGTCGTAGACCAGACTCGAAAAGTTCAATAAAAAACGGATCAAATGTTTTTGATAGGACCGGACTTATCTGGCGTATGGACCGGACTAGTCCAAAAATCATACTGTAAGAGTTCGGACTAGTCCAACCATGTGCGGACTAGTTCGAGCTAACAATTAAGGTTGCTTATTTAATTAAGCTTCCGCTGTGAATTAAGTTTATAATGTCATAGCAATTTGGTCGAGTAACCAAAGCGAAAGATAAATTGCTATGTCATTTTAAGTTGCATGGAATTCTATTGAGTAACCAAAGCGTAAAATAGAATTGCCATGTTTTTAAGCAATATTATGTCATTATTGGCTGAGTAACCAAAGCGAAAGGCATTAATGACATTTTATGTTTAAGTGCATAGTAATTTGGTCGAGTAACCAAAGCGAAAGATAAATTACTATGTATTTCAGTTGTTCTCCAATGTTAAGTATTTAATGTCATTATTAGCCGAGTAACCAAAGCGAAAGGCATTAATAACATTCTCTTTTAAGAACATAGTAATTTGGTCGAGTAACCAAAGCGAAAGATAAATTACTATGTTGTTTTTCAGTTATTCTCAAATGTTGAATTTTGGTCAAGTAACCAAAGTGAAAGATAAAACTCAACATTATCTTATGATTAATATCTATGCATTTACTCATGATCTCGTTTTTGATTAAGGAGTTTCCTCAAATGAGAATTCAGCATTGAGTTTCATCACTTCCATTAATCTATTCAATGTAAGCAATTATGGGAGATGGAGAGAAAAGTTGGAGATTGTTTTGACAGTCTCCGATATGGACTTTGCTCTCACAACTCCATATTAAGTTAAGCAAATGGCTCTAGTAAGTAAAGTTGATGAAACTCAGTAAGCCTTTGTTGTGAGGACAAAGGACTATACTAGTAAGCTATTGGCTTGTGATATAGCCAAAGTTAAGTGAAAACAATCAAACAGGAAATGTTTGATGATTATTAAGGGCACTATCACTAAAATCATTCGGGGGAGCAATCCCTGAATATGATATTGCCACTGAGTACCTCCAAAAGATTGAGAATCAGTTTACTGGTTCTTCTAAGTCATTAGCAAGTACTCTTATCAAGAGACTTGTCGATG
Source organism: Tuctoria greenei (assembly GCA_036927565.1). Classification (NCBI taxonomy): domain Eukaryota; kingdom Viridiplantae; phylum Streptophyta; class Magnoliopsida; order Poales; family Poaceae; genus Tuctoria; species Tuctoria greenei. Next base: position 224,647,101 of record JAYESD010000003.1, read on the forward strand.
AAAAGTATTATGGAGGTGATGTGCGAGAGCACATTTTAAGGATGACAAATATGACTTCAAAGTTTAAGCCTATAGATTTGGGGATTAAAGATGAGTTCATTGTGCATCTCATTTTTCCTCAGTTCTAAAGGAATTTGAGACTTTTGTCATCAATTATGACTCTCAACCTGAACTACTGAACATAGAAAAACTCATGGCTATGTGTGTTCAGGAGGAAGAGAGGATTAAATCTCTTCATGATAATGATGCTATTAATTACGTGAAGGGAAAAAGTAAGGCTAAGAAGAATTATTCTTCTAAGCAATTTTTTAAGTATCATGGTTCTTCTCACCATGATAAAGATAAGAGTAAGGCTCTACAAATCATCCTTAACGTTAGGATGTGAAAGTAGAGAAAGATCGGTGTCACTTTTGTTTAGACAAAGGTCACCATCAAAAGGAATGCATAGACTTCCTTAAATGGTGTTATAAGTGACAATCAGTTTTCCTCACATCAGAGTAAGAGTAAGAGAATCGATTCCGAAATGTTTTCGAAATTATGGCATTGTTGCTTAGGCCATATTTCGAGGGGGAGAATTGATCAATTGGTTTCACCATTGATTCTTCCTCATTCGGATTTTTCAGATTCAGAAGAATGCATAAACTAAGAAAAGTAAGAAATTGTGCCATATGCAGTGCGGGAATTTGGAATTAATCTGTACAGATATTTGTGGTCCATTTCCTGTAGTATCTGTTGATGGTTTTGATTCGTTCATAACCTTCACGAATGACTATTCTCGCTATGGCCATATTTATCCAATTAAAGAACGCTTTGAAGCGTTGGATAAATTAAAGATATTTAAGGCTGAAGATGAAAATCAGCACAACAGTAAGATAAAAGTGGTAAGATCCGATCGTAGTGGTGAATACTACGGTCATCATACCCCTATGGCCAAGTTCCTGGACCATTTGCTTGGTTCCTACAGGAAAATGGCATAGTTGCCCAGTATTCAACACCGGGCGAGCCTCAGCAAAATAAAGTAGTGGAACGGTGCAACCGTACGCTAATGGATATGGTAAGATCCATGTTAAGTCAATCAGATTTGCCAGTTAGCTTATGAATAGAGGCATTAAAAACCGCTATTCATGTGCTAAATCGGATCTTTAGTAAGTTGGTGTCTAAAACACCGTATGAGTTGTGGATAGGACGTAAGCCCTCATTAAGTTATATGCATATATGGGGTTGTCCCGCTGAAGCAAAAATTGTTTAACCCAAATATTGGTAAATTGGATTCTAAGACAGTAAGTTGTCATTTTATTGGCTATGCAGAAAAGAGTAAGGGATATCGTTTCTATTGTCCAGAACAATATTCTAAGTTTGTAGAAACAAGGCATGCCGTCTTTTTAGAGGATGCCATGATCAGGGGGAGTACGGTAAGACGAGAAATTAATCTTGAAGAGAAGTGGGTTTCTGTATCCACACCTATGATTCAAGAATCATATTTCTCATTACCTATTGTTGTTGAATCATCAATGTATATTGGTGAAGATTCAATACCTGTTGTTAGTTCTCCATTGACAACGGAATTATTAAGAAAGGTTGAACATTCTCAACCCGTTGTCATTAATAATGAAGAGCAACAACAGCCTCAAAATGAGGATAATGTGCAATTAAGAAGATCTCAAAGAGAAAGAGAATCGGCCATTTCGGACGATTATGAGATCTAATTAAGTGAGACAATTCAAATGGAGAGTGATCCCACCACATTTGAATAAGAAGTCCTCAAACATCTGAATGGCGTAAAGTCATGGAGGATGAAATGAGGTCTATGGAAACAAACAAAGTCTGAAATTAGTTGAGATTCCTAATGGAGCCAAAACAGTAGGTTGTAATTGGGTCTACAAAACTAAACGTGACTCCAAAGGGAATATTGATAAGTTTAAGTCCAGACTTGTTGCAAAAGGTAAGGATTTGTTCAGAATCATTATGGTATTAGTTGCACATTACAATTTAGAATTACATCAGATGGATGTAAAAACAACATTTCTCAATGGTGATCTATATGAGAACGTCTATATGACACAACCGAAAGGTTTTGTTGTTAAGGGTAAGGAACATATGAGGTGCCACTTAAGAAAGTTCATTTATGGACTTAATCAAGCATTAAGACAGTGGTATCTCAGGTTCAATAAGACAGTAAGAAAGTTTGGGTTTAAACAAAATGAGGAGGACAATTACATTTATGGTAAGTTTAAAGACGGGAAATTTATTTTCCTCGTGATTTATGTAGATGATATACTACTTGCAAGTAGTGATGTCAATCTACTATCAGAAACTAAGAAGTTCTTATCCTCTAATTTTGATATGAAAGATCTTGGTAAAGCTTTCTATGTACTGGACATAGAAATTCACCGAGATAGAATAAAGAGGTATTAAGTTTAGCACAAAAGGTATACTTAAGGAGCGTACTTGAAAAGTATGGTATGCATGAAAATAAATTTTTGTCTGCTCTAATGAGTCAAGGTTGGTAAGTATGGAACCAATAAGAGGTCGACCTAATAAGAATCGGTTCCAAAACATCTTGCTGTCAGAAGTTTTAAGTTTTGCTCAATTCCTAAGTTACCTTGACAAAGTTTAAGTATCGGGTTAATTTTGGCATAAGTAAGTTCAATCCAGATGACTGGATGGAAATAAGTATTACTTGCAGTTTTGCAAGTATCAAGGTCTCATGGTAAGTTAAGTATAAGATTAAGTCATTGGAATAATGACTTAGTAAGACTCAGTTTGTGCGACATGTGTAGTAAATCCACATCAGTAATCAACACTCGCACATTGGAGCTTTATTGTGGAAAAGGCTCCTAATTTAGGGTCACTGCGTCATGTGTGATGCATACCAATATATTATAAATGAGATCACTGAGCAGACACAGTAAGTAAACCCGAATTGTTAGTGGTTGACAGCATTAAACCACTTAAGTTTTTGTACTCCAGAGACAACAAGTCATATGTGATGCCAAACACATTGACATAAGGTATGTGTTGTAAAGGAGTAAATCCAGGATCATACTAAGTAATGATTATTGAGCAAATTAGTACCAAGCAAATGCTTGCGGATCCGCTTACAAAAGGTCTTCCACCCAACGTGTTCAGTGAACACGTGGCTAGCATGGGTTTAAGGAAGAACCTATGATCACTGGATATTTAGGGGCCAAATAAGAGTAAGATTCATTTTTAAGTGTGAGATATATTGTGGTCCTCGAGTCTAACAATACGTAAATGGTTGTTGTGATGCGTTGTGCCCTATATGTCGAGCATGAAAAAGTGGACACTAAGTTTAGTATTGAGTAAGTTGGTAAGTTTCAGTTTCGAGTTCAAGGGGGAGAATGTTAGAACTACCGGACTAGTCCGGTCCGGACTAGTCCGATATAAGACCAGACTAGTCCGATGTTGTCCAGTAAGGACATCGGACTAGTCCGGACCTTGACCGGACTAGTCCGGTCTTTTCAGTTAATGTCAGTTTGAACTCGAAAATAACATGTGTTCTAATTGAAAGGACACAACCTATCGACAATTATGTCCCTGATCGGGGGAGTTAACTGTCTCTAAGGGTGGGAGGCCCCCTCTTGTGTCTCTTGGTTATATATAAGGAGAGGGTTATGTGTATGATTGAAGGTGGTGTTGTGAATACACATTAGACACAAGAACTCTCTCAATTCTCAGAATCCGATCAATAAAACCAAGAGAAGAACAAGGGGAAACGCCTCCCGTCGTCGTTCTACTTGCGGCCTCGCCTTATTGGCTCGATGGCCGCATCGTCAAGCAACAACAAAGATGGAAGAGAAGGTATTATTGATGTTCTTGTGCTATTTGAGAGATAGCACTTGATGTTCATGTTGTATTCGGATTTCTCCATGTAATTTGAGATGATTTAGTGGCTATTTGATCTTCGAGCTCCCTTTTTGTTTCTAACAGAAACCGGTTTGCAAGAAGCCATGTCAGCTCGTTCTAGAAGTTCTTCAGCATATTTTTGTTGATTCGGAAAGAAGCCTGCACTTGTACGACGAATATCCGTGCCCAGGAAATACCGCAGGCAACCCATATCCTTGATAACAAATTCTGAACGAAGAACTTGAATTGTGTGCCGAAGGTGAGAAGTGCAGGAAGAGGTGATAACCATGTCGTCAACATAAAGGAGTAGATACCCAGTAATGTTGCTGTTGTGATATAGACAAAGAGTGAAGAGTCTTCCTTTGCTTGATGAAAACTGATAGTAGAGGCAAATCTTGTAAACCAAGCACGAGGTGTTTGTTTAAGTCCATATAAGTATTTATTGAGAAGACAAACTGCATTTTGATGATCCTTGTCAACAAAACGTGAGCACAATAGACTTTCTCCTCAAGAATTCCATAGAGAAAAGCATTGGAGACATCTAATTGTTGAATCAACCAATGTCTTTGCGCTGCAATAGTTAGCACAGTTTGGATAGTCGCTGGCTTTATCACAAGAGAAAAAGTCTCGCCGAATCAATTCCTTCCCGATGATAAAATCTCCGGACGACCACTACTACAATAAGCTTCATCACAGGCGGCTCCAAACCTATTATCACAAACGGCTTTTAAAACCGTCTGAAACGAAGAGTCTGTGATAATCCGCAATTTCACAGGCGGAGAAGTGATACCACCTGTGAAGACATATTATCATAGGCGGTTCCTTACTTAGGCTAGCCGCCTGTGAAGACACATTATCATAGACGGTTCTTTACATAGGCTAGCCGCCTGTGAAGATACTTTATCACAGGCGGGCCGTGCAGCATATATAACCGCCTGTGATAAGTGTCTTATCACAAACGGGTATTGAAGCATAACTAACTGCCTATGATAATGTGTCTTCACAGACGGGTATTGAAGCATAACTAACCGCCTATGATAATGTGTCTTCACAGACGGGTATTGAAGCATAACTAACCGCCTATGATAATGTGTTTTCACAGACGGGTATTGAGGCATAACTAATCGCCTATGATAATGTGTCTTCACAGACGGGTATTGAAGTATAACTAACCGCCTATGATAATATGTCTTCACAGACGGGTATTGAAGCATAACTAACCGCCTATGATAATGTGTCTTCACAGGAGGGTATTGAAGTATAAGTAACCGACTATGATAATGGTGTTATCACAAACGGACTTTTACCTACATCAGCCGTCTGTGAAGACCCTTTAATGCAACCGGTTTCTACCATAACAGTACCGCCTGTGAAAATTAGGTTATCCCAGATGTTTCTTTACTTGTATCTAGCCGCCTGTGATAATTGTTTTTCACAGTCATGCCTAGCCGTTGGTTAATAACCGCCTGTGATAAGGTATAACCTATGCAGTACTACTGCTGTTATTTCTAATTTCCAGGTCAATTCAATATAATCACAGAACAAAAAACAACAATATCATCACAGAACAAAAGTCAACAATATTATCATCACAGAAGTAAATTTCACTAAAACAATATACATATGTACAAGTTACAGATACAATTCATCTTAAAGTTTACAAGTTTTCACTAAAAATTGTTTCTATTGGCATATTCGCAAAGTTCTAGCACATCAGCTGCTGCACAATTCTCATCAAAGAACTTCCTTTTTTTGTGCAAAATTTCGTGACAAATGAACTGACAGAGTTCAGAAGCAATCCTGTCGGCTCCTCCATCAGGAATACTTCTACAAACCGGTCATTCTTCGTTCAGATTCTTCGTGTGCTGCAATATAACACATAACAAGGTTTAGAATGTGTTGGTTTGAACAATCTTAAAGTATAGATCAAAGTGAGAGTATACATGAATTTAGTTGGTATTTTTGGAGCAGTTGTACTATGAGCAATTGAATTTTGAAGTTGGAATAAAAATATGAAAATAATGTTTCTGGTAATATTGAACAGTAGAGAATATAAGCATTAAACTATGCTAGTTACAATGAAAATGAAACACAAAAGTAAGAAAATAAGGTATCGACATTAAGGATAACTTACATCCTCACGATTCACTCTATATACGCCGGCGGTCCGAAGATGCTCGCATACATAATACCCGCATAAGACACTCCCAGCAGGCTGCTTCGGGCAAGGATAATACGTTTTAATGTCCAATGCATTCGTATTAGGAGGTCTCTGACTGCCAAGCTGTTTCGCGTAAAACCATCAAGTGCTGTAATACAAGAAATATCATATAAAACTTGTCAACACATTCTAAATGTGCGTAAATTAAAATTATTGAATAAACGTACAATTTCAAAATGGAAAGGAAATCTTTGTAACGATCCGGTGGGTAATCGGCCGAGTCTAAGACTGTTGCCATTCCATGCGTTGGTTTGATGAAGATCATTATGTAGTGATTACTGCAAACATACAAACACGCGTGTTAACAATTACCAATAATTGCTATTTCAATGTCATGTGTCGAACTTACTCGAAGTGGTACGGAGCCTTTACGAGGTCATTGCCGTCTCTGACAAAGTTAAACATCGCTTGTCCTATGTAAGCTGCAACTTCTGTCTTTCTATCCTTCTTAAGTTTTGCAATTGCTTTTTCAAAATCTTTTTTTTCATGTGTTTGTACTGTCCTGATTCTCGATTCGCCTGGACGTCGAATAGCGACTTTGCAATCCTAGTAGGGTCAAGGATATCTGTCTTGCGCTCCAACTTTACATTATCCATATATTGCATCCTATTGAAGAAGTCCAAATTTTTTATAATCTCATGAAATGAGTATGCGTGTAGTAAGAAAAGCAAATACAAAATATTAGAGCACTTACAAGCACCAGACGAGCAGCAGGTTGATATTGAGCATGCCCTGATGGAAAAGGGAATGTAGCTCTTCAAATAAAATGACTCGTTTATCTACTCCAGTGCTCCAGAATGCTTCTTCTAGAATACGAATTGTGACACAATTAAGACCATATTTTGTGCTGGCAGTGATGTACCACTCATGCATTCTTCTGAGCAGGACGGGTTGTTTGCTAAGTTGTACGTATGTCATGAACGGCTTTCCATTCTTAAATTTAGGAGGAACATCCTCAAGCTTGTATATTGGAACTCCTGGTTTAACTAAAGTCGTCCGCCGATTATACATGACACCGTTTTCTTCCCACTCCTCGATATCTTCTAATGCTGGCTCATGAGAAGAACGAGATGCACTCGATTTTCTAATATTTTCCTTCATAGCTTCCAAATACTTTGACACTTCTGATGAAGGTTTATTAATTTCGTATGAGCTAACTTTGATAGGCACTGATGATCAAGGAGTAGTCGTCGGAAGTTGGACACTGGCTTGTTGTTGAACCTGTTGTTCAACTGATGCCTCTTTACTCCCAGCAGTTGGCTCTAGTACTACTTCAAGCTGTTGCTCAACTGGTTGCTCTTTACTAGCAACTGCTTGCTCTGGTACTGCATAAAGTTGTTGTCCAACTTGTTGCTCTTGGATATCATCCTTGCTGAGACATAGGGGGAGTGGATCTTCCCGGACTGGGAGTGGATCTTCATGCACTTTCGCCTTAGAAGATGGGGTTGCAGTATTTGGAGATGCGACGGGGCCATAAATTGGCTCATCGTCCAACACGATATCGCGTCGGTGCCAAAGGATTAATTGGTTGATAGCCTACCCTAGAGTCGCGATCCCCTCAGGTGTGACGTGGTCTATTTCATAATCTTCATAATCATTATCAATGATCTGAAGAACTTGCACCACAGCATAATACAACGGAAGTGGATTCCCGTTGAAGTCACGATCAGGCTTTGCCATAACAGTGGCAACCTATTTGGTTTTGTTCCCTGCTCTGCCTGTCGGGACAAGAAGACGACAAGATTTGTCGTTAGCAATATCATCGACAGGGAACTTATGGGCTGACCCTGAGCCTGGCATGGAACCAACGCTGCTAGGGTAGGCAGTTGGAGATACTAATTGCTCCTTTTGCACCGAAACCATCATTGTACTCGGTGCCACTAATTGTCCTGATTGTCTAAGTTGTTCCATTATTTCTTGCATATTTTCTTTGACCTTTTGAGCAACCATTTCATCAAGTGTTTTCTTAAACTTCTCACGTCTTCTATATGTGTCTTTATCTTTAGGGAAACCATCTAGCCAAGACATTTGAGAAGAGACCGCTCGAACCCGTCCGCTGTGTTCAGGGTTTCCTAAGATAGCGGTAAGTTGGTCATTCTCCCTCTTCGACTTGAAGAGACCCTTCTTTTGATTTTCAATTACTTCTTTCATTTTATCCTCTACTTCATTCAGAGAGTCGGGCTTTTCAAGTTTGCCCTCGCTGGTCAAACCTGACCGAGCAAAGACCTAACATTGAGTTCGCTCATCGCACCCTTCTAATGGGTGAGGATTGCCCTTACTGGTAATTTTGTCTAATATCTTATTCCATTTCTGGACTTTGGGTCCATATCCGGCAGACCCCAAGCCATGATGGTATTTGTTCTTTTTTGCAAGCTCTAACCTAGTTGCACTTAGAGCTTTAGCATCAGGTGTGCTCTTTTGACGAACAAACTCTTGCCACCGAGCTTGTGTGATTTTTCTCATCTTCCTCGGGCTAGGGACCTTATCGGCCTTAACATAAGCATTCATTTCACTCTTCCAGCATCGAAACTTCTTGCCACAAGAGACCAATGTTGCGTTCTTTACAGCTTCTTCTGTGCCTTTTGGGAACTTGAATTGTTTCTTTATCTTTTCCCACAACTCATTCTTGGTCTGCTCGGGTAATTTCCTCCAATTCTCAGTTGTGATCGGCACAAACTCCCTAACAAGAAAACCGCATGCATTACGGTACTTGGTAACTGAATCCAGTGGTTCTTGGGGAAGCCCACCTGGACCGACTCTTGTTATGTACATGATGCGGTCCAATGGACCCTTATTGGGACCTCGTTGCCCTCGTTTCCACTTGAGTGAAGCTGAGGATTCATCCATTGGAGAACCTTCTGCGGTTTTAGGAGCCGATGTCACCTCATTGTCTTCGCGATTAATCTAGGTAGAAAAAAATTATAAGACTTCGTATACTTGATAACCAACATTAACTTGAACTGCTGAAGTTAAGATTCGTGATCCATACCTCGTCAGCGGGATCATATTCTGGGTCTAGAACCACTGAAGTCTTTTTAATTTTTATATTCAGAAAAGGATCCGAAGGACTGTGATAGGAGTCTGAACTGCTGGAGTCAGTAAACTCCATATTGTCTTCTTTGTTGTTACTATCAGGACCAGTCTTCTTAGGGCTTTCCATGCTAGATCTAATAAGACAAAAAATCTAATAAATGTCATATTAACTCTACATGAAGTGTTGCATGAAGAAAAAGATGGAAGCACTCTAGGATTTGATAAGGCATTCAGGGTTTAAGGCGACTGACCAAAAGGTTCCTATACATTGCGAGGGTGACAAGCATGTTAAAGTTGCTCACCAGCAATGGTAAATTTTATCTTTTTATTCTAAATAGGCTAGCTTCATTCAGAGTGGCGACCACGTTCTTGAGGTTTACTAGGCGGCGCCTAGCTCCGGACCTATAACTGATCAAGCAAGGGACAAAAAGCAAATCCCCGCACAGCTCCTACCTAGCTTAGAGGGCATTATCGTCCCCGCTCTCAAGTTTCCTCTTATTCCCTGTCACTGATTCTTCTGCCTACTGAATGAAAAACAACATGTTGATGCGTACTTGTGCAGATGCAGTGCCTAGAAGAGACTGATAGCAGCAGCAACTAGCAAGCTCACTTTACACCGACAACCCAAGGCATAACTTAGTCAAAATTAGTCAAGTATAGCTATATCTAATGTAACTTAGCCAAAATTAGCCAAATTTGCTCAACTTAACCAAATATAGCTAAATCTTGCCCAGCATAGTCAAACATGCTTGATTATGCTTCAGTTAGCTAAATTTGGTCATATTTAAAACAAATTTTCTCAATTTTGGCTCAATTAAGTAAATTTAGCCAAAACACATTTTTGAAGTTATATAGGTCTAACTAAATTCTTGTATCATAGAGATCGGCAGCATATGCTCAGACTCCATCGCCACACCTAGTGGTACCTAGATATGGGCGTGAGGATGCTCCTGGCATCACAAATGAGTTGGCCAGCAACTTGTTTGGCTTCAGAGCTAAATATAGCATAACTTTGGTAGCTCAGATTAGGTACAATTGCTCAAATGAAGCTGATGGAGCCACAAGTGCAGACATCTTTGGTAGCACAGATTTGCTCAAATGAAGCTAACTTAGAGAAATAAAAGCAAACTTAGCCAAACTTAGTCTAGCATAGCTAACTCTAAGAAAAAGTAGCCAAATATAGCTAAATATAGCATAACTTAGTCAAAATTAGTCAAGTATAACTATATCTAATGTAACTTAGCCAAAATTAGCCAAATTTGCTCAACTTAACCAAATATAGCTAAATCTTGCCCCTAATAGAGAATTATGTGGTATATGCAAGGCCGATGACAGAAATAGGGAATATATTGTTGTTACTAGAGTCTAGAATCATGTTTACCACTAATGTGTCAGAACAGAATAGGATCATGCACAATGCGATGACAGAACGCGCAGACTGACAGTTTTGCTACATGATCCTACAGGCTTTGCTCCAATGAATATAACGAAGTGGAACTTCTTCAGCATATATTTGGTAAACCTAATGATCCTAGGAGAATAAAAACAACTACTATTCAGAATATTATCTCTGCAAACTACCAGAAGATGAAATGCTACTGATTTCACAGTTTCAGACACACAGAACCAACTACCAATTTATCGTGATATAACCATCCACGACGAAGGGAGTAACTCCTATTCATTCGAACTTGACAGTTTTATCTCTGCAAACTACCAGAAGATGAAATGCTACTGATTTCACAGTTTCAGACACACAAAACCAACTACCAATTTATCGTGATATAACCATCCACATAAATCTTGCCCCATCGAACCCTAACCAAAGATGCCACCGAACTTGACAGTTTTTCAAATTCCACCGAACCCTAACCAAGGATGCCTACCATTTTGCAATTCCCGAACCCTAACCAAGGATATGCAAGGCGGCAGCGAGGGCGGGGAGGGAGGTGGCACGGCGAAGGAGGATGGAAGGTCGAAGGGTTTAGGGTTTACCTTGAAGCTCGGCGGCGAGGGCAATGGCTTCGCTCGGCGTACCTGGAAGTGACGAGGGCGAAGCTCGGTGATAGCGAAGCTCGGTGGCGTACCTAGAAGTGACGAGGGCGAACACTTGGTGGCAAACAAAATTTTGGCAGCCTAACGGCGTCTAAGTGTTTTGCCCGGGTTAGGTTTTTCCAATGCTGCCGAGGGGTATATATAGACTCACATCTTCTCAGGCGGATTTTAAGTACTGACCGCCTGAGAAGATTGTTACCTCAGACGGGTTTTACTTACCAACCGTCTGAGAAGATACAATTATCTCAGACGATTGGTTAGTAACACCCGCCTGAGATAAACATGGGCATGTGAAGATATTTACTTCTTCTTAATTAATATGTGTTTATTATAATTTGATGAACGCCTACATAAAGACCCCTCACCAACCGCCTAAGAAGACGTGTCGACGACCGTGCGCGACCTTTCTTTTCCCCGAGGCGCGACCTTTAATGCGCGGTAAACCAACTGCTCCATCTTCCACTCCGCGCGGCCTTAAAGACGCGCTATCGCTCACAAGCACATCGCTCACTTTGAATCCTCTTGTTTTCTTCGTCTTCCTCCGCTCCGACGACCCAACACCACTATGGCCGACCTTCCGCTGCCAAGCCCTCCGAGGGAGCCACCTTGCAAGAAACTATGTTGCAGCTCCCCCGAGAAGATCAACACCGAGCAGCGCCTCCTCATGGCGCGAGAGGCGTACAACAATACGTCTCATGCCATGAGTGCCTTGGGGCTAGGTACCCTTCCAGAGTATACTGGAATGGATACCATGGGCCACTACCTCTACGCCCTCACGGGGGTGGCTGATCGTCTCGACATTCTGTTCGCGACGATGGCCTAGGTTCTTGGCCCCGAGGGCCATAGAACGCTGGTGGAGGCGACGGCTAGCAACCTCGGGGTTGCACCGTCGGTGCAGCCGGTGTAGCCAGCCCTGTCTCCTGTTGCACCCGTGCCGGAGTCACCGCCGGAGGACGAGGAGGAGGAGGAGGAGGAGGAAGAGGAGTAGGAGTAGGAGTAGGATTTAATTAGTTTTTCTTTTTGTTGTTTTTAGTTGCTTTTGTTTTGTAAATATTGTTAATGAATGAAATCTATCTTTGTTCATCTATGTGATTGAATATTACTTGTGTATCTTGTGTGTTCTTGTGTGTTCTTGTGTAAATATTGTGCATCTTGTGTGTTCTTTTGTGAGATGTGTGATTGAATATTGTTAATGAATGGGTATCTTGTGTGTTCTTCAACTGTGTGAATGAATGAATGTGTAGTGTGTTCATCGTTAATTAAAATTTCACGTCTGAGAAGAAGATTATCTCAGTCGGTTGGTAAGTAATACCCGTCTGAGATAAATATATTCTCAGACGGTTGGTAAGTACCAACCGCCTGTGAAGATATTTACTTCTTCTTAATTAATATTCTTGATTAAATGTGGTCCTTTAAAAAGGCAAAATTCCACTTTCTTGTAATATTATTGATAAGTAAAGGTTACCACTAAATTTCACTTCATAAATCCTTTCAAATTGGTCAAAACATAAAAAAACATACAACAAATGCTATTTTTCATTTTTCTATCTTGATGAATATAATGCTTTTTTCATTTATTTTTGCAGTGGACATTTTTACTCATCATACCAACCTCTATGAATTTTTTTTCAGATTTTTTTAAATTTTTTTGAATCCATGTGTGTTCATAATTTGATGAATGCCTCATATGTATATGAGCATTTAGTTAGGATGGTGGATAATTTGAAGTTTGACATGTTGGAATGCTTTTAAAAAATTAAAAAAATTCATACATGTATAAATTATACAAATATGTTCATACCAACAATTTTGAGTGAAGGAACATTTTTTTATGAGATACACAAATGTGAATAATATGTGAGTAGAAATTAATTTGAATTTACCAAAACATTACAATGTCAGCTATACAAGTTTTAAAAATATTTTGTTCAGGTGGTAGATGTTAATTTTATACAAATGTAGAAGAAAGAATCATCGAATTTGGACACAATTTGCAGAATCTAAACATGTTTGAGTATTTATATTGGAATCTAAATAAAAAAGAAGCGAGGGATAAGGAAACTGAAGAACAGTATCGAGCATTATCTCAGGCGGTTGTTAAGTAATAACCGCCTGAGATAAATATCTTCTTAGACGGTTATTAAGTACCAACCGCATGTGAAGATATTTACGTCTTCTTAATTAATATTTTTGATTAAATGTGGTCCTTTAAAAAGTCAAAAATCCACTTTCTTGTAATATTATTGATAAGTAAAGGTTACCATTAAATTTCACTTCATAAATCCTTTGAAATTGGTCAGAACATAAAAAACATACAACTAATGCTATTTTTCATTTTTCTATCTTGATGAATATAATGTTTTTTTCATTTATTTTTTCAGTGGACATTTTTACTCATCATACCAACCTCTATGAATTTTTTCAGATTTTTTTTAAATTTTTTTCAATCAATGTGTGTTCATAATTTGATGAATGCCTCATATGTATATGAGAATTTAGTTAGAATGGTGGATAATTTGAATTTTGACATGTTGGAATGCTTTTAAAAAAATTAAAAAAATTCATACATGTATAAATTATACAAATATGTTCATACCAACAATTTTGAGTGAAGGAACTTTTTTTTTATGAGATACACAAATGTGAATAATATGTGAGTAGAAATTAATTTGAAATTTAACAAAACATTACAATGTCAGCTATACAAGTTTTAAAAATATTTTGTTCAGGTGGTAGATGTTAATTTTATACAAATGTAGAAGAAAGAATCATCAAATTTGGACACAATTTGCAGAATCTAAACATGTTTGAGTACTTATATTGGAATCTAAATAAAAAATAAGCAAGGGATAAGGAAACTGAAGAACAGTATCGATCATTATCTCAGGCGGTTGTTAAGTAATAACCGCCTGAGATAAATATCTTCTTAGATGGTTATTAAGTACCAACTGGCTATGAAGATATTTACTTCTTCTTAATTATTATTTTTGATTAAATATGGGTCCTTTAAAAAAGGCAAAATTCCACTTTCTTGTAATATTATTGATAAGTAAAGGTTACCATTAAATTTCACTTCATAAATCTTTTGAAATTGGTCAGAACATAAAAAACATACAATAAATGCTATTTTTCATTTTTCTATCTTGGTGAATATAATGCTTTTTTCATTTATTTTTTCAGTGGACATTTTTACTCATCATACCAACCTCTATGAATTTTTTCAGATTTTTTTATTTTTTTTTGAATCAATGTGTGTTCATAATCTGATGAATGCCTCATATGTATATGAGCATTTAGTTAGAATGATGGATAATTTGAAGTTTGACATGTTGTAATACTTTTAAAAAAATTAACAAAATTCATACATGTATAAATGAATACTTTTTCATTGGCGTGGGAGAACTAGGGGTAGCGCATCCAAAAGGAAATGGAGGGAATATAACCCATAGAGTACAACACGTTATGGGAGAACAGGTCATACTCGCGCTCAATCCTACAGTTCTCAGTACAGAAGACGGTCCACTCGGACCACCCTCGCCTGCCGCAGCGGGCAGGCCCCTGGTTCCCCCCTGTTGGGCAGCGGCAAACGCCATCATCAATGTCAGGCAGCGCCACCGGCGGCGGTCTGGGAGGAGGCCTACGCAGTAACCTCCAGCTCACGAAAACGTCGAGCCTCTGCATGGCTTGATTCCGACACTGGCAACACTCCTTGTTGGTCCTCTTCATCGCGACAGACCCCACCGCGTTGTCGCCGATGTGGGCCTCGCCTTCGACCTGCCGGATATACTCGAGGGTGTCGCGGTCCTCGCGGTCGGCGTCGTAGCGGAGCATGGCGAGGACGTAGGCCACCACCTTGTGGCCGTTCGCGGCCGCCCGGGCAAGGAACTAGGTGCCCCGCTGGACCTGCGTGCGGCCGTAGTTGAAGACGAGGTTGAACCCGGTGACGTAGCACGCATGAGGGTTGCCCACATTGGCCAGGCGCTCCACGAGGGCATCGTAGCTCCCGTTCCCGTGCCGTTGGAACCACTCCCAGCTGCTCTCCCGCTCGAGCGCCACGCACTTGCCCACGGTGGGATCACGGCACGCCGCGTGCATGGCCTTGCAGGTGGCGCGCAGACTGGAGAGGTCGTCCATGGGCTGGGTGGAGGTTGCGGTGACCCACCCCGCGATCAGGACCGCAATATCGTGCGGCAAGGGGAACTCCATGGGCTTATCTCAGGCGGTTGCTAAGTAATACCCGTCTGAGATAAACATTTTTGAAACTACAAGATGTTAATTAACGGTCTGAGAAGATGTTAATTAACTGACGCGCCGCACGAGGTCTGCGGAGAAGTTAAGAAGCCGTGGTGCAGGGACGCGTGCGCGATGTTCCACATGGATACCAGAGAGACGGAAGGATCTCTGAAGATCGTCTTCCACAGTGGTTTAATTGTGCGCCGCACGAGGTCTGCAAAGAGTTCAATGCGCAATGAACAAAATATTTTGTTCAGGTGGTAGATGTTAATTTTATACAAATGTAGAAGAAAGAATCATCGAATTTGAACACAATTTGCAGAATCTAAACATGTTTGAGTATTTATATTGGAATCTAAATAAAAAAGAAGCAAGGGATAAGGAAACTGAAGAACAATATCGGGAATTATCTTAGGCGGTTGGTAAGTAATAACCGCGTGAGATAAATATCTTTAGGCGGTTGGTAAGTATCAATCGCCTGTGAAGATATTTACTTCTTCTTAATTAATATTCTTGATTAAATGTGGTCCTTTAGAAAGGCAAAAATCCACTTTCTTATAATATTATTGATAAGTAAGGGTTGCCATTAAATTTCACTTCATAAATCTTTTGAAATTGGCCAGAACATAAAAAACATACAACAAATGCTATTTTTCATTTTTCTATCTTGATGAATATAATGCCTTTTTCATTTATTTTTTCAGTGGACATTTCTACTCATCATATCAACCTCTATGAATTTTTTCAGATTTTTAAATTTTTTTTTGAATCAATGTGTGTTCATAATTTGATGAATGCCTCATATGTATATGAGCATTTAGTTAGAATGATGGATAATTTGAAGTTTGACATGTTGGAATGCTTTTAAAAAAATTAACAAAATTCATACATGTATAAATTATAGAAATATGTTCATACCAACAATTTTGAGTGAAGGAACTTTTTTTTATGAGATACACAAATGTGAATAATATGTGAGTAGAAATTAATTTGATATTTACCAAAACATTACAATGTCAGCTATACAAGTTTTAAAAATATTTTGTCCAGGTGGTAGATGTTAATTTTATACAAATGTAGAAGAAAGAATCATCGAATTTGGACACAATTTGCAGAATCTAAACATGTTTGAGTATTTATATTGGAATCTAAATAAAAAAGAAGCAAGGGATAAGGAAACTGAAGAACAGTATCGGGCATTATCTCAGACGGTTGGTAAGTAATACCCGCCTGAGATAAAAATTTTTGAAAGTACAAGATGTTAATTAACGAGTGAGAAGATGTTAATTAACTGACGCGCTGCACGAGGTCTGCGGAGAAGTTAAGAAGCCGTGGTGCAGGGATGCGTGCACGACGTTCCACATGGATACCAGAGAGACGGAAGGATCTCTGAAGATCGTCTTCCATAGTGGTTTAATTGTGCGCTGCACGAGGTCTGCAAAGAGTTCAATGCGCAATGAACAAAATATTTTGTTCTGGTGGTAGATGTTAATTTTATACAAATGTAGAAGAAAGAATCATCGAATTTGAACATAATTTGCAGAATTTAAACATGTTTGAGTATTTATATTGAAATCTAAATAAAAAATAAGCAAGGGATAAGGAAACTGAAGAACAGTATCGAGAATTATCTCAGACGGTTGGTAAGTAATAACCGCCTGAGATAATTATCTTCTCAGACGGTTGGTAAGTACCAACCGCCTGTGAAGATATTTACTTCTTCTTAATTAATATTCTAGATTAAATGTGGTCCTTTAAAAATGCAAAAATCCACTTTTTTGTAATATTATTGATAAGTAAGGGTTACCATTAAATTTCACTTCATAAATCCTTTGAAATTGGCCAGAACATAAAAAACATACAACAAACTATCTCAGGCGGTTGGTAAGTAATACCCGCCTGAGATAAATGTTTTTGAAACTACGAGATGTTAATTAACGGGCTGAGAAGATGTTAATTAACTGACGCACCGCACGAGGTCTGCGGAGATGTTGAGAAGCCGTGGTGCAGGGACGCGACGTTGCACATGGATACCGAGACAGAAGGATCTCTGAAGATCGTCTTCCACAGTGGTTTAATTGTGCACCGCACGAGGTCTGCAAAGAGTTCAATGCGCGATAAACGAACCGCTCCCTCGTCTACTCCGCACAGACCATATATAAGGCGCGTCGTCGGTTATGTTCAAGCACAGAACTTTTGCACCCCTTTCTTCTTCTTCTATTGTTCCACCTCCTAGCCCGGCGCCGACGAACCACCACAGCCATGGCTAACCTTCCGCCTCCTAGCCCACCGAGGCAGCCACCCTGCAAGCGGATACGCTGCAGCTCCCCCGAGAGGGTGAATGACGACCAGCGCGTTCCACCGCCGGTGCAGCCGGAGCCACCAATACAGCTGGAGCAGCCGACCCACTCTCCTGCTGCATCGTCGCCGGAGGAGGAGGAGGAGGAGGAGGAGGAGGAGGAGGACGACGACGACGACGACGACGATGATGATGACGATGATGACGACGAGTCATCCTCCGACGACGGCGATGACGACGGCGAGGACGACAACGACGATGATGACGATGATGACGACGACGAACACCACCATGGTGACGACTACGACGATGACGAGTCGGAGGAGGACCGCTTGGCGTGGTTTGAGAAGTTGGCGGAGAGGAGGGATGAGGCGGGGCCGTAGTGTAGTTTTAGGAGTTCTTGTACATATTTCATTTGTAGTTTTAGGAGTTCTTGTACATGTTTAGCTTCAATTCTGTTCTTGTACATATTTCTTGTGTTTTGTAATATATATGTGTTCATTCGTGTCAATGAATACTGGTGTGTTAGAATTTCTGGATTTCAATCAAGTGAATGTGCTCTAAATGCTCATATGTATATGAGCATTTAGTTAGAATGATGGATAATTTGAAGTTTGACATGTTGGAATGCTTTTAAAAAAATTCATACATGTATAAATTATACAAATATGTTCATGCCAACAATTTTGAGTGAAGGAACTTTTTTTTATGAGATACACAAATGTGAATAATATGTGAGTAGAAATTAATTTGATATTTACCAAAACATTACAATGTCAGCTATACAAGTTTTAAAAATATTTTGTTCAGGTGGCATTATCTTAGGCGGTTGGTAAGTAATACCCGCCTGAGATAATCATCTTCTCAGATGGTTATTAAGTACCAAACACCTGTGAAGATATTTACTTCTTAATTAATATTCTTGATTAAATATCTTTTCAGGCGGTTGGTAAGTAAAACCCGCCTGAGATAAAGTTAAAAACCGTCTGTGAAAAACCGACGTCTATATAAGGACCCCTCACCGCAGTCAAAACGCAACCCTGGAGAATTTATATCGACGCCGCAAGGCTGTTGAATTTCCCCTGCGCCGCGCCGCCGCTCCGCCGCCCAGCCCATACTGCCGTGCCGCCGCTCAACCCCGCACCGCCACTTCTCCACCCAGCCGGCCCACCGTGCTGACGCCTCCCCACCGTGCTGACGCCTCTGCAAGGTAAATGTAGTTTACTTACTTTTTCTTTGCATATTTTCATTAGCTGATAAGCTGTTAGTTTTGTGTGTTCTGGTATATGGATTCTGTCCTTTTGCATGTGTAAGGACTGTATGGATTGTGTTCTGGTATATGGATGTATGGACTATATGGATTGTTTCTTTTTTGTACCTATTATGTGACATGAATATGATGTTTAATTAACAGATACTATTGTAATATATATAAGATGCATCTGGGCCTGTTTCCCGATATAACGGACCGGATCCCACCCAGACCTAGCCCATGCTACTGGGCCTGTTTCCCCCTTTGACTCCATCTGCCTCAAGACGTCGCCCGTCTCCTACATTAGTCGCCCTAATCATACTTGTTATGTCTCTGTAAATTCATTTTATAGAAGACCTTTAGAGAATATTTGTGGCCAAATTTTGTAAATCTGACAAAAATTCTATTATTGAAGCATGGACCGTCGAGCGTGGATGTATAACATGCCAAGACCCGATCCTATGTATATTCATAATGTTGCAAATTTTATTGAAGCATCCAAGAGACATGCGAAGTTGCAAAAGATAGATGACATATTATGTCCATGTATCGACTGCGAAAATAAGATTGCTTGGACGGATACTATAGTAATCCAATCTCAATTGGTGAAAAGAGGTTTCAAAAATAACTACACAATATGGACAGAACATGGTGAGTTAGATACACATGATGTGGATAAAGATGATGAGAGAGGCTCAGATGATGATAATGTTCATATCGATGATGGTAGTGACAATCAAGCTAGTGATGATGATGATGAGTTCGATTGTGAGGAGATGTTGCATCACATTGAACCATATGTACTGAATTCTATGGGAGAAAGCAAAGGTTTAAGTAAAATGGAGACATTGCAGAATGCGGCGATAGAGCTTTTATATGATGAATCAAACGGTTGTGATAAAGAGTTTACTATATTGCGTGCAGTATTAGAACTACTAAAGTTGAAAGCTACGCACGGATGGTCCGATTGTAGTTTCTCTAATCTTTTGAATCTTCTGGCAGAAATTCTTCCAAATCCAAATAAACTGCCCAGAAGCACTTATAAAGCGAAGAAACTTCTTTGCCCGATGGCACTAGGTGTGACAAAAATACACGCTTGTGTGAACCATTGTATTCTGTATCGCAAAGAGCATGAGCTCGCAACTAGATACCCCATTTGTGGTGTTAGTAGATACAAGAAGGACTACAATCACCAGTATGTTACCAACATGAAAAAGACTCAGAAGAATAAGAAGTTTATTATTGGTCCTGAAGGTGACGATGACGATACTTCTGGCGATGCAGACGGGAAGAATAAGAGAAAAATTCCTGCATTAGTGATGTGGTACCTTCTGGTAATTGATCGCTTGAAGCGTTTGTTCTCAAACCCTAGGGAGGCTGAACTTATGCGTTGGCATTCCGAGCAACGCAAGAAGAATGAAAAACATATACGACACCCTGGTGATGCAACGCAGTGGAAAATTTTTGATATTCAGTATCCAGAATTTGCGAAGGAAATCAGAAATGTGAGGTTTGCCTTGGGTACAAATGGTATGAATCTGTTTGGTGAAAAAAGGTACATACACAGCACATGGCCCATGGTCTTAACTATGTACAACCTACCGATGTGGTTGTGTCACAAAAGGAAATATATCTTATTATCTGTTCTTATTCAAGGTCCGAAACAACCCGACATCGAAATTGATGTGTTCTTGGAACCTTTAATGGAAGATATGGCGAAATTGTGGAATGAAGGGGTACGTACATGGGATGAGTACAAGTGGGAGTATTTCATGCTAAGAGCAATGGTATTCGTTACCGTGCATGATTATCCCAGACTGTTTACATTATCGGGACAAATGAAAGGGAAGAAAGGTTGCGTTAGGTGCGTGGATAGAACTGGATTTCTATACCTCACTTCATCCAGAAAGACGGTGTACATGAGACATCGACGGTTCTTGACAGATACACACAAGTATAGGAAGTTGAAAGAACAATTTGATAACAAAATTGAAAAAAATACTGCACCGAAACCTTACAGTGGAAAACTTGTGTTTGAAATGGTCAAGAACATTCATATTGCTTTCGGTAAGGGAAAAATAGTAAAGGAATTAAGAGAAAGAAAAGTACATCTTCGGATGATACAACTAACATGGCTTTCAAGAAACAATCAATTTTTTTCAAGTATCTTCCGTATTGGAAGAATCTGGAATTTTGCCATAGTATTGATTTGATGCACGTTACAAAGAATGTATTTGCCAGCATCATTGGGACCTTGCTGGACATGCCGAGGAAAACAAAGGACGGATTAAATTCACGTATGGACCTAGTAAATCTTGATTTGAGACTAGAGCTTCACCCAGTAGAAAAGGCGAACGGGAAGCATTACCTTCCCCCAGCCAGCTACAACTTGACGCTAGAAGAGAAAAAAGCAATTTGTGAATGCTTGCCTGGGATCAAAGTGCCCACAAGTTTCTCATCCAATATCCACAAACTAGTCTCGATGAAAGACTTGTCTTTATTTGGTTATAATTCTCACGACTGTCACATGATGATGACAATTTTCCTTGCCATTGCAATAAGAGTAATCAAACCTGAGCATATAAAAGTTGTCATCACACGTTTGTGTTACTTCTTCAATGCAGTATCGCAAAAGGTGGTAGCACGTGAAGATTTAGACTATCTGAAAACATACATCGTCGAGACAATGTGCAAGCTTGAGATGTGTTTCCCACCATCCTTTTTTGATATGCAAGTACACCTAATCATACATCTTGTTGATCAGATAAAAGCATTGGGGCCACTATATTTACATCATATGTTTTCGTTGTAGAGATATTTAGGAGTATTAAAAGGTTATGTGTGGATCCGTGCTCACCCAGAGGGTTCAATTATGGAAGGATACACCACTGAAGAAGTGATTGAGGGTTGCGCTGATTACATCAAAGATGGAAAATCGATAGGTGTGCCTATACCGGTACATGAGGGTAGACTATGTGGGAGAGGCAAAGTGGGTAAGAAAACTTTTATTGTTCAAGATTACAAGAATGCACACCGTGCACATTTTGGTGTACTACAACAGCTCGCAATAGCTGAGTCGTACATCGAGGAACACCAAATTGAGCTTCGTGATAAAAACCAAGACCGCACAGAGGACTGGATCATGAAAGAGCACAGAAGATGTTTTACTGAATGGTTAATGGACAAAAATATATCATACGGAAACACTATAGAAGAGGCAACAATGAAGAAGTTAGCTTCTGGCCCAACTGCTTTGGTAACATCATGGCAAGCATATGACATCAATGGTTACATAATTTACACTAAAGAAAAATACGGTAAGAGTGTTGCACAAAATAGTGGTGTTCGTATTGAGGCTTATGATTCACAAGGGCAGAAGACCACATACTTCGGGTTCATAGAGGAAATATGGGAACTCGATTATAGCGAAAGAATGGTAATGCCCGTATTTAAGTGCCAATGGGTCAAACATCCTGATGATTTGAAAGTGGACAATTACGGGCTGACACTGGTAGACTTGAATAAAGTGGGTTACAAAGATGACCTGTGGGTTCTCGCCGATAAAGTTGCACAAGTTTTTGATGTTCAAGATCCAGAAACTGAGAAGTTGCACGTAGTTGTTTCTGGAAAGCAAAATATTGTTGGGGTTGAGAATGTGGGAGATAATGAAGAGGAATATAATCAGTATGAAGAGATGTACCTTTTCACCGAAGCAGAAAATATCAAGCGCGTAGAGAGAAGCATTAAAAAGAATTTGAAACCCTATATGCGAGAAGATGTCAATGCTGGAAAAAATGAATATAGCAATGCGAGATGATATATATTGTATATATTTGTATCTTTTAAAATCAACTTAGAACAATGTTGGTATATGGATTGTGTCCTTTTGCATTTGTGTACATATGCGTTTGGACTCAACAATTTGGAAGTTTGGTCTTTTAGATAATGATGTCTCGGGCGTGTAGCCGATTGAAGGAGGATCGCTTGGCGTGGCGCAAGAACCATCCCCATGTATGTACATATGGCACACCGGTCGCATGGTTGTATATACATATGTATCTGTAATGGACTGATGAACTTAACTGTAGTTTGTTTTTCCGTCTTGTTTGTTTTTGGTATTTTCAATTTCTCCGCGTAGGGTTTCTCTGCGAAGCCTGAATCGGGAGGTTTATTGAAGTGGCAGTGCATCGTCCCCGGTAAAGAAGGGGTAAGTCATGAAGAACAAGCACAATATGAGTTTAACCATCGTCCTCCTATTAATAAATTTCATTTGCAGACTGAATGGGAAGATGGTTACTACCCCCTGACAATCTCCTTCTCTGAGGACTATCCCTTGGTGCCTCCAAGATGCGCCTTTCCAATTGGGTTCTTCCACCCAAATGTCCATTGTTCGGCAGCACTCTGCATCGGGATTCTTGATCAAGAGACTGTAAGATAGACCTATTTTGTTCATGTAATTATTACTTATAATTGTTGTCAAACTTATTTGAACTGGTTTCTTATATTGCTTAAATTATATTTCGTAGGGGTGGTGCAGTGCTTTTACAATCAAAACTATACTACTTGAAGTTCAGCGTTTGCTGCATCAGCCAAATGTGTCTGATGTTGAAAATGATTGCTATAATCTACTTATCAAGGTTAGATGACACTTTGACTTAGTGACCAATATACGTTATTCATTCCTCCTTCGACATTTGTTAATTTAAATAATGTCAATATTTTCAGGATCCAGCGGAATATAAGAGACGGTTCGGGAGCAAGCAGGACGGTACAATTTAGATTGATCGATGGGAGCTTCATCGTCGATCTACAATGAATGTAGCATGATTTTTGTTCAATGTGTAAAGAAATTATCTTTGAACAATTGTAAAGCCTCTAATGGTGTATTATCACAATTAAGCCAACCTCACTGGTGATCAAGAATTTCCTATAATGCATTACTATACTAGTATCCGCTCATCTGTGTTTTTTTCCTGATACAATTTTCCCTGCAACGACTACATACGGTTGTGATAATTGCAACGACTACATCCCTGTAATTTCAATGAAAACCGCTTGTGATAATTGAACAACTACATACGGTTCTGAAACAATGACCGCCACTGAAAATACATGATCTTCTCAGGCCGTTGTTAACCAAGAACCGTCTATGAAGTTCATTACATTACAGGCGGTTATTAATTAAGACCGCCTACGAAGATCATGTATTTACCCATGCGGTTGTTTTTTAAAATCTGCCTGTGAAGTTCATTGCATTACAGACGGTTCTTAATTAAGAACCGCCTATGAAGATCATGTATTTACCCAGGCGGTTGTTTCTTAAAATCCGCCTATGAAGTTTATTGCATTACAGACGGTTCTTAATTAAGAACCGTCTGTGAAGATCATGTATTTACTCAGACGGTTGTTCTTTAAAATCCGACTGTGTTGTTCTGTCATCACAGGCAGTTATTATATCATTCATCATCACAGTCGTATATTTTTAAGGACCGTCTGTGTTTGAAAATTTGAGGTACCTGTGTAAAAATGCTTTTTGTAGTAGTGGACCCATCTTGCCTTATATTTAACGAACCTCCCATTAGGCAAGAATTTGTGCTTGAAAACCCACTTGCCGGTAACAGTATTAGTATGAGGTGGCTTGTCGACGAGAATCCAAGTTTTATTGGTCTTGAGAGCAGTGGTCTCATCTGTCATTGCCTTGAGCCAATTTGGATCCTTGAGAGCAAAACATACAGACTTCGGCAGCGGAGAGAGAGTATGGGAGTCTGCAACTGTACTTAGCAAAGCATATTAAACATTGGATGAAGGGAGGTGGGGCTGTCTACGTGATCCTGCATGGCCGGCGGATCAAGTGCATGGGCGTGCATGGTGCCAGCCGAACATGTCTCGGTGGTGCTAGTGGTTGCTGTCAAGTCGAGAGATGCGGTGGTTGGATCTGGTGGGATGTGCATCTCAGTATGGGTGTGCAGGATCGTAGGCAAACGTGGTGATGTGGCAGTGGCGGGTGGTGTCAAATCAGGGTATTCTGTTGGTTGGATCGTTTTTGGAGGGGAGGGTGCAGGCGTTCCTGTGTGTGGCGATGGTGGAGGATGTGGTAAAAGATGTTGCCGTGGATTGCGTGGTGCGTTGCTGGGTGGTTGCCTTTGCGAGATTTCATCATCGTGAAGGGTGGTGGGGCTGTGACCTTTCGGTGAAGATGTTGTTTGTGTACCTGCAAAGGAAAATAATCCTCAACAAAGGTCACATGTGTTGTGGTGATGAACTTTCTTGTAGAAAGACCGAAACAGCAATAACCCGTGTGGTCATCGAGATACCCCAGAAAGGCACGAGGAGAGGAACGCAGACTGAGTTTATGGGCGGAAGTAGCTGTGGTGTTTGGATAACACAAAGATCCAAAAACTTGGAGATGAGAATATAGAAAGGCGGCGACCCAAACAACAGCTGAAAAGGTGTGATGGAACCAGAAGTGCAACAGGGTAGTCTGTTGAGGAGATAAGTGGCAGTATTGAGTGCCTCGGCCCAAAAGGACATCGGTGCGTGTGCATGGATGAGCATGGTACGAGCTCAGTTGTTGAGCGTGCGAACGCTGACTGAGTTTATGAGCGGAAGTAGCTGTGGTGTTTGGATAACACAAAGATCCGAAAACTCCAAGATGAAATCCACTACGTAAGAAACTTAAATAGGAGATAAAGATGGGCGACGCGCTCAATAGCGGCGTCTCTGATAATGTTAAGTGAGACGAGCCCGCTTCAACGAGGATCTGACATGGCTCGGCTGAAAGTACAAGGAGATGCGTTAAAACAAAGTCCGTCTCAATTAAATTGGTATCTGAGACACGCTATCCTCTCTGAAAAGTGGGAGACGCGCATAAAACACATCACGTCTCCTATGAACGATGTTTCCCTCTTCTCTGCTAAAAGAGAGACGCCCTCTAATTTAAAGTGCGTCTCTGGTTCCTCACATCACCTTTAGCTTCGTAATTTCTCCATTTTGTTTCGGTTCACTGTTGATATCACACATCACTGAACTCAGGGCACATTCTCACCTGATACCTGAATATAATCACATCCTTCCTTATGATACCCGAGGAACATGATGAACACACCACAAATTTATTCATTCACACAGTTGAAGAATACACAAGATAATATTCACACAGTTGAAGAACATACAAGATAATATTCACACAGTTGAAGAACACACAAGATAATATTTAAGAGAATTCATTCATTAACAATATTTACAAAATAAAGCTACTAAAAACAACAAAGAAAAACTAAATCCTACTCCTACTCCTCCTCCTCCTCCTCCTCCTCCTCGTCCTCCTCCTCGTCCTCCGACGGCGACTCCGGCGCCGGTGCAACAGGAGCCTGGACCGGCTGCTCTGGCTGCTCCGATTACGCCAGCTGGACCGGCGGTGCAACCCCGTAAATGAGGTTGCTCTCCGTCGCCTCCACCAGGTTTCTACAGCCCTCAGGGCCAAGCACCTAGGACATCGTCTCGAACAAAATGTCGAGACGATCGGCCACCCTTGTGAGGGCGAAGAGTTAGTGGCCAATGGTACCCATTCTAGTAAACTGGGGAAGAGTACCCAGACCCAAGGAACTCATGGTGCGAGACATCTTGTTATACGCCTCTTGCGCAATAAGGAGGCGTTGCTCGGTGTTGAACCTCTCGGGAGAGCTGCAGCATAATTTCTTGCAGTGTGGCTCTCTCGACGGGCTTGGCAGCGGAAGGTCGGCCATGGTGGTGGTGGGTCGTCGGGGCGGAGAAGACGATCAAAGAAAAGAATAGGATTCAAAGTGAGTGACGCGCTTGTGGAGAACTCACTAGTGATGGCCCATCTTAAATAAGGTCCGCGCGGAGTCGTCGAAGGAGCAGTTGGTTTCTCGCGCCTCGGGGAAACGAAAGGTCACGTACGGACGCCGCACGCATCTCTGCACCACGCCGCCGAAATTAAGTTCTCCGCAGACCTTGTTCCACGCGTCTCTCTTTCGAGAATGGAAGACGCGCTTTAGCTTAAAGCGCGTCTCTATCTATTATAGCGCATCTCACATTTATCTCCCTCGTCTCTTCATCTCTTCGACAATGGAAGATGTGTTTTAGCTTAACACACATCTCTCATTGTTATAGCGAGTCTCACATTTATCTCACTCGTCTCTTCGTCTCTTCAACAATGAAATATGCGTTTTAGCTTAACGCACGTCTCTCATTGTTATAGCGCGTCTCGCATTTATCTCCCTCGTCTCTTTGCCTCCGGTGCTCGTTTACTAACCGACCAATGGTCCTTTACTAATCGACCAACTCCAGTGCGACTGCCTCCTTTGTTCGCCATTGCTGTTTTCGCTGTCAAAGCCGTCGTCATCGTCGTCATCGTCGCCGTCCTCGTTGTCGTCGTCGTCGCCGTCCTCGTCATCATCGTCGCCTTCTTCCTCGTCATCGTCACTGTTCATGGCTGGTATCGGCTTGGCACATAGCCGATTGAAGGAGGAGTGTTTGGCGCGGCGCAAGAACCATCCCCATGTATGTACATATGGCACACCGGTTGCATGGTTTTTTATATGTAGATCTGCAATGGACTGATGAACTTAGCTGTAGTTTTATTTTTCTGTATTATTTTTTTTGGTATTTTTAATTTCTCTGGGTAGGGTTTCTCTGCGAAGCCTGAATTGAGAGATTTATTGAAGTGACAGTGCATCGTCCCTGGAATGAAGGGGTAAGTCATGAAGAACAAGCACAATATGAGTTTAACCATCGTCCTCCTATTAATGAATTTTTTTGTAGACTGAATGGGAAGGTGGTTACTACCCCTTGGTGCCTCCAAGATGCGCCTTTCTAAGTGAGTTCTTGCACCCAAATGTCCATCACTCAGGAGCACTCTACAACGGGATTCTTGATCACGAGACTGTAAGATACCTATTTTGCTCATGTAATTAGTACTTAATTGTTGCCGAACTTATTTGAAATAGTTTCTTATGTTGCTTAAATCATATTTCGTAGGGGTGGTGGACTGGTTTTACAATCAAAACTATACTACTTGAAGTTCAGCATTTGCTGCATCAGCTAAATGCGCCCGATGTTGAAAATGATTGCTATAATCTACTTATCAAGGTTAGACAATACTTTGAGTTAGTGACATTTGAGTAGGTTATTCATTCCTTCTTAGACATTTGTTAATTTAAAAGAATGTCAATATTTTCAGGATCTAGGAGAATAGAAGAGACGTGTTCGGGAGCAAGTTGGACGATACAGTTTAGATTGATCGATGGGAGCTTTAGTAATAAGTTTAGATTCAAAATTAGTTTAGAGAGCACACAATGTATGAACTATAAAATTCATTTTTATTGAGTTGCAAATTATCTCTAAATTGCAATGTTATTGCGTTTGTTTATCCCTGAATTCCAATTAATTCGTGAATTGCAATGTTATTGCGTTTGTTTATCCCTGCAACGGTTCACGATTTCGTGTGAGTGGCAATGTGGAGAGAGCATGAGAGACGAATTTTAGAAAGGCGCGTCTCAGATACCTGATATTCGGCAAAAGGGAGACGGGCCTTACACGGGCTCGTCTCCGATTAGTTCCGTTTTTGTCTCACCTCGTAAAGCTGAGCACGTTGCAATGATTGTATAAGGCATTGCGCACAGTTGACAGTTGGACATGCCCGGATGCCAAAGATGTTCCTGGCTCAAGCACACCGTGGTGCATCTTTGACATACGGCATGCCCGTTCAACCACAAATTAATGCGAGACGCGCTTTCAGTTGGCTCGTCTCCGATTTACATGGAAGATCTTTTGTTCCACCTCGGAAAGTTGAGTGCAATGCAACGATCATATAAGGCATTACGCACAGTTGCCAGTTGGAGACGCCAGAATGTCCTTGATGTTGTTAGTGGCTTCAGCACATCGTGGCGCATCTAGGGCACTCCGGGGTGTCCGGGGCATCAAAATAATATAAGACGCGCCTTCCGTTGGCCCGTCTCCGATTTATGCCGAAGATCTTTTGTCCCACCGCAAAAAGCTAAGCGCGTTGCAACGATCATATAATACATTGCGAATAGTTTCAGTTGGCCGACATCTAGTATGCGAATGATGTTCCTTGCTTCGACACCGTTGCACATATTTTGCATACTGGATGCCCGTTCTACCGACAAAATAGTGCAAGACAGGTGTTATATAAGCCCGTATCCAATTCCTGACAAAGAGCTAATGCGAAACGCGTCTTCCGTTGGCGCGTCTCTGATTTACGCCGAAAATTTTTGTCCATCGCACGCTCTCTCCCAACATTTGGCAAAAAATTTTAGCTTTCGTGCGCTCTCTCGACCTATAAACCGCAGATCTAGAGCATGCCACCGCCGTCGACCCCAAATTTTGCATCATCAGAGAGTTGAGCACGTTGGAGCACGCTGCATCGTCCCCTGTCCACGGAGAACGCCGCCACTGTCCCTCTCTCTCAACTCGCTCTTCGTCATTGTAGCGCTGCCGGCGTCGACCCCTACCCTGTCGTCAACCCTGACCTTCGTCATCAGAGAGTTGAGCACACTGGAGCACGCCTCCTCGTCCCGTGTCCCCGGAGCACGCCGCCGCCTCGACCCCGACCTCGGTAATCGGTATGTTCTCTCTATCCCTCGAGCACGCCGGCCTACTGTCACCAGAGAGTTCAGGAACCACCACTCCGACGCCTCCGCTAGCTCGTCCCGGAGCACGCTGTCGCGTCCCCTGTCCCTTGAGCACGCCGCCGCCTCAACCCCGCCCTCAGAGCGTGCATTCTAGTGATTTTATTGAATTTGAGGATGTCCAATGAAGGCTCATCGTTAATGAAGTCACTGATCCAAAGGGAGAATTTTTATTACGGTATACATTCATCTTCCTTGTTTATGTCCAATGCAGAAGTAATGTATTTGTTTGGACTATCAATGTATAATAAATTCTGATTCGCAAACCCTTGAAACTGTAGGAACTATGGTTGACACTAGCATTTGCCATCCAACTGAGTTTGATTTCTACCTTTGCAGTCATGCTGGAATAAAGGTACCTATGCGATAATTGGTGTTTCTCTCACGAGTTTTTGATATCAGGCTATAAAAGCATCAGTGGAATGTAAATTGTTTTTTAGAGGACAAGCAAACCAGCTCAGTACCATGTCCTTTACCATGAGAACAATTTCTCTGCTGATGCCTTGCAGATGCTCACCAACTGCATGTGCTACAAGTAAGCTCTGTTCTCCATTCACTAACAGTTCCTATGTTTATTACAATTGTATACCAATTTGTACTTGTGTTTATTACAGTTGAATTTTAGGATGTCTCTGTAGGAGCATTAGAGGCTATGAAGGCTTATCGTCAATGAAGTCATTGATCGGGAGAATTTTCATTACAGTATAAAGGATTAGATGATGAAAGTTATGATGTGTGTAATTAGTTACATTGTAATCAGGATGAACAATCTTTGTTGTATAATTAGTATACTTGATAACCACGATTGACACTTTGGTAATATTTGATTGGTCATTATAATTTAACGTGTGATAATTTTGTCTACGCATATGTTCATGAACAGTATGTTGCTGACACTGGTAATATGGCTGCCAAATCCGGGCTAGCTCCTAATAATAGTGACTGTAAACAATCCGCAACGAGCTGTAGCAGAGAGCGTCTCAGATAACCCAAATAAAGGAGACACGCTTCTATAAAGCCCGTCTCACATAAGTTAATGAATTTGCGACGCGGTACATAACAGAGCGTCTCAAATTAGTCAATATATATGCGACGTGCTTTGTAATACCTGTCACGCTTGTAAGCTGGTAGGCGACACGCGCCAGCGGCGTCTTCAATGACACCATAAAAATCGTCAGTTATGACAAAAAGAAAGGAGACACACTTCTTTTGAGCGTGTCTCATACCTAGTTCAATCGGCGACGCGCCTTGAAGCCCGTCTCTGATGCCAACATAATGCGCGACACGACGACGGAGACGCACAGTTTGTTCGTCTCCCTTCTTCGTTCGGGCCCATCTCGTATGAGCCATTCTTACATAGAATAGGAATGTGGCATCCCAAACAACAGCTGAAAAGGTGTGGTAGAACCAGAAGTGCAACAGGGTAGTCTGTTGAGGAGATAAGTGGTTGTATTTAGTGACTTGGCCCAAAAGGATGTCGGTGCGTGTGCATGGATGAGCATGGTATGAATTGAGTTGTTGAGCGTGCGAAGCACACGTTCGGCTTTCCTGTTTTGCAGTGAGGTGTAGGGACAGGAGAGTCTGAATTGGATGTCGTGTTTGGAGAAGAAGTGTCGCAGGGCCAAGTTGTCGAATTCCCTACCATTATCAGATTGGAGGGCAACAACAGGGAGGCGAAACGGGTATTCACGTAAGAGTGAAAAGCAAGCAATGTATCGCGAACTTCAGGTTTGACACGTAGAGGAAACAACTAAGTATAATGAGTATAGTCATTAAGCAAAACCAGATAATATTGATAACCATATATACTCAATACGAGGAAGTCCAAACATCGGCATGTAACAATTGGAAAGGGAAATATGTAATGGAATGAGAAGAAAATGGCATGAGAACGTGTTTACCCATACGGCATGCATGAAAAACATGGGTGCTGACTTATTGCAAGTAAAATTAAGATGACGAAGAGCCTGGAGAAGTGATGCACCACCCGAGTGGCTGAGGCATTGATGCCACAACTCAACAGAATCCGTGGAAGCATGCAGAGCTTGTGGAGCCTAAAGCTCGAGAGGATAAAGGTCGCCCTAGCTATTACATTGTAGAATCTCCTTGCGTGTACGAAGATCTTTGATTGAGAAGCCATGTGGATCAAATTCAATGGAAATAAGATTATCCCGAGTTAGTTGCCGAACATAAATTAGATTATGAGTAAGAGCAAGGGATAGTAGAATGTGTTGCAGCTTGCAGCTAAAGTGTTTTATGGCAGATGGGAATGTGAGAATATGAAGTATGAGTAATGGGCAGCTTGGCTCCATTACCCACCGTAACTGTTGAGTTGTTGTGACACCAGGTTCCGAAACTGAACCACGTGAACACATATGTGTGCTCAAGATGTTCATCACACATACACGACAACTTCACAATTGATACTCAGAAATTAACCACGTCATAAAAAGTAAACAAGTACCTTATTACAGTAATCTAATGGTTCACGAATTACAAGTCTCTAATTATTGCAACGGAAAATAAACTAAGTAGTGCGACTCCAAATCTATAGTCAATTGACGATAGCACGCAACCTAGTACTCCACGTGATCCTCATGGTACTCCCAAGCATCACCTGCAGCTGTTTTAGTGGGGGAATAAAAAGGGTGAGTACATGTCTGTCGAAGTGTCAATGCAACACTTCCCCCGGATCTGCTAAGCAGCAGCCCGCAAAGGTTCTTTGATCAGCAGGGCTTAGTTCTCAATCGAGTGATTACGCGTATGAGAATGTGAGACTATGGTTTTTAGGTGGTTCGGGCCGCAAGAGCGTAACACCCTACTCCACGGTGAGGTTGTATTGCTGGTGTGTGTGTGTGTTTGTGTGTGTGTGTGTGTGTGTGTGTGAATGTGTAGATTGGGGATCGATTGGCTGTGTCTTGTAATGGTGGTGATTCGGTCCTTTTATAGACAAGGCCAAACGCCTTACAAGTGGGGTCCGGGGCCCGACAGGTGGCTCTGGGGTGATCTTATCCTAAAGATCTAAGGCTTCTTGCATAAGCTTCCTCTGACCGCGATTTGAAGTCTCGCTATCTTGCCGCCTCAGTCGCTAGTGGCCCATGCGTAGTCGTTGATGATGGCAGGGAATGTCCCATCCGACTGTCCCTGTCGCTATAAGCTACAAACT
This sequence comes from Tuctoria greenei, assembly GCA_036927565.1. Lineage (NCBI taxonomy): Eukaryota > Viridiplantae > Streptophyta > Magnoliopsida > Poales > Poaceae > Tuctoria > Tuctoria greenei. The sequence continues at coordinate 224,679,900 of JAYESD010000003.1, forward strand.
TGGTAGAGTGGGAAAGGACAACGACATCTTCACTGCGATGCGATTGGGCGCAGCGGTACTTGAAAGTAGGCGTTTGTTGCGTCATTTGCCTAGGGAAGATGTGTGTCTTCAATGCCTAATCTAGAAAAGATGCACCGCCCTCTTAACTCCCGCAACCCACTGCCCAGGACAAGTTGCACGGTACATGGCAGCTCGGGAGATAGCCTCCACGGGGGAGGCCGGGTCCCGACCTGCGGACCATGTGGCAGCCCCGACGCCCGCTCCTGAGTAGAGTGGGAGCTCACGGGCTGCAGGACACGTGGAAGAGTTGGAGATCGCCTCTTCGGGGAGGTGGCTTGTCTGTTGTCTTGAACCACATGGCAGCACTGGAACCCTCTCCTACGGGGGGATCCAGTCCCGCTAGAGACGTGGCCGCTTGGGAGCTCGTCCCTGAGGGGGATCTGGACTCCTCCTTGAGGTCCAAGTGGATACTCCGGAACCCGTATATGAGGTAGGAAGGTTCAGGCCTTCTGGAAACGTGGCGCCCTTGGACCCTTCCGTGGTAGGAAGACTGGGCTCCTAGGAAGCTTTAGTCTGTGCACGAGGGTACCCGGTATGCCGGGAACCGACAATGCCCCTAGGTCAACCCTGGGCGAAGGTGATGAGCCAGAGAGTTGAGCCCTATCCTGACTTTCACGCTATGTCTTTTGATTTTGTCTTGATCGTCCGAAATGGTGTGCGCCTCTGCCATCGTGGCCACGCGTCCCTCTCTGGTTGAGGGCTCGTGGCAACGAGATCTTTGCTTGCTACAACTTCTTTACTGCGACGGTTCCCAATGCAGCTGCTGTGCTTCTGCTGCTTCCACTCTTGCCTTTATGGGAACCACCAGGTTGCCTTCTCGGGTCAAAGCCCCCTCGGGCCAATCTCTTTGATAGGAGACCTAGGCCCCGCCGTCAGGGACACTATGGGTTGTGCACCGGGTTTTGGCCCCAAGCGATTTGCTCGGTGCGCTCAAACACCAACAGGGTGTTAAAAGGAAACCTTTGCGAGCAAAGGTGGTTCCTCCTTACACACACCCCTACGTTTGAACGTTCTTCTTCCTCCTCGAGCACCCACTCTCTCCCCACTTTTGAAGTTCTCAACTTCTGCTCCAATGGACTCATCCTTGCCTCCTTCCTGCATGGAGGATGTTACGCCTGTGAGGCAGCTATTCAGCTGGGAGGACGAGGAGCGGCAGGATCTGATCTGTCCTGGCTCCCTGCCTTTAGAGTTGGGAGAGAAGGAGATTGTCTTCTTCAATTTGTATGCATACTCTGGGTTCGTTCCTCCCATTTCCTCCTTCCTAGTGACGCTTCTGGAGGTCCTCGGGCTCCAGCTTCACCACTTGTCGCCAAACTCCCTGGTGGTGGCGGCGGTGTTCTCGCACTTTTCTGAGATGTTTGTCGGAGTGTATCCATCTTTGCTGGTGTTTCGATAGTTCTTCGTGCTGAGGCAGACCGAGTAGAAGGACCTCAACGCCTACTACTTCCAGCATCGGGCCAACAACCCCTTCAAGTACATGACCCTGCTTTCCACAGCGAAGTGGGCCGACTGGAGGAGCGACTGGGTGATCGTACAGGTCAATGCCCATGATTGCATGGTCCTGCCCACCGATTGGCCAATACTCAGGAAGAAGATATGGGAGGAGTGCCCGGAGTTGGACCAGGCGTACACCCCGGTGATGGAGAGGATCCGATTCTTGGTGTATCATGGTTTGTCAGAGCTGATGGTGATGGCGGACTTCATGCGTCGACGCCTGGCCCCGCACCAGCATTGTAGCTGTCCTGCATGGCTTTACTTCGGGCCACAGGACGACACCCAGCTGGTGCAGGGTCGCAACACAGAGACGACCCCATAAGAGGTCTTCAACATAATGACCAAGGCGTGTGACGGTTCGCTGACTTCCGACGTCTTGAACCTTCTGGGGTCCTGTCCGCCGCTTTGCACGGATCGGAACCTTCGGAGGAAGATCCTGAGGGAGATGTCGAACCTGGATGCGCTCGGTCTTGCGGCGCGGCAGGTTGGCGATGTGGATCATGGACTGGCCATTGTCGACCCTCCACAGGATTTTACACCTGCCCTAGGCCCCGAGGCGTCAAGGGTGGATGCGCCCTCTGATAGAGAGAAAGGCAAGGTGTCGGTCCCCGACACAGGGAAGGGGAAAGCGCCGATCCTTGATGTAGGGAAGGGGAAGTTGCCGGTGATCGAGTTTGCAAAGGTGAAATGCCCTCGGTCGCCACCGGAGGCACCGCCGCGGGTGGCCCTCGCTCCAAGTCAACGTCCACCAGTGTGTCCCTCCTCAGCATCAGGTGTCGGCGGTTCTTTGGGGGGAGGCCCAGTACGTCAAGTGGTGGTTCCGCCATCGTCTTCGTCCAGCACATTGTACAGCATATTCATCGCCAGTGCAGTCCAAGGCGCCGCAAAGGGCTCCGGGAGTGATATGCCTATGGAGCCTGAGGCCAAGAGGCCTCTGGTCGACGTCAGCGACAGCTCGGGAGGAGGCTCCAGGAGTGGCACCATTGGAGTCGGTGGAGATACGCCAATGCAGGGTGGCAACGTCGTTGGTGGTTCCGGTGGAGGTCCGGCCGGAGCGACCACACCTACCACGCCGTCGATGGGGCCCGAAGCCTTAGGGCTGCCGAAGGTTGAGGCCTGCTGGAGCTTTCGGGAGCGGCTAAGGCATTCTTACCAATGCTAGTTTCATTATCTCACTTGTTCTTCTAGCTTAGGAAGATTTTGATTTTGACCTACAGGTCTACATCAGCTTTTGTGATGCCTCTATCGTCGGGGGTAGTGTCCCGGAGTGCTGCGAAGTCAGCCCAAGAGGCTGCGGCTATACCGGCAGATTAGAGCACCAATCCTGTACAGGAGAGCGCTGCTCTGGCGTCCATACCTTGCACCAGAGGAAATGTCGAAGTCGGCTCAGTGGGATGAGGGCCTAGCCTCTGTGGCTGTTGATCTGGCGGGTGGCTCCTTGGGCGACGGTGGCACTGCCGCTTCAGGTAGTACCACAACATTCGCTCAGTCTTGGGGGAAGAGGTCCCTAGTACTGGTGGTCTTGCCTTCACCGCCACGAGAGGAAGAGGTCCCCGAAATGATCATCGGGCGGCCTTCCATAACTTCAACGCAGCCAGAGCGCCTCTCCTACATCATGGACTCGGCGCATTCCAACATCAACCTGGTGCAATCCAACCTTCGCTGGGCACATGGGGCTCTCACTGCACAGTGGGAGAAGTCGCTGTTGTTGAGCGGGAGGCTGCTGTCGCCGAGCAAGAGGTGGCAGCCCAGGCGATGATGGCTCGGGCTAAGGCAGAACAGGACAAGCTGCAGTCCTGCCTTGAGGAGAGCGACTTGGCGCGGGATCGGGCGTAACACTTTGTTGAGCATCAGGAACTCCTTCTGTAAGATCTCAACGTCCAGGCCCGGGAGCACATGAAAGTGCATCTAGACAATCCCTTCTGGGTTTTGGACGATTGATGACAAACAAATGAGATCCTATTGAACTTGTCGAGATGACTGCAGGTCAATTTAAATGAGATAGTTTTGTTCACTCAAAAAGTGAAAAATAAAGTGGTGAAGAAAAAGAGAAAAGCCCAACTGATGACTGAAGCGCAAAGTCAACTTAAATGTATATGATGTGTGTGAGAGACACATCCCAAGAGCTCAAGTCTTTGTGTAGGGATAAGGGCTTAAAATGAACCTAAAAATTCACTGAGCATCAAACTAGTCTGTTAATGGACCGGACTAGTCCGTTGTGACACCCAGTTCCGTAAACGAACCAAGTGATCGCATATGTGTGTCCAGGACGTTCAACACACATACACGAGTGCAATCACAAAAGGATATACAGAAAATTACCACAAAACAAAATTATTTAAGCAAAATTTATTACACAATTCAGAATATCCTCGAATACAAGCTCTAATGAATATTAATGACAAGTTTCAACTAATGCAGCGGAAACAAACTAAACTGAGTAAACTAAGCAGCTAAGCAGCATAAGCAAATAGGGTATCAGGGATAGCGCAGCTCCAATCAACACCACAGGCAAAGCTGACGGCAGACACGACCTAGTACTCCGCATTATCACCATTAAACCCCCAATCCTGACCTGCAACTGTTGGTAGGGGAATTGCAAGAGTGAGTACATGTTGTACTCAGCTAGTGTGGAAAGTATGACATGTAGCTGATTCAAATGACGAATATAATAATTGTTAAGTGGTGAAAGTACATTAAAATATTTGAAAAGCAATATATTATATGTATGTTAAATAAACCCATGATAAACTATATGTAATAACATAGTACCAATCCATATTTCATTACCATCACTCAAATTCCCAGATTTCACCATTACCATTAATCATATCCAATAAAAGAATTCAATACATGACCAGCCATAACTAGTACCAAACCATAACCATCCCAAATCCCACGTTTGCTTCTAATCATGGAAGTTGTCCAGGTGCTCTTAACCGGGAGCACGGCTATCATGATATTTAATACACTCTGCAGAGTTTGTACCACTTTACCCACGTGTTTTTGATTTCATCACCCGTAGGCGACTAAAGGAACCTCCATTATGCCAAAACACTACCATAGGTGTATGGCCAAGAGATCACAAAATAGCCTTTACAAAGGTATTACTAGCCTATTAAGACCCCACTGAGGTTTCACTGGTGGCGATGTCTCCAACTGAGCACATCTTTAACCAAGGGCCCCCTCTTGAGCAACTCGGATCCTAGGGTAGTCCCTCCAATCATCAACAAACCCAATCCGACTACCCTTTCCCCAAGCATCCTTAATGGTCCAAATAGCACTGGCAAAGCCCTAATTAGTCAGATACGCCACACCCTTACTTGCCCTCGTGGTGGCACTGTTGTCCTGGCTTATTCTCGCTTGAACCAGTCCTTAGATCTAAAGCAAGCAAACCACCATAACGTCCAACCCATCCGCATACCAGGCTAGCTTAGATCACCCATTACCACACCATATTAACCAGTTCATATTAATCATAATCTCATAAATACATAATTAAGTTAAGTGGTATAGTTATTTTCCCATCCCAATTAATTAAGCGAAGCAAAAAGGGTAAAAAGCCCATCCCGACTCTCTACCATGAATTCCAGGTGACAAGGGAGGTCAAACAATGCTAGTAAACTTCCTATCATAGGATTTCCCATCAAATTGACACAATCATGTAGTTTTGCAAACAAAACATTAATTTCAAAACAGGATCAATATGTTCAAGGACACTTGCCTTGCTCTTGAGCTTGGTTAGGATCAAAGACTTCAAACTCTTGGTGCTGGAGATCCTCCGGGCACTCTCTAGTGCAAATCCGTCTAATCCGCACAATAAACATACAAGACAAGAAACACAATCAAAGAGTGCACAAATATTACTCAATATGACATGACATGCATGATTAATGCAAATGCAAATCAAAACTAGGTAATAAGTTGTTAATGATGTTTACTAACTAGTTATAATAGCTTTTAACAAGTTTATATAGGTTTGTAGTTGATTCAATCTAATTTTGGAATTAATTCAACACAATTTAGTCAGGAAAATTGGACTAGTCCGCTAGGGACCGAACAAGTCCGCCCTTCGCGGAACTAGCGAACTAGAGTTTTGTAGATCAATGTGAATTTGAAGATTTGGGGTTGAATTCACGTAAAGAAGAGGAAGTAGAAGGTATACCAGGTGTTTAGAACTCCAATGAATCAAGGGTTTTGGAGGCAACACTTGGATCTTGACGATCTAGGGTTGATGACGGACTTGATGGTGAATCGTTGATGAAGAACGAAAACTTAATGGAGATCTCGACCCTCTTTCGCTTCTTCCTCTTCTTCTTCTTGCTCTAGATCTCCTTCTCCCTCCTTGGTGGTGACTATTCACGAGCTAGGGTTTGGGTGTAGTGGAAAAGTGGCAAATAGATGTCAAGTCAAGGGGTGGGGTTGTTTATATAGAGGTGGAGGGCTAGGGTTGGGTGGATTTCGAGTTTGAGATGAGTAGGGGTTGGTTTAGAGTCCCACATGGGATCTAAAAGAGTTAGGCACAACGTCCCTAGGCCCACTTAACATAAAACCCAAGAAACAAGTCGTGAAACAAAAGATCAACTTGGAGTCGCGATTTACCGGACAAGTCCAGAAAGGGCCAGATTAGTCCGAAGTTAGATAGAGAGAAATCAGAAAAGTCCGGACTGGATATCGAACAAGTCTAAACTTATCCAGAGGGGAAAAACAAACAAGTCTGGCCAAAATCGGACAAGTCCGACTTTAGTCAGAGGGAAAAAACGGACAAGTCCGCTGGAATACCGGACAAGTACACGGAATTAGCAAATTTTCAAGTATTCCTGGAATACGGACTAGTCTGCACTGGACTGGACAAGTCTGAAAGTGTTCAGAGAGAAAAAACAGACTAGTCCGCAGCAAAATGGATAAGTCCGATGGAGGTCAGAGAGAAATCGGACTAGTCTGCACCAAAGTCAGACTAGTCCGCACTTCCCAGAATTCTTAAGTGCGGTTTTACGTCTAATTCATTTTAAACATGTTCCTTTTTATGTTGCTTAATGTTAAACATATTTAATGATGGATGCAGGGCATGTTGCATGAAAATGAGGGTGTTACAAACCTACCCCCCTTAAAATGAATCTCGCCCTCGAGATTCGACGCGGGAGAGAAGAGATAGGGAAATTCCTTCTTGAGATCATCTTCCAACTCCCAAGTTGCTTTCGATTCTATATAATGCTTCCATTAAACTTTGCACCATCCAATAACCTTGTTCCTTATGACTCTCTCCTTGGTTTCCAAGATTTTGACCGGTTTCTCGGTATATGTCGAATCTTCCTCTAATACCAACTCTTCCATTGGCACTTGTTCTTCTGGTACTCTCAAGCACTTCTTGAGCTAGGAAACATGAAAGACATCATGAACATCCGATAAGTGAGTTGAAATCTCCAACTTATAGGCTACTTTCCCTCTTTTGTCCAAAATCTTGAGTGGCCCAATGTATCAAGGTGCTAGCTTGCCTCTTATGTTAATCCTCTTATGACCTCTCATTGGTGACACCTTGAGGTAAACAAAATCTCCTACTTCAAAGGCTAGTTTCCTTCTCCTATTATCCGCATAGTTCTTTTGCCTTGATTGAGCAGCCCTCAAGTTTTCGCGAATATTCTGAACTTGCTTTTCAGCTTCTAGTAACACATCCAGACCAAATACTTGTGTCTCTCCTGTCTCATTCCAGAACAAGGGTGTCCTACACTTCCTTCCATATAGTGCTTTGTATGGTGACATCTTCAAACTTGCTTGGTAGCTATTGTTGTATGAAAATTCTGCATACTACAAGCTTTTGTCCCAACCTTTCCCATGCTTCAAAGCACAAGCTCTTAACATGTCCTCAAAAATCTGATTGGTCCTCTCAGTTTGTCCATCCATTTGAGGGTGATATGCTGAGCTGAAACTCAACCTTGGACCCAATGCTTCATGCAGCTTTTGCCAAAGCCTGGAGGTAAATTGAGAACCTCTATCCGAAACTATCCTCTTTGGAACTCCATGTCGGCGCACAATATGCTGCATGTATAGGTCTGCCAGTTGTGCAGCGGTATACTTGGTATTCACAGGTATGAAATGAGCTGACTTGGTTAACTGATCCACAATAACCCAAATTGAGTCATATCCGAACTGTGTGCGGGGCAATCCAACTATAAAGTCCATACCAATCTCTGGTGTTGCCAATGCATTCATCAAGGGGGAGATTGTAAGACCTATGTGTGCTGAATACATTGGCTTGTAGTGAATACACTTTCTTTGACGATAAAAGTTTTGAATATCACCAAAACACCTTTTTATTAAGATCCGACTAGTTTTGGTTAGCCCCAGCGCAAGGTTCTACTAGCTTTTGTTAGCTTCGGTTCAAGGTCCGGGTTGCTCTGGCAAGGTTCGGAACTTGACCGCAATGCTTCTGTTTTTTCATTTGAAATGTTTCGTACTTGCTTTACATCTCTGGAAAGATTGCTTAGTATTCATTTGCTAAGTTTTTGGTGCGTTTTTGGTTAACATGGATGATATCGTGTTACTGTGGTTTTGCAACATGCTTATGTGAGGTTCTCACGTAAGGTGTTGTGTTCGGAACTAACTTGAGTCAAGTTGAGGACTTGGGCTCGTATGGAATAGTTGTTTATTCATGTGCAGGTGTTGCTTGAGTTCAAGACATGGCTGGTGATGGGATCCATTGGACTATTCTCAGGGAGGAGATGAGGTTCCAACAACTAAATTCAAAAGGAATTTGTGACGCCCGGTTCCGAAAACTGAACCAAGCTAACGCATATGTGTGCCCAGGATGTTCGACACACATACACGAGTGCAATCACAAAAGAGTATACAGAAAATTACCACAAGACAAGATTAATTAACCAAATTTCATTACACAAACCAGATTATCCTCGAATACAAGCTCTAATGAATACTAATGACAAGTTTAACTAATGCGGCGGAAATAAACTAATTAAACAACTAAGCAACTATGCAGCATGAGCGACAGGGTATATATACGCAGCTCCAACCAACACCACAGGCAAAGCTGACGGTAGGCACGGCCTAGAACTCCGCATTATCACCATTAAAATCCCAGTCCTGACCTGCAACTGTTGGGGTGGGGATTGCAAGAGTGAGTACATGTCGTACTCAGCAAGTGTGGAAAGTATGACATGTGGCTTATTCAAATGTCGACAATAATAATGGCTAAGTGCTGAAAAGTACATTAAAACGTTTGAAAAGCAATATAGTATATTATATGTATGTGAAGTAATCCCAACATAATCACGAGTAATACCATAATACCAAACTGAATTCATTACCATCATAAAAAATTCCAGATTTCACCATTGCCAATAACCATATTCAATACCAGAAATTAATCCATAACCTTCCATAACCATTACCAAACCATAACCATCCCAATACCAAATTTCCCTCTAATCATGGAAGTTGTCCAGGTGCTCATAACCGGGAGCACGGCTATCATGATAGTTTTAATTAACTCTGCAGAGTTTGTACCTCTTTACCCACGTGTTCGTGATTTCATCACCTTTCGATGACTAAAACCTCTATTATGCCGTCTCACACTTCCATCGGTGTGTGGCCAAGAGATCACAAAATAGCCTTTACAAAGGGATTACTAGCCTATTTAGACCCCACTGAGGTTTCACCGGTGGCGATGCCTCCAACTGAGCACATCTTCAACCAAGGGCCCCCTCTTGAGCCATTCGGATCCCAGGGTAGTCCCACCATTCATCAACAAACCCAATCCGACTACCCCTTCCCCGAGCATCCACAATGGTCCAAACAGCACTAGTAAAGCCCTAATTAATCAGCTACGCCACTTGGCCTTGTGGTGGCACTGTAGTCCTGGCTTATTCTCGCATGAACCGGTCCTTAGATCTAAAGCAAGCAAACCACCGTAACATCCAACCCATCCACATACCAGGCTTGCTTAGATCACCCATTATCATACCATATTTGACCAGTTCATATTAACCATAATCTCATCCATGCATAATTAAATTGAGTGGTATAGTTGTTTTTCCATCGCAGTTGATTAAGCGAAGCAAAAGGTAAAAACCCTTCCCGACTCTCTCTACCATAAATTCCCAGGTGACAAGGGTGGTCAACAATTCTAGTAAACTTCCTACCATAGGTTTCCCGTCAATTTGACACAAGCATGCAGTTTTGCAAACAAAACATTTATTTTAAAATCAGGATCAATATGCTTCAAGGACACTTGCCTTGCTCTTGCTGTTGATTAGGGTCAAAGCCTTCAAACTCTTGATGCTGTAGATCCTCCGCGGCACTCTCTAGCGCAAATCCGTCTAATCCACACAATAAACATACAAGACAAGAAACACAATCAAAGAGTGCACAAATATTACTCAATATGACATGACATGCATGATTGATGCAAATGCAAGGTAGAACTTGTTAATTGATTGCTTTTAATGATAACTAACTAGTTCTAATAGCTTTTAACGACTTTATACAGGTTTGGATCCGATTAGATCAAATTTTAGAACCAATTCAACACAATTTAACCAGAAAGATCGGACTAGTCCGCTAGGGACCGGACAAGTCCGCCCTCTGCGAGATCAGCAGATTAGGGTTTTCTAGATCGACGTGAATTTGGGAATTAGGGGTTGAATTCGCATAAGGACAAGAGAATAGAAGGCATACCAGGTGTTTAGGACTCCAATGAATCAAGAAACTTGGAGGTAGCACTTGGATCTTGAAGATCTAGGGTTGGTGATGAACTTGGAGATGAATTGGTGGTGAAGGACGAAACTTGGTGGAGATCTTGATCCTCTTTCGTTTCCTCCTCTTCTTCTCCTTGCTTGGGATCTTCTCCTCCCTCCTTGGTGGTGGCTCTCCACGAACTAGGGTTTGGGTGGGTAGAAAAGTGGCAAATAGATATCAATCCAAAGGGTGGGGCTGTTTATATAGAGGTGGAGGCTAGGGTTAGATGGATTTCGAGTTTTGGGAGGAGTAGAGGCCGGTTTAGAGTCCCACACGGGCTCTAAAAGAGTTAGGCACGACGTCCCTAGGCCCACATAACGTGAAACCCAAGATACAAGTCGTAAAACAAAAGATCAATCTCGAAGTCACGAAATATCGGACAAGTCCGGAAAGGACCGGACTAGTCCGAAGTTGTCCAGAGAGAAAAATCGGACAAATCTGGCCTAAAATTGGACAAGTCCGACTTTAAACAGAGAGGAAAACGGACAAGTCCGCCGGAACACCGCACTAGTCCGGAAAAGTCCAAGGACTTAGCAATTTTTTAAGGATTCTTGGAATATCGGACTAGTCCGCACAAAATCGGACAAGTCCGAAAGTTTCCAGAGCCAAAATCGGACTAGTCCTCAGTAAAAATGGACTAGTCTGCACTTTCCTGCGTTTTAAGTGCAGTTTTGTTCCAAATCAATTTTAAATGCTCCGAATCAATTTTAAACTTGTTCCTCTTTATGTGGATAAATGTTAAACATGTCTATGAATGTATGCGAGGCATGATGCATGAAAATGAGGGTGTTACAAACCTACCCCCCTTAAAATGAATCTCACCCTCGAGATTCGACGCGGAAGAGAAGAGATAGGGAAATTCCTTCTTGATATCATCCTCTAGCTCCCAAGTTGCTTCTTTTTCTGTGTGGTGCTTCCGTTGAACCTTGCACCATCTAATAACCTTGTTCCTTGTGACCCTCTCCTTAGTTTCCAAGATTTTGACCGGTTGTTCGGCATAAGTCAAATCTTCCTCTAGTTCCAATTCTTCCATTGGCACTTGTTCTTCCGGTACTCTCAAGCACTTCTTGAGCTGGGAAACATGAAAGACATCATGCACGTCTGAAAGATGAGCTGGCATCACAACTTATACGCTACCTCTCCCCTTTTGTCCAAAATCTTGAATGGTCCAATATAACGAGGTGCTAGCTTTCCTTTTATGTTAAACCTCTTATGACCTCTCATTGGTGACACCTTGAGGTAAACAAAATCACCCACTTCAAAGGCTAGTTTCCTTCTCCTATTGTCCGCATAGCCTTTTTGCCTTGATTGGGCAGCCCTCAAGTTTTCACGAATTATTTGGACTTGCTTTTCGGCTTCTTGCAACACATCTGGACCAAATACTTGAGTTTCTCCTGCCTCATTCCAGAATAAAGGTGTCCTACACTTCCTCCCATAAAGCGCTTCATATGGTGACATTTTCAAACTTGCTTGGTAACTATTATTGTATGAAAATTCCGCGTATGGCAAGCTTTTATCCCAACTTTTCCCATGCTTTAAAGCACAAGCTCTTAGCATGTCTTCTAAAATCTGATTGGTCCTCTCGGTTTGTCCATCCGTTTGAGGATGATATGCTGAACTAAAATTCAATCTCGTTCCCAAGGCTTCATGCAATTTTTGCCAAAATCTGGAGGTAAATTGAGAACCTCTATCCGAAACTATCTTCTTCAGTACTCCGTGTCGACACACAATACGCTCCATGTATATTTCGGCCAATCGTGCAGCTGTATATTTGGTCTTCACAGGGACAAAATGAGCTGACTTAGTTAAGCGATCCACAATTACCCAAATTGAGTCATAACCGGACTGAGTACGTGGTAATCCAACTATGAAGTCCATTCCAATTTCTTCCCACTTCCATTCCGGAATCTTCAACGGTTGCAATAATCCGGCTGGCCTTTGATGTTCTGCCTTGACTCGTTGGCACACATCACACAATGCTACGTATTCAGCTATGTCCCTTTTCATGCTATCCCACCAATAGCAAGTCTTCAAGTCTTTGTACATCTTCGTACAACCGGGATGAATTGAGTAAGGTGAGTCATGTGCCTCCTTTAATATTGTCTCCCATATGTGCTTCACATTAGGCACAATGATCCTCTTTCCAAGCCATAAGGTACCATGTTCATCCTCGTCAAATCTGAATTCTCTCCCTTCTTCGATTCTTTCCTTGATTTCCTTGATCTCCTCATCTGTGGTTTATGCCTCTCGAATTTCTTGCTCCAAGGTTGGATTTAATTCCATCATCTCCATCTTGTTTACAAATCCGAGGTTTAACCTTTCAAACTCCTTACATAACTCGGATGGTAACTCTCGAACTGTGAGTTGGTGACTTACTCTCTTTCTACTCAAAGCATCGGCCACTACATTGGCCTTCCCCGGATGATAGTTGATCCCCAAATCATAATCTTTGATGAGCTCCAACCATCTTCGTTGCCTCAAGTTCAGATCCGTTTGTGTGAAAATATACTTCAAACTCTTATGATCTGTATAAATTTCACACCTATGTCCAAGAACATAGTGTCTCCAAATCTTTAATGCATGTACCACGGCCGCGAGTTCCAAATCGCGCGTGGGGTAATTCTGCTCATGTTTCTTCAATTTTCTTGATGCATAGGCGACCACTTGACCTTCTTGCATCAATACACATCCAAGCCCTTGTCTTGATGCATCGCAATAAATGTCAAAACTCTTGCTTACATCCGGCAATACCAAAACTGGGGCTGTTGTTAACCTCTTCTTCAACTCCTCAAAACTCTCTTGACAAGCTTGAGTCCATTGGAATGCCTTTCCCTTCATTAGCAACTCCGTCATAGGCTTGACTATCTTGGAAAAATCCTTGATGAATCTACGGTAATATCCAGCCATCCCAAGAAAACTCCTTATTTCCTTGACATTTTGCGGCGGTTCCCACTTCAACACATCCTTCACTTTACCAGGGTCAACCGATACTCCTCCTCCTGAGATGATATGACCCAAAAATGGCACCTCTTTCAACCAAAACTGACACTTGTTGAACTTGGCATACAATTGATGCTCCCTCAATTTCCGCAACGTAAGCCTCAAGTGTTCCTCATGTTCCTTCTCATCCTTCGAGTAGATCATAATATCATCAATAAACACCACAACGAACTTATCTATGTACTCCATGAAGACCTTATTCATGAGGTACATAAAGTAGGCAGGCGCATTTGTCAATCCAAATGACATCACGGTGTACTCATAAGATCCATACCGTGTTCTAAAAGCTGTCTTGGGTATGTCCGATGGTCTAATCTTCATTTGGAAGTATCTCGACCTCAAATCAATCTTGGAAAACACACAGGCGCCTTTCATCTGATCAAACAAATCCTCTATACGGGGCAAGGTGTACTTGTTCTTAATTGTTACCTCGTTGAGAGCTCGGTAATCCACGCACATCCTTTGGGATCCATCCTTCTTGTCCACAAATAGAACAGGCGCTCCCCAAGGCGAAGAGCTAGGGTGAATGAAACCCTTCTCTAATTGCTCTTGAATCTGCTTCTTGAGCTCCACAAATTCTATAGGAGGCATCCTATACGGCCTCTTAGCTATAGGTGCAGTTCCAGGTATTAAATCAATAACAAACTCAATGTCTCGATCGGGTGGCATACCTGGCAACTCGTCCGGAAAAACATCCAAAAATTCACACACCACCGGAATCTCCTCAATTATGGCACCGTCCATATGATTCAACTCCAATTGCTTCGGTGCGGTTTTAGATGCTTCAAATTCTACGGTGATCCCTTCCTCATTGGTCAACTTCACTGTCTTCATGGCACACTCAATAATTCCATTGTGCTTCCTCAACCAGTCCATACCAAGTATAATGTCCAACCCTTGAGAATCCAAAACAATGAGGTTGGCGGAGAAGTCTACCCCCCTTATTCTAAGGCCTACTTTTGGACATACTATATTTGTCCTCATCTCTCCTCCAGGAGACTTAACCAATAGAGTAAACTTCATATGAGAGATAGGCAAACTATACTTGGCAACATACTTTGATGCAATGAATGAATGCGATGCTCTGGAATCAAATAACATAGTCGCGGGGTTGGAGTTTGCGAGAAACATACCAATGACCACATCATCAGCTTGTTGAGCATCCTCCGTTGAGATATGGTTCACGTTGCCACGAGCGAAATTTTGCTGTCCACGGTTCCCTTGTGGTTGTCCTCCGTTGGGTCTTGAGTTTTGCCTCGGTGCATTGCTTCCTTGGCCAAGACCTGACTTAGGACATTGATGCCCAAAGTGTCCAGCTTCTCCACAAGTGTAGCACTTTTTAACTCCACCAGAATTATTGGGACGAGCTTGGTTTTGAGCATTGGATCCAGGGAAATTAGCACGAGGCGCATAAGGCATTTGAGGCCTAGGTGCTTGCATGACAGGGCGCTGCTGCACAAACTGAGTTGGGCGTGGTGCATAACCAGGGCGCTGAGCAGGAATAGAAGAGCTGAAATGAGGCGCATTAGGTGGCGCAAAGCGAGGGCGCACATTACTTCCTTGTTGCTGTCCTTGATATGGCGCCTTCCTCTTGATTTCTTGCTCCATCTCACGGATCTTGTTCTCAACCACAATTGCTTTGTCCACAAGCTTCTGGAAATTTGCATAGTCACAATTGAGCAATTGTACTTGGATCTCATTGTTCAAGCCCCTCATGAACAAGTATTGCTTCCGGCTGTCCCGACTAACATCCTCTGGCGCGTACCATGAGAGTTGAGTGAATTTATTGAGATATTCACTCACACTTGATCTTCCTTGCCTTAAATTCTCAAATTCTTGCCTCTTCAATATCATAACACCCTCGGGCACGTAATGAGAACGAAAATTTTCCTTGAATTCGGCCCAAGTAATTCTCTCTTGGTTCTCATGAGCATTGCAATAAGAATCCCACCAATCCGCAGCTGCTCCAACTAGTTGATGAGAAGCAAACAAGACCTTCTCCCGGTCACTACATTGGACAATAGCCAGCTTCTTCTCCACGGACTTGAGCCAATCGTCCGCATCCATAGGGTCAACAGCTTGAGCAAAGGTTAGCGGCCTAGTCCTCATAAACTCTCCCAATCGGTTATGAGGAGGCGGGGGTGGCGGTGGAGGCATGTGGGGCTGATTGTTGATATTGCCAGCCTGCAGCTGTCCCATTGTTTGTATCATGGTCTGCATGAGCTGGTTTTGCATAGCCAATAGCTGCTCAATGTTGATAGCTCCCTGAGTAGATCCTTGTCTGATGTTGTTCTGAGGCACTCCATTGTTCTCCTCCTCATCATTCCATCCCTATGGTTGCGAGTCCTCACCATCTGAAGAAAAGCAATAGATGAGAATTAGAAAACGTCCCCAACTATATGCATCAAGGGATATGAACTAAACAGCTAGCTACACTAGCCTAGGTGGACATGGCAATGCTAAGGCATCCCAAAAATCCTCTATTAAGCACACAAGCAAGCAATATATATAGCAAACAGCACACCAAGCAAAAACACATCGATTCCTGAATGCTCCTATGTGCTCTAAAGTGTCCATTCTATCTAGGCTGCATCCTACGGTCAACCTGTGGCTCTGATACCAATCTGTGACGCCCGGTTCTGAAAACTGAACCAAGCTAACGCATATGTGTGCCCAGGATGTTCAACACACATACACGAGTGCAATCACAAAAGAGTATACAGAAAATTACCACAAGACAAGATTAATTAACCAAATTTCATTACACAAACCAGATTATCCTCGAATACAAGCTCTAATGAATACTAATGACAAGTTTAACTAATGCGGCGGAAATAAACTAATTAAACAACTAAGCAACTATGCAACATGAGCGACAGGGTATATATACGCAGCTCCAACCAACACCACAGGCAAAGCTGACGGTAGGCACGGCCTAGAACTCCGCATTATCACCATTAAAATCCCAGTCCTGACCTGCAACTGTTGGGGTGGGGATTGCAAGAGTGAGTACATGTCATACTCAGCAAGTGTGGAAAGTATGACATGTGGCTTATTCAAATGTCGACAATAATAATGGCTAAGTGCTGAAAAGTACATTAAAACGTTTGAAAAGCAATATAGTATATTATATGTATGTGAAGTAATCCCAACATAATCACGAGTAATACCATAATACCAAACTGAATTCATTACCATCATCAAAAATTCCAGATTTCACCATTGCCAATAACCATATTCAATACCAGAAATTAATCCATAACCTTCCATAACCATTACCAAACCATAACCATCCCAATACCAAATTTCCCTCTAATCATGGAAGTTGTCCAGGTGCTCATAACCGGGAGCACGGCTATCATGATAGTTTTAATTAACTCTGCAGAGTTTGTACCTCTTTACCCACGTGTTCGTGATTTCATCACCTTTCGATGACTAAAACCTCTATTATGCCGTCTCACACTTCCATCGGTGTGTGGCCAAGAGATCACAAAATAGCCTTTACAAAGGGATTACTAGCCTATTTAGACCCCACTGAGGTTTCACCGGTGGCGATGCCTCCAACTGAGCACATCTTCAACCAAGGGCCCCCTCTTGAGCCATTCGGATCCCAGGGTAGTCCCACCATTCATCAACAAACCCAATCCGACTACCCCTTCCCCGAGCATCCACAATGGTCCAAACAGCACTAGTAAAGCCCTAATTAATCAGCTACGCCACTTGGCCTTGTGGTGGCACTGTAGTCCTGGCTTATTCTCGCATGAACCGGTCCTTAGATCTAAAGCAAGCAAACCACCGTAACATCCAACCCATCCACATACCAGGCTTGCTTAGATCACCCATTACCATACCATATTTGACCAGTTCATATTAACCATAATCTCATCCATGCATAATTAAATTGAGTGGTATAGTTGTTTTCCCATCCCAGTTGATTAAGCGAAGCAAAAGGTAAAAACCCTTCCCGACTCTCTCTACCATAAATTCCCAGGTGACAAGGGTGGTCAACAATTCTAGTAAACTTCCTACCATAGGTTTCCCGTCAATTTGACACAAGCATGCAGTTTTGCAAACAAAACATTTATTTTAAAATCAGGATCAATATGCTTCAAGGACACTTGCCTTGCTCTTGCTGTTGATTAGGGTCAAAGCCTTCAAACTCTTGATGCTGTAGATCCTCCGCGGCACTCTCTAGCGCAAATCCGTCTAATCCACACAATAAACATACAAGACAAGAAACACAATCAAAGAGTGCACAAATATTACTCAATATGACATGACATGCATGATTGATGCAAATGCAAGGTAGAACTTGTTAATTGATTGCTTTTAATGATAACTAACTAGTTCTAATAGCTTTTAACGAGTTTATACAGGTTTGGATCCGATTAGATCAAATTTTAGAACCAATTCAACACAATTTAACCAGAAAGATCGGACTAGTCCGCTAGGGACCGGACAAGTCCGCCCTCTGCGAGATCAGCAGATTAGGGTTTTCTAGATCGACGTGAATTTGGGAATTAGGGGTTGAATTCGCATAAGGACAAGAGAATAGAAGGCATACCAGGTGTTTAGGACTCCAATGAATCAAGAAACTTGGAGGTAGCACTTGGATCTTGAAGATCTAGGGTTGGTGATGAACTTGGAGATGAATTGGTGGTGAAGAACGAAACTTGGTGGAGATCTTGATCCTCTTTCGTTTCCTCCTCTTCTTCTCCTTGCTTGGGATCTTCTCCTCCCTCCTTGGTGGTGGCTCTCCACGAACTAGGGTTCGGGTGGGTGGAAAAGTGGCAAATAGATATCAATCCAAAGGGTGGAGCTGTTTATATAGAGGTGGAGGCTAGGGTTAGATGGATTTCGAGTTTTGGGAGGAGTAGAGGCCGGTTTAGAGTCCCACACGGGCTCTAAAAGAGTTAGGCACGACGTCCCTAGGCCCACATAACGTGAAACCCAAGATACAAGTCGTAAAACAAAAGATCAATCTCGAAGTCACGAAATATCGGACAAGTCCGGAAAGGACCGGACTAGTCCGAAGTTGTCCAGAGAGAAAAATCGGACAAGTCTGGCCTAAAATCGGACAAGTCCGACTTTAAACAGAGAGGAAAACGGACAAGTCCGCTGGAACACCGGACTAGTCCGAAAAAGTCCAAGGACTTAGCAATTTTTCAAGGATTCTTGGAATATCGGACTAGTCCGCACAAAATGGGACAAGTCCGAAAGTTTCCAGAGCCAAAATCGGACTAGTCCTCAGTAAAAACGGACTAGTCCGCACTTTCCTGCGTTTTAAGTGCGGTTTTGTTCCAAATCAATTTTAAATGCTCCGAATCAATTTTAAACTTGTTCCTCTTTATGTGGATAAATGTTAAAC
Source organism: Tuctoria greenei (assembly GCA_036927565.1). Taxonomy (NCBI): domain Eukaryota; kingdom Viridiplantae; phylum Streptophyta; class Magnoliopsida; order Poales; family Poaceae; genus Tuctoria; species Tuctoria greenei. Next base: position 224,698,573 of record JAYESD010000003.1, read on the forward strand.
ATGTCTATGAATGTATGCGAGGCATGATGCATGAAAATGAGGGTGTTACAGAATTGTGGTTGAGCTAATCAGGAGGTTGCGCAGCATGATTGAATCAAGAACAATGCATGTGAAGATATCGTGGACGTCATTGGAAGATGTTTGCACGTGTGCAAGGAGTGCATGGACGTGGCTACATGGTTCCGAGACGTGATGAAGAGATGTGGACGTAAAGAGTTGGTCGGAAAGGTCCAACTGACTAGGTTATGGACTCAGGCTGCGGCTGAGTCGGGTTTGACTCAAATATGGAAAGATTTGAGTTGGTTATGATAGGATTTCGTGTGGGACACAAATTTGAGTTGATTAAGGAATGTGGGATACGTTCCTAAGGTGTTTGGAAGTCTTAATATTGCTTCTATCTGCGTATAGAAGAATCCTAAGTAGTTATGGGAAGTTACGATTCGTGAACAGAGTATGATTAGGTTCCTGATTTGAGTAGAGTTGGCTTTCGAGCTGGTTATATAAGCAAGGGAGCCCAGAGCTCGTGGTGCACGACTTTGGGGATGTTCCTCTTGTGTTCTATTGAATAAAATTCGTAGTTTGAAGGAACTTTTGTGCCTTGTTCGTCCAACTTGTTCCAGACAAGTTTTACTCGTCGAGTTTCTAGACAGCACTACCTTTTCTCGGTGGTTTTATCATAACTCGAGTTTTACAGATCCAATTGACGTGATTCTTTTTGGGTTGTCTTCACAACTTGATTATCTATCATCTGTCAAAATTTCACGGTCATTGGATTTGTTGTCTATGATGTACACGAGTTTCTTTGCAGCGTTCCAGAACTGTTTTTTTTTCGGGTAAGGCAGATTGACCTTTGTTTGATCTTTCGATCATAACTTGAGTTTTTCTCAACGGATTTCAGTGATTCTTTTTTTGTTGTCTTCGTGAATTGATTCTCTCTGATATCTATCACTTTTGTCACGGTGAAACACGTTTAGATTAGTCTCACACACGATTTCTTTAACAGATTGTGTTTCTGCAGAAGGGGTTGGGGTTTAATTGTTTTCGCTGCGTAAGATTTTTAAATCTACCATTCACCCCCCTCTGGTAGATTTTCACGTGCTCTTCGATCCTACAAAAATTCACATATTATCTCCCCCCTTTGACAATGTATTCAGCAAGATTTATAAGACAAATTTTAATTGTTATGAGCATATTATAACATATACATATAAAACAAAGCTCATCCAAGTCATACTATCAAGTAACTTACACTATCACAACAATGAGATACATAAAGTAGTGTAAGCCATGCTAGAGATCAAATGTAATTTTCAATTTAAACAAGTCATGATCTCACAAACTTAACTATTTCAAAACTTGAAAGCATGATACTTGTTGCTGCATTTTATTATTTAAAGCATAAACTTTTAACATATGACATTTGCAAGAGATTATATGCCGCATCTGCCTTATTCTAACCAATCAAGTCAAGTCTATGTCATTTGACAATCACAAGCTTAATGACATGATTTTAGTCATACACAACTTCTTCCAAGTTCATATCTAAGTGCAATGATAAGCCATCTTAAAAGAAGAAGTGCGATGCATGCATATTCTATTGATATTATCTCATTTCTATTTGTTCATAAAAACTCAACATGTGAGTTGATTACTTGATTAATTCTTAATGATTAAAAGCACTTGTGAGCATGCAACAAGTTCAAAACAGCAAGAAAGTTCGACCATGACCAGATTTAGTGTAAGTAATTACTCCAATTACTAGACATGGCAAAACACTACAAAACGTATAACACAAGTAATGTAAGAACTTTCAGCATGTAAAAGGAATCACAAAGTCATATATGTGTGAAATATTATGCTCATATTATTTTAATTTCAGATTCACACATAGACTCTTCAAGTTTCAAAACTCCCCCTCAATGTAAGCCATGATGATGCATAACCCCTATTTCACTACGAATAAAACAAAAACGAGTGAAATCCAAAGGTTTTATAAAAATGTCAGCCAATTGTTGTTCGGTATCTACATGGTGAAGCACAATGTTTCCTTTTTCAACATTATCACGGAGAAAGTGATACCTAATGTCAATGTGCTTAGTTCTAGAATGTTGCACGGGTTTTTTAGCAATGCAAATGGCACTAGTGTTATCACAAAATAGTGGAACACTATGTAGATCAACTCCATAGTCCTTAAGTGTTTGAACAATCCAAAGAATTTGCTAGCAAGCACTAGCAGTGGCTACATATTCAGATTTAGTTGTGGATTGTGCAACTGAGTTTTGTTTTCTAGAGGACCAAGCAACAAGTGAATTACCAAGAAAATGACAAGCACCCAAAGTACTTTTCCTATCAATCCTACAAACTCCAAAATCAGCATCGGAAAAAGCTTTCAAAGTAACGGTTGAGGAAGAAGAAAGAAAGATGCCAAATTCTTGAGTTTCATGTAAGTACCTGAGAATCCTTTTGAGGACTTGACGATGTGAAGCACGTGGGGAGGCTTGAAAACGTGCACAAAGACATACGCTGAATTGCATGTCCGGTCTTGATGCCATGAGGTACAAAAGTGATCCGATCATGCTTCTATATTCTTTTTGATCCACAGGTTCACCATCTTCATCAAGTTCAAGTGTTGTTGTTGTTCCCATTGGTGTCTGAAGAGGATTGCTTTTGTCCATTATGAAGCACCTTAGGAGGTCTTTTGTATACTTCATTTGATGCACAAAGGTACCCTCCTTGGTTTGCTTGATTTATAGCCCCAAAAAGTACGTGAGTTCTCCCATCATACTCATCCCAAATTCTGATCTCATCATAGCTGAAAACTTGGACACAAGATCATGCGAAGCACAACCAAAGATAATATCATCCACCTACACTTGAACGAATAATGAGTCATTGCCATGCTTAAGCACAAAAAAGAGTTTTATCAACCTTGCCCATGGTAAACCCCTTTTCAAGTAAGAATGTTTTCAACCTATCATATCATGCTCTAGGGGCTTGTTTGAGACGGTACAAGGCTTTGGACAGTTTGTAAACATGATTAGGAAAATCTGAATTTTCAAAATCCGGTGGTTGTTTGACATAAACCTCCTCATCTATGTAGCCATTAAGAAAAGCATTTTAACAGCCATTTGATAAAAGCTTAAAACCTTTATGATGAGGACATCACAACAGCAGAGATGCACATTGAACTGCAAGGACCAATCACAAGAGCACGAGCACGGTTAATAAATCAGCAGGTGAATTCGTTCCAACTTCTTTTGCATGTGAGTTTGAGAATAGATTGCTATGTGATGATTTAATTGTTATTAGGAATAATGGAGAAGATAAACAAGTGAAGGAAAGAGGCCTTGGGAGCGTGGAGAACTAGCTGGGACGTCCACAAGTTGATGGAAATAGTTTACAACTCGGACTCGAGTTCAACTTGGAGTCCAGGAGCAGTCCACCTTAAAACAGATGCCCAGGAGGCATACGGACTCCATTTTTGACGTTCTACATATGCACGGAAAGAGGAGAAGATAAAATTTCCAAGGGTTCTAGTCCCACCTCAGAATTCCTTCGGAGTCATTGGGAATCATCGAAACAAATCGAGTCTACATTTCTGTCCGGTGCTGCGCCACTGAATCGGGCCTTTGGGCCTTGTATCCCGTAAGAGTCCATTAGGGACGCGTCTAATTGTGTTTTGGTCGAACCCTAGCCTATAAATACTGCAGCCGCCAGTCATATTCGGTGGGTTTTGCTTAGATCAATAATATCGCCGTTCTATGGTTTGTGAGACCCCAACTTTGCGATTTCAGATCGTGTCTTCGACATTCTTGCTCGTGTTCTCGGTTGCACTTGCAGGGATTAGCCTTCTTGGTGAGGTCAAGCGTGTGCAGCACGGTTGATAACCAACGGAGCCTTGGTGTAGTGATTGCAGGGGTACTCGAACCGCTCGAGTGCCGCGGATCATCAACGTGAAGTTCTCCACCCCAATCGACATACCTTTCGGAAGATCGGGCCTAAACCTACTCATCAATTGGTATCAGATTTCTAGGTTTCCCATGAGGTATCTTTGTTTTCCTTCTATTAGATCGATTTTGTTTCGTACCTAGAGTCCACAGAAAAGCTATAAAAAAATTAGATCATTTTTACCGCTTCCCAAACTATAGTGCCTGCAGTTTTGTTTTTCAGTTTGCATTGTTGAGTTTGCATTCGTGTGGTCAAGTCTTGTTGCTGGTTTAGCTTTATGTTTTGGGTCCAAGTTATCGTGTTTCGTCCTTGTTTTCTTGCTATTCGACACCTATTCTACAATATCTAAATAACAAACCGATCTACCACGTTCATCGGTTTGTCCTAGCTAGCCGCCTTGCGTGAACTCCCGCATTGACATCCCTAGATTAGGTGACAAACCTTTGTGCCACTCATCCTTGAATCATCACACACCACCCAATTAGTTGCTGTGCAAATTCCCGATCATTTTATTATCCGGTTGGGAGTTCTGTTCTTAAACCGAGTTGGAATCAACATAAAAAAAAACGTAACACGGACAGCCTACCTTAAAACGGCCATAACTTTCGCATACGAACTCGAAATCGGGTGATTTTTTTTTTCAAATTCATCTACGCAAAATTTCGCATCTGATTTTCCGGAGAGTAGCCGCATTTGGCGAAATTAGATTGCCCAAATTCCCCTTGGAAGATAGGCTATCCGGCCTCCGAAGTTTCAGCACGAATTTTAAAGAATCTTCTTGATTTTCTATAGGCCGCATATTACATCCAATTGAGCTGCAAATTTGTGTGCTTCCTATATTTGTGCTCCTGAGTAAAGAAAAAATATCAAAAAATATTATAAAAAAGAAAAAAATAGTGAAGAGCACGCATATTAAAGCAATTGGCCTATACCACTTGATGCTGTTTTGTTGGCTATATCATTCTGTCTTTCTTTTGCCTTGATACTTCCTTTTGTTGTGCTAGGCCCTAGGGCACTTGGTTGACCAGCAACAGTTTCCTACATTGAATACTTAGTCAACTTTGTTTAGCTGTTAACGATTTTCTTATTATTAGCCATCATATTGTGCCATCCGAGCTCCACCTTTCTCTTGAGCATAACAGGTACCTTTGCAATCACCCCATGCTTCATTGGTTCATCTCACCGTCCACACCACCTGCTGTGTCGGTAAGAACACTTGTAAGAGCGTGGTAAGGCATTTGAGCTAGAGAGGCTGTTTTCTTCCACCTTTCACATTGTCACTGTAGTTGATAGGGATACCATATTTTTTTATTGTCTTTTGTTTCCTACTAACAATGGCAGGACAAGACAATGATGACGAATGTGTTCAACATGCTGAGTTACGTGATATGATGAAGACCATGACGGATATGTTCACCAAATACAATGCAACAATGGAGGAGTCATTGGTGAACTTGACTTGCCAACTTGATGACCTTGCTCTTCGGATGAATACTTTTGAGGCTCGGTTGCCTCTCGCTGGAAGACAAGAAGACAATGCTTATGATGAACGAGAAGATCACAATAATCATCCAAGACTGCCACTTTATCGTCGAGGTATGGGAGGTAATAATCATAACAATTATAATCGTCCTCCTGATGATCCTCTTGCTAAAGTGAAATTTACTATACCCTCTTTTTCTGGTGCTTACGATGCTGAGGCTTATCTTGATTGGGAGATGACAGTAGAGCAAAAATTTAATCCCATCTTGTTCCTAAACAACATAGAGTTCGTCAAGCTACTAGTGAGTTTAAGTACTTTGCTATCATACGGTGGAATGAACTTGTTAAAACTAGAACTGGTCCTCCAACATGGGATAGATTAAAGGAAGCTATGCGTGTTCGATTTGTTCCCCCATCTTTTCAGCGGGACCTTCGCAAAAAATTGCAGCGTTTAGACCAAGGTAACATGTCCGTAGATGAGTATTATCAAGAGTTACAAAAGGGTATGCTGCATTGTGGGGTAGTAGAGGACATGGATGATAAAATAGCTCGTTTTTATGGGGGGTTGAGGAGTGAAATTCAGGACATTGTTGATTACAAGGAATATGATACTGTTAACAGATTGTTTCAGCTTGCTATGTTGGCAGAAAAAGAGTTGCAGGGCCGACAACAATAGCAACAACGCACGAGGAGCAACTTCACGCCACTTGCAGCGACTACACCATCCAAAACAGTACCATCTTTGACTCCCCGTGCAGCGACTACACCACCCAATGGTGGCCAATGAACTATACCTACTGCTCCACCTTCTCACGTGCCGAAAGGCAGCAAGGCGACATCATTCAAGCCTTCGTCGTCCACTCCTTCTGCGGGTCGTACTTCCAACATTAAGTGTCACCGCTGCCAGGGACTTGGTCATATGATGAGAGATTGCCCGAGCAAATGAGCATACATAGCACGCGGCGATGGCGGGTATGATAGTACTTCAGATGTTGAAGATGAATATTCTCTTGCTACTGACTTTACAGATCCAAATGACGAACACACCAAAGAAGAGGTACTTGGCACGGCGGCGACGGAGAACTATAGGAGCATCATTGTGCAGCGTGCCTTGAGCTCCAAAGTTGAGACCGATGACAAGCTACAACGACACAACCTCTTCCACATGTTTCTCGTTGTCAAGGACTGCCGTGTACACACTATAATTGATGGAGGTAGCTGCAATAACTTGGTGAACACGGATGTCATCAAGAAACTCGGTTTGACAACAAGAGCACACCCTCATCTGTACCACATTCAATGGTTCAACAACAGCGGTAAGATTCAGGTAACACAAACAGTGAGAATACATTTTTCAATTGGTTCATACCATTATTTTGCTGATTTTGATGTTGTTCCTATAAATGCTTGTTCTCTTTTATTGGGTTGTCCTTGGGAATTTGATACAGATGCTATTCATCATGGTAGAACCAATAAATATACTCTCATGCATAAGGGAAAGAAAATCACTTTGCTCCCCATGACTCCTGCTGAAATTGTGCATTTTGAGAAGAGTAAAATTTGTGATGGCAAAGCAACAAAATTAGAATCTGAAAAACAGCAAGTTATTAAGTTAAAATCACCATCGTTGCTCGCAACTAAATCTGAACTTGCTGATTTATTTGATGCTAAGGGGATGTGCTATGCTTTAGTTTGCAAAGAAGCCATGTTTTCACTTCATGAATTGTCTATTGCATTGCCCCCTACTGTTTATAACCTTTTGCAGGAGTTTGAGGATGTGTTTCCCTCCGAGATACCCCCTGGTTTACCATCGATGAGAGGCATTGAACACAAGATCGATTTGATTCCAGGAGCAAGTTTGCCAAATAATGCATCATACAGGGCGAATCCACAGGAAACAAAGGAAATTCAGCGACAAGTCCAAGATCTTTTGGACCGCAGGTACATTCGTGAAAGCCTTAGTCCTTGTTCCGTTCCTGCTCTTTTGGTTCCTAAGAAAGATGGTAGTTGGCGCATGTGTGTTGATTGTTGAGCGATTAATAACATCACCATTCGATATCATTATCCTATTCCTCGCTTAGATGAGATGCTTGATGAATTGAGTGGTGCTATCATCTTCACAAAAATTGATTTACGTAGTGGTTACCACCAAATTAGAATGGCACTAGAAGATGAATGGAAAACTGCATTTAAAACCAAGTTTGGACTTTATGAGTGGTTAGTCATGCCTTTTGGTTTAACTAATGCACCCAACACCTTTATGCGATAAATGAACGAGGTTTTACGTGCTTTCATTGGACAATTTGTGGTGGTTTACTTCGATGATATCCTCATGAGAGATGCACGTTTGTTTGGTAACCTCGAAAAGTGCGTATTTTGCACCAATCGAGTCTCGTTCCTTGGCCATGTCGTTTCCTCACAGGGAATTGAGATGGATGAGGCAAAAATTGAAGCAATCACCAGCTGGCCAGCCCCAACAACCGTCACACGGGTTCGTAGTTTTCTTGGTCTTGCAGGTTTTTATTGGTGCTTTGTGCGGGATTTCAGCACCATTGCAGCACCTCTACATGAGCTCACGAAGAAGGGAGTGCCATTTCGATGGGGCGAACAGCAGCAACAAGCTTTTGATGCTGTCAAATCGAAGCTTACACAAGCACCATTGCTACAACTTCCTGATTTTGACAAGACCTTTGAGCTAGAATGCGATGCAAGCGGCATTGGTATTGGAGGCGTTCTCATACAAGGAGGTAAACCCGTGCTTTCCTTAGTGAAAAACTTCATGGTCCTTCTCTGAATTATTCTACTTATGATAAGGAATTGTATGCCTTAGTGCATGTATTACAAACTTGGCAACATTATCTTTGGTCTAAGGAGTTTGTCATACATTCCGATCATGAATCATTGAAGTATCTTAAGTGTCAAACCAATATGAATAAACGACATGCTAAATGGATTGAGTTCATAGAGTCGTTTCCATACATCATTAAGCATAAGAAAGGGAAGGAAAATATCATTGATGATGCATTATCTAGGCGTTATACCATGCTGTCCCAACTTGATCATAAAATCTTTGGTTTGGAAACAATAAAAGCATTATATCCTACTGATTTGGACTTCAAAGATGCTTTTGAAAATTGTAGAGAAGGAAGAACTTGGAATAAATATGTGCTGCGAGAGGGTCTCCTCTATCGTGCTAACAAGCTATGCGTTCCAGCTAGCTCCGTTCGTCTATTACTTTTGCAGGAAGCACATGGAGGAGGTTTGATGGGACATTTTGGAGTGAAGAAAACTGAAGACGTGCTGTCCACACACTTCTTTTGGCCAAAGATGAGGCGTGATGTCGAGCGCTACGTGTCACGATGCACTACTTGCAACAAAGCTAAGTCTCACCTTAACCCACATGGTCTTTATATGCCTCTTCCTATTCCTAGTGTACCTTGGGAGGATATTTCTATGGACTTTGTTTTGGGATTGCCTAGGACTAAGAGGGGGAGGGATAGTATTTTTGTAGTTGTTGATTGTTTTTCCAAAATAGCACAGTTTATACCTTGTCATAAGAATGATAATGCCTCACACATTGCTGATTTATTTATGACGGAAATTGTTCGTTTACATGGTGTGCCAAATACCATTTTTTCTGATCGTGATGCAAAATTTTTAAGTCATTTTGGAGAACTTTGTGGTATAAATTGGGTACCAAGTTACTGTTTTCAACTACATGTCACCCACAAACGGATGGACAAACCGAGGTAGTGAATCGTACTTTATCCACTATGTTGTGGGCTGTCTTGAAAACAAATTTGAAGTTGTGGGAGGAGTGTTTACCACATATAGAATTTGCTTACAACAGATCCGTTCACTCCACGACAAAGGTAAGTCCATTCCAGGTAGTGTATGGTTTCAATCCCTGTGCTCCTATTGATTTACTACCTTTGTCTCCTTCTGAAATTACAAATTTGGATGCTACACAACGATCTGAATTCATTATTAAAATGCATGAAACTACAAAGAAAAATATTGAAATGATGAATGAGAAGTATATGATTGCAGGTAGTAAAGGTAGAAAAGAAGTAAAACTTGAACTGGGTGATTTGGTGTGGTTACATTTGAGAAAAGAGCGATTTCCCGACTTGAGAAAATCTAAACTTATGCCACGAGCTGCTGGTCCTTTTAAGATCGTTGAAAAGATTAATGATAATGCATATAAGCTTGAATTGCCTCCCGATTTTGGGGTTAGTCCTACATTTCACATTTCAGATTTGCGGCCGTACTTGGGAGAAGAAGATGAACTTGAGTCGAGGATGACTCCAATTCAAGAGGAGGAGAATGATGAGGACATCACAACAGCGGAGACACACATCACAAGAGCACGAGCACGGTTAATAAATCAGTAGGTGAATTCGTTCCTAACTTCTTTTGCATGTGAGTTTGAGAATAGATTGATATGTGATGATTTAATTGTTATTAGGAATAATGGAGAAGATCAACAAGTGAAGGAAAGAGGCCTTGGGAGCATGGAGAACCAGCTGGGACGTCCACAAGTTGATGGAAACAGTTTACAACTCGGACTCGAGTTCAACTCGGAGTCCAGGAGAAGTCCACCTTAAAATGGACGCTCAGGAAGCATACAAACTCCATTTTCCATGTTCAACATATGCACGGAAAGAGGACAAGATAAACTTTCCAAGGGTTCTAGTCCCACCTCAGAATTCCTCCGGAGTCATTGGGAATCATCAAAACAATTCGAGTCTAGATTTCTGTCCGGTGCTGCACCACCAAATCGGGCCTTTGGGCCTTGTATCCCGTAAGAGTCCATTAGGGACGCGTCTAATCGTGTTTTGGTCGAACCCTAGCCTATAAATACTGCAGCCGCCGGTCATATTCGGTGGGTTTTGCTTAGATCAATAATATCGCCGTTCGACGGTTTGTGAGACCCCAACTTCACGATTTCAGATCGTGTCTTCGACGTTCTTGCTTGTGTTCTCGGTTGCACTTGCAGGGATTAGCCTTCTTGGTGAGGTCAAGCGTGTGCAACACGGTTGATAACCAACGGAGCCGTGGTGTAGTGATTGCAGGGGTACTCGAACCGCTCGAGTGCCGCGGATCATCAACGTCGAGTTCTCCACCCCAATCGACATACCTTTCGGAAGATCGGGCCTAAACCTACTCATCACTTTAGATGCAGCAAAAGCTAAGAAAATTCTTATGTCTTCTAATGTAGCAATAGGAGAAAAAGTTTCATCAAAATCTAGACCTTCAACTTGAGTGAAACCTTGAGCAACCAACCTAGCCTTATTCCTAACCACAAACCCATCATCACTTTGTTTATTTTTAAACACCCATTTAGTTCCAATTAAAGTGTGACCTTGAGGTGGAGGTACAAGTTTCCAAACATTATTTCTTTCAAAATTTTCTAACTCTTCTTACATAGCAATAATCCAAGATTCATTAGTGAGTGCATGTGATATATCTTTGGGTTCAAAAGAAGCAACAAAAGCAGAATGAGAATGAGAGTTTGGATCGCAAAACCTGGACCGTGTGACTCGTTCGTGCAAGCTTCCAATAATTTGTTGCGGAGGATGACTTTTGAGAACCCGGTGGGAAGTGGACACTTCACAAGCTTCTTCTTCTTCATGTTCATCACAAATCGATGAGCTTGTGACTTGAGAAGGATCTGGACCAGCAATGGTGCTCATCGGTACTGGCTGTGAATCAAAATCAGGAGCTGGAACAATGTCATTAGCTAATGAATTTTCGAGCAGCAGCTCCACCTCTTCCTCATCTTTAACAAAAATGCTCTCCCCTGCAGATATGGATCTGGACCTGCAATGTTTGAGCTAGTACCTGGGCTAGCTTCATCAAAAGACACCTCACAAGTCTCCACAATTTTGTTAGTGTGAAGTAAAAGCACACGGTAGCCTTTAGTATGAGATGGATAACTAAGAAACATGCCATCAACAGATCTAGGTTCAAATTTATCAAGATTACCATGTTTCTTAACAAAGCATTTGCAACCAAAGACCCGAAAGTGTGTAACACTAGGCCTATGTCCAAACCGGAGCTCATATGGTGTTTTACCTAGCTTAGCATGCAAGAAAACACGATTTGAGACATAACAAGCAGTTGCAATCGCATCAACCCAAAATTTCCTAGGAGTTTGATATTCATCAAGCATAGTCCTAGCCATTTCAACTAAGGTTCTGTTCTTTCTTTCTACAACACTGTTTTGTTGAGATACATATGGTGAAGAAAATTGATGATCTATTCTATTTTCAGCACAAAAGTGATCAAAAATTGATTTTTAAATTTGATTCCGTTATCACTTCTAATCGCTTTTAAAGATCCTGGGTGATCAATTGATAACCTAAAAATAAAGTTCTAAAGTGACTAAAAGCTTCATTCTTAGATGCTATAAAGTAAACCCAAGAGTATCTAGAATAATCATCAACAATCACAAGAACATACCATTTACCTCCGAAGGATTGAACGCGTGAAGGTCCTACGGTGTCAAGGTGCAAAAGTTGACCCGGTTCAGTTGTCATGATCATTGTGAGAGGAGTATGTGAACCTGTAACCATATTAGCATGACTAGAAGAAGAGCACACAATTTATTTGTCCCCTTTAAGCTTAGGCAGCCCACGTATGCAATCAAGAGCACTAACACGCATTAGATGATCAAAGCCTATGTGACCAAGTCTACGATACCAAAAATTTAAGTCCTTTGAATCATTAGTAACTAGACACCTATGCTTTGAGGAAGACATATCAAAATCAGCTTTAAAAACTCTTCCAAACTGAGACATGTTAAAAATAAGCTCACTATTTGAATTTACAACTTTGCAGTAATTTTTAGTGAAAATTATTTCCAGATTTTCATCTAGCAGTTGTGAAACAGAAAGCAAGTTGTATTTCAAATTTTTAACAAGTGCTACATCCTTCAAAGTGTAGTGATTATTTACTCTAACCGAACCCTTAGCAATTATAGGAGTTGAAGAATTATCGGCAAAAGTAACATTCTCTACACGTGACACAAAAGAGAGGGAGGAGAACCATTCTTTGTTACTGGTAATATGGCGTGAGCAACTTGAATCCACAATCCAAATATTCTCCTTCCTCAAGCGTGTAATAGAAGCACAATACGTCGATGACTCAATACAGGGGTTAGTCAAAAGGCATTTAGGAATCTAGTACTGAGTCACACGACATCCAGTGGGAATAACACGCGAAAGCTTAGATAAAACAGCAGGTTTATGAGCCAAAGCTTGAGGATTTTTGTGCCCAACTACTGTCCTATGAGATGTTACATGTGTAGCATGAAAAATAGTGGATTTGGGAGCAAACTTTGCATGTTTTCGACTCATTACAGCAAATTGCATGTTCCTATCATTCGGTTTAGAAAGTGCAGCAAATTTTGTATGAAAGTTATTAGATCTAGAAATCATTCTTTCCTTTCTCTGTTGTTTAGCTAATATATAACAAAAATCTATGACATGACCATCTCTACCGCAGTAGGTACAATGAAATTTAACTTTGTGTTCACGTCTAGATGAGCAAGCAACATTTTTATTTGAAACCGAATGAGACAACACTCCTGCAGATTTGAAAACCACTTCTTTTTGTTTAGGGACTGTTTGAATCAAACCACTTCCTAATGACTTTACAATTTTAGGTGGATGAGCCTTAGCATGAGCATGAGAATCAAAACCTAAACCAGTTTTATCATTGAAAGACTTGGAAGAATTCAGCAGCAAATTTAGGTTCTTATTCTCATTACAAAACCGATCTAATGTCCTATGCATGTCATCAAATTTATTGGACAGATCAAGGCAATTTTTACATGAAGTTTTTCTTTTTAATTTGCAGTTGGAACAATATTTAACTTCATGAGAACGTAAAGCATTGTTCAATATAGAAATTTCATTCATAGCATCTTGTAGTTTCTTATCAAGATCATCACAAGTAGAATAATACAAATCAATTGTAGAACAGCTAGCATCTTTCAAGTTTTTTCATTAAGTGCAGCAAGCTCTCTATTCTTTTGAATTTCTAACTCAAGTTTATCAAGTGTGGAGGTGTGCCCACTTCTTAACGAGGAAAATTGTTCATATATTAAATCACATGAGGGACATGTATCATCACTAGGAGTCAAAGTTTTTAAATGGTTGATTTCAGATTCTAGTGATTCAATTTTAGCAGCACTATCCCTAAGCTTTTTATCCTTTTTCTTAACTATAATAGTGGCACGAGAAATAGCATCACACATTTCTTTGCAAGCAGGACATACCTCTTAATTATCGTTGTTGTGTTCTGCCTCCTCCATACTTGATCTCGACTTGCCCGCCATGAAGCACAAGTTTGCCAAATCATCTTCATCTTCGTCACTTCCAATGTCCACACCGCTTTAGCCAAGTTCTTGAAGTGCGGAGATAAAACTGCTCACCAATTGATGTCCTGTAAAACCCTTCTTTTTCTTCGTATCTTTTGCAGAGGAGTGCTTTGTTCTTGTTTGCTTTTCATCCCGGGAAGTAGGACCTAAAAGGTTAGGGCAATCTGAATGAAAATGTTCTGTCTTACCACATTTGAAACACCATTGAGGTTTGGAGCTTCCTCTCCTTCTAGTTCTAACATTTTGCAATGCTTTTGAGAACCTAGTAGAGAGAAGTACTAGCTCCTCCTCTGGAAATTCCTCAATCTATTCAAGGGTTAGAGAGGACAACAAAGCAAGTTTACCACAAGATGGAGATTGACCAGAGCTAGGCATTTCACGTTGAGAAACAAAAGAAATAGACTTATTGGGGTTCTTATGTGATATTATGTCAAATTCATGAGTTTTTAACTTGAAATATAGAACATCTAAAGTAAGTGTACTCATGACACTAGATTCACGAATAGATATGACTTTCATCTCCCAAATTGACATATCTAATGCACTTAACAATTGCCTAGCATTTTCAGCATTTGAAAAATTAACATTGACACTACGCAAGTTGCTGAGAATTTTATTAAAGCGAGCAAAAAGGTCATCAATAGACTCACCGGGTTGCATCTCGAAGCGCATATATATTCTTTCTAGAACATGTATTGCCTTACCTCCTTGATCGTGTTGGATCCTTCGTGGTAGTCACAAAGTATTTCCCACACATCGTATGTAGATCGGAGGTGTGCAACACGATCGAAGTCGCTTTGAGTTAATCATTATATGATCAAGTTCCGAACCTTGTTGTTGTTGTCGACATCTCTCAGATGTGTAGCTGTAACTTGATCATTTGACGGCACTTCATAAGGCTTGTATACCTTCTCCCATATTGTGAAGCCTTGAGCCTGGATGAAGGCTTCCATACGTGCCTTCAAAACCTGAAAATCAATACCACTAAACACAAAAGGTTTTGCAGAGTATTTCTCTATGATGATTAGTCAAAATACGTGCAAATAATAAAGATTAGAGAACAGTGGCTCTGATACCAATTTTAGGATCGAAGAGCACGTGAAAAGCTACCAGAGGGGGGTGAATGGTAGATTAAAACTTTTTCAGCGGAAGCAATGAAAACCCCTTGGCAGAAAAACGATCCGTTAAAGAAATCGTGTGTGAGACTAATCTAAATGTGTTTCACCTAGAAAAAAGTGATATATATATCATAGAGAATCAAGTCACGAAGACAACACAACAAGAAGTACTCAAATCCGTCGAGAGAAACTTAAGTTACAATCGAAAGATCGAACAAAGGTCAATCTATTCTACCGAGTAAAAAACAGATCTGTAATACTGCAAAGAAACTCGTGTAGATAAAAAACCACAAATCCAATGACCGTAAATTTTTTACAGATGATAGATAATCAATTTTTGAAGGCAAACCAAAAAGAATCACGTCAATTGGATCTTTAAAACTCGAGTTAAGATAAAAATACCAAAGAAAGGTAGTGCTGTGCAGAAACTCGACGAGAAAAACTTGTCTAGAACAAGTCGGACGAACAAGGCACAAAAGTTCCTTTAAACTATGATATTTATTCAATAGAACACAAGAGGAATAGCCCCAAAGTCGTCTCTCACAAGCTCTGGCCTCCCTTGCTTATATAACCAGGCCTTAGGCCAACCCAATCTCAACGAGAACTCTAATCCTACTCAAATCACGAATCAAAACTTTTCATAACTGCTTAGGTCTCTTCTATACACAGATAGAAGCAATCTTAAGACTTCCAAACACCTTAAGAACGTATACCACATTCCTAAAACAACTCAAATTTATGACCCACATGAAATCCTATCATAAAAACTCAAAACTTTCCATATTTGAGTCAAACACGACTCAGCCGCAGCCTGAGTCCATAACCTAGTCGGTTGGACCTTTCTGACTAATTCTTTACGTCCACATCTCTTCATCACGCCTCGGAACCATGTAGCCACGTCCATGCACTCCTTGCATACGTGCAACCATCTTCCAACGACGTCCACGATACCTTCATATGCATCGTTCTTGATTCAAACATGCTGCGCAACCTTCCGATCAACTCAACCACAATTCCTCCCGAACTTGGTTGTTGAACCTCATCTTCTCCCTAAGACCAGTTCAATGGATCCCGTCACCAGCCATGTCTTTAACTCAAGCAACACATGCACATGAATAAATAACCAATCTGTACGAGCCCAAGTCCGTGACTTGACTCAAGTTAGTTCCGAACACAACACCTTACGTGAGCACCTCACATAAGCATGTTGCAAAACCACAGTAAAACGATATCACCCATATCAACCAAAACGCACCAAAAACTTAGCAAATGAATACTAAGCAATCTTTACAACAATGTAAAGCAAGTTTGAAACATTTTACAGTAAAAGCAGGAACATTGCAATCAAGCTCCAAACCTTGCCAAAGCTAACCGGAGCTTGAGCCGGAGCTTACCAAAGCTAGTACAACTTAGCACTGGAGCTAGAAAAACATGTCAGAGCTAACCAACATAAGTCGGACCTATCAAAACATATCGGAGCTTAACAACGACATGCAGGAGCTATCAAAGACATGCTAGTGTTTTCGCAGAATTTCAGAACTTTTATCATCAATCAGATGTATTCAGTACAAGCCAATGTATTCAACACACATAGGTATCAAAGAAGGGGTCATGATCCTCTTTATAAAGATATTCAAGAAATTTATGAAGAAAAGACAAGGGGGAAATTAATTGAAGGAAAATATAAAGAAAAGTCAAGACCGAAGTTGAGGCGGGCATGCTATAACTGTGGTGAATATGACCACTTTATAATTGATTGCCAATACGAAGAAAACATGAAGAAAACAAAGGAAACAAGACCTCAACCCAAGAAATTCTTCAAGAAAAAGAAGCAAGTTGGACAAGCGCATCTAGGAAAGGAGTAGGACTCAAATGACAAGTACTCATCCGAAGAGGAAGAGGAGATGGCTAGCATAGCAATCGAGAAGACATCCAAGAAGTCCACCCTCTTCCCAACTGTAGGCGCATGGAAGGGAAACAACACTTGCCTCATGGAAAAGGAAGGTAAACGAAAGGTAACAACCAAATCCTCTTCCTTGCATTCCTATTCTAGTGATAGTGAAGTTGCTAGTGATAATGAAGACATGCTCATTGGATTAGATAAGAAAACAACAGCAAAAATGAAATTCCTACTTGATCAGCTTGTTGAGAAGGAGAAGTTAATCAATCGTCAAGAAGATATGATTATCTCCCAAAAGGAGGAATATCTTGAACTTGACAAACTTCTCGAACTTGAAAAGGAGCGAGACAAGTCACTGGAACTTGAGTTAGCCTCAAGCAAGGAAGCTTGCTTGAAGTTAAGCGACTCAAACACCACCATCAAGGATGAACTTGCTAACCTATCCAAGGTTAACAAAATCCTTGAGGTACAAGTTGAGTCACTCAAACAAAGTGACCCCTCATCCTCTTCAAGCTCACCTTCTCAACTCCTTAAAACTGAAGCTGCTATTATTTGTTCATGTGTTAAAATTGACACCAGCTTGAAGGAAAAGTCAACCTCTACAAAGGACAAGCATCCTTCCCAAAGTGGCATATTTGACAAGGAGAAGATCAAATATGCACGTAGTGCATACTTGGTCACAAGATCTCCTAATGTCAAATATGGCATTGGTTATTCTTATGGTGAAAATCAATATGCTAGAAGCCATAAAAATAACAAGGAGGGCATTGCCTTTGTGAGGGGAAACTCCTCTCAAGCTAGAAAGACCAGTAATGCTAACAAGTCCAAGATAGTCAACGCATACAACAACCAGACTAGTCCGGTCCTTACCCAGACAAGTTCGGTCCTCCGGACAAGTCCGATTTTCCGGACTAGTTCTGTTTATAAACAGCAACAAATATTATTCAGAACATTCGATGCATCCTATGTTCTATAATTTTGGTAAAGTTTATGCTCATTATGTTGGGCCACGCCATGGGAACACCAAGTCTCATGTGTGGGTGCCCAAATCTTTTATAACTAACCTCCAAGGACCCAAGCAAGCTTGGGTACCTAAAACCAAGGCATGATTTGTTTTTTTGGCCTATTCATCCGGTGGATCAAAATGAGTGCTAGATAGTGGTTGCACCAACCATATGACCGGAGAAAGAAGGATGTTCGTTGAGTATGAAGAAAATGAGGATCCAAGCGAGAGCATCTATTTTGGAGACAATAGTCAAGGAAAGGTGCTCGATACCGGTAAAATTGCTATATCGTCTCAACATACTCTTTCTCATGTGTTACATGTCAATTCCTTAGATTATAACCTGCTGTCCATATCTCAATTACGTGACAAGGGTTATAATTGCTTGTTCACTAAAGAGGGTGTGACTGTCTCTAGTAGGATTGATGATTCCATTGTGTTCAAGGGTGTGTTAAAGGGAAAGATTAACCTTGTTGACTTCAACAAAGATAAAGCCGAGCTTGACACCAGCTTGATTGCAAAGACCAACATGGGTTGGCTGTGGCATAGACGGCTGGCGCATGTTGGTATGAGGAATCTTCAAAAACTCCTCAAGGGCGATCACATCCGAGGTTTGAAGGATGTTATTTTTGAGAAAGACATGCCTTGTAGCGCGTGCCAAGCCGGGAAGCAAGTTGGAGCACCTCATCCCGCGAAGAACGTCATGACTACAACAAGACCACTCGAGCTGCTTCACATGGACTTATTCGGTCCAATTGCTTACATAAGCATCGACGGTAACAAATATGGCTTAGTAATTGTTGATGACTTTTCGCGCTTCACTTGGGTTTTCTTTTTGCATGATAAGACAAAAACTCAAGGAACCCTCAAGAAGTTCTTCAAGCGTGCCCAAAATGAGTTCTCATTAAAGGTCAAGAACATACAAAGCAACAACAGTACAGAATTCAAGAACACTCAAGTTGAGGAGTACCTAGATGAAGAAGGCATAAAACATGAGTTTTCAGAACCTTACCCTCCTCAACAAAACGGAGTTGCCGAAAGGAAGAACCGAACCCTCATAGAGATGGCGAGAACAATGCTCGATGAATACAAGACCTCAGAACAATTTTGGGCGGAAGCGGTTAACACCTCTTGCCATGCCATAAATTCACTTTTTCTTCATCGACTACTCAAGAAGACATCCTATGAGCTACTCACCGGTAACAAGGCAAATATTTCTTATTTTCGAGTTTTCGATTCTAAATGCTATATTTTGAACAAGAAGCCTAGGACTTCAAAGTTCGCTTCGAAGTCCGATGAAGGTTTCATGCTTGGTTATGATTCGAACACGTACACCTATAGTGTCTTCAACAAAGTCTCCGGACTTGTTGAAGTAGCACGTGACGTAGTGTTCGATGAAACTAACGGCTACCAAATGGAGCAAGTTGATCCATGTGTGCTAGATAGAGAATAAGCTCCTTGTCAAGCACTGAGAAGAATGGCATTGGGCGAAGTTCGACCACAAGAGCCACCTCTACATGTGCATGAGGAAGATGAACCACAAGTGGGGGCCAATGATCACGGGGGAGATTCCATACAAGATCAACAGCAAGAAGACGAAAATGATCAACAAGTCAATGAGGGCAACCATCTAGGGGGAGAAGAAGAAGATCATGAAGATACAAGACCGCAAGTGTCACACCCGAGAGTACACCAAGGCATCCAAAGAGATCACCCAATAAACAACATCATTGGTGACATCCAAAAGGGAGTAAAAACGAGATCTCACGAAGCCAACTTTTGTGAGAATTACTCGTTTGTGTCCTTTTTGGAACCACATAGGATTGAGGATGCATTGAGAGATCTGGACTGGGTAGTGGCGATGCAAGAAGAACTGAATAACGTCAAACGGAATGAGGTGTGGGAACTCATCGAAAGACCTAACGCTAACTTCGTCGGCACCAAATGGATCTTCCACAACAAACATGACGAACACGGGGTGGTGACAAGGAACAAGGAACGACTTGTGGCCAAAGGGTATTCACAAGTCGAAGGTTTGGATTTCGATGAAACCTTTGCTCCCGTAGCTAGACTTGAATCAATTAGAATATTACTTGCATATGCTACTCACCATGATTTCAAGCTCTACCAAATGGATGTGAAAAGCGCCTTCCTCAACGGTCCAATCAAGGAGGAGGTGTACGTGGAGCAATTGTCCGGATTTGAGGACAAAGAGTTCCCTGACCATGCCTTTAAACTGCGAAAGGCTCTCTACGGCCTCAAACAAGCCCCTAGAGCTTGGTATGAGTGTCTTAGAGATTTCTTAATTGAAATGTTTTCAAGATTGGAAAAGCAGATTATACACTATTTACGAAACACTTCGACAATGATCTGTTTATCTGTCAAATATATGTTGATGACATTATCTTTGGTTCAACTAACAAATCCTTTTGTGAAGATTTTAGTAAGATTATGACGGATAGGTTTGAGATCTCTATGATGGGAGAGCTGAAGTACTTCTTGGGATTGCAAGTGAGACAACAAAAGGAAGGGACATTCATAAGCCAAACAAAGTACACCCAATACATACTCAAGAAGTTTGGGATGGACAAGGCGAAGCCTAGACTCCCATGGCAACTAATGGACACTTGAATCTCATTGAAGATGGACCAAGCGTGGATCAAAAGGTATATCACTCCATGATTGGATCCTTACTCTACCTATGTGCATCTAGGCCTGATATTATGTTGAGTGTATGTTTGTGTGCGAGATTTCAAGCCAATCCTAAGGAGTGTCACTTGACAGCCGTTAAAAGGATATTGAGATATTTGGTTCTTACACTTAACCTAGGCCTCTGGTACCCCAAAGGTTCCAAGTTCAATCTTGTCGGTACCCTGCGTACCGGATACCCTTTGGGACTGCAAAGAGCTCAAAGGAACTCCACATACCTGAGTTGAAGACCTCCGAAGGCCACACATGTCATACAGAACTGGACCTGCCTCCCTTCTATGGTTAGTCCCAGTGCCGCCACATGTATCATTAAACCGGAGCTACATTCCATACATGGGAAAGCTCCAGACTAGATACCTGTGCGGCACCCCCGGACCTAACCCCCGACAGAGGGAAGCTTCGGTCCTGACACGTGTACAACAGCACCGGACCTACTCGTCCAAGACAATAAGCTCCGGAGCTGCCACGCATCCAACCGCCGGACCTTCAACCTCAACAGGCATATTGGTGGACCTCCAACGGCTCGGGCCTTCAAGGAACAATTAAAGACCTCAAGACCTGATTAAGTGCCATTAATGCTATCTTAATGGCACACGATCGGAGGGCCCTTAATACCAATAACGCCACTGTCAAGGTGCGTTACCACGCTATTAAGGGTAATTAAGTACATTAATTGTGTATTTAGCATCAGTAACCGCCAGGGCCACATGTCGGGCCAGGCTAATGATATAACGACCAGTCCTTGTACTATAAATGGACTGGCCAAGCGATACACAGGGAGAGACTTCCAGATACGCCTACACACACGAGGCTAGACACACACATACGCGCTGAAGGCACTCTAGTCTCTGACACTTGAGCGCTCAGACGCTCAATACAGCAACAACACACATCCGTGGAGTAGGGTATTACGCTTAGGCGGCCCGAACCACGTAAATCCTCATGTCAACTAGCCACCTTGTTCTGAATCTCTGCGCACCCACAACCGAACTACAAACTCCGCGGTCTACCAATAGTAGTACCGAGAGAATTGCCGGAATCACACTCTGACTGTTGGCGCGCCAGGAAGGGGGAGCCCGAGATTCAAACATGGTGAACTTGCTGCTGGATCATCCAACGGTAACCATGCTGCACAACTTGCTGGAGGCAACCCCTCCAACATGCAGCAGCCAGCAGGTGTTGTGGCTCCAGCAGGAGTCATGCCACCACCTCTACCATCCGCACCGGTGAATCAAGCTGGACAGCGAGATGGGGCATCCGCGTCGGTCACTGCATTGGCGAACAACAGCCCCAAACACGCGCTTCACGCTGCGCGTGCTCTCCTCCAACGTCCACCGCTTCCAGGAGCATCCTAGGGTGCAATGGAGTAGTGGAGAGCTGATGTGGATCATTTGGTTGCAGCAGCAGCCGATCGCATCAGCAACCAAGGTCCTCCCCCCTCGGGGCGGGCCCAAGTAGCATCGAACCTTGTCGGGTAGGCTCGGTCCGCACGCTTCACATCACAGGAGGCATGCTGCGTCTCAGTATGCAACGTCGCTGCCTTCCGGGGCACAACGTACCCACATGATAACGAGGCTTTCGACTCATGACCTCCGGGCTGAGCTCAATCGTCGTTATCGACAACAGGACGGCCACATCCACATTGAGCGTGCTCGTGAGAGGCGAGAGGCTCGGGACAGCCCTGCACCTGAGGGAGTAGGAGGAGGCTGTTCTGCCTTGGCCATGCATCTACGCATGGTTAGATGGCCGCAGAAATTCCGGCCTCACCTACCGAAGAAATTTGACGGGACTGTCAATCCCGCTGAATTTCTCCAAATCTACTCCACCGCTATCCTTGCGGCTGGGGGAAATGAGGCCGTGATGGCCAATTATTTCCCCGTGGCTTTAACTGGGACCGCCAGGTCTTGGTTCATGAGCCTCCCGCCTAACTCCATCAACAGTTGGGCGGAACTGTGCCAACAGTTCACTGCCAATTTCGGGAGCTCATACACCTAACTAGGCATGGAACTGGACCTTCTTGCTGTCAAGCAGAAGGGGGGAGAGTCCCTGTGATCTTTCATCCAGAGGTTCTCCTAGGTACAAAATACCATTCCTTCTATCTCAAGTGCTTCTGTTATTGTGACATTCAGACAGGGCGTTCGAGACAAGAAGATGTTGGAGAAGCTGGCGACCAAGGAAGTCACCAGCGTCACGAAACTCTTCAGCTTGGCAGAAAAGTGTGCCAAGGCTGCGGAGGTCCGTGAAATGCACTCCCAACCACCTCCGGAGGAGAACAAAAAGTCCTACAATGGTGAAGCCGCTACCTTCGGGAGTGGCAAGAAGAAGAAAAAGTCCAACGATAAGAAGAAGCCGTCGGCCGGCACACCCACTGCCGCTGCTTCCGCAGCTCCGGGCGGCTAGGGGTCACACCCCGAGAAACGACCTCGACCGTTGTCTAAAGACGGTGGCAGTTCCAAGATGTGGTGTCCCATACACAAGATGAATAGCCACAACCTGGAAGGCTTCCGAGAGGTCTAGAACCTTGCCGAGCGCTACAACAAGCTCCGAGAAGAAGCTCCTTTCCGTCAAAGGGGAGGAAAACAAAAAGTCGACAAAACTCTGGCTGAAGAGGAGTTAGGATTTTCGGACCCTAAAAAGGTCTTGAAGGTTGTTTACACCTCCATTGACGACGACTCCGACGTCTCCGACAACGAGCGTCGGAAGACCATGGACACCATCTTTGGTGGTTCGTGGGACATCACCTCCCGCCGTGTCTTCAAGACAATGCGGCGGTACATGACCTCAGTAGCTCCCACCACCAGGGCGGAGCCGCACCGGAAGTGGATGGACACTGCCATCACCTTCGATGCTTCGGACTGCCCTCGGAACATGATCAGAGCTGGCCAACTCCCATTGATGGTATCTCCGACCATCAACAACATCCAGCTCCACCATGTAATGGTGGATGGAGGTTCGGGGCTGAACCTCATAAGCTTCAAGGCCTTCGTCAAGCTTCAGCTCCGACCTTCAGATCTTCGTCCCTCCCGACCTTTCTCCAGAGTAGGTCCGGGAGCCATAAATCCACTCGGTGCCATTACTCTCCCTGTGACCTTCGGAACCCAGGAGAATTACAGGACCGAGAAGTTGGTCTTTGACGTGGCACATATCAACTTACCATTCAACGCCATCTTGGGCAGGCCAGCTTTGTACAAATTCATGGCTGCTGCTCATTATAGCTACTTGGTGTTGAAAATGCCAACACCCTCAGGTGTTCTCCAGATTCGCGGAGATCGCACCGCCGGAGTTACTGCTTTGGAAGAACTCCAGGCGCTTGCTACAGCGCAGGAGGAAGAATCTGAAAAGGAACAAGCTCCAAAGCCTCCGAGCATTCGTCATCGAGGCTCAACCTCCGCACCTCGTGTGCAACCAAGCGGCGACACCGACATTCCCGTCAAAGTTGTCCAAATTGGTTCCGATGCCGCTCAGACCACCCGTATATCGGGAGGTCTGAATGACAAATAGGAACTCACGCTCATCACATTCATCCGGGCTAATGTCGATGTGTTTGCCTGGCAGCCGTCACAAATGCCTGGTATCCCTAGGGAAGTGATTGAGCACAATCTGAAGATTTATCCCGATGCTCAGCCTGTACATCAGAAGCCTCGGAAGCAATCAGTAGAGTGACAGAACTTCATATGTCAAGAAGTGAAGAAGTTGCTCGAAGCTGGATTCAGCCGAGAAGTCTTCCACCCGAAGTGGCTGGCAAACCCAGTCGTTGTACCTAAGGTTGGCGGGAAGCTTCGGATGTGTATCGACTACACTACACTGAATAAGGCATGTCCTAAGGATCCATTTCCACTACTTATAATAGATCAGATAGTGGATTCCACCTCCGGGTGTGAATTACTATGTTTCCTAGACGCATATACTGGGTATCATCAAATCAGAATGTCTTGGGAAGATGAAGAGCATACTTCCTTCATCACAGTAGGTGGATTATAATGTTACACTGCCATGTCATTCGGTCTCAAAAACGCTGCTTCAACGTTTGTGCGAGCTATGTACAAAACGTTTGGAGAGCTCATCAGAGATGTAGTGGAAGTGTACGTCGATGACATCGTCATCAAAATCAAGAACAATGAGTCATTCCTTGACACCTTGCAAGCTATCTTTGACAAGTTGCAAATCACACGCACAAATCTAAACCCGGACAAGTGTGTCTTTGGGGTTAGTTTTGACGGCTCCTAAGGTATACTAACAAATCATCCCCGGCAATTGTGCCAGAAATGCTTGTTGGTATTACTTACGCACCATTAACTAAACATCTCCAACTGATGTGTCAGAAATGCTTGTTAATGGTTCTATTGGATCACAGAGTGAATTCCGCAAGCGCACGGAGGTATCATTGTAGCATTTACCCTTAAAAATATTCCCAAGGGTGTCATTTATTTGATCCCAAAGGAAGGCGGGGTAGAGATATAACAATCATCAAGTGGATAGGGTAGAAAGGTCTAGGTAAGAATCTAATAAGGATGGATAAAATAATAGTGGAGGTAGTGTGACACACACAAAAGCTTTCAAGTCTAAGGGGGGTAAGAGGATCCTAGAGGTTAGTTAAGGTTGAGAGTTATGGAGGTACTCCTACTATGCTCTATTGTACATATACATAGCCTAAACTAATTATTCATAAGATAGATCAATAGTGAATACTTATGCTATGTGGTTCACCATATCGGGCACGGGCTTACCCCTAGCAATACTAGGGCGACTCCCGCCAAGAGCCTGTGGCATAGATGAACGTGGAGGATTACAAAGGACAGATAGGGCTGTCACCACCTACTGCCTATCTCTTCAATCTGTGGGTCTACAAGACATCCAATGCTACTTAGCTATCCTAGAACCATGCTAGCATATTAAGTAATTACCTTAAGAGCCTAGGCACAATCCATCCTAAGGAAATGAATTGAATCATCATTGAACCAATGTTGATACACAACATAATTATCCATACTAACATAGTTTTGTTATAATTAACTAGACTATAGTGGGGGTCTATAGGTTCTATGATAATGAGATATGTTCATGATGAAACAGTCATAGAATCTATACCTTCCACACACATGGACTCCACAATCAAACAAGAAACGCTTTGCCCAAGTATATGTATAAGTAGAGACTAAAGATACTATCTTTATTATGCATAAAGTCACAATTACAAGAAGGAATACATGAGCCATACCTTTCCCAATGTAGGATTGGGAAGAGAGAGACTTTTTACTCCTTTCCCAATTTGGACTTGGGACTAGAGACTCTCCTCTGTACAACCTAACTCCTCTAAGATTATGGATGATAGTGTATACAATAGAGATGAAGCTCAAGTGGTGTGTGTGGAAGTGAGGGGTAGGGGGTCCTATTTATACTAGTGTTGAGGTCAGTTCCCGCCACCAGAAGCACGTGAATCAGTCACCATTGACTCCAGGAAGCCGGGAGGAGCTAACACGTGGAGGCTGACCGAGTTTGGTGCAGAGACCAGGTCGGCTGACCCCCTGGTTTGGCCGACCTGGTCATTGCACCAATTCTCGTGTGCTTTCTCGAGGTGGCTGCCAGGTGGGTCCCATTGATGTATATGGGTGATACACCGTTGGATCTCCTCGGATACTTCTTTTGTTGGCCATTTGATCCATGGGATGCCACATGTCGTCGCCTGATTGGCTGGGATGATATTTTATAGGATTGGTCCCTCTACATTTCCTCATTTCCTGCATAACATGCTGCATACACATATTTCTCCAAGTCCAAGTGGAATTGGGTTAGATAGAAAGGTGATGTGTGCAAGAAATGACAAATCCTTCACATAATTGAGTTAAATCGACGGATGAAATTAGTATATAACAGCCATCAACAAACTCCCCCAAGCTTATCCTTTGCTCGTCCTGAGCAAAGTCAAGACTTTAGGTTGATGACCAGGAGTTGCTACAATGTCTTATTTTCAAAAGTATCTAATGCACAACAAGATAATCTACCTAGTATTGCAGAAATTGGTTATGATACCATACCTTTCTTAAGTAACCATGGGGCTTATGCTTTCTCATATTCATGAGTAGTTGAAAGGTAGAATAGCAAATGGAGCAAACATAGACTAGAAATCAAGTTCCACTTAAATCCAGGAGAATTCAATTTAGATATTAAGTACCTCAATTTGATTCTCTCAATCACTCCTTTGTGGATAGTGGAAATATTTCCTCACCAAAGCATTGTGCCTCTACTATTCCTACTCATTGGATATGGCTTGTATGTGGAGCTTGGTAAGGAAAGTAAGTAGGCATATTTGCATCACATATATTGCTAAGTCAAAAGAGTAAGCCTTAGGAGAATTTAATTCAAAACTTTTTGATTCAAGACTAGTGCATGTGTGATGGAGTGGAAGTGGATGTGGATACTTGAGATAACTCCTTTTTGGTATAATCTCTCTTTCTTTTGCAGGGATGAAACATGGATACTTTTCTTTCTCTTTTTTTTTCTCATGCTTATGATGTAAGCATGCTTTTTTTTCATTTTCTTTTTGTAGCCATGTCTTCTACTCCCTTTCTTTGCAATGAATTTTGAAGAGAGTGCCAAACATGAATAACATGAAGTTTCTCTTTTTGTTGTGGTATGGTGGATATGATGGACGTTTTGCTTACTTCTAGTGTAGAAGTATAGCATGTGCAAGTGAAGTCTTGAATTCAAAAAGAGTTGAATGATTTCTCACATAGGTCTATACTAGTTTGACTAGGCTCAATATGAAAGTGAATAGCATGTGCATAAGGTTTTGTCTATGTATGAACATCATATGGCTTTGGTAGGTATTTCCAATCAATTGAGGGAAACTTAAATCTTTATAGAATTTCTCCGGAAATCTAAGTTTTACTTTCAAACTAGGACTAGCAGCCCTATTACTAATTCTAATATTGAAACAACCTAGAATTAGATTAAGCTTTTGCTACCCACAACTTCCAAATTAAGGTAAAAGCATTTCAAACCAATGAAAGCAGTATTCGGAGAGTAGCAAGTTGTAAACTAGAGACTTAGGAAAATAAAACAGAGCAACTATTCATCATTTCATCTATGTGAATTCTAAATCATTCTTAGAGCACATCTTTATTTGATGAAAGCAAATCTAACCTATTATTTTTTTAGATGCAAGGTGGATGATGGATGGATGGAAATTAAATATGCAAGGAATGTGATACATGTTACCTCAAGTGGGGGTCCTCCCCCAAGCTTGTTCTTCAACTACCTCCATGATAAGGGTTGAACCCTTGATGACGGAAGTATGCTGCAAGATCGGCTTGTTGTTGTTGTAGCTCCGTGTTGAAGTTGGTGAATTGAGCATCCATGTGTTGTTGCTAATCCATGGTACCTTGAACATGCTCCTGGAGTGTGTTGTAGATGTCACCCGTTCTCACTTCAAGTTCTCCCATACGTCTAGTGAGGTCAGTCATTCCTTGGATATAGTCATGATGACTTCTAGCCAAAAAGGAATGACGTCCTCTCATGGACGTTGGGGGCAAGCTGCTAGAGCTTGAAGGGGATAAGGGTTGATCCCTTTGCCATTCTTGCCAAGATGATCCCCAGTCTCATACGTTGGAGGTTGAGTCCATCTGGGCGCATAACCCGTTGGGTTCTCTTCCTCTTGGTATTCATGGACCAAAGATATTATTGGTGGCATGCCTGTGGCTACAGCCCTCACATGATTCCTTGTTACCCTGCCAAAGACATTACTTCTTATTGCTTCCTCAAGGGGAAGAAGATTAATGGTTAGCTTCTGGCATTTGTACAAATGAAAATCCAGGTTAGGTAACTGAATTTCATTGACAAAGCAGGGATAGAAAAATATCAAGGACCCATCTTGATCATGCTTAAGGGTATGTCCTTGCACTAAATAGTCTTCATCAATTAATTCTCTTTCAGTTTCAATGTATTCAAATGAAGAGTATTTAAGTGCTCCTACCCTATCAGCAATATGAGTAATCAATGAAGTGCATTCAATTGGTCCTGATTCTGAAATGTAATCTAACCATTATGTCATCATGACTTTGACTGGAGCAACTTTTATCTTTTTAGTCATGGCAAACAAAATTTTGAATTCATCATCTCGCACAACCCTAACATCTCCCCTAGGGAACATAGTCATAGCCACCCATCTATGCATGAATCGTAAGGTAGGGTTTTGGATGTGGCTATTCCTAGGAGCCCTACATGTGACCTCACTAGTTAGCTCATGCCAAAAACTTTGTTTGTTAAACTTAGGCAAATTGTCTAAATCTAGCAAACACCGTTTATGGAATCCTAGGATGCTACCTAATTCTTTCCATGCGATGTTGTATTCTTTTTGAAATAATCTAAAAGAAATACCATCAAATCCTATTCTTAGCGTGCAAAGGAATTGGATAGTGAGAAGGCGGAAACCTTTCTCCTCTATGTGAGCAAAGTCATCAAATCCAATTGCATGTCAAATGGAAAGAAACTCGGATTCCATACCTATTTTGGAGATCAAATGTGGATCGTAAGCCTTGGTGTGGCGGAACTCACGATCTTGGAGAAGCCTACGTGCTTGATCTTCAACTTTGCTTTGTATGTCGAGGTCGTTGTCATGAAGAAGTTGGTGTGGGTTGCTTCTCTCTTCCATGGGAGTGTCCTCACACACACTTCTCCTCCTTGGGCTTGTACCCATGGAAGAGAGGCGTGCACTAGAACCTTCACCATGGCTTGAGCTTGCAGCCTCCTTCCTCTTTTCAAACAACCTCTTCATGTCTTTTTGAGTTCAACAAGCAAGAACAAAACAAGGCGAGAAAAATCCGAAAAGAAGCGATGTCTGGAAAACAAAACTCTCAACGAATTTTCTCCTCTTGAAAGCTTGAGTGTAAAATGCAAATGAAAACAAAAGAAAATATTTTTGGGGATGGATTTGTGCAAGAGGGTTGCAATGAAGAGCAAGAAAAACAAGGTGAGCTAGAGAGTGACTTGGGGAGGTGTAAAATGATGTGGTGTGTGAAGAGAGGTGCTCCTCACAGCCACAATTTATAGGGTGCACCCTCCAATAGTCACTTGGGGTTCAAAATGTAGCCGTTGGAGGAAGCGGAGCCAATTTGGCTCCACTCCCTGTTCAGCCGACCAGAGGGTTCGACCGACCTGACAGGTGGCCCCCCTGGCTCCCCTTTTGGCAAATGGCTCCCCAACGACTATAAAGTTAGCACGTTGGTGAAATGCCACATGTGCAACTCATAAAAAATTGTTTTTCAAATAAAAACCTTTTCTCAAATCCAATAAAAAATTTTATTTTGAAAAGAAAGCAAGAAAAATGATAGTTGATAATATAAGATTCTCAACTTGCTAGGAAAAATCAAATATGCAATGGGAAAAATCCAAATGGGGTGGAAAAGAAAGAAAGAAAAATAAAGTGGGATAACTACCAATTTAACCTATTGGCGTAGGTCTCACCACCGGCTGATGAGATGGACATTCCTCCGTCTTCATTTCACATCCGGGCCTGGAGGGATAAGCTCAGACGGCTTTTCTTGCTTCTTCCGCCATTCCTTCTTTGGCGGCTTGGTGGACTTGGGCCTTCGGGAAGGTCCAGATGATTTTGTCGCCCTTGGATATCGGCGTGGTCGAAACGACAGATTCTCCTTGTAGATTAATCTTCTCATGAATGCAATGAGTGAGTCCACCTTTGGAGGTGTGACTTCGACCTCTCTGATGTGTTTATCATTCGGCCCATACTTGATTCGTATAATGGAGCATTGCTCTAATCTTGGTCGAAAGTTAAACTTTTACTCCTTGCCATTGATATGGAAGTGGATTTCTCCAGCTCCCACATTTATGCGAGCTTTTGCACTGCTTAGGAATGGACACCCAAGAATGAGTGGTGTATCCTTCTCGGTGTCCATGTCTAGCACCACAAAATCCACAGGTATGAAGTAGTTCCGGATCTTCACTGGGACGTCTTCAGCAATACCCGCTAGATAACAGACTAAAGAGTGAGCCAGTTGTAGTTGCATTGGTGTTAGAGTCAGTTCTGTGAAGTTCAGCTGGTCGAACACAACCTTGAGCATCACACTAACACTTGCTCCCAGATCACAAAGTGCCTTGTCAAAGTGGTGAGCCCCAATTGAGCATGAAATGGTAGGATATCTAGGGTCCTTCTTCTTTTCAGGAAGCCTATCGAGGATGGATGCACTGCATTCTTCCGTAAGCTTGATGACCTCAGTGGTGGGCAATGGCCGTTTGTTGTTCAATATGTCCTTGAGATAGCGAGCATAAGTGGGTACTTGCATCGCATCAATCAAGGTCACATTGATATGGATGTTTTGGATGATCTCAACAAAAGGTTGAATTGCTCATCCACTGTTGGCTTCCTTTGTCTATGAGGGAATGGCAATAAGTTGGTGTCTTCAAAGTGTTTGGCCATTCTCTCACCAAGTAATTCACTTGGGACATCCTCCTTCTCAGGCTTAGTTGTCCTCTTTTCTTGTGTGGGATATGGTTGGTCACGAGTGGTCTTTCCTCCTCTCGTAACCACTGCACTGGCATTCTCCACTGGGGCTTCTGGCTGCCCCGGAATTTTGTTGTTTTCTAATGGAGGGACAACTGCAGCAAGTTGTGCTAGCTGAGTCTCCAACATCTTGTTGAAGCTCAGTTGATTCTTGAATGCTGAGGATAGTCCTTCAATCTTAGCATTGATGGTTTCCAAGGTCTTGTCATTAGCTGACAGCTTCTTGGATAGGGCATCGTTGATCTTGAGCTGGCTAATGGCAAGTTCTCTCAAGTTGGGATGATTTCCAGGGTTGCCATTGCTGTTATACCCTCCTTGAAAGAATGAGCGTTGTTGACCCCACCCTTGACCTCCTGGACGGTAGCCATTGTTGTTGAAATTTCCGTTGTTGGCAAGGTATAAGGCATCCTCACGAGTTTCTGGGCAATCATTGCCCATATGACCCGTGCTGCCACAGACTTCACATGTGATGTGAGAGTCTAGGGCATAGGCATTGCCAGAAAATTCACCACTGGCTTGTCCATCAATTTTCTTCATTAGGATGTCCAATTTTGCAGCGATCATGTCCACCTCCTTCAAGGTGTGCATGCCTCGCTGTCGGGTATGGAGACGCTCATCGTCCCATCCCATGTTGGACACCATCTTCTCAATAAGATCTTTAGCTTTTGGCACCGTCAATGAGAAGAAGGCTCCTCCAGCAGCAGCATCCAGATGGCCACGAGCTGATGGGATCAACCCCTTAAAGAAATTTTGAATAAGGAGCCAGTCATCCATCCCATGATGGGGACAGGCTAGGATGTACTCCTGAAGGCTTTCCCATGCCTCGGGAATAAATTCCTTGGGCTCTTGCTGAAAGCTGGAAATCCTTCCATGTAGGGCATTGGTTTTGCCCAACGGGGAGAATTTGGTGAGGAATGTCGTAGAACACTTCTCCCAAGTGTCTACAACACTTCGGTTCGCGTAGAACCACTGTTTCGCTCTCCAAGGAGAGAGAATGGGAACAGTCTCAGACGGAACGCATCCAGAGACACGTCCTTGATCTTAAAAATGCTGCAGATCTCAAGGAATTGTTGCAGGTGAGCACTTGCATCCTTGTTAGCCTTTCCACAGAATGGGTTGGCTTGCACCATAGTGATAAGGCCAGTTTTGATCTCGAACTTCACATCTTCGGTGTTAACAGTGGGACCAATAGGCACATTGTTAGCACAGGGAGCTGAGAACTCACAAAGGGTCTTCTGAGCCATTGGCATTTGGATTGTTTGTGCAGAAATGCTAGCATGCCTTGCCGCTCGAATCTTCTGAGGAGTAACGACACGGGGTCGGTCTCTCAGAAGAGATTCGGGATCTTCAACAAAGTTTTCCGGCATGCGAAAACCAGACATACACTACCCTTTTTTCACATTTAAAATGCGAAAGCAAAGAATGGTTATCCTACTAAAATCCTACCCAGGGTTCTATCTTATTCACTCAGTCATGTTATATATTTTTTTGCCTTCCCCGGCAACGGCGCCAGAAATGCTTGTTGACGGCTCCTAAGGTATACTAACAAATCATCCCCGACAATAGTGCCAAAAATGCTTGTTGGTATTACTTACGTACCATTAACTAAACATCTCCAACTGATGTGTAAGAAATGCTTGTTAATGGTTCTATTGGATCACAGAGTGAATTCCGCAAGCGCACAAAGGTATCATTGTAGCATTTCCCCTTAATAGTATTCCCAATGGTGTCATTTATTTGATCCCAAAGGAAGGCGGGGTAGAGATATAACAATCATCAAGTGGACAGGGTAGAAAGATCTAGGTAAGAATCTAGTAAGGATGGATAAAATAATAGTGGAGGTAGTGTGACACACACAAAAGCTTTCAAGTCTAAGGGGGGTAAGAGGATCCTAGAGGTTAGTTAAGGTTGAGAGTTATGGAGGTACTCCTACTATGCTCATTGTACATATACATAGGGCACGGGCTTACCCCTAGCAATACTAGGGCGACTCCCGCCAAGAGCCTGTGGCATAGCCGAACGTGGGGAATTACAAAGGACAGATAGGGTTGTCACCACCTACTGCCTACCTCTTCAATCCGTTGGTCTACGAGACATCCAATGCTACTTAGCTATCCTAGCACCATGCTAGCATATTAAGTAATTACCTTAAGAGCCTAGGCACAATCCATCCCAAGGCAATGAATTGAATCATCATTGAACCAATGGTTATACACAACATAATTATCCATACTAACCTAGTTATGTTATAATTAACTAGACTATAGTGGGGGTCTATAGGTTCTATGATAAAGAGATATGTTCATGATGAAACAATCATAGAAGCTATACCTTCCACATACATGGACTCCACAATCAAACAAGAAACGCTTTGCCCATGTATATGTATAAGTAGAGACTAAAGATACTATCTTTATTATGCATAAAGTCACAATTACAAGAAGGAATACATGAGCCATACCTTTCCCAATGTAGGATTGGGAAGAGAGAGACTCCTTACTCCTTTCCCAATTTGGACTTGGGACTAGAGACTCTCCTCTCTACAACCTAACTCCTCTAAGACTATGGATGATAGTGTATACAATAGACATGAAGCTCAAGTGGTGTGTGTTGAAGTGAGGGGTAGGGGGTCCTATTTATACTAGTGTTGAGGTCGGTTCCCGCTACCAAAAGAGCGCATATCAGTCACCATTGACTCCAGGAAGCTGGGAGGAGCCAACACGTGGAGGGTGACCGAGTTCGGTGCAAAGACCAGGTCGGCCGACCGCCTGGTTCGGCCGACCTGGTCATTGCACCAATTCTCATGTGCTTTCTATAGGTGGCTGCCAGGTGGGTCCCATTGATGTATATGGGTGATACACCGTTGGATCTCCTCGGATACTTCTGTTTGTAGGTCATTTGATCCATGGGATGCCACATGTTGTCGCCTGATTGGCTGGGATGATATTTTATATGATTGGTCCCTCTACATTTCCTCATTTCCTGCATAAAATGCTGCATACACATATTTCTCCAAGTCCAAGTGGAATTGGGTTAGGTAGAAAGGTGATGTGTGCAAGAAATGACAAATCCTTCATATAATTGAGTTAAATTGACGGATGAAATTGGTATATAACAGCCATCAACAGTTAGATCTGGGAAGATTCTTGGATTCTTGGTGAACCACTGAGGAATAGAGGCGAATCCGGCGAAGATTAAAGCTATTGAAGACATGCGGCCACCAGCCCGCATCAAGGACGTCCAGAAGCTGACTGGATATCTAGCTGCCCTCAGCCGGTTCATCTCAAGACTGGCGGAACGGGCGCTACCCTTCTTCAAGTTATTGAGGAAGTCCGGACCCTTCCAATGGTCTGAAGAAGCAGAAAAGGATTTCCAAGAGCTAAAGCAGCTCCTCACCACTCTACCAACTTTGGTAGCTCCGAATCCTGGTGAGCCACTTCTGCTTTATATTTCAGCAACTGACGAAGTTGTCAGCATGGTCCTGGTTGCGGAAAGACCAGAACCATCTCCAGTTCAGGGAGCCAGACCCCTCCGGGAGGGTCCGGAGCTACCTGAAGGCGAGTCTGGGTCCCAGCTCCCAGACTCGGATCCTCAAGGTGAGACGCCAGAGGATCAACCTCCTTCAAGTGGAGGAGTTACTGTTGCTGAGCAAGAAGATCCGGACCTTTCCATGAAGGTCCGGGTCACTTCAGAAGAAGCTCCAGGTTCCTCCAACCGGAACCTAGAGGTCCCTGAAGAAGGTCCGGACCCCTTCGGGAGGGTCCGGGTTGATGAGGAGGAAGCTCCGTGTAACACACTCATTTTCATGTATCATGCCCAACATACATTCATATACATGTTTAACATTAACCCACATAAAGAGAAACGAGTTTGAAATTGATTTAGAACGTTTAAAATTGATTTGGAACAAAACCGCACTTAAAATGCTGAAAAGTGCGGACTAGTCCGATTTTGGTGAGGACTAGTCCGATTTCTCTCTGACTAAAAACAGACTTGTCCGTTTTTGCTGCGGACTAGTCCGATTTTGCCTTTAGAAACTTTCAGACTTGTCTGATTTTTTGCAGACTAGTCCGATATTCCAAGAATCCTTGAAAATTTTCTAAGTCCCTGGACTATTTCGGACTAGTCCGGTGTTCCAGTGGACTTGTACGTTTTCCTCTCTAACTAAAGTCGGACTTGTCCGATTTTTGGCCAGACTTGTCCGATTTCTCTCTGGACAACTTCGGACTAGTCTGATCCTTTTCGGACTTGTCCGATATTTTGCGAATCCGAGTTGATCTTTTGTTTTACGACTTGTTTCTTGGGGTTCACGTTAAGTGGGCCTAGGGACATCGTGCCTAAATCTTTTAGAGCTCATGTGGGACTCTAAACCGGCCTCTACTCCTCTCAAACTCAAAATCCATCTAACCCTAGCCTCCACCTCTATATAAACAACCCCACCCCTTGGCTTGACATCTATTTGCCACTTTTCCACCCCACCCAAACCCTAGTTCGTGGAGAGCCACCATCAAGGATGGAGGAGGAGATACCAAGCAAGAAGAAGAAGAGGAGGAAACAAAAGAGGATCAATATCTCCATCAAGTTTCGTTCTTCATCACCAATTCATCTCCAAGTTCATCCCCAACCCTAGATCATCAAGATCCAATTGTCACCTCCAAGTTTCTTGATTCATTGGAGTTCTAAACACCTAGTATACCTTCTATTCTCTTTTCCTTACGAGAATTCCACCCCTAATCTCCAAATTTACGTCGATCTAGAAAACCCTAGTTCGCTAGTTCTGCGAAGTGCAGACTAGTCCGGCCTTCTGCAGACTAGTCCGATTTTGCTGACTAAATTGTGTTGAATTGATTCTAAAATTAGATCTAATCAAATCCAAACCTTTATAAACTTGTTAAAACCTATTAGAACTAGTTAGTGATCATTAAAAGCAAATTATTAACAAGTTCTACCTTGCATTTGCATCAATCATGCATGTCATGTCATATTGAGTAATATTTGTGCACTCTTTGATTGTGTTTCTTGTCTTGTATGTTTATTGTGTGGATTAGACGGATTTGCGCTAGAGAGTGCCACGGAGGATCTACAACACAAAGAGTTTGAAGGCTTTGACCCGAACCAATCCCAAGAGCAAAGCAAGTGTCCTTGAAGCATATTGATCCTGTTTTAAAATTAATGTTTTGTTTGCAAAACTGCATGCTTGTGTCAATTTGATGGGAATCCTATGGTAGGAAGTTTACTAGCATTGTTTGACCACCCTTGTAACCTGGAATATATGGTAGAGAGTCGGGAAGGGCTTTTTACCTTTTGCTTCGCTTAATCAACTGGGATGGGAAAACAACTATACCACTGTTGGTATTTCTTAACACCACAGGGTTATCCGCAAGCGCACGTAAATACCGTTATAGCACTTCCCCTTAAGGAGTATTCCGAAGGGTATCGAATCCAAAGAACGTGTGTGCTAATCTTTCGAACACAAAGTTGTTTAGTAGGCAAGGAACAGAGAGGAATTCAAAGTATTGATCCTAATTCAAGGTAGTTTGCATTAGATGCTTGCTTCGGGCACGACTTACTCCTAGCAATACTAGGACGACTCCCGCCAAGAGCCTATGGCATAGCCAAACATGGAGGATTACGAAGGACAGATAGGGCTGTCACCACCTACTGCCTACCTCTTCAATCCGTGGGTCTACGAGATATCCACTGATGATTTATAACCTAAGCACCACGCTTACGTTTGAAATCACTACTCTAGTTGTTTTGAACACAAAGCTACAACTAGAGCCT
Organism: Tuctoria greenei; assembly: GCA_036927565.1. Taxonomy (NCBI): domain Eukaryota; kingdom Viridiplantae; phylum Streptophyta; class Magnoliopsida; order Poales; family Poaceae; genus Tuctoria; species Tuctoria greenei. Next base: position 224,735,419 of record JAYESD010000003.1, read on the forward strand.
CTAATGAACTAAAGCAGTGAACCCACAAGTAACTACTTGTGCAAACTACTAAGAATAAAAGATCAAACTTGTATTTAATTCACAAATGCTTACTTGATTGAGTAAAATCTTTGTAGGGGTACAAGTGTAGAAGAGGGACTTGACAAGCCCAAGCCTCCTTCTCCTAGACTCTTCACCGCACTCTCCTTCTACTTTGGTAGCCTCTAGGACTACTCTAAACCTTTGGAGTGTAGCACTATTCTCAACTTTTGGTGTGTGTGAGAAGTGATGTGAGGGGGTCTATTTATAGGTGGAGAAGGGTCGGTTCCTGCCGCAATTAACGCGTGAATCAGTCACCATTGACTCCAGGGAGTCGGGAGGAGCCAACACGTGTCATTTGACCGAGTTTGGTGCCAGGAAGAGGTCGGACGAACCCCTGGTTCGGCCGACCTGGTCAAGGCTCCCCTCGGGGAGTGCTTCCTCCAGGTGGCTTCCAGGTGGCCCCCCTTGATATATATGGGTGCAACACCGTTGGATCTCCTCGTATTCTTTTGTTTATGGGCCATTTGATCCATGTGTTGCCACGTGTCATCGCCTGATCCGTTGAAATCAATTTTCATGGATTCATCCCTGCATGTTTTGGTATTTTGGGTAATAATTCACCTGCATACAAATAGACACCAACACTTGTGGAATTGGGTTAGTGTATAACCCTACCACTATGTTTTGTGTTTCTTTTATGCACATTATGAGGTAAATTGATGGTCAAAATATGGTACTTAAGGACCGTCAACAAACTCCCCCACACTTAGTCCTTTGCTCGTCCTCGTGTGAAGGCAAGAAGAACTAGAGTGTTGTCATGAATTTGCTATAAGGTAGAAAATAAGGATACTAGATATTTCAACTTATACCTGAATTCATGGATCCCCTTTGTGTATGTGGCTACCACATCAATCTTGGGTGTTTGAAAAGTGGAACGGTTAGAATGAAGTTCCCTTGGATCATTCCCTACTGAAATGATTAGGCAATTGCTATATTTGAAAGTCATAGGAACTTTTGCCCTTGCCTTCTTGATTGGAATCTCTCAAATCTCTCAAAGTGTTTGAGTCCTGACCAGGCATGTTTTGCCAATTCTTGTCCCTATACTAAAAGTGGCTATATCTGGAGCTTGGTAGGGATGAATGTGGCACACATTTGCAATTCATATGTTACTAAGTCAAAAACTTGATCCTATGAGAGACTTATGCAATGAACAAAGTGAAGAGAAAATTCTTGTGCACATGAATGGAATGGAGTGGCGAGGTGATAACTCCCATGAATTTGCTCTCTCTCTTAAGGATGAAACATGGCTACTATTTTTTTTAGCACTCTTACTCTTTTTCAAGAGTGGATGCTTTTTCTTTTCTTGTAGCCATGTCTTCTACTCCTTTTATTTTTTTAGAGAGGCTTTCATTTGTATTGTATGGAGTTTCTTTTTGGCGGATGGATAATTGATGGATGCAAACTCTCATTGTGAGAAATTTTGCATGAATGGAGTGCACAAGAGTTTTCAATTCAAAAAGTTCATGCATGTCACTCAATTGGGTCACAGGTTTGACAAAGTTCAATGAAAAGCAAAGTGGCATATGCCTATGGTTTTCAATGAATATATCATATGGCCTTGGTGGGTATATAAATTTCCAATGAGAGATTTAGGCAAAGTCCAAGACTTCAAATAGTTACAAATGTCAAAATCAATTTCAAGCAAAAGGATGATTTCTAAAGAACTCATTTACCATATCACACTAGTCAATTACCTAGATGATGTGTTTTTCCTATTGAATTATGGGAATCATAAACAAGGTAATGAATTGAAATATAAAGTATTCAAATTTTCAGCTTAAGCAAATTCTTGACTACCAAATTTTATTTCAATTTGTTGAGTTGATTCATTTTAGATATGCAATGAAAAATATGAAATCAACTCAAACAGCAGGGTAGCGCATAAAAGTGGGGATAGGAAATCCAAACCGATTTTCTGGAGCAATACGAAGTCGTGCGGAGCAGAAAACAGGTCGGCCGACCAGGGGGTTCGGTCAACCTCCTGGTGGCTCTTCTGTGGCTCTGTTTCGTTGGGTCGTTTTGTTTATTCGGTGGCGACGTGTTTTGATATGCAACGTTAATTTTTCACGTCAGGATTTCGTGACTTTGGTACATGTTTCCCCCACACTTGTTTCCTAAATTCTTTATTCAACAAAATAAACTAAAGAGGGAACTTTACCGGTGTTAGATGAACTGGTAATTCACTTTATTGGAATCAAAATATGGGGATGCTTACATTATTCAACCTAGCTTTGTAAAACAAATGATTGGAAAAGAAAAAAAATCCTAAGTAGTAAGCATCCTATGCTGTCGGGACATCTAAACTATGGTGCGTTGTAGATGTCGGGCTCCCCGACGGCACTGCACAAGCGCCGTAGTTTGGCGCTCATGCCACGGCGAACACTGTCAATCTCCTCCTTGAGACCATTATATCGTCCTTCAGTTCCGCCCTCTTGATGCACTTTCTGTGGGGACCAGAATCCCGACATCCGAGGATCTCATTGGGTGGTGCCGTGCGATGCGGCACCTGACAGCACACACAAAAAGGATACCAAAACATATAAAGTTTTCATTTCATAATAAGAAGAGTTTACAAAAGAGTGTACCACAGAAGTACACACGCAACGGAAAATACATACTCATAATCTCACCTAACTAAGCAGGAGAGAAGACATCCATGCCCTAGGATGCTTCTCACTAGCAACAAGGAGAACATTCAGCAGCGGCGTGGTTCACATGAGATTTATCTCGACACCTCGAGTCTCATGTACAATCTGAACAGCAGAAATAAAACTAATACCTGCAAAAATCGTTAAAGCGCAAACGTGAGCATAAGGCTCATCAAGACTTAACCGTCCCACTAGACATATGCAGGGTGAATACTAAACATAGGTAAGGAATAGCATAAATAGACTCGCCTATAAGTGGATCTTTATAATCATGTTTTAAGTAGCAAATGACATTCTTCAAGCACGGCACATCATGGACTCCACAATCAAACAAGAAACGCTTTGCCGATGATATGACATGCCCAAAGCACATAATGCTATTACTGGTAAAGTATGGGGAAACTGTAAACTTCTAATTATACTATCTCTAAGCCATACAAGGTTGCAAGCAATTATAATTCAATACAACATATTTTTCTGGCTTCTTTAGTATTTACTACGTCACGGCGCAGTGAACAAGTGGTACTCTATTACCGCGAGGGACGGTGATTGCAATCAGGACACACCCGGACAACACCACACATACGTCGTTCGGAAGTGTCAGCGAGTACACCTGTACCTACATAACACTTCAATACTAGGCGTATATGGCCACCTTTCACAAGAAACCCGAACACCGAGTCCGTCTCACCTCCGCAAATAGAAGGTCTTCACACGGAACACCTCATGTGTCCGCTGACCGATTTACACCTTACTGTCCTCAACCCACCCCTATCGATGGTGAGTTAATGGGCCTCGACACCCCAGTTATCGAGTTACATCAGTTTAATAGATTCCATATGTCCATTATATTGCCGGTACAATTCAAGCTTGTCTGAAGGGGCCGCATACAGACGGGCCTTAATCGACATAGGCAGGGCTATGCGACTGAGACTCAATTCTCGCCGCTTCCTATCCATCCCCTGCCCGGTCTCAGTTTTATTATATTAAGCCATCAACCAATCCTGTGATATGTCCTACATTTCTCGCGAGTAGATTCCAACTACTCGACTTCTACCGGATTTCCTATACATTAGCAAAGCAGTTACTACAGGTCAAACTGTAACTCGTTCCAACCAATCTCTGGGATTTTCGGTCATGCAAGTGGAGTATCAATCATCCTAAACGTAATGCAAATTTCATATGCTATTCATCATAGTGATAAAGTAAAATTTTATAAACGACTTAATTGCAAACCGAGGCTTGCCTTAGTTTGCGACTCAAATAAATGTCAATTGCTAGTGGTCCTTCTGTGCAGACTCCGCCAAGGACTTCAAGTGGACACCCTGGCCTTCTCCTCCAAGCAAAACTTCTCGTCGATCACCTATCATCACGTTCCTATCGACATGATATGCATATAACTAATTAAGTAATTAAGTAGTTTAATAATATACTCCATGGGGTTGTGTAAACTTTAAGAACGAGGAGTTTGACTAGGAAGGACAGATACGCCTCTGTTGTGTGGGTAACCAGAGGATGAGTCAAGGTGGACATAGTAGTGTCGGTATGAACTGAAAGGTACAACATAAAGCTACATTGCAACTTAGCATACCACACTTCAAGCTATGCCACGCGAGATTGACAAATCTGAATGGTGAAGAAGTGTTGGGCGGAGAAGTGTAAGGACAACCCAAAAAATCAAGGTGGGTGTAAGACCTATGTGTGCTGAATACATTGGCTTGTAGTGAATACACTTGGCTTTGATGATAAAAGTTTTAAATATCACCAAAACACCTTTTTATCAAGGTCCGACTCTAGCTTCGAGCTACAACAAGATCCGATGGTAGGTCCGGCTTGTTTTGGGTAGCTCCGGCTACATTAGATGCTAGGTCTGACTTCTTGGTAAGGTCCGACTAGCTTTGGTTAGCTTCGGTGAGCTTTATGTTTAGCTTCGGCATGTCTTTGATAGCTCCGGCATATATCTGATAGCTCCGACATGTTTTTGCTAAGCTCCGACGTACTTTGTCTAGCTCCGGTTTTAGGGTTGACTAGTTCTGACTAGTTTTGGTAAGCTCCGGATCTAGGATCTACTAGTTTTGGTAAGCTCCGGATCTAGGATCTACTAGTTTTGGTAAGCTCCGGCGCTAGGTTCTACTAGCTCTTGTTAGCTCTGGCTCAAGCTCCGGGTTGCTCTGGCAAGGTCCGGAACTTGACCGCAGTGCTTCTGCTTTGCATTTGCAATGTCTCGTACTTGCTTTACTTGATTGGAAAGATTGCTTAGTATTCATTTGCTAAGTTTTTGGTGCGTCTTGGATGATATGGTTGATATCGTTTCTACTGTGGTTTTGCAACATGCTTATGTGAGGTTCTCACGTAAGGTGTTGTGTTCGGAACTAACGTGAGTCAAGTCGAGGACTTGGGCTCGTATGGATTGTTTGTTTGTTCATATGCAGGTGTTGCTTGAGTTCAAGTCATGGCTGGTGACGAGATCCATTGGACTAGTCTCAGGAGGAGATGAGGTTCCAACAACCAAGTTCGGGAGGAACTGTGGTTGAGCGGGTCAGGAGGTCGCGCAGGATGAATCAAGGACAGTGCATATGAAGGTTGAAGGAAGGTGTTCGCACGTATGCATGAGGTGCATGACGTGGCAATATGCTTCTAGAGATGGATTATGGAAGGAAGATCTGATCGGAAGGATCAGATCGTATCAGTTGAAGACTTAGGCTGCTAGCTGAGTCGGTTATGGCTCAATATGGAAATATCGAGTTGGTTATGTTAGGATTTCGTGTGTGTCACGTGTTTGAGTTGTTTAGGAATGTGGGATACGTTCCTAAGGTGTTTGGAAGTCTTAAGATTGCTTCTATCTGCGTATAGAAGAATCTTGAGCAGTTATGGAAAGTTCCGATTGTGATCGGATAAGGATTGGAATCCTAGTTGAGATTGGGATGGCCTAAGGGCTTGTTATATAAGCGAGGGAAGCCCAAAGCTCGAGGTAGACGACTTTGGGGATGTTCCTCTTGTGTTCTATTGAATAAAATTCATAGTTTGAAGGAACTTTTGTGCCTTGTTCGTCCGACTTGTTCCAGACAAGTTTTACTCGTCGAGTTTCTGGACAGCACTACCTTTCGTCGGTGGTTTTATCATAACTTGAGTTTCTCTCGACGGATTCGAGTGATTATTTTTGTGTTGCCTTCGTGACTTGATTCTCTCTGATATTTATCACTATTGTCACGGTGAAACACGTTTAGATTAGTCTCATACATGATTTCTTTAAACAGATCGTTTTTCTACCGAAGGGTTTGGGGTTTTAATTGTTTCCGCTGCGTAAGATTTTTAAAGCAACCATTCACCCCCCCCCCTCTGGTAGCTTTTCACGTGCTCTTCGATCCTACAATTGGTATCAGAGCCACGGTGCTCTAATCTTTGAGATTTGCACGTGTTTTTGACTAATCATCATGGAGAAGTACTCCGCCAAACCTTGTGTGTTTTTTGGCATTGATTTCCAGGTTTGGAAGGCACGCATGGAGGCCTTCATCCAGGCGCAAGGCTTCGCAATATGGGAAAAGGTATACAAACCTTATGAAGTCCCGCCTAACGATCAAATTACTGCTACAAACCTCCGGGACGTCGACAACAACAACAAAGCCCGAAACTTGATCATCCAAGGACTCACTCAGAGCGACTTTGATCGTGTCGCACACCTCCGGTCAGAATACGATGTTTGGAGAGCTCTCTGTGATTATCATGAATGCTCCAACACAATCAAGGAGGTAAAACAAGATATGTTCAAAAAGGAATATATGCGTTTTGAGATGCAACCAGGTGAGTCTATCGATGACCTTTTTGCTCGTTTCAATAAAATTCTCAGCAACTTACGTAGTGTCAATGTAAATTTTTCTGATGCTGAGAATGCTAGACAACTTCTTAGTGCATTAGACATGTCAGTTTGGGAGATGAAAGTAACATCCATTCGTGAATCAACTGTCATGAGTTCTCTTACATTAGATGTACTCTATTCTAAACCAAAAAGTCATGAAATTGACATCCTAGCACGTAAGAACCCAAACAAGTCTATTGCATTTGTCTCACAACGTGATATGTCTAGCTCCGGCCAATCATCATCTTGCAATACTCTTGCTTTGTTGTCCTTACTAACCCTGGAGCAGATCGAAGAATTTCCAGAAGAGGAGTTGGCACTCATCTCTACTAGATTCTCAAAAGCATTGCAAAATGTAAGAACTAGAAGGAGAGGAAGCTCCGGACCTCAACGCTGTTTTGAATGTGGTAAAACAGGACACTTTCGTACAGAATGCCCTAACCTTTCAAGTCCGACCACCCGGGAAGAAAAACAAAGCAAGGTCCGGACCTTCTCTGGAAATTCCAACAACAAGAAGAAGAAAGGTAGCATAGGACGCAAGATGATCAACAGCTTCATCACCGCACTTCAAGAGCTCAGTTCAAGTGACATAGACATTGAAAGTGATGAAGAGAATTATGACCTGGCCAACATATGTTTCATGGCGGGCAAAGCAAAATCAAGATCAAGTCAGGAGGAAGCAGAACACAACAGTGATGATGATGAAGTATGTTCAACATGTAATGAAATGTGTGAGGCTATTTCCCGTGCCACTGTTATTGTCAAGAAAAAGGACAAAAAGCTTAGGGACAATGCTGCTAAAATTGAGTCACTAGAATCTGAAATTAATCGGTTGAAATCCTTAATTCCTAGTGATGATTCTTGTTCCTCATGTGACTTAATCTATGAACAACTGTCCACATTAAGAAGTGCACACTCCTCCACTCTAGATAGACTTGATGAAGAAATTAAAAAGAACAAAGAGCTTGCTGCACTTAATGATAAAAACTTGAAAGATGCTAGCTGTTCTACAATTGACTTGCATTGTTCTACTTGTGATGATCTTGATAAGAAACTACAAGATGCTATAAATGAAATTTCTATATTGAACAATGCTTTACGATCTCATGAAGTTAAAAATTGTTCCAACTGCAAATTAAAAGGAATAACTTCATGTGCAAACTGCCTAGACTTGTCTAAGAAACTTAATGACATGAATAGGACACTAGGTCGGTTTTATAATGGGAATAAGAATCTAAACTTGTTGCTGAATTCTTCCAAGTCTTGCAAAGATAAAACTGGTTTAGGTTTTGATTCTCATGCTCATGCTAAGGCACATCCACCTAAAATTGTAAAGTCATTAGGAATCGGTTTGATTCAAACAGTTCCTAAACAAAATAGAGTGGTTTTCAAATCTGCAGGAGTGATGCCTCATTCCGTTTCAAATATAAATATTGCTTGCTCATCTAGACATGAACACAAAGTTAAATTTCATTGTACCTTCTGTGGTAGAGATGGTCATGTCATAGATTTTTGTTATAGACTAGCTAAACAACAGAAAAAGGAAAGAAACATTGCTAGATCTTATAACTTTCATGCAATTAGAAAAACACAACCTGCTTTAGTGGGTCAGAAATTTGAAAAGGTAGCTTCCGGACCTTCTGGTAAGAAATCTGCAAAAGCAGCTCCGATAGTTCCGATAGCTCTGAGAGCTACTGGATCTTCTGTTGTTCCCTCCGGAGCTTCAGTTTTTGCCTCTCGGACCTTCTGCTTTTACCTCCGGAGCTACTGGTTTTCACTCTAAACAAGTAACAACTTCTAAATCAACTGTTAAGAATAGAAAACCTCAATCTTTGACTCATAAACCTGCTGTTTTGTCTCAGCTTTCGCGTGTTTTTCCTGCTGCACGTCGCGTGACTCAGTACTGGATTCCTAAATGCCTTTTGACTAACCCCAGTATTGAGTCATCGACGTATTGTGCTTCTATGTAGGTTACACGCTTGAGGAAGGAGAATATTTGGATTGTGGATTCAGGTTGCTCACGCCACATGACCGGTAACAAAGATTGGTTCTCCTCCCTCTCCTTTGTGTCACGTGTAGAGAATGTTACTTTTGCCGATAATTCTTCAACTCCTATAATTGCTAAGGGTTCGGTTAGAGTAAATGATCACTACATTTTGAAGGATGTGGCACTTGTCAAAAATTTGAAATACAACTTGCTTTCTGTTTCACAATTGCTAGATGAAAATCTAGAAATTATTTTCAATAAAAACTGCTGTAAAGTTGTAGGTTCAAATAGTGAGCTTATTTTTAACATGTCTCAGTTTGGAAGAGTTTTTAAAGCTGATTTTGATATGTCTTCCTCTAAGCATAGGTGTCTAGTTGCTAATGATTCAAAGGATTTATATTTTTGGCATCGTAGACTTGGTCACGTAGGCTTTGATCATCTAACGCGTGTTAGTGCTCTTGATCGCATACGTGGGCTGCCTAAGCTTAAAGGGGACAAAGAAATTGTGTGCTCTTCTTGTAGACATGCTAAGATGGTTGCAGGATCACATACTCCTCTCACAATGATCATGACAACTGAACCATGTCAACTTTTGCATCTTGACACCGTAGGACCTTCACGTGTTCAATCCTTCGGAGGTAAATGTTATGCTCTTGTTATTGTTGATGATTATTCCAGATATTCTTGGGTGTATTTTATGGCGTCTAAGAATGAAGTTTTTAGTCACTTTAGAACTTTATTTCTTAGATTATCAATCAATCACCCAGGATCATTAAAAGTAATTAGAAGTGATAATGGAACTGAATTTAAAAATCAATTCTTTGATCATTTTTGTGCTGAAAATAGAATAGATCATCAATTCTCTTCACCATATGTACCTCAACAAAACGGTGTTGTAGAAAGAAAGAACAGAACCTTAGTTGAGATGGCTAGGACTATGCTGGATGAATATCAAACTCCTAGGAAATTTTGGGCTGATGCGTTAGCAACCGCTTGTTATGTCTCAAATCGTGCTTTCTTGCGTGCTAAGCTAGGTAAAACACCATATGAGCTCCGGTTTGGACATAGGCCTAGTGTTACACACTTTCGGGTCTTTGGTTGCAAATTCTTTGTTAAGAAACATGGTAATCTTGATAAATTTGAACCTAGATCCAATGATGGCATGTTTCTTGGTTATCCATCTCATACTAGAGGCTACCGTGTGCTTTTACTTGACACTAACAAAATTGTGGAGACTTGTGAAATGTCTTTTGATGAAGCTAGCCCAGGTACTAGCTCCGGTGTTGCAGGACCAGATCCGTATCCTCAGGGGGAGGGTATTTTCAAAGATGAAGAAGAGCCGGTGATACTGCCTGGTAGTTCCGAAGTTGACACGTGTCCAGCTCCGGACATTGAACAAGCTCCGACTATCACTTCTGCTGATCCTGATCAACCACAAGTCACAAGCTCATCAATCTACAATGAACCTAATGAAGAAGAAGCTTGTGAGACATCTGTTCCCCTACGATGTTACAAAGATCATCCCCCACAACAGATGATTGGAAGCTTGCACGGACGAGTCACACGGTCCAGGTTTTGCGATCCAAACTCTCATGCTCATTCTGCTTTTGTTGCTTCTTTTGAACCCAAAGATATATCACACACACTCACTAATGAATCTTGGATTATTGCCATGCAAGAAGAGTTAGAAAATTTTGAAAGAAATAATGTTTGGAAGCTTGTACCTCCACCTCAAGGTCACACTTTAATTGGAACTAAATGGGTATATAAAAATAAACAAAGTGAGGATGGGGTTGTGGTTAGGAATAAGGCTAGGTTGGTTGCTCAAGGTTTCACTCAAGTTGAAGGTCTAGATTTTGATGAAACTTTTGCTCTTGTCGCTAGATTAGAAGCCATAAGAATTTTGTTAGCTTTTGCAGCATCTAAAGGTTTTAAGCTATATCAAATGGATGTTAAAAGTGCTTTTCTTAATGGCTACATAGATGAGGAGGTTTATGTCAAACAACCACCAGGTTTTGAAAATCCAGATTTTCCTAATCATGTTTACAAACTGTCCAAAGCCTTATACGGTCTCAAACAAGCCCCTAGAGCATGGTATGATAGGTTAAAAACATTCTTACTTGAAAAGGGGTTTACCATGGGCAAGGTTGATAAAACTCTTTTTGTGCTTAAACATGGCAATGACCCATTATTCGTTCAAGTGTATGTGGATGATATTATCTTTGGTTGTGCTTCTCATGATCTTGTGTCCAAGTTTTCAGCAATGATGAGTTCCGAATTTGAAATGAGTATGATGGGTGAACTCACTTACTTTTTGGGGCTGCAAATCAAACAAACCAAGGAGGGTACCTTTGTACATCAAACGAAGTATACCAAAGACCTCCTAAGGTGCTTCAACATGGACAAAAGCAAGCCCCTTCGGACACCAATGGGAACAGCAACAACACTTGAACTTGATGAAGATGGTGAATCCGTGGATCAAAAAGAATATAGAAGTATGATCGGATCACTTTTGTACCTCACGGCATCAAGACCGGACATACAATTCAGCGTATGTCTTTGTGCACGGTTTCAAGCTTCCCCACGTGTTTCACATCGTCAAGCCATCAAAAGGATTCTCAGGTACTTACATGGAACTCAAGAATTTGGCATTTTTCTTTCTTCTTCCTCAACCGTTACTTTGAAAGCTTTTTCGGATGCTGATTTTGGGGGTTGTAGGATTGATAGGAAAAGTACTTCCGGTGCTTGTCATTTTCTTGGTAATTCTCTTGTTGCTTGGTCCTCTAGAAACCTAAGTTCAGTTGCACAATCCACAGCCGAATCTGAATATGTAGCTGCTGCTAGTGCTTGCTCACAAATTCTTTGGATTGTTCAAACACTTAAGGACTATGGGGTTGATCTAGATAGTGTTCCACTATTCTGTGATAACACTAGTGCCATTTGCATTGCTAAAAACCCTGTGCAACATTCTAGAACTAAGCACATTGATATTAGGTATCACTTTCTCCGAGATAACGTTGAAAAAGGAAACATTGTGCTTCACCATGTAGATACCGAACATCAATTGGCTGACATTTTTACAAAACCTTTGGATTTCACTCGTTTTTGTTACATTCGTAGTGAAATAGGGGTTATGCATCCTCATGGCTTAAATTGAGGGGGAGTTTTTGAAACTTGGGAAGTCTTTGTGTGAATTTGAAATTAAAATAATATGAGCATAGTATTTCATACATATATGACTTTGTGATTCCTTTTACATGCTGAAAGTTCTTACTACATTACTCGTGTTATACATTTTGTAGTTTTTGCCATGTCTAGTAATTGGAATAATTACTTACACTAAATCTGGTCATGGTCGAACTTTCTTGCTGTTTTTGAACTTGTTACATGATCACAAGTGCTTTTAATCATTAAAAATCTATCAAGTAATCAACTCACATGTTGAGTTTTTATGAACAAATATAAATTGAGAAAAGATCAAGAGAATATGCATGCATCGCACTTCTTCTTTTGAGATGGCTTATCATTGCACTTAGTTATGAACTTGGAAGAAGTTGTGTATGACTAAAACCATGTCCTTAAGCTTCTGATTGTCAAATGACATAGGCTTGGCTTGGTTGGTTAGAATAAGGCAGATGTGCATATAATCTCTTGCAAATATCATATTATCTAAATTTATGCTTTGAATAATAAAATGCATGTTTTCAGGTTTTGAAATAGTTGAGTTTGTGAGATCATGACCTGCTAAAATTGAAAATCACACTTGATCTCTAGCATGGCTTACACTACTTTATGTATCTCATTAATGTGATAGTGTGAGTTACTTGATAGTATGACTTGAGTGAGCTTTGTTTATATGTATATGTTATAATATGCTCATAACAACTCAAGTTAGAGAGAAAATTTGTTTATATCTCATAACAATTAAAATTTCTCTTTTACCTTGCTGAATACATTGTCAAAGGGGGAGAGATAAGCATGAAGAGAAAGAAAATATAGGCATAAGGAGAAATAATAAAGGGGGAGAGATTTTCATGAGGGAGATATTTTTCATGAGGGAGATATTTTTATTTTCTTCTCTTTTTACTTTTGATTTACAAAGGGGGAGAAATTGCTTTCAAAACTTTTATGAGAATAAGCCAATGTTCGGATTTTAAATGGTGTTGCCAATGCATTCATCAAGGGGGAGATTGTAAGACCTATGTGTGTTGAATACATTGGCTTGTAGTGAATACACTTGGCTTTGATGATAAAAGTTTTAAATATCACCAAAACACCTTTTTATCAAGGTCCGACTCTAGCTCCGAGCTACAACAAGGTCCGATGGTAGGTCCGGCTTGTTTTGGGTAGCTCCGGCTACATTAGATGCTAGGTCTGACTTCTTGGTAAGGTCTGACTAGCTTTGGTTAGCTCCGGTGAGCTTTATGTTTAGCTCCGGCATGTCTTTGATAGCTCCGGCATATATCTGATAGCTCCGACATGTTTTTGCTAAGCTCCGACGTAATTTGTCTAGCTCCGGTTTTAGGGTTGACTAGTTCTGACTAGTTTTGGTAAGCTCCGGATCTAGGATCTACTAGTTTTGGTAAGCTCCGGATCCAGGATCTACTAGTTTTGGTAAGCTCCGGCGCTAGGTTCTACTAGCTCTTGTTAGCTCCGGCTCAAGCTCCGGGTTGCTCTGGCAAGGTCCAGAACTTGACCGTAGTGCTTCTGCTTTGCATTTGCAATGTCTCGTACTTGCTTTACTTGATTGGAAAGATTGCTTAGTATTCATTTGCTAAGTTTTTGGTGCATTTTGGATGATATGGTTGATATCGTTTCTACTGTGGTTTTGCAACATGCTTATGTGAGGTTCTCACGTAAGGTGTTGTGTTCGGAACTAACGTGAGTCAAGTCGAGGACTTGGGCTCGTATGGATTGTTTGTTTGTTCATATGCAGGTGTTGCTTGAGTTCAAGTCATGTCTGGTGACGGGATCCATTGGACTAGTCTCAGGAGGAGATGAGGTTCCAACAACCAAGTTCGGGAGGAACTGTGGTTGAGCGGGTCAGGAGGTCGCGCAGGATGATTGAATCAAGGACAGTGCATATGAAGGTCGAAGGAAGGTGTTCGCACGTATGCATGAGGTGCATGACGTGGAAATATGCTTCTAGAGACGGATTATGGAAGGAAGATCTGATCGGAAGGATCAGATCGTATCGGTTGAAGACTTAGGCTGCTAGCTGAGTCGGTTATGGCTCGATATGGAAATATCGAGTTGGTTATGTTAGGATTTCGTGTGTGCCACGTGTTTGAGTTGTTTAGGAATGTGGGATACGTTACTAAGATGTTTGGAAGTCTTAAGATTGCTTCTATCTGCGTATAGAAGAATCTTGAGCAGTTATGGAAAGTTCCGATTATGATCGGATAAGGATTGGAATCCTAGTTGAGATTGGGATGGCCTAAGGGCTGGTTATATAAGCGAGGGAAGCCCAAAGCTCGAGGTAGACGACTTTGGGGCTGTTCCTCTTGTGTTCTATTGAATAAAATTCATAGTTTGAAGGAACTTTTGTGCCTTGTTTGTCCGACTTGTTCCAGACAAGTTTTACTCGTCGAGTTTCTGGACAGCACTACCTTTCGTCGGTGGTTTTATCATAACTTGAGTTTCTCTCGACGGATTCGAGTGATTATTTTTGTGTTGCCTTCGTGACTTGATTCTCTCTGATATTTATCACTATTGTCAAGGTGAAACACGTTTAGATTAGTCTCATACACGATTTCTTTAAACATATCGTTTTTCTACCGAAGGGTTTGGGGTTTTAATTGTTTCCGATGTGTAAGATTTTTAAAGCTACCATTCACCCCCCCCCCCTCTGGTAGCTTTTCACGTGCTCTTCGATCCTACAGTGGGACATCAAAAGCTTGAGTATGAGTGGAGTGTACAAGACGAAGGTCGCGATTTAGTAGTCGACCAATGAACTTGACTTAACTCATAAATGAGTAAACCTAGTGTAGGGATCGAATGCCCAAGAGGGGGGGGTGAATTGGGCTACTTCAAATTTTAAGTCAATTTAAAGCTTAAGTGAAATCTAATTCTCTAAGCAAGCCAACAGTGCAATTAAGAGAATTAAGTGCGGAATTGAGAATTGCGTAATCGTAAAGGAGTAGGGAGGAGGAATGCAAACGCTCGAAGACACGGGGACACGTCGATTTTTCCCGTGGTTCGGTGAGATCACTAGGATCCACCTACGTCCACGTTGTGGCACCCACCTAAGGGTATCGCCACTCCCAAGTCACCGAGACGAGGGAATCCACTAACTTCCTCCGTTCGCCATCCTTGGCAAGGTGGAGCTCAAGCCTTGTACAACTTCGATCCTCCGGGCTTCCACAATGGTCTCGGCAAGCTCCGGAGCGATCTCTTCACTCTCCTCTTGATACAAGGTGAGTGCAATCACCAAGAATGCACTTCCTCACGGCTCTCCCTACTCTAGAGTCTCCACTCACCCAGAGAGGACGCACACAAGCTTAACTCTAAGAGGAACTAGCCTATATCTTGAGGTGTGAAAGGGTTACAAGAGTGTGAAAATGAGTATTCTAAGTCTTGGACACTTGGGGAATGTGTAGTGGTGCTCTTGTTGTCCAGCCTCTCCGAAATGACTGGTGGGAGGGGGTTAAATACTCAGCCCAACCGAATTAGCCGTTGGAAAAGTGGGCTGATTACTTTTTCTGTGTACATCGGATGATCCGATGACCCCCTTTTATGAGCATCGGTCTAATTAGATTAGCTGACGTCATTCTGTCAGAAATGACCGTTATTAGACCGATGCTTCACCTCCTTCATCATCGGAGGATCCGATGAATAGATCTTCAGTCTGGTTGAGCTGATAATTTGCTTCTGTTGTAATCGACCGATGTGCATCTGCCTTCAACATCGGATGATCCGGTGTTCAGTCCTTCAGAACACTTCAGAAAATTTGCTTACTGTTGTATTCATCCGATGTTCACTTGATACACATCGGATGATCCCGTGTGTACTTCATTCTGAGGTCTTCTTCTTCTGTTGAGTCCAAATCGACCGATGCAGTCATTCTTCAGATCACCGGATGATCCGGTGTGTACAATTTGTTTCCTTCGAATTGAGTTGGACTGATCTTTTGGATTTTGGACTTGTGACCTCTTGAACACTTGTTTGTATGGCTCTTCTGATGGATATGAAGCTTCTTGTGTTGCCAATTTTGATAAGGTTGCGTCGTTGTACGAGTTCCTCATTTGTTTCCGATTAACCCCTTAGGTTAGTTCGTTGAGGGGTCTCCTTTTGCATCCAATGAGTAGTAGATGACATTTATGAGTGATTGATCGACGTTTGATTCATTGTACATGAA
The DNA here is from genome assembly GCA_036927565.1 of Tuctoria greenei. Classification (NCBI taxonomy): domain Eukaryota; kingdom Viridiplantae; phylum Streptophyta; class Magnoliopsida; order Poales; family Poaceae; genus Tuctoria; species Tuctoria greenei. The sequence continues at coordinate 224,751,348 of JAYESD010000003.1, forward strand.
ACCTCGCATCCACAAACTCATTAGTGGTAATTAACGGTTGTCATTAATCACCGAAACCGTACCTCGTGGGGGCCTAGATGCTTTCAATCTCCCCCTTTTTGGTGATTGATGACAACACAACGAGTAGAGCATAAAAGTAATGGAATTTGAAGCGCAAACGCAATGCTCATAAAGAAATGTAATCGGAACAACATGCAACACAAGGAGCTCGAAGGCTCAAACAGTGATCAAATATAAATCATAAGAGTGAAGTGGCATACTGAATTACAAATAGTAGCAAATGATAACAATCAAGTCTCAAATAGAAGCAAATAACAAGTCTGAAAGCAAATAGATAACTAGCACTCCCCCTAAGCCCAAGACACTCCCCCTAACTCTAACTCTTCTCCCCCTTTGGCATCAAGACACCAAAAAGGGAAGAGGAGTGCCTAGGACTCCGGAGCTCTCGGGGCGACGGTGAAGCGGTCGACGTCGGCGGTGTCGGAGCTGCTCGAGGTAGACGTCGCCGGAGCTGGTGCTGGAGCGGGAGGAGCCGGAGGTGCTGACGTGGCTGGAGCTGGAGCTGCTGGAGGGTCCGCTGGAGCTGGAGCTGCTGGAGGGTCCGCTGGAGCTGGAGCTGCTGGAGGAGAAGGCACGGCCGGGAGAGGCGAGAACTGGAACGGCACCGTCGAAGCCAGCAGTGGAGACATGCTGTAGCTCGGGATCGGCGACGCCGGTGCTGGAACTGAAGCTGGAGCCAGAGGAGGTGCTGCTGGAGACTGACTGAGACCGGTGTGCTGTGGCGGAAGGGCTATCCCGGTCTGCTGGTAGAGGTTGGTGATCAACCCCAGGATACCCATCATCGCCTGCTGGGTCTGCTGCTGCTGGTCCAGTGTCCTCCGGTGCATCTGGTCCACCAGACTCGTGAACCGGTCCGTGTCCTCGCGCCTCTGGCGGGCCATCTCTAGCTGCATCTCTGTCTGCTGCCTCTGAAGCTCTGCGAGCCGCGCAGCCTGTTCTGCCCTGGCCTGCTCGGCTGCAAGCCGGTCCTGCCGCTGCTGCTCGACCATCTGCTGGAGCAGTGTGGTGAGCTCGGACGGCTGGGACACCTGAGCCTCTGACACTGGTGGAGGCGTCGGTGGTGCAGCAGTGGAAGCTCCCGCCTCCGCGTCGTGCTGCCTCGGAGAAGGAGGCGGAGGAGGGAAGTACTCCTCAACACTGTCGCTGGTGTCACTGTCTGACCACACGTGCTCAAGTCCACCTCCCTGAGCCTCAGCCTGAGCGAGCGCCTCATCCTCCTGAGCTAACTCGGTCCAGTCCTCCTCGGAGAGGCGAGCTCTGACCTGTCGCTCGACTGGACGACCAAGACGGCGGTCTCCAGGAGCCGGCACCCGGTAGTGGCCGAACCTCGTGGCGTGCATCTCTGTCATGGGTGCGGTGACTGGCGAGTCCTTTGGCGCTAGCAGGAACAACAGACGGCTGATCCAGTGACCGTAGACCAACTGTCTCAGCATGCCGACTCCGTCAGTGATCACGTCCTCCATCTCGCAGATCAGCACATCTACGATGTCGAACTCCATCCCGTTCATGACGTAGAACAGGATGGTCTGCTGGAGGCTGGTGAACCCCTCTAAGTAGCCGGACCTCGGTAGAAGTGTACGCCTGAGAATGTGGTGAACGGTCCTGGCTGCAGGTGTGAGGAGAGCTGGCACCCTCGGCTGATCTGGCGTGAAAGGGTGGGTGAACAAGCCTCTGATCTCCTCAAACGGGGGTGACACTCCCCCTGTCAGCGGCCTCCTCGGCGGGTCTGCTCCTCCGTACACAACCTCGTGCAGGCACGTGAGGTGTGTGTCCACTCCCAGCAGCTGAGCCAGTCTCTCTCTGGATACGTCGTGCTGCTGCCCCATGAACATGAAGTGAATGGACCGACGTCCCTCAGCGACGTAGAGTGTCGCGTAGAACACACGGACCCACTCCTCCACGTAGACACTCCTCTGGTGCGACAGCAGATCCACCAGTCCTCTGTACCTCTCAAAGAACGGCCTGATGCCGTGACCCACTGCCGCTGCAAGCTGATCCCAATCGATGTACGTGTGCTGGAACAGCTTGTGCCCCCGACGTCTGTACGTCTCGTACAAAGACGCCTGCGTCACCGTCCAGAACCGGGGGTCCACACGAGTGTCCCTGGGCTGCGGGAACCACTCCTCAGGCAGTGCAGTCCATCTGAGCTTCTTCAACTGCTTGGCCTTGTACTTGCGGTAATCTGTCAGTCTGACGTCTTCGGCGACCCTGGCAGCAGTATCCATCTCGTAGATGGCCCTCTGGGCCTCTCTGTCCTCAGCGAGGTCGGCCACAGTGGGGCGGCGACTCGCGGTGGGGGTCTGACCTCCCCCTCGAGTCCTGACGGTGCGCCGGCGAACCAGTGGCGTCACCGCAGTCTCGTCCTCGTCCTCAGAGTCGTCCGGCGGCACTGGCTGCACCGGCGGCTGCTGCTGCGACTGCCTCTCACGTGCCTCGCGAATCCGGAGGGATCCGCGATGGCCGCGCTTGCGCTCCTCGGCGGCGCGAGCGGCCAACTCTACGCGTCGTGCATCCTTCGACAGCTTTGGCTTCTTTGCGGCGGGCTCCTCGATAGCCTTGCCTTTGCCTTTGCGATCACGGGCCATCTTCAAGAAATTCGAGAGCAAGGGTTAGCGAAAAGATGACGGGAAACAATGAAGGACGTCGCGCTGCACGGAACAAACCTCGTCGACGAAAAGACACGAGATCGATGAAAGGCGACGAACGGCGACGATCGATGGCTCGGGCGAGAAACCCTAGCAGGGAGAACTGCCGGCGGTGGAGGCTGGTGAAGGAGGTGATGTCTGGTGGTGGCGGCGGCGACCAGAGGAGAAGCGGCGGCGGCGCCCTGGAGAGGCGGCGGCGGCGCCCTGGAGAGGCGGCGGCGGCAGCCGACAGAGGCGACGGCGGCGGCGCGGCCTGGGGCGGCGCGGCGGCGGCGGTCGGGAGAGAGGCGGCGGCGCCCTTGGGGACGGCGGCGGCGCGGCCTGGGGAGGCGCGGCGGCGGCGGTCGGGAGAGAGGCGGCGGCGCCCTTGGGGACGGCGGCGGCGGCTGACCGACGGCGAGGGCGCGAAGGGGGCGATGGAGGCGGCGGTGATCGGGAAGAGACGAAGAAAACCGGCCGTACGATCTTAAATAGGGTCCCGTGACCTAACCGTTACAAACACACCGGATCGACCGATGTGCATTGGTGGCAAGCATCGGTCGAACTCAACAGAGAGTTAGTCCAAAAACCCTAGTTGAACACCGGATGATCCGACGTGCACTTCGTCGATCATCGGTCGAATTCTGCAGGGCACCAGTAGATTGAACATCGGATGCTCCGATGTTTCCTGAAATGAACTCATCGGTCGATTTCTGGAGGCTGGCTGAACTGAACTCTGAACTGAAGCACCAACTGATCCGATGACTGTTCTGGCCTTAGCATCGGATAATCCGATGACTACAGAAAACCTAAGACTGCCCATATATGTCCTTGGACTTTAAACACACAAAGATAAAACGAGTCTTATGACTTTTTGGGCACCTCCTAACCCTAATAAGGCTTTTCGATATAGTGCCACATATCGGCTAAGCCCTTAAGCAAATAGAGCACACAAAGAGAATTAGGAGGGAAAAACCACGAAAATGTAGGCCCATGCTTTGTGAGCTAGAGTATGGAAATTTCTATCTCATTAAAGCATGTTCCTTTAGAATTTTGCTCTTTCCACATCATATGAGTTGAGATATTGCATTTCAAACAAGTCTCCTTCTCATGATGTGGGTTCCCCTTTGTGACAATCTACCGTATGCAATGTCAAACAAGATAATGCAAAATATTAGATGAATGCAAGTCTATATGACAGGAATCATGCAAGGCATAAAATAAATCTATCTTGCCAAGTTTAAACCTGCCAAAGGCTTACTCAGGGAAAACTATTTCTAGCTCGCCCCTATCCTTTGGGAGTTAGGCAAGACCTATATGACATGCAACCTTACATGAACATGGCAATTTACATGACGTTAGATGCATCTAGCACATTTAACTCACTTCTAAGCCTAGAAAAAGTTTTCTCATCAAGTGGTTTGGTGAAGATATCCGCCAATTGTTCTTCGGACCTAACACCTTGCAAAGAGATTTCTCCCTTAGCCTCATGGTCCCGCAAGAAGTGATGGCGAATATCAATGTGCTTAGTGCGGGAGTGTTGAACGGGGTTTCTAGCTATCTTAACCGCACTTTCATTGTCACAAAGGAGAGGCACACAACCAAACTTAATTCCAAAGTCCAAGAGGGTTTGCTTCATATATAGGATTTGGGCACAACATGCACCGGCCGCTATATACTCCGCCTCCGCAGTGGACAAAGCCACGGAATTTTGCTTCTTGCTCGACCAAGAAACTAGGGAACGCCCAAGTAAGTGGCAACCCCCGGAGGTACTCTTGCGGTCTACACGGCATCCGGCAAAGTCCGAATCCGAGTAACCTAAGAGATGAAAACTAGCGTTCTTGGGGTACCACAAACCTACACTTGGGGTATGCTTGAGATACCGAAGTATCCTAAAGACCGCCTTCTTGTGCGATTCTTTAGGTGCCGCTCGAAAGCGAGCACACAAGCACACACTAAACATAATATCGGGCCTAGATGCGGTAAGATATAGCAATGAACCAATCATGGAACGGTAATGAGATTGATCAATGGGTTTACCGTCCATGTCCGCGTCGAGATGACAATTTGTCGCCATTGGAGTGCTTCTTGAGCTACAATCTCCCATCTCAAATTTCTTCAAGAGGTCCTTAGTGTACTTCTCTTGATGGATGAAGGTCCCCTCTTGAAGTTGCTTGATTTGAAATCCTAGGAAGAAGTTGAGCTCTCCAATCATTGACATCTCGAATTCCCTAGACATCATTTTGCCAAACTCATGGCTAAGAGCTTTGTTAGTTGAGCCAAAAATAATATCATCGACATAAATTTGACAAAGAAATAAGTCTCCGTCGATGTCCTTGGTGAAGAGTGTAGTGTCCACCCTCCCAATCTTGAAACCTTGCATGACGAGGAAGTCCCTTAAGCGCTCGTACCATGCCCTTGGAGCTTGCTTGAGTCCATAGAGTGCTTTGTTTAGCCTATAGACATGGTTAGGGTTTCTTGGGTCCTCAAACCCGGGAGGTTGCTCAACAAACACAAGTTCATTAATATAGCCATTGAGAAATGCACTCTTAACATCCATTTGATAAAGCATGATATTATGATGAGAAGCAAAAGCAAGGAGTATGCGGATAGCTTCTAACCGTGCTACCGGGGCGAATGTCTCCCCAAAATCCAAACCTTCAACTTGAGCAAATCCCTTCGCCACAAGCCTAGCTTTGTTGCGGACCACCACGCCATTCTCATCTTGCTTGTTGCGGTAGACCCACTTCGTTCCAATCACATTCTTGTCCTTGGGTCGCTCCTCCAACACCCAAACTTCATTGCGGGTGAAGTTGTTGAGTTCCTCTTGCATAGCCATCACCCAATTGGAGTCTTGGAGAGCTTCCTCAATGCTTTTGGGTTCTACACACGACACAAAAGAGTAGTGCTCACAAAAAGATGCAACATGACGTGAACGAGTACTTACTCCCCGTGAAGGACTTCCAATGATTTGATCCATTGGATGTGCCTTGGAGATGCGCCCATGTCTCATCAACGGTTGTGAGTCACTTGGTGGTGGTGAAGCATCTTGCTCGTCTTGTGGTTGGACTTCATCTTGGACTTCATCTTCTTCTTGGTGTTGTGTGGCTTGTTGGTCTTGCATAGGCAATGGATCATCTTTGTCTTCTTCTTCATCCACTTGAGGCGCCATGGAGGTGTTGATGTTCGGACTTGAAGCTCCCCCTTGATCATGGCTCTCCTCAACTTCGGGCTTGATGTCTCCTATGGTCATGTTCTTCATAGCTTCTCGTAGAGGCTCATCATCTATATCATCATGACCAAAACTCTCCTCTTGGGAGCCATTAGTCTCATCAAACTCAACGTCACAACTTTCTTCAACTAACCCGGAGGTTTGGTTGAATACTCGATATGCCTTTGAGTTTGACGCATAACCAAGGAAAATACCAACATCGCACCTTCTTTCAAACTTACCAAGTCTTTTCTTGCGGTAGATGTAGCACTTGCATCCGAAGACCCGGAAGTAGGAGATGTTGGGCTTTCTCCCAATGAGGAGCTCGTAGGGAGTCTTTTGGAGAAGTCGATGAAGGTAGACTCTATTTGCGGCATGGCATGCCGTGTTGATCGCTTCCGCCCAAAACTTCTCCGACGTCCCATAATCATCAAGCATGGCTCTCGCGAGGGTGATTAGTGTCTTGTTCTTTCTCTCAACAACACCGTTTTGTTGAGGGGTGTATGTAGCCGAAAATTCGTGCTTGACTCCTTCACGGTCACACCACTCCCCAATATTGTAGTTCTTGAACTCGGTGCCGTTGTCACTCCGGACCTTGATGATGGGAAGTTGGAATTCCCGTTGAGCTCGTTTTGCAAAGGTCTTGAAGACTTCCGGGGTTTCACCCTTGTCACCTAAAAACAAAGTCCAAGCATAGCGAGAGTAATCATCAACAATAACGAGACAATAGAGATTACCGCCAAGGCTTTGGTAGGTGGACGGTCCGAAGAGGTCCATGTGAAGTAGTTCGAGCGGCTTGGAGGTAGACACCATTGTCTTCATCGGATGGTGCGAAGCCACTTGCTTCCCGGCTTGACATGCGCTACATAGCTTGTTCTTTTCAAACGTCACGTCCTTTACGCCGGTCACCATCCCTAGCTTGAAGGACTTCTTGAGCTTGCTCATTCCTATGTGAGCAATCCTCCGATGCCATAGCCACCCCAAACTTGTCTTGGTGAAAAGACAAGTGGTTAGGCTTGCGCTCTTGTTGGAGAAGTCCACCAAATATAGATGACCATGCCTAAAGCCCTTGAATATTAGCTCTTTGCTAGCTACACTAGACACCACAACACCATCTTTGTCAAATGTGCACGTTAGTCCAAGATCACAAAGTTGAGCAATAGAGAGCAAATTAAAGCTAAGAGACTTAACGTAAAGCACATTCGAAATGGACAAGTCATTAGAAATTGCAATTTTACCTAAACCAATTACCTTCCCCTTTGAGTTATCACCAAAGGTGACTTGTTCATGATTGCCGGGGTCTTCTATGGAGGTGAACATACCATCATTGCCGGTCATGTGTTGAGTGCACCCACTATCGAGTACCCAATGTTTTCCTCCGGCTTTGTAGTTCACCTACACACATGAAGTTAGTTTTTGAGTTTAGGAACCCAAGCCAACTTAGGTCCTTGTATGTGTGATACAAGTGATTTTGGGACCCAAAGTTGCTTGGGGAGCTTCCCCTTCATGCCCTTGATGTTTTTGCCAATGAACTTCGCCTTCACCTTTCCACCTACTTTGCTCAATAGATAGTGACAATCATTGAAAGTAGATGAATAGTTAGGAGGTAATTTTGGAGAAGGACGAGTGGGAAGAGGGCACTCCTTAGTGTGATGTCCGGTGACCTCACAATGTTGGCAATAGGATCCCACTTCCTTGATGAAGCTTGTCCTAAGCTCCGGTGAGGGCACCTTCCATTTGTTGGGCGTAGGGAAGGTCCCAAGTCCCCTCTTGTTGAAGCCTTTAGCTTGTTGGAAGAGGATCTCCTTGTGCTTGTCCTCTCCCTTGGAAAGTCTAGCCACACTAGTGCGGAGACTTTCGATCTCGTCCATTAGCTCCTTCTCCCTATTAGCTTTCAATGGCAAAGACTCATGCAAATTGTTAGTGGCATGTGAACTAGCGGGTGTTTTGCCATCAAGAGTTTCTTTCTTCAAGTTATTCAATTTTAGTTCCATTGCTTCATAGGAAAGACTAAGTGTCTCATGCTCTTGAACTAACTCGTTATGCTTAGCCAATAGTGCCGAGTTAGCTGAGTCAAGCTCATGGAACTCAAGCTTGATTTGAGCCTTCTCCTCCTCGATTTGCTTGACATGTGACTTGAGCGTTTCATGCTCATTAAGTATGGTGACATACTTGTCTTGCAAATCGAGGTTGGCACCCTCTAGCTTAGCGCGAGTTAGCTCAAGTGCCTTAACCTTAGCCTTTTCCCTTTTGATAATGGCATGATATTCATTAATCATAGATGCTAGTTCATCGGGAGAAAGTTCATCATCACTTGAGTCATCACATACCTTTGTGTTACCTTTCGCCATGAGGCACATAGGCGGTGGAGGAAGGGGTGAGTCATCCTTGTTGACGATAGCGAGGCTTGCCAAGTTTTCTTCCTCATCTTCACTATCATCACTTGTTTCTTCATCGGTGACCCACTCATTTGCTTCGCACATGAAGACCTTTTGAGGTCCTCTTCTCTTCTTTGGAAAGAGCTTGGTCTTCTTGCCTTTGTCAAGTTTCTTCTTTCCAAAGGCGCGCTTGGGCTTTGCATCTTCATCATCATCACTCTCTTCTAGCTTGCGATGCTTGCCCTTGTCCTTCCTCTTGTCCGGTCTTGGACAATCATATGATATGTGGCCTTGATCGCCACAATTGTAGCACGTCTTGTTTTCATCTCTCCTTGGCAAGAAGGCTTTCTTCTTGGGATCAAACGAGTATCCCTTCTTGGCAATCTTTGAGTTGAGACGTGAAAACTTCCTCATCATCAATGCAAGCTCATCATCATCATCATCTTCACTTGTAGCTTGTTCTTCCTCACTTGAGCTAGGCTCAACCACTTTCTTCTTCTTGGTATGTGTCTTCTTGGTTGAGGCCTTGAGAGCAATGGTCTTTGATGATGATGACTCCTCCATCATTCCAAGCACACTCATCTCATGAGCATGTATCTCTCCAATGAGCTCCGAAACCTCAATGTTGTCAAGTGACTCCTTTTGGAGCATTGAGTTGATGATGTTGTACTTGGGCTTGGGAAGTAGCATGAGGATCTTGCGGTTGATGAGTCCCTTGCCAAGAGAAGCAATGTCAAGAGCATTAATTTCCTCAATGAGTACATTTAAGCGAGAAAACATTTGATTAACATTCTCATGAGGAAGCATTTTAAAATCATCATACTTGGATTTAAGCAAGTGATATTTGAGCTCTTTGACACGAGAGGAACCCTCATGGATCTCAATCAAGCAAGCCCAAATTTCACAAGCTTTCTCCTTACTAGCAATTCTAGCAAATACATCTTGACTAATGCACTCATAAATAGCATTCCTAGCCTTAGCATCCCATTTTAGTTGATCACCAATATATTCATGGTTGCCAAACCCCGCATGGGTCGCTTCCCACACTTCGGGAGAAATTGCCTCAAGGTAAGCGCGCATGCGTGCTTTCCAATAAGCAAAATTCTTGCCCTCGAAGGTAGGAACCGAACCCCCATTCTTGGCCATTTTTGCTCTCTAGCGGTGAAGCTAGAATGATCCAATGAGCAACCTTGCTCTGATACCAATTGTAGGGATCGAATGCCCAAGAGGGGGGGGTGAATTGGGCTACTTCAAATTTTAAGTCAATTTAAAGCTTAAGTGAAATCTAATTCTCTAAGCAAGCCAACAGTGCAATTAAGAGAATTAAGTGCGGAATTGAGAATTGCGTAATCGTAAAGGAGTAGGGAGGAGGAATGCAAACGCTCGAAGACACGGGGACACGTCGATTTTTCCCGTGGTTCGGTGAGATCACTAGGATCCACCTACGTCCACGTTGTGGCACCCACCTAAGGGTATCGCCACTCCCAAGTCACCGAGACGAGGGAATCCACTAACTTCCTCCGTTCGCCATCCTTGGCAAGGTGGAGCTCAAGCCTTGTACAACTTCGATCCTCCGGGCTTCCACAATGGTCTCGGCAAGCTCCGGAGCGATCTCTTCACTCTCCTCTTGATACAAGGTGAGTGCAATCACCAAGAATGCACTTCCTCACGGCTCTCCCTACTCTAGAGTCTCCACTCACCCAGAGAGGACGCACACAAGCTTAACTCTAAGAGGAACTAGCCTATATCTTGAGGTGTGAAAGGGTTACAAGAGTGTGAAAATGAGTATTCTAAGTCTTGGACACTTGGGGAATGTGTAGTGGTGCTCTTGTTGTCCAGCCTCTCCGAAATGACTGGTGGGAGGGGGTTAAATACTCAGCCCAACCGAATTAGCCGTTGGAAAAGTGGGCTGATTACTTTTTCTGTGTACATCGGATGATCCGATGACCCCCTTTTATGAGCATCGGTCTAATTAGATTAGCTGACGTCATTCTGTCAGAAATGACCGTTATTAGACCGATGCTTCACCTCCTTCATCATCGGAGGATCCGATGAATAGATCTTCAGTCTGGTTGAGCTGATAATTTGCTTCTGTTGTAATCGACCGATGTGCATCTGCCTTCAACATCGGATGATCCGGTGTTCAGTCCTTCAGAACACTTCAGAAAATTTGCTTACTGTTGTATTCATCCGATGTTCACTTGATACACATCGGATGATCCCGTGTGTACTTCATTCTGAGGTCTTCTTCTTCTGTTGAGTCCAAATCGACCGATGCAGTCATTCTTCAGATCACCGGATGATCCGGTGTGTACAATTTGTTTCCTTCGAATTGAGTTGGACTGATCTTTTGGATTTTGGACTTGTGACCTCTTGAACACTTGTTTGTATGGCTCTTCTGATGGATATGAAGCTTCTTGTGTTGCCAATTTTGATAAGGTTGCGTCGTTGTACGAGTTCCTCATTTGTTTCCGATTAACCCCTTAGGTTAGTTCGTTGAGGGGTCTCCTTTTGCATCCAATGAGCAGTAGATGACATTTATGAGTGATTGATCGACGTTTGATTCATTGTACATGAAACCTCGCATCCACAAACTCATTAGTGGTAATTAACGGTTGTCATTAATCACCGAAACCGTACCTCGTGGGGGCCTAGATGCTTTCACCTAGTTAAGTGAGCAGTGCTGTCGTAGGGTCCCGACTTAGGATGAACCATGATGGAACCTAACGACATTTGGGACTGAATGGAGACCAACATGGCTTGGACTTATGAAGTCATTACAAGCACTGTTAACCTAGCATGAGTACCATGACAATGTTCAAATTACTTTTAGGTAAAGTAGTTTCTAGGGCAAGCTTCTCAGGCATCGTTCGTGTGCTTACATGACACTATTGCAGTGTCCTTTGCAAGATTGTCCAGATGAGCTCGGTGAACTCTTGGAACTTGAACATGATGCGAGACCTTGTCGTGACGGTCATGCTTTGCCATCACGAGAAGATCATATTAGCGAGGTCCACATCGACCCGGACTCGTCAATGGGGTGAGCGGAATTCCGAACACCACCTTGTGAGTCTCAAGGCTAGTGATGTCGACTCGGTTGTTGATAAGTGACTTGACGAACCTGCCGTCGATGAAGTGGTACACCAAGTTAACCAATAATGTGATTGGTTAGGGAACATCCTCGACACAACCAAGGAACTCTTATCCAAGGTTCCCCTTGGTCTAGTTCTCCTTGTTGGTCGCAACGTTCTTGCATACCTCTACCCTAGGTCATTGGTGATCACCGACCCACCTGGTTTGACCTAGAAGGCATTTCATCGAGCATCTATATTACACCTAGGACTCGATCACTCTCTCATCGACTAAAACCTAATTTCGCTTGACAACTATTGTCCAACGAGTCGTGCTTGTGTTCCAGCACCACACACATCACGAGCATCCTTCATCTCGATGCCAGGGCATGATGATGGCTCGGAGCGTCACGACGACGTCATGTGGTCAACGGCGCCGACGCGGCTCATGGTGGAGCATCACGAGCATGCACGGACAAGCTAACGCAATACAAACGACAAAGGAGGTCAACTTAGGGATTTTTATAGGAATGATATCAAGGTGGAACATGGACGTATGACTTGACGACACATGAGTACCATTAGGGGTCACGACTAACGGACTTCGGTGCATCAAGCAATGCATTTTAGGGCAAGGCTCACCTTTTAGGCATTTTGCAGAACATCTTGGGTGTGTACTTGATTTCCGTCGCTTCATCACCATTCAAAGGGCATCTTGGCACTTAGGCTTGTCGGTCGCAACATCATCCTACCCCTGCATCACAGACCAGTTCTAAACATCAACAAAATTGGTTCTTTCCTCGTGAACATTTCATCGAACACCTTGGCTGCAACATTGTCTCAGCCAATCTTGTACAAATCAGAGCTAACCTCGACCTAAATGTCGTTGCTATTGTGTCTTTCACGTGTTCCTGCATCTTGCGAATCACATCCATCACTCCCAGCACTGCTTGGACATGGCTCGGCGCAACGACCGTCGCCGTGGCGACGCGGCGCGGCGTGGCCGACACTGTAGAGGGTGAGGTGCCAACGGACAGCAAGGAGATGGACGGCGGTTGTGCTCGACGTGGTGGTGGAGAGACACGGCAGGGGCGCGGCACAAACAGCCGGTGAGGCGGCGGCATGGAGCACGACCAGCACGCTGTAGGGGCCGGGCACAGGTGCAGCCAAGGCGCGTCAAGCTCGGCTAGGGCGCGCCGGAGCATGGGGGCAGCACGGTTGGGAGAGGGCGAGCCGGCGTACCATTGCGGCCAGAGGGAAACGGATGGCGGGGGAGGTGCACGGCTAGGAGGAGCGCCTGGGCGGCGGTGTGGCGGCTGGGCGAGCAGCGCGCAGGGGGCAGCGACATGGCCGCGGAGGGAAGCGAGGTGCAGTGGGGGCGGGCGAGTCGGCGGCCGACGGGAGGAGCGGGGTGACGCGTGCGGGCAGGGGGGACTCGGCGGGAGCAGTCAGGGCGAGCGCGGCGTGACAGGAAGGCGGGCGGCGAGGTGCTTGGGCGACGCGCGCGGCCGGCGGCGTGCAGAGGCTGGGGACGCGGCGGCGGAGCGAGGGAGCGCGGCTGGCAGGAAAGGCGCGCGGCAAGGAGGAGCTGGCGGCCGTGGCTGTCAGGCGCTCGCATCGGGCGGTGCACTCGCGCGTGGTTGGAGCGCTCGTGGGCGGCGCCTGCGGAACGAGCAGGGGCATAGCGCCATCGGGCGTTGGAAGCGGTGTTGTGGATAGGAAGGAATCGTGAGCTGGGATAAGGACCGATGTTGTCCATCACGGTGGCGCATGCAGCGCGTCTGCGTGGAGGCAGGGGAGGAAAAGAGAAAGGAGGCCTGACCTGACATGTGGGGACCACTTGTGGGACCCACCTCCCTCATTCCTCTTTCTAATTTCAATTAGGGCTATCAAACCTGCTTCAAAAATAGTCAACTTTGGCCCAGTGACTAAATAAAATGTGAAGAATTTTATGGTGCAATCCGATTTCAAAACTGAGCAAGTTGAATTTCGAACTCAGGTTTGAATTTAAATTCAAGCGGTGATACTTGATTCAATGAAATAAATGGTATATTAAGTTCAAAAATCCTGGAACTTTGAAGTTAACCTTTTTGAACCATAAGGGGCCTCAGGAAAAATTTGGAATGGATTTGGACAAAGTTAAGTACAACGTTTAAATTTGAAGTCGACTCTGATTAAACTCCCAGTACGTGTCCAATAAATGGAAACTGTGCTTCAAAAATTTTGAAACTTTACCGAGAGTCTATTTGGAATATTAGAAGGTCATGGAAAAATTTACAGCCGTAGATTTGAATTTTTGTGAATGTTCCATTTTAGGGTTGGAATAATTCCTTTTCCATTCTCTCTATTTTGTTTTCTTTTATCCTTTAATTCTTCATTGAAAATGTGAATACCTGGAAATTAAGGATTTTACACCTTAAGTTCCAAATACATTAGCAACCATGTTCTATATGTAAAATTTTAACAGTTCCTATTTTTAGTGAACATGGTTTAACTTATATGGTTCATGTGAGTTTGGATTTCCAAGTCCACTTTCAAAATTTTTAAGTTCGCATTTTTGCATTTTTTTTCTCCCAAAAAGCGGGCTTTTACAATCCTTCCCCCTTAAAGGAATCTCGTCTCGAGATTCTAACATGTAGAATAACAGAAACGATGAGGGAACGATCCGTAAAAGAGGGTCATTGATTAAGGAAAATAACAATGCCCTTACAAACTTGGGTTCTACGAAATAGTGATTATCTTTAGACATCTTAAGAAATTCTAAAGTCTGCTTCAAGCAATTCCAGTCTTTAGGTTGATAACCTTGACAAGGTGCTCGACATGACAATGTCAAGTCGTAAAACTTTCACGTCTGTTACTGACCCTTTATTGCTGTACTCTTACACTGGCATGACATCTTGTTCTGTTCTAGTCTTGACTTGAAGAATTAGCACTTGTTCTTTGCTTCTCTAGGTCACCTTGATGGTTTGAAACTATCTTTGCATTGATTCTTGGTTGCTTGCTTGGTTTTTGCATAGGTCCTTATAACTTAATGTGGTATTTCCCTTGACATGAGTTAAGATGGTTTATGAGGTTAAACAACAATCATTAACCTCGTTTGATGTTTAGTCAACCATAGGATCCCTTAGCTGTATCATGAGAGTAGCAAAGCACTCAACACTCTTATGTGATGAAAACATCAGGAATACAGTAGACATGGCGACTACAAGGTTTTTGGGTATATCAACATCTTCAAACAATAGAAATAGACGATGAAGACCCTTTGCGGTGGCACACGAGGATTTAAGGATTCTGCATCCTCATATGTTTCAACACAGCAAAGAACTCAATCCTATGGTAACTACAAGGTAATTAGTGTAGCAAGGTTACCATATAACAATGCAAGATCTTAGATGGACCCAAAGAGTTTCACGAGGTTGACAATCGAACGGTATCCTCGTGAGTAAGGAGATTTCATGGATTTTACAAGGATGATCATCGAACTGATGACCACTCGATGACGAACGGTATAGTTGCAACAATCAAGGTACTTGAACCTAACAAGTCAAGGATGGAAGTCCAAGTGTTTATTTAGTTGCAAGGTAGGTTGAGTGATCGGTTGCCCAGATATCAATCAATAGAAAGAAGATCAACAATGTAAGAAGTCAAATGAATATGGTGAAATGATCGTAGTCATTAGACACCTTAAAATAGTTTGAATGGGGTACACAATCTTGCTCTAAATTTTAGTATTACTATGCATTCTATCACTGGTGTTATATTGGTAATGATGCTTTATGATGCATCATATGTTGTATGGTGCAATGAATATGCACATGGTATGGTACAAATGGTGCATATGTATGGTGCAAATGGTGCACATGCATGGTGCAGTAGCTTTTATCATTGGAGCAAGACTAAATGAACCACACACGGAAAACTCAAGTACTGTTTGATGATTTTCAAGGCTTGGCGACCGTGGTCGTGAAAGACACTCAATGAGTAGCGTTACTTTCATAACTCGACCACAGTTAAGGAATTCATAACAGAATGATTGACAAGGAATGTGGGAAATATACCACGTTACCTCGACCTTTCGAAAGCTTGTTCATGTTCTACTCAACTTGATTGTATCTTCATCAGGAGAAAAACAACTAACTGTAGGTCTCTAGTGATACTTCACTTAACCTTCGCTTCGATCTGGCAAGAGGAACTGATATCCTTAGCGATCACTTTACTGGAGTTGAAGTCACACTTCTTCTTTGAGTAAATCCATCTGGTGGTGGATGTTGGATCCTCTTGAAGATGTAATCTTACTTGATCGTCTTCTTGTTGACACGACTCGTTGTAACCAAGGTTGATGGTTGAATACCACTATTACTTGAGTGCTCGCCTTCCCCCTTAAAGTTCCAAACCAGGATGTCGAAGCGTACTTCAAGCAATCCTCATGGGAAGATGATATGCAACTCGAGTAATTGCGACCTGCGTCCAACATCACAAGATGTGATGTGGCAAGTTATATAAATCAGACACTAGTATGCCTATCCAAAGGAAAAGGGCTTCAAATGAGTTAAACACTCTATTCAACTTGGTAAATACTTGAGTCCTAAATCTTGGTTGGTTACGACACTCCTCGAATTAATATCGAGAACTGAATGGCTAACAAAAACCAAAAGGTTCAAACTGGCCAGGCTATAGTGACAAACGACCAGCCTGGACGCAAACTCGATTTTGATCCAGTTAATGTCAAAATCGGATCTTGAGGTGATCAACAAAGTTAAATTACACTTCAATACCTTTCCAAAAAGTATTGGTTTGCCTCTACATCATCTCTGGTTTGCAAGTTATGCTATTTTAAAGTCAGCAGAATTTTCTGCACTTTTAGCAGAACCTGCTTAAAAAGTAGCACTTTCGATCTAAAGTTTTCAGACTGTTCCGTTAGAAACCTGGAAATATTCTCATTAACAAAGTTGTAGCCAAGGTAATAAGCTTTCCAGAATGTACTTACTTGTCTTCATATCAGTCCTGGTTTAAGAGCTATGCATTTTTAAAATTTGCTGAAATTTCAGCATTCAGACATTTATCTTCAGTTCAGATTGACCACATTGTATTCAAACTCGATTTGGAAAATGTAGACGACAGATTCAGGTCTGGAGCCAATTACAAAAATTGTAGCTGACTCTCTAACCTGTCCAACGTTTACTCGCACGACACCATTGGATGCAAAATCTGCTAGTTATGGGTCAAATTCAGAGATGTACAGATTGCTGTCCAGTTTGGGTATGCCTGGAAAGTCTCTGCGATTATCCAAAATTTCACCCACTTAAGAAAAGATTTTGATCTTGAGATTAATAGAGAACTTGTAGAGGACTTCCAAAACTTTCTAAGGAGTACTTACTTGCCTTCGTAGCACTTCTGGTTGAGAAGATATGGCATTTGCAAGTTGATAGTTTTTCTGAAAATTTGGACAGCACCTCCTTTGTTTAAGGCTGATTTTGTCCACAATTTTCAGATATACAGATATCAACATTTGCAAAAATAACACATAGAAAACTGGTTGCATACATTCTCAGGATTCCATAAATGTAAAACCCGAAGCCAATTGATGAGTCTACTAGAAATTATGATCTGAACAGTAACTGTATACAGGACTGTCCACTCGCTGTCCAGATTTGATCAAGTTTAGAAATTTGAAATTTTGAGTATGTTAGAGATGGATTCTGCTCTGGAGTTCTATAGAAACGTTGTAGAAGACTCTCTACACTTTCCAACCACATAAAGTAGGCCAGCAGCAGTGAAGTCTGCAGAAAGTTATGATTCAATTGGTGAAGAGTTCAGATTCTGTCCCCTCTTCCGGGCTGTCAGAACCTCTTAAACGACACTTCAATTTAGACCTTGTTAATGTGAGTTTTAGACTCAGAGTTGAATAGGAAGTTGACAGAGGACTATTTAAGCTTTCCATATATGTATAAACATGCATAGGTTGCTTTGCTAAATTAGGAGTTAAGGCTGTTCAAAGTTCAGAAGTTTTCTGGCTGTTTCAGATGGCACTGTACACAGCTACTAACTTCAACTCCAGTTTTCTAATTAGTTATAAACTGAATTTGAGGTATCACTGAATAACAAAGTTGTATAATAGCTCTTCCCCTTTTCAGAAATGTATTATAATGTAATATAAGAGCTTTCTACAAGGAAATATGGCAAAAATTCAGATGCTGGTCCGTGTAGTTTCAGAACAGCAGCTGCTGTGATAACGGTGCATTTTCATCACCATAAAAGTGTCTTTTGGCTTGGAGGTCAATATAAACTTATAGAAGACTTCAAAATCTTGCAAAAAAGTATTCACTTGCCTCCAAAGCCCTCCAGGTTGAAGAGATATGGATTTTTGAAGTGGAACAATCGGTTCAGGTTTCAGAATTTAGTTTGATAGATCATGGTTGTTTAAAGCTGATTTGGCCACTGATTTTCATATGGATAACCTCACAATTTGATAGCAAGTCCCATTACAAACTTGTTGTACAAGTCGCAACGTTTCCGGAAATGTATTACACGAAGGTATTTGATGATTCTACAAAGAGTTATGGTTGAAATGCCGAGGCTAGTTCATTATATTAAAGAGGTGAAGAAATGCTTGTTTCTAATGATTTGGACGAGTTTCTCCAGTATTGTTCTGTCCAACTCGTCCATAGAGAAATCGTCGAGGACCTGAAGATCTCTCCCATCCCTATAGCATACTACGTTGTCCTATGAAGTTTAACTAGAAGCACATCTTGACATAATCGAGCTAGATTTCGTCAAGAGTACACAAAAGCCTTAATCTTCATCCTTCTTCACATTGTACGTTCCATATCGAAACTTTGATCCAAATCTTACCAACATCTGGGAGTTGGATCTTATAAGATGATAATGAAACCATTCTTTCGTGGAGGTGGTCAAAGTATCAATTGTGATACTGACGGTACTACGTTCCTCACCAAAAGAAGTCTAACCCGGTATATCCGGATACGTCTATAGGTGGTTCTAATATCGATCACTCGCAAACGTTTGCTACACGGGTCGCTACTAGAGTTAGTGTACCTGCAGAAGACAAACAATCCTCTTTCACACCTTCACACCTCAAGGGCAGTACGGGGAAACACGACAGGCAGTCACAATAAGATATAATCAAAAGTAAATGCATACAACTCTGGTATGAGTCGCCCTCAAGCGAAGTCATGTCTCGAGGTACATGGTTGTACTACGTCTGTACAGCAAAGACTCTCGTACGAATCAGCTTATACACGCTCGGGCATACGTGTTTCGCATGCTCCCATAGAACAGGAATGGTTCTAGAGATGCATACTATCGGGTTATAAACCACCCGACGGGGGCTCCACTAATTTTGTGTCACGCTGGGGTACCGCGTGTCATATGTTCTTAGAAACATGGAAAAGTTTCAGAGACTCATATTGACTTTCCGTGCTAAGCCACGGAAATTTCACATACCATATCTCGTATGCAGAGTTTACCGAGATTGATCCGCTCTCGGCGGCGTACCTTACCTCTTACCTTGAAGACGGAGCGTCGTTACAGAATAATATAACAAGTTAGTTCACCACCTTTATAACTTATACTAGTAATAGTCCTTAATGGGCATATAGTTAATCCTCACTCGACTACTTTGGAGTTTTCGAAAATAGGCTCTTTTCGAGCGTGCTATTCCCAACGAAGCTCTGATACCATGTCTGTGGGGACCGGAATCCCAACATTTGAGGATCTCATTGGGTGGTGTCGTGCGATGCGGCACCTAACAGCACACACAAAAAGGATACCAAAACATATAAAGTTTTCATTTCATAATAAGAAGAGTTTACAAAAGAGTGTACCACAGAAGTACACACGCAGCGGAAAATACATACTCATAATCTCACCTAACTAAGCAGGAGAGAAGACATCCATGCCCTAGGACGCTTCTCACTAGCAACAAGGAGAACATTCAGCAGCGGCGTGGTTCACATGAGATTTATCTCAACACCTCGAGTCTCATGTACAACCTGAACAGCAGAAATAAAACTAATACCTGCAAAAATCGTTAAAGCGCAAACGTGAGCATAAGGCTCAGCAAGACTTAACTGTCTCACTAGACATATGCAGGGTGAATACTAAACATAGGTAAGGAATAGCATAAATAGACTCGCCTATAAGTGGATCCTTATAATCATGTTTTAAGTAGCAAATGACATTCTTCAAGCACGGCACATCATGGACTCCACAATCAAACAAGAAACGCTTTGCTGATGATATGACATGCCCAAAGCACATAATGCTATTACAGATAAAGTATGGGGAAACTGTAAACTTTTAACTATACTATCTCTAAGCCATACAAGGTTGCAAGCAATTATAATTCAATACAACATATTTTTCTGTCTTCTTTAGTATTTACTACGTCACGGCGCAGTGAACAAGTGGTACTCTATTACCGCGAGGGACGGTAATTGCAATCAGGACACACCCGGACAACACGACACATACGTCGTTCGGAAGTGTCAGCGAGTACACCTGTACCTACATAACACTTCAGTACTAGGCGTATATGGCCACCTTTCAAAAGAAACCCGAACACCGAGCCCGTCTCACCTCCGCAAGCAGAAGGTCTCCGCACGGAGCACCTCATGTGTCCGCCGACCGATTTACATCTTACTGTCCTCAACACACCCCTATCGATGGTGAGTTAATGGGCCTCGACACCCCAGTTATCGAGTTACATCAGTTTACTGGATTCCATATGTCCATTATGTTGTCGGTATAATTCAAGCTTGTCCGAAGGGGTGGCATACAAACGGGCCTTAATCGATACAGGCAGGGCTATGCGACCGAGACTCAATTCTCGCCGCTTCCTATCCATCCCCTGCCCGGTCTCAGTTTTCTTATATTAAGCCATTAACCAATCCTGTGAGATATGTCCTACATTTCTCGCGAGTAGATTCCAACTACTCGACTTCTACCGGATTTCCTATACATTAGCAAAGCAGTTACTACAGGTCAAACTGTAACTAGTTCCAACCAATCTTTGGGATTTTTGGTCATGCAAGTGGAGTATCAATCATCCTAAACATAATGCAAATTTCATATGCTATTCATCATAGTGATAAAGTAAAATTTTATAAACGACTTAAATGCAAACTGGGGCTTGCCTTAGTTTGCGACTCGAATAAATGTCAATTGTTAGTGGTCCTTCTGTGCAGACTACGCCAAGGACTTCAAGTGGACACTCTGGCCTTCTCCTCCAAGCGAAACTTCTCGTCGATCACCTATCATAACGTTCCTATCGACATGATATGCATATAAGTAATTAAGTAATTAAGTAGTTTAATAATAGACTCCATGGGGTTGTGTAAACTTTAAGAACGAGGAGTTTGACAAGGAAGGACAGATATGCCTCTGTTGTGTGGGTAACCAGAGGATGAGTCAAGGTGGACATAGTAGTGTCGGTATGAACTAAAAGGTACAACATAAAGCTACATTGCAACTTAGCATACCACACTTCAAGCTATGCCATGCGAGATTGACAAATCTGAATGGTGAAGAAGTGTTGGGCGGAGAAGTGTAAGGACGACCCAAGAAATCAAGGTGGGACATCGAAAGCTTGAGTATGAGTGGAGTGTACAAGACGAAGGTCGCGATTTAGCAGTCGACCAATGAACTTGACTTAACTCATAAATGAGTAAACCTAGTTAAGTGAGCAGTGCTGTCGTAGGGTCCCGACTTAGGATGAACCATGATGGAACCTAACGACATTTGGGACTAAATTGAGGCCAACATGGCTTGGACTTAAGAAGTCATTACAAGCACTGTTAACCTAGCATGAGTACCATGACAATGTTCAAATGACTTTTAGGTAAAGTAGTTTCTACGGCAAGCTTCTCGAGCATCGTTCAAGTGCTTACATGACACTATTGCAGTGTCCTTTGTAAGATTGTCCAGATGAGCTTGGTGAACTCCTGGAACTGGAACATGATGCGAGAACTTGTCAAGACGGTCATGCTTTGCCATCACGAGAAGATCGGATTAGCGAGGTCCACATCGACCCAGACTCATCAATGGGGTGAGCGGAATCTCGAACACCACCTTGTGAGTCTTAAGGCTAGTGATGTCGACTCGGTTGTTGATAAGCGACTTGACGAACCTGCCGTCGATGAAGTGGTACACCAAGTTAACCAATCCTGTGATCGGTTAGGGAACATCCTCGACACAACCAAGGAACTCTTATCCAAGGTTCCACTTGGTCTAGTTCTCCTTGTTGGTCGCAACGTTCTTGCATACCTCTACCCCAGGTCATTGGTGATCACCGACAAACCTGGTTTGACCTAGAAGGCATTTCATCGAGCATCTAGATTACACCTAGGACTCGATCACTTTCTCATCGACTAAAACCTAATTTGGCTTGACAACTATTTTCCAATGAGTCGTGCTTGTGTTCCAGCACCACACACATCACGAGCATCCTTCATCTCGATGCCAGGGCACGATGATGGCTCAGAGTGTCACGACGACGTCATGTGGTCAACGACGCCGACACGGCTCATGGTGGAGCATCACGAGCACGCACGGACAAGCTAACGCGATACAAATGACAAAGGAGGTCAAATTAGGGATTTCTATAGGAATGATATCAAGGCAGAACATGGACGTACGACTTGACGACACATGAGTACCATTAGGGTTCACGACTAACGGACTTCGGTGCATCAAGAAATGCATTTTAGGGCAAGGCTCACCTTGTAGGCATTTTGCCAAACATCTTGGGTGTGTACTTGATTTCCGTTGCTTCATCACCATTCAAAGGGCATCTTGGCACTTAGGCTTGTCGGTCGCAACATCATCCTACCCGTGCATCATAGACCAGTTCTAAACATCAACAAAATTGGTTCTTTCCTCGTGAACATTTCATCCAACACCTTGGCTGCAACATTGTCTCAGCCAATCTTGTACAAATCAGAGCTAACCTCGACTTAAATGTCGTTGCTGTTGTGTCTTTCACGTGTTCCTGCATCTTGCGAATCACATCCATCACTCCCAGCACTGCTTGGACATGGCTTGGCGCAACGACCGTCGCCGTGGCGATGCGGTGCGGCGTGGCCGACGCTGTAGAGGGTGAGGTGCCAGCGGACAGCAAGGAGACGGACGGTGGTTGTGCTCAACATGGTGGCGGCGAGACACGGCAGGGGCACGGCACAAACAGCCGGTGAGGCAGCAGCAAGGAGCACGACCAACAAGTTGTAGGGGTCGGGCGCAGGTTAGGCCAAGGCGCGTGAAGCTGGGCTAGGGCGCGCCGGAGCACGGGTGCAGCGCGACTGGGAGAGGACGAGCCAGCGTACCATGGCGGTCGGAGGGAAGCGAACGGCGGGGGAGGTGCACGGCCAGGAGGATTGCCTGGGCGGCGGTGTGGCGGTTGGGCGAGCAGCACGCAAGGGGCAGCGACGCGGCCGCGGAGGGAAGCGAGGTGCCGCGGGGGTGGGCGAGCCGGCGGTCGACGGGAGGAGCTGGGTGACACGCGCGAGCAGGGGGGACTCGGCGGGAGCGGTCAGGGCGAGTGCGGCGTGACAGGAAGGCGGACCGCGAGGTGCTGGGGCAACGCGCGCGGCCGGCGACGTGCAGAGGCTGGGGACGCGGCGACGGAGCGAGGGAGCGCGCGGCTGGCAGGAAAGGCGCGCGGCAGGGAGGAGCTGGCGGCCGTGGCTGTCGGGCGCTCGCGTAGGGCGGCGCACTCGCACGTGGTTGGAGCGCTCATGGGTGGCGCCTGCGGAACGAGCAGGGGAGTAGCGCCATCGGGTGTCAGAAGCGGTGTTGTGGATAGGAAGGAGAAGGGAGCTGGGATAAGGACCGACGTTGTCCATTGCGGTGGTGCATTCAGCGCGTCTGCGTGGAGGCAGGGGAGGAAAAGAGAAAGGAGGTGCCGACCTGACATGTGGGGACCACTTGTGGGACCCACCTCCCTCATTCCTCTTTTTAATTTCAATTAGGGCTATCAAACCTGCTTCAAAAATAGTCAACTTTGGCCCAGTGACTAAATAAAATGTGAAGAATTTTATGTTGCAATCCGATTTCAAAACTGAGCAAGTTGAATTTCGAACTCAGGTTTGAATTTAAATTCAAGCGGTGATACTTGATTCAATGAAATAAATGGTAGATTAAGTTCAAAAATCCTGGAACTTTGAAGTTAACCTTTTTGAACCATAAGGGACCTCAGGAAAAATTTGGAATGGATTTGGACAAAGTTAAGTACAACATTTAAATTTGAAGTCGACTCTGATTAAACTCTCAGTACATGTCCAATAAATGGAAAACGTGCTTCAAAAATTTTGAAACTTTACCGAGAGTCTATTTGGAATATTAGAAGGTCATGGAAAAATTTACAGCCGTAGATTTGAATTTTTGTGAATGTTCCATTTTAGGGTTGGAATAATTCCTTTTTCTTTCTCTCTATTTGTTTTCTTTTCTCCTTTAATTCTTCATTGAAAATGTGAATACCTGGAAATTAAGGATTTTACACCTTAAGTTCCAAATACATTAGCAACCATGTTCTATATGTAAAATTTTAACAGTTCCTATTTTTAGTGAACATGGTTTAACTCATATGG
Organism: Tuctoria greenei; assembly: GCA_036927565.1. Taxonomy (NCBI): domain Eukaryota; kingdom Viridiplantae; phylum Streptophyta; class Magnoliopsida; order Poales; family Poaceae; genus Tuctoria; species Tuctoria greenei. Next base: position 224,775,294 of record JAYESD010000003.1, read on the forward strand.
TTCATGTGAGTTTGGATTTCCAAGTCCACTTTCAAAATTTTTAAGTTCGCATTTTTGCGTTTTTGTTCTCCTGAAAAGCGGGCTTTTATAGATGTGCCCTTCAGCCACCAAGTCCGTCAGCTTCTTGTTGTCCAAGCGGAGAGAAGCGAGCTCCTTGGTCAGCTGTGCCACTTTAGGGACACAAGGAGAGTCCTCATCACTGCCCTCAAACTGGCCGGGTGGCCCGTTGATGGCAGGTGGTGGGATGTGCCACCTAATCTTGGAGGGCGACGAGCCCGTCGACTCCTCCATCGCCAGATTATCCACACGCTTGAATAGGCCCTTAGCGTAGCCTCCTTCGGGTTTGCGCACCCCGTGGATAAGAAAGTGATCTCCCATGCGTTCCGGCGAGGTACAGGTGGGCGTCTTGTAGTGGTGGCTCACTACATCGCCCGTCTTAGTTGTCAAAGTATACATGAACTCCTCGTCGGGCTGCAACGATGGGAGAGACTCGTCTTTTCTGTGGAAATGATGTGTCTTGACTGGGCTTAGCCTAGCCAAAGTCGAACGGCCTGGCGTTGTCGACTTCATCGGCATTCTCTGAGGGGAGAGCGACCAGACAGCGCTATGGGGTGTAGGGTTGCGCCCGCGCGGAGTCATCGCAGGCGGGATCATGGCAAGGGGCTTGACATCGATCGCCATGATGGACTCCAGGGCGAGGGAGTTTTGTTGTTGGCCGGCTTAATGTCTCTGCTTAGGTTAAAGGTTGAGCTGGAGGCATGAGGCACAATCTTCTTGTCGGCCATGACGAGGACGGGAGGAAGATGATGATTCAATGAGGTGCACGACTTTCCTCTCTGTTTTTGTCCTTTAAATAGGCGGGGAACGACGCGTTTCACCAAGGATTTTGTGGAGGATATCGAGGAGGATTAACTCGAGAAAACAGAACGCAAGCGGCGCAAAGGGAAGGTCGGCCGACCCTAGGGTTCGAACGAACCCCTTGTGGCTCCGTTCGGGCCACATTTTCTTGGGTCAATTGAATGGGCCTTCTAGAAGAAGAATTGGATGGTCCCATTAGTTGTACGTGGAGAATTTAAACAGAATTGAAAGAAATGGCATGGAAATCGATTAGATTTACCACGTCAAATTCTTTTTTGTATCATTTTGGGAATCGAGAAATAATTTGAGTCGGTGCCCATTCACTTTGAATAGTTGACCGTCATCACCTTGGAGTGTGATTGCTTTATGGGATGAAGTCTCTACTACAGTGAAGGGTCCTTCCCATTTACTTCTAAGCTTCCCATGTCCAAAGAGTTTAACCCTAGAGTTAAAGAGTAAAACTTTATCTCCAGGTTTGAACTATTTTGGGGTAATCCTCTTATCGTGCCATCTTTTAGTTCTCTCTTTATAAATCCTGGCACTGTGGTTCGCCTTATCTCTCCATTCCTCCAACTCAGAGATTTGCTTCAATCGGTGCTTTCCAGCTTCGTTGAGATTCATGTTCCACCGCTTGATGGCCCAATACGCCCTATATTCCAATTCTACGGGAAGATGGCAAGTCTTCCCATAGACAAGTTGGAAAGGAGACATGCCGATAGGTGTCTTGTAGGCAGTACGATATGCCCACAATGCATCGGGTAGCTTTTGCTTCCATCCCGTTCCCATTTCCAAGACAGTCTTTTGTAGAATATTCTTAATTTGCTTATTAGATGTTTCTGCTTGACCACTTGTCTGTGGGTGGTATGGGGTAGCAATGTTATGCTGGTCTCCAAGTTCCCTTAAAAAGTTCCCGAAGGTCTTATCTATGAAATGAGACCCTCCATCACTTATGACCACAAGGGGAGTTCCAAAGCGTGGGAAAATGATCTCATGGAACATTTTCCTTGCTTGCTTGGAATCAGCTTTTTTGCATGACAATGCTTCTACCCATTTTGACACATAATCTACGACAACCAGAATATACTCGCAATCATAATACCTAGGAAAAGGTCCCATGAAATCAATACCCCATACATCAAATAATTCCACTTGGAGATTTTATGTTAGAGACATCGCATTGCGAGCAGAGATTCCTCCATGCTTCTGGCATTTCCAACATCTGCGAATGAATTCCTTGGTATCTTCATACATTGAAGGCCAATATAATCTAGTCTGCCAGATCTTTGCCTGAGTACGATAAACATCGTAATGACCACCATAGGGGCCAGCATGGCATTTCTCTATAATTTTGGTGCCTTCGATTGATGGGACACACCTTCTAAGAAGGCCATTGGCACATACTCGATAGAGGTAAGGGTCATCCTAAAGGTGTCTACGACTCTCACAAACGAGTTTCTTTTTGTTCTCCCCTGGTGGTACGTATCCCATGACCATAAAGTTCACGATATCCGCATACCAAGGGTGAGAGTTTGTCACATTGAGGAGCATATCATCTCGTAGGAAGTCATTGATAGGTATGTCCATGGTTTGTGTGACTTCCATACGTGAAATATGATCTGCTACTGAATTCTCTACTCCTTTCTTATCTCTTATTTCCAAATCAAATTCTTGGAGTAGAAGAATCCAACGAATTAGCCTGGGTTTAGCATCCTTTTTGGTAAGCAGATATTTCAAAGCAGCATAGTTATGACCTTCGCTCCAACCAAATAGGATCTAAACTTGTCGATAGCAAAAACTACTGCTAGGACCTCTTTCTCAGTCGTGGCATAATTGAGTTGGGCTCCTGTCAGAGTTTTGCTATCGTAGGCTATTGCGTGATGCTTTTTATCTTTGGTTTGGCCTAATACCTCGCCAACAGGAAAGTCACTGGCATCACACATGATTTCGAATGGCAACGTCCAATCAGGAGGTTGGATAATTGGAGCTGAGATGAGTGCCTTTTTGAGTATATCAAATGATTTAAGGCATTCATCATCGAAATCAAAGGGAGCTTCTTTAGCTAATAGGTTGGTGAGGGGTCTAGCGATTTTGGAGAAATCCTTAATAAATTGTCGGTAGAACCCCGCATGACCTAAAAAGTTGTGGATTCCCTTAACATTGATAGGAGGTGGAAGTTTTTCAATAACTTCAATTTTAGCTTTGTCCACCTCTATCCCTCTCTCGGACACCAAGTGTCCAAGAACGATGCCTTCCCGGACCATGAAATGTCACTTTTCCCAATTAAGCACAAGGTCCTTCTCCTGGCATCTTTGTAAGACCCTGTCTAAATTTTCTAGACAATGATCAAAAGTTTTTCCATAGACGGAGAAATCGTCCATGAAAACTTCCATGATATCCTCGATCATGTCTGAAAATATAGACATCATGCATCTCTGGAAAGAGGCAGGATCATTACATAGTCCAAAGGACATACGCCGATAGGCATAGGTCCCGTAAGGACATGTGAACGTGGTCATACTTTGATCATCGGGATGGATAGGAATTTGATGATATCCCGAAAACCCATCAAGGAAACAGAAGTAGGAGTGTTTTGCCAATCGCTCTAACATCTCATCGATGAAGGGCAATGGAAAATGGTCTTTCCTTGTTGCCTTGTTATGTTTTCGGTAGTCAATGCACATCCTCCATCCCGTGACGGTCTGTTGAGGAATTAATTCATTCCTCTCGTTTTGAACGACCGCCACCTCCCTTCTTACGCACTACATGAACTGGACTTACCCATTCACTATGAGGAACAGGTTAAATAATCTCGGCATGCAGAAGTTTCAAGACTTCTTTCTTGAAAACTTCCCGCATCGCATTATTCAATCGCCTTTGAGGTTCCCTTGAGGGGACACTCTCAGGGTCAATAGGAATACGATGGGTGCATAACGCTGGACTAATTCCCTTGAGATCCTGAAGTGAATATCCAAAAACAGCTCTATGCCTTTCTAACATGGCTATGAGTTTGAGCGTTTCATCATCTGAAAGCTTGTCACTTATGATGACAGGGGCTTCCAAATCGCCATTTAGAAAGGCATAACATAGGCCTGGAGGTAGAATCTTGAGCTCAACGGGAGGTTTTGGGGAGGGCTCTTCTTTTGGCAATTCAATTTCCTCCTGAAATTCATCATCCCCTGAGACGAAATCTTCTTCTCCTTCAACTTCAGGGGGGTCTAAAAATTGAAGAGTCCTAACCTCCTCCATTGGCTCATCTTGGATGGGAGATTCTGCAGATGTGTTCTTTGAACGCAGAATAGGTATGGAGAAATTTCTCCCTCCAAGATTGATATTGAGGCTTCCTTCCAAAGGAACTTCCATGAGAAATTTCTCAATGGGAATCCCTATCATGATGTTGAAATCTTTGATTTTGAACACGTGAAAATCTAGGAGAGTCTCAACATATTTGTGTCTAACAGACACTTGTTGCAGAACCCCACATCTTCAAGAATGGTTCCGAATGAATCTCAAAAGGATTTGCGTGTTGGTGCCAATGGCACATCGCCAAGAATGGTGAGACAACAAGAATCGAAAATGAGATTTGCTCCAACAGTAGGGTTGTATAGGATTCTCATTGGTGTCCCTCTAATAGAAAATAAAATGGTAGCCAAAGGTGAGGTCATCCGAAGAATTTTGGGTGAATTCTCGACTTCAGCTGTCCATTCTCTACTAAGGATAGAGGTCAACTCCTTGACCGCCTGATGGACGAACACCCCGTCAGGTGGTTCAGGTGGAGTTGGTGGCAATGAAGGTTTCCTATAGCAACAATACTTCGAGGTATTTCCATAATCTTCAAAAAGCTCTTCCTCAAAGTAAAATGGAAACTGCGAGGGTTGAATTTCTTCTACCTTCGTAGTCTCAGGTTCAGGAGAGGATTCCTCTGGCAAGGCTTGGGGTAAACAAGAAATGGGTTTATCCTTGTCCAAGAGTGCATCCTCCGTTCTTGACACGACTTCCTCTTGGGGAGGCTCATTAAGACAGATAATAAAGGAAGAATTTTCTAGAATTTTGTCTAGAAGATCCTTGCCTTCTTCTGGAGTCTTATGGAGGAAATATCTTCCAGCCGTAATGTCAAGATATAGGGTAGACTCTTTGTTCAATCCCATGAAGAAATGTTGCAAAAGCATTGGATCAGGGATTAACAAATCTGGGCCAGATTTTTTCAAAAGAGAAAATCTGTCCCAAGATGCACCTATGGATTCCTTCTCCATCTGCTGGAAGCATAGTAATTCCTTTCGTAAGGAAACCATTCGGGCAATGGGAAAGAAAGCAAGACAAAATTTGTCTCATAATTCGCTCCAATCACCGTTTGTCTTCCCAACGTAGTGGTTGTACCATTGTTTGTTTTTTTCCTTGAGGGAAAAAGGAAACAACATCCATTTGAGAGTTTCCTGTGTCATACCTTTGATTAGAAGGCATGAACACAGTTGTTCAAACTCTTGTAGATGGTGGTAAGGGTTTTTTCAATCCGTTCCTGAGAAGGATTGTTCCCGAACCATGGCTATAAAGCCAGGGCGAAGTTCATAGCCGGTTGAACAAATAGGTTCCGCCGAGGGCGGTGGCTCACAGAACTTGCCCTTCAGAGCAGAATAAGAAAGAATGGTGGGTTACTCCATTTATATGGTGGTGGTAAGGTAAGGTAAGATGATAGATAAGGGGGATATGATACGTGGGTGATATTGGTTCGAAGATTAACAGCAACCGTTCCCCGGCAACGGCGCCAGAAATGCTTGTTGGTATTTCTTAACACCACAGAGTTATCCGCAAGCGCACAGAAATACCGTTGTAGCACATCCCCTTAAGGAGTGTTCCCAAGGGTATCGGATCCAAAGAACGTGTGTGCTAATCTTTCAAACTAGCTTACCCAAGGACACAAAGTTGTTTGGTAGGCAAGGAACAGAGAGGAATTCAAAGTATTGATCCTAATTCAAGGTAGTTTGCAGTAGATGTTTGCTTCGGGCACGGGCTTACTCCTAGCAATACTAGGATGACTCCCGCGAAGAGCCTATGTCATAGCCGAACGTGGAGGATTACGAAGGACAGATAGGGTTGTCACCACCTCTGCCTACCTCTTCAATCCGTGGGTCTACGAGATATCCACTGATGATTTATAACCTAATCACCATGCTTATGTTCTAAATCACTACTCTAGTTGTTTCGAACACAAAGCTACAACTAGAGCCTCTAATGAATTAAAGCAGTGAACCCACAAGTAACTACTTGTGCAAACTACTAAGAATAAAAGATCAAACTTGTATTGAATTCACAAAGGCTTACTTGATTGAGTAAAATCTTTGTAGGGGTACAAGTGTATAAGAGGGACTTGACAAGCCCAAGCCTCCTTCTCCTAGACTCTTCATTACACTCTCCTTCTACTTTGGTAGCCTCTAGGACTACTCTAAACCTTTGGAGTGTAGCACTATTCTCAACTTTTGGTGTGTGTGAGAAGTGAGGTGAGGGGGTCTATTTATAGGTAGAGAAGGGTCGGTTCCCACCACAATTAACGCGCGAATCAATCACCATTGACTCCAGGCAGTCGGGAGGAGCCAACATGTGTCATTTGACCGAGTTTGGTGCCAGGAAGAGTTCGGCCGAACCCCTGGTTCGGCCGACCTGGTCAAGGCTCCCCTCGGGGAGTGCTTCCTCCAGGTGGCTTCCAGGTGGGCCCCCTTGATATATATGGGTGCAACACCGTTGGATCTCCTCGTATTCTTCTGTTTGTGGGCCATTTGATCCATGTGTTGCTACGTGTCATCGCCTGATTCGTTGAAATCCATTTTCATGGATTCATCCCTGCATGTTTTGGTATTTTGGGTAATAATTCACCTACATACAAATAGACACCAACACTTGTGGAATTGGGTTAGTGTATAACCCTACCACTATGTTTTGTGTTTATTAATTGCACATTATGAGGTAAATTGACAGTCAAAATATGGTACTTAAGGATCGTCAACCACTCAACTTAATTCTGCATGGATGAGATTATGGTTAACATGAACTGGTTAATAGGATATGGTAATGGGTGATCTAAGCAATCCTGGTATGTGGATGGGTTGGATGTTATGGTGGTTTTGCTTGCTTTAGACCTAAGGACCGATTCGTGGAGCGACCATCCAGGATTTATAGTGCCACCACGAGGCCAAGTACGGGTGCGATGTAGCTGATTAATTAGGGCTTTGCCAGTGCTATTTTGACCATTAAGGATGCTCGGGGAAGGGGTAGTCAGATTGGGTTTGTTGATGATTGGTGGGATTACCCTGAGATCTGAATGGCTCAAGAGAGGGCCCTTGGTTGAAGATGTGCTCAGTTGGAGACATCGCCACTGGTGAAACCTCAGTGGGGTCTAAATAGGCTAGTAATCCATTTGTAAAGGCTACTTTGTGATCTCTTGGCCACACACCTAAGGAAGTGTGAGACGGCATAATTGAGATTCTATAGTCATCGAAAGGTGATGAAATCACAAACACGTGGGTAAAGTTGTACAACCTCTAAAACTATCATGATAGCCGTGCTCCCGGTTATGAGCAACCTGGACCCTCACATGATTAGAAGGAACTTGGTTTTTGGGATGGTTAGGGTATGGTTACGGTTCGGTAATGGTTAATGGATTAATTTCTGGCATTGAATATGGTTATTGGCAATGGTCAAATCTGGAATTATGGATGATGGACATGGAATATGGACTAGTACTATGTTATTAATTATGATTTATGATGCGTTTATTTCATATACATGTAATATATTGCTTTTCAAATGTTTTAATGTACTTTTCAGCACTCAGCCATTATTATTGTCGTCATTTGAATCAGCCACATGTCATACTTTTCACACTTACTGAGTACGACATGTACTCACTCTTGAAACCCCCCCCCCCCCAACAGTTGTAGGTCAGGATTGAGAGTATAATGGCGGTAATGCGGAGTTCTAGGCCGTGTCTACCGTCAGCTTTGCCTGTGGTGTTGATTGGAGCTGCGCTACCCTATCGCTTATGCTGTCTAGCTGTTTAGTTTGCTTATTTAGTTTATTTCTGCTGCATTAGTTGAACTTGTCACTAATATTTATTAGAACTTGTATTCGAGGATAATATGAATTGTGTAATAAAATTTGGTTAATTAATCTTGTTCTGTGGTAATTTTCTATATACTCTTTTGTGAATGCACTCGTGTATGTGTGTTAAACGTCCTGGGCACACATATGCGTTCACTTGGTTCATTTTCAGAACCGGGTGTCACACTCCGGGCCCCTCCGGGAGGGTCTGGACAGTCCAGCGCCCAGTGTACTTCATCTGCGAAGTATTTCATGATGCCAATAGTCGGTACTTAGAGGTGCATAAGTTGCTCTACGCAGTTCTTATTGTGTAGGATCGAAGAGCACGTGAAAAGCTACCAGAGGGGGGGGGGTGAATGGTAGATTTAAAAATCTTACGCACCAGAAACAATTAAACCACAAACCCTTTCGGCAGAAAAACGATCTGTTAAAGAAATCGTGTGTGAGACTAATCTAAACGTGTTTCATCATGACAAAAGTGATAGATATCAGATAGAATCAAGTCTCAAAGACAACACAAAAATAATCACTCAAATCCGTCGAGAAAAACTCAAGTTATGATCGAAAGATCAAACAATGGTCAATCTGCCCTACCCGAGAAAAAAACAGTTTTGGAATGCTGCAAAGAAACTTGTGTAGATCATAGACCACAAATCCAATGACCGTGAAATTTTGACAGATGATAGATAATCAAGTTGTGAAGACAACCCAAAAAGAATCACGTCAATTGGATCTGTAAAACTCGAGTTATGATAAAACCACCGACGAAAGGTAGTACTGTCCAGAAACTCGACGAGTAAAACTTGTCTGGAACAAGTCGGACGAACAAGGCATAAAAGTTCATTAAAACTACGAATTTTATTCAATAGAACACAAGAGGAACAGCACCAAAGTCGTGCACCACGAGCTCTAGGCTCCCTTGCTTATATAACCAGCCCTTAGGCCAACCCAATATCAACTAGGACTCCAATCCTACTCAGATCACGAATCGTAACTTTCTATAACTGCTCAAGATTTTTCTATACGCAGATAGAAGCAATCTTAAGACTTTCAAACACCTTAGGAACGTATCCCACATTCCTAAACAACTAAAATTCGTGACCCACACGAAATCCTATCATAACCAACTCAAATCTTTCCATATTTAAGTCAAACCCGACTCAGCCGCAGCCTGAGTCCATAACCTAGTCGGTTGGACCTTTCCGACCAATTCTTTACGTCCACATCTCTTCATCACGTCTTGGAACCATGTAGCCACGTCCATGCACTCCTTGCATACGTGCAAACATCTTCCAACGACGTCCATGATACCTTCATATGCATTGTTCTTGATTCCATCATGCTGCGCAACCTCCTGATCAGCTCAACCACAATTCCTCCTGAATTTGGTTGTTGGAACTTCATCTCCTCCCTGAGACTAGTCCAATGGATCCCGTTACCAGCCATGTCTTGAACTCAAGCAACACCTGCACATGAATAAACAACCAATCTATACGAGCCCAAGTCCTCGACTTGACTCACGTCAGTTACGAACACAATACCTTACGTGAGAACCTCACATAAGCATGTTGCAAAACCACGGTAACACAATATTATCCATATCAACCAAAACGCACCAAAAACTTAGCAAATGAATACTAAGCAATCTTTCCAACAATGTAAAGCAAGTGCGAAACATTGCAAATGAAAATCAGAAGCACTACGGTCAAGTTCCGGACCTTGCCAGAGCAACCCGGACCTTGAGCCGGAGCTAACAAAAGCTAGTAGAACCTAGCGCCGGAGCTTACCAAAACTAGTACAACCAAGCTCCCGCCGGAGCTTACAAAACTAGCAGGACCTAGCGCCGAAGCTTACCAAAACTAGTCCAAACTAGTAATCCCAAAAGCCGGAGCTAGAAAAATCAACTTCAGAGCTATCAAAAACATGTCGGAGCTATCAAAAACATGTTGGAGCTAAAGACAAACCTTCACCGGAGCTGACCAAAGCTAGTCGGACCTAGCACCGAACGTAACCGGAGCTACCCAAACCAAGTCGGACCTACCGTCGGACTTTACTGTAGCTCAGAGCTAGAGTCGGACCTTGATAAAAAGGTGTTTTGGTGATATTCAAAACTTTTGTCATCAAAGCCAAGTGTATTCACTACAAGCCAATGTATTCAGCACACATAGGTCTTACTTATTGCCTCTAGGAAGTTTCGTCACTACTTCCAAGCTCACAAGATTTCAGTGGTAACATCTTATCCACTGCGTGGAATCTTGCATAACCCCAACTCTACTGGGAACATTGCAAAGTGGGCAGCGGAACTGGCCGAGTTTGCTCTTGAATTCGTCCCAAGACAAGCGATCAAGAGTCAAGCACTGGAGGACTTCGTGGTGGAATGGACCCCCTCTCCATCAAATCCTGGGGGGCCCAATGAGCCGAAGCCGGAACCGAAGGTTCCGGTCTTCACCAAGCCTCACTAGACTCTCTACTTCGACGGCTCTGTGCAGAAGCAAGGGGCCGGAGCTGGCGTCCTTCTCCTCGCCCTGACCGGGGAGAAGGTCAAATACATGGTTCACCTTGACTTCAAGGCGACCAACAACATGGCAGAGTATGAAGCACTAATCTATGGGCTCAAGGTGGCACTATCATATGGTGTCAAGCAGCTGTTGGCAAAAGGGTGATTCGCATCTCATTATAAAACAAGTCAAAGGTGAATGCTGCTGCAATAACCCTCAACTAGCCGCATATCTACTTGAAGTCCAGAAGCTTCAAAAGGACTTCGAAGCCCTGGATCTTTGCCATGTTCAGCGTCTCAACAACGCTGAAGCTGACGAACTCTCGACGAAAGCTTGAACCGGAGCTCCGGTTCTCGATGGAACCTTTGTCTGGAGATTGTCAAGACCAACAGCTCAGCCTGCCGAACTGAGCGAAGGGGGCGAGACCAGCACCTCGAAGCTGGCGGTCCCGATGGCCCTGTTACCATGGCGTCCATCAAGGGTCGTAGGTGCTGCAGGAAGCTCCGAGCAACCTAGCACACAAGACTCAAATGCTCAAGTTAGCTCCGATGCATGGATCTCAGAGATCCGGAGCTACTTGAAAGACAACATCCTTCCTGAAGATAATGTATCTGCTGACCGGATAGTCAGATTGGCTAAAAGATACACACTGGTAGAAGGGGATCTCCACCGGCGTGGTGCCAACGGCGTCCTAATGCGGTGCATTATAAGGGAAGAAGGTCGCGAGCTCCTTGCGGAAATCCATGGAGGCGAGTGTGGGAACCACGCGTCTTCCCGCACGTTGGTCGATAAAGCCTTCTGGCATGGTTTTTACTAGCCTACAGCACTCCAGGATGCAACCGAGCTGGTGAACAAATGTGAAGCATGCCAATTCCATGCGAAGAAAATTCACACACCAGCTCAACCCCTACAAATGATACCTCCTACATGGCCATTCGCTGTTTGGGGGATGGATATCTTGGGACCTTTCCCAAGAGCCGTCGGAGGGTACAAGTTCCTGTACGTTGCCATCGACAAGTTCACCAAGTGGCCAGAAGCAACTCCAGTTGTGATAATAAACAAGCAATCAGCTATCAACTTCTTGCAGTCCATAGTATGTAGATTTGGAGTCCCAAACAAGATCATAACTGATAATGGGACCCAATTCACAAGCTTTGCATTTCAAGGATATTGCGAAGACCTCGGCATTCAGGTCGGCTACGCTTCTGTAGCTCACCCGGCAAGCAATGGCCAAGATGAGAGAGCAAATGCATAAATCCTAAAAGGACTCAAGACGCGCACATATGAGCGCCTATAAAAGCATGGTGCCAACTGGATTGAAGAGCTTCCGCCCACCTTGTGGGCAAACAGGACAACTCCAAACCGATCAACTGGAGAGACACCCTTCTTCCTGGTGTACGGAGCTAAAGCAGTCCTTCCTCCGGAAATCACCTTGGGGTCACTCTGGGTCCAGACCTTCGACGAAGCCACGCAGGACCAGCTCTAGCATGAAGACCTTGACGTCGTTGAAGAGGGAAGGTGCCGAGCAGCTGTTCGAAATGCACAATACTGCAGAGCGCTCTGACACTATCACCAAAGGCATGTGCATAACTGATAGCTCGAGGAAGGCAATCTGGTACTACAGAGAATAAAAACTTGAGAAGGATTAAACAGACTCTCCCCCAGCTGGGAAGGACCCTTCCAAGTGATCAAAGTATCCCGTCCCGGATGCATTCGCTTGGCAGCCGAGGATGGGACACCGCTCCTTAATCCTTGGAACATTGAGCACCTCCGTAAGTTCTACGCTTATATCACCGAGGTGAGTCTATAATTACATGTGATGTATGTTATAGCGTCATTGTACAGAGTCGGGTAGCTCCTCCGGGAGGACAGCTGGACCTTTCCCGGAAGGTCTACAAAGTTCAGGCAATACTTGACACAGTCTCAAAACTAAAATTGTAGCTAGCTACCTTGGGTCAAATGAGAAATGCAACACACTTAGCCTGGATCCGTACCCTAAGAGTGTACTTGTTTCCCCTGTACCCCGGACCTATAATGAAAGACATCATTATGTGAAAACAACTCCACGTGCATTTATTTTGTACAGGCTCAATATTTTTATTTTTCTCTTTCTTGTCTATAACAAAGTTGTACAATTCTCAAGAAACTTTGTAAGACCTATGTGTGCTGAATACATTGGCTTGTAGTGAATACACTTGGCTTTGATGATAAAAGTTTTAAATATCACCAAAACACCTTTTTATCAAGGTCGACTCTAGCTCCGATCTACAACAAGGTCCGACGGTAGGTCCGGCTTGTTTTGGGTAGCTCCGGCTATGTTAGATGCTAGGTCCGGCTTCTTGGTAAGGTCCGACTAGCTTTGGTTAGCTCCGGTGAGCTCTATCTTTAGCTCCGACATGTTTTTGATAGCTCCGGCATGCTTTTGCTAAGCTCCGACGTACTTTGTCTAGCTCCGGTTTTGGGTTGACTAGTTTTTGGTAAGCTTCGGCAGGTGCTTCATTGTACTAGTTTTTGGTAAGCTCCGGTGCTAGGATCTACTAGTTTTGGAAAGCTCCGACGCTAGGTTCTACTAGCTTTTGATAGCTCCGGCTCAAGCTCCGGGTTGCTCTGGCAAGGTCCGGAACTTGACCTAAGAGCTTCTGCTTGTCATTTGCAATGTTTCGTACTTGCTTTACATTGTTGGAAAGATTGCTTAGTATTCATTTGCTAAGTTTTTGGTGCGTTTTGGTTGAATACGGTTGATATAGTTTCTACTGTGGTTTTGCAACATGCTTGTGTGAGGTGCTCACATAAGGTGTTGTGTTCGGAACTAACTTGAGTCAAGTCGAGGTCTTGGGCTCGTATGGATTGTTTGTTTGTTCATGTGCAGGTGTTGCTTGAGTTCAAGTCATGGCTGGTGACAGGATCCATTGGACTAGTCTCAGGAGGAGATGAGGTTCCAACAACCAAGTTCGGGAGGAACTGTGGTTGAGCGGGTCAGGAGGTCGCGCAGGATGATTGAATCAAGGGCAGTGCATATGAAGGTCGAAGGAAGGTGTTCGCACGTATGCATGAGGTGCATGACGTGGCAATATGCTTCTAGAGACGGATTATGGAAGGAAGATCTGATCGGTAGGATTGGATCGTATCGGTTGAAGACTTAGGCTGCTAGCTAAGTTGGTTATGACTCGGTATGGGAAATATCGAGTTGGTTATGTTAGGATTTCGTGTGTGTCACGTATTTGAGTTGTTTAGGAATGTGGGATACGTTCCTAAGGTGTTTGAAAGTCTTAAGATTGCTTCTATCTGCGTATAGAAGAATCTTGAGCAGTTATGGAAAGTTCCGATTGTGATCGGATTAGGATTAGAGTCCTAGTTGAGATTGGGATGGCCTAAGGGCTGGTTATATAAGCAAGGGAAGGCCAAAGCTCGTGGTAGACGACTTTGGGGGCTGTTCCACTTGTGTTCTATTGAATAAAATTCATAGTTTGAAGGAACTTTTGTGCCTTGTTCGTCCAACTTGTTCCAGACAAGTTTTACTCGTTGAGTTTCTGGACAGCACTACCTTTCGACGGTGGTTTTATCATAACTCGAGTTAGATCCGATTGACGTGATTCTTTTTGGATTGTCCTCACAACTTGATTGTATATCATTTGTCAAAATTTCACGATCATTGGATTTGTAGTTTCTGAGCTACACGAGTTTCTTTGCAGCATTCCAGAAACTATTTTTCTCGGATAGGTCAGATTGACCATAGTCTGATCTTTTGATCATAACTTGAGTTCTTCTCGACGGATTTCAGTACTTCCTTTTGTGTAGTCTTCGTGACTTGATTCTCTCTGATAACTATCACTTTTGTCATGGTGACACACGTTTAGATTAGTCTTATACACGATTTCTTTAACAAATTTTTTTTCTACCAAAGGGATTAGGGTTTTATTGTTTCCGCTGCATAAGATTTTTAAATCTACCATTCACCCCCCTCTGGTAGCTTTTCACGTGCTCTTCGATCCTACAATTGGTATCAGAGCCACGGTGCTCTAATCTTTGTGATTTGCACGTGTTTTTGACTAATCATCATGGAGAAGTACTCCGCCAAACCTTGTGTGTTTGCTGGTATTGATTTTCAGGTTTGGAAGGCACGCATGGAGGCTTTCATCCAGGCAAAAGGCTTTGCAATATGGGATAAGGTGTATAAGACTTATGAAGTTCCACCCAATGATCAAGTCACGGCCACAAACCTAAGGGACGTCGACAACAACAACAAAGCCTGAAACTTGATCATCCAAGGACTCACTCAAAGCGACTTTGATCGTGTCGCACAGGTCCGGTCAGCATACGATGTTTGGAGAGCTCTCTGTGATTACCATGAAGACTCCAACACAATCAAGGAGGTAAAACAAGATATGTTCAAGAAGGAATATATGCGTTTTGAGATGCAACCAGGTGAGTCAATCGATGACCTCTTTGCTCGTTTCAATAAAATTCTCAGCAACTTACGAAGTGTCAATGTAAATTTTTCTGATGCTGAGAATGCTAGACAACTTCTTAGTGCATTAGACATGTCAATTTGGGAGATGAAAGTAACATATATTCGTGAATCAACTGTCATGAGTTCTCTTACATTAGATGTACTGTATTCTAAACTAAAAACTCATGAAATTGACATCCTAGCACGTAAGAACCCAAACAAGTCTATTGCATTTGTCTCACAACGTGATATGTCTAGCTCCGGCCAATCATCATCCTGCAATACTCTTGCTTTGTTGTCCTCACTAACCCTGGAGCATATCGAAGAAATTCCAGAAGAGGAGTTGGCACTCATCTCTACTAGATTCTCAAAAGCATTGCAAAATGTGAGAACTAGAAGGAGAGGAAGCTCCGGACCTCAACGTTGTTTTGAATGTGGTAAAACAGGACACTTTCGTACAGAATGCCCTAAACTTTCAGGTCTAACCACCCGGGAAGAAAAACAATGCAAGGTCCGAACCTCCTCTGGAAATTCTAACAAGAAAAAGAAGGTACTATAGGACGCAAGATGATTAACAGCTTCATCACCGCACTTCAAGAACTTAGTTCAAGTGATGTAGACTTTGAAAGTGATGAAGATGATGATGATCTGGCCAACTTATGCTTCATGGCGGGAAAAACAAGATCAAGATCAAGTCAGGAGGATGCAGAACACAACAGTGAAGACGATGAGGTATGTTCTACCTGCAATGAAATGTGTGATGCTATTTCTCGTGCAACTATTATTGTCAAGAAAAAGAACAAAAAGCTTAGGGATAATGCTGCTAAAATTGAATCACTAGAATCTGAAATTAACCGTTTAAAAACTTTGATTCCTAGTGATGATGCATGTCCTTCATGTGACTTAATCTATAAACAATTGTCCACATTAAGAAGTGCACACTCCTCCACTCTAGATAGACTTGATGAAGAAATTAAAAAGAACAAAAAGTTTGCTGCACTTAGTGATAAAAATTTAAAAGATGCTTCTTGTTCTACAGATGATTTGCATTGTTCTGCATGTGAAAATCTTGATAAGAAACTAAAAGATGCAATGAATGAAATTTCCATTCTGAACAATGCTTTACAATCTCATGAAGTTAAAAATTGTTCCAATTGCAAACTAAAAGGAAAAACTTCATGTGCAAACTGCCTAGACTTGTCTAAGAAACTTGATAACATGAATAGGACACTAGGTCGGTTTTGTAATGGGAATAAGAATCTAAACTTGCTGCTGAATTCTTCCAAGTCTTGCAAAGATAAAACTGGTTTAGGTTTTGATTCTCATGCTCATGCTAAGGCACATCCACCTAAAATTGTAAAGTCATTAGGAAGTGGTTTGATTCAAACAGTTCCTAAACAAAAAGGAGTGTTTTTCAAATCTGCAGGAGTGATGCCTCATTCGGTTTCAAATAAAAATATTGCTTGCTCATCTAGACATGAACACAAAGTTAAATTTCATTGTACCTTCTGTGGTAAAGATGGTCATGTCATAGATTTTTGTTATAGACTAGCTAAACAATAGAAAAAGGAAAGAAAAATTGCTAGATCTTATAACTTTCATGCAATTCGAAAAATACAACCTGCTTTAGTGAGTCAGAAATTTGAAAAGGTAGCTTCCGGATCTTCTGGTAAGAATTCCGCAAAAGCAGCTCCGATAGTTCCGATAGCTCCGAGAGCTCCCAGATCTTCTGTTGTTCCCTCCGGAGCTTCAGTTTTTGCCTCCAGACCTTCTGCTGTTACCTCCGAAGCTACTGGTTTTCACTCTAAACAAGTAACAACTTCTAAATCAACTGTTAAGAAGAGGAAACCTCAATCTTTGACTCATAAACCTGCTGTTTTATCTCAGCTTTCGCGTGTTTTTCCTACTGCACATCGCGTGACTCAGTACTGGATTCCTAAATGCCTTTTGACTAACCCCAGTATTGAGTCATCGACGTATTGTGCTTCTATGTAGGTTACACGCTTGAGGAAGGAGAATATTTGGATTGTGGATTCAGGTTGCTCACGCCACATGACCGGTAACAAAGATTGGTTCTCCTCCCTCTCTTTTGTGTCACGTGTAGAGAATGTTACTTTTGCCGATAATTCTTCAACTCCTATAATTGCTAAGGGTTCGGTTAGAGTAAATGATCACTACACTTTGAAGGATGTGGCACTTGTCAAAAATTTGAAATACAACTTGCTTTCTGTTGCACAATTGCTAGATGAAAATCTAGAAATTATTTTCAATGAAAACTGCTGCAAAGTTGTAGGTTCAAATAGTGAGCTTATTTTTAACATGTCTCAGTTTGGAAGAGTTTTTAAAGCTGATTTTGATATGTCTTCCTCTAAGCATAGGTGTCTAGTTGCTAATGATTTAAAGGACTTATATTTTTGGCATCGTAGACTTGGTCACGTAGGCTTTGATCACCTAACGCGTGTTAGTGCTCTTGATCGCATACGTGGGCTGCCTAAGCTTAAAGGGGACAAAGAAATTGTATGCTCTTCCTGTAGACATGCTAAGATGGTTGTAGGTTCACATACTCCTCTCACAATGATCATGACAACTGAACCATATAAACTTTTGCATCTTGACACCGTAGGAACTTCACGTGTCCAATCCTTCGGAGGTAAATGGTATGCTCTTGTTATTGTTGATGATTATTCTAGATATTCTTGGGTGTATTTTATGGCGTCTAAGAATGAAGTTTTTAGTCACTTTAGAACCTTATTTCTTAGATTATCAATTGATCACCCAGGATCATTAAAAGCGATTAGAAGTGATAATGGAACTAAATGGGTATATAAAAATAAACAAAGTGAGGATGGGGTTGTGGTTAGGAATAAGGCTAGGTTGGTTGCTCAAGGTTTCACTCAAGTTGAAGGTCTAGATTTTGAAGAAACTTTTGCTCCTGTCGCTAGATTAGAAGCCATAAGAATTTTGTTAGCTTTTGCAGCATCTAAAGGTTTTAAGCTATATCAAATGGATGTTAAAAGTGCTTTTCTTAATATCTACATAGATGAGGAGGTTTATGTCAAACAACCACCAGGTTTTGAACATCCAGATTTTCCTAATCATGTTTACAGACTGTCCAAAGCCTTATATGGTCTCAAACAAGCCCCTAGAGCATGGTATGATAGGTTAAAAACATTCTTACTTGAAAAGGGGTTTACCATGGGCAAGGTTGATAAAACTCTTTTTGTGCTTAAGCAAGGCAATGACTCATTATTCGTTCAAGTGTATGTGGATGATATTATCTTTGGTTGTGCTTCTCATGATCTTGTGTCCAAGTTTTCAGCAATGATGAGTTCCAAATTTGAAATGAGTATGATTGGTGAACTCACTTACTTTTTGGGGCTGCAAATTAATCAAACCAAGGAGGGTACCTTTGTGCATCAAACGAAGTATACCAAAGACCTCCTAAGGCGCTTCAACATGGACAAAAGCAAGCCTCTTCGGACACCAATGGGAACAGCAACAACACTTGAACTTGATGAAGATGGTGAATCCGTGGATCAAAAAGAATATAGAAGTATGATCGGATCACTTTTGTACCTTACGGCATCAAGACCGGACATACAATTCAGCGTATGTCTTTGTGCACGGTTTCAAGCTTCCCCACATGTCTCACATCGTCAAGCCGTCAAAAGGATTCTCAGGTATTTACTTGGAACTCAAGAACTTGGCATTTTTCTTCCTTCTTCCTCAACCGTTACTTTGAAAGCTTTTTCGGATGCTGGTTTTGGGGGTTGTAGAATTGATAGGAAAAGTAGTTCTGGTGCTTGTCATTTTCTTGGTAATTCTCTTGTTGCTTGGTCCTCTAGAAAACAAAATTCTGTTGCACAATCCACAGCCGAATCCGAATATGTAGCTGCTGCTAGTACTTGCTCACAAATTCTATGGATTGTTCAAACACTTAAGGACTATGGGGTTGATCTAGAAAGTGTTCCACTATTTTGTGATAACACTAGTGCTATTTGCATTGCCAAAAATCCCGTGCAACATTCTAGAACTAAGCACATTGATATTAGGTATCACTTTCTCTGTGATAATGTTGAAAAAGGAAACGTTGTGCTTCACCATGTAGATACCGAACAACAATTGGCTAATATTTTTACAAAACCTTTGGATTTCACTCGTTTTTGTTACATTCGTAGTGAAATAGGGGTTATGCATCCTCATGGCTTAAATTGAGGGGGAGTTTTTGAAACTTGGGAAGTCTATGTGTGAATCTAAAATTAAAATAATATGAGCATAGTATTTCATACATATATGATTTTGTGATTCCTTTTACATGCTGAAAGTTCTTACTACATTACTCGTGTTATACATTTTGTAGTTTTTGCCATGTCTAGTAATTGGAATAATTACTTACACTAAAACTGGTCATGGTCGAACTTTCTTGCTGTTTTGAACTTGTTACATGTTCACAAGTGCTCTTAATCATAAAGAATTAATCAAGTAATCAACTCACATGTTGAGTTTTTATGAACAAATATAAATTGAGAAAAGATCAAGAGAATATGCATGCATCACACTTCTTCTTTTGAGATGGCTTGTCATTGCACTTAGATATGAACTTGGAAGAAGTTGTGTATGACTAAAACCATGTCCTTAAGCTTCTGATTGTCAAATGACATAGGCTTGGCTTTGTTGGTTAGAATAAGGCAGATGCGCATATAATTTCTTGCAAATATCATGTGATCTAAATTTATGCTTTGAAAAATAATAAAATGCAGCAACAAGTGTCATGCTTTCAGGTTTTAAAATAAGTAAGTTTGTGAGATCATGACCTGCTAAAATTGAAAATCACACTTGATCTCTAGCATGGCTTACACTACTTTATGTATCTCACTGATGTGATAGTGTAAGTTACTTGATAGTATGACTTGGATGAGCTTTGTTTATATGTATATGTTATAATATGCTCATAACAACTAAAGAGGGAAAGATAAATTGTTTATATGCTCATGACTTGCTGAATACATTGTCAAAGGGGGAGAGATAAGCATGAAGAGAAAGAGAATATAGGCATAAGGAGAAATAATAAAGGGGGAGAGATTTTCATTTTCTTCTCTTTTTACTTTTGATTTACAAAGGGGGAGAAATTGTTTTCAAAACTTTTATGTGAATAAGCCAATGTTCGGATTTTAAATGGTGTTGCCAATGCATTCATCAAGGGGGAGATTGTAAGACCTATGTGTGCTGAATACATTGGCTTGTAGTGAATACACTTGGCTTTGATGATAAAAGTTTTAAATATCACCAAAACACCTTTTTATCAAGGTTCGACTCTAGCTCCGAGCTACAACAAGGTCCGACGGTAGGTCCGGCTTGTTTTGGGTAGCTCCGGCTATGTTAGATGCTAGGTCCGGCTTCTTGGTAAGGTCCGAATAGCTTTGGTTAGCTCCGGTGAGCTCTATCTTTAGCTCCGACATGTTTTTGATAGCTCCGGCATGCTTTTGCTAAGCTCCGACGTACTTTGTCTAGCTCCGGTTTTGGGTTGACTAGTTTTTGGTAAGCTCCGGCAGGTGCTTCATTGTACTAGTTTTTGGTAAGCTCCGGTGCTAGGATCTACTAGTTTTGGAAAACTCCGACGCTAGGTTCTACTAGCTTTTGATAGCTCCGGCTCAAGCTTCGGGTTGCTCTAGCAAGGTCCGGAACTTGACCTAAGAGCTTCTGCTTGTCATTTGCAATGTTTCGTACTTGCTTTACATTGTTGGAAAGATTGCTTAGTATTCATTTGCTAAGTTTTTGGTGCATTTTGGTTGAATACGGTTGATATAGTTTCTACTGTGGTTTTACAACATGCTTGTGTGAGGTGCTCACATAAGGTGTTGTGTTCGGAACTAACTTGAGTCAAGTCAAGGACTTGGGCTCGTATGGATTGTTTGTTTGTTCATGTGCAGGTGTTGCTTGAGTTCAAGTCATGGCTGGTGACAGGATCCATTGGACTAGTCTCAGGGGGAGATGAGGTTCCAACAACCAAGTTCGGGAGGAACTGTGGTTGAGCGGGTCAGGAGGTCGCGCAGGATGATTGAATCAAGGGCAGTGCATATGAAGGTCGAAGGAAGGTGTTCGCACGTATGCATGAGGTGCATGACGTGGAAATATTCTTCTAGAGACAGATTATGGAAGGAAGATCTGATCGGTAGGATTGGATCGTATTGGTTGAAGACTTAGGCTGCTAGCTAAGTCGGTTATGGCTCGGTATGGGAAGTATCGAGTTGGTTATGTTAGGATTTCGTGTGTGTCACATATTTGAGTTGTTTAGAAATGTGGGATACGTTCTAAGGTGTTTGGAAGTCTTAAGATTGCTTCTATCTGCGTATAGAAGAATCTTGAGCAGTTATGGAAAGTTCCGATTGTGATCGGATTAGGATTAGAGTCCTAGTTGAGATTGGGATGGCCTAAGGGCTGGTTATATAAGCAAGGGAAGGCCAAAGCTCGTGGTATACAACTTTGGGGGCTGTTCCGCTTGTGTTCTATTGAATAAAATTCATAGTTTGAAGGAACTTTTGTGCCTTGTTCGTCCGACTTGTTCCAGACAAGTTTTACTCGTCGAGTTTCTGGACAGCACTACCTTTCGACGGTGGTTTTATCATAACTCGAGTTTTATAGATCCGATTGACGTGACTCTTTCTGGATTGTCCTCACAACTTGATTGTATATCATCTGTCAAAATTTCACGATCATTGGATTTGTAGTTTCTGAGCTACACGAGTTTCTTTGCAGCATTCCAGAAACTGTTTTTCTCGGATAGGTCAGATTGACCATAGTCTGATCTTTTGATCATAACTTGAGTTCTTCTCGACGGATTTCAGTAATTCCTTTTGTGTAGTCTTCATGACTTGATTCTCTCTGATAACTATCACTTTTGTCACAGTGACACACGTTTAGATTAGTCTTATACACGATTTCTTTAACAAATCGTTTTTCTACCAAAGGGATTAGGGTTTTATTGTTTCCGCTGCGTAAGATTTTTAAATCTACCATTCACCCCCCCTCTGGTAGCTTTTCACGTGCTCTTCGATCCTACAAACTTTAGCTTGAACAATTCATGTATAATTCAAGTTGCATTGTTATTTCTTTCAGGTCTTAACACTGTTGAATGGCCTACTCACCTGAACGTCGCCAAGCCAATCTAGGTCCGGAGTGTTCTATCGACTTAGCCTGGTCCTGCACCCTAAGTACGCCACTCTACCTACATCCTGGCAGGCCTGAGTAAGGTGAGTCCAGAAAACGATTGGACCTGGAGAAAACAAACGAATGCGCTTGATTGTATACAATATTGCTGTCGATGTAAAATTTCTTTCGAGAATAGTAAGCCGCAATTGAGTTATAGATAGGAAATGGATTTTACTGTTTTTCTTGACTTCAGTGTGCAGGAAAAATAAAGATCTCATGATGATGGTGGATGAAGCCGGAGCTATCAAAGCTCTGACACCCCTAAGGTGGTCCGTTGTCGATGTTTCAAACATTGATAGTAGGCGTCACCAGAACTACCAAGTTCTGGCAAATCCAGGGGGCCAGCCGTCAATGTGAAGAAAAGGTGATAGAAGGAACACTAATGGGGTCTACTGTCAATGCTCTACGTGTTGATAGTGGTCGCTACCGGAGCTACTAGGCTCCGACAACCTCAGGGAGCCCTGCTATCGACGACTTCAGACCTACAAACTACACGTTCGAAGCATGCAAGTCTTCAACAAAATGCTACATCCTCTTGGTACATGTTCACAATCAAATTGTGTACATCTACCAGGGGGCCAAGTGAGACAAATGTGTTGAAGACAAAAAATGAAATTCATAAATTTCTTGGATTTCATTAATCTGGAGACAAGAGATTACAAAATTGAGGAAAAGAAGAGAAGATACAAGCGGGAGATACAAGGAGAAAATCCTAAATCCTATGGAAGAATGAGGCGACCTTCTGGGCAACCTCCGCCACACTGGCCTTGGCGGCATCTCCCTCTCTGTCGATGGGACCTACGAGCACCGGGTTTAGTGGGAAATGAGGATCCTGGCTTGTGTACAACGTCAGCATGTACTCTGCGATGTTCTTCGCCAGGGATTGTCCTTCAGTTTCCAACTGGTCCATGATGACATCACCCATCTTGTTGAGCTTGTTGCATGCCGAGCTCAACGCCTGCAACGCCTGGTCCAGCTCCGGATCATCCAGACGCATGGGACTAAAATCCAGCGGCTTCAGCGCGTCATTGGATTTGCCCAAGAAATCCCACACTTGTTGGGACTCCACAGCCCTTGATCCTCGCACCTCTTCCAAGGACCTCTTGGTCGCCGCAAGCTCTGAATCCTCCCGGGCAAGGCGCTCGACCTCTTTGGCATGCTGCTGAATCTTTTCAGCAACTTGCCTTTCAAGTTTACCAAGGTCCTCTTCCCGGACATGGATCTTGTTCCAGCGGTCGACCAGGTCTCTCTCCCGACCCCGCACTTTCTTCTCTCTGGCAGCAACTTCGTTCTCCCTCTTAGTGAGGTCCTGTCCCCGTTGCCAGACCTTCTTCTCCTCTTTCTCGCAGAGCTCCTCTAACTTCATGGTGCACTCCGCGAGGCTTTTGTCACCTAGAGTCAGCCTCTGAGTGATCTCCTCCTCCCTCTTCACGAGGTCATCCCGCAGCTCCAAGAGATTTTGCTCTTCATCTTCGAGCTTTTTCTCCCGCTCCTCAAGAGCCTCCCGGCGCTTGACGAGGCTGTCATAGATGGCGCTAAGCTTCTCCTAGCGATCATTCGCTGCTTCATTAGCAGCCACAACCTGTTCGTGGATAGCCCGGGACTGGTTGTCGAGGGATCGCACCATGCTTTCCCTCTTGTCCAGCAGCTGGCCCCAGTACTCCATCCGGGCCTTCTCCCTTTTCACCCACTCCTTGTCATCGGCCAGCCTCGTCTGCGCCAGCTTGGTCTCGAATTGGAGCCGTGTAGGATCGAAGAGCACGTGAAAAACTACCAATGGGGGGTGAACGGTAGATTTAAAAATCTTACGCAGCGGAAACAATTAAACCCCAATCCCTTCGGTAGAAAAACGATCTGTTAAAGAAATCATGTGTGAGACTAATCTAAACGTGTTTCACCGTGACAAAAGTGATAGTTATCAGAGAGAATCAAGTCATGAAGACAACACAACAAGAATCACTCAAATCCATCGAGAAAAACTCAAGTTATGATCGAAAGATAAAACAAAGGTCAATCTTCCCTACCCGAAAAAAAACAGTTCTGGAACGCTGCAAAGAAACTCGTGTAGATCATATACCACAAATCCAATGAACTTGAACTTTTGAAAGATGATAGATAATCAAGTTGTGAAGACAACACAAAAAGAATCACGTCAATTGGATATGTAAAACTCGAGTTATGATAAAACCACCGACGAAAGGTAGTGCTGTTCATAAACTCGACGAGTAAAACTTGTCTGGAACAAGTCGGACGAACAAGGCACAAAAGTTCCTTCAAACTATGAATTTTATTCAATAGAACACAATAGGAACAACCCTAAAGTCGTGCACCATGAGCTCTGGGCTCCCTTGCTTATATAACCAGCTCGAAAGCTAACTCAACTCAGATCAGGAACCTAATCCTACTCTGTTCACGAATCGTAACTTTCCATAACTGCTTAGGATTCTTCTATACGCAGATAGAAGCAATCTTAAGACTTCCAAACACCTTAGGAACGTATCCCACATTTCTAAACAACTTAATTTCGTGACCCACACGAAATCCTATCATAACCAACTCAAATCTTTCCATATTTGAGTCAAACCCGACTCAGCCGCAGCCTGAGTCCATAACCTAGTCGGTTGGACCTTTCCGACCAGCTCTTTACGTCCACATCTCTTCATCATGTCTAGGAACCATGTAGCCACGTCCATGCACTCCTTGCACATGTGCAAACATCATCCATTGCCGTCCACGATACCTTCACATGCGTTGTTCTTGATTCAATCATGCTGCGCAACCTCCTGATCAACTCAACCACAATTCCTCCTGAATTCGGTTGTTGGAACCTCATCTCCTCCTTGATACTAGTCCAATGGATCCCGTCACCAGCCATGTCTTGAACTCAAGCAACACCTGCACATGAATAAACAACCAATCCATACGAGCCCAAGTCCTTGACTTGACTCAAGTTAGTTCCGAACACAACACCTTATGTAAGCATGTTGCAAAGCATATCAAAACGATATCAGCCATATCATTCAAAACGCACCAAAAACTTAGTAAAAAAATACTAAGCATACTTTCCAACAATGTAAAGCAAGTACAAAACATTGCAAATGAAAAGCAGAAGCACTGCGGTCAAGTTCTGGACATTGCCAGAGCAAACCGGACCTTGAGCCGGAGCTTACCAGAGCTAGTAAAATCAAGCACCCGCCGGAGCTTACCAAAACTAGCAAGACCTAGCGCCGGAGCTTACCAAAACTAGCAGGACCTAGCGCTGGAGCTTACCAAAACTAGTCCAAACTAGTCAACCCAAAACTGGAGCTAGACAATGTAAGTCGGAGCTTAGTAAAAACACGCCGGAGCTATCAAAGTCATGTCGGAGCTAAAGACAAAACTCATCGGAGCTAACCAAAGCTAGTCGGACCTTAATAAAAAGGTGTTTTGGTGATATTCAAAACTTTTATCGGCAAAGTAAGTATATTCACTACAAGCCAATGTATTCAGCACACATAGGTCTTACAATCTCTCCCTTGATGAATGCATTGGCAACACCATTTAAAATCCGAACATTGGCTTATTCACATAAAAGTTTTGAAGGCAATTTCTCCCCCTTTGTAAATCAAAAGTAAAATGAGAAAAAAATCCAAAAATTATCTCATATTATCTCTCCCCCTTTATTATCTCTCCTTATGCACATATTCTCTTTCTCTTCATGCTTATCTCTCCCCCTTTGACAATGTATTCAGCAAGTCATGAGCATATAAACAAATTATCTCTCCCCCTTTAGTTGTTATGAGCATATTATAACATATACATATAAACAAAGCTCATCCAAGTCATACTATCAAGTACCTTACATTATCACATCAATGAAATACATAAAGTAGTGTAAGCCATGTTAGAGATCAAATGTAATTTTCAATTTTAGCAGGTCATGATCTCACAAACTTAACTATTTCAAAACCTGAAAGCATGACACTTGTTGCTGCATTTTATTATTTTTCAAAGCACAGATTTAGATCATATGATATTTGCAAGAGATTATATGCGCATCTGCCTTATTCTAACCAACCAAGCCAAGCCTATGTCATTTGACAATCAGAAGCTTAAGGACATGATTTTAGTCATACACAACTTCTTCCAAGTTCATATCTAAGTGCAATGATAAGCCATCTCAAAAGAAGAAGTGCGATGCATGCATATTCTCTTGATCTTTTCTCAATTTATATTTGTTCATAAAAACTCAACATGTGAGTTGATTACTTGATGAATTCTTAATGATTAAAAGAACTTGTGAACATGTAACAAGTTCAAAACAGCAAGAAAGTTCGACCATGACCAGTTTTAGTGTAAGTAATTATTCCAATTACTAGACATGGCAAAAACTACAAAATGTATAACACGAGTAATGTAGTAAGAACTTTCAGCATGTAAAAGGAATCACAAAGTCATATATGTATGAAATACTATGCTCATATTATTTTAATTTCAGATTCACACATAGACTTCCCAAGTTTCAAAACTCCCCCTCAATTTAAGCCATGAGGATGCATAACCCCTATTTCACTACGAATGTAACAAAAACGAGTGAAATCCAAAGGTTTTGTAAAAATGCCAGCCAATTGTTGTTCGGTATCTACATGGTGAAGCACAATGTTTTTTTTTCAACATTATCTCGGAGAAAGTGATACCTAATGTCAATGTGCTTAGTTCTAGAATATTGCACGGGGTTTTCCGCAATGCAAATGGCACTAGTGTTATCACATAATAGTGGAACACTATCTAGATCAACTCCATAGTCCTGAAGTGTTTGAACAATCCAAAGAATTTGTGAGCAAGCACTAGCAGCAGCTACATATTCAGATTCGACTGTGGATTGTGCAACTGAATTTTGTTTTCTAGAGGACCAAGCAACAAGAGAATTACCAAGAAAATGACAAGCACCGGAAGTACTTTTCCTATCAGTCCTACAACCCCCAAAATCAGCATCCGAAAAAGCTTTCAAAGTAACGGTTGAGGAAGAAGGAAGAAAAATGCCAAATTCTTGAGTTCCATGTAAGTACCTGAGAATCCTTTTGACGGTTTGATGATGTGAAGCACGTGGGGAGGCTTGAAACCGTGCACAAAGACATACGCTGAATTGTATGTCCGGTCTTGATGTCGTAAGGTACAAAAGTGATCCAATCATGCTTCTATATTCTTTTTGATCCACAGGTTTACCATCTTCATCAAGTTCAAGTGTTGTTGCTGTTCCCATTGGTGTCCGAAGAGGCTTGCTTTTGTCCATGTTGAAGCGCCTTAGGAGGTCTTTGGTATACTTCGTTTGATGTACAAAGGTACCCTCCTTGGTTTGCTTGATTTGCAGCCCCAAAAAGTAAGTGAGTTCACCCATCATACTCATTTCAAATTCGGAACTCATCATTGCTGAAAACTTGGACACAAGATCATGAGAAGCACAACCAAAGATAATATCATCCACATACACTTGAACGAATAATGAGTCATTGCCATGTTTAAGCACAAAAAGAGTTTTATCAACCTTGCCCATGGTAAACCCCTTTTCAAGTAAGAATGTTTTTAACCTATCATACCATGCTCTAGGGGCTTGTTTGAGACCGTATAAAGCTTTGAACAGTTTGTAAACATGATTAGGAAAATCTGGATTTTCAAAACCCGGTGGTTGTTTGACATAAACCTCCTCATCTATGTAGCCATTAAGAAAAGCACTTTTAACATCCATTTGATATATCTTAAAACCTTTAGATGCTGCAAAAGCTAACAAAATTCTTATGGCTTCTAATTTAGCGACAGGAGCAAAAGTTTCATCAAAATCTAGACCTTCAACTTGAGTGAAACCTTGAGCAACCAACCTAGCCTTATTCCTAACCACAACCCCATCCTCACTTTGTTTATTTTTATATACCCATTTAGTTCCAATTAAAGTGTGACCTTGAGGTGGAGGTACAAGTTTCCAAACATTATTTCTTTCAAAATTTTCTAACTCTTCTTGCATGGCAATAATCCAAGATTCATTTGTGAGTGCGTGTGATATATCTTTGGGTTCAAAAGAAGCAACAAAAGCAGAATGAGCATAAGAGTTTGGATCGCAAAACCTGGACCGTGTGACTCGTTCGTGCAAGCTTCCAATCATCTGTTGTGGGGGATGATCTTTGTAAAACCGTAGGGGAACAGATGTCTCGCAAGCTTCTTCTTCTTCATGTTCATCACAAATCGATGATCTTGTGACTTGAGGATGATTTGAATCAGCATTGATGGTTGTCGGTGCTGGTTGAGAATTAACATCCGGAGCTGAACCAAAGTCTTTAGCTGCTGAATTTTCGGGCAGCATCTCCAATTCTTCCTCATCTTCAACGAAAATGCTCTCCCCCTGCAGATATGGATCTGTACCTGCAATGTTTGAGCTAGTACTTGGGCTAGCTTCATCAAAATACACTTCACAAGTCTCCACAATTTTGTTAGTATCAAGTAAAAGCACACGGTAGCCTCTAGTATGAGATGGATAACCAAGAAACATGCCATCAATGGATTTAGGTTCAAATTTATCAAGATTACCATGTTTCTTAACAAAGCATTTGCAACCAAAGACCCGAAAGTGTGTAACACTAGGCCTATGTCCAAACTGGAGCTCATATGGTGTTTTACCTAGCTTAGCACGCAAGAAAACACGATTTGAGACATAACAAGCGGTTGCTAACGCATCAGCCCAAAATTTCCTAGGAGTTTGATATTCATCAAGCATAGTCCTGGCCATCTCAACTAAGGTTCTGTTCTTTGTTTCTACAACACCATTTTGTTGAGGTACATATGGTGAAGAGAATTGATGATCTATTCTATTTTCAGCACAAAAGTGATCAAAAGATTGGTTTTTAAATTCAGTTCCATTATCACTTCTAATTTATTTTAAAGATCTTAGGTAATAAATTGATAATCCAAGAAATAAAGTTCTAAAGAGACTAAAAACTTCATTCTTAGACGCCATAAAGTAAACCCAAGAGTATCTAGAATAATCATCAACAATAACAAGAACATACCATTCACCTCCGAAGGATTGAACACGAGAAGGTCCTACGGTGTCAAGATGTAGAAGTTGACATGGTTCAGTTGTCATGATCATTGTGAGAGGAGTATGTGAATCTGCAACCATCTTAGCATGTCTACAAGAAGAGCACACAATTTCTTTGTCCCCTTTAAGCTTAGGCAGCTCACGTATGCGATCAAGAGCACTAACACGCGTTAGGTGATCAAAGCCTACGTGACCAAGTCTACGATGCCAAAAATATAAGTCCTTTGAATCATTAGCAACTAGACACCTATGCTTAGAGACAGACATATCAAAATCAGCTTTAAAAACTCTTCCAAACCGAGACGTGTTAAAAATAAGCTCACTATTTGAACCTACAACTTTGCAACAGTTTTTATTGAAAATAATTTCTAGATTTTCATCTAGCAATTGTGCAACAGAAAGCAAGTTGTATTTCAAATTTTTGACAAGTGCCACATCCTTCAAAGTGTAGTGATCATTTACTCTAACCGAACCCTCAGCAATTATAGGAGTTGAAGAATTATCGGCAAAAGTAACATTCTCTACACGTGACACAAAAGAGAGGGAGGAGAACCAATCTTTGTTACCAGTCATGTGGCGTGAGCAACCTGAATCCACAATCCAAATGTTCTACTTCCTCAAATGTGTAACCTACATAGAAGCACAATACGTCGATGACTCAATACTGGGGTTAGTCAAAATGCATTTAGGAATCCAGTACTGAGTCACGCGACGTGCAACAGGAAAAACACGCAAAATCTGAGACATAACAGCAGGTTTATGAGTCAAAGTTTGAGATTTTTTATTCTTAACTACTGACCTATAAGGTGTTACTTGTGTAGCACAAAAATCAGTAGCTCCGGAGCCAAAAACAGAAGGTCCGGAGGTAAACTTTGAATGTTTTTGACTCAAAACAGCAGATTGTACATTCAGTTCAATGTGTGCAGCAAATTTTGCATGAAAGTTATGAGATCTAGCAACCATTCTTTCCCTTTTCTATTGTTTAGCTAGTCTATAACAAAAATCTATAACATGACCGTCTCTACCACAGAAGGTACAATGAAATTTAACTTTGTGTTCATGTCTAGATGAGCAAGCAATATTTTTATTTGAAACCGAATGAGACAACACTCCTGCAGATTTGAAAACCACTCCTTTTTGTTTAGGAACTGTTTGAATCAAACCACTTCCTAATGACTTTACAATTTTAGGTGGATGTTCCTTAGCATGAGCATGAAAATCAAAACCTAAACTAGTTTTATCATTGCAAGACTTGGAAGAATTCAGCAGCAAGTTTAGGTTCTTATTCCCATTACAAAACCGATCTAATGTCCTATGCATGTCATCAAGTTTATTGGACAGATCAAGGCAATTTTCACATGAAGTTTTTCCTTTTAGTTTGCAATTGGAACAAAATTTAACTTCATGAGAATGTAAAGCATTGTTCAATATAGAAATTTCATTCATAGCATCCTGTAGTTTCTTATCAAGATCATCACAAGTAGAACAATGAAAATCAATTGTAGAACAGCTAGCATCTTTCAAGTTTTTATCATTAAGTGCAGCAAGCTCTCTGTTCTTTTCAATTTCTTCATCAAGTCTATCTAGAGTGGAGGAGTGTGCACTTCTTAATGTGGACAATTGTTCATAGAATAAGTCACATGAGGGACATGCATCATCACTAGGAATCAAAGTTTTTAAATGGTTAATTTCAGATTCTAGTGATTCAATTTTAGTAGCATTATCCCTAAGCTTTTTGTCCTTTTCTTGACAATAATAGTTGCATGAGAAATAGCATCACACATTTCATTTCAGGTAGAACATACCTCATCGTCTTCACTGTTGTGTTCTGCATCCTCCTGACTTGATCTTGATCTTGTTTTGCCCGCCATGAAGCATAAGTTGGCCAGATCGTCATCATCTTCATCACTTTCAAAGTCTACATCACTTGAACTAAGTTCTTGAAGTGCGGTGATGAAGCTATTAATCATCTTGCGTCCTATGGTACCCTTCTTTTTCTTCGTATCTTTTGTAGAGGAGTGCTTCGTTCTTGTTTTCTTTTCATCCCGGGAAGTAGGACCTGAAAGGTTAGGGCAATCTGAATGAAAATGTCCTGTCTTACCACATTCGAAGCATCATTGAGGTTCGGAGCTTCCTCTCCTTCTAGTTCTCACATTTTGCAATGCTTTTGAGAACCTCGTAGAGAGAAGTGCTAGCTCCTCCTCTGGAAACTCCTCAATCTGTTAAAGGGTTAGAGAGGACAACAAAGCAAGTGTACTACAAGATGAAGATTGGCCGGAGCTAGGCATATCACGTTGAGAAACAAAAAGCAATAGACTTATTGGGGTTCTTACGTGATATTATATCAATTTCATGAGTTTTTAGCTTGGAATATAACACATCTAAAGTAAGTGTACTCATGACAGTAGATTCATGAATAGATGTAACTTTCATCTCCCAAATTGACATGTCTAATGCACTTAACAATTGCCTAGCATTTTCAGCATCTGAAAAATTAACATTGACGCTACGCAAGTTGCTGATAATTTTATTAAAGCGAGCAAAGAGATCATCAATTGAATCACCGGGTCGCATCTCGAAGCGCATGTATTCTTTCTTGAACATGTCTTGCCTTACCTCCTTGATCGTGTTGGATCCTTCGTGGTAGTCACAAAGTGCTTTCCACACATCGTATGCAGATCGGAGGTGTGCAACACGGTCGAAGTCGCTTTGTGTTAATCCTTGTATCATCAAGTTTCGAGCCTTGTTGTTGTTGTCGACATCTCTCAGATTTGTAGCTGTAACTTGATAATTTGACGGCACTTCATATGTCTTGTACACCTTCTCCCATATTGCAAAGCCTTGCACCTGGATGAAAGCCTCCATGCGTGCCTTCCAAACCTGAAAATCAATACCAGCAAACACACAAGGTTTGGCGGAGTATTTCTCCATGATGATTAGTCAAAAACACGTGCAAATCACAAAGATTAGAGCACCATGGCTCTGATACCAATTGTAGGATCGAAGAGCACGTGAAAAGCTACCAGGGGGGTGAATGGTAGATTTATAAATCTTACGCAGCGGAAACAATTAAACCACAATCCCTTCGGTAGAAAAACGATCTGTTAAAGAAATCGTGTGTGAGACTAATCTAAACGTGTTTCACCATGACAAAAGTGATAGTTATCAGAGAGAATCAAGTCACGAAGACAACAAAACAAGAATCACTCAAATCCATCGAGAAAAAACTCAAGTTATGATCGAAAGATCAAACAAAGGTCAATCTGCCCTACCCGAAAAAAAATAGTTCTGGAACGCTGCAAAGAAACTCTGTGTAGATCATATATCACAAATCCAATGAACATGAAATTTTGACAGATGATAGATAATCAAGTTGTAAAGACAACCCAAAAAGAATCACATCAATTGGATCTGTAAAACTCGAGTTATGATAAAACCACCGACGAAAAGTAGTGCTGTTCAGAAACTCGATGAGTAAAACTTGTCTGGAACAAGTCGGACGAACAAGGCACAAAAGTTCCTTAAAACTACGAATTTTATTCAATAGAACACAAGAGGAACAACCCAAAGTCATGCACCACGAGATCTGGGCTCCCTTGCTTATATAACCAGCTCAAAAGCCAACTCAACTCAGATCAGGAACCTAATCCTACTCTGTTCACGAATCGTAACTTTCCATAACTGCTTAGTATTCTTCTATACGCAGATAG
This sequence comes from Tuctoria greenei, assembly GCA_036927565.1. NCBI lineage: Eukaryota > Viridiplantae > Streptophyta > Magnoliopsida > Poales > Poaceae > Tuctoria > Tuctoria greenei. The sequence continues at coordinate 224,808,177 of JAYESD010000003.1, forward strand.
AAGCAATCTTAAGACTTCCAAACACCTTAGGAACGTATCCCACATTCCTAAACAACTCAAATTCGTGACCCACACGAAATCCTATCATAACCAACTCAAATCTTTCCATATTTGAGTCAAACCCGACTCAGCCGCAGCCTGAGTCCATAACCTAGTCGGTTGGACCTTTCCGACCAACTCTTTACGTCAACATATCTTCATCACGTCTAGGAACCATGTAGCCACGTCCATGCACTCCTTGCACACGTGCAAACATCCTCCAATGATGTCCACGATACCTTCACATGCATTGTTCTTGATTCAATCATGTTGCGCAACCTCCTGATCAGCTCAACCACAATTCCTCCTGAATTTGGTTGTTGGAACCTCATCTCCTCACTGAGACTAGTCCAATGGATCCCGTCACCAGCCATGTCTTGAACTCAAGCAACACCTGCACATGAATAAATAACCAATCCATACGAGCCCAAGTCCTTGACTTGACTCAAGTTAGTTCCAAACGCAACACTGTCGGTGGTTTGGATCCGGCAGATCTCCCGACACAACTAAAGTGTTAGAGGAGTTTGAGGTTCAGTGTGGGTGCGCGGAGATTCAAGAAGGTGAATTGTAAATGACACAGGAGACACGGAGATTTACGTGGTTCGGGCCGCCTGAGCGTAATACCCTACTCCACGGGTGTGTTGGTGTTGTATTGGATGTATGAGCTTGTATCGAGCGTATATGGAACGTGTGTGTCGCCGTGTCCTATGTATCATCGGTCTGTCCTTTTATAGTACAAGGGCAGGCCGTTACAAGTTATCCTGGCCCGACATGTGGCCCCGACGGTTACTGATATTGATATACATTCAACACGTTTAATTACCCTTAATGACCGAGTTATGGGCTTTGACAGCATCGTTACTGGTAATTAAGGTCGTCCGATCGTGTGTCATTAATACAGTATTAATGACACTTGGTCAGGTCTTGAAGTCCTTGATTCCCCTTTGGAGATCCGGAGCCGTTGTGGAGTCTTCCGGAGGTTAGAGGCTGAAGATCCGACGGTTGGACACGTGGCAGCACCAGAGCACACAGTGGGGAACAGATGGCTCCGGTGTTACCCAACACGTGTCAGTACCGGAGCTTCCCTCGGTCTGGGGTTAGGTCCGGGGGTGCCATTTCGGTACATAGCCCGGAGCTTCCCCCCTTGCGGGCGGTAGCTCCGGTTTGATAGTACACGTGGCGACCCTGGGACTAACCATGTTGGAGAAGCGGGTCCGAACATGTCTGACATGTGGACCTCCGAAGGTCTTCAAATCAAGTGGATGACTTTCCCTTGAGATCTTTGCAATCCCAATGGGTATATGGTACCCAGGGTACCGACAAACACCTTACGTGAGAACCTCACATGAGCATGTTGCAAAGCATAGCAAAACGATATCAGCCATATCATCCAAAACGCACCAAAAACTTAGTAAAAGAATACTAAGCAAACTTTCGAACAATGCAAAGCAAGTACAAAACATTGCAAATGAAAAGCAGAAGCACTGCGGTCAAGTTCCGGACATTGCCAGAGGGACCTTGAGCCGGAGCTTACCAGAGCTAGTAAAATCAAGCACCCGCCGGTGCTTATCAAAACTAGCAAGACCTAGCGCCTGAGCTTACCAAAACTAGCAGGACCTAGCGCCGGAGCTTACCAAAAATAGTCCAAACTAGTCAACCCAAAACCGGAGCTAGACAATGTAAGTCAAAGCTTAGTAAAAACACGTCGGAGCTATCAAAGACATGTCGGAGCTAAAGACAAAACTCATCGGAGCTAACCAAAGCTAGTCAGACCTTAATAAAAATGTGTTTTGGTGATATTCAAAACTTTTATCGTCAAAGTAAGTATATTCACTACAAGCCAATGTATTCAACACACATAGGTCTTACAAGCCGGTTACACAACCTCCTAAGGGTTTGGCGCTCCTCCTCGAGGGCCTTGCTGTCGTGGTAAAAAGCAAGTTGTACCTGACTAAGGTTGGACAGGCGTTGTCAATGGACAACGACAGAGGGATCAGCTCCGGACCTGTCGGGGTCCTCTCCGCTGGCTCCAGCGGGTTCTCCATAACAAAAATCAGGTCCCACTCTACAAGAGCGGTCCCCTGAGCTTCCGCGACACTAGGGCCGCCCTCCGGGATAGCCTCGGACGCCATCGAGGAAGGTCCTGCAACGGAAGTTTCTACCTCCGGAGTCGACTCTGAAGGTCCCGTCGTCAGCAACTGGTCCTTCAGGCGGAGGACCGGCAGCTACGTCTTGGCACCCTAGCTTAGGCGCGGGTACCTCCGGGGCAGGCGTTGAAGATTCGACCGGAGCTGAGACCACTTCCGGCTCCGACGCTGGTGCCTCCTGCACCGCCGGTTCAGGCGTCGGCGCTTCGATCTGCACCAGCTCGAGCGCCAGCACTGCCGAGACAATCGGCTCAGGCACCGGAATTTCATCAACCACTTGCTCCACCTCCAGGGCTTCAACAACATCCGGCTCTAGGGCCGGAACTGCAGCTACCTCTGGCTCTAAGGCCGCAGCATCCATCATCACAGCATCCAAAACCGGAGCTTCAACCTCCAGAGCTGGTGCTGCTGATACATCTTAATTCCCGTGGTCCGGTGCTACCACGGGAGCTTCAGGGGATGACTCAAGATCAAGGACCACGATAGCTGGCGCCAGAGCTGCCGCGACCTCAGCCACCACCTGGGGCTGCACTAGAACTGGCACCGGAACCTCCGCCTGTGCAGCATCAGCTACTGTCGCAGGAGCCGGAGCTTCAGCCCCTTTCCTGGATACCCTGTGGATGAAGGACGAAGAAATTTAAATATGATTACAACAAAAACAACCAATTGAGGTAAAAAAGCAAATTTACGCTTGGAGACTTCCGCTCCAGCTAGCGCGGAACATCTTCGTCGGACGCTCGGAGCCCGACCCAGTCGCAACTGGGGTAGTAGCTCCGGAAGGCCCTCTGGAGCTTGCTGCTGCCGCCAGCGACGTCCTGGTTGAGGCCCCCCTCGACTAAGAAGGACCCTCGGACCTAGAGCCCTTAGCTGGCTCCGGCGCTGGGGTCAACTAGGCGGAGCTGGCGTCCTGGGGAGACGCCGATGCTGGAATGGTTGTCGCCGTCAAAGACCTCCCCCGCCGGGGAGAAGGAGCTGTCGTGAAAGGAGCAGGTCTGAGAGACCTCCCGTCAGAGTGCTTCAACTTCCCCTTTCGGCTCGATGGCTCGACCAACCGGCGACCTTCAATTTTGTGAGATCCGCACGCGCAGATCTCACCTGCTGCATCCTGGATATGCCACGCGGTGATGGTTTAACTGTGAACCACCACCCCAACGGCACATCCAAAAACCCTTGAAGACACGGTGCAAAAATCAAAGAATGGACCTAACTCCGGCAGAAGAACTTAATCCAAAAGGTCTCTCCCAAAGGTGGGCCCAGGGGGACACTGTCGATACGCTGCATACCGGATACCCTTTGGGACTGCAAAGAGCTCAAGGAACTCCACATACCTGAGTTGAAGACCTCCAAAGGCCCCACATGTCATACAGAACCGGACCTGCGTCCCTTCTATGGTTAGTCCCAGTGTTGCCACGTGTATCATTAAACCGGAGCTACATTCCATACATGGGAAAGTTCGAGACTAGATACCTGTGCGGCACCCCCGAACCTAACCCCTGACAGAGGGAAGCTCTGGTCCCGACACGTGTACAACAGCATCGGACCTACTCGTCCAAGACAATAAGCTCCGGAGCTGCCACGCGTCCAACCGCCAGACCTTCAACCTCAACAAGCAGATTGGTGGACCTCCAACGGCTCGGACCTTCAAGGAACAATTAAAGACCTCAAGACCCGATTAAGTGCCATTAATGCTATCTTAATGGCACATGATCGGAGGGCCCTTAATACCAGTAACGCCACTGTCAAGGCGCGTTACCACACTATTAAGGATAATTAAGTACATTAATTGTGTATTTAGCATCAGTAACCGCCAGGGCCACATGTCGGACTAGGCTAACGATGTAATGACCAGTCCTTGTAATGTAAAAGGACTGGTCGAGCGATACACAGGGAGAGACTTCCAGATACGCCTACACACGCGAGGCTAGACACACACGCCACATACGCACTGAAGGCACTCCAGTCTCTGACACTTTAGCGTTGAGACGCTCAATACAGCAACAACACACATCCGTGGAGTAGGGTATTACGCTTAGGTGGCCCGAACCACGTAAATCCTCGTGTCAACTAGCCACCTTGTTCTGAATCTCTACGTGCCCACAACCGAACTACAAACTCCGCGGGCTACCAACGGTAGTACCGGGATAATTGTCGGAATCACACTCCAACAAATCTCATTGGATACTCCAATGCAGATTATGTCGGATGCAAAGTAGATAGAAAAAGTACCTCCGACACCTGTCAATTCCTAGGTAGATCCCTAGTTTCTTGGTCCTGCAAGAAACAAAATTGCATTGTCTTATCCACGCCCGAAGCGGAGTATGTGGCAGCCGGGAGTTGTTGTGCACAACTCCTTTGGATGCGACAAACTCTAAGGGATTATGGTTACAATATGAGCCATATTCCACTCCTTTGTGATAATGAGAGTGCCATCAAAATTGCTCATAATCTAGTTGAACACTCTAGAACCAAACACATAGACATCCGTCATCACTTTTTGAGAGACCATTCAATGAGTGGAGACATAGTCATTTCCCATGTCAACACCAAAAAGCAACTAGCTGATATATTTACCAAGCCACTAGATGAAAAACATTTTTGCGAGCTCTGAAATGAACTCAATATCCTTGATGCTCAGAATGTGGCTTAAAAACTTGTATACCTGTATGGACTCTTCAAAATATATTGTTTGAGTTGCGAAAATCATCTTTCTCAATTTTCTCCAAAAACTATTTCAAATACTTGATCTTGATGAATTATGGTCATTGTTTGATTGTTGTATGCTTACTGATCATATTCATCAAGACTATTTGATTTGATTTTCTCCCCTATTTTCTTAATAAGTACCTTCGAATATATACGAATGGGCTAATCATTTCTTTTCTGGTGACCACGAACTGGTTCGTGGTTTCCCAGACTAGTCTGCCCCTGCAGACTAGTCCGTAGAGTGTTTGGTAGTCCGGACTAGTCCGGCAGACCACGGACTAGTCCGATTTTAGGCTTTGGAAGATTTCGGACTAGTCCAGTTATTTCCGGAAAAGTCAGATTTTTCGACTCCATAACCCTAGCCGCCGCCAAACCCTAATCTTCTTCATCCCCACACTTGCCTCAAGCTCTCTCTCTCCTCGCTCGAGCTCCCCACGGCGATTTGGCGATTCCTCCATCAAAACTCTCCAAGTTTGGGTGGAAAACGACCTCCTTTGCTTAGGGATTGAAGACCACAGACTTGTCCGCACCTTCAACCCCTTCATACCCAAGAATCGAGCAATTTCGGTAAATTTTCCTCCCGAACCCTAGAAATCATGATTTTCTTCGATGTTGATCAAATAGCCTAGTTCCTTTCACCAAATACATGCTTCCTTGATGTATTACATTGATGTTGAGCCATTATTGCATTGAGCAACACCATTGGCCGTCTAGTTAGGGTTTTGAGTGATGAACACCGTACTAGTCCGGTCAATATACGGACAAGTCTGGTCACCAGGACTAGTCCATACCTGTACGCCGGACTAGTCCGATTTTTTTGAACTAAACCCTAATTACTCATTCCTCAATGCAATTCCTTGCCATCAATTCTCATTCATACCTTGTGTAACCCATTCTTAGGACAATGTCGAGCACCAATGACGAAATCTCCAATTTCGAGGCCAAGATGGACCAAGAAGCCTTGCTTCGGTCCTCGACGGGCCAAGGCAAGAGGCGCCAAGAGTGCCCATCTGAGCCGGCTCGCTCTCCACCTCAGGCTCGATGAAAGGTGCTCGCCAAGAAGCCTGCCTCCAAGGCTTCAGCAGGTGGTGTCCCTAGCTCGACAACTGCTCGCCAAGCTAAGGGCAAGGGCAAAGGGATTGCCACGGGCCCAATTGGCCCTCTCAAGATGACAGCTCCAACACAAGGGACCCGGGATCCCTCCGAGGAGAGGTTTAATGGCAAGGGAAGCGACACTGCTTCCAAGTTCATAAATGTGGACTGCTACAGCCGGCCCAAGCAAGCAGCTGATGGAAGGTTCTAGAGCAACTTCCATGCGGACTTCTATAAGTTCTTCTACCTCACAATAAAGACTCCAGTGGTGCGGAGCCAATGGATTGATTGGGCGCACTTTGAAAAGAAGAGCTGCTGGACCTTTGATGAAGTAGTTCAAGTAGTTTAAAGGCATGGCTTGAATGATCTCTTTGCCTTTCGGAACAACTGGAATGATGAAGTCATTGCTCAGTTCTACACTACATGCCACTTTGCTAGTGATGAGGAAGAGCGGGTGACTTGGATGACTCATGGATCCAAGTACACCATTACCTATGACGAATTTGTAAGATTGCTGCATCTTGATAGCTCCAGCAATGACAACTTGATCATTCACAACATTGGTGTCCTTGAGAAGGACAAGATGAAGTTTCTTTATGACACCCGTTCAACTTTCAACCCTCCTTCCACCAAGAATATGAAGCCATTCTTTGTGGTCCTCAACATGGTTCTCAGGTGTGACACCCGGTTCCGAATATGAACCAAGCGTAACGCATATGTGTGCCCAGGATGTTCAACACACATACACGAATGATTCACAAATGATAAACATAATTTAACCACGTCTTAACTAGTAAATAAGTACTTTATTACAATAATCCAATAGTTCACGAATAATATAACTCTAAATAATTGCAGCGGAAAATAAACTAAACAGCACGACTCCAATCCACAGGCAATTGACGGCGGTACGCAACCTAGTACTCCTCGTGATCCTCAGGGTACTCCCAATTGTCTCCAGTAGCTGTTGGGGGGGATTGCAAGGGTGAGTACATGTCGTACTCAGCAAGTGTGGAAAGTATGACATGTGGCTAATTCAAATGACGACAATAATAATGGCTAAGTGCTGAAAAGTACAGTAAAACATTTGAAAAGCATTATACTATGTCTATGTGAAACAATCCCATCATAACCATCATTTAACAGAATATAAACCATATCCAATTATTGCCAACATTACCATTATCCATTTCCATAGTGCATAAACCATAACCATTACCAGACCACAACCATAAACCAACCATAACCATCCCAAATCCCAATTCCAACTCTAATCATGTAGGTCATCCAGGCGCTCATAACCGGGAGCACGGCTATCATGATAGTTTTTAACACTCTACAGAGGTTGTACCACTTTACCCACATGTTTGTGATTTTATCACCTTTCGATGACTAAGAAACCTCCATTGTGCCATCTCACACTTCCGTAGGTGTGTGGCCAAGAGATCACAAAATAGCCTTTCAAAAGGGACTACTAGTATGTACGGGCCCACTAAGGTTTCACCGGCAGGCTTGAATCTCTATTCTCCCACCCACGGGCCCCCTCGTGTGCCATGCGGATCCCAGGGCAGTCCTCCTCGACTCCCATTCCCCGCGCCATCCAATGGTCCATACAATACTAGCAGCGCTCCTAATTATTCAGCTACGCCGCACCCATACTTGGCCTTGTGGTGGCACTGTTGACCTGGCATATTCTCGCATGAACCGGTCCTTAGATCTAAGGCAAGCAAACCACCGTAACATCCAACCCATCCACAAAACCATGCTTGCTTAGATCACCCATCGCATTGACCAGTTCACATTAACCAGAATATCATTGATACATAATTAAATGTGTAGTGTTGTTTGCCATCCCAATTAATTAAGCGAAGCAAAAAGGTAAAAACCCTTCCCGACTCTCTACCATAATTACAGGTGACAAGGGTGGTCAAACAAAACTAGTAAACTTCCTACCATAGGATTCCCATCAATTTGACACAAGCATGCAAGTTCGCAAACAAAACATTTAATTTAAAATAGGATCAATATGCTTCAAGGACACTTGCCTTGCTCCGGCGGATGGGGTTGCTCAAGCGCTTCGAAGTCTTGGTTTTGGAAATCCTCGTATGCGGCCTCTTGAGCACGTTCCTCTACGCGTGATCATACATACAAGAAAACATATACAATTCAACATAATGCACACAAAATAATCAACATGCAATGACATGCATGCATGCACAGTTTAATAATTAATTTACTACGGTCGTTTAATAATTAGATGCGACTAGTTCATACGTGTTCATATGAGTTTACGGGGGTTTTAGGGTGGATTAATGCTGCTGAAAATAAAATTATGGTGCAACTAAATTTAATTTACGCCTACTAGATTCAATACGGTCGCAAAAATTCTCATCGGGAACGAACCCTACCGTAGATCTGACGGTGTGACGGTCGCGGAATAAATGCGACGCGTAGACGAAATAGGTGGTGCAGCAGTCCTTCGGCGGTACGACGATGGTGGCGCGATGTCGGCGACGATCTCCGGCGAACGGTGGTGTCCTCCTCTTTTTCTCCCTCTTCTTCCCCTTCTTTTTCTCTTTTTTTCTTCCCAGGGCGCCTCTGTTTCTCTGTTCCCGACGGCCTTTTCTTCTCTGGAAACGGCGGCGGCTGCTCTGCGTATCGGGAAAAAGTCTAGGGACTCGGTCCTATTTATAGGGACGGCGGGATAGTACCGACTCGGTACGGCGGGATTCACGGCAGGGGAGTCAGACGCGGGAGGGAGTCCAGCGGGAGCGGGAGTATCGGGGTGGGACGTTACCGCGCGGGAAGGGAGGCGGGACGGGGCGGGAGACCGCGGAGGCGGGATTCCACGCGCGGGAGACGCGCGCGGTGGGGCCGGCTGCGGGCGCGTGGCCGAACGGCGGCCGGGAGCCAGGCGGCTCGGCAGGGTGGGGGCGGGGCCCATCGCGCGTCGCGTCGGGTCAGGGGGACGCGGGGACCGGGGCGAGGCCCGGGCGCCTCGGGCGGCACGCGGCCGAGGGGGCAGGCGGGCGGCGTCGCGTCAGAGGGCGGGGCGGGGCCCGGCTGCACGCGCTGCGCAGCGGCAGGCGGCGCGGCAGGGTGCCAGGCGCCTTGGGCGCGGTGCGGAGCGGGGCCGGCTCGGCCGGCTGGGCCGCTGGCCTGGCCGCCGGGCGGCTCCTTTTTTTTCTTTTTTTTACTCTTTATTATATAATTATATATATATATATATATATTATTTATATATATATATATACATTAATATTATATATTTATTCTTTATTATTTATTATTTTTATAATATATATTATTAATGTTATATTTTTTTCTATTTTCATATTTTGTTATATATATTATTTATATATATTTATATATATTTTTATATTATTCTTTTTTTTATTCTTATTCCCTATTACAAGTTTTGGCCTATTATTATTTTCTATTTCTTCTTTTGCTACACATATTTGTATATGCATATGTTTTATTATTTTTCTTTTATTCTACTAGTGTTTAATGCATGACCACGTATGCAATGCATGATGCGAAAATTGAGGATGTTACAAACCTACCCCCCTTAAAGTGAATCTCGCCCTCGAGATTCGACAGCGTGGAGAAAAGATGAGGGAATTTTGCCTTCAGGTCTTCTTCACGTTCCCATGTAGCTTCGGCTTCCGTATGGTGTTTCCATTGCACTTTGCACCAACGGATCCTCTTATTTCTCGTGACTCTTTCTTTCATATCCAAAATTTTGATAGGTTGCTCGACATAAGACAAATCCTCTTGAAGTTCTAACTCGTCCATCGGCACTTGTTCTTCCGGTACCCTGAGACACTTCTTGAGTTGAGAGACGTGAAACACGTCGTGTACATCGGAGAGATACGTCGGCAGCTCAAGTCGATAAGCTACCTCTCCTCGCTTGTCCAGAATCTTAAATGGTCCGATGTAACGTGGTGCCAGTTTTCCCTTGACGTTAAACCTTCGCTGACCTCTGATAGGTGACACTTTGAGGTATACAAAATCTCCAACTTCAAAAGTCAGACTCCTTCGCCTATTATCAGCATAACCTTTCTGTCGTGACTGGGCAGCCTTTAAGTTTTCCCGTATTATCTGGACTTGCCTTTCAGCTTCTTGTAACACGTCTGGACCAAACACCTGATTCTCTCCGGTTTCATTCCAAAACAAGGGAGTCCTACACTTCCTTTCTTATAGTGCTTCATAGGGTGACATTTTCAAACTTGCTTGGTAACTATTGTTGTACGAGAATTCAGCATACGGCAAACTTTTATCCCAACTTTTCCTATGCTTTAAAGCACATGCTCTCAACATGTCTTCCAAAATTTGGTTGGTCCTCTCGGTTTGTCCATCTGTTTGAGGGTGATACGCCGAACTAAAGTTCAGCCTTGTTCCCATTGCTTCATGCAATTTCTGCCAAAATCTGGAGGTGAATTGAGAACCTCTATCCGAGACTATCTTCTTCGGTACTCCGTGTCGGCACACAATATGTTCCATATACAATTCTGCTAGCTTCGCGGTGGTATATGTGGTCTTGACCGGGATGAAATGAGCTGACTTTGTCAATCGATCCACAATAACCCATATTGAATCATAGCCAGACTGAGTTCGCGGTAATCCAACTATAAAGTCCATACCAATCTCTTCCCACTTCCACTCCGGGATCTTCAATGGTTGTAACAATCTGGCTGGCCTTTGATGTTCAGCTTTAACTCGTTGGCACACATCACAAAGTGCAACATATTCGGCTATGTCCTTTTTCATGCTGGCCCACCAATAACATGTCTTTAAGTCCTTGTACATCTTTGTACAGCCGGGATGAATTGAGTAAGGCGAGTCATGTGCCTCCTTCAATATTGTTTCCCGGATATGCCTAACATTAGGTACCACAATCCTCTTTCCAAGCCATAAGGTACCCTGTTCGTCCTCATCAAATCTGAATTCCTTTCCTTCTTGGGTCCTTTCTTTGATTTCTTGTATTTCCTTGTCCTTTGTCTGTCCTTCCCGTATTTCCTGCTCCAATGTTGGGTTGACTTCCATCGTTCCCATCTCATTTATGAATCCGAGGTTCAACCGTTCAAACTCCTTGCATAACTCGGATGGCAGTTCTTGAACTGTAAGTTGATGACTTACTCCCTTCCGGCTCAAAGCATCGGCCACTACGTTGGCCTTCCCTGGGTGATAGTTGATTCCCACGTCATAATCCTTGATGAGCTCCAACCATCGGCGTTGCCTCAGATTCAGATCCGTTTGCGTAAATATGTACTTTAGACTCTTGTGATCTGTATAAATCTCACATCGGTGACAAAAAACATAGTGTCTCCATATCTTCAAGGCGTGTACCACGGCTGCCAGTTCAAGGTCGTGCGTAGGATAATTCAACTCATGTTTCTTTAGTTGCCTCGATGCATAAGCTACCACTTGGCCTTCTTGCATGAGCACACATCCTAATCCTTGTCTTGATGCATCACAATATATATCAAAACTCTTGCTCACGTCCGGTAATACTAACACCGGGGCGGTTGTCAACCTTTTCTTTAACTCTTCAAAGCTATCCTGACAAGCTTGAGTCCATCGGAATGCCTTCCCTTTCATGAGTAATTCGGTCATAGGCTTGGCTATTTTGGAGAAATCCTTAATGAATCGGCGGTAATATCCAGCCATTCCGAGGAAACTCCGAATCTCCTTGACATTCTGTGGCGGTTCCCACTTAAGCACATCTCTCACCTTCCCTGGGTCAACTGATACTCCTCCTCCGGAAATAATATGGCCTAAGAAAGAAACTTCCCGTAACCAAAATTGACATTTACTGAACTTGGCATACAATTGATGCTCCCTCAATTTCTGCAGCGTAAGCCTCAAGTGTTCCTCATGTTCCTTCTCATCCTTCGAGTAGATCATAATATCATCGATGAACACTACAACGAACTTATCCAGATATTCCATGAAGACCTTATTCATAAGATACATAAAGTACGCAGGTGCATTCGTCAATCCAAATGACATGACGGTGTACTCATAAGATCCATATCGTGTCCGAAATGCCGTCTTGGGTATGTCTGATGGTCTAATCTTCATTTGGAAGTATCCTGACCGCAAGTCGATCTTGGAGAAGATACAGGCACCCTTCATTTGGTCGAACAAATCCTCAATACGGGGCAGTGAGTACTTGTTCTTAATTGTCACTTCGTTGAGAGACCTATAGTCCACACACATCCTCTGGGTTCCATCCTTCTTATCTACGAAGAGCACTGGGGCTCCCCACGGGGATGAACTTGGGTGTATAAAACCCTTCTCTAGCTGCTCTTGAATTTGCTTCTTGAGCTCTGCTAATTCCTTAGGAGGCATCCTATACGGCCTCTTAGCTATAGGTGCAGTTCCGGGTATCAACTCAATGGCGAATTCTATGTCACGATCAGGTGGCATACCTGGCAACTCATCTGGAAACACGTCTGGGTACTCGCGAACGATCGGAATGCTTTCCAATGTCACTTCTTCCACGTGATTCAGCATCGCTTTCCCTCTTGCAGGTTGGGCTGCTTCAACTTCAATGCGTGTACCATGTTCACTTGTCAACTGCACAATCCTCTCGGCGCATTGAATGACTCCATTATACTTGCTCAGCCAGTCCATTCCAAGTATTATGTCTATTCCTTGGGAGTCCAGTACTATGAGGTTTGCGAGAAAGTCTACCCCCCTTATTTTAATGCTTACTTTCGGACATACTATATTTGTCCTCATCTCTCCGCCAGGAGAACTTACTAGCATAGTTTGCTTCATATGAGATATCGGCAAATTGTACTTGGCAACATACTTTGACGAGATGAATGAATGAGATGCTCCTGAATCAAATAAAACAGTCGCGGGGTTGGAGTTGGCGAGAAACATACCAATCACGACGTCATCAGCTTGCTGAGCTTCCTCAGTAGAGATATGATTGACATTGCCACGAGCAAAATTCTGCTGTCCACGGTTGCCTTGTGGTGCTCCTCCATTTGGTCGCGGGTGATTTGGCCTTGGTGCATTGTTCATAGGTCCATTGTTTCTCTTGGGGCATTGACTTGCAAAGTGTCCGGGTTCTCCACACGCATAGCATGTCTTACCACCCGTAGCATTGGGGAAGTTTGGGCGCATCTGGTTTTGAGCATTTGCCGCCATGTTAGGACGCGGCACAGGTGGCACAGGATTGCGAGGCGCTTGCATGGCAGGGCGTTGCTGCGGTGGCTGATTTGGGCGGGGCGGATAAGCAGTGCGGTATGCAGGAGCAGAGGGGTTGTATTGTGGTGCAGTAGGCGGTGCATAGCGGGGGCGAACATTGCTTCCTTGCTGCGGTCCATGATGTGACATCTTCCTCTTGTTGTCCTGCTCCATCTCACGAATCTTGTTCTCAACCACAATAGCCTTGTCAACCAGCTTTTGGAAGTTTGGATAATCGGTATTGAGCAACTGGACTTGAATTTCATTGTTGAGACCCCTCATAAACAGATACTGCTTCCTACTATCAGTTTTGATGTCTTCTGGGGCATATCTTGATAATTGAGTGAATTTGTTGAGATACTCACTCACACTCATCCTTCCTTGCCTGAGATTTTCAAAGTCTTGTCTCCTCAGTATCATAACCCCTTCAGGTACATAGTGGGAACGGAAACTCTGTTTAAACTCAGCCCAAGTGATTGCCTCCTGATTATCATGAGCATTGCAAAGAGCTTCCCACCAGTCAGCGGCTGCTCCAACTAGCTGATGTGATGCAAAGAGAACCTTCTCCCTGTCAGTGCACTGGACAATAGAAAGTTTCTTCTCAACAGACTTCAGCCAATCATCAGCTTCCATTGGGTCTGTGGCTTGTGCAAAGGTAGGTGGTCTGGTCCTCATGAACTCTCCCAAACGGTTGTGATGTGGCGGGGGTGGCGGTGGAGGCAGGTGGGGCTGATTGTTGTTGCCAGCTTGCAGCTGTCCCATGGTCTGTATCATGGTCTGCATGAGCTGGTTCTGCATAGCTAACAGTTGTTCAATATTGATAGCTCCATGAGCGTGTCCCTGGTTGTTCTGAGGTACTTCATTGCGCTCCTCCTCATCGTTAGCATCCCTCTGGTTACGAGTTCTCACCATCTGTTGGCGAAAGAAAAGTAGGGACAGAAGGATTTAGAATTTGGAAAGAACGTCCCAACTATATGCATCAAGGTATGTGACACTAAATAATCCTTTATTAATATAGACCTATATTATGAGGATGTGGACAATTGCCGAAGCATCCCACAACTCTCTACTAAGCACACAAGCACTCAAACAAGCACCAAACAGAATTTACAAAGATCCTAAAAGAAGTAATACAACTCAAGGCCACACAAGTATATCTACATCGCTCTTATTTACTAATGGGGGTGTGCCTATCCTTGAGTCGTGGCATAGGTCGAGGACTAGTCGTCGTCGAGCAGGAACTCATCCGGGTCCTCGTCGTCGTCGTCGTCGTCGTCGGGGTCCTCGGGGTCCTGTGGGTCCTGGGGTGGTGAGGCAGCAGGCGGCGGTGGTGCGGTAGACGCCACACTGGAAGGCTCCTCGTCAGAGGACTCCTCAGAGGATGACTCACGCAGACCGTTGCGACGGTCTGGAGAGTCCGGGGTCCACATCGGGGTGTCGGACGCGTAGTCGTCCGGGTCCTCGTCGGTGATCCGACGATACCTCCTGATTATCGCCTCGTGACGCTGGGCGAGGTCACGTCCATCCTGGATCTCCTGCTGCGCCCTCTGAAGTCGGGCACTCAGTTGGGTCACGTCGTCAACAGTCTGACGAGACTGCGGGAGGTCCAGGGGTCCCTCCACGTGCCTGGAGACGAAGCGCGCAGTGCCACTGGGACGCTGCGGGACGAAGGCGTGAACCGTGTCCTCCAGACGGAAACGGCGGGCGTGGCTCCAAAAAGTGGCTGCTTCCCAGCTAGCATCCTGCTCTGCAGATCGGCGGGAGCTCCTCCAAGCAGGGCTGCTGTGGGTCTTCACCAACTCGTCACCGTAGTAGATATAGATTTTGCAGCTCCACTCCTTCCTGCCGGGGCGCTGCACTCCAGTGGTGTGGTAGGAGAGCGAGAGGCTGTGGTGACGGTAGCCAGCCTCCCGGAGTAGGGCACGGAGACGGTGACGCAGTTGTCCTGCGGCTCTGCCGTCAGAACGGATCACCACCGGGTGACGGGGGTCGACGGCCGGAGAGCGACTAGCCAACCTACGCGGGGGCACGAGTCCACCGGTCGACTTACGGGGGGTTGTCTTGGTGCGGGCCATCTACAAGAAACAAGAATACATTAGAAAAATAATGAAAAACAAATCTGAAAATTTCAGCAGCTAAACGGCGGACAAAGAGCGGTGCAGCGGTTCCAAAAGAACGAAAAATAAAGAGAAAAATTACAGCAACCAACACAATAATTTTACCCACACATAATAGCAGCAAAACACACCGTTTTCGCGAAAATTTATACGGCAAAACAGCAGCACTTAATATTGCTCACTTCTGAAAATTTTTATCAAAAACGCAGCAGCGATCAATACTTTTTGCGGCCGAAAATAAAGGAAACAAAACAGCAGCAAAAATTTTCGAAAATAGCATATTAGAAGAGTGTTCCTAAGTGCTCTAGAGTGTCCATTCTACCTAGGCTTGCGTCCTACGGTCAACGCGGCTCTGATACCAATTTGTGACACCCGGTTCCGAATATGAACCAAGCGTAACGCATATGTGTGCCCAGGATGTTCAACACACATACACGAATGATTCACAAATGATAAACAGAATTTAACCACGTCTTAACTAGTAAATAAGTACTTTATTACAATAATCCAATAGTTCACGAATAATATAACTCTAAATAATTGCAGCGGAAAATAAACTAAACAGCACGACTCCAATCCACAGGCAATTGACGGCGGTACGCAACCTAGTACTCCTCGTGATCCTCAGGGTACTCCCAATTGTCTCCAGTAGCTGTTGGGGGGGATTGCAAGGGTGAGTAAATGTCGTACTCAGCAAGTGTGGAAAGTATGACATGTGGCTAATTCAAATGACGACAATAATAATGGCTAAGTGCTGAAAAGTACAGTAAAACATTTGAAAAGCATTATACTATGTCTATGTGAAACAATCCCATCATAACCATCATTTAACAGAATATAAACCATATCCAATTATTGCCAACATTACCATTATCCATGTCCATAGTGCATAAACCATAACCATTACCAGACCACAACCATAAACCAACCATAACCATCCCAAATCCCAATTCCAACTCTAATCATGTAGGTCATCCAGGCGCTCATAACCGGGAGCACGGCTATCATGATAGTTTTTAACACTCTGCAGAGGTTGTACCACTTTACCCACATGTTTGTGATTTTATCACCTTTCGATGACTAAGAAACCTCCATTGTGCCATCTCACACTTCCGTAGGTGTGTGGCCAAGAGATCACAAAATAGCCTTTCAAAAGGGACTACTAGTATGTACGGGCCCACTAAGGTTTCACCGGCAGGCTTGAATCTCTATTCTCCCACCCACGGGCCCCCTCGTGTGCCATGCGGATCCCAGGGCAGTCCTCCTCGACCCCCATTCCCCGCGCCATCCAATGGTCCATACAATACTAGCAGTGCTCCTAATTATTCAGCTACGCCGCACCCATACTTGGCCTTGTGGTGGTACTGTTGACCTGGCATATTCTCGCATGAACCGGTCCTTAGATCTAAGGCAAGCAAACCACCGTAACATCCAACCCATCCACAAAACCATGCTTGCTTAGATCACCCATCGCATTGACCAGTTCACATTAACCAGAATATCATTGATACATAATTAAATGTGTAGTGTTGTTTGCCATCCCAATTAATTAAGCAAAGCAAAAAGGTAAAAACCCTTCCCGACTCTCTACCATAATTCCAGGTGACAAGGGTGGTCAAACAAAACTAGTAAACTTCCTACCATAGGATTCCCATCAACTTGACACAAGCATGCAAGTTCGCAAACAAAACATTTAATTTAAAATAGGATCAATATGCTTCAAGGACACTTGCCTTGCTCCGGCGGATGGGGTTGCTCAAGCGCTTCGAAGTCTTGGTTTTGGAAATCCTCGTATGCGGCCTCTTGAGCACGTTCCTCTACGCGTGATCATACATACAAGAAAACATATACAATTCAACATAATGCACACAAAATAATCAACATGCAATGACATGCATGCATGCACAGTTTAATAATTAATTTACTACGGTCGTTTAATAATTAGATGCGACTAGTTCATACGTGTTCATATGAGTTTACGGGGGTTTTAGGGTGGATTAATGCTGCTGAAAATAAAATTATGGTGCAACTAAATTTAATTTACGCCTACTAGATTCAATACGGTCGCAAAAATTCGCATCGGGAACGAACCCTACCGTAGATCTGACGGTGTGACGGTCGCGGAATAAATGCGACGCGTAGACGAAATAGGTGGTGCAGCAGTCCTTCGGCGGTACGACGATGGCGGCGCGATGTCGGCGACGATCTCCAGCGAACGGTGGTGTCCTCCTCTTTTTCTCCCTCTTCTTCCCCTTCTTTTTCTCTTTTTTTCTTCCCTGGGCGCCTCTGTTTCTCTGTTCCCGGCGGCCTTTTCTTCTCTGGAAACGGCGGCGGCTGCTCTGCGTATCGGGAAAAAGTCTAGGGACTCGGTCCTATTTATAGGGACGGCGGGATAGTACCGACTCGGTACGGCGGGATTCACGGCAGGGGAGTCGGACGCGGGAGGGAGTCCAGCGGGAGCGGGAGTATCGGGGTGGGACGTTACCGCGCGGGAAGGGAGGCGGGACGGGGCGGGAGACCGCGGAGGCGGGATTCCACGCACGGGAGACGCGCGCGGTGGGGCCGGCTGCGGGCGCGTGGCCGAACGGCGGCCGGGAGCCAGGCGGCTCGGCAGGGTGGGGGCGGGGCCCATCGCGCGTCGCGTCGGGTCAGGGGGACGCGGGGACCGGGGCGAGGCCCGGGCGCCTCGGGCGGCACGCGGCCGAGGGGGCAGGCGGGCGGCGTCGCGTCAGAGGGCGGGGCGGGGCCCGGCTGCACGCGCTGCGCAGCGGCAGGCGGCGCGGCAGGGTGCCAGGCGCCTTGGGCGCGATGCGGAGCGGGGCCGGCTGGGCCGCTGGCCTGGCCGCCGGGCGGCTCCTTTTTTTTTCTTTTTTTTACTCTTTATTATATAATTATTTATATATATATATATTATTATATATATATATATATATATTATTTTATATATATATATACATTAATATTATATATTTATTCTTTATTATTTATTATTTTTATAATATATATTATTAATGTTATATTTTTTTCTATTTTCATATTTTGTTATATATATTATTTATATATATTTATATATATTTTTATATTATTCTTTTTTTTTATTCTTATTCCCTATTACAAGTTTTGGCCTCTTATTATTTTCTATTTCTTCTTTTGCTACACATATTTGTATATGCATATGTTTTATTATTTTTCTTTTATTCTACTAGTGTTTAATGCATGACCACGTATGCAATGCATGATGCGAAAATTGAGGGTGTTACATCAGGAAGACTATTGCCCTGAATGATGGGGATGCAAGAAGTGTCCAAGACACTGATGAAAGTGATTAGTAAAGACAGGAAGTTTGATGTCTTTGATTACATATGGAATGAAATGGTGAACATCTCCTGCACTCCAAACAGGTCATGTGGCTATGCACCTTACTTGATGTTCATGATTGAGAAGGTCACATGGATAGGATTTGTGAAGGATGTGGAGCACACTCCATTGAGGCCACAAAAGCCTCCTCAAGCAACAATCCAAGCTGCACCTTCTCCAGTGTCTAGTGAAGAGGCACCAAGGAGAGCTAGAGGTGATGCAAGGGCTGATCCCACCACTAGGATCCCTCCCCAAAAAGGGTCCCCTGTGGCATCTTGAAGTACTTGGCAGCTATTTTTGCCTCTTGCAAGAAGGCCGAAGTGAACACGCATAAGCTGAACAAGGCGAGGAAGGTCGATATGCGGTATGTCAAAGAAAATGTGAAGCACATTTGCCAGAAGCTGGAGATCGAGTCCATTGGATCTCCAGTCATTTCTGAAGATTCAGCCTCAGATTTCACCGAGCTCGGCCCCTTGAATCCCTCCCAGCTTGCTTATTTTAGCATTGGGGGCTCGAGTGAATCCGCTCCTCCTCCTCCTCAACCCGAGAATGAAGACTAAGATGATGAGAGGACCGACAGCGAGGACTGAAGATCTTAGATCCCTCCTCTCCTTCTTTTTGGTGTCTTGATGCCAAAGGGGGAGAGATTGAGGGGGAGTCACTAGGTCTTAGCTGTAGGTTGACAGATGAGAGTTCCATTTATGCATCTTTTGTCTCTTTTGGTTTGTAAGACTTGATATTATGCTTTTTTGGTACTTTTAGTCTTGTGATGCAATGCTATGAATGATTTATGCTCATATTCATGAAATCTGTGATCTTGCTCTATAATTGACATATATGCTTGTTGTTGATATATTGATGTCAATTACTTCACTGTCATCATGATTACTGCTCTCACTCATTTGTTTTGCATCCCACCATAAATAGTGCATATATGTATCATGTTGACATTGCTAAATAAGTTTCAAGCTCATATGTGCACAGTTTATGAAAATTATGCATTTTTATCATATTTTGTGAAATCTCAATTGGTTGTCATCAATCACCAAAAAGGGGGAGATTGAAAGTGCATCTAGGCATCCCTTGTGGGTTTTGGTTGATTTATGACAAACAAATGAGATCCTAACCACATTATTCAGGTGAGCGCAGGTTTTAATGAAAGAATGAAGAAAGCTCTAAAAAGAAAGGAGAATGAGGATACATTCGGAAAAGAGCTCAAGAACTAAATAGAACACATCATTGTGTAGGGAGTGTGGTGGTGTATCACATCCCAAGAGCTCAAGCATAAAAATCCTCACACACTTCACAGGAAAAACGGACTAGTCCGATATACACCAGACTAGCCCGATAACCTCTCTGGACTGGTTCAGACAAGTCTAGCCAATGCGGACTTGTCCGCACCGGACTAGTCCAATAATGTCCGGACTAGTTCAATAATGCATCTGACTAAAATTGGACAAGTCCTCCAAGTGAGAACTTGTCTTATATTCACTAAGGGCATCACCACACCGGACAAGTCTGATATCAGCACGGACAAGTCCGAAAACCTTTCTGACTAAAATCGGACAAGTCCGCTTCTAACCGGACAAGTCCGATATTCCTGGACACTTAGGGTTATCTGCACGCCGCACACCGTACTAGTCCGGACTCCACCACGGACTAGTCCGGACCCTCGAAAACCTAACGGTAACTTTTGAAAACCTTAATATAAATAGATGTGCACAGCCCAACTATTAACTCTCTCGACCCCCTACGCCATCACACCCTCCAAGAGCCTAGAAAACACATCTCTCCACGCAATCCAACGTAAGAAAGATCAATCCCCTTGAGGATTCACTTTGGATCAAAGGAGATACACGATTCCACACGTTCGAGCTCTTGGGTTTGATCTCTAACACACTCATGTTGTTTCATTGTGGATCTTATGAGTGTGTTCTTGGTGGTGTTTGAATTGTAATCTTGGGGTGCCCTCAACTTGTGAGAAGGCCCCTTGAACTTGGTGATTTGCCCCTTTGTGATAGTGGAAGAATAATTGGCCTTCGTGGCGATTCGACGAGGTTAGGGTCAGTGAAGACCCGATCCTTTCGTGGGCTCCTCAACATGGACGTAGGTTGCCTCTGTGGGAACCGAACCACGGGATAAAAATCGGGTGGCAAACTCGTTCTTAAAGTTTCTCATATCATATTCTAGGGTTTGATTGATTTTGTCCATCTTACATTGAAACATCCATATCAAAGTTAATTTGCACTACACTTAACTTCATTAAATCGATACTTTCAAGTTACATACTATATTCCGCTGCATACTGCGCTTGTTTTGAAATCACTGATTGAACTTGATCAATTTAGTCCGCATGCACCGGACTATCCGCACTGTACCGGACTAGTCTGATATCTCGGGATTTGATTGGTTTCTTAAGTGTTGCAGGTTCCGACTAAATTTCAAAAAGGCATATTCACCCCCCCTCTAGGCCACATTCAAAGACAATGATCCGCTCCAGATGACAAGGGAGGAAAAGTGTACAGTGTGACACCCTGTTCCGAAAATGAACTAAGCGTGATGCATATGTGTGTCCAGGATGTTTAACACACATACACAAGTGATTCACAAATGATAAACAGATTTAGACCATGTCTCGAACAATAACACTATTAATAGTACCTTATTACAGACCAAATAGTCTCGAATACAAGCTCTAGACAACTGCAGAGGAAAACTCTAAACACTAATGACTCCAAACTCCACAGGCAAGCTTGACGGTAACACGCACGCGTACAACTCCTCAAAGACCTCCTGATACTCCACGTTGTCGTCTGCGTCTGAATTTTATTGGGGGAATAGCAAGGGTGAGCGCATGTCATACTCAGCAAGTGTGGGAAAGTATGACATATACCTTAACAAGGAAATATAATAAACAATACCTAATTGCATAAAAGTACATTCAAAATAGTTGAAAATGCAATAATATTATCATTAAGTGTGGTCCTTCCCAAAATAACTCAAATAACATTAATTTCAACTTAAGTAACCAATACAAGCATTAATAATGCATAATCAACTCATAACTATTCATATGTCTCATTTTCATCAATTCCGTGTATGAAAGCCAATTACCAAACCAATACAAATTTCCAGTTTGATTCCAACCATTAAATCATGTTTAAGTCCGAATCCTAATCATGTGAGGGTCCAGGTTGCTCATAACCGGGAGAACGGCTATCATGATAGTTTTTAACATACTCTGCAGAGGTTGGACCACTTTACACACAAGTTCATGATTTCATCACCTTTCGATGACTAAAGAATCTTAATTATGCCATCTCACACTTCCTTAGGCTAACTCCAACGGGCTATCCATATGCAGACCAAAACTACAAATGGGTGATGATGAGGTAGAAAAACATCTCCAACAGGCTACTTATACCAAAGATCCATTTTTCGTAACCGGACGTCGGTAACACAAATATTGGTAGCAAGTAGCGGCGCCAGAACACTGTTGCGAGTCAGAAACGAGGGCGGCAATCTTCGGCGTGCAGCCGCGTGGGCACAACGGGAAAAAAAATTCGGCGTGCCAGAAAAGCTGTTTTGGCGTGAAGCACACGCAGAGGTTGGGAAAGATTTTCGGGTACGGGAATCTGTCGTACGTTAGAGACCGGTAGTTTTAAGTCTCGTACTAAGGCGCTGGATGACACCCAAACATCACTATAGGTGCTTCTTTTTGCATTGTAGCCTTGGAGTCAGCCTTAGGTGTGTGGCCAAGAGGTCACAAAATAGCCTTTGCAAAGTGATTACTATCATATTTAGACCCCACTGAGGTTTCGCCGATGGTGTTGTCTCCAACTGAGCACATCCAACCAAGGGCCCCCTTTTAAGCCATTCGGATAACGGGGTAGTCCCACCATCACTACAACCTATACGACTACCCCTTCCCCAAGCCTTCCTAATGGTCCGAATAGTAATGGCAAAACACTAATTAGTCAGCTAAGCCGCACTCATACTTGGCCCTGTGGTGGCACTATAAATCCTGGATGGTCGCTCTACAAACTGGTCCTTAGATATAACTCAAGCAAAACCACCAAAACAATCCAACCCATTTCACATAACCGGCTTACTTAGATCCCTAGGCACCATGTTGCTAACGGGTCATTATTTTCAAATTCCACCATTCATGTGTTCAATGGTTCATAATTAAACAATATGATTGTTTCCCAAACCCAATTTGAGTATAGCAATGCAAAAGTGTAAAATACCCTTCCCGACTCCCTACATTGTGTTCAAGCGACAATGGTGGTCATACAAGACTAGTAAACTCCCATAACTGGGTTTTCCCATCAATTGACACAAGCATGCAATTTTGCAAACAAAACATTTAAAAACCTGGATCAAAATGATCAAGGACACTTGCCTTCCTCTTGAGCTTAGTTTGGATCGAAGGCTTCAAAATTATGGTTTTACAGGTCCTCGAAAGCACTCTCTACAGCAAGACCTTCGATTCCGCGCGACAAACATGGAAAACAAACACTACAGGAAACGCGATCATTTGCGACGGCTGGATTTATTTGCCACGGCCAGCCATCGCAAATGGATTAAATTGCGACGGCCCGCCTTTGGCCATCGCAAATAACGTGGTCGTCGCAAATAACACTTTATTTGTGACGGCTGACCATAAAGCTGTCGCAAATAACAATTTATTTGCAACGGCCAACCCTAGGACCATCGCAACTAAGGTAGCTGTCGCAAACTAAAAAGGTCGTCGCAATTTAGGAGGCCGTCGCAAATAAGGGCTTTTATCCCGACACGACGGTTCATTCACGTCCACTCAACACACAGCCCCGCCGCCCTCCGCACCTCGCCGCCTGCCCGTCGCCCTGCTGCGCCCCGCCGCTGGCCTGCCGTCGCCGCCCCGCCGCCGCCACTGCTCGCCGCCCCTAGACTTGCCGCCCCCGGTCCGCCGCGCCCCCGGCTCGGCTCGATGTGCCCCTGCCGCCCCGGCCCGCTGCGCCCCCGGCCTCGCCGGCCCAGGACCACCGCGCCCCCCGCTGCGCCCCCGCCGCCCCCGGCCCCCGACGCCTCCGAGGTGAGCTCGTTTTTTTTTTTTGCTTTCATTTTAGGGTGTGTTTGGTTTTAGGATCAGAAGGTATGGGATGAATCCATCCTAGATTTTAGGAATAGAATGATTCCATCTCGATGTTTGTTTATAAGGATGGGATGAACCTTGCTTTTTGTTTGATTGAAAGGATGAAAAGGGATGAGATCGAATGGGTGATAATTAGGAGGTAGCTATTTAATATATAAGGTGCGAGCTAATAAGTGTTAGAGAGCATCAGGCAAACCAGGGAGCTCCCACGGGTCATAGCGGTAGAGATCGACGAAGGTGATGAGCTCGACATTGAAGCGCTTGCCCTCCACCTTCTGCCGGAGGTGGAACTCGATGAGCTCCTCCTCAGTCGGGTGGAAACGGAACCCCGTCATCACCAAGTCATCCTCCTGCGAGTCGCTACCCTCTCCACCCTTGCCTCCTCCTCCAGCTCCTGATGCTACCGCCGTCGCCGTTGCAGATGCGGCGCCATACTGGCTGTTCTTGTGTCTGCCTGCCGTTCTCGTGCATGCCTTTCTGGGAAGAAATGAACACGCTTCTACCATCCTGCAAGACGATGAACACGCTGCTGCTGCATTCACCTGTGCATCTCGTCCAGCCCGCCGCATGCGCGTCGAGTGCGGCGGCTCGGACGTCACGTCGTTGTGCAGCCGCATCTTGCCGCCACCATAGTATCGTGATTGCTTCTTGCTCCCCTACTCATCGAGCTTTGGTTCCTGGCTCCCCGTTGCTGCTTCCTCCTCAGCCATCCTTTGGTACTCACAGCCTAAGCATCGATCTGTACATGCTGCTCCACCCCTGACATTGAGTTGGGCAATTCCAAAGTGAAATGAGGGACAGAAGAAAGATGGTGCGAGGTGTGTAGTTCGTCAAGTTCTATGGTCGCCATTGCACGAACAGGATGATGGTGGAATACACCATGATCAGCACTGTTCTCGACACCTGTCTTGGAGTGTGTCCGCTTCCGTTTCTCTCTCGGCGGCGTTGAACCCTGAGCTGCCGGAGTCTTCTTGCCCTGCCACTGCGGCGTGGACCATGCCGGATTTGGGCAGGCATTATATTCAGTTCTTTGAGTGTTCTAGCTATTTTTATCAAATCAGTCTTGACATAATGCATTTTCTTTACATTGCTCAGGTTCCCTCCCCATCGTGCACACTCAGATCCACTTCACTGCTCAGGTATGGCACCATCATTCTTCTTATATTGTATATGTCTGTGTACAATGCTTTTAGCTGTATATGACGACTTGTTGCTTTTATAGTAGCTGCTCTGATATGTATAATGTTCCAAATGTTTTTTTATCAAACTTTTAATGATGTAACACATTTTCTTTAGATTTGCATCACCATGTTACTAGTTCAACCTATGTCAAGTGTGTGATCTAGATGTTGCTACATGATTATGTTTTTTTAGGTTTAGATAATTTTTTGTCATGCTTTGGTAAATATGTTTATTATGTAGATTACTAGAATTAATAATTTTTCTCTTGTTCTTTTGATTGCGTGAGTGTTTAGAATTAATAATTTTTGCTATTCTGTTTAGTGTATGTTTGGACTTTAGTGCATTCATATAATATTTTTGAGTGACTACTTAATATATATATAAAGGGGTTTTGGGCCGGCTCGGACCAACTCGGAAGGGCACGACACGCAATAAGTGTGATCGTGCTGTGTAGACCATAGTAGTCAAGGCGAAATGGAAGCGAACGGGTTGGTAAGGACGTCAATGACCCGTGATTGTGTGGACGGTGGAAATGGATGTGGAATTGTCATCTAAGACCAACTTTCCTCTCACTCTTTCTCTAGTTCTTTCCTCTTTCTTAAATGACCTCAAAAAGAAAATGAGCAACGTAACCTATAGCAATGTATTACCCATTTCGGATCGGCACGTCTCACATGCCATTGGCATGTGAGACATGCAGGTTCAGAATTGTCTCTTTTTGGACAGCCTTGGAGTGACCGAGGGGGCGTGGCTTGTGACGAGATGCGGGTCCAGATTTGGACGAGATTTCGGTGGCGTAACCTTGTTGTTCTCTGCTGCACCATTTTTGGGCGTGCAATGGAGAACAGCTAGGTTATGCTGCCGAAATTTCATTCGAATCCGGATCACGCGTCTCGTCATGAGAACACTCCGCTCGGTCACTCTTGGGTGGGTTTAGGATCTATCTGCCTAGGTTGTAGGGCTGTGACATAACACAACAATACATTAACGACAATTTCTTTCACGTTAAACTGCAGAGCCAAACATGGGTGAAGACTGCAGTTGAATGTATACTGGCTAGAAGAGCAGAACTGGTGGTCACTCGAATGAGTGGTTTATCAAGTTAGATCAATTTTTGGATCGAGAATTTTTGTTGTCAACGGAAGATATGGTGCGGTGCCCATGTACAAAATGCCATAACACCAAGTTTTTGAGAAGATTGGAGCTTTCGTTTCACTTATATCGAAACGGTTTCACTCCACATTATGAAGTGTGGACCTTTCACGGCGAGACTAATTCTTGAGTCATAGCCAAAGTGGATGAGGATGATGATATAACAGAGGTTGATAGGATGGATGAGATGCTAGAAGCTCTGGAAGCGGAGGATCCTCTTACAAATGAGGCAGAGAAGTTCTTCGAGGAGCTAAAGAAATCACAAGATCCATTGCATGAACACACGGTTGTGACCGTACTTGCTTTCTTGACCAGATTTATGGCAATTAAGTCCAAGTACTTTTTCCATCAACTGCTACAATGATCTCATGAAATTGATCTGCGATATCCTTCCACAACCTCACAAGACGTTGAAGAAGACGTTGAAGAAGTGTACCAAGAAGAAGAGTTGTCGGACACTTTTATCGTCGAGCTTGGTGCAGGACTCGATCAATTAGTTGGAGATCTTGAAGACGTTGAAGATGTAGAGGCAGATGATATGCAAAAACGAAAATTAGAACAGGCCACGATGGAAGATCGTTGGGCTGGTTTAAGGAGTAGGGCACAGGCACATGACAATGATGTTGATGAATTTTGAAAGTGACTACAAGTAATGTTTTCTTGAAGATAGTAACATGAATTTTGTATATTTTATTTGCATATTTACTGATTATCTAATTAAAACAGGATGGCATCAAAGAAGGGTAAGAAGGTGTCGCCGACGAGGGGGTTCTACCCCTCTAGACCTGAGGACGCTTTCGTTGGTGCCTCGTCGACTGGCAGCGGACGCTCTCAGCTGCTAGGGCACGTTCAGACCAGCTCTAGAGCTTCGTCATAGATAAATTTCACTCGTTTTTGACAAATTCTTTAAATTCAATTTCATATTAAACTTACTTATGAATCATTTGAATGTTGTAGTCCTCACCGGCTGACTCAGAGGCTGCGGCGCCAGTTGACCGTGGCTACCCTTCGGTGAGCCAACCCTCGGCCAGCCAGCCTCCGGCTGGCGATCCTTCTGTTCCTGAAGCTTTTGACTTGGCAAGTGAGGAGCCGTCTGGGTCACCTGACATGGCGCCCTAGCAGACGCGGAGGACGAGGAGGACTCACTTTGTCAGTCCTCCTGCGGTCCCTTCACAGAGGATCGTGATTCATCCAGTTGGAGACAGGTAATAAAAATTATAGTGTTCAATTTTAGTTTCTTTTGGTTAATTAAGTAATCAATCAATAAATATCTTGTAGGGTTTGGGACGACACGTCTTTCACTGGTGAGAGACACCACAGATCGGTGAACGGTGTCCTCGGGTCCTTAGTGCGTTTGCACTATCCCGGGGTCATCGACGGGGTGCCTGCTCTTTCGTGGGAGGACTACGCACGCGTCCATCACCAGGAGCACGGCAACCTTCAGGAGGCCGTATGGGCCGATTTTATGGTAAGTATGTTAAAAAAAGTTTCTAAGTTTCAACTATTAAACTCTTTTAGTGAACATCTCTTCAATATATTCTTTATTGCAGGCAAGATATACTTGAGAGGACCCGAACGACCATCGCCAGTTTGAGGATGTGTGGCGAGTGTTTCACTACAACGCTGCCAAGGCCCTTCGACAAGCTTTGTCGAACGCCCGTGTTCAAATTATTAATGAGCACTTGAACGTGAACCAGCAGTATGTGCTACACTTCTGGCAAGCGAGCGAGATGCACCTGACGGAGGAGGAGTACGCGTAGGTACGTGGAGTGTAGTAAGTATTTTTTTTTTGATAATTTCCTCGATGGTATTTTTAACGACTTCCAACTATGTGCAGGGCCACGTGAGCTGGTTGCAGGGTCGGACCGATGCATTTCGGGCCCTTTGTCGCTACTGGGCTAGCGATGAGTTTAAAGCTAAGTCCGAGAAGGCTCGAGACTGCAGAGGGGTCGAGGGGAAGAGCAGGCACGGGCAAGATAACCACTTGCGTTTAGCTAAACACATGGTTAGTATGTGTAACTTATGTTTATATATTCATAATATATTGTTCGTACTAACACATTTTGACAGGAGCGCGAGACGGGGGTGCCGCCGACCCCTGCTGAGATATGGAAGAGAGGTCACAGGGACCCTTCTCATCCGATGGGGTGCAGTCAGGCTGTAGCTGAGCGATTGGTAAGTTTCGAAATCATTCATATTAAATATAACTATATAGATTGTTGAACTTACACGGTTTTCTTGTTTTGCAGGCTAAGTACGGGGAGGAGGCTAGGAAGATACACGGCGAGGATTTCGATTGGGAACGTCAACCAATCGATCCTCAAGACGTGTATGCAAGCGGTGGTGGAAAGCACACAAAAGGTGAGTTTACAAGTCATTTTATCATTTTCAATTCAATGTATTCAAGATATTTCAATTTCATATTACTGACTCTCTTTTTTATAGGCTCGCCATATTCGATGGAGTTGTCGACTCGAGGGCAGGGAGACCTGCGAGAGGCAGCTCCATGCAGGCTTCTTCGGTAGGCACGACTAGTTGTCGCGCCTCGCAGAGGGACATTGAGATGCAGTCCCTCTTAAGGTGATAGGAGGAGTCAGAACGGCAAAGGATCGCGATGGAGGCCACGATCCAAACCCAGGCAACAGAGTTGGCGCAGATGCGGGAAGCAATGGAGGTAACCAAATAAAAACTAAAGTTCTCATTAATTCAGCGTAAATGACTTACTAATAGATAGCATTTAATATTTGCAATGACAGGCCATGGCTCGGGCGCAAGGTCTGGGGATCCAGCTATCGGTACTACCACCGGTCCTTCCAGGTGATCCTTCTTCTGCGGGTCAGGTAATTTTCTATGTAATCCTTCTTCTTCAGCGTAAAAAGATTGAGATAGAAGAAAGAGGGAGATAGTTAGATAGAAGAAAAGGATCGAGATAGAAGAAAGAAAGAGAGAAGAAAGAGAGAGACAGAAGAAAGAGTGTAAGATAGTTAGATAGAGTAGGAGGGGAATGAAGAGAGAGAGTAAGATGTAGATGGAGATAGAGAGAGGGAAAGATAGAGGGGGGGAGATGTAGATGGAGATAGAGGGAGGAAGATAGAGGGAAAAGGATAGCGATAGAGAGATAGAGTGAGAGAGAAAGATACAGTGAGAGACAAAGAGAGAAATGAAAAGAGAGAGGAAAAGAGGGGGACCTAGATGAAGATAAAGGGAGAGGAAGGGAGGGAGAGAGATGTTGATGCATTTATATTATAACTCTAAGTTTCATTAATTGTAGTGATCTGCGACGGCTGCACAAACGTCATCGCCATCACTACCGCCACCTGGAATGAGGCGCGACAACAACTTCGACTTCGGAGGTGGATACGGAGGTCAGACAGGGGAGTGAGCCCATGTTTAGTTTGTTGATGTTGATGTGATGTTTGGACGACGTGTGTGATGTGTTTTGAAACTGTTGTGATATGTTGTGATGAATATTGCCTGTTCTGTGATTCTGGCCATCGAGCCAGTTAGTATTTTTTGTTTTTTTTAAAAAAAATAAAAAACCTTATTTGCGATGGCTTTTTATACAGTACCTTCGCAAATAAGGTTCCTGGCCGTCGCAATTAAGCCACTGCTATTTGTGACGGCCAGGCCGTCACAAATAAACGTTAATTGCAATGGCCAGGTCGTCGCAAATAGCAGTGTGGGTCTCGGGGGAGGACACGTGGGCCCTGTTGGCTGAACTTATTTGCGACGGCCTGGCCGTCGCAAATAAGATTTAATTAGGAAAGCCCAGCCGTCACAAATATTGTCGCGGGGCCCATCGGCCCCCGGCAGTAACTTGCGACGGCCGCTGCTAGCCGTCGCAATTAAGCTTATTTGCGACGACCACCATCGCAAATAAGCTTAATTGTGACGACTTATTTTTGACGGCCAAAAACCGTTGCAAATAAGGAAAGCTGTCACAAATTGCTTATTTGCGACGACATTTGGTTTATTTGCCACGGCCCTAGCCGTCGCAAATCGTCGGGTTTCCTGTAGTGAAACATTACAATCAATAATGCTCATATATTACTCAATATGCATGATATGCATGATTTGTGCAATTGTGAGGTAGAACTTGTCAATGACTTGCTATTATTGTTTTCTAACTAGTTACAATGGTTTCTAACAAGTTTGAACAAGTTTGCATCTTGTTTGAGTCAATTTGGATTCAATTCAGCACAATACAGATTCAGAGGCCGGACAAGTCTGGTATCAGGGTCGGACTACTCCCCCTGATCAGAACTGCAAATTAGGGTTTTCTGATCAGCGAGAATTGGGGGTTAATTTCACGTGGAAAAGTGAATGTAGAAGGTGTACCACGTATTTAGAGATCCAAATATCAAAAATTGGGTGTGAAACTCGAGTCTTGACGATCTAGGGTTGGAGGAGACGAGTGAAGATTTGATGATGAAGAACATCAATTGTCAAAAAGTCGGTGAAGATCGATCTTGATTGGTCCTTATCCCTCTTCTCCTCCTCCTCCTTGCTTCTGGACTTCTTCTTGACGTTGGCGCAAGGCAAAAGGTGGCAACAAGGGTTTTTAATGGTGATGGAGAGGTGTGGGGTATTGGGTTTTATATAGGGGTGGAGAGGTTAAGTTTTGGGGTGATTCCAAGTGGATTTCAGTGGGGGACATGTAGGGGCCGAGGTGGGGTCCACTTGGACTCCTCTGAGGTTGGGCACGAAGTTCATGGGCCTAATTAAGGCAATTACCCAATAACTAATCGTGGAAGAATAATAGAATCTGAATTGGACTCTGAAGGTCGGACTAGTCCGCAAGGGGGACCGGACAAGTCTGTTTTGGAACAGAAACTATTTCGGACAAGTTCGGTTCTATGGGCTAGACAAGTTTGGGTTTGCAAAACAAAAGTCTTTCGGACTGAAAATTGGACAAGATCAGACTAGACCGCTCAAAATCGAACAAGTCCAGGAAAATATCGGAACCTCAAACAAGCTAGTCCGTGCATTGTACCGGACAAGTCTGGTCTCTGCATAGGACTGAATTTTCTGAATACAAGGGGAATACTGGACTAGTCCGGATTTTGGGTCGGACAAGTCCGTACCCTGACAGACTTGAATTCCTGACTAAGCCTAAATTTATTTTAATCAGGTTCCTTTTAAGATTGCTTTATGTTAAACATGTATGAGGATGTATGCAACATATTATGCATGAAAATGAGGGTGTTACAAACCTACCCCCTTAAAATGAATCTCGCCCTCGAGATTTGACGGAGAAGGGAAAAGATAGGGAAATTCCTTATTGAGATCATCTTTTTGCTCCCAAGTTGCTTCCGATTCTGTATGATGCTTCCATTGCACTTTGCACCATCGAATAACCTTGTTTCTTGTGACCCTCTCCTTGGTTTCTAAAATTTTGACAGGTTGCTCAGCATAGGTCAAATCTTCCTCAAGCTCCAATTCTTCTATTGGTACCTGCTCTTCCGGAACCCTCAAGCACTTCTTGAGTTGAGAAACATGAAACACATCATGGACATCGGAAATATGTGTTGGCATCTCCAACTTATATGCTACTTCTCCTCGTCTGCCCAAAATCTTAGCGAGGTTCCAACTTGCCTTTGATGTTAAATCACTTTGTCACCTCGCATGGGTGACACTTTGAGGTATACGAAGTCTCCCACCTCAAAAGACAAGCTTCTTCGTCTATTATCCACGTAACCCTTTTGTCTCAACTTAGCAGCTCTCAAATTTTCGCAGATTTTCTGAACTTGCTTCTCGTCATCTTGTATTACATCAGGTCCAAACACTTGGGTTTCTCCTGTTACATTCCAAAACAAGGGTGTTCTACACCTTCTCCTATACAATGCTTCATATGGTGACATCTTCAAACTTACTTGATAACTTTTGTTGTAGGAAAATTCAGCATATGGCAAGCACTTGTCCCAACTTCCTCCATACTATAACGCACAAGCCCTTAGCATGTCTTCCAAAATCTGCTTTGTTCTCTCAGCCTGTCCAACCATTTGAGGGTGGTATGCAGAACTAAAATTCAATTGAGTTCCCATAGACTCGTGCAATGTTCGCCAGAACCTTGAGGTAAATTGAGAACCTCTATCGGACACTATCTTCTTGGGCACTCCATGTAAAGACACTATCCCTCCCATGTACAATTCTGTCAACTTTGCTCCACTATAGATAGTCTTGACAGGAATCAAATGCACTGATTTCGTCAACTGATCCACAATAACCCATATTGAATTATATCCTGCTGAAGTGCGAGGCAAACCAAATATGAAATCCATACCAACCTCTTCCCATTTCCATTCCGAAATCTTCAACGGCTGCAATAATCCCGCAAACCTTTGATGTTCAACCTTGATTCGTTGGCATATATCACATAATGTGACATATTCAGCTATGTCCCTTTTAGTACTGTCCCACCAATAGCGTGTCTTCAGATCCTTGTACATCTTCGTATTGCCACGATGGTTGGAGTAAAGTGAGTCATGTGCCTCTTTCAATATCAACTGTTGAAGACACTTCTCATTGGGCACAACAATTCGTTTTCCAGGCCATAGAGTATCATGATCATCCTCATCGAATCTAAATTCTCTCCCTTCTTGGGTCCTTTCCCCGATTTCTTGGATTTCCTTATCCTTGGTTTGACCTTCTCGGATCTCCTATTCCAAGGTCAGATTTAACTCCATTTTTCCCATCTCATTCACAAATCCAATATTAACCCGTTCAAACTCCTTGCAAAGGAAAAGAGAATAGAAGGTATATCAGGTGTTTAGAACTCCAATGAATCAAGAAACTTGGAGGTAACACTTGGATCTTGGTGATCTAGGGTTGGTGATGAACTTGGGGATGAATTGGCGATGGAGAACGAAAACTTGGTGGAGATCTTTGTCCTCTTTCGTTTCCTCCTCTTCTTCTTCTTGCTTGGGATCTTCTCCTCCCTCCTTGGTGGTGGCTCCCCAGGAACTAGGGTTTGGGTGGGTGGAAAAGTGGCAAATAGATGTCAATCCAAGGGGTGGGGCTGTTTATATAGAAGTGGAGGCTAGGGTTAGATGGATTTCGAGTTTGGGATGAGTAGAGGCCGGTTTAGAGTCCCACATGGGCTCTAAAAGAGTTAGGCACGACGTCCCTAGGCCCACTTAACATGAAACCCAAGAAACAAGTCGTAAAACAAAAGATCAACTCGGAGTCGTGAAATATTGGACAAGTCCGGAAAGGACCGGACTAGTCCGAAGTTGTCCAGAGAGAAAATCAGACAAGTCTGGCCTAAAATTGGACAAGTCCGAAAGTTTCCAGAGGCAAAATTGGACTAGTCCGCAGCAAAAACGGACAAGTCCATTTTTAGTCAGAGAGAAATCAGACTAGTCCGCACTTTCCTGCATTTTAAGTGCGGTTTTGTTCCAAATCAATTTTAAACTTGTTCCTCTTGTTGTGGGTTAATGTTAAACACGTATATGAGTGCATGCAAGGCATGATGCATGAAAATGAGGGTGTTACAAACCTACCCCCCTTAAAATGAATCTCGCCCTCGAGATTCGACGCGGAAGAGAATAGATAGGGAAAGTCCTTCTTGAGATCATCTTCTAGCTCCCAAGTTGCTTCTTTTTCTGTTTGGTGCTTCCATTGAACCTTACACCATCTAATAACCTTGTTCCTTGTGACCCTCTCCTTAGTTTCCAAGATTTTGATCGGTTGTTCGGCATAAGCCAAATCTTCCCCTAGTTCCAATTCTTCCATTGGCACTTGTTCTTCCGGTACTCTCAAACACTTCTTGAGCTGGGAAACATGAAAGACATCATGGACATCCAAAAGATGAGCTGGCATCTCCAACTTATACACTACTTCTCCTCTTTTGTCCAAAATCTTGAATGGTCCAATATAACGAGGTGCGAGCTTGCCTCTTATGTTAAACCTCACCTCTCATTGGACACACCTTGAGGTAAACAAAATCTCCTATTCCAAAGACTAATTTCCTTCTACTATTGTCCGCATAGCCTTTTTGCCTTGATTGGGCAGCCCTCAAGTTTTCACGAATTATTCGGACTTGCTTTTCGGCTTCTTGCAACACATCCGTACCAAATACTTGAGTTTCTCCTGCCTCATTCCAGAATAAAGGTGTCCTACACTTCCTCCCATAAAGCGCTTCATATGGTGACATCTTCAAACTTGCTTGGTAGCAATTGTTGTATGAAAATTCCGCGTATGGCAAGCTTTTGTCCCAACTCTTCCCATGCTTCAAAGCACAAGCTCTTAACATGTCCTCCAAAATTTGATTGGTCCTCTCGGTTTGTCCATCCGTTTGAGGATGATATGCTGAACTAAAATTCAACCTTGTTCCCAAGGCTTCATGCAACTTCTGCCAAAACCTGGAAGTGAACTGAGAACCTCTATCCGAGACTATCTTCTTAGAGACTCCATGTCAACACACAATATGCTCCATGTATATTTTGGCCAATCGTGCAGCTGTATATTTGGTCTTCACAGGGACAAAATGAGCCGACTTGGTTAAGCAATCCACAATTACCCAAATTGAGTCATACCCGGACTGAGTACGTGGTAACCCAACTATGAAGTCCATACCAATTTCCTCCCACTTCCATTCTGGGATCTTCAACGGTTGCAATAATCCAGCTGGCCTCTGATGTTCCGCCTTGACTCGTTGGCACACATCACACAATGCTACGTATTCAGCTATGTCCTTCTTCATGCTATCCCACCAACAGCAAGTATTCAAGTCTTTGTACATCTTTGTACAACCAGGGTGAATTGAGTAAGGTGAGTCATGTGCCTCCTTTAATATTGTCTCCCGAATATGCTTCACATCGGGCACGACAATCCTCTTTCCAAGCCATAAGGTACCATGTTCATCTTCATCAAATCTGAATTCTCTCCCTTCCTCGATCCTTTCCTTGATTTCCTTGATCTCCTCATCTGCGGTTTGTGCCTCTCAAATTTCTTGCTCCAGGGTTGGGTTTAACTCCATCATCTCCATCTCATTTACAAACCCGAGGTTCAACCGTTCAAACTCCTTGCATAACTCGGATGGTAACTCTCGAACCGTGAGTTGATGACTTACTTCTTTTCTACTAAAAGCATCAGCCACTACATTGGCCTTTCCCGGATGATAGTTGATCCCCAAATCGTAATCTTTGATGAGCTCCAACCATCTTTGTTGCCTCAAGTTCAGATCCGTTTGTGTGAAAATATACTTCAAACTCTTGTGATCCGTATAAATTTCACACCTATGTCCAAGAATATAGTGTCTCCAAATCTTCAATGCGTGTACCACGGCTGCAAGTTCTAAATCATGTGTTGGGTAATTCTGCTCATGTTTCTTCAATTGTCTTGATGCATAGGCGACCACTTGACCTTCTTGCATCAATACACATCCAAGTCCTTGTCTCGATGCATCGCAATAAATGTAAAAACTCTTGCTTACATCCGGCAATACCAAAACTGGGGCTGTTGTCAACCTCTTCTTCAACACCTCAAAACTCTCTTGACAAGCTTAAGTCCATTGGAACGCCTTTCCCTTCATTAGCAACTCCATCATAGGCTTGGCTATCTTGGATAAGTCCTTGATAAACCAACGGTAATATCCAGCCATCCCAAGAAAACTCCTTATTTCCTTGACATTTTGCGGCGGTTCCCACTTCAACACGTCTCTCACTTTTCCGGGGTCAACCGAAACTCCTTCTCCTGAGATGATGTGACTCAAAAATGACATCTCTCTCAACCAAAACTGACACTTGTTGAACTTGGCATACAATCGATGCTCCCTCAATTTCTGCAATGTATGCCTCAAGTGTTCCTCATATTCTTTCTCATCCTTCGAGTAGATCATAATGTCATAAATAAACACCACAACAAACTTATCCAAGTACTCCATGAAGACCTTATTCATGAGGTACATAAAGTAGGCAGGTGCATTTGTCAATCCAAATGACATCACGGTGTACTCATAAGATCCATACCGTGTTCTAAAAGCTGTCTTGGGTATGTCCGATGGTCTAATCTTCATTTGAAAGTATTCCTACCTCAAATCAATCTTAGAGAAGACACAAGCACCCTTCATATAATCAAACAAGTCTTCTATACGTGGCAAGGTATACTTGTTCTTGATTGTTACCTTGTTGAGAGCTCGGTAGTCCACGCACATCCTTTGGGATCCATCCTTCTTGTCCACAAATAGAACGGGCACTCCCCAAGGTGAAGAGCTTGGGCGAATGAAACCCTTCTCTAATTGCTCTTGAATCTGCTTCTTGAGCTCCGCTAATTCCATAGGAGGCATCTTATACGGCCTCTTAGCTATAGGTGTAGTTCCAGGTATTAAATCAATAACAAACTCAATGTCTCAATCGGGTGGCATACCTGGCAACTCGTCCGGAAAAACATCCAAAAATTCACACACCGCCAGAATCTCCTCAATTGCGGCACCATCCATATGATTCAACTCCAATTGCTTCGGTGCGGTTTGAGATGCTTCAAATTCTATGGTGATCCCTTCTTCGTTGGTCAACTTCACCGTCTTCGTGGCACACTCAATAACTCCATTGTGCTTCCTCGACCAGTCCATACCAAGTATAATATCCAACCCTTGAGAATCCAAAACAATGAGGTTGGCAGAGTAGTCTACCCCCCCCCCCCTTATTCTAAGGCTTACTTTTGGACATACTATATTTGTCCTCATCTCTCCTCCAGGAGACTTAACCAATAGAGTAAACTTCATATGAGAGATAGGCAAACTATACTTGGCAACATACTTTGATGCAATGAATGAATGCGATGCTCCAGAATCAAATAACATAGTCACGGGGTTAGAGTTGGCGAGAAACATACCAATGACCACGTCATCCTCTTGCTGAGAATCCTCCGTAGAGACATGGTTCACGTTGCCACGAGCAAAATTCTGCTGTCCACGGTTCCCTTGTGGCTGTCCTCCATTAGGTCTTGGGTTTTGCCTCGGTGCATTGCTTCCTTGACCAAGGCCTTACTTAGGACATTGATGCACAAAGTGTCCAGCTTCTCCACAAGTATAGCACTTCTTAACTCCACCAGAATTATTGGGACGAGCTTGGTTTTGAACATTTGCAGTAGGAAAATTAGCACGAGATGCATAAGGCATTGGAGGCCTAGGTGCTTGCATAACAGGGCGCTGCTGCACAAACTGAGTTGGGCGCGGTGCATAACCAGGGCGCTGAGTAGGAATAGAGGAGCTATAATAGGGCGCATTGGATGGTGCAAAGCGAGGGCGCTCATTACTTCCTTGTTGCTGTCTTTGATATGGCGCCTTCCTCTTGATTTCTTGCTCCATCTCACAGATCTTGTTCTCAATCACAATTGCTTTGTCCACAAGCTTCTGGAAATTTGCATAGTCACAATTGAGCAATTGTACTTGGATCTCATTGTTCAAGCCCCTCATGAACAAGTATTGCTTCCGGCTGTCCCGACTAACATCCTCAGGCGCGTACCTTGAGAGTTGAGTGAATTTATTGAGATATTCACACACACTTGATCTTCCTTGCCTTAAATTCTCAAATTCTTGCCTCTTCAAGATCATAACACCCTCGGGCACATAATGAGAACGAAAATTCTCCTTGAATTCGGCCCAAGTAATTCTCTCTTGGTTCTCATGAGCAATGCAATAAGAATCCCACGAATCCGCAGTTGCTCCAACTAGTTGATGAGAAGCAAACAAGACCTTCTCCCGGTCACTGCATTAGACAATAGCTAGCTTCTTCTCCACGGACTTGAGCCAATCGTCCGTATCCATAGGGTCGGCAGCTTGAGCAAAGGTTGGCGGCCTAGTCCTCATAAACTCTCCCAATCGGTTATGAGGAGGTGGGGGTGGAGGTGGAGGCATGTGGGGCTGATTGTTGATATTGCCAGCCTGCAGCTGTCCCATTGTTTGTATCATGGTCTGCATGAGCTGGTTTTGCATAGCCAATAACTGCTCAATGTTGATAGCTCCATGGGCAGGTCCTTGTCCAATGTTGTTCTGAAGCACTCCATTTTTCTCCTCCTCATCATTGCCATCCCTCTGGTTGTGTGTCCTCACCATCTGAAGAAAAGCAATAGGTAAGAATTAGAAAGCATCCCCAACTATATGCATCAAGGGATATGAAACTAAACAACTAGCTATACTAGCCTAGGTGGACATGGCAATGCTAAGGCATCCCAAAATCCTCTATTAAGCACACAAGCAAACAATATATAGCAAACAACACACCAACCCAAACACATCGATTCCTGAGTGCTCCTATGTGCTCTAAAGTGTCCATTCTATCTAGGTTGCGTCCTACGGTCAACCTGTGGCTCTGATACCAATCTGTGATGCCCGGTTCCGGAAAATGAACCAAGCTAACGCATATGTTTGTCCAGGATGTTCATCACACATACACGAGTGCAATCACAAAAGAGTATACAAAAAATTACCACAGAACAAGATTAATTAACCAAATTTTGTTACACAGACCAGATTATCCTCGAATACAAGCTCTAATGAATATTTATGACAAGTTCAACTAATGCAGCGGAATTAAACTAATTAAGCAAACTAAACAGCTAGGCAGCATAAGCAATAGGGTATAGCGCAGCTCCAATCAACACCACAGGCAAGCTGACGGTAGACACGGGCTAGAACTCCGCAATATCACCATTAAACTCCCAATCCAAACCTGCAACTGTTGGGGGGGGATTGCAAGAGTGAGTACATGTCGTACTCAGCAAGTGTGGAAAGTATGACATGTGGCTGATTCAAATGACGACAATAATAATGGCAAAGTGCTGAAAAGTACATTAAAACACTTGAAAAGCGATGTATGTGAGATAAACCCATCATAAGCATAAGTAATATCATAATACCAATCTGAATTCGCTACCATCATCAATAATTCCAGATTTCACCATTGCCAATAACCACATTCAATACCAGAAATAAAACCATAGCCATAATACCAACCATAACCATTACCAAATACCAATTTCCCTCTAATCATGGAAGTTGTCTAGGTGCTCATAACCGGGAGCATGGCTATCATGATAGTTTTAGACACACTCGGCAGAGGTTGTACCACTTTACCCACGTGTTCGTGATTTCATCACCTTTCGATGACTAGAACCTCTATTATGCAGTCTCACACTTCCGTCGGTGTGTGGCCAAGAGATCACAAAATAGCCTTTACAAAGGGATTACTAGCCTATTTAGACCCCACTGAGGTTTCACCGGTGGCGATGTCTCCAACAGAGCACATCTTCAACCAAGGGCCCCCTCTTGAGCCATTCGGATCCCAGGGTAGTCCCACCAATCATCAACAAACCCAATCTGACTACCCCTTCCCCGAGCATCCACAATGGTCCAAACAGTACTAGCAAAGCCCTAATTAATCAGCTACACCGCACCCATACTTGGCCTCGTGGTGGCATGGTGGTCTTGGCTTATTCTCGCATGAACCGGTCCTTAGATCACGGGCTAGATCACGGGCTTACCCCTAGCAATACTAGGGTGACTCCCGCCGAGAGCTTGTGGCATAGCCGAACGTGGAGGATTACAAAGGACAGATAAGGCTGTCACCACCTACTGCCTACCTCTTCAATCTGTGGGTCTACGAGACATCCAACGCTACTTAAATACCCTAGCACCATGCTAGCATACTAAGCAAATACCTTAGGAGCCATGGCACAAGTCATCCTAAGGCAATGACTAACCTAAACATCATTGAACCAATGTTGAAGCATAGCATAAGCCATTCATATTAACATAACAATATCATAACTACATAGACTATAGTGGGGGTCTATAGTGTTTATGACCATAAGATGTGATCATGAGAGTGAAATCATAAAGACTATACCTTCCACATTCATGGACTCCACAATCAAACAAGAAACGCTTTGTCCAAGTATACGTATAAAAGAAGACTAAAGATAATATCTTTATTGAGCACAAAGTCACAAATACAAGAATGAATACATAAGCCATACCTTTCCCAATGTGGAATTGGGAAGAGAGACTCCTTCTACTCCTTTCCCAATTTGGATTTGGGACTAGAGGCTCTCCTCTCTACATCCTAACACTCCTCTAAGGACTATGGAAGATAGTGTATACAATAGAATGATGCCCAAGTGGTGTGTGTTGAAGTGAGGGGTAGGGGGTCCTATTTATACTAGTGTTGAGGTCAGTTCCCGCCACCAAAAGCGCCTGAATCAGTCACCCATTGACTCCAGGGAGTCGGGAGGAGCCAACACGTGGAGGCTGACCGAGTTTGCTGCAAAGACTAGGTTGGCCGACCCCCTGGTTCGGCTGACCTGGTCAATGCACTGTTTCTCGTGTGCTTTCTCCAGGTGGCTACCAGGTGGGTCCCTTGATGTATATGGGTGATACACCGTCGAATCTCCTTGGATACTTCTGTTTGTGGGCCATTTGATCCATGGGATGCCACATGTCGTCGCCTGATTGGCTAGGATGATATTTTATAGGATTGGTCCCTCTACATTTCCTCATTTCCTGCATAAAATGATGCATACACATATTTCTCCAAGTCCAAGTTGAATTGGGTTGGATAGAAAGGTGATGTGTGCAAGAAATGGCAGATCCTTCATATAATTGAGTTAAATTGACGGATGAAATTGGTATATAATGGGCGTCAACAAACTCCCCCAAGCTTATCCTTTGCTCATCCCGAGCAAAAACAAGACTTTAGGTTGATGATCAAGAGTTGCTACAATATCTTATTTTCAAAAGTATCTAATGCACAACAAGATACTCTACCTAGTATTGCAGAAATTGGTTATGATACCCTACCTTTCTTAAGTTATCATGGGGCTTATGCTTTTTCATATTCATGAGTAGTTGAAAGGTAGAATAGCAAATGGATCAAAAATAGCCAAGAAATCAAGTTCCACTTAAATTCTGGAGAATTCAATTTAGATATTAAGTACCTCAATTTGATTCTCTCAGTCACTCCTTTGTGGATAGTGGAAATATTTTCTCACCAAGGCATTGTGCCTCTACTATGCCTACTCATTGAATATGGCTTGTATGTGGAATTGATTCAAGACTAGTGCTTATGTGATGGAGTGGAAGTGGATGTGGATACTTGAGATAACTCCTTTTTGGTATAATCTCTATTTCTTTTTGCAGGGATAAAACATGGCTACTTTTCTTTTCTCTCTTTTTTTTCTCATGATTATGATGTAAGCATGCTTCTTTTTTTTGTAGCCATGTCTTCTACTCCCTTTCTTTGCAATGAATTTTGAAGAGAGTATTGAACATGAATAACATGTAGTTTCTCATTTTGTTGTGGTATGGTGGATATGATGGACGTTTTGCTTACTTCTAGTGTAGAAGTATAGCATGTGCAAGTGAAGTCTTGAATTCAAAAAGAGTTGAATGATTCTCACATAGGTCTATATTAGTTTGACTAGGCTCAATGTGAATGCAAATAGCATATGCATAAGTTTTTATCTATGTATGAACATCATATGGCTTTGGTAGGTATTTATAATCAATTGAGGGAAACTTAAATGTTTTTAGAATTTCTCCGGAAATCTAAGTTTTACTTTCAAACTAGGACTAGCAGCCCTATTACCAATTCT
This sequence comes from Tuctoria greenei, assembly GCA_036927565.1. NCBI lineage: Eukaryota > Viridiplantae > Streptophyta > Magnoliopsida > Poales > Poaceae > Tuctoria > Tuctoria greenei. The sequence continues at coordinate 224,849,903 of JAYESD010000003.1, forward strand.
AGTCTTGCAACAACCTAGAATTAGATTAAGCTTTTGCTACCCACAACTTCCAAATTAAGGTAAAAGTATTTCAAACCAATGAAAGCAATATTCGGAGAGTAGCAAGTTGTAAACTAGAGACTTAGGAAAATAAAACAGAGCAACTATTCATCATTTCATCTATCTGAATTTTGAATCATTCTTACCGCACATCTTTATTTGATGAAAGCAAATCTAACCTATATATATATATATTTAAATGCAAGGTGGATGATGGATGGATGGAAAATAAATATGCAATGGATGATTTGAAATAAAAATGTAGTGGGTGTGATACAAGTTACCTCAAGTGGGGGTCCTCCCCCAAGCTTATTCTTGATCAAGGTCCGTGATAGGGGTTGAAACCCTAACGATGGAGGTAGGCCATGAGTTGGCCTATCCTTGTTGCAGCATGGCTTTGACAATGGAGGGTTGAGTGTTGATTCTAGTGTGGCCTCCCATGGACACCATGAGTGTGGTTGAATAGAGTGTTTTCGATGTTGATCGTCCGCACATCAAGGTCTCCATGTGTTGGGTGTGATTTGCCATTCCTTGGCTAAGATAATGATAACCTTTTAGATCCAAAGCAATGACGTGCACTCAACATACATTGAGTATGTTCATCATTCTTTGGCTAAGGTGTATCATATCTTTTTGCCATAAGGGAGTGACATGTGCCCAACATGCATTGGGTATGATCAGTTGTTCCTTGGGTAAAGTACAACATACCTAGAACCACAAAGGAATGACATGCACTCAACATGGGTTGAGTGAGATCTGTTGTTCCTTGGCTAAGGCATGACATACCTTCTAGCCACATAGGAACAACTTGCACCCAATATAAATTGGGTGTGATCTTGTCATTCCTTGGTCATGGTACATCATAACTCTTAGCCACATAGGAATAACTTGTACCCAATGATGGTGGCAAATCCCTTGAGCTTGAATGAGTGCTTAAAATAGTTGAGAGCATAATGCTCTCACCCATTCGTGGCAGCTCATTGGTTGCTCATGGAGGGTTCCCATTTCCAATCTCTAGCCTCGTATAGTTATGATTGACCTTCGGGCATAATTTCTGATAGGTAAAAACCATCCTAATTTACTCCTTGGCCAAGAGATGTTGAAATGGAATCCTTTAGGGATCCCGACAATCAGCTTTCATGAATGGCTGCATAGTAATATTACTCCTGCAAACTTCCTCTCTTGAATGGAGAGGGATGGTTAGCTCCCGAGACTTGTACAAATGAAAGTTCGAGTTGGGTAACCGAACTTTCATTTGTACATACGGGGAAGAATAAAACCAAATATGCATTGGATCCAATGTTCAAGTGTATCTATGATCAATGTGTTATTCATTGATAAGAGTGGAGCTTTATGGATAATTCATGTTGCATATTTTCTAGAGCTCCTACTCATAGAAATGCATGTGATAGAAATACACTATATGGATCCGTACACCTTTTAAAGTTTCTAACCATCTTAGCTTTCAAGAGCAATTTTTTATCAATTAGACCATGACAAACAAGATTCTCAATTTTATCCTCCTGAACCTCACTAGGAATTTGAATTTTAGTGACTCCTACGAAAAATGCAATTCAATTTCAAAGCAAGGATAACACTTATTCCTAGGAGGGGGAGTTTGAAATCTAGGGACACCATCTATGCATGAAGCTCAAATAAAAATTATGGCTGTCACTATGCCCAAGTTCCTATATGCCAATTCACCAATTAAGTCATGCCCAAAAGTTTTTTTTTTCTAAACCTCGACAAAAATGACTAAGTTTACAAAACAATTCTTAAAGTATTCTAGGTACTTGTTTGAGATTTTTCCAAGTAAGGTGGGATTTCCTTTTGGAGATCCAAAAGTCAATACCCACGCTTACTCTTGTGAGGATGCTTGAGAATTGAATGATGAGGAAGTGTCAACCTTCCTCACAAATGCAAGCAAATACATTCAATTCTATGGCAAACCAAACAATGAAAAATTCTAAACTCATACCTCATTTGAAGAGAAGTTGGTGACGAAGGTCTTTGTGTGAGAAACTCACAACCTTGATTTTTGGCGTAGGTTTGATGGTTGATGTCAAATGCCAAGTTGAGATTGGATTTGGCAATGGATTTGGTTCTTGCTCCTCCATTGGATCATCATCTTGAACATTTCAATTCCTCAAACTCAAAATGAGTTTGAAGGAGAGAAGTGTTCTCAATTCCTCCCAATGGTTACTTGAGCTTGATGAAACATTCCACTTTCTTGCGATACCACCTCTTCACAATTTTGACCAAGCTGCACTTTAATCAGGAACACACAAAACAACTCGAAAATGTGTTACGTTAGCCAAAAGAAAATTGAACCCAATTTTCAAATTGTCTTGCCCAGGTTGAAATAACTTGTAAATGCAATGAAGGTCAAAGCAAATCTTTTTTGTTTGAACTAGGAAGATAAATTCAAGTGGTCATGTACGTAGTTCATATCCAATTAAATTTCTCCCCTAATTAAAATTTTTAGTTTTATGATGGTTGGAAATTTTACTTTCCAACATGCATGTGTGGAATTTCAAACATGCAAATGCAAGGGTTTATGCAATTTGGAAAACAAATATGAGATTACTACCAATTAACCTATTGGCAAGGACTCACCGAATTTTTGAAGTCCGATGAGTAGGACTTACCTCCATTCTGTTTAGCGCGATGATTTGTTGTCCAATCCCAGAGTTGAAGATGTGGACTATTTCTTCTGTTTTGACATGCCAAACTCATTTGGCTATCATTTGGACATGTGGGCCACATGGTGGCCCTAGCCTCTCCCTGTTGTATTGATATAGACATGTTGTTGTAGCGACGGGTTCTCCCTCTTGAATGTATTCCTTCATGAGCATGGTGAGGCTTTGTCCTTCTTAGGGGTGCCACTCTGACCATATTGATATTCCATTGAATCAACCCATACCTTGATCATGGGTCAAAGGCTTCCTTGGTCATGATGACATGTGGACTCTACAATCAAACAAGAAATGCTTCATTCGCAATGTCACTTGCCCTAGGTTGAATGGGTTTGGTCGAAGTGTGACAATCCCAACAAGTGATGTGGGAAATATTGGACTTTGAATGCTCCTTAAGTTCTTGTCCTTGTCCAAGATCTTCATGTGAATGTTGTTTTGATTTCTGCTTGGCCAAGATACTTCAAGGTAGGCTAGTTGAACTTAAATCCCTTGGAGAGCCATAGCCTCCTTGAATACAAGGGTGATGTTAATTCAACCACTGACCTCCTTTTGAATGTGTAGGATCGAAGAGCACGTGAAAAGCTACCATAGAGGGGGGGTGAATGGTAGATTTAAAAATCTTACACATCGGAAACAATTAAACCTCAACCCCTTCGGCAGAAAAACGATATGTTAAAGAAATCGTGTGTGAGACTAATCTAAATGTGTTTCACCGTGACAAAAGTGATAGATATCGGAGAGAATAAATTCACGAAGACAACACAACAAGAATCACTCAAATCCATCGAGAAAAACTCAAGTTATAATTGAAAGATCAAACAAAGGTCAATCTGCACTACCCGAGAAAAAAACAGTTCTGTTATGCTGCAAAGAAACTCGTGTAGATCATAGACCACAAATCCAATGACCGTGAAATTTTGACAGATGATAGATAATCAAGTTGTTAAGACAACCCAAAAAGAATCACATAAATTGGATCTGTAAAACTCGCGTTATGATAAAACTACCGACGAAAGATAGTGCTGTCCAGAAACTCGACGAGTAAAACTTGTCTGGAACAAGTCGGACGAACAAGGCACAAAAGTTCCTTTAAACTACGAATTTTATTCAATAGAACACAATAGGAACAGCCCCAAAGTCTTGCACCATGAGCTCTGGGCTCCCTTGCTTATATAACCAGCTCAAAAGCCAACTCAACTCAAATCACGATCCTAATCCTACTCTGTTCACGAATCGTAACTTTTCATACCTGCTTAGGATTCTTCTATACGCAGATAGAAGCAATCTTAAGACTTCCAAACACCTTATGAACGTATCCCACATTCCTAAACAACTCAAATTCGTGACCCACATGAAATCCTATCATAACCAACTCAAATCTTTCCATATTTGAGTCAAACCCGACTCAGCCGTAGCCAAAGTCCATAACCTAGTCAGTTGGACCTTTCCGACCAACTCTTTACGTCCACATATCTTCATCACGTCTCGGAACCATGTAGCCATGTCCATGCACTTCTTGCACACGTGCAAATATCTTCTAATGACGTCCACGATACCTTCACATGCATTGTTCTTGATTCAATCATGCTGCGCAACCTCCTGATCGGCTCAACCACAATTCCTCCTGAATTTGGTTGTTGGAACCTCATCTCCTCCCTGAGACTAGTCCAATGGATCCCATCACCAGCCATGTCTTGAACTCAAGCAGCACCTGCACATGAATAAACAACCAATCCATACGAGCCCAAGTCCTCGACTTGACTCAAGTTAGTTCCGAACACAACACCTTACGTGAGAACCTCACATAAGCATGTTGCAAAACCACAGTAACATGATATCATCCATGTCAACCAAAAACACACCAAAGACTTAGCAAATTAATACTAAGCAATCTTTCTAGAGATGTAAAGCAAGTACGAAACATTGCAAATAAAAAATAGAAGCATTGCGGTCAAGTTCCGGACCTTGCCAGAGCAACCCGGACCTTGAACCGAAGCTAACAAAAGCTAGTAGAACCTAGCGTCGGGGCTAACTAGAACTAGTCGGAACTAGTAAACCCAAAAGCCGGAGCTAGAAAAATCAACTCGGAGCTTAGCAAAAACACGCCAGAGCTATCAAAGACATGTCGGAGCTAAAGACAAAACTCACCGGAGCTTACCTAAACTAGTTGGACCTTAATAAAAGGTGTTTTGGTGATATTCAAAACTTTTATCGTCAAATCAAGTGTATTAACTACAAGCCAATGTATTCATCACACATAGGTCTTATTGTATCCCCCTTGATGAATGCATTGGCAACACCATTTAAAATCCGAACATTTTCTTATTCACATAAAAGTTTTGAAGGCAATTTCTCCCCCTTTGTAAATAAAAAGTAAAATGACAAGAAAATCCAAAAATAAAATTATCCCATATTATCTCTCCTTATGCACATATTCTCTTTCTCTTCATGCTTATCTCTCCCCCATTGACAATATATTCAGCAAGTCATGAGCATATAATCAAATTATCTCTCCCTCTTTAGTTGTTATGAGCATATTATAACATATACATATAAACAAAGCTCATCCAAGTCATACTATCAAGTACCTTACATTATCACATCAATGAGATACATAAAATAGTGTAAGCCATGCTAGAGATCAAATGTAATTTTCAATTTAAGTAAGTCATGATCTCACAAACTTAACTATTTCAAAACCTGAAATCATGACACTAGTTGCTGCATTTTATTATTTTTCAAAGCATAAATTTAGATCATATGATATTTGCAAGAGATTATATGCGCATCTGCCTTATTCTAACCAACCAAGCCAAGCCTATGTCATTTGACAATCAGAAGCTTAAGAACATGGTTTTAGTCATACACAACTTCTTCCAAGTTCATATCTAAGTGCAATGATAAGCCATCTCAAAAGAATAAGTGTGATGCATGCATATTCTCTTGATCTTTTCTCAATTTATATTTGTTCATAAAAACTCAACATGTGAGTTGATTACTTGATTAATTCTTAATGATTAAAAGCACTTGTGAACATGTAACAAGTTGAAGTAAGCAAGAAAGTTCGACCATGACCAGTTTTAGTGTAAGTAATTATTCCAATTACTAGACATGGCAAAAACTACAAAATGTATAACACGAGTAATGTAGTAAGAACTTTCAGCATGTAAAAGGAATCACAAAGTCATATATGTATGAAATACTGTGCTCATATTATTTTAATTTCAGATTCACACATAGACTTCCCAAGTTTCAAAACTCCCCCTCAATTTAAGCCATGAGGATGCATAACCCCTATTTCACTACGAATGTAACAAAAACGAGTGAAATCCAAAGGTTTTGTAAAAATGTCAGCCAATTGTTGTTCGGTATCTACATGGTGAAGCACAATGTTTCCTTTTTCAACATTATCTCGGAGAAAGTGATACCTAATGTCAATATACTTAGTTCTAGAATGTTGCACGGGGTTTCTAGCAATGCAAATGGCACTAGTGTTATCACAGAACAGTGGAACACTATCTAGATCAACCCCATAGTCCTTAAGTGTTTAAACAATCCAAAGAATTTGTGAGCAAGCACTAGCAGCAGCTACATATTCAGATTCGGCTGTGGATTGTGCAACTGAATTTTGTTTTCTAGAGAACCAAGCAACAAGAGAATTACCAAGAAAATGACAAGCACCGGAAGTACTTTTCCTATTAATCCTACAACCCCCAAAATCAGCATCCGAAAAAGCTTTCAAAGTAACAGTTGAGGAAGAAGGAAGAAAAATTCCAAATTCTTGAGTTCCATGTAAGTACCTAAGAATCCTTTTGACGGATTGACGATGTGAAGCATGTGGGGAGGCTTGAAACTATGCACAAAGACATACGCTGAATTGTATGTCTGGTCTTGATGCCGTGAGGTACAAAAGTGATCCGATCATGCTTCTATATTCTTTTTGATCCACGGGTTCACCATCTTCATCAAGTCCAAGTGTTGTTGCTGTTCCCATTGGTGTCCGAAGAGGCTTGCTTTTCTCCATGTTGAAGCGCCTTAGGAGATCTTTTGTATACTTCGTTTGATGCACAAAGGTACCCTCCTTTGTTTGCTTGATTTGCAACCCCAAAAAGTAAGTGAGTTCACCCATCATACTCATTTAAAATTCGGAACTCATCATTGATGAAAACTTGGACACAAGATCATGAGAAGCACAACCAAAGATAATACCATCCACATACACTTGAACGAATAATGAGTCATTGCCATGTTTAAGCGCAAAAAGAGTTTTATCAACCTTGCCCATGGTAAACACCTTTTCAAGTAAGAATATTTTTAACCTATCATACCATGCTCTAGGGGCTTGTTTGAGACCGTATAAGGCTTTGGACAATTTGTAAACATGATTAGGAAAATCTGGATTTTCAAAACCTGGTGGTTGTTTGACATAAACCTCCTCATCTATGTAGCCATTAATAAAAGAACTTTTAACATCCATTTGATATAGCTTAAAACCAATAGATGCAGCAAAAGCTAACAAAATTCTTATGGCTTCTAATCTAGCAACAGGAGCAAAAGTTTCATCAAAATCTAGACCTTCAACTTGAGTGAAACCTTGAGCAACCAACCTAGCCTTATTCCTAACCACAACCCCATCCTCACTTTGTTTATTTTTAAATACCCATTTAGTTCCAATTAAAATGTGACCCTGAGGTGGAGGTACAAGTTTCCAAACATTATTTCTTTCAAAATTTTCTAACTCTTCTTGCATGGCAATAATCCAAGATTCATTAGTGAGTGCGTGTGATATATATTTGTGTTCAAAAAAAGCAACAAAAGCAAAATGAGCATAAGAGTTTTGATCGCAAAACCTGGACCGTGTGACTCGTTCGTGCAAGCTTCCAATCATCTGTTGTGGGGGATGATCTTTGTAAAACCGTAGGGGAACAGATGTCTCACAAGCTTCTTCTTCTTCTTCATGTTCATCGCAAATCGATGAGATTGTGACTTGAGGATGATTTGAATCAGCATTGACGGTTGTCGGTGCTGGTCGAGAATTAACATCCGGAGCTGAACCAATGTCTTTAGCTGCTGAATTTTTGGGCAGCAGCTCCAATTCTTCCTCATCTTCAACGAAAATGCTCCGCCCTGCGGATATGGATCTGGACCTGCAATGTTTGAGATAGTACCTGGGCTAGCTTCATCAAAAGACACTTCACAAGTCTCCACAATTTTGTTACTGTCAAGTAAAAGCACACGGTAGCCTCTAGTATGAGATGGATAACCAAAAAACATGCCATCAATGGATATAGGTTCAAATTTATCAAGATTACCATGTTTCTTAACAAAGAATTTGCAACCAAAGACCCAAAAGTGTGTAACACTAGGCCTATGTCCAAACCGGAGCTCATATGGTGTTTTACCTAGCTTAGCACGCAAGAAAACACGATTTGAGACATAACAAGCGGTTGCTAATGCATCAGCCCAAAATTTCCTAGGAGTTTGATATTCATCAAGCATAGTCCTAGCCATATAAACTAAGGTTATGTTATTTCTTTCTACAACACCGTTTTGTTGAGGTACATATGGTGAAGAAAATTGATGATCTATTCTATTTTCATCACAAAAGTGATCAAAATATTGATTTTTAAATTAAGTTCCATTATCACTTCTAATTGCTTTTAAAGATCCTGGGTAATCAATTGATAATCTAAGAAATAAAGTTCTAAAGTGACTAAAAACTTCATTCTTAGACGCCATAAAGTAAACCCAAGAGTATCTAGAATAATCATCAACAATCACAAGTACATACCATTTACCTCCGAAGGATTGAACACGTGAAGGTCCTACGGTGTCAAGATGCAAAAGTTGACATGGTTCAGTTGTCATGATCATTGTGAGAGGAGTATGTGAACCTGCAACAATCTTAGCATGTCTACAAGAAGAGCACACAATTTCTTTGTCTCCTTTAAGCTTAGGCAGCCCACGTATGCGATCAAGAGCACTAACACGCGTTAGGTGATCAAAGCCTACTTGACCAAGTCTACGATGCCAAAAATATAGGTCCTATGAATCATTAGCAACTAGACACCTATGCTTAGAGGAAGACATATCAAAATCAGCTTTAAAAACTCTTCCAAACTGAGACATGTTAAAATAAGCTCACTATTTGAACTTACAACTTTGTAGCAGTTTTTATTGAAAATAATTTCCAGATTTCCATCTAGCAATTGTGAAACAGAAAGCAAGTTGTATTTCAAATTTTTGACAAGTGCCACATCCTTCAAAGTGTAGTGATCATTTACTCTAACTGAACCCTTAGCAATTATAGGAGTTGAAGAATTATCGGCAAAAGTAACATTCTCTACACATGACACAAAAGAGAGGGAGGAGAACCAATCTTTGTTACCGGTCATGTGGCATGAGCAACCTGAGTCCACAATCCAAATGTTCTCCTTCCTCAAATGTGTAACCAACATAGAAGCACAATACATCGATGACTCAATACTGGGGTTAGTCAAAAGGCATTTAGGAATCCAGTACTGAGTCACACGACGTGCAGCAGGAAAAACACGCGAAAGCTGAGACAAAACAGCAGGTTTATGAGTCAAAGTTTGAGATTTTTTATTCTTAACTACTGACTTATAATGTGTTACTTGTGTAGCACAAAAATCAGTAGCTCCGGAGGCAAAAACAGAAGGTCCGGAGGTAAACTTTGAATGTTTTTGACTCAAAACAGCAGGTTGTATATTCGGTTCAATATGTATAGCAAATTTTGCATGAAAGTTATGAGATCTAGCAACCATTCTTTCCCTTTTCTGTTGTTTAGCTAGTCTATAACAAAAATCTATGACATGACCATCTCTACCACAGTAGGTACAATGAAATTTAACTTTGTGTTCATGTCTAGATGAGCAAACAACATTTTTATTTGAAACCAAATGAGACAATACTCCTGCAGATTTGAAAACCACTACTTTTTGTTTAGGAACTCTTTGAATCAAACCACTTCCTAATGACTTTACAATTTTAGGTGGATGTGCCTTAGCATGAGCATGAGAATCAAAACGTAAATCGGTTTTATCATTGCAAGACTTGGATGAATTTAGCAGCAAGTTTAGGTTCTTATTCCCATTACAAAACCAATCAAAAGTCTTATGCATGTTATCAAGTTTATTGGACAGATCAAGGAAATTTTCACATGAAGTTTTTCCTTTTAATTTGCAATTGGAATAATATTTAACTTCATGACAACGTAAAGCATTGTTCAGTATAGAGATTTCATTCATAGCATCTTGCAGTTTCTTATCAATATCATCACAACTAGAACAATGCAAATCAATTGTAGAACAAGAATCATCTTTTAAGTTTCCAATATTAAGTGCAACAATCTTTTTGTTCTTTTCAATTTCAAGTTCAAGTTTATCAAGTGTGGAGGTATGTGCACTTCTTAGGGAGGACAATTTTTCATATATTAAGTCACATGAGGAACAAGAATCATCACTAGGAATCAAGGATTTCAAACGATTAATTTCAGATTCTAGTGACTCAATTTTAACAGCATTGTCCCTAAGCTTTTTGTCCTTTTTCTTAACAATAACAGTGGCACGAGAAATAGCATCACACATTTCTTCGCAAGTAGGACATACCTCTTCATTGTCGCTGTTGTGTTCTGCCTCCTCCATACTTGATCTTGACTTGCCCGCCATGAAGCACAAGTTTGCCAAATCATCTTCATCTTCATCACTTCCAATGTCCACGTCGCTTGAGCCAAGTTCCTGGAGTGCTGAGATAAAACTGCTCACCAATTGGCATCCTGTAAAACCCTTCTTTTTCTTCGTATCTTTTACAGAGGAGTGCTTCATTCTTGTTTTCTTTTCATCCCGGGAAGTAGGACCTGAAAGGTTAGGGCAATCTGAACGAAAATGTCCTGTCTTACCACATTCAAAGCATCATTGAGGTCCGAAGCTTCCTCTCCTTCTAGTTCTCATATTTTGCAATGCTTTTGTGAACCGGGTAGAGATGAGCGCTAGCTCCTCCTCTGGAAACTCTTCAATCTGTTCAAGGGTTAGAGAGGACAGCAAAGAAAGTGTACTACAAGATGATGTTTGACCGGAACTAGGCATGTCATGTTGAGAAACAAAAGCAATAGACTTGTTGGGGTTCTTACGTGAGATTATGTCAATTTCATGAGTTTTTAACTTGGAATATAGCACATCTAAAGTAAGTGAACTCATGACAGTAGATTCACGAATAGATGTGACTTTCATCTCCCAAATTGACATATCTAATGCGCTTAGCAATTGCCTAGCATTTTCAGCATCTGACAAATTAACATTGACACTACGCAAGTTGCTGAGAATCTTATTAAAGCGAGCAAAAAGGTCATCAATAGACTCATCGGGTTGCATCTCGAAGCGCATGTATTCTTTCTTGAACATGTCTTGCCTTACCTCTTTGATCATGTTGGATCCTTCGTGGTAGTCACAAAGTGCTTTCCACACATCGTATGCAGATCGGAGGTGTGCAACACGGTCGAAGTCGCTTTGTGTTAATCCTTGTATGGTCAAGTTCCGAGCCTTGTTGTTGTTGTCGACATCTCTCAGATTTGTAGATGTAACTTGATTGTTTGATGGCACTTCGTAAGGCTTGTATACCTTCTCCCATATTGCAAAGCCTTGTGCCTGGATGAAAGCCTCCATGCGTGTCTTCCAAACGTGAAAATCAATACCAACAAACACACAAGGTTTGGCAGAGTACTTCTCCATGATGATTAGTCAAAAACACGTGCAAATCACAAATATTAGAGCACCGTGGCTTTGATACCAATTGTAGGATTGAAGAGCACGTGAAAAGCTACCAGAGGGGCGGGGGTGAATGGTAGATTTAAAAATCTTACGCAGCGGAAACAATTAAACCCCAACCCCTTCGGCAGAAAAACGATATGTTAAAGAAATCGTGTGTGAGACTAATATAAACGTGTTTCACCATGACAAAAGTGATAGATATCAGAGAGAATCAAGTCACAAAGACAACACAACAAGAATCACTCAAATCCGTCGAGAAAAACTCAAGTTATGATTAAAAGATTAAACAAAGGTCAATCTGCCCTACCCGAGAAAAAAACAGTTCTGTTATGCTGCAAAGAAACTCGTGTAGATCATAGACCACAAATCCAATGACCGTGAAATTTTGACAGATGATAGATAATCAAGTTGTGAAGACAACCCAAACAGAATCACGTCAATTGGATCTGTAAAACTCGGGTTATGATAAAACCACCAACGAAAGGTAGTACTGTCCAGAAACTCGACGAGTAAAACTTGTCTGGAACAAGTCGGACGAACAAGGTACAAAAGTTCCTTCAAACTACGAATTTTATTCAATAGAACACAAGAGGAACAGCCCCAAAGTCGTGCACCACGAGTGCTGGGATCCCTTGCTTATATAACCAGCTCGAAAGCCAACTCAACTCAAATCAGCATCCTAATCCTACTCTGTTCACGAATCATAACTTTCCATAACTGCTTAGGATTCTTCTATACATAGATAGAAGAAATCTTAAGACTTCCAAACACATTAGGAACGTATCCCACATTCCTAAACAACTCAAATTCGTGACCCACACGAAATCCTATCATAACCAACTCAAATTTTTTCATATTTGAGTCAAACCCGACTCAGCCATAGCCAAAGTCCATAACCTAGACGATTGGACCTTTCTGACCAACTCTTTACGTCCACATCTCTTCATCACGTATCGGAACCATGTATCCACGTTCATGCACTTCTTGCACACATGCAAACATCTTCCAATGACATCCACGATACCTTCACATGCATTGTTCTTGATTCAATCATGTTGTGCAACCTCCTGATCAGCTCAACCACAATTCTTCCTGAATTCTATTGTTGGAACCTCATCTCCTCCCTGAGACTAGTACAATGGATCCCATCACCAGCCATGTCTTGAACTCAAGCAACACTGCACTTGAATAAACAATCAATCCATATGAGCCCAAGTCCTCGACTTGACTCAAGTTAGTTCCGAACACAACACCTTACGTGAGAACCTCACATAAGCATGTTGCAAAACCACAGTAACACGATATCATCCATGTCAACCAAAAACGCACCAAAGACTTAGCAAATGAATACTAAGCAATCTTTCCAGAGATGTAAAGCAAGTACGAAACATTGCAAATGAAAAACAGAAGCATTGCGGTCAAGTTCCGGACCTTGCCAGAGCAACCCGGACCTTGAGCCGGAGCTAACAAAAGCTAGTAGAACCTAGCGCTGGGGCTAACCAGAACTAGTCGGAACTAGTAAACCCAAAATCCGGAGCTAGAAAAATCAACTCGGAGCTTAGCAAAAACACATCGGAGCTATAAAAGACATGTCGGAGCAAAAGACAAAACTCACTGGAGCTTACCAAAACTAGTCAGACCTTAATAAAAGGTGTTTTGGTGATATTCAAAACTTTTATCGTCAAAGCAAGTGTATTCACTACAAGCCAATGTATTCAGCACACATAGGTCTTACAGAATGGTAGCCATTGGAGTTGTTGTTTGTAAAAGGTCCTCATGGGTCTTAGGGAAATAATTCCCACACGTCCCATGATGACATGGATTTTCACAAATCATATGAATATCCACGACTTGGATTATCCAAACAAATCTCCAACGACTTGTATATTCATGACACTTTAATGGGAGGTGTAGTTCCATAACTACATATCCACCTTGTGAAGTGGTGTGCATGACAAGCTATGGGAACTCGAGCATTCTTCAATTCACCCCTTGAGTGGAGACCTTCTTCTCATCCATGATGAATGAGAATAGGACTCCTTCAGCTCCAGCATGAATGTGGTCATGGATTGGTGGAGCCAACCCATGACACGAGTGTTGGATGAAGAGCCAGCTATCCACCCCATGGTGGAGGCAAACCCAGAAGAACTCTTGGAGCCTCCCCCAAGCTTGGGTATGGATGACTTTGGCTCCTACTGAAAGTTGAAATTCTCCTACAAAAAGGCAATGGTGTTGCCTAGCAGACATTTGTTGAGGTACGCCTTAAATCATCTTGCAGTTTAGCACTTGCGTCCTTGTTGGCCATCTCATACAATGGGTTGGCCAACACTACCCTGTTTCCACACAAAGGAGAAAACAAACAAGGGTAATCCTGTCTAATAACTACTAGTACATATAGCTTAATCACAAGTGATAGCTATTCTTCACTTCCTTTGCCTTCCCCAGCAACGGCACCAGAAATGCTTGTTGACGGCTCCTAAGATAAACTAACAAATCATCCCCGGCAACAGCGCCAGAAATGCTTGTTGACGGCTCCTAAGATATACTAACAAATCATCCCCGGCAACGGTGCCAGAAATGCTTGTTGGTATTTCTTAACACCACAGATCATCTCCGGTAAAGAGATGAAATCCGCAAGCGCACGGAAGATACCGTTGTAGCATTTCAGCCTTGAGTATTCCCAAGGGTATCGTATTTATCCCAAAGGAAGGCAATGGAGTAAAGTATATACTACTCTTTTGGTCAAGCTATGGGATACTAATCCATTATCCGGACAGGGGTAAGTTGATAATAGAGGTAGTGTGACACACACCTAGGCAATCTATTCTAAAGGGTAAAATGGGTCCTAGAGGGAGATTGGATTGAGAGTTAGAGAGTTGCTCCTACAATGCTCCTGATACATATACATAGCCTAAGGTAGATACTAATGGTCATGTCAATGATGAATTCCTATGCAATGCTATTCAACACATCGGGCACGGGCTTACCCCTATCAATACTAGGGCGACTCCCGCTAAGAGCCTGTGCCATAGCCGAACGTGGAGGATTACAAAGGACAGATAGGGCTGTCACCACCTACTGCCTACCTCTTCAACCCATGGGTCTACGAGACATCCAACGCTACTTAAATACCCTAGCACCACGCTAGCATACTAAGCAAATACCTTAGGAGCCATGGCACAAGCCATCCTAAGGCAATGACTAACCTAAACATCGTTGAACCAATGTTGAAGCATAGCATAAGCATTCATATTAACATAATCATATCATAACTACATAGACTATAGTGGGGGTCTATAGTGTTTATGACCATAAGATGTGATCATGAGAGTGAAATCATAAAGACTATACCTTACACATTCATGGACTCCACGATCAAACAAGAAACGCTTTGTCCAAGTATACATATAAAAGAAAACTAAAGATAATATATTTATGGAGCACAAAGTCACAAATACAAGAAGGAATACATAAGCCATACCTTTCCCAATGTGGAATTGGGAAGAGAGACTCCTTCTACTCCTTTCCCAATTTGGACTTGGGACTAGAGGCTCTCCTCTCTACATCCTAACACTCCTCTAAGGACTATGGAAGATAGTGTATACAATAGAATGATGCCCAAGTGGGGTGTGTTGAAGTGAGGGGTAGGGGGTCCTATTATACTAGTGTTGAGGTCGGTTTGCGCCACCAAAAGCGCGCGAATCAGTCACCATTGACTCCAGGGAGCTGGGAGGAGCCAACACGTGGAGGCTGACCGAGTTTGGTGCAAGGACCAGGTCGGTCGACCCCCTGGTTCGGCCGACCTGGTCATTGCACCGTTTCTCGTGTGCTTTCTTTAGGCGGCTGCCAGGTGGGCCCCATTTATGTATATGGGTGATACACCATTGGATATCCTTGGATACTTCTATTTGTGGGCCATTTGATCCATGGGATGCCATGTGTCATCGCCTGATTGGCTGGGATGATATTTTATAGGATTGGTCCCTCTACATTTCCTCTTTTCCTGCATAAAATGCTGCATAGACACTTCTCCAAGTCCAAGTGGAATTGGGTTGGATAGAAAGGTGATGTGTGCGAGAAATGACATATCCTTCACATAATTGAGTTAAATTGATAGATGAAATTGGTATATAACAGCCGTCAACAAAGAGGAGTTAGGCTTTCAGGACACTAAAAAGGTCTTGAAGGTTGTTTCTACCTCCGTTGATGACGACTCCGACGTCTCCGACAACGAGAACCGAAGACCATGAACTCCATCTTTGGTGGTTCGTTGGACATTACTTCTCGTCGTGTCCTCAAGACAATGCGACGAGACATGGCCTCTGTAGCTCCCACCGCCAGGGCAGAGCCTCATCAGAAGTAAATGGATACTTCCATCACCTTCGATGCTTCGGACTGCCCTCAAAACATGTTTAGAGATGGCCAACTTCCACTGATGGTATCTCCGACCATCAATAACATCCAACTCCACCATGTAATGGTGGAAGGAGGTTCGGGGCTGAACCTCATAAGCTTCGAAGCCTTCGTCAAGCTTCAGCTCTGACCTTCGGATCTTCGCCCCTCTCGACCTTTCTCCGGAGTAGGTCCGGGGCCCATAACTCCACTCGGTGCCATTACTCTCCCGGTGACCTTCGGAACTCGGGAGAATTACAGGACCGAGAAGTTGGTCTTCGACGTGGCGCAGATCAACTTACCATTTAACGCCATCTTGGGCAGGCCAGCTTTGTACAAATTCATGGTTGCAGCTCATTATGGCTACCTAGTGTTGAAGATGCCAACACCCTCAAGCGTTCTTCGGATCCGCGGAGATCGCACTGTCGGAGTTACTGCTCTGGAAGAACTCCACGCGCTTGCTACAACGCAGGGGGAAGAATCCGGAAAGGAGCAAGCTTCGAAGCCCCCGAGCATTCGTCATCGAGGATCAACTTCCGCACCTCGTATGCAACCAAGCGGCGACACCGACATTCCCATCAAAGTCGTCCAAATTGGTTCCAACGCTGCTCAGACCACCCGTATATCGGGGGTCTGAACGACAAATATGAACTCGCGCTCATCACTTTCCTATGGGCTAATGTCAACGTGTTTGCTTGGCAACCATCACAAATGCCTGGGATCCCTAGGGAGGTGATCGAGCACAATCTGAAGATTTATCCCGACACTCGGCCTGTACATCAGAAGCCTCAGAAGTAATCAGTAGATCGATAGAACCTCATAGGTCAAGAAGTAAAGAAGTTGCTCGAAGCTGGATTCATACGGGAAGTCTTCCATCCAAGATGGCTGGCAAACCCAGTCGTTGTACCTAAGGCCGGCGGGAAGCTTCGGTTGTGTATCGACTACACAACACTGAATAAGGCATGCCCAAAGGAACCATTTCCACTACCTAGAATAGATCAGATAGTGGATTCCACCTCGGGGTGTGAATTACTGTGTTTCTTAGATGCATATTCTGGGTATCATCAAATCAGAATGTCTAGGGAAGATGAAAAGCATACTGCCTTCATCATAGTAGATGGGTTATACTGTTACACTGCCATGCCATTCGGTCTCAAAAATGCTGCTTCAACGTTTGTGCGAGCTATGTACAAAACTTTTGGAGAGCTCATCAAAGATGTAGTGGAAGTGTACGTCAATGACATCATCGTCAAGATCAAGAACAAGGAGTCATTTCTTGACACCTTGCAAGCTCTCTTCAACAAGTTGCGAATCACATGCACAAAGTTGAACCCAGACAAGTGTATCTTTGGGATTAGCTTCGGAAAGCTTCTTGGATTCTTGGTGAACCACCAAGGAATAGAAGAAAATCGGCGAAGATTAAAGCTATTGAAGACATGCGGCCACCAGCCCGCATCAAGGATGTCTAGAAGCTGACTGGGTGTCTAGCTGCCCTCAGCCGCTTCATCTCAAGACTGGCAGAACGAGTGCTACCCTTCTTCAAATTATAAGGAAGTCTGGACCATTCCAATGGTCTGAAGAAGAAGAAAAGGCATTCCAAGAGCTGAAGCAGCTCCTCACCACTCTACCAACTTTGGTAGCTTCGAACCCTGGTGAGCCACTTCTGCTTTACATTTCAGCAACTGACAAAGTTGTTAGCATGGTCCCGGTTGCGGAAAGACCAGAACCATCCCCGGTCCAAGAATCCAGAACTCTCCGGGAAGGTCCGGAGCTACCTGAAGGCGAGTCTGGGTCCCAGCCCCCAGACCCGGATCCTCGAGGTGAGGCGCCAGAGCTTCAAATGAAGGAGTTACTGTTGCTGAACAAGAAGATTCGGACCCTTCCGGGAAGGTCCGGGTCACTTCAGAAGAAGCTACGGGTTCCTCTAGCAAGAACCTGGAGGTCCCTGAAGAAGATCCGGACCCCTCCGGGAGGGTCCGGGTTGATGAGGAGGAAGCTCTGGGCCCCTCTGGGGGGGGGGGGGGGGGTCCGGACAGTCCAGCGCCCAGTGTACTTCATCAGTGAAGTACTTCATGATGCCAAGACTCGGTACCTAGAGGTGCATAAGCTGCTCTACGCAGTTCTTATTGCCTCTAGGAAGCTTTGTCACTACTTCCAAGCTCACAAGATTTTAGTGGTAACCTCTTATCCACTGCGTGCAATCTTGCATAACCCCAACTCTACTGATAACATTGCAAAGTGGGCAGCAGAATTGGCCGAGTTTGATCTTGAATTCGCCCCAAGACAAGCAATCAAGAGTCAAGCATTGGCAGACTTTGTGGTGGAATGGACCCCCTCTCCATCAAATCCTGGGGGCCCCAGTGAGCAGAAACTGGAACCTAAGGCTTCAGTCTTCACTAAGCCTCACTGGACTCTCTACTTCGACAGCTCCATGCAGAAGTAGGGGGCCGGAGCTAGAATCATTCTCCTCGCTCCGACCGAGGAGAAGGTCAAATACATGGTTCACCTTGACTTCCAGGCGACCAACAACATGGCAGAGTATGAAACATTAATCTATGGGCTCAAGGTGGCACTATCATATGGTGTCAAGCAGCTGTTGGTAAAGGGTGATTTGCAGCTCATTATAAAACAAGTCAAAGATGAATGTTGCTGCAACAACCCTCAACTAGCTGCATATCTATTAGAAGTCTAGAAGCTTCAAAAGGACTTCGAAGTCCTGGATCTTTGCCATGTCCAGCGTCTCAACAACGATGATGCTGACAAAGTCTCGACAAAAGCTTCAACCGGAGCTCCGGTTCCCTACAGAACCTTCGTGCGGAGATTGTCAAGACCAACAACTCAGCCTGTCGAACTGAGCGAAGGGGGCGAGACCAGCACCTCGAAGCTGGCGGTCCCGACAGCCCTGTTACCATGGTGTCCATCAAGGGTCGTAGGTGCTACAGGAAGCTCCGAGCAACCAGCACGCAAGACTCAGAAGCTCAAGTTAGCTCCGATGCATGGATCTCGGAGATCCGGAGCTACTTGAAAGACAACATCCTTCCTGAAGACAATGTATATGCTGACTGGATAGTCAGATTGGCTAAAAGATACACACTGGTAGAAGGGTATCTCTACCGGCGTGGTGCCAACGGCGTCCTAATGCGGTCCATTACAAGGATAGAAGGCCGCGAGCTCCTCGCGGAAATCCACGGAGGCGAGTGTGGGAACCACACGTCTTCTCGCACGATGGTCGATAAAGCCTTCTAGCATGGTTTTTACTGGCCTACATCACTCAAGGATGCAACCGAGCTAGTTAAGAAATGTGAAGCATGCCAGTTCCATGCGAAGCAAATTCACACACCAGCTCAACCACTACAAAGGATACCTCCAACATGGCCATTCGCCGTGTGGGGTATGGATATTTTGGGACCTTTCCCAAAAGCCGTCGGGGGTTACAAGTACCTGTATGTCGCCATTGACAAGTTCACTAAGTGGCCAAAAGCAACTCTAGTTGTGACAATAAACAAGCAATCAGCTATCAATTTCTTGCAGTCCATAGTATGCAGATTTGGAGTCCCAAACAAGATCATAACTGACAACGGGACCCAATTCACAAGCGTTGCATTCCAAGGATATTGCGAAGACCTCGACATTCAAGTTAGCTATGCTTCTGTAGCTCACCCGGCAAGCAATGGCCAAGCTGATAGAGCAAATGAAGAAATCCTAAAAGCACTCAAGACACGCACATATGAGCGCCTGAAAAAACATGGAGCCAATTGGATTGAAGAGCTTCCGCCCACCTTGTGGGCAAACAGGACAACTCCAAACCGGTCAACTGGCGAGACACCCTTCTTCCTAGTGTACGGAGCTGAAGCAGTCCTTCCTCCGGAAATCACCTTGGGGTTGCTCCGGGTCTGGACCTTCAACGAAGCCACGCAGGACCAGCTCCAGCGTGAAGACCTTGACCTCGTTGAAGAGGGAAGGTGTCGAGCAGCTGTTCAAAATGCACGATACCGCCAAGCGCTCCAGCGCTATCACCAAAGGCATGTGCATAACCGACAGCTCAAGGAAGGCGATTTGGTGCTACAGAGAATACAAACTCGAGAAGGGTTAAACAAACTTTCCCCCATCTGAGAAGGACCCTTTCGAGTGATCAAAGTATCTCGTCCTGGATGCATTCACTTGAAAACCGAGGATGGGACACCGCTCCCTAATCCTTGGAACATTGAGAACCTACGTAAGTTCTATGCTTAATAACACTGAGGTGAGTCTGTAATTACATATGATGTATGTTATAGCATCATTGCACAGAGTCAGGTAGCTCCTCCGGGAGGACAGCCAAACCTTTCCTGGAAGGTCGGCAAAGTTCAAGCAACACTTGACAGAGTCTCAGAACTAAAAGTGTAGCTAGTTACCCTGGGTCAAACAAGAAATGCAACACACTTAGCCTGGTTCTGTACCCTAAGAGTGTACTTGTCTTCCCTGTACCCTGGACCTATAATGAAAGACATCATTATGTGGAAACTGACTCCACGTGCATTTATTTTGTACAGGCTCATTCTTTTTTATTTTTCTCTTTCTTGTCTATAACAAAGTTGTGCAATTCTCAAGAAATTTTAGCTCGAACAATTCATATATAATTCAAGTTGCATTGTTAATTCTTTCGGGTCTTAACATCGTTGAATGACCTACTCGCCTGAACGCCAAGACAATCTAGGTCCGTAGTGTGCTATCGACTTAGTCTAGTCCTGCACCCTAAGTATGCCACTCTACCTACACCTCGGCAGGCCTGAGTAAGGTGAGTCCAAAAAACGATTGGACCTGGAGAAAATAAACAAATGCACTTGATTGTATATAGAATTGCTGTCGACCTAAAAATTTCTTTCGGGAATAGTAAGCTGCAAATGAGTTATAGATAAGAAATGGATTTTACTGTTTTTCTTGACTTCAGCATGCAGGAAAAATAAAAATCTCATGATGATGGTGGATGATGCCAGAGCTATCAAAGCTTCGACATCCCCTAAGGTGGCCCGTTGTCGATGTTTTAAACATTGATAGTAGACGTCGCCGGAGCTATCAAGTTCTGACAAATCTAGGGGGCCAGCCGCCAATGTGAAGAAAATATGGTAGAAGGACACCCCAATGGGGTCTGCTGTCGATGCTCTACATGTTGACAATGGTCGCTACCGGAGCTACTAAGCTCCGACAACCTCAGGAGGCCCCTGCTGTCGACGACTTCGGACCTATACTCTACAAGTTTGAAGCACTCAAGTCTTCAACAAAATGCTACATCCTTTTGGTACATGTTCACAATCAAATTGTGTACCAGGGGGCCAAGTGAGACAAAGGTTGAAGACAAAAAATGAAATTCATAAATTTCTTGGATTTCATTCATCTGAAGACAAGAGATTACAAAATTAGAGAAAAGAAGAGAAGATACAAATGGGAGCTACAAGGAGAAAATCCTAAATTCTACGGAAGAACGAGGCGACCTTCTGGGCAACCTCCGACACTCTGGTCTTGGCGACATCTCCCTCTCTGTTGATGGGACCCTCAAGCACCGGATCTAGTGGGAAATGAGGATCCCGGCTTGTGTAGCATGTCAGCATGTATTCTGCGATGTTCTGCACAAGGGATTTTCCTTCAGTTTCCAACTGATTCGCGATGACATCACCCATCTTGTTGAGTTTGTTGCCAGCCGAGCTCAGCACCTTCAACGCATGGTCCTTCTCCGGCTTCGGAAAATCCGGATGCACGGGACTAAAGCCCAACGGCGTCAGCGCGTCATTAGCTTTGCTCAAGAAGTCACATACTTGTTGGGACTCTGCAACCCTTGAGCCTCGAATCTCTTCCAATGACCTCTTGGCCCCTCAAGCTCCGAACCCTCTTGGGCAAGGCGCTCAACCTCCTTGGCGTGCTACTGAATAACCTCAGCAACTTGCTTTTCAAGGTTGGCAAGCTCCTTCTCCCGGACGTGTATCTTGTTCTGGCGGTCAACCAGGTCTTTCTCTCGGCCCCGCACTTTCATCTCCCTGGTAGAGACTTCGACCTCCCTTTTGGTAAGGTCTTGTCCCCGCTGCCAGGCCTTCTCCTCCTCGCTCTTGCAGCGCTCCTCTAGCTTTTGGGTGCGCTCCGCAAGGCTCTTGTCACCCAGAGCTAGCCTTTGGGCGAGCTCCTCCTCCCTCTTCACAAGGTCATCCCTCAGCTCCAGGAGTTTTTGCTCTTCATCTTTGATCTTTTTATCTCGCTCCTCAAGAGCCTCCCAGCACTTGACGAGACTTTCGTGGATGGTACTGAGCTTCTCCTGACGATCATTCACTGCTTCATTAGTAGCCACGGCTTGTTCGTGTATAGCCCGAGACTGATTGTCGAGGGATCGCACCATGCTTTCCCTCTCGTCCAGCAGCTTACCCCAGTACTCCATCCGGGCCTTATCCCTCTTGACCCACTCCTTGTCATCGGCCAGCCTTGTTTCCGCCAGCTTGGTCTCGAATTGGAACCGGTTGCGCCACCTCCTATGGGTTTGGCGCTCCTCCTCGAGGGTCTTGCTATCGTGATAAAAGGCAAGCTGGACCTGACGAAGGTTGGAGCAGGCATTGTCAATGGATAACGATAGGGGGATCAGCTCCAGACCTGTCGAGGTCCTCTCCGCTAACTCCAGCAGGTTCTCCATAACAAAATTGGATCCCACTCTACAAGAGTGGTCCCCTGAGCCTCCGCGGCACTAGGGCTGCCCTTCGGGAGTGCCTCAGTCGTCTCCGAGGAAGGTCCAGCAACGGGAGCTTCTACCTCCGGAGTCAGCTCCGAAGGTCCCGTCGCCAGGTCATCAGCAACTGGTCCCTCAGGCAGAGGACCGGCCGCTTCGTCTGGACACCCTGGCTCAGGCACGGGTACCTCCGAAACTACCACTTCCGGGGTAGGAATTGAAGACTCGACCGGAGTTGAGGCCACCTCCAGCTCCAGCACTGGTGCCTCCTCCACTACCGGTTCATGCACCGGTGCTTTGACACCCACAGGTTAGGGTGTCGACACCTCCACGACAACCGCTGCTCAGGCGCCGGAACTTCATGAACCACTGGATCCGCCGCCGGGGCTTCAATAACATCCGGCTCGAAGGCCGAAACTGCAGCTACCTCTGGCTCTGAAGCCAGAGTGTCCGTCATCACAGCATCCAAAACCGGAGCCTTAGCCTCCGGAGCTGGTGCCACTGGTACATCTTCACTCCCGTGGTCCGGCGCTACCACGGGAGCTTCGGGAGATGAGTCAAGAACCACGACAGCTGGCACCAGAGCTGCAGTGACCTCAGCTACCACCTGCGGCGGTGCTGGAATTGGAGACGGAGCCTCCGCCTGTACAGCATCAGCTGCTGTCATAGGAACCAGAGCTTCAGCCCCTTTTTTGGATACCCTGTGGATGAAGCACAAATAAACTCAAAATACGGTTACAACAAAATAACAAACTGACGTAAAGAAGAAAATTTACCTTAGAAGGCTTCCGCTCCAGCTAGCGCGGAACCTCTTCGCCAGACGCTCAGAACCCGACCCAATCGCAACTAGTGTAGCAACTCCGGAAGGCTCTTCGGAGCTTGCTGCCGCCGTCAGCGACGTCTTGGTTGGGGCCCCCTCGACTGAGAAGGACCCTCGGACCTAGAGCCCTTAGCTGGCCCTAGTGCCGGAGTCACCTGGTCGGAGCTGTCGTTCTGGGGAGATGCCGATGCTGGAGTTGGTGTCGCCGTTGAAGACCTCCCCCGTCGGGAAGAAGGAGCTATTGTGGAAGGAGCAGGTCCGACGGGACTCCCATCAGAGTGCTTCAATTTCCTATTTCGGCTGGAGGGCTCAGCCAACTCTTTTCCCTTGCCAATGACTTCAACTCTCTATCTCGGGGCGGAACCAGGGCCACCCTCGGAAGCTCCAGGGATCACCAATCTAGTGGTCGGACGCCTCTCTATCTCGCCGAGGTCGTCAAGCACCAACATCTTCCTCCGGAGCTCCCTGCTGAACTCCGCCTCCATGTTCAAAGGGAGGAAAGCCACCGGCGGAGTTAAGTTGTCACCCTCGACGTCGATGCCATGATGGAACTTCTTGAGATGAAGCTCCAAAGCAGAGCCATCCAAATTGGACTTCAGACCGGTTTCAATCTGGTCATCGTCCATCACATTGTTGAGGGCCCAGGCGAGCTTCTCCCCCTTCTTCAGCAGAGCCCAAATGTTGACCAGGAAGTTGCAGAAGACCGTCTGGGGGGTCACCCCTCCTTCCACACATTGGCGGATCCTGGTCAAGGCAGGGTTGAAGGCCTCAGACAGCACCGGAACCTCACTCCAGGCGTCAGTGTCAACATTGGGAAGACCTTCAGGCAGCTCTAGCTTCTCGTGCTCCTCTGTCGTGATGATAATCCAATCCTTCTTCCAGTCGTCCCACTTGCCGGAAGTGAATGACCTCAAGTACTTGTAGGGGCATTTCTTGCGCTTCAAAAAATAGTAGAAGCCAAGATACTCAGAACTCTTGCCGGTTGTGTGGATGGTGAAGAAGGTACGGAAAAAGCTCGACGCGGGGGGGAATATCCACCCACATCTCACAGAAGTGGAAAAATGTTGACACAAGAAGAATGGAGTGGGGGCCAAGGTGGTACAACTGCAGACCATAGAAGTCTAACAGCATCAAGAGAAAAGTTGCGAAAGGTGGGATCAGTCCCACCATGGCGTACGCAGAAAGTACACCATGTTGCCGCCGCGCTTCTTCTTGAACGGGAGCTCGCCGGCGTGGACCAGGTGGTTGAAGGAGTTGCTGGACCACCCCATGTAGGTCCAGACCTTCTTCAAATCGTCATTGGTCGTGAGATGGCTCTTGCGGAGACCCAATTCTATCGCAGCACGGCGGGGCGAGAGAGAAAAAGCAAGCAAAAGTTTGGAGGATTCGAGCACAAGTTCAAATGAAGGCGTAAGGAATCCTCAAACCGTGCGCGCTTTCCTTCTTATGTAAGCCCCCGCAACACTTGGATAGAAACCGCAAAAGTGCCAAGGATACAGTTCCAAAATTTCACCCTACCAATGATAAAGGGGCCCAGGGCCACCTAGGCGATCAAGTCGAGGTCCTTACCCCAGGCGAACAGTTGTCATGATGAGAGGCGGGAAAAACAAGGGCGGCGGCCTGACAGGACACGCGGAACCGATATGATTTTCGTATTGGGAACCGGCGACCTTCAATTACGTGAGATCTACACGCGCAGATCTCACCTGCCGCATCCTGAAGATGCCACGCGGCGATGGTTTAACTGCGAACCACCACCTCAACGGCACATCCAAAAACCCTTGAAGACACGACGCGGAAATTGAAAGATGGACCCACCTCCGGCAGAATGACTTAACCCAAAATGTCCCTCCCAGAGGTGGGCCCAGGGGGCCACTATCGATATCCTGCGTACCGAATACCCCTTGGAACTGCAAAGAGTGCAAAGGAACTCCACCTATCTGAGTTGAAGACCCCCGAAGGCTCCACGTGTCACTCAGAACCGGACTTGCCTCCAACGTATGGTTAGTTCCAATGCTGCCACGTGTATCATAAAACCGGAGCTACATTCCATACATGGGAAAGCTCCGGACTAGATACATGTGTGGCACCCCCGGACGTAACCCCCGACAGAGGGAAGCTCCGGTACCGACACGTGTAAAACAGCACCGGACCTACTCGTCCAAGATGGTAAGCTCCGAAGCTGCCACGCGTCCAATCACTGGACCTTCAACCTTAACAGGTAGATTGGTGGACCTCCAACAGCTCAGAACTTCAAGGAACATTAAAGACTTCAAGACCTGATTATGTGTCATTAATGCTATCTTAATTACACACGATCGGAGGACTCTTAATACCAGTAACGTCACCATTAAAGGGCATTACCATGCTATTAAGGGGAATTAAACACATTTAACTGTGTATTAGGCATCAGTAACCGCCAGGGCCACATGTCGGGTCAGGCTAATGATGTAACGGCTAGCCCTTATACTATAAAAGGACAGGCCGAGCGATACACAAGGGGACTTTTTTTGGGGCCTCTCTCTCACACTAGCGCTCATACACTCAATACAAAAACAACACACACCCGTGGTGTAGGGTATTACGCTCAGGCGGCCCGGACCACGTAAATCCTCATGTCAAATCGCCATCTTGCTATGAATCTCTACGCGCTCCAACCGAACTAAGAAACTCCGCGGGCTGCCAACAGTAGTACCAGGAGAATTGCCGGAACCAGACTCCAACAGTGGTGGACCTCCTGGATAAAGCCAGCGTCGAGCAACTTCTTAATCTCCTCTCAGATGAAGTTTTCACACTCAACAGACTGCTCCCACGACTTCTGTTGTACCGGGCGGGCGTCGGGGTAGATCTTCAGATGGTGTTCAATCACATCCCTGGGGATCCCGGGCATCTGTGATGGTTGCTAGGCAAACACATCGACATTGTCCCGGAGGAAGGTGACGAGCGCGAGATCCTATTTGCTGTCTAGGTTACCCGCTATGCTGGTCGTCTGGGCAGCCTCGGAACCGATCCTGATGACCTTTACTGGGATGTCATCTTCGGCGGGCAGCACGGGCGGAGCCGCAGTGGAGGTCTATTGGGACGGGCCTTGACTTGGTTGATCCTCCCTCGCACCATCTAGGCTCGAGGCCCACCCTGCAGCGAGTGCTTAGAGCTGCTCTAAGGCTGACACCGCCACAGTGCGATCTCCCGGGACCCTGAGGACCCCAGATGGCATTGGCATCTTCAGGACCAGATAGCCGTAGTGAGCTATGGCCATGAACTGGTATAGCGCCGGCCTTCCGATGATGGTGCTGAAGGGAAGCTCGACATCCGCCACGTCGAATAGAATTTTCTCTGTGCGGTAGTTCTCCGGGGTACCAAAGGTTACCGAGAGGTGGATGCTACCACTGGGCACGATTCGCACTGGGCCCACGCTTGAGAACGGGCTCAAAGGCGTGAGTCGAGACATAGGTATCTGCAGCTTCCGGAAAGCTGCAGTGGATATAAGGTTGAGGCCTGCCCCTCCGTCGATCAGCACATAAAGGAGCCTCACATTGGCGATGGTCGGGGCCACGAGCAGCGGGAGCACCCCAGCCCCGACCATGTTCTTCGGGCAGTCCGAGGCATCGAATCCGATCGCAGTGATCATCCACTTGTTGTGGGGAGCCAGACTTGGCGCCAGGGCCACTACTGCCATGGCCCGTCACGAGACTTTCACCACGTTTCGGGGCACAGGGTCCGAGGCTCCCCTGTAAATGACATAGAGGAGCTTACGATGCTCCTGGTCGCTACTAGTGTCCAAGTCAGCACTCGTGAACACTGCTTTCACGGCCCTGTGGGGCTCCTGGTACCCTATGTCTTTGTCTTTGTCCTCCACAGGGTCAAGTTTCTGCTTACCCTCCCTCTGGCGGGGGGCTCGCTCTCTTGACGCTGCTGCTTCTACCGTTGCTCGCGGAAACGTTCCACAAGCTTCTTGACTTCCCTGCACTCACTTTCACTGTGACCATTGGTGCGGTGCACCGGGCATTTGAAGTCAGTGTCATCTCCCTCAGGTGACGGGCGCGGGCGCTTATCTTGACGCGAGCTTCGGACTCTGCCAGTTGTCGTAGCTGCCACCATGGGAGCTCCTGGCCTCGGCTTACTCCTGCCGCGACCCCCGTTCTTCTTCTTACTGCCACCAACCCTGGTGGTGGCCTCCTCTTTGGACTGTGAGGGCTCCCCACTTTCTGAGGAGGGTCGGGTGTGCCAGTTACGTCCCTTCGCAGCCTTGGCGCATCTGTCTTCCAAGGCAAACAGCTCGGAGACATCGCGCACGTCATGCGTGGCGAGCTTCTCAAGCATCTTCTTGTCCCTCACACCCTGCCTAAATGCAACTATGACAGATGCATTCGAGATGTGCAGGATGGTGTTCCGTACTTGGGAGAATTGCTGGATGAATGTTCGTAGTGGCTCCCCCGAGCGCTGTCTAACAGTGTGGAGGTCGAGCTCCGTGCTAGGGCGCTCATACAAACTTCCGAAGTTCACCACGAACTGCTGGCACAGCTCTTCCCAGGAGGTGATGGACCCCTGGGGCAGGTTCATGAGCCATGACCAGGCTGGACCGGCTAGGACCACGGGGAAGTAATTGGCCGTGATGACCTCGTCACCCCCCGCAGCCAGGATCGAGGTGGAGTAGATATGCAGGAACTTACTCGGGTTGACACTCCCGTCATACTTCTCTGGTGTGCGAGGCCGGAACTTGTCACACCACTCTCAGCAAGTGTGGAGCTAGAGCTGCGCACCCTCCACTGGTACCTGCGGGCGACTGGTTTGGCGCTGCATGACCTTGATGGCCAGGTGGCACTGCGTACGCTTGGTGTTGAGGTGTGGTGGCAGATGCCTAGTGTGGCGGAGGCACACCATATTCCTGGAGTGGAGGAGGTGTGATGTACGCCTGGTGTGGACGGGGCACCACATACGCCTGGTGCTGCGTGGGGGGCGTCACATACCCTGTCGCGGTGGGAGAGCGCCGTGCACCTGGGGTCAAGGACCCAGGAGGCTGTAGTCAGCCTCGAGATTGCGGCGCCACTCCCTCTGTCGTTCGATGATGACTCGGTAGTCCTCGCCTGCCCTACGGCGCTGCATCTCAGCCCGCAGGTCCGCCATCGAAAGCCTCATTGAGCGGCTATCGGTGGTCTGCCGGTCGTCAGTGGGCGTTCTCAACAGCGAGACAAATGTTGTTGTCGCTCGCCTCCCGCCTTGTGGAGTCGCTTGGAGCATAGTGAATACAAGGTGGTCAAAGTCGTTTACCCACTGCTGGGTTGCTCCCTCGGGGGCACCTGCCATTGGTGCGTTGCAGAGCAGCGCACGTGCGGCAAGGAGTGCACTTTCTGGGCTTGCTACTGGCGGGGCCGTAGCAGCTATCATGGCTGGAGTTTTTCGTGCCGTGTTGTGCGGGCCTGCAGTCAGCGGGGTGACCGCACAGTGTGGCGATGGTCCAGATCTTCCCGCCCTGGAGCAGGACCCAGCTCTGGGGTGGGACAAAGCTTGGTCCTCACCTGCCGCCTGCTGGCGTGGCTAAGGCCTGGAGGAACTAGCATTGGAATGGGCGTTCACTATGTTGCCGGTGAAGATGCTTGCAGGAGAGAACCCCCCTACCTGGCATGCCAAATGTCGAGGTGTCTAATCCGACACCTCCCCCGGACTAGCTCTAAGGCATCCCGTAGGGGTTCATTGTATATTCGGGGGTCTAGTCCTAGCAAGATCGAGCTCGGAGAATGATGAACGCAAGGGTTTTATGTGGTTCGGGTCGCCTGGGCGTAATACCCTACTCCACGTTGGTTTGTGTGTTGTATTGCTTCCGTGTGTCTCGGTCTGAGCGAACTTGTCTTAGTCGGTTACTGCTTGGTCCTTTTATAGTCCAAGGCCGATCCGCTTACAAGTGGGACCTGGGGCCCGACATGTGGCCTTGGGTGTACCAAATCCCTCCTAAGATTTGGGAGTAAATGCTATCCCCTGACAATGGTTTCAATGTGCCGCCTGGCCATGCCTTGCCGTAGGGCTACACATAGCCCCTCATCATGACAGGCGGTGTCTTGTCCGTCTTGTCGCGACCTCTCATTCGTCTGTCGTACATAGTAGTTTTGCGCCAGCCTGTTATTGTCGGACTGAGTACAGGACTCTTGACTTATGAGTGCGAGCTCCTGCTTACCTAGGGAACATGCACATCTTTTTTGTTTAGGTGCACTAGGCGTGTCCCTCTTTATTGCCACTATCGCAGGACGGACTAGGTGTGGCATTGCTTGCCATGTGGCGAGTCCGGTCCTTCTCTCTGCCGGGAGGTCGGGTCCGGAGCTGTCGGACACGTGGTTGCACCGGACCTTCTT
Source organism: Tuctoria greenei (assembly GCA_036927565.1). NCBI lineage: Eukaryota > Viridiplantae > Streptophyta > Magnoliopsida > Poales > Poaceae > Tuctoria > Tuctoria greenei. The sequence continues at coordinate 224,879,668 of JAYESD010000003.1, forward strand.
CTCGCAGGGAGGCAGGTCCGGGGCTGCCGACCTAGTGAACGTGTCGGACCTCTCTTCGGCGGGGAGGTGGACCCAAACCTGAGGGACACGTGGTAGAGTCAGACCTCCCCTCCATGAGAGAGATGCACCTGGAGTTGTAGGGCATGTGGTAGCGTCGGGCATTCCCTTGGTGGAGAGGTGTGGTTATGCCGCATGCTACGCGACACCCTGGGACCACGTCGGATCTTGCCCTCGTGGGCGGTGGGACCCAACGTGCCTCCTTTCCTGTATCCAGGGGTACCTGGTTCGCCAGGTACCGACAATAGTATACTTCAGGTATGATATAGGCAATGCTATGCTTTGCAACATACTTTGATGAGATGAATGAATGAGATCCTCCAGAATCAAAAAATATAGTAGCAGGGTTGGAGTTTGTGAGAAACATACCAATCACAACATCTTCAGCTTGCTGAGCCTCTTCTACAGATACATGGTTCACATTGCCACGAGCAAAATTATGTGGTCCTCTATTGCCTTGAGTTGCTCCTCCATTTGGCCTTGGATTCTGCTTTGGAACATTGTTCATATGACCCTGTCCTGACCTTGGGCATTGATTTGCAAAATGTCCCGTTTGACCACAACTATAGCAAGTCTTTCCACCAGTGGCGCCAACAAAGTTCGGGCGAGGCTGTTCTGAGCATAGGCAGGCATATTTGGGCGGGGCGCAGGCTGCATAGGTAAGCGAGGTGCTTGCATGGGCGGGCGTTGCTGCATTGGCTGTTGCGGCCGCGGTGGATAAGCAGGGTGGTATGCAACAAAAGACAGGTTGTAATATGGTGCAGCAGGCAGTGCATAGCGAGGACAGACATTGCTTCCTTGCAGTTGTCCCTGATATGGCATTTTCCTCTTGTGATCCAGCTCTGTTTCACAAATCTTGTTTTCCACCACAATGGCTTTGTCAACCAGCTTCTAAAAACTTGCATAGTCAGCATTGAGCAACTAAACTTGGATTTCATTGTTGAGACCCCTCATGAACACGTACTGCTTCCTGCTATCAGTATTGATGTCCTCTAGAGCATATCTTGACATATGAGTGAATTTGTTGAGATACACACTCACACTCATCCTTCCTTGCCTGAGGTTTTCAAATTCTTGTCTTCTCAGTATCATGACTCCCTTAGGTACATAGTGAGAATGGAACTTCTCCTTGAATTCAGCCCAGGTGATTCTTTCTTGATTTTCATGGGCGTTGCAAAGAGATTCACTCCAATCTGCAGCAGCTCCAACCAACTGGTGTGAGGCAAAAAGAACCTTCATCCTGTCACTGCACTGGACAATAGCAAGTTTCTTCTCTACAAACTTCAGCCAATCATCAGCTTCCATGGGGTCTGCGGCTTAAGCAAAGGTAGGCGACCTTGTCCTTATGAACTCTCCCAAATGGTTGTGGGATGGCAGAGGTGGTGGTGGTGGAGGCATGTGGGGCTGATTGTTGTTGTCAGCTTGCAGCTGTCCCATGGTCGGTATCATGGTCTCTATGAGATGGTTCTGCATAGCCAATAGGTGCTCAAGGTTGATAGCTCTATGTGTAGGTCCCTGGTTGTTCAGAGGTGCTTCATTGTTTTCCTCCTCACCATTGGCAATCCTTTGGTTGCGAGTCCTGAGCATCTGTTGGTGAAAGAATAATACAGACGAAAAATTTAAAATTTGGAAAGAAACGTCCCATCTATATGCATCAAGGTATATGTAACTAAACAACTCTCTTAATAATATTATAAGCCTTATTAGAGGATGTGGACAAGGATCCCACAACTCTCTACTACATGCAGATGTGGACAAAACGCTAGACATCCAACCACTGGCACCAAGCACACACCAAGAAGATTTAGCACACCACACTAAATATGACTAAGACGATCTAAATTCTTTTCTAACTTCTAGACAGGGGACCTAGACTTAATTGTGTGAGTTGCGGTTGTCCTGGCCATGAGGTGGCGAAGGCGACGGCAACGACGAGGCATACATGGGCGCACGCCAGGGTGAGTTGGTTGTCCATGTAGGCACTGGAGAGGTAGCTACACCACTGACCTCAACGGTGGCACATACTTCCTCTTTTCCATGATGAACAGCTTCTTACGGAAGTAGCAGATCTCTTCCATGGCATCAGCATAGCGATTTTCCAAGTTCACCAGTACCTCCTAGATCTATCAATGGCACGAAAACTGGTTCGAGCTCCATCTTGCGGTCTTAAGACTTCCTTTGTTCCCTTTTTGCGATGCGGGTGCAGCGCAAAGCTAGTATCTCCAACCTGCTCTTGGTAGATGTGGCACAATCTAGTAAGTGCATCCCAAGCCACATCATCGATAGCTTGATCCCTGGTGTTTCTCCATGTAGATGCAAAGTGTCGTGTGACCACCCCATTTTTGGCAAGAACAATAACTAGTGCCCTCCACTCTTCACGTCCATGGCGAGGAATCCACTTACCATAATATTCCAGGTGCATTTTGCATAAATCAAGAAACTCCTTCAATTGCTTAGTTGCAAATCCTCCATTAGTGCAGTCGAAACGAAATTCTTGGACATCACGGTAAACTAGGCATTTGTCCTCCTTTCTGGCTTCACTAGGCTATTATGTATTCCTCTGGGCTTCAGGTACTTCTTCTTGTGCAGCGGTTTCGTCCTCCTGCGGTTCCTCCTCATCTTGGGCTTCATCTTCATTCTCCTCATGGGCTTCACCTTACTCTTCCTCACTATCATAGATTTTCACCATCTCCGGATCTTCCTCCGTCGTGTTGGAGTGTTCGTGCTCAACTTCCTTTGTGGTAGAACTCACTTCTTCCTCCTCTTGGGTTGGTTCCATTCTCTGCTCCTTGTGAGGCCAAACCTTGCTTCCAAGGGATGGTAAACGAGCTCTCTTGCGGGCTGTCATTTTAGTGTGAGCCATCTATAAGAAAACATGAGAATATTAGAGAAAAACACAAATATCAGTTCTGAAATTGCAGCAGCCATAAATCAATATGAGAATATGAGCATTTGCTCAAAAAGATGGAAAAGTGGCAAAAATTGCAGCAGTAGCAGCAAAAAGCATAAATTTTCGCACATTATATAGCTAGTGGGTGGCAAAATAGTGTAAAAAAGCTAGTTTTGAATAGGAAAGAAGTCCTAAGTGATTTTTGGGGTCTATTCTACCTAGGCTTGCGTCCTACGGTCAAACACGACCCTGATACCAATTTGTGACACCCGGTTCTGAAAATGAACCAAGCATGATGCATATGTGTGCCCAGGATTTTAGTACACGTACACAAGTGATTTACAAATGATAAATAGATTTAAACCATGTCTAGAATAATAACACTATTAATAGTACCTTATTACAAACCAAATAGTCTCTAATACAAGATCTAAACAACTGCAGCAGAAAACTCTAAACACTAATGACTCCAAACTCTACAAGCAAGCTTGACGGTAACACGCACGCTTAGAACTCCTCAGAGACTTTTTGATACTCCACGTTGTCGCGTACATCAGAATTTGTTGGGGACTAGCAAGGGTGAGCACATGTTGTGCTCAACAAGTGTAGGAAAGTATGACATGTACCTTAACAAGGAATGATAATAAACAATGGTTAATTGCATAAAAGTACATTCAAAACAGTTGAAAATGTAACAATATTATCATCAAATGTGGTCCTTTCCAAAATAACTCAAATAACATTAATTTCAACTTAAGTAACCAATATCAGCATTAATAATCCATAATCAACTCATAACTACTCATATCTCTCATTCTCATTAATTCCATGTACCAAAGCCAATTACCAAACCAATACATATTTCCAATTCAATTCCAGCCATTAAATCATGTTTAAGTCCAAATTCTAATCATGTGAGGGACCAGGTTGCTCATAACCGGGAGCATGCTATCATGATAGTTTTTAACACACTCTGCAGAGGTTGTACCACTTTACCCACAAGTTTGTGATTTCATCACCTTTCGATGACTAAAGAATATCAATTATGCCATCTGACACTTCCTTAGGTGTGTGGCCAATAGATCACGAAATAGCCTTTACAAAGTGATTACTAGCATATTTAGACCCCACTAAGGTTTCACCAGTGTTGATGTCTCCAACTGAGCACATCCAACCAAGGGCCCCCTCTTGAGCCATTCGGATCCCAAGGTAGTCCCACCATCACTACAACCCATCCGATTACCCCTTCCCTGAGCCTTCCTAATGGTCCAAATAGTACTGGCAAAACACTAATTAGTCAGTTAAGTCGCACCCATACTTGGCCCTGTGGTGGCACTCTAAATCCTGGATGGTCACTCCACGAATCGGTCTTTAGATCTAAAGCAAGCAAAACCACCAAAACAGTCCAACCCATTCCACATAATCGGCTTGCTTAAATCCCTAGACACCATGTTGCTAACAGGTCATTATTATAAAATTCCACCATTCATGTGTTCAGTAGTTCATAATTAAACAATATGATTGTTTCCCAAACTCAATTTAAGTATAGTGATGCAAAAGCGTAAAATACCCTTACCGACTCTGTCGCGCGTTAGTACAATAATGCGCAGCCGTTTTCTTGCTGGGGCGGACACGGATTTTTCTCTAAAGGCGAAGACTCTGAAGTGGGAAAACATGTGCATTCTGGGAAAATGAAACTTCCATTGAAGAGAAGAAAATGAAACGCTTTCATAAAAATTCTCGTAGGATCGAGAATGAACATACAGTCAGACGAACAAAGAAAGTTGTGGTTTCTTGAAATGACCAGCCTATGAAAGAAGCTACATTGTGTTCAAGCGACAAGGGTGTTCATACAAGACTAGTAAACTCCTATAATTGGGTTTCCCCATCAGTTGACACAAGCATGCAATTTTGCAAACAAAACATTTAAAAACCTGGATCAAAATGATCAAGGACACTTGCCTTGCTCTTGAGCTTGGTTTGAATTGAAACTTCGAAATTCTGGTTCTGCAGGTCCTCGAAAGCATTCTCTACAGCGAGACATTCTATTATGCGCGACAAACATGCAAAACAAACATTACAATCAATAATGCTCATATATTACTCAATATGCCATAATATGCATGATTTGTGCAATTGTGAGGTAGAACTTGTCAATGAGTTACTATTATTGTTCTCTAACTAGTTATAATGGTTTCAAACAAGTTTGAACAAGTTTGGAATTGGTTTGAGTCAATTTGGATTCAATTCAGCACAATACATATTCAGAGGCCGGACATGTCCGGTATCAGGGCCGGACTAGTCCACCCTGTTCAGAACTGCGGATTAGGGTTTCCTGATCAACGAGAATTGGGGGTTAATTTCACGTGGAAAAGTGAATGTAGAAGGTGTACCACGTATTTAGAGATCCAAAGATCAAGGATTGGGTATGAAACTTGAGTCTTGACGATCTAGGGTTGGTGGAGACGAGTTGACGAAGATTTGGTGATGACGAACGTCAATTGTCAAAAAGTTGGTGAAGATCGATCTTGATTGGTCCTTTTCCCTATTCTCCTCCTCGTCCTTGCTTCTGGACTTCTTCTTGACGTTGGCGCAAGGCAAAACGTGGCAGTAAGGGTTTTCAATGGTGATGGAGAGGTGTGTGGTATTGGGTTGTTTATATAGGGGTGGAGAGGTAGGGTTTTGGGGTGAAATCCAAGTGGATTTCAGTGGGGGCGTGTAGGGGCCGAGGTGGGGTCCACTTGGGCTCCTCTGAGGTTGGGCACGAAGTTCTTGGGCCTAATTAAGGCAATTACCCAATAACCAATCTTGGAAGAATAGTAGAATCCGAATTGGACTCTGGAGGCCGGACTAGTCTGCAAGGGGGACCGAACAAGTGCTTTTGGATCAGAAACTATTTCGAACAAGTTCAGGGTTGCAAAACAAAAGTCTTCCGAACTGAAAATTGGACAAGACAAAACTAGTCTGCTCAAAATCGGACAAGTTCAGAAAAACATCAGAACCTCAAACGGACTAGTCCGTGAATTGTGTCGGACAAGTTCAGGCTCTGAAGAAGACTGAATTTTCTGAATACAAGGGGAATACTAGACTAGTCCGGATTTGGGGTCGGACATGTTCGTACTGTGACAAACTTGAATTCTTGATTAAGCCTAAATTCATTTTGATCAAGTTCTTTTTAAGATTGCTTGATGTTAAACATGTATGAGGATGTATGCAATGTATTATGCATGAAAATGAGGGTGTTACAGACAGGCTTAGGATATGAAACCAGACTAAGCAGGATGAAAACTTTGTACTAGACCCCCTGGAGCTTAGTTGCCTCGAGCGCTCCTCCTAGATACTATGATACCCTTTTCAGAAAAAAAATGGTCATACTGCTATGCAATGTACACGCTTAGGGTGCAGACCAGACTAAGCAGGTTGCACACTCTGGACCTCCCATCATGCCAAGAGTAAAACTTACAGTAGTAACGACGGGGAAGCAAAGTGTACACACTTAGGGTGCAGAACCAGGCTAAGCATATTGTACACTTTGGACCTCCCACGACGTCATAGTTATACCTTACCGTAACGCCTTGATGACGTCCTTGTCGCCGTGGTGGTGTGAAACAACTTGGCGTCCTGCTTGTGAGAACCCTTAGAGGCCCCTGGTAGGTGTGACCAACTAGTTGGGCACGCCAACTACTTAGTCGCAGGATTTCGTCGGCGGGCCCCCAGTAGAGCGTGGGAGCTTGGGTAGTTGACTCGGCTAGCCCCCTAGGGAGTGTCGTACTTTAATTGAGATGTGTGGTCGTCATCGTCGGAGAAGTCTCTGGCGGCAATGGCGACGAGGTTGCCGTCGAATCGAGGTGGCGCCCACCCTCAACATGTGGAACAACGATGGCGGGCCTCCTAAGAGGTGCCGAAGCTAGATGCTCCAGTAGCAACCACCATCAAGGCAAAGAACGTCGATGGCAGGCCCCTTGGGAGGTGTCGGAGCTGGATGCTCCGGCGGTGCCCAACATCAACACGAAGAATGCTGACGGTGAGCCCCTAGGAGGTGCGGAGCTGGATGCTCCAGCGGCGCCCACCATCAATGCTATGAGCGTCAATGGCGGACCCCCTAAGAGGTGTCGGGGCTGGATGCTCTGATGGCGCCAACTATCAATGCTAAGAGCGTAGACGGCGGGTGAAGGCGCAACTTCTTGAGAGAAAAAAGCCCCATTCCTGGCGCGCCAAATGTCGAAGTGTTCTTATGACACTTCCTCCGGACCTGCTATGCAAGCAGCTCGCGGATGTTCTTGATCAGCAGGGCTTAGTCCTTAGGTGAGGTTGCGCGTATGAGACATGGTGAGATGATGGTTTTACGTGGTTCGGGCCGCTGGAGCGTAATATCCTACTTCACAGTGTGAGTTGTATTGCTGGTGGGGAATGTGTGTGTTCAATGTGTATGTGTTGATATTGTAGGACCGAAGAGCACGTGAAAATCTACCAGAGAGGGGGTGAATGGTAGATTTAAAATTCTTACGCAACGGAAACAATTAAATCCCAACCCCTTCGGCAGAAAAATGATCTGTTAAATAAATCGTGTGTGAGACTAATCTAAATGTGTTTCACCGGGACAAAAGTGATATATATCATAGAGAATCAATTCACCAAGAAAACACAAGAATGATCACTCAAATCCATCGAGAGAAACTCAAGTTATGATCGAACGATCGAACAAAGGTCAATCTATCCTACCCGAGAAAAATAGTTCCGGGACGCTGCAAAGAAACTCGTGTAGATCAGAAACCACAAATCCAATGACAGTGACATTTGGACAAATCATAGATAACCAAGTTGTAAATACAACCCAAAAAGAATCACGTCAATTGGATCTATAAAACTTGAGTTATGATAAAACCACCGACGAAAGGTAGTGCTGTCCAGAAACTCAACGAGTAAAACTTGTCTAGAACAGGTCAGACGAACGAGGCACAAAAGTTCCTTCAAACTATGAATTTTGTTCAATAGAACACAAGAGGAACAGCCCCAAAGTCGTACACCATGAGCTTTGGGCTTTACTTGCTTATATAACCAGCTTGAAAGTCAACTCAACTCAAATTAGGACTGTAATCCTACTCCGATCACGAATCGAAACTTTCCATAACTGCTTAGGGCTCTTCTATATGCAGATAGAAGCAATATTAAGACTTCCAAACACCTTAGGAACGTATCCCACATTCCTAAACAACTCAAATTCGTGACCCACACGAAATCCTATCATAACCAACTCGATACTTTTCATACCGAGCCATAACTGACTCCGTCGCAGCCAAAGTCATCAACCGATACGATTCGATCCTTACAACCAGATCTTCCCATCCATAAACCATCTTCGGAACCATGTTTCCATGTCATGCACCGCATGCATACATGCAAACACCTTCCTTCGACGTCCAGTAACCTTCATATGCACCGCCCTTGATTCAATCATCCTGCGCGACCTCCTGACCCGCTCAGCCACAATTCCTCCTGAATTTGGTTGTTGGAACCTCATCTCTTCCCTGAGACTAGTCCAAAGGATCCTGTCACCAGCCATGACTTGAACTCAAGCAACACCTGCACATGAGTAAATAACCAATCCGTACGAGCCCAAGTCCGCGACTTGACTCAAATTAGTTCTGAACACAACACCTTACATGAGCACCTCACATAAGCATGTTGCAAAGCATATCAAAATGATATTAGCCATATCAACCAAAACGCACCAAAAACTTAGCAAATGAATACTAAGCAATCTTTCTAAGAATATAAAACAAGTTCGAAACATTTCACATTAAAAGTCAGAACATCGCGATCAAGCTCCGAACCTAGCCAAAGCTAACCGGAGCTTGAGTCGGAGCTTACCAAAGCTAGTACAACAGAGCCGGAGCTTACTAAAGCTAGCAGGAACTAGCACCGGAGCTAACCAAAGCTAGTCGGACCTAGCACCGAAGCTGACCAAAACTAGTCGGAACCAGTCAACCCAAAAGCCAGAGCTAGAAAAACATGTCGGAGCTAACCAACATAAGTCGGACCTAGCAAAACATATCGGAGCTTAACAACGACATGCCGGAGCTATCAAAGATATGCCGGAGCTAACGACAAAGCTCACCGGAGCTACCCAAAAACATGTCGGATCTTGACAAAGAAAGTCGGATCTATTGTCGGACCTTTTAGAAGCTCGGAGCTAGAGTCGTACCTTGCTAAAAAGATGTCATTTCAGCATTCAAAACTTTTATTGTCAAAGCCAATGTATTCAGCACACATAGGTCTCACAATCTCCCCCTTGATGAATGTATTGGCAACACCATTTAAAATCCAAACATTTGCATGAAAAGTTTTGAGAAAAATTTTCCCCCTTTTTTAAAAAAATCAAATGAAATAGAAATAAAATAAATTTCTCCCCCTATACATATTTCTCCCCCTTGCATAATCACCATATTATCTCTCCCCGTTTGACAATGTATTCAGCAAGGTTCAAAAGAAAAATTTTAATTGTTATGAGCATATTATAACATATACATATAAAACAAAGCTCATCCAAGTCATAGTATCAAGTAACTTACACTATCACAACAATGAGATACATAAAGTAGTGTAAGTCATGCTAGAGATCAAATGTAATTTTAAAATTAAGCAAGTCATGATCTCACAAACTTAACTATTTCAATACCTAAAAGAATGACACTTATTGCTGCATTTTATTATTTTTCAAGGCACAAATTTAGATCATATGATATTTGTAGGAGATTATATGCGCATCAGCCTTATTCTAACAACCCAAGCCAAGCCTATGTCATTTGACAATCAAAGCTTAAGGATATGGTTTTAGTCATACACAACCTCTTCCAAGTTCATATCTAAGTGCAATGATAAGCCATCTCGAAAGAAGAAGTGCGATGCATGCATATTCTCTTGATCTTTTCTCAACAAATATTTGTTCACAAAAACTCAACATGTGAGTTGATTACTTGATTAATTCTTTATGATTAAAAACACTTGTGAGCATGCAACAAGTTCAAAACAGCAAGAAAGTTCAACCATGACCAGATTTAGTGTAAGTAATTATTCCAATTACTAGACATGGCAAAAACTTCAAAATGTATAATACGAGTAATGTAGTAAGAATTTCAGCATGTAAAAGAAATCACAAAGCCATAAATGTATGAAATACTATGCTCATATTATTTTAATTTCAGATTCACACATAGACTTCCCAATTTTCAAAACTCCCCCTCAATTTAAGCCATGAGGATGCATAACCCCATATTTCACTACGAATGTAACAAAAACGAGTGAAATCCAAAGGTTTTGTAAAAATGTCATCTAATTGTTGTTTGGTATCTACATGGTCAAGCACAATATTTCTTTTTTCAACATTATCACGGAGAAAGTGATACCTAATATCAATGTGCTTAGTTCTAGAATGTTGCACAGGGTTTTTAGCAATACAAATGGCACTAGTGTTATCATAAAACAGTGGAACACTATCTAGATCAACCCCATAGTCTTAAGTGTTTGAACAATCCAAAGAATTTGTGAGCAAGCACTAGCAGCAACTACATATTCAGATTCGGTTGTGGATTGTGCAACTGAATTTTGTTTTCTAGAGGACCAAGCAACAAGTGAATTACCAAGAAAATGACAAGCACCAGAAGTACTTTTCCTATCAATCCTACAACCTCCAAAATCAGCATCGGAAAAAGCTTTCAAAGTACCAATTGAGGAAGAAGGAAGAAAAATGTCAAATTCTTGAGTTCCATGTAAGTACCTGAGAATCCTTTTGATGGCTTGACGATGTGAAGCACGTGGGGAGGCTTGAAAACGTACACAAAGACATACGCTGAATTGTATGTCCAGTCTTGATGATGTGAGGTACAAAAGTGATCCGATCATGCTTCTATATTATTTTTGATCCACGGGTTCACCATCTTCATCAAGTTCAAGTGTTGTTGCTGTTCCCATTGGTGTCCGAAGAGGCTTGCTTTTGTCCATGTTGAAGCGCCTTAGGAGGTCTTTTGTATACTTCGTTTGATGCACAAAGGTACCCTCATTGGTTTGCTTGATTTGCAGCCCCAAAAAGTGTGTGAGTTCTCCCATCATACTCATCTCAAATTCTGAACTCATCATAGCTGAAAACTTGGACACAAGATCATGAGAAGCACACCCAAAGATAATATCATCCACATACACTTGAACGAATAATGAGTCATTGCCATGCTTAAGCACAGAAAGAGTTTTATCAACCTTGCCCACAGTAAAATCCTTTTTAAGTAAGAATATTTTTAACCTATCATATCATGCTCTAGGGGCTTGTTTGAGACCGTACAAGGCTTTGGACAATTTGTAAACATGATTAGGAAAATCTGAATTTTCAAAACCCGGTGGTTGTTTGACATAAACCTCCTCATCTATGTAGACATTAATAAAAGCACTTTTAACATCAATTTGATATAGCTTAAAACCTTTAGATGCAGCAAAAGCTAACAAAATTCTTATGGCTTCTAGCAACAAGAGCAAAAGTTTCATCAAAATCTAGACCTTCAACTTGAGTGAAACCATGAGAAACCAACCTAGCCTTATTCCTAACCACAACCCCATCCTCACTTTGTTTATTTTTAAACACCCATTTAGTTCCAATTAAAGTGTGACCATGAGATGGAGGTACATGTTTCCAAACATTATTTCTTTCAAAATTTTTTAACTCTTCTTGCATGGCAATAATCCAAGATTCATTAGTGAGTGAGTGTGATATATCTTTGGGTTCAAAAGAAGCAACAAAATCAGAATGAGCATGAGAGTTTGGATCGCAAAACCTGGACCGTGTAACTCGTTCATGCAAGCTTCCAATAATCTATTGTGGAGGATGAATTTTGAGAACCAGGAGGGGAGTGGACACTTCAAAAGCTTCTTCTTCTTCATGTTCATCACAAATCGATGAGCTTGTGACTTGGGGAGGATCTGGACCAGCAATGGTGATCGTCGGTGTTGGCTGTGAATCAAAATTAGGAGCTCGAACAATGTCATTTGCTACTAAATTTTCGGGCAGAAGCTCCACCTCTTCCTCATCTTCAACGAAAATGCTCTCCCCTTGCGGATATAGATCTGGACCTGCTATGTTTGAGCTAGTACCTGGGTTATCTTCATCAAAAGACACTTCACAAAGTCTCCACAATTTTGTTAGTGTCAAGTAAAAGCACACGGCGGCCTCTAGTATGAGATGGATAACCAAGAAACATGCCATCAATAGATCTAGGTTCAAATTTATCAAGATTACCATGTTTCTTAACAAAGCATTTGCAACCAAAGACCCGAAAGTGTGTGACACTCGGCCTATGTCCAAACCGGAGCTCATATGGTGTTTTACCTAGCTTAGCGCGCAAGAAAACATGATTTGATACATAACAAGCGGTTGCATTCGCATCAGCCCAAAATTTCCTAGGAGTTTGATATTCATACTGCATAGTCCTAGCCATCTCAACTAAGGTTCAGTTCTTTCTTTCTACAACACCGTTTTGTTGAGGTACATATGGTGAAGAAAATTGATGATCTATTCCATTTTCAGCACAAAAGTGATCAAAAGATTGATTTTTAAATCCAGTTCCGTTATCACTTCTAATTGCTTTTAAAGATCCTGGGTGATCAATTGATAATCTAACAAATAAAGTTCTAAAGTGACTAAAAGCTTCATTTTTAGATGCCATAAAATAAACCCTCTAGAATAATCATCAACAATAACAAGAACATACCATTTACCTCTTAAGGATTGAACACGTGAAGGTCCTACGGTGTCAAGGTGCAAAAGTTGACTCGGTTCAGTTTTCATGATCATTGTGAGAGGAGTATGTGAACCTGCAACCATCTTAACATGTCTACAAGGGGAGCACACAATTTCTTTGACCCCTTTAAGCTTAGGCAGCCAAGCCCACGTATGCGATCAAGAGCACTAACACGCGTTAGGTGATCAAAGCCTTCGTGACCAAGTCTACGATGCCAAAAATATAAGTCCTTTGAATCATTAGCAACTAGACACCTATGCTTAGAGGAAGACATATCAAAATCAGCTTTAAAAACTCTTCCAAAATGAGACATGTTAAAAATAAGCTCACTATTTGAACCTACAACTTTGCAGTAGTTTTTATTGAAAATAATTTCCAGATTTTCATCTAGCAATTGTGAAACAGAAAGCAAGTTATATTTCAAATTTTTGACAAGTGCCACATCCTTCAAAGTGTAGTGATCATTTACTCTAACCGAACCCTTAGCAATTATAGGAAATGAAGAATTATCGGCAAAAGTAACATTCTCTACACGTGACACAAGAGAGAGGGAGGAGAACCACTCTTTGTTACCGGTCATGTGGCATGAGCAACCTGAATCCACAATCCAAATGTTCTCCTTCCTCAAGCGTGTAACCTACATAGAAGCACAATACGTTGATGACTCAATACTGGGGTTAGTCAAAAAGGCATTTAGGAATCCAGTACTGAGTCACACGATGTGCAACAGGAAAAACACGCGAAAACTGAGATAAAACAGCAAGTTTACGAGTCAAAGTTTGAGATTTTTTACTCTTAACTACTGACCTATAAGATGTTACTTGAGTAGCAGAAAAATAAGTAGCTCCGGAGGCAAAAACAGAAGGTCCAAAGGTAAACTTTGAATGTTTTTGACTCATAACGGCAGGTTGCATGTTCCTGGCATTCGGTTTAATATGTGCAGCAAATTTTGCATGAAAGTTATGAGATCTAGCAATCATTCTTCCCCTTTTCTGTTGTTTAGCTAGTCTATAACAAAAATCTATGACATGACCATCTCTACCACAGTAGGTACAATGGAATTTAACTCCGTGTTCATGTCTAGATGAGCAAACAACATTTTTATTTGAAACCGAATGAGACAACACTCTTGCAGATTTGAAAACCACTTCTTTTTGTTTAAGAACTGTTTGAATCAAACCACTTCCTAATGACATTACAATATTAGGTGGATGTGCCTTAGCATGAGCATGAGAATCAAAACCTAAACCAGTTTTATCATTACAAGACTTGGAAGAATTCAGCAGCAAGTTTCGGTTCTTATTCCCATTACAAAACCGATATAATGTCCTATGCATGTTATCAGGTTTATTGGACAGATCAAGGCAATTTTCACATGAAGTTTTTCCTTTTAATTTGCAATTGGAACAATATTTAACTTCATGGGGATGTAAATCATTATTCAATATTGAAATTTCATTCATAGCATCTTTTAGTTTCTTTTCAAGATCATCACAACTAGAACAATGCAAATCAATTGTAGAACAAGAAGCATCTTTTAAGTTTCCAATGTCAAGTGCAGCAAGCTTTTTGTTCTTTTCAATTTAAAGTTCAAGTCTATCTAGAGTAGAGGAATGTGCAGTTCTTAATGTGGACAATTGTTCATAGATGAAATCACACGAGGGACAAGAATCATCACTAGGAATCAAGGTTTTCAAATGGTTGATTTCAGATTCTAGTGATTCAATTTTAGCAGCACTATCCCTAAGCTTTTTATCCTTTTTTCTTAATAATAATAGTTGCACGAGAAATTGTATCACACATTTCATTACAGGTAGAACATACCTCATCGTCGTCACTGTTGTGTTTTGCATCCTCCTGACTTGATCTTGATCTTGTTTTGCCTGCCATGAAGCATAAGTTGACCAGATCGTCATCATCTTCATCACTTTCAAAGTCTACATCCCTTGAACCGAGCTCTTGAAGTGCAATGATGAAGCTGTTAATCATCTTGTGTCCTATGGTACCCTTCTTTTTCTTGTTGGGGTTTCCAGAGGTGGTCTTGACCTTGTTCTGTTTTTCTTCACGGGTAGTAGGACATGAAAGATTAGGGCATTCTGTATGAAAGTGTCCTGTTTTACCACATTCAAAACAGCGTTGAGGTCCGGAGCTTCCTCCCCTTCTAGTTCTCACATTTTGCAATGCTTTTGAGAACCTAGTGGAGATTAGTGCTAACTCCTCTTCTGGAAATTCCTCGATCTGCTCTAGGGTTAGTGAGGACAACAAAGCAAGAGTATTGCAAGATGATGATTGGCTGGAGCTAGGCATATCACATTGTGAGACAAATGCAATAGACTTATTTGGGTTCTTACGTGATAAGATGTCAATTTCATGAGTTTTGAGTTTAGAGTAAAGCACATATAAAGTAAGTGTACTCATGACAGTAGATTCACGGATAGGTGTAACTTTCATCTCCCAGATTGACATGTCTAATGCACTAATAAGTTGCCTAGCATTTTCAGCATCAGAAAAGTTAACGTTGACACTACGCAAGTTATTGAGAATTTTGTTAAAGCGAGCAAAGAGATCATCAATGCACTCACCAGGTTGCATCTCGAAGCGCATGTATTCTTTCTTTAACATGTCTTGCCTTACCACCTTGATCGTGTTGGATCGTTCGTGATAGTCGCAAAGTGCTCTCCATACATCGTATGCTGATCGGAGATGTGCAACGGTCGAAGTCGCTCTGAGTGAGTCTTTGGATGATCAAGTTTCGGGCTTTGTTGTTGTTGTCGACATCCTGTAGGTTTGTAGCCGTAACTTGATCATTTGGTGGCACTTCATAAGGCTTGTACACGTTCTCCCATATTGCGAAGCCTTGCGCCTGGATGAAAGTCTCCATGCGTGCCTTCCAAACCTGAAAATCACTACCAGCAAACACACAAGGTTTGACGGAGTATTTCTCCATGATGATTAGTCAAAAACATGTGCAAATCACAATGATTGGAGCATTGTGGCTTTTATATCAATTTTAGGATCGAAGAGCACGTGAAAAGATATCAGAGGGGGGGGGTGAATGGTAGATTTAAAAATCTTACGCAGCGGAAATAATTAAAT
Source organism: Tuctoria greenei (assembly GCA_036927565.1). Taxonomy (NCBI): domain Eukaryota; kingdom Viridiplantae; phylum Streptophyta; class Magnoliopsida; order Poales; family Poaceae; genus Tuctoria; species Tuctoria greenei. The sequence goes on from JAYESD010000003.1 coordinate 224,895,496, forward strand.
CCTAACCCCTTCGGCAGAAAAACGATCTGTTAAAGAAATCGTGTGTGAGATTAATCGAAACGTGTTTCACCGAGAGAAAAGTGATATATATCAGAGAGAATCAAGTCACCAAGAAAACACAAGAAGAATCACTCAAATCCGTCGAGAGAAACTCAAGTTATGATCGAACGATCGAACAAAGGTCAATCTGTCCTACCCGAGAAAAACAGTTTTGGAACGCTGCAAAGAAACTCGTGTAGATCAAAAACCACAAATCCAATGACCATGAAATTTTGACAGATGATATATAATCAAGTTTTGAAGACAACCCAAAAAGAATCATGTCAATTGGATCTGTAAAATTCGAGTTATGATAAAACCACTGACGAAAGGTAGTGCTGTCCAGAAACTCGACGAGTAAAACTTGTCTGGAACAAGTCGGACAAACAAGACACAAAAGTTCCTTCAAACTACGAATTTTATTCAATAGAACACAAGAGGAACAGCCCCAAAGTCGTACACCACAAGCTTTTGCCTTCCCTTGCTTATAGAACCAGCTCGAAAGCCAACTCAACTCAAATCAAGACTTTAATCCTACTCCGATCACGAATCGAAACTTTCTATAACGGCTTAGGACTCTTCTATACATAGATAGAAGCAATCTTAAGACTTCCAAACACCTTAGAAACGTATCCCACATTCCTAAATAACTCAAATTCGTGACCCACAAGAAATCCTATCATAACCAACTCGATACTTTCCATACCGAGCCATAACCGACTCCGCCGCAGCCAAAGTCATCAACCGATACGATCCGATCCTTCCAACCAGATCTTCCCATCCATAAACCATCTTCAGAACCATGTTGCCATGTCATGCACCGCATGCATACGTGCAAACACCTTCCTTTGACGTCCAGTAACTTTCATATGCACTTTCCTTGATTCAATCATCCTGCGCGACCTCCTGGCTCGCTCAACCACAATTCCTCCTGAATTTGGTTGTTGGAACCTCATCTCTTCCCTGAGACTAGTCCAAAGGATCATGTCACCAGCCATGACTTGAACTCAAGCAACACCTGCAAATGAATAAATAACCAATCCATACAAGCTCAAGTCTACGACTTGACTCAAATTAGTTCCGAACACAACACCTTATGTGAGCACCTGACATAAGCATGTTGCAAAGCATATCAAAACGATATCAGCCATATCAACCAAAACACACCAAAAACTTAGCAAATGAATACTAAGCAATCTTTCTAAGAATATAAAACAAGTTTGAAACATTTCACATTAAAAGCCGGAACATTGCGATCAGGCTCCGAACCTAGCCAAAGCTAACCGGAGCTTGAGTCGAAGCTTACCAAAGCGAGTACAACAGCGCCAGAGCTTACCAAAGCTAGCAGGACCTAGCACCAGAGCTCACCAAAGCTAGTCGTACCTAGCACCAGAGCTGACCAAAACTAGTAGGAACTAGTCAACCCAAAAGCCGGAGCTAGAAAAACATGTCGGAGCTAAACAATATAAGTCGGACCTAGCAAAACATATCGGAGCTTAACAACGACATGCCGGAGCTATCAAAGACATTCCGGGGTAACAACAAAGCTCACCGGAGCTACCAAAAACATGTCGGATCTAGACAAAGAAAGTCGGACCTATTGTCGGACCTTGCAGAAGCTCGGAGCTAGAGTCGGACCTTGCTAAAAAGATGTTATGACAGCATTCAAAAATTTTATTGTCAAAGCCATTGTATTCAGCACACATAGGTCTCACAAAGATCGAGTGTCGTCCTTTGTAACGTGGCGGTTTGGTCCTTTTACAGACAAGGTCGGACGTCGTACAAGTAGGGTTCGGGGCCCGATAGGTGATCTCAGGGCGATCTTATCCTAAAAGATATAATGATTCCTCACTATGTTGCCTCTGACTACGACTTGAAGACTTGTCGTCTTGCCTCTGCCGACGCCAGTGGCCCATGCGTAGTCGCTGATGGTGGTAGGAGATGTCCCGTCCGTCTGTCTTATCGCCGTGTAGCTACCCACTTGGCGGAGCAGGGTAAGCCCGCGGCGCCTTTACTGCGATGCGATTAGACGCAGCGGTACCTAACAAGAGGCATGTGACGCACCTGTACATCTGGGAAAAGCGCGTGCGTTCAATGCGCGATTGGACAGGACGCACCGCCCCTTACTCCCGCAGGCTACCGTCTAGTGCAAGTTGCAGGATGTGTGGCTGCTCCGGAACCCTCCTCGGTGGGCGCAAGGATCCGGAGCCGGAGGACGCATGGCAACTCCAGTGCTCTCCTTGGTGGGAGCAAGGGTCCGGAGCCAAAGGACACGTGGAGCCCTTCTTGGTGGGAGCAAGGCTTCGGAGCCGGAGGACGCGTGGTAGCTCAGGGACCCGCCTGAGCGGGAAGGCCAAGTCCAGAGCTTGTTTTAGCTTGTCCGCGGGGGTACCCGGTCCGTTCGACACCGACAGTCACCGTTCTGGCCGTGCACGCGGCGTTGCCGGTTGCACGCCTCCGGCCCGCTTCTATCGATTTGGGATTATGGTTGAGGCTCGTGTACTCTATACTTTCTCTAAAGTCAAATTGTACTTTATATTCTATATGATTTTCTCTATATAGACTCTGTATACCAAATTTAAACTTTCTAGTAATATTTTCAACAGACTTTACAACATACCACTACGAACAGTCTAATATCCTACTATCTTACATAAAAGGTGCTTGTAGGATACAAGCTTAATGAAATACATTCTGATAGGTAGATTGTACGAGACAATCTTAATGAGACACAACAAGGTACCTAAAATTATACGCAAATCAACTTTGAGGTGAGGTCATTTTAACAAATGATAAACTTTTAAAAAGGGATAAGGGGAGTATATAATATTATTTTTGTAATTACAAGAAACAATTAAATATCTACTCTTTGACTGTTATCATGCCAGGAAAATTTGTAGAATGGTTTATATAGCTATAAGTTTAACTCCTAGTAGATTGGTTCCTCACATACACATATTAGTAAACTCTCATATGGTGATACTCCTTTCTTTTCAAAATAATTGTCGTTTTAGACAAGATTTTTAGTTCATTTGAATTTAAAATCTTGTGCAAAACAACAATTATTATAAAAAGAAGAGGGTATAAATAAGAAAAAGATTACTTTAGTTGAGATATCTGCAATGTATTGTTAACATTATTCGTCTTCAAGGATGGCCGAATGAGTACTTGTCTGTATTGTGGATGGAACTTGGACGCACACGCATTTGTTCATGCATTTTGTCAACTCTTCGGCACCGTCTGCACCACGATGGCAAATTCGGAGACAAGCGTTGCACCCATGTCAATGACGCAATGGACAGTGGCAGGGACAGCAGATCTGGAGGTGCCAGCCTTTGGATAACTACGAGCGAGATGAAAAATAACAGAACACCGAAGGTAAGAATTAAAATAACAATGCTCATTGCATGTCATGTAGCAACCAGATTACATTGTTATATGCAGACAGCAACAAGGACTTCACATAAAACACTAACTTATATCTTCCCAGATCGCAGCAAACTTCTAATGCAACAACACTACTAGTTAGGTACAGCTTGGAAGGCATGCAGTGCCGGCTGACTCCAAGGCTACAACGCAAAAAGAAGCACCTATATTGATGTTTGGGTGTCATCCAGCGGCTTCGGTCTCCAACGGATGACAGATTCCCGTGCCCGAAAAAACTTTCCCGACCTCTGCGTGTGCTTCGCGCCAAAACAGCTTGTCTGGCGCGCCGATTTTTTTTCCCGTTGTGCCCGCGCGGCTGCACGCCGAAGATTGCCGCCCTCGTTTCTGACTTGCAACAGTGTCCCGTCGCCGCTACCTGCTACCGATATTTGCGTTACCGACGCCCGGTTACTAAAAATGGATCTTTGGTATAAGTAGCCCGTTGGAGATGTTTTTCTACCTCATCATCACCCATTTGTAGTTTTGGTCTGCATATGGATAGCCCGTTGGAGCTAGCCTTAGGCTGACTCCAATGCCGGGACTCAAAAGCGGCCACCCGTATGTGCGTTTTGGTTAGCACTCACGTCAGCTTAAGACACTCATACTAGGATGTCTCCAACGCGCGGGATGCATACCATCCTTTTCGCTGTTCCTGCTGAAAATTATGCTCCCGCCTGAAGGTTGTACATGAAGGTTGTACAGTGTTGAATTGGATGAAAAAGGGACTCATATCTGCGTCTCTGCTGACCGAGTTGGCATAACTGGTGCCTGTATGCGTCCCTCCGTTGGAGACTACTTTTTACGATTTGCTTACCTATTTCTTGTTTGAGTGGGTGTATGCGTCCTGCGTTGGAGGCAGCCTTAGGAACAACGCACAATAGATGATTCCAGATTTTCAGTGCAACGGACAACGCACAATAGCAGAACAGATCATCCACCACAAGAGTTCAAGCATCACAAAATACCAAGGCCACTCAAGCCAACTCAATCCTTGCGATTGATGCAACCATCACGAGGACGGCCAGGAACCCGTTTTTTTCCGAGGAAGACGTCGGAGAGGACGGTCCTGGACTGCAGGGACGCCTTGAGAATCGCCAAACCCTCTTCGTGGCCGAGCTGCACGGTCTTCTCCTGCAGGTTGCCGATGTCCCTCATGGCGAAAGTGTTGAGAACGGTGATGCTGGAGATGGCGGACATGGGCGAGATGGTGAGGTTATCCATCACAGTATAGGTCACGAAGCCCTTCACGAACCCTTTCGCCCCTCCGGTTGGGGCGTTCTGCACCTTCCGGCCGGTGACGCCAGACGCCGGCGCCGAGGCATGGTTCAGTACCGACGTCATCTGTGTGCCGCAGGACGACGGACAGCGCGAACCGCTCACGTACGTCGCGTAGCTGTAGCTGTTGTTCCTGCATCTGTAGGCCTTCAGTGTGTAAAAAAACCGAGACCAAAAAACCGAAAATGAAATAACTGGAATCGAGACCGGAAAAACTGAAATATTGGATATCGGGTACCAGTTCGGATAATAATTCTAACTAACCGGAAAATAAAAGTCGGGTTCGGATAGTATCTCCGGGTACCCAAATACCCTAACAGAAATTGTTCAGGAAACCTGTCCACTCCATTCTATAATCAAATCAAATCACTTAAATATGCAGCCATGCAATAATGACTAAACTAATGGTGACTCTTTGTAAATCGTGCCTCATTTTCAGCCTCCAGTACTCCAGTTCTAGTCCTTCCAACTCTTCATCTTTTCGCTTCCAACTCTTCATCTTTTCGCTGCTCCTCTCGTTCCTTTAGCAGTGCTGCTCAGTCCTCTGCTCTCAATCACTAGCAGACAACTTGGTTTCACACTTCAAGGTTCAGTAAGCTATTCATTCGTTAGTTACTTGTAACATTTACATGGTTAATATAATTTGTATGTTTGACATGTCTCAATTTTCAAAGAGACTTAAAACTAACGCACACTGACATGTAATAAATAATTCTACAATTAACTATAGTATTCATATTGAATTACTATATTTTACTTTTATGTTGTTAATTACTTAGTTCTTCGGGCTGAATGATATTGGGTCTTATAACTTATTAGAAATCTTATAATATTAGGTATTATGGGTAAAATTGAAGACTGAACCGAAATTTAGGTATCCAATTTTTTCGGATACTTAATATTTTAATATTTTGGGTAGAGAATTTCAATAACCGAAATTATAAAAACTAAAATAACTGGACCGAAAATTTCGAGTAGACCGAACGCCCACCCTAGAGCTGGCTAGGAGACGACGGCTGTGCCAGCAGGCGAAGAAGGGAGCAGTTCGCGGCCCTGGCCGCGCTGCCGGCGACAAGATGGCAGGGCAGAGGAGTGCGTCATCGGCCGCGGCCGGCTGCAAGTACGTGGAGTCGAGCTTCTCGACGCTGCCGTAGAGGTTCCCGACGCAGCCGACCATAGCGTCCTTGCCGACCAACTTGACAGCGGTGGCGAAGAGGAAGTCCACAACCTCCTTGCTCGCCTCCGCTAACAAGACGCGCTGCGCCTTCCTGTCGATGAGGAGCTTCATGGTGGCGGTTGCCGCCAGAAAAGCTCGGCTGGCTAGGTCACTGGCTGTCTTGGTGTGGTATAAAAATAGCATGCCACGACCGTGCGGGTATAAAAAGAGCAAGGACGACCATCATCGCGCAGGCACGTTTGCTTGTTGATCGCGCGCCTCCACGCAACAAGACGGCGGGCTCAGGCAGAGCAGGAACTGACTCGACCGTGCAAGTGGCATGCATCAGCGTGAACGTCCTTGGAAAGACGGGCGCTCAGCGCCTCTGCGTGCAAGGCTGTACGAAGCAGGTCGCTCCAGTCAAACTTTCTATCCATCCAGCCCGTAGCATTGGACGCTTCGGGATGAGGCTAGGGCTAGGGGAGGACTGGGGTGTTACACTTGTGATGGAACAATTCAGATGCACTGTGCTGTGTCCGCCTGGTTCGGCTGCACAATTAACCGAACAGAAGGTATCAGTGCCATCATGAAGGGCCTATAGATAGATTGTGATTCGACTTGCTCAGCGTACCTTATTACCAGGCGGTGACCACCCCCATCGAGCACGAGAAGTGAGGTGGCGTCCACTGTCCAGTGTCCAATGAACGTTTTTGAACGGCGTGGGGGCAGCCACGGCAAGGATGGCGCGCGGTGTAGCAGCAGTGCGTGTGACGTTGGCAGTGGCGCGGCGGGTGCGGCGGCAACTAGGCAGACTTAGGCTATCCACACTTGTTACTGTATACTCTACTCTATACACTATTTTCCTTCTACTTTTACAGTATTTATTCTAAGGCTATCCGCACTCTTCACACTATAATCTACTCTATACATTATTTTCCTTCTACTTTTCCAGCATTTACTCTAAATTTACACTACTCAGTATTGTTTACAGTAGTACGGGTGTGGGCAGTCTAAATTTACACTATCCAGTATCGTTTACAGTATGACCGGTGTGGACAGTCTTACACTGCAAGAATGGGACAAAGAAGTGTCGAAGAAATTATAATCGTCGGCCCCGATGACTTAAAACGCACTATATTCGTCGGCTTAGAAAAGCCGATACTTATAACGTTATGGTCATCGGCGTTACTACGAAGGCCGATGGCTTTAACTATGGTCGTCGGTTACAGCTCTGTGGCCGACGGTTTTAACTATGGCCGTCAGTTTAATGCTCTGGGCCGATGGCCATAACATGGGCCCCGCGCTCTGAAAAAACGATGTTCCTGCCGATTTATAAGACCGTCGGCCCCAACTCCAGAGCCGACGGCCTTAGCGTGGGCCCCACACGCCTAATTTATGACCGTCAGTCGTAGCACCTCGGCCGACGGCCATAAGGTGGGCCCCGCAGCTCTCAACTAAGATTGTCGGCTCTTGCTAAACGACAACTTTAACCCCCTTACATCGCGCAAGCAGGGGAAAAACATAATACTACACTCGCCCGCGTGCGCGCCGCTCTCGTCTCTCACTCTGCCGCCGCCCGCGCCCTATCGCCGCCCGGCCGCCGTCCCGCACCCCGCATCACCGCCCCACTACCGCCCGCGCCTCGCCGCGCAGCGCGCCGCCTCCCAGCGCCCGTGGCGGCCGCGCCCCGCACCCCGCCGCCCAGGGCTCCGCCTCCCAGCGCGCCTCCGCCTCCGCTCTTCCGCTTCTCTGATAAGGTTAAAATTTAAACTTGTCTATGAATTAGGTTTCTGAATTCCAATAAGTGTGACATTAAGTTTTTGAATTGATTTGTCTATCAATTGCTATATCATTACTTATGCAATTTTATATTGTGTTTTATCCATATATGTGTATGTTACCTTGATTATCATAGATGTTAGTTATTAGGGCCCAATTATGTTTATTTGAATTTTTTATTGTTTATGTATTATATGTATATGCAATGTTATCAAATCTAGACGACTAGGATGGATTAGGCGATTAGTCGTCGACTAGCAATCCCAGTGCTGAGGAAGGAAGAGGCGGAGGGGATAGGAGAGAACGACGCAGGGAGGCGGACATGAGAAGGACGGCGACACACGGTGGAGGACGGCGACGGCACATCTGGAAAGGAACGTCATGGCGCCAGGTGGCTCGGCGGCAGTGGGCGGCACGACGGGCGGCACAGCAAGACCCATTTAGTAGAAAGTTAAAGCAGGCTTCGTAAGGCGTCGCCTAGTCCCCGCCTCGGCGTCCAGGCGCTCCGATCCTGATGTCATGTGCAGTCGCGTGGCCGGCGTTGTTTATGCCGCCGGCGCTGCCTGCCCTTTTTACTTTAAGAACTGTACCGAATAGGGGGTGTAGTTTTAAATAGGCGGCGTTATGCTGTCAAAATTTTAGGACCTATCCTGGACAATAGATGTAGGGTTGTGATAATAAACAAATTATAATGTAACGGCAAGACTTATTTAGTACGAAGTTAAAGCAGACGTTCAGTGGCTCCGGCCCTGCGTCATGTGCAGTCGTGTGGCCGCCTTTGTTTAGGCCGCCGACGCTGCCTGCCCCTTTTTACTTTAAGAACTGCACCAGATAGGGGATTGTAGTGTTAAATAGGCGGCATTATACTGTCAAAATTCTAGGACCTCACTACAGGAAACGCGATCATTTGCGACGACTACATTTATTTGCGACGGCCAGCCATCGCAAATAACTTAAATTGCGACGGCTTGACCTTGGCCGTTGCAAATAAAAAGACCGTCGCGAATAAGGCCTTATTTGCGACGGCCAACCCTAGGTCGTCGCAAATAACGCAGCCGCCGCAAATAAACTCTTATTTACGACGGTCGTCTGACTGGCCGTCGCAAATAGGCTTTAATTACGACGGCCATAAGCTAAGGTCGTCGCAATTGCGTCCGCCGTCGCAAATTAGGGCTAATATCGGGACCCTCCGGCCCCGACTCTTCATTCACTCCACCGCCGCCGCCTGTCGTGCCCCCGCCGCCTGCCGCGCCCCTGCCGCCGACCCACCGCCGCGACCCCGATTCCGCCGCCGACCCGCCGCGCCCCGACCGCCCCCAGCCCCGCCGCCCCTGCGCCCCCGCCCCCGGCTCCAGGCGCGCCTCTGCGCCCCAGCCGCTGCCCGGCCCCGCCGCTCCTGCGCCGTCGCTGCCGGCTCGCCACCGCCGCCCCTGAGCCCTCGCCGCCGGCTCGCCCCCGGCCATCCGTCTGTCGGGCACTAGGTACAAACTTCAATTCGTTCTCTTGACACACTACTACTTCTGCTTGCATTGTTTTGTTGCATGGAGCCCATCACCACTGTATTATTAATCATGGATTAAACATATGGATGGATGGTATATAAATTAACAAGACCAGCTAGCTAGAGATAATGGACAGTTGTCTTTGGTGATGCTCTTAGTGGTGCACTAATGTAATCAGCATACGATCGATTAGGTTTTATGTACAAAAATATAATTCCTAGGCGTTATGTGCCTAGGCGTTCCTAGGCGGCGCCTAGGTGTTATGCACTGTAGCAATAATAGATTATAAGAATTTTAAAATATAGAAATATATGTCATTTTTTCTGTCATTTTTACCTGACCAGTTATAATTGTATACCCTACTTTGTCTTATCCACTTCCAGTCACGTTGGCCCACTCCCAGCCCACCACCCCTTCTCTCTTAGCCCACTTCCGGTCAAACCAGCTCATAGCACACCACACCCCGATACGAGGATCAAATCCCCGACGCCCCGCCCCTCTGGATCGGCATGCTGCACCTGACACCTCCTGCCGGCGGTCCTCAAGATCCATCCCCTGTCGACCTACTCCCGCTGCCGCTCTTCTGGATCCGGCTGCCGGGGACAGCTCCCGTTGTCGCACTTCCGGATATGGCTGCCTAGGATCTGCTCCTGTCGCCGCACCTCCGGATCGGGCTGCCTAGGACCACCTCTTGCCGCTTCTCTCCTGGATCCACCTGTCTGGGACCTGCTCCCTCTGCCGCTCCTCCGGATTTGTCCGAGATTGGCACTACCCCCTGCGGAATGGCCGCTAGCCCCGTAGGCGAGGCGGAAGGGCTGCGCCTCGCGCCCCCGCCTTATACCGCCTTTCTGAACCCTGATTGTGTTTTAGCGAGTGAGGGACTTGTTTCTAGATCAACCAAAAGCATCATAATATGGTGATCTAGCTGGCCCAATTATATTCAGTTCTTTGAGTGTTCTAGCTGTTTTTATCAAATCGGTCTTGACATAATGCATTTTTTTACATTTCTCAGGTCCCCTCCCCACCGTGCACACTCAGATCCACTTCACTGCTCAGGTATGGCACCATCATTCTTCTCATATTGTATATGACGGAGTACAGTGCTTTTAGCTGTATATGACGACTTGTTGCTCTTATAGTAGCTGCCCTGATATGTATAATGTTTTAACTATTTTTTATCAAACTTTTAATGATGTAACACATTTTCTTTAGATTTGCATCACCATGTTACTAGTTCAACCTATGTCAAGTGTGTGATCTAGATGTTGCTAGATGATTATGTTTTTTTAGGTTTCGATAACTTTTTGTCATGCTTTGGTAAATATGTTTATTATGCAGGTTACTAGAATTAATAATTTTTTTCTCTTGTTCTTTTGATTGCGTGAGTGTTTAGAATTAATAATTTTTTTCTATTCTGTTTAGTGCATTCATATAATGTTTTTGAGTGACTACTTAATATATATAAATAAAGAGGTTTTGGGCCGGCTCAGACCAACCCGGAAGGACACGACACGTAATAAGGGTGATCGTGCCGTGTAGACCATTGTAGTGGTATCATATGCGTCAAGTCGACACGGAAGCGAACGGGTTGGTAAGGACGTCAATGACCCGCGATTGCGTGGACAGTGGAAATGGATGTGGAATTGTCATCTAAGACCAACTTTCCTCTCACTCTTTCTCTAGTTTTTTCCCCTCTCTTAAATGATCTAAAAATGAAAATGAGCAACATAACCTATAGCAATGTATTACCCGTTTCGGATCGGCACGTCTCACATGCCATTGGCATGTGAGACGTGCAAGTTCAGAATTGTCCCTTTTTGGACAGCCTCGGAGTGACCGAGGGGGCGTGGCTTGTGACGAGACGCGGGTCCGGATTTGGACGAGATTTAGGTGGCGTAACCCTGTTGTTCTTTGCTGCACCATTTTTGGGCGTGCAGTGGAGAACAGCGGGGTTATGCTGCCGAAATTTCGTTCGAGTCCAGATCACGCGTCTCGTCATGAGCATGCTCTGCTCGGCTACTCTTGGGTGGGTTTAGGATCTATCTGCCTAGGTTGTAGGGCTGTGACATAACACAACAATACATTAACGACAATTTCTTTCGCGTTAAATTGCAGAGCCAAACATGGGTCAAGACCGCAGTTGGATGTATACCGGCTGGAAGAGCAGAACTGGTGGTCACTCCGATGAGTGGTTTATCAAGTTAGATCAATTTTTGGATTGAGCATTTTCGTTGTCAACGGAAGATATGGTGCGGTGCCCATGTACAAAATGCCAGAACACCAAGTTTTTGAGAAGATTGGAGCTTTCGTTTCACTTATGTCGAAACGGTTTCACTCCACATTATGAAGTGTGGACCTTTCACGGCGAGACTAATTCTCGAGTCATAGCCGTAGTGGATGAGGATGATGATATAACGGAGGTTGATAGGATGGATGAGATGCTAGAAGCTCTGGAAGCGGTGGATCCTCTTACAAATGAGGCAAAGAAGTTCTTCGAGGAGCTGAAGAAATCACAAGAGCTGTTGCATGAACACACGGCTATGACCGTACTTGCTTTCTTGACCAGATTTATGGCAATTAAGTCCAAGTACTTTTTTTCCATCAACTGCTACAATGATCTCATGAAATTGATCTGCGATATCCTTCCACAACCTCACAAAGCACCACCAGATATGTATCAGTCAAATATCAAGATATCTAGTCTCGATATGAAGTATGAGAAAATCGATGTGTGCCCAGACAACTGCATGCTATTCTAGAAAGAGCACGCCAATGAGAAGATGTGCTTGAAATGTGGTAAATCGAGGTATGTCGAAGTTGTTAATGACGATGGCGATAATGTGATGACAGATGTCGCACATAAGCAGCTTCGTTACTTGCCTGTGACACCTCGGTTGAAGCGGATGTTTCTTTCAAAAAGAACCGCAAGACACATGAGATGGCACAAAGAAGGTAAACGTGAGAACAAAGAATTCTTGACGCATCCGTCTGACGGTGATGCATGGAAGGCGCTAGACCGTTTCGATCCAGACTTTTCTCGTGATGCGAGGAATGTTCGCATCGGATTAGCGACAGACAGATTCTCACCGTTCAGTACGAACGCCACGCCATACTTATGTTGGCTTGTCTTTGTCATTCCGTACAACCTACCACCTGCTTTTTGTACGAAGAACGAGTTCATGTTTCTCAGCCTCATTGTACCTGGACCTGATCATCCCGGGTCACGTCTCAACGTGATGTTAAAACCGCTGATCGAAGAATTGAAAGTCTTGTGGACAGGAGTCGAAGCGTACGACAGTTATAAGAAGCAGAAATTCAACCTTCGAGCTGCTTATTTGTGGTTCGTCCATGATTTCCCGGCATACGACATGTTTTCCGGATGGAGCACTTACGGTCGTCTGATGTGTCCGATATGTGCTTCAGACACGGATTGCTTTCGACTAACTCATGGAGGCAAAATATCTTACTTCGATTGTTACAGACGTTGGATGCCCTCGAATCATATATTTAGGCAGCAGAGGCATGTCTTTCGAAAGAACACTGTTGTCACTAAAGGATCACCGAACCGTCTCAACGGGTCAGAAATTTCTGATATGTTGGACAAACTGGTGCCTGATGAAGGTCGTCCTGGATATTTCGTAGGTTATGGAGAGGAACACAATTGGACTCACATATGTGGACTTTGGGAGTTACCATATGTGAAGTCGTTGATTCTAATGCACAACATTGATGTCATGCATCAGGAGCGTAATATGAGCGAAAGTATCATAAGCACTTGCATGGATATGCCTGGCAAAATGAAAGACAATTATAAAGCTAGACTAGATTTGGCAGACATTTGTCACCGTCCAACTCTTGAAATCTCTGAAAGTGGTGGAAAGCCACGTGCTTCTTTCTGTCTTCGATCGAAAGAAAAGAAAGAAGTTATGAAATGGATGAAAACTTTGAAATTCCCATATGGTTACGCAGCTAGCCTGAAACGAGCCGTAAATGTTAACACGGGAAACCTCACTGGGTTGAAGAGTCATGATTATCACATTATAATGGAAAGACTCCTACCTGTTATGTTCCGAGGCTATCTAGATGATGCGGTGTGCAAGGTTTTAGCCGAGCTCAACTATTTCTATAGACAACTTTGTGCTAAAGAAATCAAGATCGGGATGATGGATAAGTTAGAGAAGGAGATACCCATACTTTTATGTAATATGGAAAAAAATTTCCACCGGGTTTCTTCAATCCAATGCAACATCTGCTTATCCATCTTCCATTCGAAGCTAAAGTTGGCAGTCCTGTGCAATATAGGTGGATGTATCACATTGAAAGGGCGCTACGATATCTGAAACCAATGGTTGGCAACAGGGCAAGGGTGGAAGGGTGCATCACTGAAGCATATGCTCTTAAGGAAGTAGGATACTTTTCAAGTGTCTACTTTGCGGAAGAAAACAATATCAATACTTCGGTGATGCGGTACAATGTGGACGAAACACCCCCTCTAAGCGACCTTTCCATTTTTCAAACGAGAGGCACCACCGTTGGTAGCTACACGACCTACGTGCTATCCGAACATGAAAAGACTGTTACTTTACTCTACATGTACGCAAATATAGAAGGCATACATGAATACTTCGAGTAAGTGTTTCTCCTACGTTTATGCTAATCGACATATTTTGCTACACATGTACTCTAAAAGATGTTTTTTCATGTTCAGCGAGTTCCACAGACAATATTGGCCACATAGGCATCAACCTATGGCCAAACAAGTAGAAGCGATGCGAAAGGAAGGAATAAATGGGGGGGCAGAGTTTTCTATCCTGGTTTCGAGAATATGTAATATTCTCTCGTCTTCTATGTATTATAAATTACTATTATTAAAGAAGTATTATTTTAATTCACGATCATTTATGACAGTGTCGGACTCACAATGTCCATGAAGATTTGCAGCAGCTATCTTATGGATTGGTGAATGTTAGAAGCTATGGTCGATATGACGTAAATGGCTTCCGATTCCGTACAACTCATTTTGAATCTCATCGTCCTCTCGCGGCAACATCAAATTCTGGTGTTGTGATGAGAGCAATGGACACTCAAGGGAATTTAACCAATTATTATGGGATCATTAACAAAATCCTTGAATTTACTTTTACCGGAAATAAGACCCTTCGAGTTGTCTTCTTTGACTGTGACTGGTTTGATCGTACTCATGGAACTCGAGAAAACCAATTTGGAATGGTGGAAGTGAAACATAAGGACCGACTACGAGGTTACGATACATTTGTTCTTGCGCATCAAGTTGAACAAGTATATTATCTACCTTATCCATGCACAAAGCCCAGTGCTTGGTGGGTGGTATATAAGGTGAATCCTCGTGAGCGGCTATATACTCCTGGGGATGATGGTTACCATGATAGCGAAGATGTTGAAGAAGTGTACCAAGAAGAAGAGTTGCCAGACATTTTTATCATCGAGCTTGGTGCAGGACTCAATCAATTAGTTGAAGATGTTGAAGACGTTGAAGATGTAGAGGCAGATGATATGCGAAAACGAAAATTAGAACAGGCCACGATGGAAGATCGTTGGGCTGGTTTAAGGAGTAGGGCACAGGCACATGACAATGATGTTGATGAATTTTGAAAGTGACTACAAGTAATGTTTTCTTAAAGATAGTAACATGAATTTTGTATATTTTATTTGCATATTTACTAATTATCTAATTACAACAGGATGGCATCAAAGAAGGGTAAGAAGGTGCCGCCAACGAGAGGGTTCTACCCCTCTAGACCTAAGGACGCTTTTGTTGGTGCCTCGTCGACTGGCAGCAGACACTCTCAGCTGCTGGGGCACGTTCAGACCAGCTCTAGAGCTTCATCACAGGTAAATGTCACTTGTTTTTGAAAAATTCTTTAAATTCAATTTCACATTAAATTTACTTATGAATCATTTGAATGTTGTAGTCCTCACCGGCTGACTCAGAGGCTGTGGCGCCTTCGATGTGCCAGCCCTCGGCCAGCCAGCCCCCGGCTGGCGATGCTTCTGTTCCTGAGGCCTTTGACTCGGCTGGTGAGGAGCCGTCTGGGTCACCTGATGTGGCGCCTCAACAGACGCGGAGGACGGGGAGGACTCACTTTGTCAGTCCTCTTGCGGTCCCTTCATAGAGGATCGTGATTCGTCCAGTCGGAGACAGGTAATAAAAATTATAGTGTTCAATTTTAGTTTCTTATGATTACTTAAGTAATGAATGAATAAATATCTTGCAGGGTTTGGGACGACACGTCTTTCACCGGTGAGAGACACCACAGACCGGTGAACGGTGTCCTCGGGTCCATAGTGCGTTTGCACTATCCCAGGGTCATCGACGGGGTGCCTGCTCTTTCGTGGGAGGACTACGCACGCGTCCATCACCAGGAGCACGGCAACCTTCAGGAGGTTGTATGGGCCGATTTTATGGTAAGTATGTTAAAAAAAGTTTCTAAGTTTCAACTCTTAAACTCTTTTAGTGAACATCTCTTCAATATATTCTTTATCGCAGGCAAGATATACTTTAGAGGACCCGAACGACTCTTGCTAGTTTGAGGATGCGAGGCGAGTGTTTCACTACAACGCTGCCAAGGCGCTTCGACAAGCTTTGTCGAACACCCGCGTTCAACTTGTTAATGAGCACTTGAAGGCGAACCAGCAGCCCGTGCTACACTTCCGGCAAGCGAGCGAGATGCACCTGACGGAGGAGGAGTATGCGCAGGTACGTGGAGTGTAGTAAGTATTTTTTTTGATAATTTCCTCGATGGTATTTTTAACGACTTCCAACTATGTGCAGGGCCACGTGAGCTGGTTGCAGGGTCGAACCGATGCATTTCGGGCCCTTTGTCGCTACTGGGCTAGCGATGAGTTTAAAGCTAAGTCCGAGAAGGCTCGAGACTGCAGAGGGGTCGAGGGGAAGAGCAGGCACGGGCAAGATAACCACTTGCGTTTAGCTAAACGCATGGTAAGTGTGTGTAACTTATGTTTACATATTCATAATATATTGTTCGTACTAACACGTATTGACAGGAGCGCGAGACGGGGGTGCCGCCCACCCCTGTTGAGGTCTGGAAGAGAGGTCACAGGGACCCTTCTCAGTCGACGGGGTGCAGTCAGGCTGCAGCCGAGCGGTTGGTAAGTTTGGAAATCATTCATATTAAATATAACTATATAGATTGTTGAACTTACACGGTTTTCTTGTTTTGTAGGCTAAGTACGGGGAGGAGGTTAGGAAGATACACGGCGAGGATTTTAATTGGGAATGTCAACCAATCGATCCTCAAGCCGCATATGCAAGCGGTGGTGGAAAAGCACACGGAAGGTGAGTTTACAAGTCATTTTATCGTTTTCAATTCAAAGTATTCAAGATATTTCAATTTCATATTACTGACTCTCTTTTTTATAGGCTCGCCATATTCGACGGAGTTGTCGACTCGAGGGCGGGGAGACCTGCGAGAGGCAGCTCCACGTAGGCTTCGTTGGTGGGCACGGCAGGTCGCCGCGTATCGCAGAGGGACATTGAGATGCGGTCCCTCCGAGAAACTGTAGAAGAAAACCAAAGGCGACATGAGGAGGAAAGGAGGGAGGCGGAATGCCAAAGGATCGCGATGGAGGCCACAATCTAATCCCAGGCAGCCTGGATGGCGCAGATGCGGGAAGCAATGGAGGTAACAAAATAAAAACTAAAGTTCTCATTAATTTAGAGTAAATGACTTACTAATAGGTAACATTTAATGTTTGCAATGACAGGACATGGCTCGGGCGCAAGGTCTGGGGATCCAGCTACCAGTAATATCACCGGTCCTTCCAGGCGATCCTTCTTCTGCGGGTCAGGTAATTTTCTATGTAATCCTTCTTCTCTAGTGTAAAAAGATTGAGATAGAAGAAAGAGGGAGATAGTTAGATAGAAGAAAAAGATTGAGATAGAAGAAAGAGAGATAGAAGAAAGAGAGACAGAAGAAAGAGTGAAAGATAGTTAGATAGAGTAGGAGAGGTAGGGGTGGGCATTCGGTTAACCGACGTAATTTGGTTCGGTTTTTCGGTTTTTTTGAAAATTCGGTTTATGAAAATGGGAACCAAAATATACAAAACAAAAAGAGAAACCGACTCAACGGTTAACCGAGTATTTCGGTTTGGTTTCCGGTTAACCGAAAAAAACCGACTACATCCCTAACCTTGCAATTTCTCTCTCATCGGGGGAAGGGTGGAGAGCAATGGTGCACCGGGGGGCTAGGAGGGCGCGAGGGACTGGAGACCTTCGGGGCTCCGGGCGGCTCGGCGCTCTGCGACGCAGCGACGCAAAGAGTGACCGAGCGCGCTACCGTGCGAAGGGCAATGGGAGGCGGAGCACAGACCGACGGCGGCGGCAACACAAAGAGCAGCGGTGCACCGGGCAAAGGCCGGCGGCGGCAGCAGCGGGGAAGAGCAACGGTGCTTCGGGCGAAGGCCGACGGCGGCGGTAGCGCAGGGCTCGACGGCGGCGGTAGCGCGGGGCTCGGACGAGCCTCGGCTGGGCAGGAAGGCGGCGTGGAATTGGGAATAAGAGGTTGGATGGGCCGGGCTCTATTTGTTAGGGTTAAGTTAAAAGGGGCTGGGCTGGTTACGATTTGCAATTGGGCCAAATTTCGGTTAATCCGGTTAACCAAGAATAAAAACCGAAACCGAAAAAAGTTCGGTTTTTGCATACTTAGAACCGAAATTCGTTCTGGTTTCGTCCGGTTCGGTTAATTCGGTTTCGGTTTTGGTTTATTTGGTTACGGTTTTCGGTTTTCGGTTATTTTGCCCACCCCTAAGGAGAGGAATGAAGAGAGAGAGGAGATGTAGATGGATATAGAGGGAGGGGAAGATAGAGGGAGGGAGATGTAGATAGAGATAGAGGGAGGAAGATAGAGGGAAAATGATAGCAACAGAGAGATAGAGTGAGAGACAAAGAGAGAAATGAAAAGAGAGAGGAAGAGAGGGGATCTAGATGAAGATAGAGGGAGAGGAAGGGAGGGAGATAGATGTTGATGCATTTATATTCTAACTCTAAGTTTCATTAATTGCAGAGATCCGCGACGGCTGCACAAATGCCGTTGCCGTCGCTACCGCCGCCTGGAATGAGGCGCGACGACGACTTCAACTTCGGAGGTGGCTACGGAGGTCAGATGGGCGAGTGAGCCCTTGTTTGCTTTGTTGATGACGATGTGAGATGTATCGGAACTTATTAGTTTGTGATTGTGATGATGTTTGTGTGTTATATAGTGTGTGATATATTGTATCTGTTCTGTAATTCTGGCCATCGAGCTGGGTAGTATTTTCTGTTTTTTAAAAAAAATCAAAAACCTTATTTGCGACGACTTTTTATACAGTACCGTCGTAAATAAGGTTACAGGCCATCGCAATTAAGCCACTGCTATTTGCGACGGCCTGGCCATCGCAAATAAGTGTTAATTGCGACGGCCTGGCCGTCACAAATAATAGTGTGGGTCCCGGAGGAGGACACGTGGGCCCTGTCCACTGAACTTATTTGTGATGGCCTGGTCGTGGCAAATAGAGGCACTTAATTGCGACAGCCTGGCTGTCACAAATAAGCTTTAATTGCGACGGCTCGACCCTCGCAAATATTGTGGCGGGGCCCACCGGCCCGCAATAATAACTTGCAACGGCCGCTGCTAGCCGTCGCAATTAAGCTTATTTGCGACGGTGGCCGTCGCAAATAAGCTTATTTGTGATGACTTATTTGCGACGGCTAGAAACCGTCGCAAATAAGGAGAGCCGTCGCAAATAGCTTATTTGCGACGACATTTCGCTTATTTGCGATGGCCCTGGCCGTCGCAAATCGTCAGGTTTCCTATAGTGCCTATCCTGGACAATAGATGTAGGGTCGTGACATTAAACAAACTATAAAGTAACTGCAAGACCTATTTAGTACGAAGTTAAAGCAGGCGTTCATGGGCTCTGGCCCTGCGTCATGCGCAGCCGTGTGGCCACCTTTGTTTAGGCCGCCAGCACTGTCTGCCCCTTTTTACTTTAAGAACTGCACCGGATAGAAGAGTGTAGTATTAAATAGACGGTGTTATGCTGTCAAAATTTTAGGATCTATCCTGGACAAAAGATGTAGGGTCATGACATTAATCAAACTATAAAGTAACCATATATGTTCATTAACATATATTTATTTGATGCAGTTTTAAAATGGGTGACGACCATAAGACGATGTATGATGAATGAAGTTCAACTGGTGCACACACTAATGAATCGGGTCATATCACAAATGCTTTTCTGAGCCATGCTTTTGCTAGTGATGCTCGTGTTGTGAAGTGTCCGTGTATCAAGTGTCGGAATCGTTGACGTCTGGATATGTCTGAAGTGGAGTTGCATCTTTGCAAGCACGGATTTACACCCGACTATCTGGTGTGGCACAAGCATAGGGAGATAGAGCATGATGATTAGTCGGACGGTAATGAGGATGAAGATCGGATGGATGAGATGATAGCAAACATTGGTAAAGAGTACGAAGATTGGTCACAACCGAAGGAGGTGAAGGAGTTTTACGAGCGTCTTGTCACAACCAATATGACCGTTTTGCAGGCGGTCACACGACTTATGGCGATGAAGTTCAAGTTCAATTTCGCAAAGAATTTCTACAATAGTATCATTAAGCTGATCAGTGATCTCCTTCCGTCAGTTCATCAGATGCCGCCGGATCTATATCAATCTAAGAAAATTTTGGCTGGTCTGGGCATGAATTATGAGAAGATTGATGCGTGCGATAATAATTATATGTTGTTTTGGAAGGAACACATGAACGATACTCATTGTATGCATTGTAAGAAATCTATATATGTGGACGTCATGAATGATGATGGAGAACGAATAACTACAAAAGTAACAATCAAACAACTTCGGTACATGTCAATCACGTCAAGGCTTAAACGATTGTTTTTGTCTCAAGAAATAGCGAAGCATATGAGATGGCATTCTGAAGGGATATGTGAGAACGATGACAAAGACGTTATGGCGTATCCTTCGGATGTCGCGGCTTGGCAAGCTTTAGACCGTTTTGATCTGGAGTTTGCAAGAGATCTGAGAAATGTCCGTCTTGGGTCATCAACAAATGGTTTCACTCCATTCAATACTAGTAACAGCCCATACTCTTGTTGAACTATTTTTATCATGCCCTACAATCTCCCTCCCAACATGTGCATGAAAGAAGGATACATATTCCTTGCGGTGGTCATTCCTGGTCCTAAACATCCAGGCAAGAAAATCAATGTGTTTATGCAACCGTTGATTGAAGAGTTTAAAGAGTTGTGGCAAGGTGTAAAAGCATATGACAGTCATATGAAATGTGAATTTGACTTACGTGCCGTGTATCTATGGTCAATTCATGACTTGTTGGCATATGGCATTTGGTCTGGTTGGTATGTCCACGTACAATTGTGTTGTCCCATATGTATGAGTGACACTGATGCCATAAGGCTGAAGTATGGGAAAAAGTCAGGTTTTTTTATTATCATCGATGATTCCTTCCTTCAAATCATCCTTTCAGGAGAGATACAATCTCATGCTGGAAAGGCGTAAGAGTTACAAAAGGAGCACCTCGTCGATTGACAAGCGAGCAAAAAATGGCATGGCATGCAAAGTTAAAACAGTCCGAAGAAGATGGTTTTGAAGGGTATGGTACAGAACACAATTGGACTCATATTTCTTTTCTTTGGCAGTACCATATGCAAAGGCGCTGCTTCTACCACAAAATATTGATTTGATGCACCAGGAGCGTTGTCGGAGGGTGATTCCGACAATTCTCCCAGTACTACCATTGGTAGCCCGCAGAGTTTTGTAGTTCGGTTAGGGCGCGTGGAGATTCAAAAGAAGGTGGCAATTTGACACTAGTATTTACATGGTTCGGGCCGCCTGAGCGTAATACCCTACTCTACGGGTGTGTTGTTGTTGTATTGAGTGTCTGAACACTAGAGTGTCTTGAGTGAGTGTGGAGAGGTCTCTCTTGTGTATCGCTCGGCCAGTACTTTTATAGTACAAGGACTGGCTGTTACATCGTCAGCCTGGCCCGACATGTGACCCTGGCGGTTACTGATGCTTAATACACGGTTAATGCACTTAATTCCCCTTAACAGCGTGGTAACGCGCCTTGATGGTGCATTACTGGTATTAAGGGTCCTCCGATCGTGTGTCATTAAGATAGCATTAATGACATATAATTGGGTCTTGAAGCTTTAATTGTTCCTTGAAGGTCCGAGCCGTTGGAGGTCCACCAATCTGCTTGTTGAGGTTGAAGGTCTGGCGGTTGGACGCGTGGCAGCTCCGGAGCTTACTGTCTTGGACGAGTAGGTCCGGTGCTGTTGTACACGTGTTGGTACCGGAGCTTCCCTCTATCGGGGATTAGGTCCGGGGGTGCCACATAGGTATCTAGTCTGGAGCCTTCCCATGTATGGAAAGTAGCTCCGATTTAACGATACACATGGCGACACTGGGACTAACCATAGAAGGGAGGCAGGTCTGGTTTCGGGTGATACGTGGGGCCTTTGGAGGTCTTCAACTCAGATAGGTGAAGTTCCTTTGCACTCTTTGCAGTCCCAAGGGATATTCGGTACGCAGGGTACCGACAGTGGCCCCCTGGGCCCACCTCTGGAATAGACATTTTGGATTATGTCATTCTGCCGGAGGTGGGTCTATCTTTCGATTTTGACGCCATGTCTTCAAGGATTTTTGGATGTGCCATTGAGGTGGTGGTTCGCAGTTAATCCACCGCCGCGTGGCACCTTCAGGATGCGGCAGTTGAGATCTGCGCGTGCAGATCTCACGCAATTGAAGGTCGCCGGTTCCCGATACAAAAACCGTATCTGTTCCGTGCGCCCTGTTAGGACGCCGCCCTCTGGCTTCCCGCCTCTCATGATGACAACTGTTCACCTGGGGTAAGGACCTCGACTTGATCGTCAAGGTGGCCCCAGGCCCCCTTGTCATTGGCAAGGTGAAGTTTTTGAACTGTATCGTTGGCCCCTCTGCGGTTTCCATCCAAGCATTACGGGGGCTTACTTAAGAAGGAAAGCGCGCACCATTTGGGGATTCTTTACGCCTTCATTTGAACTTGCGCTCGAATCCTCCAAACTTTCGCTTGCTTTTCCTCTCTTGCCCCGCTGTGCTGCGATGGAGTTGGGTCTTCGCAAGAGCCGTCTCACGACCGACGGCGATTTGAAGAAGGTCCGGACCTACATGGGGTGGTCCAGTGACTCCTTCAACCATCTGGTGCGCGCCGGCAAGCTCCCGTTCAAGAAGAAGCGCGCCGACGACATGGTGTACATTTCCGAGTACGCCATGGTGGGACTGATCCCACCCTTCTCCACTTTTCTCTTGATGCTGCTAGACTTCTATGGTCTGCAGCTGTACCACCTTGGCCCCCACTCCATTCTTCTCGTGTCTACATTCGTCCACTTCTGCGAGATGTGGGTGGGTATCCCCCCTGCGTCGAGCTTTTCCGCACCTTCTTCACCATCCGCACCACCGACAAGAGTGACGAGTATCTTGGCTTCTACTATTTTGTGAAGTGCAAGAAATGCCCGTACAAGTATTTGAGGTTGTTCCCTTCTGGCAAGTGGAATGACTGGAAGAAGGATTGGATTGTCATCACGACAGATGAGCACGAGAAGCTGGAGTTGCCTGAAGGCCTTCCCAACATTGACACTGAAGCCTGGAGTGAAGTTCCAGTGCTGTTGGAGGTCTTCAACCCTGCCTTGAACAGGATCCGCCAATGCGTGGAAGGAGGAGTGACCCCTCAGGCGGTCTTCTGCAACTTCCTGGTCAACAGGTGGGCTTCGCTGAAGAAGAGGGAGAAGCTCGCCTGGGCCCTCAACAGTGTGATGGACGATCACCGGATTGAGACCGGTTTGAAGTCCAATCTGGAAAGCGCAGCTTTGGAGCTTCATCTCAAGAAGTTTCAGCACGGCATCGACATCGAGGGCGACGACTTGACTCCGCCGGCAGCTTTTCTCCCTCTGAACATGGAGGCGGAGTTCAGCAGGGAGCTCCGGAGAAGCATGCCGGTGCTTGATGACCTCAGTGAGGTGGAGAGGCTTCCAACCACTAGGTTGGTGATCCTCGGAGCTTCCGAGGGTGGCCCTGCTTCCGCCCTGAGACAGAGACTTGAAGTCGTAGGCAAGGGCAAAGAGTTTGTCGAGCCCTAGAGCCGAAAGAGGAAGTTGAAGCACTCTGACGGGAGGTTTGTCAGACCTGGTTCTTCCTCAGCAGTTCCTTCTCCCCGACGAGGGAGGTCTTCTACGGCGACAATCACTCCAGCATTGGCATCTCCCCGGAACGCCAGCTCCGCCCAGGTGACTCCAGCGCTGGAGCCAGCGAAGGGATCTAGGTCTGAGGGTCCTTCCAAGTCGAGGAAGGCCCCAACCAAGATACCGCTAACGTCAGCAGCGAGCTCCGGAGAGCCTTCCGGAGCTACTACCCCAGCTGCGACTGGGTCGGGTTCTGAGCGCCTGGCGAAGAGGTTTCGTGCTAGCTGGAGCGCAAGTCTCCCAAGGTAAATTTGCTTTTTTACCACAGTTGGTTATTTTTTGTTGTAATCATATTTTGAGTTTCTTCGTTCTTCATCCAGAGGGTATCCAAAAAAGGGGCTAAAGCTCCGGTTCCTTTGACAGCAGCTGACGTTGTGCAGGCGGAGGCTCCAGCTCCAGTTCCAGTGCCGCCCCAGGTGGTGGCTGAGGTCGCGGCAGCTCCGGCGCTAGCTGTCGTGGTCCTTGACCTCGACTCATCTCCCGCAGCTCCCATGGTAGCGCTGGACCATGGGAATGAAGACGTACCAGCGGCACCAGCTTCAGAGGTTGAAGCTCCGGTTTTGGATGCAGTGATGACAGACGCTTCGGCCTCGGAGCTAGAGGTATCTGCAGTTCCGGCCTTAGAGCCGGATGTTATTGAAGCCCCGGTGGCAGAGCTGGTAGTTGATGAAGTTCCAGCGCCTGATCCGGCTGTTTCGGAGGTGCCGGCACTCGGACCGGTGGAGGTCGAAGTGCTGGCACCCGAACCGGCGGTGGAGGAGGCACCAGCATCGGAGCCAGAAGTGGCCTCAGCTCCGGCCAAATCTTCAACGCCTGCCCCAGAGGAGGTAGTTCCGGAGGTACCCGCGCCTGAGCCAGGGTGCCAAGACGAAGCGATCGGTCCTTTGCCAGAGGGACCACTTGCTGATGACCTGGCGGTGGGACCTTCAGAGCTGACTCCGGAGGTAGGAACTTCCGTTGCAGGACCTTCCTCAACAGCGACCGAGGCTATCTCGGAGGGTGGCCCTGGTGCCGCGGAAGCTCAGGGGGCCGCTCTTGTAGAGTGGGACCCGATTTTTGTTATGGAGAACCTGCTGGAGTCAGCAGAGAGGACCCCGGCAGGTTCGGAGCCAATCCCCCTGTAGTTATCCATCGACAACGCCTGCTCCAGCCTTCGTCAGGTCCAGCTGGCCTTTTACCACGACAGCAAGGCTCTCGACGAGCAGCGCCAAACTCTTAGGAGGTGGTGCAACCGGCTCCAATTCGAGACCAAGCTGGCGCAAACAAGGCTGCCGACGACAAGGAATGGGTCCAGAGGGAGAAGGCCCGGATGGAGTATTGGGGCCAACTGTTGGACGAGAGGGAAAGCATGGTGCGATCCCTCGACGTACAGTCCCGGGCCATCCACGAACAGGCCGTTGTTGCTAATGAAGCGGCGAATGACTGCCACGAGAAGCTCAGTGCAATCCACGACAGCCTCGTCAAGCGTCGGGAGGCTCTTGAAGAGCGGGAGAAAATGCTCGAAGATGAAGAGCAAAAACTCCTAGAGTTGCGGGATGACCTCGTGAAGAGGGAAGAGGAGCTCTCCCAGAGGTTGGCTCTGGGTGACAAGAGCCTCGCAGAGCGCACCAAGAAGCTGGAGGAGCTCTGCAAGAGTGAGGAGAAGAAGTCCTGGCAGCGGGGACAATACCTCACTAAGTGGGAGAACGAAGTTGCTGCCAGGGAGAAGAAGGTGCGGGGCCAGGAGAAAGACCTGGTCGACCGCTAGAACAAGATCCACATCCGGGAGGAGGAGCTTGCTAAACTCGAAAGGCAAGTTGCTGAGAAGATTCAGCAGCACGCCAAAGAGGTCGAGTGCCTTGCCCGGGAGGGTTCAGAGCTTGTAGTGACCAAGAGGTCCTTGGAAGAGGTGGGAGGCTCAAGGGCTGCGGAGTCCCAACAAGTATGGGACTTCTTGGGCAAAGCCAATGACGCGCTGACGCCGCTGGACTTTAGTCCCGTGCGTCCGAATGACCCGGAGCCAGAGCTGGACCATGCGCTGAAGGCGTTGCACTTGGCTGGAAGCAAACTCAACAAGATGGGTGATGTCATCGCGTATCAGTTGGAGACTGAAGGAAAATCCCTTGCGCAAGACGTCGAAGAGTACATGTTGACGTGCTACACAAGCCGGGATCCTCACTTCTCACAGGATCCGGTGCTTGATGGTCCCATTGATGGAGGGGTAGATGCTGCCAAGGCTAGCGTGTGGGAGGTTGCCCAGAAGGTGGCCTCGTTCCTCCGTAGGATCTAGGACTTTCTCCTTGTAGCTCCCACTTGTATCTTCTCTTTTTTTTTGTCCAGTTTTGTAATCCTCTTGTCCTCGGATGAATGAAATCCAAGAAATTTATGAATTTCATTTTTTGTCTTCAACCTTTGTCTCACTTGGCCCCCTGTTAGATGTACGCAATTTGATTGCGAACATGTACCAAGAGGATGTAGCATTTTGTTGAAGACTTGCGTTCTTCGAACTTGTAGGGTGTAAGTCCGAAGTCGTCGATAGCAAGGCCCCCTGAGGTTCTCGGAGCTCCGGCAGCAACCATTACCAACATGTAGAGCATCGACAGCTGGTCCTCTGGGGTTGTCGGAGCTTAATAGCTCCAGCAGCGACCACTGTCAACACGTAGAGCTTTGACAGCAGACCCCATTAGGGTGTCCTTTCACCATCTTTTCTTCACGTTAACGGATGGCTCCCTGGATTTGCCGGAACTTGATAGCTCCGGCGGCGCCTACTATCAATGTTTATAACATCGACAACATGCCATCTTAGGGGATGTCAAAGCTTTGATAGCTCCGGCATTATCCACCATCATCGTGAGATTTTTATTTTTCCTGCACACTGAAGTCAAGAAAAACAGGAAAACCCGTTTCTTATCTATAAATCATTTGCGGCTTACTATTCCCGAAATTTTTAGGTCGATCGCAATTCTATATACAATCAAGTGCACTTGCTTATTTTCTCCAGGTCCAATCGTTTTCTGGACTCGCCTTACTCTGGCCCGCCGAGGTGTAGGTAGAGTAGCGTACTTAGGGTGCAGGACCAGGCTAAGTCGATAGCACACTCTGGACCTAGATTAGCTTGGCGTTCAGGCGAGTAGGCCATTCAACAATGTTAAGACCTGGAAGAATTAACAATGCAACTTGAATTATACATGAATTGTTTGAGCTAAAGTTTCATGAGAATTGCACAACTTTGTTATAGACAAGAAAGAGAAAAATAAAAAATATTGAGCCTGTACAAAATAAATGCACGTGGAGTCTGTTTTCACATCATGATGTCTTTCGTTATATGTCCGAGGTACAGGGGAAACAAGTACACTCTTA
This sequence comes from Tuctoria greenei, assembly GCA_036927565.1. Lineage (NCBI taxonomy): Eukaryota > Viridiplantae > Streptophyta > Magnoliopsida > Poales > Poaceae > Tuctoria > Tuctoria greenei. The sequence continues at coordinate 224,922,312 of JAYESD010000003.1, forward strand.
GGGTACGGAACCAGGCTAAGTGTGCTACATTTCTTGTTTGACCCAGGGTAGCTAGCTTCACTTTTAGTTCTGAGACTGTGTCAAGTGTTGCCTGAACCTTGTGGACCTTCCGGGAAAGGTCCAGCTATTCTCCTAGAGGAGCTACCCGACTCTGTACAATGACGCTATAACATACATCATATGTGACTACAGACTCACCTCCATGATATTAAGTGTAGAACTTACGGAGGTTCTGAATGTTCCAAGGATTAGGGAGCGGTGTCCCATCCTCGGTTGCGAAGCGAACGCATCCAGGACGGGATACTTTGATCACTCGAAAGGGTCCTTCCCAGCTGGGGGAAAGTTTGTTTAACCCTTCTCGAGTTTGTATTCTCCGTAGCACCAGATCGCCTTCCTCAAGCTGTCGGTTATGCACGTGCCTTTGGTGATAGCGCTGGAGCGCTTGGCGATATCGTGCGTTTCGAACAGCTGCTCAACACCTTCCCTCTTCAACGAGGTCAAGTTCTTCATGCCGGAGCTGGTCCTGCGTGGCTTCGTCGAAGGTCCGGACCCAGAGTGATCTCAAGGTGATTTCCGGAGGAAGGACTGCTTCAGCTCCGTAGACCAGGAAGAAGGGTGTCTCTCCAGTTGACCGATTTGGAGTTGTCATGTTTGTCCACAGGGTGGGCGGAAGCTCTTCAATCCAGTTGGCTCCATGTTTTTTCAGGCGCTCATATGTGCGCGTCTTGAGTCCTTTTAGGATTTCTGCATTTGCTCTCTCAGCTTGGCCATTGCTTGCCAGGTGAGCTACGGAAGCGTAGCTGACTTGAATGTCGAGGTCTTCGCAATATCCTTGAAATGCAGAGCTTGTGAATTGGGTCCCGTTGTCAGTTAAGATCTTGTTTGGGACTCCAAATCTGCATACTATGGACTACAAGAAATTGATAGCTGATTGCTTATTTATTGTCACAATTGGAGTTGCTTTCGGCCACTTGGTGAACTTTTCGATTGCGACATACAAGAACTTGTAACCTCCGATGGCTCTTGGGAAAGGTCCCAAGATATCCATCCCCCCACACAGATAATGGCCATGTAGGGGTATCATTTGTAGAGGTTGAGCTGGTGTGTGAATTTGCTTCGCATGAAACTGGCATGCTTCGCATTTCTTCACTAGCTCGGTTGCATCCTAGAGTGCTGTAGGCCAGTAAAAACCATGCCGGAAGGCTTTACTCACCAGGGTGCGGGCAGATGCGTGGTTCCCACACTCGCCTCCATGGATTTCCGCGAGGAGCTCACAACCTTCTTCCCTTGTAATGCACCGCATTAGGACGCCGTTGGCACCACGCCGGTAGAGATCTCCTTCCACCAGTGTGTATCTTTTAGCCAATCTGACTATTCGGTCAGCAAATACATTATCTTCAGGAAGGATGTTGTCTTTCAAGTAGCTCCGGATCTTCGAGATCCATACATCAGAGCTAACTTGAGCTTCTGAGTCTTGCATGCTGGGTTGCTCGGAGCTTCCTGCACCACCTACGACCCTTGATGGACGCCATGGTAACAGGGCCATCGGGACCACCAGCTTCGAGGTGCTGGTCTCTCCCCCTTCGCTCAGTTCGGCAGGTTGAGCTGTTGGTCTTGACAATCTCTGGACGAAGGTTCCGTCGGGAACCGGAGCTCCGGTTGAAACTTTCGTGGAGAGTTTGTCAGCTTCAGCGTTGTTGAGACGCTGAACATGATAAAGATACAGGACTTTGAAGTCCTTCTGAAGCTTCTGGACTTCAAGTAGATATGCAACCAGTTGAGGGTTGTTGCAGCAGCATTCACCTTTGACTTGTTTTATAATGAGCTGTGAATCACCCTTTACCAACAGCTGCTTAACACCATATGATAGTGCCACCTTGAGCCTATAAATTAGTGCTTCATACTCCGCCATGTTGTTGGTTGCCTTGAAGTCAAGGTGAACCATGTATTTGACCTTCTCCCCGGTCGGAGCGAGGAGAAGGATTCCAGCTCCGACCCCCTGCTTCTGCACGGAGCCTTCGAAGTAGAGAGTCCAGTGAGGCTCAGTGAAGACCGGAACCTTGGGTTCCGGCTTTTTCTCACTGGTGCCCCCTAGGATTTGATGGAGAGGGGGTCCATTCCGCCACAAAGTCCGCCAATGTTTGACTCTTGATCGCTTGTCTTGGGACGAATGCAAGATCGAACTCGGCCAATTCCGCTGCACACTTTGCAGTGTTCCCAGTAGAGTTGGGGTTATGCAAGATTGCACACAGTGGATAAGAGGTTACCACTGAAATCTTGTGGGCTTAGAAGTAGTGATGAAGCTTCCTAGAGGCAATAAGGACTGCGTAGAGCATCTTATGCACCTCCAAGTACCGAGTCTTGGCATCATGAAGTACTTCGCTGATGAAGTACACTGGGCACTGAACTGTCCAGACCCTCCCGGAGGAGCCCGGAGCTTCCTCCTCATCAATCCAGACCCTCCTGGAGGGGTCCGATCCTTCTTCGGGGACCTACGGGTTCTTACTAAAGGAACCCAGAGCTTCTTCTAGAGTGACCTGGACTTTCTCAGAAGGGTCCGGATCTTCTTGTTCAGCAACAGTAACTCCTTCATTTGAAGGAGGTTGATCCTCCGGCGTCTCGCCTTGAGGATCCAGGTCTGGGGGCTGGGACCCAGACTCGCCTTCAGGCAGATCCGGACCCTCCCGGAGGGGTGTGGATTTCTGAACTGAAGATGATTCTGGTCTTTCCGCAACCAGGACCACGCTGACAACTTCGTCAGTTGCCAAAGTATAAAACAGAAGTGGCTCTCCAGGATCCGGAGCTACCAAGGTTGGTAGAGTGGTGAGGAGCTGCTTCAGCTCTTGGAAAGCCCTTTCTGCTTCTTCAGACCATTGGAATGGTCCGGACTTCCTCAATAATTTGAAGAAGGGTAGCGCCCATTCCGCCAGTCTTGAGATGAACTGGCTGAGGGCAGCTAGACATCCAGTCAGCTTTTGGACATCTTTGATGCGGGCTGGTGGTCGCATGTCTTCAATAGCTTTAATCTTCGCCGAATTCGCCTCTATTCCTTGGTGGTTCACCAAGAATCCAAGAAGCTTTCCGGAGCTAACCCCAAAGACACACTTGTCTGGGTTTAGCTTGGTGCGTGTAATTTGCAACTTGTAGAAGACAACTTGCAAGGTGTCAAGAAATGACTCCTTTTTCTTGATCTTGACGACGATGTCATCGACATACACTTCCACTACATCTCTGATGAGCTCTCCAAACGTTTTGTACATAGCTCGCACAAACGTTGAAGCAGCGTTTTTGGGACCGAATGGCATGGCCGTGTAACAGTACAATCCATCTACTGTGATGAAGGAAGTATGCTCTTAATCTTCCATAGACAATCTGATTTGATGATACCCAGAATATGCGTCTAGGAAACACAATAATTTACACCCGAAGGTGGAATCCACTATCTGATCTATTCTAGGTAGTGGGAATGGAGCCTTTGGACATGCCTTATTCAGTGTAGTGTAGTCGATACACATCCGAAACTTCCCGCCGGCCTTGGGTACAACAACTGGGTTTACCAGCCATTTTGGGTGGAAGACTTCCCCGATGAATCCAGCTTTGAGCAACTTCTTCACTTCTTGATGTATGAAGTTCTGTCGTTCTACTGATTGCTTCCGAGGCTTCTGTTGTACAGGTCAGGCGTCGGGATAAATCTTTAGATTGTGCTCAATCACTTCCCTAGTGATCCCAGGCATTTGTGACGGTTGCCAGGCAAACACATCAACATTAGCCCGGGGGAAAGTGATGAGCGCGAGTTCCTATTTATTGTTCAGACCTCCCGATATATGAGTGGTCTGAGTGGCGTTGGAACCGATTTGGACGACTCTGACAGAAATGTCGGTGTCGCTGCTTGGTTGCACACGAGGTGCTGAGGTTGAGCCTCGATGACGAATGCTCACGGGCTTCGAAGCTTTCTCCTTTCTGGATTCTTCCTCCTGCGCTGTAGCAAGCGCGTGGAGTTCTTCCAGAGCTGTAACTCCGGCTATGCGATCTCTGTGGATCCGGAGAACGCTTGAGGGTGTTGGCATCTTCAACACCAAGTAGCCATAATGAGCAGCAGCCATGAATTTGTACAAGGCTGGCCTGCTCAAGATGGCGTTAAATGGCAAGTTGATCTGTGCCACATCAAAAACCAACTTCTCGGTCCTGTAGTTCTCCCGAGTCCCGAAGGTCACCTGGAGAGTAATGGCACCAAGTGGAGTTATGGCCCCCGGACCTACTCCGGAGAAAGGTCGTGAGGGGTGAAGGTCCGAAGGTCGGAGCTGAAGCTTGACGAAGGCTTCGAAGCTTATGAGGTTCAACCCCGACCCTCCGTCCACCATTACGTGGTGGAGCTGGATGTTGTTGATGGTCGGATATACCATCAGTGGAAGTTGGCCAGCCCTGATCATGTTCTGAGGGCAGTCCAAAGCATCGAAGGTGATGGCAGTATCCATCCACTTCCGATGAGGCTCCGCCCTGGCGGTGGGAGCTATAGAGGCCATGTCTCGCCGCATTGTCTTGAGGACACGGCGGGAGGTGATGTCCCACGAACCACCAAATATGGTGTTCATGGTCTTCCGACGCTCGTTGTCGGAGACGTCGGAATCTTCGTCAACGGAGGTGTAAATAGCCTTCAAAAGCTTTTTGGGGTCCTGAAAGCCTAACTCCTCTTCACCTGAAGCTTCGTCGACTTTTTTTTTCCTTCCCTTTGACGGAAGGGAGCTTCTTCCCGACACTTGTTGTAGCGCTCAGCAAGGTTCTAGACCTATCGGCAACCTTCCAGGTTGTGGCTGTTCATCTTGTGTATGGGACACCACATCTTGGAGCTGCCACCGTCTTCAGGCGACGACCGAGGTCATTTCTCGGGGCGTGGCCCCCGGCCACCCGGAGCTGCAACAACTGCAACAGTAGGTGTGCCGGCCGACGGCTTCTTTTTGCCGTTGGACTTTTTCTTCTTCTTTCCACACCCGGAAGTAGTGGCTTCACCCTTGGATGACTTTTTGTTGGCCTCCGGAGGTGGTTGGGAGTGAATTTCATGGCCCTCAGCAACCTTGGCACACTTGTCTACCAAGCTGAAGAGCTCCGTGACGCTGGTGACTTCCTTGGTCGCCAGCTTCTCCAGCATCTTCTTATCTCGAACGCCCTATCTGAATGCTACAATAACAGAAGCCCTTGATATAGAATGAATTGTATTTCGTACCTGGGAGAACCTCAAGATGAAAGATCACAAGGACTCTCCCCCTTTCTGCTTGACAGCAAAAAGGTCCAGTTCCGTGCCTGGTCGGGTGTATGAGCTCCCAAAATTGGCAGTGAACTGCTGGCACAACTCCGCCCAACATTTATTGAGTCAGGCGGAAGACTCATGAACCAAGACCTAGCGGTCCCAGTCAAAGCCACAAGGAAATAATTGGCCATCACAGCCTCATTTCCCCCAGCCGCTAGGATGGCGGTGGAATAGATTTGGAGAAATTCGGCGGGATTGATAGTTCCGTCAAATTTCTCCGACAGGTGAGGTCGTAACTTCTGCGGCCATCTGACCATGCGTAGGTGCATGGCCAAGGCAGAACAGCCTCCTCCTACTCCCTCAGGAGAAGGGTTGTCCCGAGCCTCTCGCCTCTCGCAAGCACGCTCGATGTGTACATGACCATCCTGCTATCAATAACGATGATCGAGCTCAGCCCGGAGGTCATGAGTCGAAAACCTCGTTATCGTGTGAGTACGTCGCACCCCGGAAGGCAGCGACGTTGCCTGCTGAGATACAACACGCCTCCTGTGCTGTGAAGCGTGAGGACCGAGTCTACCCAACAAGGTCCGATGCTGCGATTGGGCCCGCCCCAAGGGGGGGGACCTTGATTGCTGATGTGATCGGCTGCTGCTGCAACCAGATGATCCACATCAGCTCTCCATTGCTCCATTGCACCCTAGGATACTCCTGGAGGCGGTGGACGTTGGAGAAGAGCATGCGCAGCATGAAGCGCGTGTTCGGGGTTGTTGTTCGCCGATGCAGTGACCGACGCGGATGCCCCATCTCGTTGTCCAGCATGATTTGCCGGTGCGGACAGTGGCGGTGGTGGCATGACTCCTGCTGGAGCCACATCACCTGCTGGCTGCAGGATGTTGGAGGGATTGCCTCCAACAAGTTGCACAGCATGATTGTCGTTGGACGATCCAGCAGCAGAATTCACCATCTTTGTATCTCAGGCGCTGACCCCCTACCTGGCGTGCCAAATGTCGAAGGGTGATTCCGGCAATTCCCTTAGTACTACCGTTGGTAGCCCGCAGATTTTTATAGTTCGGTTAGGGCGCGCGAAGATTCAAAGAAGGTGGCGATTTGACACAAGTATTTACGTGGTTCGGGCCGCCTGAGCGTAATACCCTACTCCACAGGTGTGTTGTTGTTGTATTGAGTGTCTGAACACTAGAGTGTCTTGAGTGAGTGTGGAGAGGTATCTCTTGTATATTGCTCGACCAATCCTTTTATAGTAAAAGGATTGGCCGTTACATCGTCAGCCTGGCCCGACATGTGACCCTGGCAGTTACTGATGCTTATTACACGGTTAATGCACTTAATTCCCCTTAACAACATGGTAACCCTCCTTGATGGTGCAATACTGGTATTAAGGGTCCTCCGATCGTGTGTCATTAAGATAGCATTAATGACACATAATCGGGTCTTGAAGCTTTAATTGTTCCTTGAAGGTCCGAGCTGTTGGAGGTCCACCAGTCTGCTTGTTGAGGTTGAAGGTCTGGCGGTTGGATGCATGGCAGCTCCGGAGCTTACTATCTTGGACGAGTAGGTTCGGTGTTGTTGTACACATGTTGGTACTGGAGCTTCTCTCTGTTGGGGATTAGGTCCGGGGGTGCCACACACGTATCTATTCCGGAGCTTTCCCATGTATGGAATGTAGCTCCGGTTTAACGATACACGTGGCGGCACTAAGACTAACCATAGAAGGGAGGCAGGTCCCGTTCCGGGTGACACGTGGGGCCTTCAGAGGTCTTCAAATCAGATAGGTGAAGTTCCTTTGCACTCTTTGCAGTCCCAAGGGATATTCGGTACGTAGGGTACCGACAAGCGTAATGTCGCTGAAAGCATCATAAGCATGTGTTTTGATTTTACCGGTCAAACCAAAGATAATTTGAATGCAAGAAAATATTTAGATGATCTTCGTGATCGTCCTTGGTTTGTGATTAGAACAAATACAAGTGGAAATGAAATTCGGCCACGAGATCCTTACCGTGTCAAGCCAGAAAAAAAACACATAGTTAGTTGAAAACATTGAAGTTTCAAGACCACTATGAAGCTAACATAAAATGATGTGTTAATATCAGCACTGATAAACTAAATGGGCTGAAGAGTCATGATTACCATATTATGATGAAAATACTTTTACCGGTAATGTTTTGTGGATACTTCAAACCTGACTCGTGGAAGATATTTGTTGAACTTAGCTATTTTTATAGGCAGATATGTGCTAAGGAAGTAACGAAGAAGATAATGCGGCAGTAGGAGAAAGAAATCATCGTGCTTGTATGTAAGATGGAAAAAGTCTTTCCGCCTGGATTTATGAATGTTATGCAACATTTGCTGGTGCATTTGCCTTATGAAGCATTAGTAGCAGGACCTTACAGTTCAGGTGCATGTATAGTCAAGAAATAGAACTGAAAAAACTTAGAGCTACAGTGCGCAATAAGGCAAGAGTTGAGGGGTGTATTGCAAAGGCATTTGCAGCTAAAGAGATTACAAACTTCTCTAGCAAATATTTCGCACGTGCCAACAATTTGAATGCATCTACGACATGATACCATGATGCAGAAGAGCAGCCTATGAATGAGCTTAAAATTTTTTATTGGAAGGGTAAAGGTGTTGGGGTTGCTAATTCTCATTATATTTTGGAGCATGAGAGAAACTACACCATGCCTTACATGTTTTTCAACATGGAAGAAGTGTTACCATTTTTTGAAATGTTTGACAATTTGTATTGGACATCTTCTCGAAGGCCGAAGCAAAGTCAATTGGATAATCTACGTCAGCATGACATAAAATATGGCAAAAACTTCGTAAACTGGTTCTGTGAACATGTAAGATGCTAACTTCTCTAATATCCTTTGTTCTTCAATCATAGTTCATATATTTATTATAAGATGCTAACCTCGTATATTGTTGTACATGTAGTCTATGAAGGATGTCAATATCTCTGATGATTTGCGACAGATCGCGAATGGTCAATTGAAAGCTAGAGAATTGAGCTGATACGATATCAATGGATACCGTTTTCGAATGGCAAGTTTAGAAGCAAATCGCCCACTTGCAGCCACATCAAATAGTGGAGTGTATAACAACTGTAGAGGATAGTGGAGAAGTGAAGGAATAGTATGGTGTACTTCAAAAAATAATTGAGTACACATTTGGTGCTACGAAAGAACTGAAGCTGGTGCTTTTCGACTATCACTGGTTTGATCCAACATCGGGCACGCGAGTGTATGATTTTGGAATGGTGGAGGTCAACCAAAACTCACGCTATACAGCCCCTAACAACAATGTTATACTTGCGCATCAAGTGAAACAAGTGTACTATTTAAGTTATCCTCATCCAAGTTTGAAAAATTAGTGGGTTGTATATAAAGTTAACCGTAAAGTGCACCCTCGTTGTTATGATGAGTACATAGACAATCAGGAAGACGATGATGGTGGTGTTTATAAAGATAAGTTGACGAAGTACAAGATATTAGGATATCTTCTGGGACATGACTTGTAGAAATTGCTAGTACTACTCTAGAGTTAATGTCTGAAGAACAAGTCGACCCTTCGAGAAAACGTCTTGGACAATCTCAAAGGATTATTGAAAAGCAAAATAGAATTGTTGAAGAAGATAGTGAAGGAGAAGAGTTTGAGGAAGAGATGGTAGAAGAAGAGTGAAAGTGCATCTAGGCATCCCCGTGGGTTTTGGATGATTGATGACGACAATTAAGAGGCTAATGAGCTAAAGTGATCTTAAGCACAGGTACAAGGATTGAAATGAGATGAAAACCCTCAAAAAGGAAAAGGATAAAACGGGCGTCAAAGACTCAAGCGTAGAAATAAGGGTTTCTATGTGTTGAGCTTTTATGAGCCGTGTCATGTGAGAGGGTGGATGTATCATGTGTGATGAGATCATTCTAGAGTGCTCAAAGTGGTGGTTTAGAGAAAAACCTAAGTGAGAAGCCTAAAATGATAAAAACCCTAGGAGGCCGGACTAGTCCAGGCCTCAAGGCCAGACTAGTCCGGCCATGGCAAACGAGTCTGTTTTGGGACGGACCAAACGTCTCTGGAGAGTTCCCGAGTGATTTTGGAGCTATGTCCGAGAAGTCCGGACTTGTCCATTTTTAGACGGACTAAAGCTCTCTGGAGTAGTTCGGACTCGTCCGTTTCGATACGGACTAGTTCGTTTGAGACTTAGTGCCATAGACCAAGAGAAACCCTAGAGGGCCGGACTAGTCCGCCCCCGTGGCTGGACTTGTTCGGACTAATCCAAAAGAGTCCGTTTTGGAACGGACCAAATGGTTTTGTTCCACTTCGGACTAGTCCGTTGTGGACCGGACTAGTCTGTTGTTTAGTGACCGTTTGAATTTGAAATTTGGCGGGTAGCGTGATGATCGTTGCTCAGAGTGGCAGTTGTCGAGAATTGACAGAGGTCAGTGGTCCCATAGGGCCAGACTAGTCTGGGGTCTGAGGCCGGACTAGTCCGCCCCTCTGCTGAGGTCAGCAGAAGGGGCTTGGGGCCCCTATAAAAAGGGGACCCCCGAGCTCATTTGAACAACTCTTGAACCCTAGCGCCGCCACAAGCATCCAAGGGCCTTCCAAAGCTTTATACTCGTCCTACTATCCCCTTAAGAGCAAATCTTGAAGATATTAGGGTTTGGGGAGGAGAGTAAAGGAAGATCATCGCGCTTTGACTCTTGGTTTGATCTCTTGCACATTGCTTTGTGTTTTGTGGCTTGTGTGAGTTGATCTTTGTGTGCTCCTCATTGTATTGATTTGTGGGAGCCTCAAGTTGTGAGTAGCCCCATCAAACTTTGTGATTGCCCATTGATATAGTGGAAACCAAGCCGGCCATTGTGGTGGCTTGGTGAGAGAAGGGTCAAGTGAGACCTGGTCCTTGTGTGGACTTCTCAACGTGGATGTAGGCTTCTTCGTAGAGCTGAACCACGGTATAAATCTTGTTTCACTTGTATTTCACTTTTCATAGTCTCTAGCATTGCTATTAGGGTTCACATTGGTCTTATTGCCTTACACTTTGATCATTATTGTAAACTTGCAATCTAAGTGTTTAAACCACACAATATGAGCTTCACAAGTTTACTACACATTGCTCACATCTTTGGTGAACTTTAATTCTGCAAATAACTTGTAGAAATCAAGTTTTAGGGTTTCCACCCTGTGCTGAGCGGACTAGTCCGGCCCTGACCAGACTAGTCTGACCACAGGGAATTAATCTCGTTTGATTAAGTCATTTTAGGTATTATTGCCTATTCACCCCCCCTCTAGGCGACTTTCAATTGGTATCAGAGCAGGTTTCTCCCCAAGAGTCTAACAACTTAGAGAAGTAATGGCCGGAAGGGCTGACAACGAAGTTCTGGTGGTCGTCGATGACACCAAGACGAAGAATGTCGATGTTCTTCGAGATGATCCGAATGACGACGAAGAAGTTTGGATGCTCAAGGCACGGCTTCGTGAGAAGCTCAACGTGCCCAAGAAGGAGATCAAGCCAATTGCTCCGGTCAACATCGACAATGGGAGTAGTCCACAAGACTACTCCCGGTATCCTTACAATTATGAGCAACTTACCGCGAGCAACCACTATTTGTCTATCCCCATTGGCAAACCTCCTCAATTTGACGGAAATGACTATTCTATGCGGAAGCATAAAATGAAGATGCACCTCATTTCCTTAAATCCTAGTTTGTGGCAAATTGTGATGATAGGTGTTCATCTTCCGAAGAATGAAGAAGACATCACTTCGGAGCAAGCCGTTCTTCTACATCACAATGCTCAAGCCGTTGGAGTGATTACCTCCTCATTGACTCGTGAGGAGTTCAACTGCATTGAAGGGTTGGAGGTTGCCAAGGAGATTTGGGACACCCTCAAGATGGTGCACGAAGGCAACCGTGTCATTAGGGAGGCAAAGATCGAGATGATTGAAGGAGAGCTTGGAAGATTCACCATCATGGAGGGTGAATCTTCCCAAGATATGTATGACCGCCTCAAGACTCTCATCAACAAGAGTCGGTCATATGGAAGCATCCGGTGGACCAACCACGAAGTGGTAAAGAGGATGATTCGAACATTCATGCCTCGAAACGTCACTCTTTGCTCACTAATTTATGAAAGCTCGGGCTTCCACAAGATGACTCCCGGAGAAGTGCTAGGGAGAATCATCAACCATGAGATGATGGAGCAAGAAGCAATGTTCTACAATGATCTACAAAAGCTTTCCTCCTCCAAGAAAAGGAACATTGCATTCAAAGCAACGTCCTCAAGATCACAAGAAAAGGAAGAGAGTGATGAAGAGAGTCCCGACACTGATGAGGAAGAAGCTCTCTTCATCAACAACTTTAAGAGGATGTTTAGAAGGAGGAGAGGGAGCTACCAAAATGAAAGGAGAAGCAAAGACAAGCCCAAGACAAGATCAAAAAGGGCTTGTTACAATTGCGTAGAATATGACCACTTCATTATGGATTGTGCACATGAAGAAAACAAGAAGAAGGAGGGCAAGTCCAAAGAAAAGAAGTACTTCAAGAAGAAGAAGCAATCCGGACATGCCCACCTTGGAAAGGAGTGGGATTCAAATGAGTAATCCTCCTCCGATGAGGATGAGAAGGTAGCAACTATTGCTATGAAGAAGACAACAACGGAGAACAAGCTCTTCCCCAACTTAGAAGCTTCAAGGCCAACATGTCTCATGGCCAAGGAGGGAAGAAATAAGGTTAAATCTAAATCCTCTTCTTCAATTTCTTCTCATGATGACTTTGATAGTAGTAGTGAAAATGAACATATGCTTAAAGACATGAGCAAAAGCACCTTGAAGAGATTGAGATTGCTAACGGAAGAGATATTTGATAAGGAAGAACTCATCAAATGTTAAGAGGACATGCTCATACAACAAAAGGAGAGATGTCAAGAGGTTGAGGAGCTCTTGGAGCTTGAAAGAGAAAGAAGCAAGGCACTTGAACGTGAACTCGCTTTGAGCAAGGAAACTTGCTCAAACCTTGAGAACACTACAATTGTGCTGAAGGATGAACTTGTTAGTTTGACACAAGCTAACAAGATCCTTGAGACGCAAGTGAAGTCTCTCAAGGTCAATGCACCTTCTTCATCTACAAGCTCACCTTCCACAAATGTTAAATCCGAGGCATCTCAATCTTGTAAATGCTCAAACTTAATCATAAAGCTTAAAGATGAGCTAAAGTTGGTACAAACCAATCAAGCACCCAAGGTTGGCATCTTTGACAAGGAGAAGGTGGCATATGCACGTAGTGCATATACCAACAAAAGACATCCCCTTGTCAAGGATGGTCTTGGTTATTCTAGGGGGATGAGGCAAAACGCCAAAACTCCCAAGAATGGCAAAGACTTGATTGTTTTTGTCAAAGGAGGCTCATACAACAATAAAAGAAAGAACATTGCTACTACACCTAAAATGCCTAAGAAAGAACCTCATCCATTGTTCCATGATTTTGATGCTTCATATGTTTTATTGAGGAACAAGTTTGGAAAGGCATATGCTAGGTATGTTGGGCCACACCGCAAGAGTCCCAAACCTTGTGCGTGGGTGCCCAAGTGCCTCTTGACTAACATCAGAGGACCCAACACCGTTTGGGTACCTAAAACCAAGGCTTAAATCTTTCTTGTAGGCATACTCATCCGGTGGAACCAAGTGGGTTTTTGATAGTGGATGCAAAAATCATATGACCGGAGAGAGGAAGATGTTTGTGGAGTATGAGCTAAATGAATATTCAAGTGAAGGAATCTATTTTGGGGACAATAGCCAAGGAAAAATCCTTAGCACCGATAAAATTGTTATATCCCCTAATCATACTCTTTCAAATGTTTTACATGTTGATTCACTTGATTATAACATCTTTCCATATCAAAACTATGTGACAAAGGTTATAATTGTTTGTTCACTAATGAGGGTGTGACCGTCACAAGGAGAAGCAATGACTCAATTGTCTTTAAGGGTGTACTCAAGGGAAAGCTCTATCTTGTGGATTTCTCCGCGGATAAAGCCCAACTTGATACATGCTTAATTGCAAAAACTAACATGGGATGGCTTTGGCATAGGAGGCTAGCCCATGTCGGAATGAGGAATTTGCAAAAACTCCTTAAGGGCGAGCACATCCGTGGTCTAAAGAATGTTGTGTTTGAAAAGGATAGGCCATGTAGCGCATGCCAAGCCGAAAAGCAAGTTGGAGCACCACATCCATCCAAGAACATTATGACAACATCAAGACAATTGGAGCTTCTACACATGGATCTCTTTGGTCCAATCGCCTACATTAGTATTGGTGGTAACAAATATGGTCCTATTATTGTTGATGATTTTTCACGTTTCACTTGGGTGTTCTTTTTCCATGACAAGAGCGAGACGCAAGGTGTCTTCAAGAGATACTTGAAGAGAGCTCAAAATGAGTTCTCCTTGAGTATCAAGATCATAAGTAGCAACAATGGCACCGAATTCAAGAATACCCAAGTTGAAGAATTTTTGGATGAAGAAGGCATCAAGCATGAGTTCTCGGCCCCCTACTCCCCTCAAAAAAATGGGGTGGCCGAGAGGAAGAATAGGACTCTTATTGAGATGTCAAGAACCATGCTTGATGAGTACAAGATGTCGGACGGGTTTTGGGCGGAAGCGGTCAACACCGCTTGCCATGCCATAAACCAGTTGTTATCTTCATCGCATTTTTAAGAAGACGTCGTACGAGCTCCTAACCGGTAACAAGCCCAACATCTCTTACTTTGTGTTTTTGGGAGCAAATACTACATTCATAACAAGAATCCTAGGACTTCAAAGTTTGCTTCTAAGTCCGATGAGGGTTTCTTACTTGGTTATCACTCAAATACTTACGCCTATCGTGTCTTTAACAAATCCTCCAGAATTGTTGAAGTAGCACGTGACATAGTGTTTGATGAGGCTAATGGCTCCCAAGTGGATCAAGTTGATCGTCATGTGCTAGATCAAGAAGAATCTCCACAAGTAGTGATAGGAAGGATGTCACTTGGAGATATACGACCACAAGAACGACCTCAAGACACAAGTGACCATCCTACACATCAAGCAAGCTCTTCCTCAAATGATCAAGATCAAGCTCCCCAAGATGCACTCCAAGAAGATGAAAATGGAGGCATCAATCAAGGGGGAGACAATGAGTATGAGGAAGACCAAGATGATGAATCAAGACCTCAAGCGCCTCACCCAAGAGTGCATCAAAGAGTCCAACGGGACCATCCCGTTGACAATATACTTGGAGACATCTCCAATGGGGTAACTACTCGATCTTGTGTTGCAAACTTTAGTGAACATTACTCTTTTGTTTCTTCCTTGGAGCCCCACAAGGTTGAAGAAGCACTACGAGATCCAGATTGGGTGATGGATATGCAAGAAGAGCTCAACAACTTTGAGAGAAATAAAGTATGGGAGCTTGTGAAGAGGCCAAATGCAAATGTTGTAGGGACCAAATGGGTGTTCCGCAACAAACAAGATGAACACGGGGTAGTTACAAGGAACAAGGCACGACTTGTGGCCAAAGGGTACTCACAAGTCGAAGGTTTGGATTTCGAAGAAACCTTTGCTCCCGTAGCTAGGCTTGAATCAATTCGTATACTACTTGGTTTTGCTACTCACCATGATTTTAAGCTATATCAAATGGACGTCAAGAGCGCATTCCTTAATGGTCCAATCAAGGAAGAGGTATATGTGGAACCCCCCCCCCCCCGGGATTTGAAGATGAAGAATTCCCAAACCATGTGTACAAATTGTGTAAGGCTCGCTATGGACTCAAACAAGCTCCTAGATCTTGGTATGAGTGCCTTAGAGATTCTCTAACTCAAAATGGTTTCAAAATTGGGAAGCCGGACTATACTCTATTCACTAAGCATTTCAATTATGATTTGTTTGTTTGCCAAATATATGTCGATGACATTATATTTGGCTCTACTAACAAAGCTTTTTGTGATGAGTTCTCCAAGATAATAACGGAAAGATTTGAGATGTCCATGATGGGGGAGTTAAAGTTCTTTTTAGGTTTCCAAGTGAAGCAACTCAAGGAAGGCATGTTCATTAGTCAAACCAAGTACACACAAGACATACTCAAGAAGTTTGACATGGATAAGGCCAAACCCATAAAGACTCCTATAGCAACAAATGGGCATCTCGATCTCAATGAAGATGGTCCAAGTGTGGACCAAAAGGTATATCATTCCATGATAGGGTCATTGCTTTACTTATGTGCATCTAGGCCCAATATCATGCTTAGTGTGTGTATGTGTGCTAGATTTCAAGCCGCTCCAAAGGTGTGTCATTTGACCACCGCTAAGAGAATTCTTAGATATTTGATTTACACACCAAGCCTAGGACTTTGGTACCCCAAAGGATCTAATTTTAACCTCATTGGATATTCCGATGCAGATTATGCGGGGTGCAAAGTTGATAGGAAGAGTACATCAGGAACTTGTCAATTCCTTGGTAGATCTCTAGTGTCTTGGTCCTCAAAGAAACAAAATTCCACTACACTTTCCACAGACGAAGCGGAGTATGTCGCCGCCGGAAGTTGTTGTGCACAACTTCTTTGGATGCGACAAACCCTTAGGGACTATGGAATAAACTTGCGCCATATCCCTCTCCTATGTGACAATGAGAGTGCCATCAAAATAGCCCACAATCCAGTTGAACACTCAAGGACCAAGCACATTGATACCCGCCACCATTTCTTGAGAGGTCACTCCATCAAAGGAGACATTGCAATTTCCCATGTGAGAACCGATAAACAATTGGCCAATATGTTTACCAAGCCCCTGGATGAGAAAAGGTTTTGTGAACTCAGGAGTGAGCTAAATATTCTAGATTCTCAAAATGTGCCTTAAGTCTTGCACATCTAATTGTTATATTCAAAATTCACACATGCTTGCGAAAAACTCATCCTCCTCAATTTTTCCACAAATTATTTTGAAATTATTGAATCCTTGTGAATCATGGTCATAGTTTGATTGTTGATTGCTTATTGACCATATTTACAAAGATCTTTTGTGAAATATAGTCAAAAAGGATCAAATCTCCACTCAAACTCAATATATAGGAGTTTTAGGTCTTAGGACCGGACTAGTCCGCTCCGTGGACCGGACCAGTCCGGTGGCTTAGGTTGTCCGGACCTAGTCCGGACGCCACACAAGTCCGGGTCCCTGACCGGACTAGTCCGGCCCTTGGGGACTTAACCTCCCTAGGGAGCCCTCGACCTCTCCACTTCCATTCAAACACTCTCTCTCCAAAAAAGCTTGAAAACCGTCTCCCAAACGGCGATTTTCGATTCCCTCCACAAAATCTCGATTCCAATCGTTGGATTGAAGCCCTAAAGTGCTTAGGAACTTTTCCTGAAGCATCGGAGGCCGATTCCTCTCCTACATTTTGTCGAATCGGAGATTTGAAGAGGTATTCTTGACCTAACCCCAAAATCCTTGAAATTCAATTCTTTTGGGTCCATTGATAGAAACTACTTCACAAATGTTGTTGCACACATCAATGTGATCATGTAGTTCCATTTTTGTGGTAGGATCCGTAGTTTTTGCAAAATTTTTCTAGATTAGGGTTCATACTGTGTAAACCAGACTAGTCCGGCCTCAGGGCGGACAAGTCCGACCTAGTGCGGACTAGTCCGGCCCTTGGGCGGACAAGTCTGGGTCACACAGTGCAAACCCTAACCTAGATTGATTTTGTGAATTCTACCATTTTATCTTGACTCCTTGGGCTCATATCCATTCCCTTGCTTCTCTTGTCAGCAATCATGTCGGACAATGAATATGTTCCTCCTTCTGACTCTGAGACCGAAGCGGAGAAGCAAGCTCTCTTTTGTCGGAAGCAAAGAGAGTACCAAGAGATGGCGGCTGCGTACTTTGGCTCTCAGAGGGCAAAGAAGATGCAGCATGAGGAGCACAACTCTGTAGCCACCGAGGCTGCCCCAAAAAGAAAGAGGCTTGTGACCTTGGGTGAGCAAGCCAAGTCTCAGGGGGCGAGGACCTCCAAAGGTAAAGGCAAAACCCCAGTTGATGCTGCACCCAAGAAGAGGGTGATTGTGCCCAAGAAGGCCGCAAGCAAAGTCAATAAGGGCGCTCCCCAACCCATTGGGCCGTTGAGGATGTCTTCTCCTGCACGGAACCCAAACCGTGCAGCTGCTTTCGACGCCAACATCTTCAAGGGCAAGGGAGCAGAGAAAGCACGCAAGCTGAGACAGATCAATGTCTATCAGCGTGACAGGAGCACAGTGGATCCCCGATTCTGATGTGATTTCCACTGTGACTTCTACAGGATGGTCTATATGACCAAGCAAACCCCTATAACAGACGCTCAGTGGATTGACTGTGACTATATGGCCCAGAAGGATCATCAAATCTTCAATGTTGTGATTGAGGCAGTCGAGAGGCATGACTTGAAGAAGTTCATGACCTTCCAGTATGACTGGAATGTGGAAGTCATCACTCAATTCTACTCCACCCTTTACTTCCACACCGATGGGGACAGGAGGATTACCTGGATGACCCATGGAGGACAGTACTCTACCACCTTTTGGGAGTTTGCTCGGTTGCTTGACTTGGAGGATCAACTGGATAATGAGATCATTATTTCAAATCTGAAGCCAGTTGATTGGGACACTTTAGAGTATATGTATCCAAGTCATGCACAGTATGAGGCCGGGCATATCAGAAACATCAAGCCATTCTATAGTGTGCTCAACCGAGTCCTCAGAAAGACCATTGCCCCGAAGGATGGAGATGCGGGGATTATACAAGGCAACTTGAGGCACTTGATGGTGCTAATCGATGGAGATGTCCGCTTCAATGTAGTGGACTACATCTTTGATGACATCTTCAACATCTCTCACAGCCCCAACCGATCATGTGGATACGCTCCATACGTCATGTACTTGATCGAGAAGATCTCCGGGCTCACATTCAAGAAAGATGTCATTCACCGGAGGCTTCAACCACAACTCCCTCCTCCGGAGCCGGCTGCTCCTAGGAGGAAGAATGTGGATCCTCCCGCTTCTTCCTCTTGCTTTGTGCTATCTCCTCCACCACCTCCGCCTTCGACACAATGAGGGAGTGGCTTCTTCAAATGCTTCAAGGATCTCTTCCCCTCTTGTCGGAAGACGGAAATTCGGCAACATCACATGGAGCGTCGCAATGAGAAGTACCTCAAGGCGATGTGTGACAAGCTGAACATTCCAATGTCCCCCGCTGAGGAGAGCGGTGGTGAGCTCACTTCCTTTCCGGAGTTCACTGCCGAGGAGCTTGCTCAGTTTGGAGAAGCTGGGACTTCCACCGCGGCCACAACAGATGTTGATGATGACCATCTTGACCCGGAGGCCACGGAGAGCGACAGTGGGCACCAAGGCGGCAATGACGACTCCGACTCCGACGATGAGTAGGGCTTTTCCTTTCTTTTCCTTTTTGGTGTCTTGATGCCAAAGGGGGAGAGATAAGCTTGGAGATTAGCTTGGATGGGCACTTAGATCTAGTGGGAGAGATATATGGGGTGAGATGAAGGGGGAGAGATATTTGTGAGAGTATTGATCTATGTTGGACTTATGTTTTAGAACTCATTTCAAGTTGTATTGTAAGAGTTAATCTATGTATTCATGTAGCTTGCCTAAATTTGTGATGTGTTGCCTCATTTAAATGTCTATTTTGCATAATCATTGTCTTATCACACCTTATGAACACATGACTTAGGAACCCCACCGTAACATGTATATATATGAGAACTCTCTCAATCTCTCTTACTCATGATGCATGCATTGAGGGGGAGTCACTCATACAAATACATGTTATGAAAACAATTTATTATCTTTGTTGTTGAAGTCTTAATGTGTTGTCATCAATCACCAAAAAAGGGGAGATTGAAAGTGCATCTAGGCATCCCCGTGGGTTTTGGAAGATTGATGACGACAATTAAGAGTCTAATGAGCTAAAGTGATCTTAAGCACAGGTACAAGGATTGAAATGAGATGAAAACCCTCAAAAAAGAAAAGGATAAAACGGGCGTCAAAGACTCAAGCGTAGAAATTAGGGTTTCTATGTGTTGAGCTTTTATGAGCCGTGTCATGTGAGAGGGTGGATGTATCATGTGCAATGAGATCATTCTAGAGTGCTCAAAGTGGTGGTTTAGAGAAAAACCTAAGTGAGAAGCCTAAAATGAGAAAAACCCTAGGAGGTCGGACTAGCTCGGGCATCAAGGTCGGACTAGTCCGGCCATGGCAGACAAGTCCGTTTTGGGACGGACCAAACGTCTCTGGAGTGTTCCGGGGTGATTTTGGAGCTAAGTCCGAGAAGTCTAGACTTGTCCGTTTTTGGACGGACTGAAGCTCTCTAGAGTAGTTCGGACTCGTCCGTTTGGGTACGAACTAGTCCATTTGAGACTTAGTGTGATAGACCGAGAGAAACCCTAGAGGGCCAGACTAGTCCGCCCCTGTGGCCGGACTAGTCCGCCCTTGTGGCCGGACTAGTCCAAACCAACCCAGAAGAGTACGTTTTGGAACAGACCAAATGGTTCTGTTCCACTTCGGACTAGTCTGTTGTGGACCGGACTAGTCCATTGTTTAGTGACCTTTTGAATTTGAAATTTGGCGGGTAGCGTGACGATCGTTGCTTAGAGTGGCAGTTGTCGGGAACTGACAGAGGTCAGTGGTCCCATAGGGTCGGACTAGTCTGGGGTCTCAGGCTGGACTAGTCCGCCCCTCTGCTGAGGTTAGCAGAAGGGGCTCGAGACCCCTATAAAAATGGGACCCCCGAGCTCTTTGAACAACTCTTGAACCCTAGCGCTGCCACAAGCATCCTAGAGCCTTCCAAAACCTTCTACTCATCCTACTAACCCCTTAAGAGCAAATCTTGAAGAGATTAGGGTTTGGGGAGGAGAGTAAAGAAAGATCATTGCGCTTTGGCTCTCGGTTTGATATCTTGCTCATTGTGTTGTGTTTTGTGGCTTGTGTGAGTTGAGCTTTGTGTGCTGCTCATTGTATTGATTTGTGGGAGCCTCAAGTTGTGAGTAGCCCCATCAAACTTTGTGATTGTCCATTGATATAGTGGAAACCAAGCCGGCCATTGTGGTGGCTTGGTGAGAGAAGGGTCAAGTGAGACCTGGTCCTTGTGTGGACTTCTCAACGTGGATGTAGGCTTCTTCGTAGAGCTGAACCACGGGATAAATCTTGTTTCACTTGTCTTTCACTTTTCATAGTCTCTAGCATTGCTATTAGGGTTCACATTGGTCTTATTGACTTACACTTTGATCATTATTGTAAACTTGCAATCTAAATGTTTAAACCTCACAATCTGAGTTTCACAAGTTTACGACACATTGCTCACATCTTTGGTGAACTTTTATTCCGCAAATAACTTGTAGAAATCAAGTTTTAGGGTTTCCACCCTGTGCTGAGCGGACTAGTCCGGCCCTGACCAGACTAGTCCGACCACAGGGAATTAATCTCGTTTGATTAAGTCATTTCAGGTATTATTGCCTATTCACCCCCCTCTAGGCGACTTTCAAAGAGATACATGAAAATATTCATACATGTGTGATAGAAGCAGATTCGGATGCTGATGATTTTTAGAAGATTCTAATGCTAATGATTTTTAGTTCTTATTGTACGCATTCTTTGAGATTTATATTTTATTGTGTATATCTTTTAGTCTTTATATTTATTGTTTATTATTTAATAATCTCGTATACTAATCATTATTTTGAAATTTGTGCAGATGTGGAAGCATTTCAAAAAAGGAAAGAAGCGAAGTGATGATACTTCTTCCTCCGTGTCTCACCACAATAGTGGTTCGGTTCACACGTCCTTGTTTCAGGTACTTTGTTTTTTTCTAAACACTTCAATATTATAATCAACTATTTACTATTTCTTATATGTTTATTTGCATTTGTAGGGCATGACCGTGAGTGCAGACAGACAGAGACAGCTTATGGGGTGTGTGACAGAGCAGGCATCGAGCCAGCTAGCACCAGGTTCAGGAGGACGCGAGTCTTAGGAGAAGGGAGGAGGATTAGGAGCAGGCACAATGGATGAGGTTCAGGAGCAGGGAGGAGGCCCAGGAGCAGAGGTTTTGGTGCATGTCTTTAGGACGTCATCTTCTGAGGGTGGACAGGATGGTACTGAGGGTGGACGGGGTGGTACTGAGGGTAAAGAGAGCGGCGAAGAGGAATATGATCCAGAACGAGATGCAAGGTTGGCAAGATTGGCAGAGTTACAAGAGACAGCAGATTGGTAGAGTGATTGATGCCCTTATAGGTATTTTTTTGAACTATTTGATAAGTTATCCTATACATTTGGTTTTCTTGTCAACTAACTATAATGTTATTTGTACAGGCTGCGGAGGCACCTTTTATGTACTCCAAGTAGAACTCCCGATACGCGGGCGGTTATAAGGCCAAAGGGAACTAGGTGCTAGATCAAGATTGGTTGGGATGGCAGGGGACATCGACAGAGTTGGGAAATTCCATCCGGTTTTGCTTTCTGGGTATGGTTCTTGCGGGCGGTCAACTAATTGCTGCGCATAATTAGGATCACTATGCCCTGAAACCATATAGCACTGCGGGTACTTGTCAGGCAAAGTTTGGGAGATTTTTTGGGTAAGTTTGTTTTCATTATTTAAAATATGTTGCATCTTACTTTGGTTGATACTAATTATTGGTTTTATGCAGGGTATATTTAAATTGGAGGAAGGTGTGGTTCCAACATATGCGAGATCTGTTTTCGAGACATCAGCGAGAAAGCTCACGAAGGACTCCTGCTCTGATGCACGAATCAAGACTGTGACCGTGTATTACAAGACCAGGTTGCATCAACCCATGACAAACAAGCGAGCAGCTACAATTTATCTGCAGAAGCATGAGTACATGGAGAGTAGTGTGGATTGGATCTGTGTAGATCCGCCATCTTGGGAATGGTTATGCAAATATTGGGCGTCGAAGGAGTTCAAAAATATTTTGACAAGAAATCGAAGCAATCAGAAGAGCAAGACTGGACTACAACGTTATGGGGCAGATGGACATGTGCGGATGGCACAAAGAATGGTATGAACTATGAAAATCACTTGTAAATTGCTTCAAAAATTGCATTGATTGAACTGATGTTGTATTTTAAAGTTGCTGGAAGCTTAAATCGGTGTTGCTCCTTCTTTTATCGAGGTTTACCTCAAGGGGCACAGAGGCACTGATCCAGCACGCCCGGAGCAGTTGTGTGACGTGGCAGCAACACAAAAATTGGTAAGTGTATTGAGTGCTCTCTATCTATTAACTGAATCTATCTTTTATGACATCTACTCATGAATTTAATTTATTCTTGTAGACAAAATATGTTGAGTGTCTCAAGAAAAAGCATGGATATGATGTAGATTATCTAAGAGCACTGTTGGATGTGGGTGCGGCGTACGAAGCCAACGGAGGCGTACCGCATGGGAGATAAGTGTAAAGATAATAATTGTTTAAAGGTTAATTACCGTCGATTCATCACATTTGTGTTTTTTGTAGACTTGGATTAGGTGACGGTTATGTGGAGCGTGACGCTTATGTGGGACGACGGTCTTCTACTTCCAGTTCGAGTTGATCTCGTGTTGCAGATGAGAAATTGAAAGAAAAATTAAGATGGTACGAGGAGAAAGTGGAACAGCAAGAACAACAAATACAACAAATACAGATGCAACAGCAGTAGGTGCAGCAGAAGCAGTATTTGTATATGGCGCAGGTAACTTGTAATCCTAACAATTAAATATTTTATTCATTTATAAACTATTTCTACTTAAGATTTCACGAATAATTTCCTTCGTGTGTTCTTGGGTCAAGGCAACACTGGAACTCAATTCAATATGCCACAACAGCCTCAGTTCGAGATGATATCGCAGGTAAATTATTGTTTTACTTAAGTTGGTATGCTTATTACCATATTTGTGTTAAAGTCAATAACTTAATATTCTTACTTTATGCAGTTCTTCCCTCAAGGTGGCTTTGGATCGCAGTTCGGTATGCCTCGTCCGATGCAGCCCGGACAACAAGTTGGCTCTTCTTCACAGCTATAACCGTATTTCTTATTAATTCGACTGATAGTACAAAATACTAATCATATTTGTCTCAGGATTCCCAGAGTGGTCAAACATATCCTCCACATCAGGGATTCATGTCAATGTTGGCCCCTGGATTGCAGCCTTATCCAGGTGTTCTCCCATCGTTGCCCTTCGCTTCGGGGCATAGTCAACCATCAACACCTCTGACGCCGCAGCGGTATGATTGCTAAATCATTAGCTCTAATGAAAGCATTACTTAATTTGAACAATACTTAGCAACTTATTCAATGACATAGTTGGTAATACTTTTAAGTCAATTACACATGTGAGTTGGGCATTTGTGAATTTTAGAAAGATTGAGACATATGAATTGTAACTATTAATACAAAGTTAACTTTTATCTGTTTCTCGTAGGATTCCGCTCATGGTTGCGATGATTTTCTCAATTTGAACGCCGGAGGTGCAAGTGGTGGAGGTTCGAACAATAAGATGGAAGCAGATTAATCTTCACAATTGTCCTTTGGAGTAATTTGGATGTGAAATCGTTGTTATATCAAATTAGTTGTTGTATGACTATGTGAACTCGTTGTTCTATTGTGTTTTGCTTATGACTATGGCTTGTATGTAGTGTTTGCATTGTCAGAGAGAAATCGGACTAGTCCTCTGTAAAATCGGACTAGTCCGCACTTTCCTGCGTTTTAAGTGCGGTTTTGTTCCAAATCAATTTTAAATGCTCCAAATCAATTTTAATCTCGTTACTCTTTATGTGGGTTAATGTTAAACATGCATATGAATGTATGCAAGGCATGATGCATGAAAATGAGGGTGTTACAGATGTGGCATAGACGGCTAGCGCATGTTGGTATGAGGTATATTCAAAAACTCCTCAAGGGCGATCACATCCGAGGTTTGAAGGATGTTGTTTTTGAGAAAGACAGGCCTTGTAGCGCGTTCCAAGCTGGGAAGCAAGTTGGAGCACCCCATCCCGCGAAGAACGTCATGACTACAACAAGACCGCTCGATCTACTTCACATAGACTTATTCGGTTCAATTGCCTACATATGCATCGATGGTAACAAATATGGTTTGGTAGTTGTTGATGATTTTTCTCGCTTCACTTGGGTTTTCTTTTTACATGATAAGTCAGAAACACAAGGAACACTCAATAAGTTCTTCAAGCGAGCTCAAAATGAATTCTCATTGACAATCAGGAACATTCGAAGCGACAACAGCACGGAGTTCAAAAACACACTAGTTGAGGAGTATCTAGATGAAGAAGGCATAAAGCACGAGTTTTCAGCACTTTACTCCCCTCAACAAAACGGAGTTTCCGAAAGGAAGAACCGAACTCTCATAGAGATGGCGAGAACAATGCTCGATGAGTACAAGACCTCGAATCGATTTTGGGCGGAAGCGGTTAACACCACTTGCCACGCTATAAATCGATTTTATCTTCAATGACTTCTCAAGAATACATCCTATGAGCTACTCACCAGTAACAAGCCTAATATTTCATACTTTCGAGTTTTCGGTTCCAAATGCTACATTTTGAACAAGAAGCCTAGGACTTCAAAGTTCGCTTCGAAGTCCAAAGAAGGTTTCTTGCTTGGTTATGATTCGAACACTTACGCATATCGGGTCTTCAACAAGACCACTGGACTTGTTGAAGTAGCACATGATGTAGTGTTCGATGAAACTAATGGCTCCCAAAAGGAGCAAGTTCATCCATGTGTGCTAGATAGAGAAGAAGCTCCTTGTCAAGCATTGAGAAGAATGGCGTTAGGCGAAGTTCGACCACAAGAGCCACCTCTATATATGCATGAGGAAAATGAACCACAAGAGGAGGCCAATGATAAAGGGGGAGCTTCCATACAAGATCAACCTCAAGAAGACAAAAATGATCAACAAGTCAATGAGGGCAACCATTTAGGGGGAGAAGAAGATGATCATGAAGATTCAAGACAGCAAGTACCGCACCCAAGAGTACACCAATGCGTCCAAAGGGATCACCCAATCGACAACATCATCGGTGACCTCCAAAAGGGAGTAACTACTAGATCTCACATAGCTAATTTTTGTGAGAATTATTCGTTTGTGTCCTTTTTGGAACCGCATAGGGTTGAGGATGCATTGAAGGATCCAGATTGGGTAGTGGCCATGCAAGAAGAACTCAACAATTTCAAAAGAAACGAGGTGTGGGAACTAGTCGAAAGACCCAAATCCAACGTCGTCGGCACCAAATGGATCTTCCGCAACAAACAAGACGAACACGGGGTGGTGACAAGGAACAAGGCACAACTTGTGGCCAAAGGGTATTCACAAGTCGAAGGTTTGGATTTCGATGAAACTTTTGCTCCCGTAGCTAGACTTGAGTCCATTAGAATATTACTTGCAAGCTCTATCAAATGGATATGAAAAGTGCCTTCCTAAACGGACCAAACAAGGAGGAGGTTTATGTGGAGCAACCCCCAGGTTTGAAGATGAAGAGTTCCCCGACCACGTATTTAAACTGCGTAAGGCTCTCTACGGCCTCAAAAAAGCTCCTAGAGCTTGGTATGAGTGTCTTAGAGACTTCTTGATTGAAAATGATTTTAAGATCAGTAAAGTAGACTACACACTGTTTACAAAGAACTTTGACAATGATCTTTTTATTTGTCAAATTTATGTTGATGATATTATCTTTGGTTCTACTAACAAATCTTTTTGTGAGGAATTTAGTAAAATCATGACAGATAGGTTTGAAATGTCCATGATGGGAGAGCTAAAGTACTTCTTGGGATTCCAAGTGAGGCAACAAAAAGGAAGGGACGTACATAAGCCAAACTAAGTACACTCAAGACATACTCAAGAAGTTTGGAATGGACAAGGCGAAGCCTATAAAGACCCCCATGGCAACGAATGGCCACTTGGATCTCAATGAATATGGACCAAACATCGATCAAAAGGTATATCGCTCCACGATTGGATCTTTACTCTACTTAAGTGCATCTAGGCCAGACATTATGTTGAGTGTATGCTTGTGTGCGAGGTTTCAAGCCAACCCAAAAGAGTGTCATTTGACGGCCGTTAAGAGAATCTTGCGGTATTTAGTTCATACGCCCAACCTAGGTCTTTGGTACCCCAAAGGTTCCAAATTCAATCTCATTGGTTACTCCGATGCAGATTATGCCGGATGCAAAGTAGATAGAAAAAGTACCTCCGGTACATGCCAATTCTTAGGTAGACCCTACTTTCTTGGTCCTCCAAGAAACAAAACGCCATTGCCCTATCCACGGCCGAAGCGGAGTATGTTGCAGCCGGGAGTTGTTGTGTTCAACTCCTTTGGATGCAACAGACTCTAAGGGATTACAGTTACAATATGAATCGTATTCCACTACTTTGTTATAATGAGAGTGCCATTAAGATTGCCCATAATCCCGTTGAGCACTCCAGGACAAAACACATAGACATCCGGCATCACTTTTTGAGAGACCACTCAATGAAGGGAGATATATCCATTTCACATGTCAATACCGAAAAACAACTAGCCGATATTTTCACCAAGCCACTTGATGAAAAACACTTTTGCGAACTCCAAAATGAACTAAATATCCTTGATGCTCGGAGTGTGGCTTGAAATCTTGTATACCTGAATGCTATCTTCAAAATTCATTGATTGTGTTGTGAAAATCATCTATCTCAATTTTTCCGAAAAACTATGTCCAGTACTAGATCTTGGTGAATTATGATCATTGCTTGATTGTTGTATGCTTACTGATCATATTCATCAAGATTATTTGATTTGATTTGCTTCCCAATTTTCTTAATAAGTACCTTCGAATATATACGAATGGACTATGCTCATCTTGTCTGGTGACCATGGACTAGTCCGTAGTTGCCCGGACTAGTCCGCCCATGCAGACTAGTCCGCAGAGCGCCGGTTAGGCCGGACTAGTCCGGCAGACAACGGACTAGTCCGATATAGTCTCTAAAAAAGTTCGGACTAGTCCGATCACTTTCATACTTGTCCGATTTTTCGTGTCCATAATCCTAGCCGCCGCCAAACCCTAATCTTCCTCACCCCACACTTGCATCAAGCTTTCTCTCTCCACGCCCAAGCTCCCCAAGGTGATTCAACGATTTCTCCATAAAAAATTTCCAAGTTTGGGTGGAAATCAACCTCCTTCGCTTAGGGATTGAAGACCATGGACTTGTCCGCTCTTCAACCCCCTCTTCTCCGAGATTCAAGCGATTTTTTGGTAAATTTTCCCCAAACCCTAGAAATCTCCATTTTCTTCATTGTTGGTCGAATAGCCTAGCTTCTGTCACCTAATACAAGTGTCTTTGTTGTATTACATTGCTGTTAGGCTAGTTTTGCATTGAGAAACTCCACTTGTCTCATAGTTAAGGTTCTTGAAGATGAATACCGGACTAGTCCGGTCCATGCACGGACAAGTCCGGTCACCCAGACTAGTCCGTGTCTGTACACCGGACTAGTCCGATTTTTTGAACTCAACCCTAACTTCTTAATTTGTCAATGCAATTCCTTGTCATCTATTCTTGTCAATACCTTGTGCAATCCATTCTCAAAGCATGTCGAACTCACACGACGAAGTTTCCAACTTTGAAGCCGAGATGGACCACGAAGTCGTGCTTCGGTCCTCAACAAGCCTCGGCAAGAAACGCCAAGAGCAACCTTCCGAGCTGGCTTACTCTCCTCCCTAGGCTCGAAGGAAAGTGCTTGCGAAGAAGCCAGCATCCAAGGCTTCAGCTGGAGGTGGCCCTCACCAAGCCAAGGGCAAGGGAAAAGGAATTGCAACGGGCCCGATTGGCCCATCTAAAGCTGTCAGCTCCAAGGGAAGGAGCCAGGGATCCCGCAGAGGAGAGATTCAACGGAAAGGGCAGTGACACGGCGACCAAGTTCGGAAATGTGTATTACTACAGCCGTTCGAAGCAAGCCGCTGATGGGAGAATTTGGAGCAATTTTCATGCAGATTTCTACAAGACCGTCTATCTTCCGATGAAGACGTCGGTGGTGCGCAGCCAATGGATCGATTGGGCGCACTTTGAGAAGAAGGGTTGGTCACCTTTTGTGGAGGTGGTTGAGGCAGTTGCAAGACATGGCTTGAAGGATCTCTTCGCCTTCAGGAACAATTGGAATGATGAGGTGATTGCCCAGTTTTATGCTACTTGCCACTTCTCAAGTGATGAGGAAGAAAGTGTGACTTGGATGACTCATAGATCCAAGTACAGCATAACTTATGAGGAATTTGCAAGACTACTACACCTTGACACCTAAAGCAATGACAACTTGATCATCCACAACATAGGTTTCATTGAGAAGGACAGGATGAAGTTCCTCTATGAGCCCAACTCCAAGTTCAACCCTCCTTCTACAAAGAATATGAATCCTTTCTTTGTTGTGTTGAACAGGGTTCTAAAAAGACAATTGCCCCCAAGGATGGGGATGCTGGGAGTGTGAAGGGGTATCTCAGAACCTTGATGAAGGTCATTAGCGAAGACAGAATATTTGATGTCTGTGACTATATTTGGAATGACATGGTGAACATCTCCTGCACACCGAACAGGTCATGTGGCTATGCCCCTTATCTGATGGTCATGATTGAGAAGGTCACAGGCATAGAGTTTGTCAAGGATGTGGAGCACCTTCCCTTGAGGCCCCAGATGCCTCAAAAGCCAAGTGTTCAAGCTGTTCCATCTCCGGCCTCCAGCCCTGAGGCTCCAGCGAGAGCCAGTTCCGGTGCTAGGGCTGCTCCCACCACTAGGGCCCCTCCTCAAAAGGGGTCCCCAAGTAGCATCTTGAAGTACCTGGCTACTATTTTTGCCTCCTGCAAAAAGGCCGAGGTAAAGGCCCACAAGCTCAACAAGAGAAGAAAGGATGACATGAGATATGTCAAGGAGAAGATGAAGCAGATTTGCCAAAAGCTGGAGATCGAGCCCATTAGATTTCCAGTAATCTCTGATGACTCTGACTCTGATTACATCGAGCTCGGGCCCTTGACTCCCTCCGAGCTTGCCTATTTTGGCATTGGAGACTCGAGTGGCTCCGTTCCTCCTCCTCATCATTATCAGCAAGAAGATGAAGATGAAGATGATGAGAGGACCAACAGCGAGGCTTGAAGACTTTAGGTCCCTCCTCTCCTTCTTTTTGGTGTCTTGATGCCAAAGGGGGAGAGATTGAGGGGGAGTCTTTGGTTTTAGCTGTAGGATGTGAGGAGAGCTTCTTTTTATGTCTTTTGTCTATTTTGTGGGTTGTAAAACTGTTAATATGCTCTTTTGATACTTATGGCCTTGTGATGCAATGTTTTGATCTACTTATGAAGAAATTGATGAAATCTGTGATTTTGCTATAAGAATGACATATATGCTTGTTGTTAATGTGTTGATGTCAATTGTGTCATTCTCATCATGATTATTTCTTCTATACACTTAGCTCTGCATCCCACCGTAAAGAGTGCGGATATGGATCATGTTTTCATTGCTTAATGTATTTTAAACTCATATGTGCACACTTTATGAAAATCTCAACTTTTTATCATATTTTGTGAAATCTCAATTGGTTGTCATCAATCACCAAAAATAGAGAGATTGAAAGTGCATTTAGGAATCCCTTGTGGGCTTTGGATGATTTATGACAAGCAAATGAGATCCTAACCACTTTGTTGAGATGAGTACAAGTTCTAATGAGAAAATGAGCAAAGTGCCAAAAAGAAAGGAGAATGAGGAACAATGCGGAAAAGAGCACAAGAAACAAGTGTAGTAGATCATTGTGTATAGAGTGTATTAAGGAAACACACCCAAAGAGCTCAAGCACAAATAAACACACACATTGTATAAATCTATACAGGACCGGACTAGTCCGACTGACACCGGACTAGTCCGATATCTTTCTGCACAAGATCGGACAAGTCCGATATCGCCACGGACTAGTCCGATATCTCTCTGACTAGAATCGGACTAGTCCTCCCCAGTGAGGACTAGTCCTCAAAACACTTCACAAGTTGCACAAAATCGGACATGTTCGATCACATAACAGACTAGTCCGATATCATTTTGATGTAAATCAGACAAGTCCGATATTAGCACGGACTAGTCCGAAAACCCTCTGACCTAAATCAGACAAGTTCTCCAAGTGAGGACTTGTCCCCAATTCACTTAGTGTTTCACTTATTCGGACAAGTCCGATATCCATCGGACTACTCTGAAGATTTCCAGAACCAAATTCGGACAAGTCCGCTTTCAGCCGGACTAGTCCGATATTTCGGGACACCTAGGGTTTGTTACACACAGCACACCGGACTAGTCCGATGTCCACCACGGACTAGTCTGATCTTTCTGAACCCTAACAGTTACTTTTGGGAACCCCCATATAAATAGGTGTACACGACCCATCTTTGAACTCTCTCGAACCCTCTGCGCTGTCACACCTCCCAAGAGCCTCAAAAACACATCTCTCCACGAAATCAAACGCAACAAAGATCAATCCCTTGAGGATACACTTTGGATCATTGGAGAGACACGGTTCATCACTCATTGAGCTCTTGGTTTGATTCCCTAACACACTCCTGTGGTTTTCATTATAATCTTTCAAGTGTGTTCTTGGTGGAGTTCTTGTTGTCATCTTGGGGAGCCCTCAACGTGTGAGAAGGCCCCTTGAATTCGGTTATTTGCCCTTTGTGATAAGTGAAGAGGATTGGCCTCCGTGGCAATCCGACGAGGGTAGGGTTGGAGAATACCCGATCCTTTTGTGGACTCCTCAATGTGGACGTAGGTTGCCTCTATGGTAACCGAACCACGGGATAAAATCATTGTGTTCCTTTCTTTGCGTGCATTGTTCTTACACTTCATACATATCTAGGGTTTGAACCAATCTTATTCACTTTACGTTGAAACATTGAATATAAGATTAATTTGTGGTACATCCTAGTTCATAATTGTGTAACACTTCAATTACAAGTACATTTCCGCTGCATACATCCTAGGATCAAGATAATCGATCAAATTTGATAAACCTAGACGGTACACACCGGACTAGTCCGCACTCGACCGGACTAGTCCGATATCTCGAGATTTGATCTGGTTGTTAAGTGTTGCAGGTTCCGACAAAATTCAAAAAGGCCTATTCACCCCCTCCTCTAGGCCACATTCATTATATATTTTGCTAAGTAACCTACGTGAAAGACAAAATATTCTATGTTAATTAAACTGTATTAAGTATTGTATTTTGTCAAGTAACCAATATGAAAGACAAAATATTTTATGTTGATTAATATGTATTAAGTATTGTATTTTGTTGAGTAACCAACGTGAAAGATAAAATATAATATTCTATTTAGTCGTGTATACTTTATTAAGACTATGAACTAAATGTTGCATACGCTTAGTAAATAGGACCAACTTCATTTAAGTAATTAAGTTTAAGATTAATTCATATTTATTTTTTAAAATATATATTTTCTCAAATATTAAAAGGATTTCTCATGCCTTATGTTTTATTCTAGTAATTAAGTCGCTCCATCGGGAATTATCTCGTGTGATGAGCAAATCAGGTATGTGTTTTGTATGCTATTTTACATTTTAATATGAATTTCATGTCGATAAGATCTTAAGTAAATTAGTAATTTTATGAAAGCATTCCCATTATATCGGTAATACTAAAATAATTATTAAGAATTAAAAATCCAGTTAAATGTATTTTCAAATACATATTCTAGCACTGGTTAGAATTGATGTTTTACGATTGATTTAGTAGTGGTATATCATGATAGCATATTATTGAAATGTGCAATACTATGATTAAAATTAAATTTTTTAACATGGAATCCGAGAGTAAGAAAATAAATTTTCATATTTTGACATCGTCAAAATATGTTAAGCATATCGTTTAGAATCATTCGACCATTAATTTTTGGCATAGAGAAACTTTTATATTTTAGAAAGAGGTGTTGTACTCCCTTTAGTATTAAATGATGTTATTAGGATACAAATTAAGTAATATAATTATCTTCTCATAATAAGTATTGTAAATTGTCTTTGAAATTATGACACTATTGTATAGGCCATATTTCGGAGGAGGGGTTGTAGGTTTATCACTAAGATGGTGAGTGAGATCATTAAGTAATAGATTTTCACCTCACACTTTTCAATATTTATATAATACTTTGTGTGTATTGTAATAAGAATGATCTATACAATAGGGGGGAGTACAATATATATTATCGTCTAATACCTTTAGTTAGAAATGTACAACTATTTTTTTACATTTTATTAAGTTTGTAAGGAAAACTAACATAATTAAAGGAGTGATTTGGTAAGATGAGACTTTAGTGTTTTCACTCAGTCTTTTCTTAATTAAGTTGCTTATAAATATCGTATAAGTTATATATAATTAAAATTACCAAAATAATTATAAGTATGATATTAAGAAGATAAGATTATTACTAAGAAAATAAGTTGTAATTTTGTTGGCTTTTCGATAAGATTTAAGATCCTCATTTTGAAATGGGGTATTATAATCTGCTTAAACGATGACTAAATCAGGGGAAGTTTGACATCTAAAGATACCGATCTTGAAAATAAGTAGTTTGTGTAAGTACTTTATTTTCAAGATTCATTCTTTATGATGCCTTAACGATATTGTATTAACAATGCTAGACATTGTTCTCACAATACCTACTATTTAATTTTTCATCATTAGTGGCCAAAAATGATGAAGAGTGAAAGCAACCTCATTTAATATAACAAATAAGCCTACAAATAAGTTGTGAGTGATTGTCACTCATTTGAATGACTTAAGAATTTTTTAGTTTTTTGATAGAGTCAAATTAGTAGACTGTAATGAGTCTATAACATCTAACGTGACTCTAAAAGAAATAATAAATGCTTTTGATGCAAGGATCATCGTAAGATGTTCATAAGTGAGACATTTCTCGATGAGTTTATTTGTGAATATTTTTGATAATTCAAACCATGAGTTCTATCAAGTAAATTAGTGAAATGAGATATCTTAAAGTAAATTCATTCATGGATTGAAATAAGAGTATTTAAGTTAATAATATCTCATATTCAATTAAATTGCAATAGAATTTTGATACTATAAGACATTAAGGAGGACAATTCTATTTATTTCAAGATAAAGTTAAGCCTCTATCAGAGGATGATGTCCTAAATTAAGAAATAATGTTGATCAACCATTAATGAGTAAATATGTATTGTCCTCATCATAATTAAGTTAAATATTAGGATCTTAGTGATGTTTCTGATTTGTTAGTATGTAAGTTTCACCAAAATTAAATAAAGGAGTATTTAGACTATCAAATAATGCATATCTACTATAGTTATAAGAATGTGTAATATGCTTAGATTAAATTCACTTCTGCTCTTAAGGTCAAGGGTGATAAGTATAGGAACGAATCAGAGATCGATCGAATAAAATCGGTTCCATGTACTTCTACCATCGGAAGTTTTTTTTTTTAAGTTTGCTCAATTGATGATACACCCTGACATTGTTTAAATAACCGGGATATTTTGGCATAAGTAAATTCAATCCAGATATAGATCACAGGTTTAGAAATAAGAAAAGTTTTGAAGTTTTATAAGTGATTTAGACCTCATGATAGGATGAGTAAGAATTAATGTCGATCAAAAGAAGTTTTAGTAAGATTCAGTTTTACGAGATGTATAGCAAAATTCACAATCAATTGCTAACACTCGTATTTTTGTGTTTTCTTGTGGAAAAGCTCAGATCAAGCGGACACTATATCATGAGTGATGTGTGCTGAATGTTCTTTAACCATGAGGTCATCGAGCAGACACTATAATTATTTTACCCGATTTAAGAGTGATCGACAGTATCAAACCAATCAAGTCATTAGATTCCAATTGCAACAAGTCATGTGCCGCCAAACATATTAACATTAAGTTGCAAATGATAAAATCTAGGATCATACTATTATTTTAAGCAAATCAGTGACAAGCGATTGCTTGCGGTACCATTTACAAAAGGTCTTCCATTCAAGTGTTCAGTGAACACAAAGTCGATATGGGTTTAAGAAGGAGCCTATAATCAACTGGATACTAAGGAGACATTTAAGGGTAAAGTTACTTCTAAATGTAAGATGCATCATGGTCGTTCGAGTCAAATAGCACGTAACTGACTATTCTTGATGCGACATGCCCTATATATCGTACATAAAGAAGCTAACGCTAAGCTCAGAATTAAGTAAGTATAAGTTTTGAGATTAAGTATTAAGTTAGTCCTGATCCGTAGAAATCAAGGAAGAGATTGTTAGATTGATCTCCAACTGAACTTGGTTAGTGCGACCAAGTCCAGCCTAATAGGTGCCTTGACCGGGGGCACACATACAGCCCGTTTGGCTATTGGGTCTCCTCTCAGGTTGCACCGCATATATAAGGGAAGAGATGCACTTCAACTCAGATAGAGATGTTCCATTTGCCTCCACACAATTCCACTTATCAGTAAAGTGCAAAAGTGAGGAGAATGTCCCAGTCTCATGAATCATCGTACTGCTGCTGATCGACACAGCGCTACAATGAAGGTACACTTGACAACAAAGGTGCACCTGAATCACTAACTCCTTTGTGCATGTTCTTATTCATAGTTATTGTAATTAGTGCAATAATTGTTCTGTCATCATTTGATTTATACCACATGTGCCCCATAGTATAGACCATTAGGGATCTGAGAATCCAACATATAGATCTTGAGATCCTGAGTTGCTACAGCAAACCGGATTAAAGTCAACAGCTTCAGCTTGATCTTGACCCCTCGCAATCGCAAGGGTCATCAAGTTTCATTGGTAATCTTCCTTGACTAGAGTAGCCACCCCTCTCAGGTTGTTGCTTCTTTCCCTGAAAAATCACGTATTTCTTTTTTTTTTCTATACATTCCACCATAAATACAGAACCAATCTCACTCTTTTACGTCTCAGCTCTCTCGACGCATTCACCGTCGCTCTGTTGAAACGATCCGCAATGCAGTAGCCCTGTGTATTGATATAGCTCTGTTTGATTTCGCTTTTTGTGACTCAACTATCTAGTAAGCATGCTTTTCTCATTAGCCGCGATTTAGATAAGCGACTGCCCGAAGAAATTGAATGTTTGGTAAATCTGATTTTTTTCATTGATTTATTTCTGAACTGTCTGTAAAATGATATGTATACTTGACAACTCATTTTATTGTTTTTCCCTGTGTTTTCAGTTGTGTTTACAATAATATTAACACTTTGAGTGCACATCTGTTTTTTCCAGTTGACTTTTCTTTTGATGAGGCAATTACCTGCCATCAGACCCCAGAGACAGAACATGAGCAGAACTCGAATCAAGAGTTCAGAGAAAAAATAGGAGAAGAAAAACAAAGATCCAAATTTTCTTTCAATCTTCCTCTCAAGAGTTCAGAGGATGACCCTAGCCTCTTGCCGCTGCCGCACTTGTCTCCGTTGCACCCTGTCCCTTCCCAGCTTCTTGCTCGCTTGCTGCGCCAACGCCGCGGCATCAATCACGTCCGCGGTCGCAGCTCATGAAACCGGGAGCAGTGACGATGGTGGCTTCTTGGCGGGAGTCGGTGCGACAGCGACGTATGTGACGGCGTGGGACGACCTGGAGCTGTTGGCTTGGGTAGGGGTGGTGATGACCGCAGACGGCTCGCTGGCGACTGGTCTCCAGGTGCGGAGGCAGCATCAGACGCTGGACCATAGCGTCGACAGGAACAGCGTGGAGGCGGCGGACGCGGTGGCCTCGGGCGAGCGTCGGCTGGAGGCGGCGGCAGGGTTCGCAGTGCGCGGCGCTCAGCGAAAGAACGGGGAAGGAAAGGGTATCCATGCGAAAAGCGCCCCGCTTAAAACCAGACCCAGGTTTTGGGCTGCGACTCCAGTAATCGATTTACCTGTTATTTTCGGACCTTCCTATAAATCGGCTTAGGAGGTGAGTAAGAATTAAGCAAACTGTTTGGATGAAATTTTCGTTTATTTTGACTCATAATCTGATTATAAGTGGAACCAAACAGAGTCATAGAAACTGAAAATCCCTTTAAATTAGAATTTTTCATTGGTACTGTTGGTACCCCGCAGACCGGGTATCCCCACGCACAAGGAGAAAATGGCTAATGACTCGGCCTTTACTTGGAGGCAGAGTCCGAAGCTGCCACATCATGGAGGGAAGGACCAGATCCTACCTCCCCGCCGGAGCGGGCTCCAGGGAAGCCACGTGGCACACAGAACCGGACCCTCACCTCCCCGTCGAAGCGTGTTCTGGGGCTGCCACGTGGCAGGTGGAACCAGACCCTCGCCTCCCCGCCGAGGCGGGCTCCGGGGCTGCCATGTAGCCATTGGAACCCCCGGGATCGGGCCTATCTCCCCGCAGAGGAGGGCTCCAGAACTACCACGTGGCCCGCAGAGATGAGCCTCCGCCCTTCCGCTGACGTGGGCTCTGGAGGCGCCACGTGACCCGTACAGCCGGGCGCTCAACTTCCCGCAGAGGCAGGCTTCGGTGCGACCACGTGGTGGACGGCCAACTCAATGCGGTAGGTGGCCGCAGTAAAGGAAAGAGTGCGCTGCTCAGACTGGCATTAAGTACGCGCGCCTTCCCTAGGCGAAGTAGAGTCGCGCATGCGCAAGTCAAGGCTCCAGTGTCCTGTCTTGTCCATGTAGCCGGTACAGACCCACGACGCAAGGCGAATGAGTAAACCGCGAGGACAAGACGGACGAGACGTGTCCTGCCATCATCAACAACTATGTGTAGCCCTGACGCACGACGCGGCGGGACGACATATTGAAGCCCCTGACAAAGGGAAGTAGATAGCATTTAATCCTAGATCTTGTATAGGATTTGGCTCTCCCCGGGACCACCTGTCGGGGCCCGGGGCCCACCTTGTGACTGCAGATTCCTTGGACTATAAAAGGACTCGACAGACGACCTTCACGAGGGATCGTATCGGACCGATCGAAACCTATACATGCTCAAGCAAGGCAATACACATACACACCCGTGGACGTAGGGTGTTGCGCTCCGGCGGCCCGAACCACGTAAACCCTCTGTGTTCACCATCTCGCTGTGCTCAATCTCCTGGGACTAGCCCTCGTGAATCCAAAGAACCTCCGCGGGCTGCTCTATAAGCAGGTCCGGGGGAAGTGTCATTTCAGACCTTTGACATTTGGCGCGCCAGGTAGGGGGCTTTTTCCCCGTGAAGATTTCTACCAGCAGCAATGGTGAACGGCCATTCCAACGCCGTTTCATCTAGGTCGTAGTCACGGCGACAGGCAGTAGCAGAGGACCAGGCGTCATCTCGCTCTAGGGCGGGATCCCGCTATATAGCAGAAAGGTCGGGACCTTCACGTCGCCCTGCTGTCACCTCGCCGGCTGCAGGCCGGCACGCCACACCACGGCGAACTCCAGCCGTGACGGCAGCCACGGCCCTGCCGGCTGCGAGCCCGGAGAGTGCACTCGCAGCAGCGCGCACGCTACTCCACAACCCGCCTACTAGGGATGCTCCTCGGGGAGCAGCTCAGCAGTGGATCAACGACGTTGACCACCTCGTCACCGCTGCGCTCAACGCACCTCTGCCAAGGGAGACACATGCCCAGCCGATGCATGTATCGTTGTCACGGACTCCAACCATCAATCGATGGACGGCAGACTCGCGCTCGACCAGGATCTCGGCAACAGACCTGAGAACCGGGCTGCAATGCCGCAGGTCGGGAGAAGACTGCCGAGTTACCATCGAGCGACAGAGGGAGCGGCGGCGCAACCTTGAGGTGGACTACACTGCGCCGGGCCCTGTTCCCCAGGTTCACGCCGTGCCTCCACCGAATCCGGCGTATGTTACTCCACCTCCATACCAGGCGTACGTCGCGCCTCCAGCTCCACAGACGTACGCTGCACCGCCCCAGCACCAGGTGTATGCAGTCCCACCTGCACACCAGGGATATGCAGTACCACGACCGGTGCCAGCCAGTCCCAGTCAAGGGTGTGCAGCTCTGGCACCTCACCTCCGTTTCGTGGTCTGGCCACGAAAGTTCCGGCCACACATGCCGGAGAAGTACGACAGGAGCGTCAACCCGAGTGAGTTCCTGCAGATCTACTCCACCACGATACTAGCTGCAGGAGGCGACGAGTCTGTCATGGCCAACTACTTCCCTGTCGTCCTGACCGGCCCAGCCCGGTCATGGCTTATGAACCTACCCCAGGGGTCCATAACCTCCTAGGATGAACTATGCCGACAGTTCGTGGCGCATTTCGGCAGTTC
Organism: Tuctoria greenei; assembly: GCA_036927565.1. Lineage (NCBI taxonomy): Eukaryota > Viridiplantae > Streptophyta > Magnoliopsida > Poales > Poaceae > Tuctoria > Tuctoria greenei. Next base: position 224,960,906 of record JAYESD010000003.1, read on the forward strand.
CTACAAGCGCCCCGGCACAGAGCTTGACCTCCACGCCGTTAGATAGCGTGCTGGAGAGTCGCTGCGATCATTCATTCAGCGGTTCTCTCAGGTATGGAACACCATCCCTCATATCGCTAGCGCATCAGTTATTGTTGCGTTCAGGCAGGGTGTGAGGGATAAGAAAATGCTCGAGAAGCTAGCCATGCATGAAGTGCGTGATGTCTCCGAGCTGTTCATCCAGGCAGACAGATGTGCAAGGGCAGCTGTGGGACGCAACTGGCACTCCCAACCTTCCTCAGAGGCAAGGGAGGCCACGCCGACTGAAGAAGGAGCCTCTGCAAAGAGCAGCGGCAAGAAGAAGAAGAAGGGCAATGGCAGGAACAAGCCAAAGCCTGGAGCCCATGCGGTGGCGGCCGCGACACCCGGCGGAGCCTGGGCGACGCGCCGAGACAAGCGCCCTCGGCAGTCACCAGAGCCCGAGGAGCCTGACTTCAAGTGCCTGTGCACCGCACAAACAGCCATAGCGCTAGCGAGTGCTGGGAAGTGAAGAGGTTCACGGAGCGCTTCCGCGAGTAGAGACAGAAGCAGCAGTGCCAGGAGGGTGCGCCTCCCCGCTAGAGGGAGGGCAAACAGAAGGTCGATCATGAAAAGGAGAATGACAGCGAGATGGGGTTCCAGGAACCCCAGAGGGCGGTGAAGGTCGTCTTCGAGGGTGGCGACTCCGACTCCAGCAGTGATAAGGAGCACCGCAAGACCCTCCACGTCATCTACGGAGGTGCCACAGATCCCACGTCCCGGAACGCGGTGAAAACTCTGCGATGGGCGGTGGCCGCAGTGACTCCCACTGCAAGCCCGGCTCCCCACCACAAGTGGATGAACACGGCAATCAGCTTCGACGCCTCTGACTGCCCGAAGAACATGGCGGGAGCAAGCGTGCTCCCATTGCTGGTGTCCCCAACCATCGCCAAGGTGAAGGTCTTTCACGTGCTGATAGATGGTGGGGCAGGCCTCAACCTTATCTCCACGGCGGCCTTCCGGAAGCTGCAGCTGCCGATGTCCCGGCTCACACCTTCGAGCCCGTTCTCAGGTGTCGGACCGGGGCAAATCCTCCCGTACGGTAACATCCATCTCCCGGTGACCTTTGGGACCCTAGAGAATTACCGTACGGAGAGCGTCCTATTCGATGTGGCGGACGTCGACCTCCCCTTCAACGCAATCATCGGAAGACTGGCGCTATACAGGTACATGGCTGTAGCCCACTATGGCTACCTTGTCCTAAAATGTCGACGCCTTCTGGCGTCCTCAGGATCAGAGGGGACCGCTCAGCTGCGGTATCCGCCTTGGAGCAGCTCCAGGCGCTCGCAGCAGGGAGAGCTCCAACCCCAGGGGGTGCGAAGGAGAGTCGACCAGAACAAGGCCCGACGCAGCGGGCCTCCACTTCTGCACCCCGCGTACTACCAGTCGACGACGACGTCCCGGTAAAGGTCGTCAGGATTGGCTCCGAGGCTGCCCAGACAACCCGCATCGCGGGGAACCTGGACAGCAAATAGGAACTCGCGCTCGTCACTTTCCTCCGGGACAACGTTGATGTGTTTGCATGGCAACCATCACAAATGTCCGGGATCCCTAGGGAGGTGATTGAGCACCATCTAAAGATCTACCCCGACACCCGACCGGTGCAACAGAAGCCCAGGAAACAGTCCATCGAGCGGCAAAACTTCATTCGTGAAGAAATCAAGAAGCTGCTCGATGCTGGTTTCATTCGGGAGGTCCACCACCGACGGTGGTTGGCCAACCCTGTGGTCGTCTCCAAGGCTGGTGGGAAACTCCGGATGTGCATCGACTACACGAACCTCAATAAGGCATGCCCAAAGGATCCATTCCCTCTTCCTAGGATAGATCAAATAGTAGACTCAACATCAGGTTGTGATCTTCTTTATTTCCTAGATGCATATTCTAGTTTCCACCAAATACCAATGTCTAGGGAAGATGAAGAAAACACTGCCTTCATAACAGTAGACGGCCTGTATTGTTATGTCTCCATGCCTTATGGACTTAAGAATGCTCTCCCCACCTTTGTACGTGCAATGCATAAGACATCTGGGGACCTCATTAGAGATCTGGTAGAGGTGTATGTCGATGACATCGTGGTAAAGATTAGAGCCCACACATCCCTATTAGACAACCTAGCCAGAGTCTTCAGCAAGCTGCGCACAACACGCACGATGCTGAACCCCGACAAGTGCGTCTTTGGGGTTTCTGCACGGAAGCTCCTTGGTTTCTTGGTCTCGCACCGAGGAATCGAAGCTAACCCAGAGAAGATTAAGGCAATAGAACTGATGCGGCCGCCGGCCCGCATCAAGGACGTACAGAAGCTTGTGGGGTGTTTGGCAGCCCTCAGCCGGTTCATCTCAAGAACTTTGTCACGCCCAGTCATCGTGAAGATGAACAGACGCTAATCACATGTACGCCAGGATCAGTTGAATCGTACATGCGTCGACGAAAGTGAAATACCATTACATTGCCATGTTCGAATACATAAATAGTCTTACAGTACGACCCGAAGGTCTACAAATACACTCCACAAATATTTACATCAACAACTAGATTAACAAAGACCAAACTACAGCAGAAGACTAGTAGGTGAGGGTAGCTCCATCTCCACAGGCAGCCGTTGCGCGTGAGGTCGCCAGCCTAGACCAAGTCCTCCGGATTGACGTAGAAATCCTCCGGTGCCGCTTCTTCTTCATTATATTCTAAAGGGGAATTAAACGCTTGAGTACATAGAGTACTCAGCAAGTGCGGGAAGAGATGACATGAATGGCTAAAGCAAGGGAAAGGCCAAATATGGCTTAGCACTATGCTTAGAACCTATCCTTAGCTTCCAATTATCAATATCATAAATTAATTTATAATCAACACATGATTAAGGATAATGAAAGTGCTTAAATCATAATGAACCCTCATTTCCCAACCAAAGACTAATTATGAACTGGCCCCAAGCCGCTCTTGTCCGTGAGCACGGCTGTCATGACAGTTTTACCAAATCTCTGCAGAGAGTGTACCCTTTCCCCACAAGCAGTGATTTCATCCCCTGTTGCCAGGTGGACTAAGTGAACCTCCCTGAATGCCCGTGGTAGCTAATCCACATTACACACTTCCTTTGGTGTGAGGCCAGGAGATCACAACATGGTCTTTACAAAGGTACTCCCGACTAGTGCTAGCCCTCTAAGGTTTCCACCACTGAGGATTCTCGGAGTAACCCTCCGCCCCAGAGCCCCCTCTTGAGCCTTGCGGTTCCAAGAGCAGATCACCCGCCTCATTCCCCGCACCATCCAACCACTAGCAGTTCATCGGGAGAAACCTAATTAATTGACCAAGCTGCCCCATCCCAGTCTCGTGGTGGTACTATAAAGCTTAGTGGCTTCCTCCATAAACCAGTCCTTAGAATCCGGTGGTAACAAACCCCAATCCCGGGTCTCGTGCAAAATGCACCATACCAAAACTAATCAACCACCAGATTCCTATCCACTAACATTATGTATATTCATCACCAAATTAAAGTAACCATAAAGTTGAGCATAGAACGTTTGTATGCAATCCCAATCCCAACATCTAAGCATGGCTAAGCATAAATAAAGCCTATCTACTTCCCACCCCATTTCAGGTAACAAGGAATGGTAAGGAACAGGGCATGTAAACATGAAGTAGGACATCAATTTAATTAGCATGCAACTAGCTAAATTTCTAAAATAGGTACAAGATGGTCAAGGGCACTTGCCTTCGTTGAAGACTTGGGTGTTGTCGAAGTCTTGGTCTTGGAGGTTAAGATTTGGGTCGTAATACGACTCTAGACATATGCCCAAACATGGCAAGAATAGAATAAAGCTAAATAAGTAAAGGCACGCAAAACAATACATCACACATACACATAAGCACAAAATCCTACACTAATGCGTCCCTACGAGGTATTTATCATTTATCATGGCCAAAGTATGCATTTTATATTTTTCCTACAATTTTGGGATTTTGTTATAGCCTAAAACCATTTTTATTGAATTTTCTATAGCAAAAATGTATTTTAAAACCTTTATAATAAATATTCCAGGGACCAAATATATTTTATCTGAACACTACAATTAATTCACAGCATAAAATAGATTATAACAATTTTTCATAACATTCCTACACTTAATTACCATTTTTATCTAATTTCTACACCTCAAATGCAATTAAAAACCCTATTCAGCATATAAATAAAAGTCCAGGGGCTAAATAAATAGTTCTCTACACTGTACAGGGTCTAAATACATTATTCTACAAAATTACAGGGGTTAGAATGCTTAATTAAATGATTAAAACCAATTTTTAGGGTTCCAGGGGCTAGTCTGCGAATTCTGGGGGCTAGACTCAAATTACAGAGAAGCTCCGGGGGTAGCAACTAAGTTTCCAGGGGCTTGGGTGCAAATGCGCAGGCGGGAAAGGAGATTCAAATGTGGGCCGTTGGATTCTAAATGGACGTGCGAGATTTAAAACGGCCGAACCGTTACGGCCTTCTAATCTCAGCCGTCGGCCTCAAACCAACGGCCGAGATGCGGCCACGTCGCCTCTGGCGTCGCCGGCCACGCGCGCGCGGCGGCGCACGGCACCCGCGGCGGCGATGCTCGCCGGAGATGGCCAAAACGGCGAAACAGACGCCCAAACAAGATGCTAAGGGCATGGAGCGAGAGAGGGGAAGTAGGGGAACTCACCCAGGGGAGTAGCTAGCCTTGAAATAGGTCGGAGGACGGTCGGCGACGAGGAATGGCGGCGGTGGCATCGGTGCACGTCGAGCTCGGTGAAACTTCGGTGATCTCCCATCGATCTCTTGCCCGACGTGCTCCTGGTGGCAAGGTGAAGGTGTTAGGGCAGTAGAGAGGGGGCGGCGATCACTGGCTAACCGGGAACGGCGGCGACTACCTCGGTTGCGGCGATGGCTAGGGTTGCGCGCGGGGGAGGGGAAAATGAGGGAGAGAGCGGGGTTTATAGAACAGGGGGGTGCGGTGGTTGTCGGCGCGTGTGAAGAGGGGGTTCCCCGGGTGGTTTGCGTCGTGGGCGAGGCGGTTGGAGAGGGGCGCGCGGAGTGGGCGTGGCGCGACGCGGGAAGGAAGGCGAGCGACGGTTACACGGGGGCGGGGATGACATGTGGGCTCGGGTGGCAGCGGGAGAGAGGAGGGGGGTGGGATTCGGCTGGGCCGCAGGAGGGGGGGAGGGGAGATGGGCCAGGGGGGAAAATCGGCCCAAAAGGGGGTTTTAATTCTTTTCTTTTTCTTTTTCATTTCTTTTCTTTTGATATGAATTCAAATTCAAATTCAAACGTTTTCTACACGCTTGCACTTCAAAAATTCACCCAAAAATGCATGCTACAATGATCAAGGGTTTGAGCAAATTTTGTACATAAAATATGGGTGTTACAACTCTACCCCCCTTAAAAGGAATCTCGTCCTCGAGATTCGGACGTTCTAAGAGAATAGATAAGGGAAATCCGCCTTGAGATCTTCTTCTCTTTCCCATGTTGCTTCTGCCTCCGAATGATGCTTCCACTGCACTTTACACATGCGAATGACTTTGTTTCTTGTGACCTTTTCCAGTGTTTCAAGTATTTTGACAGGCTGCTCCACATAAGATAAGTCTTCCTGTACATCCACGGCTTCCATAGGCAATTGCTCTTCAGGCACTCTTAAGCACTTCTTAAGCTGTGATACATGGAACACATTGTGCACATCTGACAAGTGTGGCGGAAGCTCAAGTTGATATGCCACTTCACCTCGCCTTTCGAGTATCTTGAATGGACCAATGTAGCGGGGTGACAACTTGCCTCTTACTTTAAATCTTCTTAATCCTCTCATAGGTGATACCTTCAAGTATACATAATCACCAACTTCAAATGTGAGATCATGTCTTCGAGTATCCGCGTAACTCTTCTGTCTCGTTTGAGCGGCCTTTAGATTCTTCCGAATTTCTTGTACTTGTCTTTCAGCCTCTTGTAATACGTCAGGCCCAAAGACTTGACTTTCCCCAGTTTGATTCCAAAACAACGGTGTTCTACATTTTCGCCCATACAACGCTTCAAAAGGAGACATCTTCAAACTGGCTTGATAACTGTTGTTGTAAGAAAATTCGGCATATGGCAGATTCTTGTCCCAACTCTTGCTATTCTTCAAAGCACATGCTCTCAACATGTCTTCTAATATCTGGTTGGTGCGTTCAGTTTGACCATCAGTTTGAGGATGATACGCCGAACTAAAGTTCAGACGGGTATCCATTGATTCATGCAACTTCTGCCAGAATCTTGAGGTGAATTGGGTGCCTCTGTCTGAAATGATCTTCTTAGGAACTCCATGCAAGCACACAATCCTGGAGATATACAGTTCCGCCAACTTGGGACCATTGTAGGTCTCTTTCACAGGAATAAAGTGAGCCACTTTAGTTAGACGGTCCACAATAACCCATATAGAATCATATCCAGATTGTGTTCTTGGTAGTCCCACAATGAAATCCATACTAATTTCTTCCCATTTCCATTCTGGCACTTTGATTGGTTGCAATAACCCTGCTGGTCTTTGATGTTCCGCCTTAATCAATTGACATGTATCACATATGGCCACATATTCGGCTACATCCCGTTTCATTCCATGCCACCAATATCGATCTTTAAGGTCTTGATACATCTTTGTGCTTCCGGGATGAATGGAGTATGACGAGTCATGAGCTTCTCTTAATATCAACTCTTTAATCTCCTTGACGTCTGGAACACAAATCCGCTTTCCAAGCCATAAGGTTCCTTGTTCATCCTCTCTAAAGTTCGGAGCTTTCCCTTTCTTCTTCAATTGCTTGATCTCCTTGACCTTCTCATCATTCTTTTGCCCTTCTCGTATATCACGCTCAAGTGTTGAGTCCACTTCCATAGCAACTGCTTCAGTGCTAGACACTAGACATAGATTTAACCTTGCAAACTCTTCACATAACTGGGGTTGAAGAGCTTGTACTGACAAGTTATTGCTTTGTCCCTTCCTGCTTAGAGCGTCAGCGACCACATTAGCCTTGCCTGGATGATAGTTGATTCCCACATCAAAGTCATTTATTAACTCCAACCAACGACGTTGCCTGAGGTTAAGATCCGGCTGTGTGAATATGTATTTCAAGCTCTTGTGATCTGTGTATATCTCAGTCCTTTTTCCCATCAAGTAGTGTCTCCATATCTTCAAAGCATGGACAACAGCTGCCAATTCCAAATCATGTGTGGGATAGTTCCTCTCATGTTTCCGAAGCTGTCTTGAAGCATAGGCCACAACATGTCCTCCTTGCATTAAGACACATCCTAAACCATGACCAGAAGCATCACAATAGACCACAAACTCCTTCTGCATATCAGGCATCACCAATACCGGTGCACTGGTCAACCTCTTCTTCAATTCGGCGAATCTTACTTCACATTCGGGGGTCCATTTGAAAGCAACTCTTTTCTCAAGCAACTTGGTTAGTGGTCGAGAGATCTTTGAAAATCCCTCGATGAATCGCCGATAGTAACCAGCCATACCCAAGAATCTTCGTATATCATGCACACTCTCGGGTGTTTCCCACTTAAGAACATCTGCCACTTTGCCTGGGTCTACTGCTATACCTCCTTCGGATATGACATGCCCCAAAAACGATACCTCCTTTAGCCAAAACTCACACTTACTAAGTTTGGCATACAATTGATGTTGGCGAAGCTTCTGCAGAGCCATCCTGAGGTGCTCCTCATGCTCTTCTTCAGTCTTGGAGTAGATAAGTATGTCATCGATGAATACCACTACAAACTTGTCCAAGTACTCCATGAATACCTTGTTCATAAGATACATAAAATATGCCGGAGCATTGGTCAATCCAAACGACATAACTGTATACTCATATAATCCATACCGAGAGACAAATGCCGTCTTGGGAATATCCGACGGTCTAATCTTCAGTTGATGGTAGCCCGAACGGAGATCAATCTTGGAAAACACACATGCTCCTCTCAACTGATCAAACAAATCTTCAATCCTTGGTAGTGGGTATTTATTCTTGATTGTTACCTCATTTAAGGCACGATAATCCACACACAACCTTTGAGTTCCATCCTTCTTAGGTACAAATATGACTGGTGCTCCCCAAGGCGATGAGCTAGGGCGAATGTATCCTTTTGCCAATAACTCCTCAATATGATCCTTTAGTTCAGCTAATTGTTTAGCATCCATTCTATATGGCCTCTTATATATTGGGGCCGTTCCAGGTACTAGTTCAATTATAAATTCAATCTCTCGATCAGGGGGCATACCTGGCAAGTCATCTGGGAATACATCGGGAAATTCCTTCACAACCCTGATGTCTTTGGTACTCTCAAGATGGTTGAGTTGCACTACTGCTTCTTGTGTCTGATCTGGCTTGAACTCCACTGTAGTGCCATCCGGGTGTGTTAAGCAGACTGTTCTGGTTGCACAATGAATTACTCCTTGATTCTTCGTCAACCAGTCCATTCCCAGAATGATATCTAATCCTTGTGAGTCCAACACTATTAGGTTGGCCCAAAAGACTACCCCCCTTATGTTTATACTCACTTTTCGGCATAGATGCCTTGCCACCATCTCTCCTCCAGGAGAGTTTATCAATAACGGCCCATTCAAGAATGTAACTACCATGTCATGCTTCTTTATGAAATCCTTGGATATAAATGAATGTGTAGCACCCGAATCAAACAATATGGTGGCGGGGTGAGAGTTAACAGACAACATACCGATCACCACATCAGGCGCTTCCTGTGCTTGCTCCAGAGTCACATGGTTGACACGGCCAGATGGGTTCTGTTGCTTCTTTGGACAACTGCTGGCATAGTGTCCCCATTCTCCGCACTTGTAGCATTGTACTCCCGCAGCATTATTTGGGCCCTTGTTGCCTCCTGATTGGTTTCTTGGGGGTTGGCCACTTGGACGGTTAGCTGGAGCTGAAGGGCGGGGCGGCTGCATCTGCTGACGTGGGGGTTGCATTGGCTGGCGTGGTGGCTGCTGCTGTTGCTGCTGCTGCTGGCGCATTTGGTGGTTGTAGGGAGTGGGTGGCCTGTAGTTGGAGTTTGGGAACCTCTGTCCCGAGTAGTTCATGGGACGGGTCATTTGGTTTGCAGGTGGAGGGTTAAGACGGGGGCACACATTGCTGCTAGAGGCATGTGCCATAGTCAACTTCCTTTTTCTTTCTTCATCATCTAGTTCCTTCTTAGTCCTCTCCACTTCAAAGGCTTTGTCAACCAGCTTCTGGAAGTCGCCGTAGTCGCTGGAAGACATGGCGAACTTTAACTCCTTGTCCAACCCATTCTTGAAGCGAAATTGTTTCTTGGAGTCAGTGTCCACATCGGTTGGAGCATAGCGGGACAACTGGGTAAATGCATTCAAATAGGCCCTCACAGTCATACGGCCCTGCTTTAGCATCAGGAACTCTTCACGCCTGGCTTGTATCTCTCCTTCAGGTACGAAGTGATTACGGAAGTTGGTTCGGAATTCTTCCCATGTAATATTTTCCGGGTCCTGGTGGGCTTCGGTGAAGGCGATGCACCAGTCAGTTGCTGGCCCTTGGAGTTGATGGGAGGCCAACAATACCTTCTCTCTTCCTTCGCAGTGAATGAGCCTCAGTTTGCTTTCAACAGTTCGGAGCCAATCCTCGACCTCCATCGGTTCAGTAACGGTGGCAAAAGTGGGTGGGTGAGTGTTGAGGAAGTCCCTTAGAAAGGACCTAGGCAGGAAAGGTGGTGATGGCAGAAGGTTGTAGTGAGGGGGTGGTGGTGGTGGGGCTTGCTGCAGGTTGGTGACAATTTGGGTGAGGTTGTTAAGTAACTGAGTCTGAAGAGCCATCATCTGTTGCATTTGTTGAGAGGCTGGGGCTCCTCGAGCACCCCTTGCATTCCATCCAGGCACACCTCCAAGTCCTTCATCTTGGGGCACAGCACCCCTCCCACGACCTCTACCCCTACCTCTTCCAGACATCTGTGTAGGGAAGAATTGAAATTTTAGAACAATAGGTGAGATAAGAAAGGATATACTAGGGTAACACGGTCCCAACTATATGCATCAAGGGTAATAGATATAAAGCAAGTTCATTAATCAACTAGTGTGGAGGTGGACAAGATGCCTAAGCATTCCACCACTCACACGACACATAAACAAGTCTAAAGACATGGATGTGGACAGGATGCCGAAGCATTCCACAACTCATGTCGCACCCAACACACACAACATAAAGCAAACTACTAGCATAACAACATAAACGACACAACTCAAGACTAGGGAGGGCGTAGCTACACACTCCTACAAACTAAGGATAACTGCCCTGAGTCGTCCAGCGGGAAAACGAGTCCACTCCTACTCGTCGGAGTCCTCCTCAACCTCCATCTCCGGGTCTTCTTCTTCTGAGTCTTCTCTTGAGTTTTCGGGGGAGTTCATGCGACGGTCTGGAGAGTTCAGGTCCCAAGGCTCCACGTCTGAAGCGTACTGAGAAGAGTTAGGATCAGCTGCAGTGATCCTCGCGTAGCGTCGGCGAAGTCGCTCGTAGCGGTCGACCAAGTCCCTGCTGTCCTGCAGCTCCTGCTGACAACGCTGGAGTCGGGAAGACAACTCCACAACGTCGTCCACCAGCCTCTCGCACTGGGGGTGAGTCAAGGGCCCCTCAACGTCACGTCCAGTGAAGGCGGCCGTGCCACTAGGGCGCTGAGGGGTGTACGCGTGCTCCGTGCACCCAAGAAGGAACCTGTGGGCGTGGCTCCAGTAGGTAGTCGCCTCCCACGTGGTGTCCTCCTCAGCCGCACGCTGGGAGCTCCTCCAGGCCGGAGAGAAGTGAGAGTGTAGCAGCTCCGAGTCGTAGTAGACGGCCAGCTGAGAACTCCACTCTAGCTCACAAGTATAGGGTGCAAAGACCCTAGTGGAGTGGTAGACCAGACGAACATGGTACTCACGGTACCCCGCAGCTCGAAGAAGAGAGCGAAGAAGGACACGCATCCTCGAAGCAGCACTCCCAGTGGAGAACAACGTCGTCTCCCTCCTGGGGGCGTAGGGTGCGGAGCGACTGGCTAGGGCGTGGCGTGGAACACGACCCCCAGTCGACTTACGAGCCGTCTGCTTGGTTCGCGCCATCTACAAACATTTGAAAAGAAGAGAGTGAGATTAATAATCCATAAATTAAATTAGAATAAAGCAAATAGCATAGCAAGATAAGAAGCACAAGGTTTGAGATAGAGAGCACAAAATTTTGGAAACACTATTTCATAAGAAAATAGTATAGTCCTTAATTTTCGGCCATTTCTAACTAGGCTTGCGTCCTACGGGCAACCTGGCTCTGATACCACTTTGTCACGCCCGGTCATCGTGAAGATGAACAGACGCTAATCACATGTACGCCAGGATCAGTTGAATCGTACATGCGTCGACGAAAGTGAAATACCATTACATTGCCATGTTCGAATACATAAATAGTCTTACAGTACGACCCGAAGGTCTACAAATACACTCCACAAATATTTACATCAACAACTAGATTAACAAAGACCAAACTACAGCAGAAGACTAGTAGGTGAGGGTAGCTCCATCTCCACAGGCAGCCGTTGCGCGTGAGGTCGCCAGCCTAGACCAAGTCCTCCGGATTGAAGTAGAAATCCTCCGGTGCCGCTTCTTCTTCATTATATTCTAAAGGGGAATTAAACGCTTGAGTACATAGAGTACTCAGCAAGTGCGGGAAGAGATGACATGAATGGCTAAAGCAAGGGAAAGGCCAAATATGGCTTAGCACTATGCTTAGAACCTATCCTTAGCTTCCAATTATCAATATCATAAATTAATTTATAATCAACACATGATTAAGGATAATGAAAGTGCTTAAATCATAATGAACCCTCATTTCCCAACCAAAGACTAATTATGAACTGGCCCCAAGCCGCTCTTGTCCGTGAGCACGGCTGTCATGACAGTTTTACCAAATCTCTGCAGAGAGTGTACCCTTTCCCCACAAGCAGTGATTTCATCCCCTGTTGCCAGGTGGACTAAGTGAACCTCCCTGAATTCCCGTGGTAGCTAACCACATTACACACTTCCTTTGGTGTGAGGCCAGGAGATCACAACATGGTCTTTACAAAGGTACTCCCGACTAGTGCTAGCCCTCTAAGGTTTCCACCACTGAGGATTCTCGGAGTAACCCTCCGCCCCAGAGCCCCCTCTTGAGCCTTGCGGTTCCAAGAGCAGATCACCCGCCTCATTCCCCGCACCATCCAACCACTAGCAGTTCATCGGGAGAAACCTAATTAATTGACCAAGCTGCCCCATCCCAGTCTCGTGGTGGTACTATAAAGCTTAGTGGCTTCCTCCATAAACCGGTCCTTAGAATCCGGTGGTAACAAACCCCAATCCTGGGTCTCGTGCAAAATGCACCATACCAAAACTAACCAACCACCAGATTCCTATCCACTAACATTATGTATATTCATCACCAAATTAAAGTAACCATAAAGTTGAGCATAGAACGTTTGTATGCAATCCCAATCCCAACATCTAAGCATGGCTAAGCATAAATAAAGCCTATCTACTTCCCACCCCATTTCAGGTAACAAGGAATGGTAAGGAACAGGGCATGTAAACATGAAGTAGGACATCAATTTAATTAGCATGCAACTAGCTAAATTTCTAAAATAGGTACAAGATGGTCAAGGGCACTTGCCTTCATTGAAGACTTGGGTGTTGTCGAAGTCTTGGTCTTGGAGGTTAAGATTTGGGTCGTAATACGACTCTAGACGTATGCCCAAACATGGCAAGAATAGAATAAAGCTAAATAAGTAAAGGCACGCAAAACAATACATCACACATACACATAAGCACAAAATCCTACACTAATGCGTCCCTACGAGGTATTTATCATTTATCATGGCCAAAGTATGCATTTTATATTTTTCCTACAATTTTGGGATTTTGTTATAGCCTAAAACCATTTCTATTGAATTTTCTATAGCAAAAATGTATTTTAAAACCTTTATAATAAATATTCCAGGGACCAAATATATTTTATCTGAACACTACAATTAATTCACAGCATAAAATAGATTATAACAATTTTTCATAACATTCCTGCACTTAATTACCATTTTTATCTAATTTCTACACCTCAAATGCAATTAAAAACCCTATTCAGCATATAAATAAAAGTCCAGGGGCTAAATAAATAGTTCTCTACACTGTACAGGGTCTAAATACATTATTCTACAAAATTACAGGGGTTAGAATGCTTAATTAAATGATTAAAACCAATTTTTAGGGTTCCAGGGGCTAGTCTGCGAATTCTGGGGGCTAGACTCAAATTACAGAGAAGCTCCGGGGGTAGCAACTAAGTTTCCAGGGGCTTGGGTGCAAATGCGCAGGCGGGAAAGGAGATTCAAATGTGGGCCGTTGGATTCTAAATGGACGTGCGAGATTTAAAACGGCCGAACCGTTACGGCCTTCTAATCTCAGCCGTCGGCCTCAAACCAACGGCCGGGATGCGGCCACGTCGCCTCTGGCGACACCGGCCACGCGCGCGCGGCAGCGCACGGCACCCGCGGCGGCGATGCTCGCCGGAGATGGCCAAAACGGCGAAACAGACGCCCAAACAAGATGCTAAGGGCATGGAGCGAGAGAGGGGAAGTAGGGGAACTCACCCAGGGGAGTAGCTAGCCTTGAAATAGGTCGGAGGACGGTCGGCGACGAGGAATGGCGGCGGTGGCGTCGGTGCACGTCGAGCTCGGTGAAACTTCGGTGATCTCCCCTCGATCTCTTGCCCGACGTGCTCCTGGTGGCAAGGTGAAGGTGTTAGGGCAGTAGAGAGGGGGCGGCGATCACTGGCTAACCGGGAACGGCGGCGACTACCTCGGTTGCGGCGATGGCTAGGGTTGCGCGCGGGGGAGGGGAAAATGAGGGAGAGAGCGGGGTTTATAGAACAGGGGGGTGCGGTGGTTGTCGGCGCGTGTGAAGAGGGGGTTCCCCGGGTGGTTTGCGTCGTGGGCAAGGCGGTTGGAGAGGGGCGCGCGGAGTGGGCGTGGCGCGACGCGGGAAGGAAGGCGAGCAACGGTTACGCGGGGGCGGGGATGACATGTGGGCCCGGGTGGCAGCGGGAGAGAGGAGGGGGGTGGGATTCGGCTGGGCCGCAGGAGGGGGGAGGGGAGATGGGCCAGGGGGGAAAATCGGCCCAAAAGGGGGTTTTAATTCTTTTCTTTTTCTTTTTCATTTCTTTTATTTTGATATGAATTCAAATTCAAATTCAAACGTTTGCTACACGCTTGCACTTCAAAAATTCACCCAAAAATGCATGCTACAATGATCAAGGGTTTGAGCAAATTTTGTACATAAAATATGGGTGTTACACTGGCTGAGCGAGCGCTGCCCTTCTTCAAGATTCTACGAAAGTCGGGTCCCTTTGTGTGGACCGAGGAAGCGGAAGCGACGTTCCAGGAGCTTAAGAAGCACCTGACGACACTACCATCATGGTGGCACCAGAACCTGGCGAACCACTCCTGATGTACATCACCGCAACAATGGAGGTGGTCAGCATGGTCTTGGTAGCAGAGCGGCCGGAGCTACTGCCCCAGCAAGCACCTGAGGGAGCCCCAGAGGAGGAAGCTGAACCTCAGGGCCCGGATCCAGCAGAGGACCCCCTTGCTGGGTGCTCCAGTGACGAAGTGCCCACCGGGTCCCAGCCCCTGGAGGTCCGACTGGATTCTGGGGGCCACATTCCCCAGGATACAGACGCATTGCAAGGAGCTCCGGACCCCCCACAGAGGGTTCGTACCTCCCAATGGCCGGTCTACTACATTAGTGAGGTTCTCCATGAAGCAAAAACAAGATATCTGGAGGTACATAAACTGTTGTATGCAGTGCTCATAGCGTCGAGGAAGCTCCGGCATTACTTCCAGGCTCACCGGGTTTCAGTGGTCACCTCCTTCCCACTGAAGACTGTACTCCACAGCCCCAACTTGACTGGCAATGTCGCCAAGTGGGCAGCAGAGCTGGCGGAGTTCGAGATGGAGTTCTTACCTCGGCACGCAGTCAAGAGCCAAGCACTAGTAGACTTCTTGGCAGAATGGACTCCATCGCCAAGCAACCCAAGGGCCCGGACAATGGAGAGATGGTGCCCAAGGCTCTAGTTTTCTCCGAAACCCCCTGGACACTCTACTTCGACGGCTCCTCACGGAAGCAGGGGGTCGGGGCCGGGGTCCTGCTCCTCACCCCGACTGGGGAGCAGTTCAAGTACATGGTGCACCTCGACTTCAAGGTGACTAACAACATGGCAGAATACGAAGCCCTAATCTTTGGGCTAAAGACTGCCCTGACCCTCAATGTCCGTCAGCTTCTGGCTAAAGGTGATTCCCAGCTGATCATCAAGCAAGCCAAAGGGGAGTGCAGCTGCAATGATCCTCAGCTAGCAGCATACTTGCTGCATGTCTGGAAGCTGGAGAAGGACTTTGAAGTCTTGGACCTGTGCCATGTACCCCGAGCCGACAACTCAATCGCAGACGACCTGTCAACGAAGGCCTCCACAGGGGCCCCAGTGCCCGAAGGAGTCTTTGCAAGGTCGTTACCGTGACCAACCGCCCGAGCAGTCGAACCGGGCGAAGGGGGCGAGCCCAGCACCTCGAAGCTGGCAGTCCCAGCGGCCCTGCTACCATGGAGCCCACCAAGGATCGTATGCGCCACCGGGGGGCTCTGAGCTACCGGGCGCCCAAGATCCAAAGGCTCAAGCAAGTCCCAATGCATGGATCTCGGAGGTCCGGGACTACTTGAAAGACAACATCCTTCACGAAGAACATGCCCTGGCAAAAAGGATAGTCCGCATGGCTAAGAGGTACACGCTGGTGGAACGGGATCTCTACCGACATGGCGCCAACGACATCCTACTGCGATGCATTACCCGAGAGGAGGGCTGCAACTTGCTCGCAGAGATCCATGGAGGCGAGTGTGGGAACCACGCGTCATCCTGCACGCTGGTCGGTAAAGCCTAGCGATGGCTTTTACTGGCCGACAGGACTCCAGGATGCCGCCAAGATGGTCAGAAGATGCAAGGCGTGCTAGTTCCATGCCAAGCAGATCCACACACCAGCTCAGGCGCTACAAATGATCCCTCCCTCGTGGCCATTCGCTGTATGGGGGTTGGACATCCTGGGACCCTTTCCCAGAGCTGTCGGAGGATTCTGGCACCTCTACGTCGCCGTAGACAAGTTCACCAAGTGGCCGGAAGTCGCCCCAGTTGTCACCATCAACAAGCAGTCAGCAGTCAAATTCATCAAGTCGATTGTCTGCCGGTTCGGGGTCCCAAACAGAATCATCACTGATAACGGGACCCAGTTTACAAGTGCAACGTTCTAGGAATACTGCGAGGACCTTGGGATCCAAGTCTGCTATGCATCTTTTGCTCATCCAGAGAGCAATGGACAAGTCGAGAGGGCCAATGCAGAGATCCTCAAGGGCCTCAAGACTCGCACATTCTCACACATTGAGAAGCATGGTGCAAATTGGGTAGATGAGCTTCCGTGTGTGCTGTGGGCTAGCTGGACAACAACCAGTCGGGCTACGGGGGAAACGCCTTTCTTCCTGGTGTACGGGGCAGATGCCGTCCTCCCCCCAGAAATTACCAGGGGCTCCCCCCGTGTCCGGGTGTACGACGAAGCCGCGCAGGACCAGCTCCGGCGTGAAGACGTGGACCTCGTCGACGAGGGACGTGTTAGAGCGGCTCTCCGAAATGCATGGTACAGGCAGGCGCTCCGGCGCTACCACCAAAAGACCGTGCGGAGTAGGGAGCTAAAGGTAGGCAACCTAGTGATGCGTCACATACTCTCCCGGGAAGGGGCTAACAAACTCTCCCCCAGATGGGAGGGTCCCTTCCGGGTTACGGAGGTATGCCGCCGTGGGTGCGTCCGCCTAGCTACGGAGGATGGAGAGCGACTGCCCAACCCATGGAACATCGAGCACCTCCGTAAGTTCTACCCCTAGATCAGTGTTAGGACAATTTTCTTTCATTGTAAAAGGTACATAGTGCCTAGAGATAGTACTTAGGGTAACTAAGGCTACGGAGATGGGGCTCCGAGTGCACATTTCGCTTAGCCTGGTCTGGAACCCTAAGTAGGTGCACTCGACTTCCTTTGTCACCCGGGCCGGGTCGTTCCCCTTGTAAAGTCTGTCCCATCTCATGGGAAACCGCAATGAAAGAATGTGTCCTGCCCTGTATAGGGTTCGTCATTCAAAAAATTATCTTTAATTTTTTATGATATTGCTGTAACTTCGCCATAGCTCGTGATCTATCATGGGCACTGTCATTTTTTCCTGCTTTAGCAGTAGTGGGAGCCTTGCTGTCTGGTTGCAGGTGGGGTCACTTGAGGTACCTGCAGTGTGCCTGGGACCTCGGATGCTCCCATACTCGGGGGCCTGTGTCTCCAGACGGTCTTCCCTGGGAAAGGCTTACGCCGAGCGGGAGGTCCAGGGGCACATCCTGCTTAGCCTGGTCCTGTACCCCAAGCCTGTGCACTCTACCTCCCGAGCACTGTAGCTGAGTACTGGGGGCCAGATGGACCACCCTTAGGTAGTGGGGATAGCGAGCCCTAGGTGCAGTTGCACTAAATTACCCAAGCCCCATGAGTCAGCCCAAGATCATAAGTCAAGCGACACTAAAAAAGAGCAGGCGAAAAATGACCAGTGGACAGAATTACTTCTCCTATTTTTGATCTATACGCAGGTCTTTGAGGAGTTATTCCGGCAATAACTGTCGACGTTTCACCGAAGATGGTGGGCACCGCCGGACTGAAGCTCCGGCGGCACCCCCAGGGGGCCCGCCGTCGACGTCCCGGCATACTCAGTTACAACAATGCTACCTACGCATCCTAAGCTCCCCTGCAACCGTCCGCCCTACGTTCTAGGTATTTGGCAGGTGTGCCCATAACAACTGGCCACACCTGCCAGGGGGCCACAATCCGGGGGATGGCATGCCCTGGAAGCTAAGGAACAACAGGCAACTAGAAGATATTACTGAAAAGTAAAGCATGCTAAGTATGAAAGGCACTCCAAGCAGATTTATCATTCCAAAATGAAATTCTGTCACCACAACCAACTACAAAGGAAAACTGAAAGAAACACAAGATACAAGCAGTGCATGGGGAGCCCTCAGCCACTCCGCTGGAACCTCGAGGTGATGAGCGCCACAGCATCTGAGACTTCAGATTTGGCGGCCTCCTCCCTCTCAGCAATTGTCCCCTCGAGGACCGGCTGAAGAGGGACATCAGGGTACCAGCTCCTGTAGCAGGACAGAATGTGCGTCGCCACCTCCTTCACTAGCATCTTCCCTTCCGCCTCCAGCTGGTTGTCAATGACGGCCCCCAGCGATTGCATCTTCGAGCTGGTGGAGTCAAGAGCTGGGAACACCTGACTCACCTCCTGCGCGGGTTCCCCCACGCGCACCGGGCTGAAGCCGAGTGGCACCAGAGCCGAGTCGGCGCCGCCCAGGAACTCCCAGACCTTCCGGGCTTCAGTAGAACGCGACACCCGGAGCTCCCGCACCTCCTGCTGGGCTGCTGCCAGCGCTCGGGGGCCGCCGTCCAGGAACTGCTTCTCCTTGGCTGCCAGGACCTTCTCGCGCTCGTCGACCTCCTTCCCGCGGCGGCTCAAGTCACCCTCCTTGAAGGAGATGCTGAACTCGCGGTCCAGGAGAGCCTGGCGCTCAGCAAGCTGGGCTTGCTCCGCCTCAGTCAGGGCAGCATCTCGGCGGTCTAGCTCGGCGGCGCGGACTCTCGCCCCTTCCTGCTGGAGGACGAGCCAGCGAGAGGTCGCCTCCACCTCAGCCTGCTTCGCCGCCAACTCCTGCTCCCGTTCAGCAAGAGCAGCCTCCCGGCGGGATAACAACTGCTGGAGCTCCTCGCAGGACTGGAGACGGGAGCTGGCCTCAGCATGGATCGCCATGGCGTCCGCCTTCAGCTTTTGGGTGACGGCGTCCAAATGAGCGATAAGCTCACGCTCCTGGTCGAGGATCTTCATCTCCTCCTAGACGATCGCCTCCCGCTACGCCACCCGACTCCTTGCCAACCGGGTCCGGGCTTCCAGGGTCCTCGCTGTTGGTACCCTAGGTACCATATACCCCTTGGGATTGCAAAGATCTCAAGGGAAAGTCATCCACTTGATTTGAAGACCTTCGGAGGCCCACATGTCAGACATGTCCGGACCCGCTTCTCCAACATGGTTAGTCCCAGGGTCGCCACGTGTACTATCAAACCGGAGCTACCGCCCGCAAGGGGGGAAGCTCCGGGCTTTGTACCGAAATGGCACCCTCAGACCTAACCCCAGACCGAGGGAAGCTCCGGTGCTGACACGTGTCGGGTAACACCGGAGCCATCTGTTCTCCACAGTGTGCTCCGGTGCTGCCATGAGTCCAACCGTCGGATCTTCAGCCTCTAACCTCCGGAAGACTCCACAACGGCTCCAGATCTTCAAAGGGGAATCAAGGACTTCAAGACCCGATCAAGTGTCATTAATACTATATTAATGACACACGATCGGACGACCTTAATTACCAGTAACGGTGCTGTCAAAGCCCATAACTCGGTCGTTAAGGGTAATTAAACGTGTTGAATGTATATCAATATCAGTAACCGCCGGGGCCACATGTCGGGCCAGGATAACTTGTAACGGCTTGCCCTTGTACTATAAAAGGACAGGCTGACGATACATAGGACACGTCGACACACACATTCTACAGACGCTCTAGACACTCTAGACATACATCCAATACAACTTCAACACACCCCGTGGAGTAGGGTATTACGCTCAGGCAGCCTGAAGCACGTAAATCCCCGTGTCTGCTGTGTCATTTACAATTCGCCTTCTTGAATCTCCGCGTGCCCACATTGAACCTCAAACTCCTCTAACACTTTAGTAGTGTCGGGAGATCTGCCGGATCAAAACCACCGACAGTTGGCGCGCCAGGTAGGGGGCGCCTGAGTTTTCAAGAATGGTGAACTCAGCCGCTGGATCATCCAATGGTCAACCCGCTGTTCAAGCTGTTGGGGGTAACCCCTCCAATATGTAGCCACCAGCAGGAACCACGGCTCAAGAAGGGGTCACACTTCCACCACCGCCGCCTCCACCAGCAAATCAAGCTGGACAACGCGATGGTGCACCGGCGTCAATCACTGCGTCGGCAAATCATGACAACCCAGAACACGCGCTCCATGCAGCACGTGCTCTTCTCCAATGTCCACCACCTCCGGATGCATCCTGGGATGCACTGGAGCAGTGGAGGGCCGATGTGGAACATTTGGTTGCAGCAGCAGCCGACCGCATCAGCAATCAGGGTCCTCCTCCTTCAGGACGGGCCCCATCGCAGCGACGGACCTTGTCTGGCAGACTTGGTCCGCCCGTTTCCAACAACAGGAGACGTGCTGCATCATAGCAGGTGACATCATTGCCCTCCGGGGCACGACGCACTCACACGGTATCCAGGCTTTCAACTCATGACCTCCGGGTGGAGCTTGATCGCCGATACTGCCAACAAGACGGCCGAGTCCATATTGAGCGTGCTCGTGAAAGACGAGAAGCTAAAGACATTCCTATTCCTGAAGGAGTAGGAGGAGGCTGTTTAGCCCTGGCCATGCATCTGCGTATGGTCAGGTGGCCACAGAAGTTTCGGACTCATCTGCCGGAGAAGTTCGACGGGACCATTAATCCTGTCGAATTTCTTCAAATTTACTCCACTGCTATCTTGGCAGCTGGAGGAAATGAGGCCGTAATGGCCAATTATTTCCCAGTGGATTTAACTGGGACCGCCAGGTCCTGGTTTATGAGCCTTCCACCCAACTCCATCAACAGTTGGGAGGAGCTGTGCCGGCAGTTCACCGCCAACTTCGGGAGTTCATACACCCGACCAGGCACTGAACTGGACCTTTTTGCAGTCGTGCAAAAAGGGGGAGAATCCCTGCGATCATTCATCCAGAGGTTCTCTCAGGTACGAAACACTATCCCTTCTATCTCTAGCGCCTCTGTCATTGTGGCATTCAGACACGGTGTACGGGATAAGAAGATACTGGAGAAACTGGCGATCAAGGAGATCACCAGTGTCACGGAACTCTTCAGTTTGGCCGACAAATGTGCCAGAGTTGCTGAGGCCCATGAAATGCACTCCAAACCAACTCCAGAGGATCAAAAGAAATCTTCCAAAGGAGAAGTCGCTACCCCCGGGAGTGGCAAGTAGAAGAAGAAGACCAACGGCAAGAAGAAGCCGTCGGCCGGTACATCCAATGTTGCAGCTGCTGCAGCTCCGGGTGGCCGGGGGCCACACCCCGAGAAGCGACCTCGAACATCTTCTGAAGATGGTGGCAAACCCAAAGTGTGGTGTCCAATTCACAAAACGGGCAACCACAGTTTGGAAGACTGCCGGGAGGTCCAAAACCTTGTCGAGCGCTACAACAAGCACCGGGAAGAATCTCCTTTCCGACAGAGGGAAGGAAAACAAAAAGTCGACGAAGCTCCGGGTGAAGAGGAGTTAGGTTTTCAGGATCCCAAAAAGGTCCTGAAGGTCGTCTACACCTCCGTCGACGACGATTCTGACGTCTCCGACAACGAGCGTCGGAAGACTATGAACACCATTTTTGGTGGATCATGGGACATCACCTCCTGCCACGTCATCAAGACTATGCGTCGGGACATGGCTGCTGTAGCTCCTACAGCCAGACCGGAGCTTCATCGGAAATGGATGGACACAACCATCACTTTTGATGCTTCAGACTACCCTCGAAGCATGGTTGGAGCAGGTCAGCTACCTTTGATGGTATCTCCTACCATCAATAACATCCAGCTCCACCATGTCATGGTAGACGGAGGTTCGGGGCTCAACCTCATAAGCTTCGAAGCTTTTACCAAGCTTCAGCTCCGACCTTCATATCTCCACCCCTCCCGACCTTTCTCCGGAGTAGGTCCGGGAGCCATTACCCCACTCGGAGCTATTACCCTCCCTGTTACCTTCGGGACCCGGGAGAAGTATCGCACCGAGAAGTTGGTCTTTGACGTTGCTCAGATCAACTTACCCTTCAACGCCATCTTGGGTAGGCCTGCCTTGTACAAATTCATGGCAGCTGCTCATTATGGCTACCTGGTGTTAAAGATGCCAACACCAGTAGGCGTTCTCTGGATCCGCGGAGATCGAACTGCCAGAGTAACTGCTTTGGAAGAACTCCATGCACTTACCACGGCGCAAGAGGAGGATTCCAGGCAGGAGCAAGCTCCTAAACCCCCGAGCATTCGTCAGCGAGGCTCGACTTCTGCACCTCGTGTGCAGCCAAGCGGTGACATCGACATTCCCGTCAAAGTCGTCCAAATCGGTTCTGATGCCTCTCAGACCACCCGTATATCGTGGGGATTGATCGACAAATAGGAACTCGCGCTCATCACTTTCCTCCGAGCTAATGTCGACGTGTTTGCCTGGCAACCGTCACAAATGCCTGGGATCCCTAGGGAAGTGATTGAGCACAATCTGAAGATCTACCCCGACGCCCGGCCTGTGCATCAGAAGCCTCAGAAGCAATCTGTAGAGCGACAGAACTTCATTCGACAAGAAGTAAAGAAGTTGCTCGAAGCTGGATTCATCCGAGAAGTCTTCCATCCAAATGGCTGGCAAACCCAGTCGTTGTGCCCAAGGCCGGCGGGAAGCTTCGGATGTGTATCCACTACACAACACTAAATAAGGCATGTCCAAAAGATCCATTCCCACTACCTAGAATAGATCAGATAGTGGATTCCACCTCCGGGTGTGAATTACTGTGTTTCCTAGACGCATATTCCGGGTATCATCAAATCAGGATGTCTAGGGAAGATGAAGAGCATACCTCTTTCATCACACTAGATGGATTGTACTGTTATACAGCCATGCCATTTGGTCTCAAGAATGCAGCTTCAACCTTTGTACGAGCTATGTACAAAACCTTTGAAGACCTCATTAGAGACATAGTGGAAGTGTACGTTGATGACATCGTGGTCAAGGTCAAGAACAAGGAGTCACTCCTTGACACCTTGCAGGCTGTCTTCGACAAGCTGCGGGTCACCCGCACAAAGCTAAACCCAGACAAGTGTGTCTTCGGAGTTAGCTCCGGAAAGCTTCTTGGTTTCCTGGTAAGTCACCGGGGCATAGAAGCTAATCCAGCGAAGATCAAGGCCATTGAATACATGCGGCCACCAGCCCGCATCAAAGATGTCCAAAAGCTAACTGGATGTCTAGCAGCCCTCAGCCAGTTCATTTCAAGACTGGCAGAACGGGCACTCCCCTACTTCAAGTTATTGAGGAAGTCCGGACCATTCCAATGGTCTGAAGAAGCAGAAAAGGCATTCCAGGAGCTGAAACAGTTCCTCACCACCCTGCCAATTCTGGTAGCTCCGAACCCTGGTGAGCCTTTGCTGCTTTACATTTCAGCCACTGACGAAGTCATCAGTATGGTCCAGGTCACGGAGAGACCAGAACTACCACATACTTAGGAATCCAGACCCCTTCGGGAGGGTCCGGAAGATCCTGAAAGCGAGTCTGAGTCCCAGCTCCCAGACTTGAATCCACAAGAAGTCACTTCGGAAGACCCAGACCCCTTCAGGAGGGTCCAGGTCGCTTCTGAAGAAGCTTCGGGTTCCTCTAGCCAGGACCCGGAGATCCCTGAAGAAAATTTGGATCCCTCTGGGAGGATCCGGGTCAGTGAGGAGGAAGCTTCGGGCCCCTCTGAGAGGGTCCGGACCATTCAGCGCCCCGTGTATTTCATCAGCGAAGTACTACATGATGCCAAGACTCGATACCTAGAGGCGCATAAGCTTCTCTATGCAGTTCTTATTGCCTCCAGGAAGCTTCGCCATTACTTCCAAGCTCACAAAGTCTCAGTGGTGACCTCTTACCCACTTTGAGCAATCTTGCATAATCCCAACTCAATTGGGAATATTGCAAAGTGGGCAGCGGAATCGGCCGAATTCGATCTCGAATTCATTTCAAGGCAAGCAATCAAGAGTCAAGCATTGGCAGATTTCGTGGTGGAATGGACTCCCTCTCCATCAAACCCTGGGGGCCCCAGCGAGCAGAAGTCGGAACACAAGGCTCCGATCTTCACTGAGCCTCACTGGACCCTCTACTTTGACGGCTCCATGCAAAAGCAGAGGGCCGGAGCTGGAATCCTTCTCCTCGCACCAACCGGAGAGAGGGTAAAATACATGGTCCACCTTGACTTCAAGGCGACCAACAACATGGCAGAATATGAAGCACTCATTTATGGACTAAAGGTGGCACTGTCATACGGTGTCAAGCAACTGCTGGTCAAGGGAGATTCACAGCTCATCATTAAGCAAGTGAAGGATGAATGCTCCTGCAACAATCTCCAGCTAGCTGCTTACCTCCTTGAAGTCCAGAGACTTCAGAAGGACTTCAAAGTCCTAGATCGCCACCATGTCCAGCATGCCCACAATGCTGAAGCCGACGAACTCTCGACGAAAGCGTCAACCGGAGCTCCGGCTCTTGACGGAACTTTTGTCCGGAGATTGTCAAAACCCACAGCTCAGCCTGCCGAACTGAGCGAAGGGGGCGAGATCAGCATCCCGAAGCTGACGGTCCCGATGGCCCTGTTTCCATGGCAGCCATCAAGGGTCGTAGGTGCTGCCGAAAGCTCCGAGCAACCCAGCACGCAAGACTCAAATGCTCAAGCTAGTTCCGATGCATGGATCTCGGAGATCCGGAGCTACTTGAAAGACAACATCCTTCCTGACGATGATGTATCCGCTGACCAGGTAGTCAGATTGGCTAAAAGATACACGTTGGTAGAAGGGGATCTCTACCGGCGCGGTGCCAATGGCATCCTAATGCGGTGCATCACAAGGGAAGAAGGTTGCGAGCTCCTCGCAGAAATCCATGGAGGCGAGTGTGGGAACCACGCGTCTTCCCGCACGCTGGTTGGTAAAGCCTTTCGGCATGGCTTCTACTGGCCTACAGCACTCCAGGATGCAACTGAGCTGGTGAAGAAATGCGAAGCATGTCAATTTCATGCAAAGCAAATTCACACACCGGCTCAGCCCCTACAAATGATACCTCCTACATGGACCTTCGCTGTGTGGGGGGTGGACATCTTGGGACCTTTCCCAAGAGCCGTCAGAGGTTACAAGTTCCTGTACGTCGCCATTGACAAGTTCACCAAGTGGCCGGAAGCAACTCCAGTTGTGACAATCAACAAGCAATCTGCTATCAACTTTTTGCAGTCCATTGTATGCAGATTTGGAGTCCCAAACAAAATCATCACTGATAATGGGACCCAATTCACAAGCTCTGCATTTCAAGGATATTGCGAAGACCTCGGCATTCAAGTTTGCTACGCCTCTGTAGCTCACCCAACAAGCAATGGACAAGCCGAGAGAGAAAATGCTGAAATCCTTAAAGGACTCAAAACGCGCACCTATGAGCGCTTGAAAAAACATGGAGCCAACTGGATTGAAGAGCTTCCGCCCACTTTATGGGCCAACAGGACAACTCCAAACCGGTCAACTGGAGAGACACCCTTCTTCCTGGTGTATGGAGCTGAAGCAATCCTTCCTCCGGAAATCACCTTGGGGTCACTTCGGGTCCGGACCTTCGACGAAGCCACGCAGGACCAGCTCCAGCGTGAAGACCTAGACCTCCTTGAGGTGGGAAGGTGCCAAGTAGCTGTTCTGAATGCCCGATACCACCAAGCCCTTCGGCGCTATCATCAGCGGCATGTACACCACCGACAGCTCAAGGAAGGCGATCTGGTGCTACGGAGAATACAATCCAGAGAAGGGTTAAACAAACTCTCCCCCAGCTGGGAGGGACCCTTCCGAGTGATTAAAGTATCCCGTCCCGGAAGCTTTCGCTTGGCTACCGAGGATGGGACACCTCTCCCAAATCCTTGGAACATCGAGCACCTCCGTAAGTTCTACACTTAATATCACGGAGGTGAGTCTAAAGTAACTTGAGGTGTATGTTATAGAGTCATTGTACAGAGTCGGGTAGTTCCTCCGGGAGAACAGTCGGACCTTCCCCGAAAGGTCCGCAAAGTTCATGCAACACTTGTCACAGTCTCAAAACTAAAAGTGTGGCTAGCTACCCTGGGTCAAACAAGAAATTAAACACGCTTAGCCTGGTTCCGTACCCTAAGAGTGTACTTGTTTCCCCTGTACCCCGGACCTATAATGAAAGACATCTTCAGGTGAAACAGACTCCACGTGCATTTATTTTGTACAGGCTCAACATTCTTTTTTATTTTTCTCTTTCTTATCTATAACAAGGACGTGCAATTCTTAAGAAGTTTTAGTTCGACCAGTTCACATACAATTCGAGTTGTATTGTCGATTATTTTGGATTCAAATATTGTTCGTGGCCCACTCGCCTGAATGCCGCCAAGCCAACCTAGGGCCGGAGTGTGCTATTGACTTAGCCTGGTCAAGCACCCTAAGTACGCCACTCTACCTACAAACCGGCAGGCCGAAGTAAGGCGGGTCCAAGTACAATTGAATCTAGAAGAAAATACAACGCATTCGGTTGTATTCAGAATCGCGTTTGACCTAAAATTTTCTTGAGAATCGTAAGCCACGGCGAAGTTATAGACAAGAAACGAATTTTACTATTTTTCTTGGCTTCAGTGTGCAGGAAAAATAAAATCCACGTTTATGGAGAAAAGCCGGAGCTAACGAAGCTCCGACTCCCCTAGATGGCTTGTAATCGATGTTAAGCATTGAAAACGAGCTTCACCGGAGCAACCAAGCTCCGGTAAAGCTAGGGGGCCAACCGTCGACATAAAATAAAAGATGGTGAGAAGACCCCACAAGTGGAGTCTGCTGCCGACAAGCTACGCGTTGGCAAAGGTCACTGCCGGAGCTACTAAGCTCCGACACCCCGGAGGGCTAACTATTGATGCTCTACGCGTTGATAGGAACTATTGCCGGAGCTAATAAGCTCCGACGGTAGTCAATTTGACCTCAGGGGGCCTTCACTATCGAAGACTTCGGACCTACACACTACAAGTTCGGAGCAAATGAGTCTTCAACGAATCACAATATCCTCTTGGTACATGTTCTCAATCAAATTGTGTACATCTACCAGGGGGCCAAGTGAAGACAAAAGTGTTGAAGACAAAAAGTGGAATTCACAAAAACTTGGGGATTTCATTCATCTAGAGACAAGGGATTACAAAATTGAGGAAGAAGAAGAGAGAATACAAGTGGGAACTACAGAGATGGTCTTAGACCCTATGGAAGAATTGGGCGACCTTCTGAGCAACCTTCGACACGTTGGCTCGGGCAGCTTCACCTTCTCCTTCAACGGGACCTTCAAGCACCGGGTCCAGAGGAAATTGGGGATTCCGGCTGGTGTAGCACGTCAGCACATACTCTGCGACGTTCTTCGCCAAGGATTGCCCCTCAACCTCCAATTGGTCCGCGATGACGTCGCCCACCTTGGAGAGTTTGCTACCTGCCAAGCTCAATGCCTGCAACGCCAGGTCCGGCTCCGGCTCCGGATCATCTGGGCGCACGGGACTGAAGCCCATCGGTGTCAGCGCG
Organism: Tuctoria greenei; assembly: GCA_036927565.1. NCBI lineage: Eukaryota > Viridiplantae > Streptophyta > Magnoliopsida > Poales > Poaceae > Tuctoria > Tuctoria greenei. The sequence continues at coordinate 224,988,508 of JAYESD010000003.1, forward strand.
TCGTTGGCCTTGCCCAGGAACTCCCAAATCTGTAAGGAGTCTGCAGTCCTCAAGCCCTTCAATTCTTCCAAGGATCTTCTGGCCGCGACCAGTTCATAATTCTCACGAGCGAGGCGCTCAACTTCTTTGGCGTTTTGCTGAATCTTCTCAGCAACTCGCTTCTCAAGTTTTCCGAGCTCCTCCTCCCGGAGGTGGATCTTGTTCCGGCGGTCAACCAGGTCCTTCTCCCTGCCCCTCACTTTCTTCTCCCTGGCAACAAGGGCACACTCTTGCTCGTAGAGTTCCTGCCCTCGCACCCAGGCCTTCTCCTCCTCCTCAATGCAACGCTCTTCCAATTTCTTGGAGCGCTCTTCGAGGCCCTTGTCGGCCAGAGCCACCTTTTCGGTGTGCTCCTCCTCCCTCCTCAGGACGTCATCCCGCAGCTCTAGGAGTTTCTGCTCTTCATCTTCGAGCCGTTTCTCCCTCTCCTCAAGTGCCTCCCGGCGCTTGATGAGAGTAGTGTTAATGGCCTGAAGCCTTTCTTGGCATTCATCGGCCGCACTGTTAGCTGCTTTGGTCTGCTCATAAATCTCCCGGGATTGAGCGTCGAGGGCACGAGTCATACTCTCCCTGTCATCCAATAATTTTCCCCAGTATTCCAGGCGGACCTTCTCCCGCTTGATCCACTCTTTGTCATCTGCTAGCCTTGATTGCGCCAGCTTGGTCTCGAAGTAGAGTCGGTTACGCCACCGCCTAAGGGTTTGGCGCTCCTCTTCAAGAGCCTTGCTGTCGTGGAAGAAGGCCAGTTGAACTTGACGCAGACTGGAACAGGCGTTGTCAATAGACGATGACAACGGGATAGGTTCCGGACCTGCTGGGGTCTCCTCCGCTGGTTCCAGTGGGTTTTCAAATACAAAAATTAGGTCCCACTCCACAAGAGTGGTCCCCTGGGTCTCCATGGCACTAGGGCCGTCCTCCGGGATGGCCTCAGTCGCCATCAAGGAAGGTCCAGTTGATGAAGCTCCAACATCCGGAAGTGGTTCCGAAGGCCCCGCCGCTAGGTCTTCATCTGCCCTCTCAGGCAGGGGCCAGCAACCTCTTCTGAGCACTCCGGCTCAGCTGCGGGAACCTCCACTGCCGCCATCCCCGGAGCAGGGGTTGCTTCTGGCTCCGGTCTGGGCACCTCCTCTACTGGGGGTTCGAGCGCCGACGCCTCTGCAACAACCGGCTCGGGAGCCGGAAGGTCTTCAACATCAACCGGCCCTGCGGCCGGAGCTCCAATAATGACCGGCTCTGCAGCCGGCGCTTCAGAAGTAGCCGGCCCAACCGCTGAGACTTCCTCAACACCCGTCGCGCACGCTGGGACTTCAATTACCTCCGACTCAACCGCCGGGGCTTCGACAATTTCCGGCTCTGGGGCCGGAATTACTGCTTCCTCCGGCTCAACGGCCGGAGCTTCTATCATCTCTACACCAGGACTCGGAGCTTCAACCTCCGGTGCAGGTGCCACTGGCGCATCTTCTCACCCGCGGTCCGCCGCTACCACGGGAGTCTCTGGGGAAGAGTCGAGGTCCATGACCACGACAGCTGGCGCTGGAGCTGTCGCAGCTTCAGCCACCACTTGGGGAAGCACCGGGACAGGAGCAGAAGCTTCTGCCCTCACAGCTTCAGCTGCTGTGGCCGAGGGTGGATCCTCACTCCTCTTCTTGGGAACGCTGCAGATGATGGATGAAGAAACTTAAAAAACAACTGTCTGAGGTAAAGATTAAAAATTTACCTCGGGAGGCTTCCGCACCAGCTTGCGCGGAACCTCTTTCCCAGACGTTCTGGGCTGGTCATAGCCGCCGCCGGCATGGAAGCACCGGAAGGCCCCCCGGAACTTGTTGCAACCACGGGCATTTCCCTAGTCGAGGCCCCCCTTGATCGGGAAGAACCTCCGGACCTAGAGGCCTCAACCGGCCCTGGTGCTGGGGTTGCATGCCCGGAGCTAGCACCCCGGGAGGACGCCGCTGCGGGTATAGTCATCGCGGTTGTAGAAGACCTCCCCCTCCGGGGAGAAGGAGTCGATGCAGAGGTAGCAGGCCTGACGGACCTTCCGTCGGCATGCTGCAGCTTCCTCTTCCGGCTCAGGGGTTTGTCCGCCGGCTCCTTGCCCTTGCCGACGACCTCGACCCTTGGATTCAGGGCAGGGTCAGAGCCACCTTCGGAATCTCCAGTAATCACCACCCTGGAGGTCGATCTTCTCTCAACGACACCAAGGTCGTCAAGCACGGGCATCTTCCGCCTGAGCTCCCTGCTGAACTCTACTTCCACGTTTAGAGGGAGAAAAGCTAATGGCAGAGTCAAGTCGTCACCCGCGACGTTGATGCCGTGCTGGAATTTCTTGAGATGAAATTCCAAGGTTGTCCCCGTCATGTTGGACTTCAGCCCGGTCTCGACCCGGTCGTCGTCCATCACACTGTTGAGGGCCCAAGCGAGTTTTTCTCTCCTCTTCAGCAGTGCCCACCTGTTGACCAGGAATTGCAAAACACCGCCTGAGGAGTCAATCCTCCCTCCACGCATTGGCGGATCCTGGTCAGAGCAGGGTTGAAGGCATCCGCCAGCACCGGAGCTTCACTCCAGATTGTCGTGTCGATGTTGGGGAGGCCTTCGGGCAGCTCCAGCCTCTCGTGCTCCTCCAACCGGACGACTATCCAGTCCTTCTTCCAATCATCCCATTTCCCAGAGGGAAACGACCGGAGGTACTTGAATGGGCACTTCTTGCGCTTCACGAAGTAGTAGAAGCCAAGGTACTCATTGCTCCTACCGGTGGTATGGACGGTGAAGAAGGTCTGGAAGAGTTCAATGCAGGGGGGATGCCCACCCACATCTCACAGAAGTGGACGAAGATAGACACAAGAAGAATGGAGTGGGGGCCAAGGTGATACATCTGCAGACCATAGAAGTCTAGCAGCATCAAGAAAAAGAAGGAAAAAGGTGGGATCAACCCCACCATGGCGTACGAGGAGAGGTACACTATTTCGCCGGCGTGCTCCTTCTCAAACGGGAGCTCTCCCCCGGCACGGACCGAGTGGTTGAAGAAGTCTGAGGACCATCCTATGAGGGCCCGAACCTTCTTCAGGTCATCGTCGGTCTTCAAACGGCTCTCGCGGAGACCCAACTCCATCGCAGCACAGCAAGGCAGGAGAGGAAGAGCAAGCACAAGTTGGGAGTTTGAGCGCAAGATCAGATGAGAGGCGTAAATAACCCCAAATGGTGTGCGCTTTCCTTCTTAAGTAATCCCTTGCGACGCTTGGATGGAAACCGCAAGGAAGTCGAAGATACTACTAAAAAATTCCACCCAGCCGATGATAAGAGGGCCCGGGACCACCCCGACGATCAAGTCGAGATTCTTACCCAGGCGAACGGTTGTCATCATGAGGCGGGAAGCCCAAAGGCGGCAGCCTGACAAGGCGCGCGGAACCGATACAATTTTCGTATCGGGAACCAGCGACCTTCAATTGCATAAGATCCGCACGCCAAAGATCTCACCTGCCGCACACGGGATACGCCACGAGGCGGGGATTTAACTCCGAACCATCGCCAATGGCACATCTGAAGACCTTTGAAGACTCAGTTCAAAAGTCGAAGGATGGACCCACCTCCGGCGGAATGACTTCACCCAAGGGGTCTTCCCTAGAGGTGGGCCCAGGGGGCCACTGTCGGTACCCTGGGTACCATATACCCCTTGGGATTGCAAAGATCTCAAGGGAACGTCATCCACTTGATTTGAAGACCTTCGGAGGCCCACATGTCAGACATGTCCGGACCCGCTTCTCCAACATGGTTAGTCCCAGGGTCGCCACGTGTACTATTAAACCGGAGCTACCGCCTGCAAGGGGGGAAGCTCCGGGCTATGTACCAAAATGGCACCCCCGGACCTAACCCCAGACCAAGGGAAGCTCCGGTGCTGACACGTGTCGGGTAACACCGGAGCCATCTGTTCTCCACAGTGTGCTCCAGTGCTACCACGAGTCCAACCGTCAGATCTTCAGCCTCTAACCTCCGGAAGACTCCACAACGGCTCCGGATCTTCAAAGGGGAATCAAGGACTTCAAGATCCGATCAAGTGTCATTAATACTATATTAATGACACACGATCGGACGACCTTAATTATCAGTAACGATGCTGTCAAAGCCCATAACTTGGTCTTTAAGGGTAATTAAACGTGTTGAATGTATATCAATATCAGTAACCGCCGGGGCCACATGTCGGGCCAGGCTAACTTGTAACGGCCTGCCCTTGTACTATAAAAGGACAGGCCAACGATACATAGGACACGTCGACACACACATTCTACAGACGCTCTAGACGCTCTAGACATACATCCAATACAACTTCAACACACCCTGTGGAGTAGGGTATTACGCTCAGGAGGCCCGAACCACGTAAATCCCCGTGTTTGCTGTGTCATTTACAATTCGCCTTCTTGAATCTCCGCGCGCCCACACCAAACCTCAAACTCCTCTAACACTTTAGTAGTGTCGGGAGATCTGCTGGATCAAAACCACCAACACTCGCCCATCCCCGGAGCCGGTCCTCCTCATCCTCAAGTCTCCCCTCTCCTGGTCGAGGGCCGCCCGAGCCTGCTAAAAACCGGAATAGGCTACGGCCATGGCTTCAGACAGGGGGAGGGGCTCCATCGTAGCCGCGGGTCCCTGCCTCTCCACCTCTTCAATATCATCCTCCATTTGGAGGACCACCGGGGAGACGGGTCCCTGCCTCTCCACCCCCAATCAAAGAAGGCGGGGGGGGGGGGGGGGGGGGACTGCCGCTGGAAGCAGGTGCGTCGACTACAGGGGCCCCCTCCCCAGCAAAGGCCCCGACACTGCTTCCGATGGCTCCTAAGCTGGCTCTGGGAGCTCCACCCGGGGCGGTGGCAAAAGCCGACGTAGAGGTGTCAGTCACCGTGGAAGCATCGGCCAGTGCGGAGTAGCCGGTGGATGCAGAGTCGTTGGCGGGCGCGGTACCAGTCGCAGGTGCGCGCTGCCGACCCTCAGCAGCTGCTGCGAAGGCCCGGGGCACCTCGTTGGCGGCAGCCCGGTGCGCCCGAGCAGGGTCCGAGGCCGCAGAGGAGCCTCGTGAGCCAGCTGGAGCAACATGCCCACCAGCAAAAGGGTGCGCGGGTGGAGAAGGAGTAGCTGCGGTGGCACTGAAAACAGACAAACCCGAATCATAAGGATGTTACAGGGTAAGCACACAGCAAAGAATATCCAAGATTAAATATATGCAGACTTACTGGGGGATGTTGAAGTTCCACCGCTTCCCGAAAGGGTTGGGGGGGGGGGGGGTTCGGACCCCCCGAACATGCGGCGGGGGCCGCTGCATGAGCCGGGGGCCCCTGAAATGGAGGAGTTGGTGGCACCCCCGAAGTCTGGCGCTCCTCCGAACAGCGGGGAAACGCTGGGGTCCCATCCGCGTTGAGTAGCCTCCCCCTCTTGCGCGTCGAGGATTCGGGCGGCAAAGTGGTGCCACCGGCATCCTGACGAGGGGCGAAGGGGACTAACAGCGGTGAACGGGCGCGCTTCTTGGGAGTCGGGTCCGACACCGGCACAGGTGCTTTCCCTTTCCCCATATCAGCAGAGGTGCCGACACCTCCCTGTTGATGGTGTTGGAACCCGCATGAGGGGTCATCACTCGGGGGATCTTCGTCGATTGAGGGATCTTCGCCTCCCTCAGCGTTGTCAGCGATGTCGACCCCCTCAACATCGTCGGCAATATCGACCCCCCGGAACGGGTCTCCAATCTGGCGCTACGCCAGCCCGGACTCGTAGAGCGTCGGCATCGCCTTCAGCAGCCGCCTCTTCAGCTCGGAGTCTGATCATAGGGGGCGGCAGGCCGCCGGAAGGGCCAGTCCCTCAGGGGAAATGTCGTCGGGGCAGACTCAGACCAGCACTCATGCAGCAGCTGCTCATCCGGGTTGGAGTCGGAGCCGGTCTCGAGTCGGGTGCAGTCCATCGGGTCAGTGTACATCCATGTCGGGCGGACGCGGTGCTGGAGCAGAGCCATGCGTCGGGACATGAAGTCCCTCAACACCATCGCAGAAGTCAGCCCGTGGTCGGCCAGCATCTGGATCCTCTCCAACACCGGGTCGAACGCCTTCTCCAGCTCTGGGCGTTCCTCCCAGAATGACCGCTCGGAGTAGGGGCTCCTGGTGGGCAGGCACATCCGGTCGTGAGCCTCGACCCTGACGATCATCCAATCTTCGCGCCATTGCTCCCATCGAGCAGAGCTGAAGGAAGCAATGTACCTAGAGGGGACCTTGGCTCGGCGCTGGAAGTAGTAGGTGCCGAGATGATCCTTTGAGCTTTTGTCGGTGGCCCTCAGTACAAAGAAGTACCTGAAGAGCTTCACCGACGGCATCACCCCCACGAACATCTCGCAGAGGTGAGCAAAGACTGCCAGCAAGGCGTTCGAGTTCCATGGGAGGTGGTGGAGTTGGAGGCCGAAGGTCTCCAGAAGCATTACCAGGAAGGCGGATGCTGGTGGAACGAAGTCGTCCAGCACGTACGACGAGAACAGCACCATTTCCCTGTCGGTGAGGTTCAGTGGGAGCTCCCCGCGATGGAGCCACTTCTCCTGCTCAGGGGCTCGCCAGCCGAGAAGCCGACGCACGGGGGCCAGATCGGTGGGCCTGGACAGCCAGGACCTGGGCAGGATGCTCGCCATGAGGATTGACGGAGGAGGCTCTGGAAGGGGAAACCGGGAGCTAGAGCGCGAGAAATAGGCTTGGGGCAAGAGGTACGAGCGCAAGGATGCAGAAGCGGAAGAAAGGACCCTTGGGGGGGGGGGGGGGGAAGGTCCCTTTTTATTCACCTCTGCAAGCCAACAGACACGGCGTGTGAATCGCCACAGCCTCGGTGGAAGAGCAACAGACCCGCATAGGCAATGACATGGCGGCCCGGGTCGCTCGGCAAAGAAGACGAGCCGGGTGGCCAACTATGTGGGAGGTAACTCGGTGGTTTTTGAAAAGGCAAAAGCAGCAAAAGTGCAGGAGCCACCTTAGGAACCGCCGCAGTTAAAGCACGACTGAAAGCAGAAGTCATGTCGCGCGGCGCATGTCACGCGCCTCCGCTTACCAGAAGGAGACGCGTAGCCACGATGTCAGGGACGTGCTGCCCGGGGAACTGCCTCGAATTGGAATCCAAAGAGTTGCGCGGGAAGATAAAGAAGAAGACCCCTACCTGCGGTATCGACGACTCTCTCGAGGTGGGCTCGGGGGCCACTATCGGTGCCTCGCAGACCGGGTACCCCCGTGCACAAGGAGAAAATGTCTAAGGACTCGACCTTTACTTGGAAGCAGAGTCCAAGGTTGCCACGTCGTGGAGGGAAGGACCAGATCCTACCTCCCCGCCGAAGCGGGCTCCGGACTGCCACGTGGCCGGCCGGACCAGACCCCCGCCTCCCCGCTGAGGTAGGCTCCAGGGCAGCCACGTGGCACACAGAACCGAACCCTCACCTCCCAGCTGAAGCGGGTTCCGAGACTGCCACATGGCTGGCAGAATTGGACCCTCGCCTCCCCGCCGAGGCGGGCTCCGGGGCTTCCATGTAGCCATTGGAACCCCCGGGATCAGGCCCGTCTCCCCGAAGAGGAGGGCTCCGGAACTACCAGTGGCCCGCAGAGATGAGCCTCCGCCCTTACGCTGAGGTGGGCTCTGGAGGCGCCACGTGACCCGTACAGCCGGGCGCTCAACTTCCCGCAGAGGCAGGCTCTAGTGCGACCACGTGGTGGACGGCAAACTCAATGCGGTAGGAGGCCGCAGTAAAGGAAAGAGTGCGCTGCTCAGACAAGCATTAAGTACGCGCGCCTTCCCCAGGCGAAGTGGAGTCGCGCATGCGCAAGTCAAGGGTCAAGTGTCCTATCTTTCCCAAGTAGCCGGTATAGACCCACGACGCAAGGCGAGCGAGTAAGCCGCGAGGACAAGACGGACGGGACGTGCACTGCCATCATCAACAACTATGTGTAGCCTGGCGCACGACGCGGCGGGACGGCACATTGAAGCCCCTGACAAAGGGAATTAGATAGCATTTAATCCTAGATCTTGTATAGGATTTGGCTCTCCCCGGGACCACCTGTCAGGCCCAGGGGCCCACCTTGTGACTGCGGGTCCTTGAACTATAAAAGGACTCAGCAGGCGACCTTCATAGAGGATCAGACCGATTGAAACCCATACACGCTCAAGCAAGGCAATACACAAACACACCCGTGGACGTAGGGTGTTACGCTCCGGTGGCCCGAACCACGTAAACCCTCTGTGTTCACCATCTCGCTGCGCTCAATCTCCTGGGACTAGCCCTCGTGAATCAAAAGAACCTCCGCGGGCTGCTCTCTAAGCAGGTCCGGGGGAAGTGTCGTTTACGACCTTCGACAGATACCTTCATCAAGAGGTCATTATAGAAAACTTAGATAATTTGTTGTGAGAAAATAGAAGAGGAGTATAGAATATTATTTCTGTAATTACAATAAAATACCTAAATGTCTTCCTTTTAACAGCCATCAAGCTAGAATACTTTGCAGTACAGTTTATATAGCTACAAGGTTAAACACACCTAGTTCAATTCCTCACATACTCTCTCATTTCTCAAGAGTTTGTCACTATCTAATTTATTTTTTAACTAAAAGATGATAAACTTTTGAGAAATAAGAGAGCATTCATATGATGATTTAAATGAGAAAGAGATTATCCTAGTTAGCTAGGGGCTTATGGCATCTACCCAACGTTGGATAATTGCTAGAAAACTAGGAAACTCACCGATTAATTCCTGAAAGTAAGGCACGATCAAAATAGTAATTAACACGAGCATAAACATGATCGATGATAATGCTAACGAAACTACAGTCCTGTCATGATAACAGATTGGAACATATTCTGACTACGCATATCGATATGTAACTTAAAAGATTACTGTAGGTTTTGTTGTAGTGTTGTCAAAGATCAATCTTAGTCACTATAGGAATCCGTCTGATTTACGATGGTAGTAGTCGTCATAAATAAAGAAAAATATTTTAAATAAGCTATTTACAAAAAAATTTCTTTTTTGCGATGGTTTTTTGCCGTCGCAAATTAATTATCGTAAAGAAACTTATTTACAACAGTCAGTGTCGTAAATAAGTTTATTTATGACGGTGGCCCGAAGTCGTCATAAATAAAGGCTCGGACCATATGAGTGGGTTGAGCCTCCTTATTTACGACGGTTTCGGAGCCGTCGTAAATGAACCCCTATTTATGACGGTTTTTTAGGCCGTCGTAAATAAGAATGGCTTATTTATGATGGTCAAGGCAGTTGTCGTAAATAGCACGGGTCTTATTTACAATGGTTAAAAACTATTGTAAATAAGGTTTTTTATTTTTATTTTTGAACAGAAAAGGTTACCCGGTGTGTCGGTACCCTCAACACCGGGTATGCCCGCATACAAGAAGAAGCTCTGGACCCGACCTCCCCGCTGAGGCGGACTCCGAGGCTGCCTCGTTTCTACGGCTCCGGACCCTTGATCCCACTGAGGAAGGCTCTAGAGCTGTCACGCGACCTCCGGCTCAATGCCTTTGCTCCCACCGAATAGGGCTCTGGAGCTGTCACGCGTTCTCCGGCTCTGAGCCCTTGCTCCTACCGAGGAGGATCCGAAGCAGTCACGCGTTCTGCAACTTGTCTTGGGCAGTAGGTTGCGGGAGTAAAGGGCGGTGCGTCCTCTAAAGTCGCATTGAAGGCACGCGCCTTCCCAGGCATACAGGAGTAGCACATGCCTCCTGTCATGTACCGATGTGTCTAATCGCATCACAGTGAAGGCACCGTAGGCCTACCCTATCCGCCAAGTGGGTAGCTTACGACGACAAGACAGATGGAAGGGACATCCCCTGCTGTCGGTGGGTGAATCCGGCAGATGTCCCGACACTACTGTTAGTAGTCCGTGGAGTTTGTAGTTCGGTAATGGGTGCAGAGATTCAAGAGATGGTGGCAAATTGACACAGTGGTTTACGTGGTTTGGGCCGCCTGAGCGTAATACCCTACTCCACAGGGTGTGTTGATGTTGTATTGAGCGAGTGAGTATGTGTGTGAGAGCGTGTGTGAGTGTCTGTCCCTTTTGCGTATCGTCGACCAGTCCTTTTATAGCACAAGGACTTGTCATTACACTGTTAGCCTGACCTGACATGTGACCCTGGCGGTTACTAATGTTTGATACACAATAAATGGGGTTAATTACCCTTAATAGCATGGTAACGGGCCTTAACAGTGCCGTTACTGGTATTTAGGGCCTTCTGATTAAGTGTCATTAATATGATATTAATGACACTTAATCGGGTCTTGAAGTCTTTCATTGTCCCTTCAAGGTTCGAGCCGTTGGGGGTCCACCAGCCTGATTGTTGAGGTTGAAGGTCCGGCGGTTCGGACACGTGGCAGCTCTGGAGCTTACCGTCGTGGACGGGTAGGTCCGGTGCTGTTGGACATGTGTCGGTACCGGAGCTTCCCTCTGTCTGGGGTTAGGTCCGGGGGTGCCATACTGGTATCCAGTCCGGAGCTTTCCCATATGTGGGTGGTAGCTCCGGTCTTATGATACACGTGGCGGCCCTAGGATTAACCATGTCGGGGAAGCTGGTCCAGTTACAGCTGACATGTGGGGCCTTCGGAGGTCTTCAAATCTGGTAGATGAAGTCTCTTTGTGATCTTTGCAATCCCAAGGGGTACCCAGTATGCAGGGTACCGACAGTGGCCCCCTGGGCCCACCTTTGGGAGAGACCTTTTGGATGAAGTCATTCAACCGAAGGTGGGTCCATTCTTCGGTTTTTGAGCCGTGTCTTCAAGAGTCTTCGGATGTGCTGTTGGCGGTAGTTCGCAGATAAACCAACGCCGCGTGGCATATCCTAGATGCGGGAGGTGAGATCTTAATGTGCGCATCTCACGCAATTGAAGGTCGCCGGTTCCTGATATGAAAATTGTATCGGTTCCGCGCGCCCTGTTAGGCCGCCGCCTTCGGGCTTCCCGCCTTCCATGATGACAACCGTTCGCCTGGGGTAAGGACCTCGACTTGATCGTCGGAGTGGACTCGGGCCCGCTTGTCATTGGCAGGGTGAAGTTTTTGAATGGTATTGTTGGCTCCTCTGCGGTTTCCATCCAAGCGTTGCGGGGGCTTACTTAAGAAGGAAAGCACACACCGTTTGGGGGTTCTTTATGCCTTTCATTTGAACTTGCGCTCAAATCCTCCAAAATTTCGCTTGCTTTCCATCTCTCGCCCCGCTGTGCTGCGATGGAGTTGGGTCTTCGCCAGAGCCGACTGAAGACTGACGGTGATTTGAAGAAGGTCCGGGCCCTCATGGGGTGGTCCCCTGACTTCTTCAACCACCTGGTCCGCGCCGGCAAGCTTCCTTTCGTGAAGGAGCACGCCGGTGACATGGTGTACTTCTCCGCGTACGCCATAGTGGGACTGATCCCACCTTTCTCCACTTTTTTCTTGATGCTGCTAGACTTCTATGGTTTGCAGCTGTACCACCTTTGCCCCCACTCCATCCTTCTAGTGTCGATCTTTGTTCACTTCTGCGAGATGTGGGTGGTCATTCCCCCCTGCGTTGAGCTCTTCCGCACCTTCTTCACCATCCACACTACCGGCAAGAGTGACGAGTATCTTGGCTTCTATTACTTTGTGAAGCGCAAGAAGTGCCCATACAAGTACTTGCGGTCGTCCCCTTCTAGGAAATGGGACGATTGGAAGAAGGATTGGATCGTCATCAGGGTGGAGGAACACGAGAAGTTGGAGCTGCCCGAAGGCCTCCCCAACATCGACACTGCGGCTTGGAGCAAAGTTCCGATGTTACCGGACGCCTTCAATCCTGCTCTGACCAGGATCCGCCAATGCGTGGAAGGAGGGGTGACTCCTCAGGGTATTTTGCAACTTCCTGGTCAACAGGTGGGCTTCGCTGAAGAAAAGGGATAAGCTTGCTTAGGCCCTCAACAGTGTGCTGGACGACGACCGGAACGAGACCGGTTTGAAGTACAACATGGAGGGCGCAACTTTGGAGTTTCACCTCAAGAAGTTCCAGCACGGCATCGACGTTGAGGGTGACGACTTGACTCCGCCAGCGGCTTTCCTCCCTCTCAACATGGAGGCAGAGTTCAGCAGGGAGCTCCAGCGGAAGATGCTGGTGCTTGACGACCTTGGTGCCGTTGAGAGGCGTTCGATCATCGGGTTGGCGATCTCTGAACTTCCGAGGGTGGTACCCCTTCCGTCCCGGAACAGAGAGTTGAAGTCGTGGGCAAGGGCAAAGAGTTGGCCAAGCCCTCGAGCCGTAAAAAAGAGCTGAAGCACTCTGACGGGAGGTCCGTCAGACCTGCTCCTTCCACTGCGGCTCCTTCTCCCCGGAGGGGAAGGTCTTCATCGGCGGCAACTACTCCAGCATCGACATCTCCCAAGGGTGCTAGCTCTGTCCATGCGGCTCCAGTACCAGGGCCAGTTGAAGGCTCTGGGTCTGGAGGTCCTTCCCGGTCGAGGGGGGCCTCCACCAAAGTGACGCTGACAGCAGCAACGAGCTCCGAGGAACCCTCCGGAGCCACCATGCCAGTGGTGACAGGGTCCGGCTCCGAGCGTCCAGAAAAGAGGTTCCGTGCTAACTGGTGCAGAAGCCTTCCGAAGTAATTTTTGTTTTTTTACCTCAGTTGATTGTTTTTTGTTGTAACTGTGTTTTGAGTTTCTTCTTCCTTCATCCAAAGAGTGCCCAAGAAAGGGGTTGAAGCTCCGGTTCCTGCAGCAACAGTTGAGGTTGTGCAGGCGAAAGCTCTAGCTCCAATTCCAGTGCCTCCCCAAGAGGTGGCTGAGGCTGCGGCAGCTCCAGCGCCGGCTGTCGTGGTCTTGGACCTCGACTCATCCCCAGAAGCTCCCGTGGTAGCGCCGGACCACGGGAATGAAGATGTATCAGCGGCACCTGCCCCGGAGGTTGAAGCTCTGGGTTCGGATGCTGAAATGATGGACGCTCCGACCTCAGAGCCAGAGGTAGCTGCAATTCCGGTGTAACGCCCAGTTCTGAAAATGAACCAAGCTAACGCATATGTGTGCCCAGGATGTTCATCACACATACACGAGTGCAATCACAAACGATATACAGATAATTACCACAGAACAAGATTAATTAACCAAGTTTTATTACACAAACCATAATATCATCGAATACAAACTCTAATGAATATTAATGACAGGTTCAACTAATGCAGCGGAAATAAACTAATTAAGCAAACTAAGAAACTAAGCAAACTAAGCATAGGGAATAGCGCAGCTCCAATCAACACCACAGGCAAAGCTGACGATAGACATGGCCTAGAACTCCACCTTATCGCCATTAAACTCCCAATCCTGACCTGCAACTGTTGGGGGGGGATTGCAAGAGTGAGTACATGTCGTACTCAGCAAGTGTGGAAAGTATGACATGTGGCTGATTCAAATGACCACAATAATAATGGCAAAGTGCTGAAAAGTACATTAAAACATTTGAAAAGCAATATATTACATGTATATGAAATATACCCATCATAATCATAAGTAATATTATAATACCAGTCCATAATTAACCATCCTCATCAATAATTCCAGATTTCACCATTTGCCAATAACCATATTCAATTTCAGAACTCAATTCATAACCATCCATAACCATAATACCAACCATAACCATCCCAAATACCATCCCAATACCAGGTACCCTCTAATCATGGAAGTTGCCCAGGTGCTCATAACCGGGAGCACGGCTATCATGATAGTTTATTAGACTCTGCAGAGTTTGTACCACTTTACCCACGTGTTTGTGATTTCATCACCCGTCGGTGACTAAAGAACCTCCCTTATGCCAATTACACTTCCTTTGGTGTATGGCCAAGAGATCACAAAATATCCTTTACAAAATGATTACTAGCCTATCTAGACCCCACTGAGGTTTCACCGGTGGTGATGTCTCCTACAGAGCACATATTCAACCAAGTGCCCCCTCTTGAGTCATTCGGATCCCAGGGTAGTCCCACCAATCATCAAAAAACCCAATCCGACTACCCCTTCCCCGAGCATCCATAATGGTTCAAATAGCACTGGTAAAGCCCTAATTAATCAGCTACGCCGCACCCATACTTGGCCTCGTGGTGGCACTGTAGTCCTGGCTTATTCTCGCATGAACTCGTCCTTAGATCTAAAGCAAGCAAACCACCATATCATCCAACCCATCCACATACCAGGCTTGCTTAGATCACCCATTACCATACCGTATTGACCAGTTCACATTAACCAGAATATCATTAATACATAATTAAATTTATAGTGTTGTTTTTCCCATCTCAATTAATTAAGCGAAGCAAAAAGGTAAAAAGCTCTTCCCGACCCTCTACCATAATTCCAGGTGACAAGGGTGGTTTAACAAGTCTAGTAAACTTCCTACCATAGGATTCCCATCAAATTGACACAAGCATGCAATTTTGCAAATAAACCATTTATTTCAAAACAGGATCAATATGCTTCAAGGGCACTTGCCTTGCTCTTGCTGTTGATTAGGATCAAAGCCTTCAAACTCTTGGTGCTGTAGATCCTCTGCGGCACTCTCTAGCACAAATCCGTCTAATCCACACAATAAACATACAACAATAACACAATCAAAGAGTGCACAAATATTACTCAATATGACATGACATGCATTATTAATGCAAATGCAAGGTAGAACTTGTTAATGGATTGCTTTTAATGATCACTAGCTAGTTCTAATAGCTTTTAACAAGTTTATACAGGTTTGGATGTGATTAGGTCAAATTTTAGAATTAATTCAACACAATTTAACCAGAAATATCGGACTAGTCCGCTAGGGACCGAACAAGTCCGCACTCTGCGAGATCAGCGGATTAGGGTTTTCTAGATCGACATAAATTTGGAGATTAGGAGTCGAATTCATGTAAGGAAAAGAGAATAGAAGGTATATCAGGTGTTTAGGACTCTAATGAATCAAGAAACTTGGAGGTAGCACTTGGATCTTGGTGATCTAGGGTTGGTGATGAACTTGGAGATGAATTGGTGATGAAGAACGAAACTTGGTGGAGATCTTGATCCTCTTTCGTTTCCTCCTCTTCTTCTTCTTCTTGCTTGGGATCTTCTCCTCCCTCCTTGATGGTGGCTCTCCACGAACTAGGGTTTGGGTGGGGTGGAAAAGTAGCAAATAGATGTCAAACTAAGGGGTGGGGTTGTTTATATAGAGGTGGAGGCTAGGGTTAGATGGATTTCGAGTTTGAGAGGAGTAGAGGCCGGTTTAGAGTCCCACATGGGCTCTAAAAGAGTTAGGCACGACGTCCCTAGGCCCACTTAATGTGAAATCCAAGAAACAAGTCGTAAAACAAAAGATCAACTTGGAGTCACGAAATATCAGACAAGTCTGGAAAGGATCGGACTAGTCCGAAGTCGTCCAGAGAGAAAATCAGACAAGTCTGGCCAAAAATCGGACAAGTCCGACTTTAAACAGAGAGGAAATTAGACAAGTCCGCTGGAACACCGGACTCGTCCGTAAAAGTCCAAGGACTTAGCAATATTTCAAGGATTCATGGAATATCGGACTAGTCCGCACAAAATCGGACAAGTCCAAAAGTTTCCAGAGGTAAAATCGGACTAGTCCGCAACAAAAACGGACAAGTCCATTTTTAGTCAGAGAGAAATCGGACTAGTCCTTTGTAAAATCGGACTAGTCCACACATTCCTGCGTTTGAAGTGCGGTTTTGCTCCAAATCAATTTTAAATGCTCCAAATCAATTTTGAACTCGTTCATCTTGTTGTGGGTTAATGTTAAACATGTATATGAATGTATGCAAGGCATGATGTATGAAAATGAGGGTGTTACATCCGGCCCTAGAGTCGGATGTTGTTGAAGCCCCGACAGTCGAGCCGGTGGTTGATGAAGTCCCAGCGATAGAGCCGGGTGTTGATGAAGTCCCAGCGCTTGAGCCGGTTGTTGAGGAAGCTCTGGCGGTAGAGACGATTGCTGCAGAAGTTCCGGCGGTAGAGCCAGTCGTCGAAGAAGTACTGGCGCCTGAGCCAGTTGCTGTAGAGGCGTCGGCGCTCGAGCCCATGGTGGTCGAGGCGTCAGCACCGGAACCGGCGGTGGAGGAGGCGCCAACATCAGAGCCGAACATGGCTTCAGCTCCGGCGGAATCTTCTACGCTCGCCCCGGAAGCAGTGGTCTCGGAGGTGCCCGCACCTGAGCCTGGGTGCCAAGATGAAGTTGTCGGCCCCCCGCCTGAGGGGCCAGTTGTTGATGACCTGGCAGCGGGACCTTCGGAGCCAATTCCGGAGGTCAAAACTTCTACTGCAGGACCTTCCTCAGCGGCGGCCGAGGCTATCCCGGAGAACGACCCTAGTGCCGTGGAAGCTCAGGGGACCGCTCTTGTAGAGTGGGACCCAATTTCTGTCACGGGAAATCTGCTGGAACCGGCGGAGAAGACCCCGGCAGGTCCTGACCCGATCCCCCCGTCGTTGTCTATTGACAATGCCTGCTCTAGTCTTCGTCAGGTCCAGCTGGATTTCTACCATGATAGCAAGGCCCTCGAGGAGCAGCACCAAACTCTTAGGAGGTGGCGCAACCGGTTCCAATTTGAGACCAAGCTGGCGCAGTCGAGGCTGGCTGACGATAAGGAGTGGGTGAAGAGGGAGAAGGTCTGCCTGGAACACTGGGGTAAGCTGCTGGATGAGAGGGAAAGCATGACGCGATCCCTTGACAACCAATCCCGGGCCATCTACGAGCAGGCCAAAGCTGCTAATAGCGCAGATGATGATCGCCAGGAGAGGCTCGACGCCATCCACGATAGTCTCGTCAAGCGCCGGGAGGCTCTTGAGGAACGGGAGAGAAAGCTCGAGGATGAAGAGCAAAAACTCCTTGAGCTGCGGGACAACGTCATGAAGAGGGAAGAAGAGCTCACTCAGAGGCCAACTCTGGGTGACAAGAGTCTTGAGGAGCGCACTAGGAAATTGGAGGAGTGCTGCGAGAGAGAGGAGAAGAAGGCCTGGGAGCGAGGGCAGGAACTCCACAGGAGGGAGGGTGTTGTTGCTGCCAGGGAGAAGAAAGTGTGGGGCAAGGAGAAGGACCTAGTCGACCGCCAGAACAAGATCCACCTCTGGGAGGAAGAGCTCGGAAAACTCGAAAGGCAAGTTGCTGAAAGGATTCAACAGAATGCCAAAGAGGTTGAGCGCCTTGCCCATGAGAATTTGGAGCTTGCGGTGACCAGAAGATCCTCGGGGGAGATGCGAGGCCCGAGGACTGTGGAGTCCCAAAAAGTTTGGGACTTCCTGGGCAAAGCCAATGACGCGCTGACGCCAATGGGTTTCAGCCCCGTGCGTCCGGATGATCCGGAGCCGGAGCTGGACCTGGCATTGCAGGCGTTGAGTTCGGCAGGCAACAAGCTCACCAAGATGGGCGATGTCATTGCGGACCAGCTGGAAACCGAGGGACAATCCCTTGCGAAAGACGTCGCAGAATTTGTGCTGATGTGCTACACAAGCCGGGACCCTCAATTCCCCCTGGACCCGGTGCTTGAAGGCCCCATCGAAGGAGAGGGAGAAGCTACCCATGCCAGCGTATCGGAGGCTGCCCAGAAGGTCGCCTCGTTCTTCCATAGGGTCTAGGACCATCTCTTTGTAGCTCCCACTTGTATCTTCTCTTATTTTTCTCCAATTTTGTAATCTCTTGTCTCCAGATGAATGAAATCCAAGTTTTTTGTGAATTTCATTTTTTGTCTTCAACACCTTTGTCCCACTTGGCCCCCTCGTAGATGTACACAATTTGATTGTGAACATGTACCAAGAGGATGTAACAGTTGTAGGACGTAGGTTCAAAGTCTTCGATGAAGGCCCCCTGAGGTTGTCGGAGCTTAGTGGCTCCGGCATTGACCATCGTTGGAGCTTAGTAGCTCCGGCAGTAGTCTCCATCAACGCGTAAAGCATCGATGGTTAGTCCTCTGGGG
This sequence comes from Tuctoria greenei, assembly GCA_036927565.1. Lineage (NCBI taxonomy): Eukaryota > Viridiplantae > Streptophyta > Magnoliopsida > Poales > Poaceae > Tuctoria > Tuctoria greenei. Next base: position 225,006,485 of record JAYESD010000003.1, read on the forward strand.
AGTCAGAGCTTGGTGGCTCCGGCAGTGACCTCTATCAACACGTGGTGTGTCGACAGCAGACTCCACTATAGAGTCTTCCCACCATCTTTTCTTCATTTTGACAGCTGGCCCCCTAGCTTTACCGGAGCTGAGTAGCTCCAGCGACACTCGCTATCAATGTTTGAACACCGACCACAAGCCGCCTAGAGGATGTCAGAGCTTTGGCAGCTCCGACTTCATTCACCATCATCATGAAATATTTATTTTTCCTGCACACTAAAGTTCAAGAAAAATAGTAAAATCCATTTTATTATCTATAACTTCATTGTGACTTACTATTCCCGAGAAATTTTTAGGTCAAACACAATTCTAAATACAATCAAGTGTACTGCCTTGTTTCCTTCAGATCCGATTGTTTCTAGACTCGCCTTACTTCGGCCTGCTGGGGTGTAGGTAGAGTGGCGTACTTAGGGTGCATGACCAGGCTAAGTCGATAGCACACTCCGGCCCTAGATTGGCTTGGCGACATTCAGACGAGTAGACCATCAACAATGTTTGGACCCGGAAGAATAGACAATGCAACTAGAATTGTACATGAGCTGGTGAAGCTAAAGTTTCTTAAGAACTGCACAACTTTGTTATAGACAAGAAAGAGAAAAATAAAAATGTTGAGCCTCTACAAAATAAATGCACGTGGAGTCTGTTTTCACACAATGATGTCTTTCATTATTGGTCCGGGGTACAGGGGAAACAAGTACACTCTTAGGGTACGAAACCAGACTAAGTGTGTTTAGTTTCTCGTTTGACCCAAGGTAGCTACCTACACTTTTAGTTCTGAGACTGTCACAAGTGTTGCATGGACATTGCGGACCTTACGGGGTAAGTCCGGCTGTCCTCCCGGAGGAGCTACCCAACTCTGTACAATGACTCTATAACATACATCACATGTGTCGGTACCCCGCAGACTAGGTACCCCGCGCACAAGGAGAAAATGGCTAAGGACTCGGCCTTTACTTGAAGGCAGAGTCCGAGGCTTCCACGTCGTGGAAGGAAGGACCAGATCCTACCTCCCCACCGGAGCGGGCTCCCGGACTGCCACGTGGCTGGTCGGACCGGACCCCCGCTTCCCCACTGAGGTGGGCTCTAGGGCAGCCACGTGGCACAAAGAACCGGACCCTCACCTCCCCTCCGAAGCGGGTTCCAGGAGATTCCACGTGGCCGGCGGAACCGGACCCTCGCCTCCCCGCCAAGGCGGGCTCCAGGGCTGCCATGTAGCCATTGGAACCCCCGGGATCGAGCCTGTCTCCCCGGTGAGGAGGGCTCCAGAACTACCACGTGGCTCGCAGAGATGAGCATCCGTCCTTCCGCTGAGGTGGGCTCCGAAGGCGCCACGTGACCCGTACAGCCGGGTGCTCAACTCCCCGCAGAGGCAGGCTCCGGTGCGACCACGTGGCGGACGGCCAACTCAATGCGGTAGGAGGCCGCAGTAAAGGAAAGAGTGCGCTGCTCAGGCTGGCATTAAGTACGCGCGCCTTCCCCAGGCAAAGCAGAGTCGCGCATGCGCAAGTCAAGGCTCTAGTGTCCTGTCTTGTCCAAGTAGCCAGTACAGACCCACGACGCAAGGCTAACGGGTAAGCCGCGAGGACAAGACGGACGGGACGTGCCCTGCCATCATCAACAACTATGTGTAGCCCTGGCGCAAGACGCGGCGGGACGGCACATTGAAGTCCTTGACAAAGGAAAGTAGATAGCATTTAATCCTAGATCTTGTATAGGATTTGGCTCTCCCCGGGACCACCTGTCGGGGACCGGGGCCCACCTTGTGACTGCAGAGTCCTTGGACTATAAAAGGAGTCAGCAGACGACCTTCACGAGGGATCTCATCAGACCGATTGAAACCCATACACGCTCAAGCAAGGATATACACATACACTCCCGTGGACGTACGGTGTTACGCTCCGACGGCCCGAACCACGTAAACCATCTGTGTTCACCATCTCGCTGCGCTCAATCTCTTAGGACTAGCCCTCATGAATCCAAAGAACCTCTGCGGGCTGCTCTCTAAGCAGGTCCGGGGGAAGTGTCGTTTAAGACCTTCGACATTTGGCGTGCCAGGTAGGGGGATTTTTCCCCGTGAAGATTCCCACCAGCAGCAATGGTGAACGGCCATTCCAATGACGGTTCATCTAAGCCGCAGTCACGGCGACAGGCAGTAGCGGAGGACCAGGCGTCATCTCGCTCTAGGGCGGGATCCCGCTATAGAGCAGCAAGGTCGGGACCTTCACGTCGCCCTGCTGTCACCTTGCCGGCTGCAGGCCGGCACGCCACACCACGGCGAACTCCGACTGTGATGGCAGCCACGGCGCCGCCGGCTGCGAGCCCGGAGAGTGCACTCACAGCAGCGCGCACGCTACTCCACAACCCACCTGCTGGGGATGCTCCTCGGGGAGCAGCTCAGCAGTGGATCAATGACGTTGACCACCTCGTCACCGATGCGCTCAACGCACCTCCACCAAGGAAGACACATGCCCAGCCGATGCATGTGTCGTTGTCACGGACTCCAACCATCGACCGATGTACGGCAGACTCGCGCTCAACCAGGATCTCGGCAACAGACCTAAGAACCGGGCTGCAGCGCCGCAGGTCGGGAGAAGACTGTCGAGTTACCATCGAGCGACAGAGGGAGCGGCGGCGCAACCTTAAAGCGGACTACAGTGCGTCGGGCCCTGTTCCCCAGGCTCACACCGTGCCTCCACCGAATCCGGCGCATGTTACTCCACCTCCATACAAGGCGTACGTCGCGCCCCCACCTCCACAAACGTACGCTACACCGCCCCAGCATCAGGTGTACGCAGGCCCACCTGCACACCAGGGATATGCAGTACCACGACTGGTGCCAACCAGTCCAAGTCAAGGGTGTGCAGCTCTGGCACCTCACCTCCGTTTCGTGGTCTGGCCACGAAAGTTCCGGCCACACATGCCGGAGAAGTACGATGGGAGCGGCAACCCGAGTGAGTTCCTGCAGACCTACTCCACCACGATACTAGCTGCAGGAGGCGACGAGGCCGTCATGGCCAACTACTTCCCCGTCGTCCTGACCGGCCCAGCCCGGTCATGGCTCATGAACCTGCCCAGGGGTCCATAACCTCCTGGGATGAACTGTGCCGACAGTTTGTGGTGAACTTCGGCAGTTCCTACAAGCGCCCTGGCACAGAGCTTGACCTCCACGCCGTCAGACACCACTGGAGAGTCGCTGCGATCATTCATCCAACGGTTCTCTCAGGTACGGAACACCATCCCTCATATCGCTAGTGCATCAGTTATTGTTGCATTCAGGCAGGGTGTGAGGGACAATTAAATGCTCGAGAAGCTAGCCACACATGAAGTGCGTGATGTTTCCGAGCTGTTCGTACCAGCAGACAGATGTGCAAGGGAAGCTGAGGGATGCAACTGGCACTCCCAACCTTCCTCAGAGGCAAAGGAGGCCACGCCGACTGAGGAAGGAGCATCTGCAAAGAGCAGCGGCAAGAAGAAGAAGAAGGGTAATGGCAGGAACAAGCCAAAGCCCGGAGCCCATGCGGTGGCGGCCGCAGCACCCAGCAGAGCACGGGTGTCGCGCCAAGACAAGCGCCCTCGGTAGTCACCAGAACCCGAGGAGCCTGACTTCAAGTGCCCTGTGCACTGCACAAACAGCCATAGCGCTAGCGAGTACTGGGAAGTGAAGAGGTTCGTGGAGTGCTTCCGCAAGCAGAGACAGAAGCAGCAGCGCAAGGAGGGCGCGCCTCCCTGCTAGAGGGAGGGCAAACAGAAGGTCTATCATGAAAAGGAGAATGACAGCAAGATGGGGTTCCAGGAACCCCAGAGGGCAGTGAAGGCCATCTTCGAGGCTGGCGACTCCGACTCCAGCAGTGATAAGGAGCGCCGCAAGACCCTCCACGTCATCTATGGGGGTGCCACAGATCCCACGTCCCGGAACGCAGTGAAAACTCTGTGACGGGCAATGGCCGCAGTGACTCCCACTCCAAGCCCGGCTCCCCACCACAAGTGGATGAACACGGCAATCAGCTTCGATGCCTCTGACTGCCCGAAGAACATGGCGGGAGCAGGCGTGCTCCCATTGCTGGTGTCCCCAACCATCACCAACGTGAAGGTCTTTCACGTGCTAACAGGTGGTGGGGCAGGCCTCAACCTTATCTCCACGGCGGCCTTCCAGAAGCTGCAGCTGTCGATGTCCCGGCTCACACCTTCGAGCCCGTTCTCAGGTGTCGGACCGGGGCAAATCCTCCTGTACGGTAACATCCACCTCCCGGTGACCTTTGGACCCTGGAGAATTACCGTACGGAGAGTGTTCTATTCGATGTGGCGGACGTCGACCTCCCCTTCAACGCAATCATCGGAAGACTGGCGCTCTACAGGTTCATGGTTGTAGCCCACTACGGCTACCTTGTCCTAAAGATGTCGACGCCTTCCGGCGTCCTCAGGATCAGAGGGGACCACTCAGCTGCGGTATCCGCCTTGGAGCAGCTCCAGGCGCTCGCAGCAGGGAGAGCTCTAGCCCCAACGGGTGTGAAGGAGAGTCGACCAGAACAAGGCCCGACGCAGCGGGCCTCCACTTCTGCACCCTACGTGCGACCAGTCGACGATGACGTCGCGATAAAGGTTGTCAGGATTGGCTCTGAGGCTGCTCAGACAACCCGCATCGCGGGGAACCTAGACAGCAAATAGGAACTCACGCTCGTCACCTTCCTCCGGGACAACGTTGATGTGTTTGCATGGCAACCATCACAAATGCCCGGGATCCCTAGAGAGGTGATTGAGCACAATCTAAAGATCTACCCCGACGCCCGACCGGTGCAATAGAAGCCCAGGAAACAGTCCATCGAGCAGCAGAACTTCATCTACGAAGAAATCAAGAAGTTGCTCGATGCTGGTTTCATGCGGGAGGTCCACCACCCACGGTGGTTGGCCAACCCTGTAGTCGTCCCCAAGGCTGGCGGGAAACTCCGTGTAAGACCTATGTGTGCTGAATACATTGGCTTGTAGTGAATACACTTGGTTTTGATGATAAAAGTTTTGAATATCACCAAAAAACACCTTTTTATCAAGGCCCGACTCTAGCTCCGAGCTACAGCAAGGTCCGACGATAGGTCCGGCTTGCTTTGGGTAGCTCCGGTTACGTTTGATGCTAAGTCCGACTTCTTTGTCCAACTAGCTTTGGTTAGCTCCGGTGAGCTTTATCTTTAGCTCCGGCATATATTTGATAGCTCCGGCATATTTTCGTTAGCTTCGGGATGCTAAGCTCCGACGTACTTTGTCTAGCTCTGGGTTTTGGGTTGACTAGTTCCGACTAGTTTTGGTAAGCTCCGGATCAAGGATCGACTAGTTTTGGTAAGCTCCGGATCTAGGATCTACTAGTTTTGGTAAGCTCCGGATCCAGGATCTACTAGTTTTGGTAAGCTCCGACGCTAGGTTCTACTAGCTCTTGTTAGCTCTGGCTCAAGCTTCGGGTTGCTCTGGCAAGGTCCGGAACTTGATCGCATTGCTTCTGTTTTGCATTTGCAATGTTTCGTACTTGCTTTACTTGATTGGAAAGATTGCTTAGTATTCATTTGCTAAGTTTTTGGTGCGTTTTGGATGATACGGCTGATATCGTTTCTACTGTGGTTTTGCAACATGCTTATGTGAGGTTCTCACGTAACGTGTTGTGTTCGGAACTAACGTGAGTCAAGTCGAGGACTTGGGCTCGTATGGATTGTTTGTTTATTCATGTGCAGGTGTTGCTTGAGTTCAAGTCATGGCTGGTGACAGGATCCATTGGACTAGTCTCTGGAGGAGATGAGGTTCCAACAACCAAGTTCGGGAGGAACTGTGGTTGAGCGGGTCAGGAGGTCGCGCAGGATGATTGAATCAAGGACAGTGCATATGAAGGTCGAAGGAAGGTGTTCACACGTATGCATGAGGTGCATGACATGGCAATATGCTTCTAGAGACGGATTATGGAAGGAAGATCTGATCGGAAGGATCGGATCGTATCGGTTGAAGACTTAGGCTGCTAGCTGAGTCGGTTATGGCTCGGTATGGAAATATCGAGTTGGTTATGTTAGGATTTCGTGTGTGTCACGAATTTGAGTTGTTTAGGAATGTGGGATACGTTCCTAAGGTGTTTGGAAGTCTTAAGATTGCTTCTATCTGCGTATAGAAGAATCTTGAGCAGTTATGGTAAGTTCCGATTGTGATCGGATTAGGATTGGAGTCCTAGTTGAGATTGGGATGGCCTAAGGGCTGGTTATATAAGTGAGGGAAGGCCAAAGATCGATATAGACGACTTTGGAGCTGTTCCTCTTGTCTTCTATTGAATAAAATTCATAGTTTGAAGGAACTTTTGTGTCTTGTTCGTCCGACTTGTTCCAGACAAGTTTTACTCGTCGAGTTTCTGGACAGCACTACCTTTCGTCGGTGGTTTTATCATAACTCGAGTTTTACTGATCCAATTGACGTGATTCTTTTTGGGTTGTCTTCACAACTTTATTGTCTATCATCTGACAAAATTTCACGGTCATTGGATTTGTGGTTTTTGATTTACACGAGTTTCTTTGCAGAACTCCAGAAACTGTTTTTCTCGGGTAGGTCAGATTGACCAGTGTTTGATTTTTTTGATCATAACTTGAGTTGTTCTCGACGGATTTGAGTAATTCTTTTTGTGGTGTCTTAGTGACTTGATTCTCTCTGATATATATCACTTTTGTCACGGTGAAACACGTTTAGATTAGTCTCATACACGATTTCTTTAACAGATCGTTTTTTTCTGCCGAAAGGGTTTGGGGTTTTAATTGTTTCCGCTGCTTAAGATTTTTAAATCTACCATTCACCCCCCCCCCTCTGGTAGCTTTTCACGTGCTCTTCGATCCTACAATTGGTATCAGAGCCACGGTGCTCTAATCTTTGAGATTTGCACGTGTTTTTGACTAATCATCATGGAGAAGTACTCCGCCAAACCTTGTGTGTTTTCTGGCATTGATTTCCAGGTTTGGAAGGCACGCATGGAGGCCTTCATTCAGGCGCAAGGCTTCGCAATATGGGAAAAGGTATACAAACCTTATGAAGTCCCGCCTAACGATCAAGTTACGGCTACGAACCTTCGGGACGTCGACAACAACAACAAAGCCCGAAACTTGATCATCCAAGGACTCACTCAGAGCGACTTTGATCGTGTCGCACACCTCCGGTCAGCATACGATGTTTGGAGAGCTCTCTGTGATTATCATGAAGGCTCCAACACAATCAAGGAGGTAAAACAAGATATGTTCAAAAAGGAGTATATGCGTTTTGAGATGCAACCAGGTGAGTCTATCGATGACCTCTTTGCTCAGTTCAATAAAATTCTCAGCAACTTACGTAGTGTCAATGTTAATTTTTCTGATGCTGAGAATGCTAGACAACTTCTTAGTGCATTAGACATGTCAGTTTGGGAGATGAAAGTAACATCCATTCGTGAATCAACTGTCATGAGTTCTCTTACATTAGATGTACTTTATTCTAAACTAAAAACTCATGAAATTGACATCCTAGCACGTAAGAACCCAAACAAGTCTATTGCACTTGTCTCACAATGTGATATGTCTAGCTCCGGCCAATCATCATCTTGCAATACTCTTGCTTTATTGTCCTCGCTAACCCTGGAACAGATCGAAGAATTTCCAGAAGAGGAGTTGGCACTCATCTCTACTAGATTCTCAAAGGCATTGCAAAATGTGAGAACTAGAAGGAGAGGAAGCTCCGGACCTCAATGATGTTTTGAATGTGGTAAAATAGGACACTTTCGTACAGAATGCCCTAATCTTTCAGGTCCGACCACCCGGGAAGAAAAACAAAGCAAGGTCCGGACCTCCTCTGGAAACTCCAACAAGAAGAAGAAGGGTACCATAGGACGCAAGATGATCAACAGCTTCATCACCGCGCTTCAAGAGCTCAGTTCAAGTGACATTGATTTTGAAAGTGATGAAGATGATGATGATCTGGCCAACTTATGCTTCATGGCGGGCAAAGCAAGATCAAGATCAAGTCAGGAGGAAGCAGAACACAACAGTGACGATGATGAGGTATGTTCTACCTGCAATGAAATGTGTGATGCTATTTCTCGTGCAACTATTATTATCAAGAAAAAGGACAAAAAGCTTAGGGATAACGCTGCTAAAATTGAATCATTAGAATCTGAAATTAACCATTTAAAAACTCTGATTCCTAGTGATGATGCATGTCCCTCATGTGACTTAATCTATGAACAACTGTCCACATTAAGAAGTGCACACTCCTCCACTCTAGATAGACTTGATGAAGAAATTAAAAAGAACAAAGAGCTTGCTGCACTTAATGATAAAAACTTGAAAGATGCTAGCTGTTCTACAATTGACTTGCATTGTTCTACTTGTGATGATCTTGATAAGAAACTACAAGATGCTATAAATGAAATTTCTATATTGAACAATGCTTTACGATATCATGAAGTTAAAAATTGTTCCAACTGCAAACTAAAAGGAATAACTTCATGTGCAAACTGCCTAACTTGTCTAAGAAACTTAATGACATGAAAAGGACACTAAGTCGGTTTTATAATGGGAATAAGAATCTAAACTTGTTGCTGAATTCTTCCAAGTCTTGCAAAGATAAAACTGGTTTAGGTTTTGATTCTCATGCTCATGCTAAGGCACATCCACCTAAAATTGTAAAGTCATTAGGAATTGGTTTGATTCAAACAGTTCCTAAACAAAATAGAGTGGTTTTCAAATCTGCAGGAGTGATGCCTCATTCCGTTTCAAATAAAAATATTGCTTGCTCATCTAGACATGAACACAAAGTTAAATTTCAATGTACATTCTGTGGTAGAGATGGTCATGTCATAGATTTTTGTTATAAACTAGCTAAACAACAGAAAAAGGAAAGAAAATTTGCTAGATCTTATAACTTTCATGCAATTAGAAAAACACAACCTGCTTTAGTGAGTCAGAAATTTGAAAAGGTAGCTTCCGGACCTTCTGGTAAGAAATCTGCAAAAGCAGCTCTGATAGTACCGATAGCTTCGAGAGCTACCGGATCTTCTGTTGTTCCCTCCGGAGCTTCAGTTTTTGCCTCCGGACCTTCTGCTTTTACCTCCGGAGCTACTGGTTTTCACTCTAAACAAGTAACAACTTCTAAATCAACTGTTAAGAATAGAAAACCTCAATCTTTGACTCATAAACCTGCTGTTTTGTCTCAGCTTTCGCGTGTTTTTCCTGCTGCACGTCGTGTGACTCAGTACTGGATTCATAAATGCCTTTTGACTAACCCCAGTACTGAGTCATCGACGAATTGTGCTTCTATGTAGGTTACACGCTTGAGGAAGGAGAATATTTGGATTGTGGATTCAGGTTGCTCACGCCACATGACCAGTAACAAAGATTGGTTCTCCTCCCTCTCCTTTGTGTCACGTGTAGAGAATGTTACTTTTGCCGATAATTCTTCAACTCCTATAATTGCTAAGGGTTCGGTTAGAGTAAATGATCACTACATTTTGAAGGATGTGGCACTTGTCAAAAATTTGAAATACAACTTGCTTTCTGTTGCACAATTGCTAGATGAAAATCTAGAAATTATTTTCAATAAAAACTGCTGCAAAGTTGTAGATTCAAATAGTGAGCTTATTTTTAACATGTCTCGGTTTGGAAGAGTTTTTAAAGCTGATTTTGATATGTCTTCCTCTAAGCATAGGTGTCTAGTTGCTAATGATTCAAAGGATTTATATTTTTGGCATCGTAGACTTGGTCACGTAGGCTTTGATCATCTAACGCGTGTTAGTGCTCTTGATCGCATACGTGGGCTGCCTAAGCTTAAAGGGGACAAAGAAATTGTATGCTCTTCTTGTAGACATGCTAAGATGGTTGCAGGTTCACATACTCCGCTCACAATGATCATGACAACTGAACCATGCCAACTTTTGCATCTTGACACCGTAGGACCTTCACGTGTTCAATCCTTCGGAGGTAAATGGTATGCTCTTGTTATTGTTGATGATTATTCTAGATATTCTTGGGTGTATTTTATGGCATCTAAGAATGAAGTTTTTAGTCACTTTAGAACTTTATTTCTTAGATTATCAATCGATCACCCAGGATTATTAAAAGCAATTAGAAGTGATAATGGAACTGAATTTAAAAATCAATTCTTTGATCACTTTTGTGCTGAAAATAGAATAGATCATCAATTCTCTTCCCCATATGTACCTCAACAAAACGGTGTTGTAGAAAGAAAGAACAGAACCCTAGTTGAGATGGCCAGGACTATGCTTGATGAATATCAAACTCCTAGGAAATTTTGGGCTGATGCGTTAACCGCTTGTTATGTCTCAAATCGTGTTTTCTTACGTGCTAAGCTAGGTAAAACACCATATGAGCTCTGGTTTGGACATAGGCCTAGTGTTACACACTTTCGGGTTTTTGGTTGCAAATGCTTTGTTAAGAAACATGGTAATCTCGATAAATTTGAACCTAGATCCAATGATGGCATGTTTCTTGGTTATCCATCTCATACTAGAGGCTACCGTGTGCTTTTACTTGACACTAACAAAATTGTGGAGACTTGTGAAGTGTCTTTTGATGAAGCTATCCCAGGTACTAGCTCTGGTGCTGCAGGACCAGATCCGTATCCTCAAGGGGAGGGTATTTTCGAAGATGAAGAAGAGCCAGTGATACTGCCTGGTAGTTCCGAAGTTGACACGTGTCCAGCTCCGAACATTGAACAAGTTCCGGCTATCACCTCTGCTGATCCAGATCAACCACAAGTCACAAGCTCATCAATCTACAATGAACCTAATGAAGAAGAAACTTGTGAGACATCTGTTCCCTTACAATTTTACAAAGATCATCCCCCCACAACAGATGATTGGAAGCTTGCATGAACGAGTCACACGGTCCAGGTTTTGCGATCCAAACTCTCATGCTCATTCTGCTTTTGTTGCTTCTTTTGAACCCAAAGATATATCACACGACTCACTAATGAATCTTGGATTATTGCCATGCAAGAAGAGTTAGAAAATTTTGAAAGAAATAATGTTTGGAAACTTGTACCTCCACCTCAAGGTCACACTTTAATTGGAACTAAATGGGTATATAAAAATAAACAAAGTGAGGATGGGGTTGTGATTAGGAATAAGGCTAGGTTGGTTGCTCAAGGTTTCACTCAAGTTGAAGGTCTAGACTTTGATGAAACTTTTGCTCCTGTCGCAAGATTAGAAGCCATAAGAATTTTGTTAGCCTTTGCAGCATCTAAAAGTTTTAAGATATATCAAATGGATGTTAAAAGTGCTTTTCTTAATGGCTACATAGATGAGGAAGTTTATGTCAAACAACCACCAGGTTTTGAAAATCCAGATTTTCCTAATCATGTTTTGAAACTGTCCAAAGCCTTATACGGTCTCAAACAAGCCCCTAGAGCATGGTATGATAGGTTAAAAACATTCTTACTTGAAAAGGGGTTTGCCATGGGCAAGGTTGATAAAACTCTTTTTGTGCTTAAGCATGGCAATGACTCATTATTCGTTCAAGTGTATGTGGATGATATTATCTTTGGTTGTGCCTCTCATGATCTTGTGTCCAAGTTTTCAGCAATGATGAGTTCTGAATTTGAAATGAGTATGATGGGTGAACTCACTTACTTTTTGGGGCTGCAAATCAAGCAAACCAAGGAGGGTACCTTTGTGCATCAAACGAAGTATACCAAAGACCTCCTAAGGCGCTTCAACATGGACAAAAGCAAGCCTCTTCGGACACCAATGGGAACAGCAAAAACACTTGAACTTGATGAAGATGGTGAACCCGTGGATCAAAAAGAATATAGAAGCGTGATCGGATCACTTGTGTACCTCACTGCATCAAAGCCGGACATACAATTCAGCGTATGTCTTTGTGCACGGTTTCAAGCGTCCCCACGTGTATCACATCGTCAAGCCGTCAAAAGGATTCTCAGGTACTTACATGGAACTCAAGAATTTGGCATTTTTCTTCCTTCTTCCTCAACCGTTTCTTTGAAAGCTTTTTCGGATGCTGATTTTGGGGGTTGTAGGATTGATAGGAAAAGTACTTCCGGTGCTTGTCATTTTCTTGGTAATTCTCTTGTTGCTTGGTCCTCTAGAAAACAAAGTTCAGTTGCACAATACACAGCCGAATCTGAATATGTAGCTGCTGCTAGTGCTTGCTCACAAATTCTTTGGATTGTTCAAACACTTAAGGACTATGGGGTTGATCTAGATAGTGTTCCACTATTTTGTGATAACACTAGTGCTATTTGCATTGCCAAAAACCCCGTGCAACATTCTAGAACTAAGCACATTGATATTAGGTATCACTTTCTCCGAGATAATGTTGAAAAAGGAAACATTGTGCTTCACCATGTAGATACCGAACATCAATTGGCTGACATTTTTACAAAACCTTTGGATTTCACTCGTTTTTGTTACATTCGAAGTGAAATAGGGGTTATACATCCTCATGGCTTAAATTGAGGGGGAGTTTTTGAAACTTGGGAAGTCTATGTGTGAATCTGAAATTAAAATAATATGAGCATAGTATTTCATACATATATGACTTTGTGATTCCATTTACATGCTGAAAGTTCTTACTACATTACTTGTGTTATACATTTTGTAGTTTTTGCCATGTCTAGTAATTGGAATAATTACTTACACTAAATCTGGTCATGATCGAACTTTCTTGCTATTTTGAACTTGTTGCATGCTCACAAATGCTTTTAATCATTAAGAATTTATCAAGTAATCAACTCACATGTTGAGTTTTTATGAACAAATATAAATTGAGAAAAGATCAAGAGAATATGCATGCATCGCACTTCTTCTTTTTGAGATGGCTTGTCATTGCACTTAGATATGAACTTGGAAGAAGTTGTGTATGACTAAAACCATGTCCTTAAGCTTCTGATTGTCACATGACATAGGATTGGCTTGGTTGGTTAGAATAAGGCAGATGCGCATATAATCTCTTGCAAATATCATATTATCTAAATTTATGCTTTGAAAAATAATAAAATGCAGCAACAAGTGTCATGCTTTCAGGTTTTGAAATAGTTGAGTTTGTGAGATCATGACCTGCTAAAATTGAAAATCACACTTGATCTCTAGCATGGCTTACACTACTTTATGTATCTCATTGATGTGATAGTGTGAGTTACTTGATAGTATGACTTGGGTGAGCTTTGTTTATATGTATATGTTATAATATGCTCATAACAACTAAAGTGAGAGAGAAAATTTGTTTATATGCTCATGACTTGCTGAATACATTGTCAAAGGGGGAGAGATTTTCATTCGAAATAAAGAGAATATGGGCATAAGGAGAGATAATAAAGGGGGAGATATTGTCATATATTAAAGGGGGAGAGATTTTCAGGGAGAAATTTTCATTTTCTTTTTTTTTTACTTTTGATTTACAAAGGGGGAGAAAACGTTGTCAAAAACTTTTATATGAATAAGCCAATGTTCGGAATTTTAAATGGTGTTGCCAATGCATTCATCAAGGGGGAGATTGTAAGACCTATGTGTGCTGAATACATTGGCTTGTAGTGAATACACTTGGTTTTGATGATAAAAGTTTTGAATATCACCAAAAAAAACCTTTTTATCAAGGCCCGACTCTAGCTCCGAGCTACAGCAAGGTCCGACGATAGGTCCGGCTTGCTTTGGGTAGCTCCGGTTACGTTTGATGCTAAGTCTGACTTCTTTGTCCGACTAGCTTTGGTTAGCTCTGGTGAGCTTTATCTTTAGCTCCGCCATATATTTGATAGCTCCGGCATATTTTCGTTAGCTCCGGGATGCTAAGCTCCGACGTACTTTGTCTAGCTCCGGGTTTTGGGTTGACTAGTTCCGACTAGTTTTGGAAAGCTCCGGATCAAGGATCGACTAGTTTTGGTAAGCTCCAGATCTAGGATCTACTAGTTTTGGTAAGCTCCGGATCCAGGATCTACTAGTTTTGGTAAGCTCCGACGCTAGGTTCTACAAGCTCTTGTTAGCTCCGGCTCAAGCTCCGGGTTGCTCTGGCAAGGTCCGGAACTTGACCGCATTGCTTCTGTTTTGCATTTGCAATGTTTCGTACTTTCTTTACTTGATTGGAAAGATTGCTTAGTATTCATTTGCTAAGTTTTTGGTGCGTTTTGGATGATACGGCTGATATCGTTTCTACTGTGGTTTTGCAACATGCTTATGTGAGGTTCTCACGTAAGGTGTTGTGTTCGGAACTAACGTGAGTCAAGTCGAGGACTTGGGCTCGTATGGATTGTTTGTTTATTCATGTGCAGGTGTTGCTTGAGTTCAAGTCATGGCTGGTGATAGGATCCATTGGACTAGTCTCAGGAGGAGATGAGGTTCCAACAACCATGTTCGGGAGGAACTGTGGTTGAGCGGGTCAGGAGGTCGCGCAGGATGATTGAATCAAGGATAGTGCATATGAAGGTCGAAGGAAGGTGTTCGCATGTATGCATGAGGTGCATGACATGGCAATATGCTTCTAGAGACGGATTATGGAAGGAAGATCTGATCGGAAGGATCGGATCGTATCGGTTGAAGACTTAGGCTGCTAGCTGAGTCGGTTATGGCTCGGTGTGGAAATATCGAGTTGGTTATGTTAGGATTTCGTGTGTGTCACGAATTTGAGTTGTTTAGGAATGTGGGATACGTTCCTAAGGTGTTTGGAAGTCTTAAGATTGCTTCTATCTGCGTATATAAGAATCTTGAGCAGTTATGGTAAGTTCCGATTGTGATCGGATTAGGATTGGAGTCCTAGTTGAGATTGGGATGGCCTAAGGGCTGGTTATATAAGCGAGGGAAGGCCAAAGCTCAATATAGACGACTTTGGGGCTGTTCCTCTTGTGTTCTATTGAATAAAATTCATAGTTTGAAGGAACTTTTGTGTCTTGTTCGTCCGACTTGTTCCAGACAAGTTTTACTCGTCGAGTTTCTGGACAGCACTACCTTTCGTCGGTGGTTTTATCATAACTCGAGTTTTACTGATCCAATTGACGTGATTCCTTTTGGGTTGTCTTCACAACTTGATTGTCTATCATCTGTCAAAATTTCACGGTCATTGGATTTGTGGTTTTTGATCTACACGAGTTTCTTTGCAGAACTCCAGAAACTGTTTTTCTCGGGTAGGTCAGATTGACCAGTGTTTGATTTTTTGATCATAACTTGAGTTGTTCTCGACGGATTTGAGTAATTCTTTTTGTGGTGTCTTAGTGACTTGATTCTCTCTGATATATATCACTTTTGTCACAGTGAAACACGTTTAGATTAGTCTCATACACGATTTCTTTAACAGATCGTTTTTTTCTGCCGAAAGGGTTTGGGGTTTTAATTGTTTCCGCTGCTTAAGATTTTTAAATCTACCATTCACCCCCCCTCTGGTAGCTTTTCACGTGCTCTTCGATCCTACACTCCGAATGTGCATCGACTATACCAACCTCAATAAGGCATGCCCAAAGGATCCATTCCCTCTTCCTAGAATGGATCAAATAGTAGACTCAACATCAGGCTGTGATCTTCTTTGTTTCCTAGATGCATATTCTGGTTTTCACCAAATACCAATGTCTAGAGAAGATGAAGAACACAATGCTTTCATAACAGTAGACGGCCTGTATTGTTGTGTCTCCATGCCTTATGGACTTAAGAATGCTCTCCCCACCTTTGTACGTGCAATGCATAAGACATTTGGGGACCTCATTAGAGATCTGGTAGAGGTGTATGTCGATGACATCGTGGTAAAGATTAGATCCCACACATCCCTATTAGACAACCTAGCCCAAGTCTTTAGCAAGTTGCGCACGACACGCACGATGCTGAACCCCGACAAGTGCGTCTTTGGGGTTTCTGCAGGGAGGCTCCTTGGTTTCTTGGTCTCGCACCGAGGAATTGAAGCTAACCTAGAGAATATTAAGGCAATAGAACTGATGCGGCCACCGGCCCGCATCAAGGACGTGCAGAAGCTTGCGGGGTGTTTGGCAGCCCTCAGCCGGTTTATCTCAAGATTGGCATAGCGAGCTCTGCCCTTCTTCAATATTCTACGGAAGTCGAGTCCCTTTGTGTGGACCGAGGAAGCGGAAGCGGCGTTCCAGGAGCTCAAGAAGCACCTGACGAAGCTACCCATCATGGTGGCACCAGAACCCGGCGAACCGCTCCTGCTGTACATCACCGCAACAACGGAGGTGGTCAGCATGGTCTTGGTTGCAGAGCGGCCGGAGCTACTGCCCCAGCAAGCACCCGAGGGAGCCCCAGAGGAGGTAGCTGAACCTCAGGGCCAGGATCCAGCAGAGGACCCCCTTGTTGTGTTCTCCAGTGACCAAGTGCCCACCGGGTCCTAGCCCCCGGAGGTCCGACTAGATCCTGGGGGGCACATTCCCTCGGATACAGACACATTGCAAGGAGCTCCGGACCCCCCAGGGAGGGTTCGGACCTCCCAGCGGCCAGTCTACTACATCAGTGAGGTTCTCCATGAAGCAAAAACAAGATATCTAGAGGTACACAAACTGTTGTATGCAGTGCTCATAGCGGCGAGGAAGCTCTGGCATTACTTCCAGGCTCACTGGTTTTCAGTGGTCACCTCGTTCCCACTGAAGATCGTACTCCACAACCCCAACTCGACTGGCAATGTCGCCAAGTGGGCAGCGGAGCTGGCGGAGTTCGAGCTAGAGTTCTTACCTCGGCACGCAGTCAAGAGCCAAGCACTGGCAGACTTCTTGGCAGAATGAACTCCATCGCCAAGCAACCCAGGGGGGGCCCGGACAACGGAGAGATGGTGCCCAAGGCTCCAGTTTTCTCCGAAACCTCCTAGACGCTCTACTTTGACGGCTCCTCGCGGAAGCAGGGGGTTGGGGTCCTGCTCCTCACCCTGACTGGGGAGCAGTTCAAGTACATGGTGCGCCTCGACTTCAAGGCGATTAACAACATGGCAGAATACGAAGCCCTAATCTTTGGGCTAAAGACTGCCCTGACACTCAATGTCTGTCAGCTTCTGGCTAAATGTGATTCCCAGCTGATCATCAAGCAAGCCAAAGGGGATTGCAGCTGCAATGACCCCCAGCTAGCAGCATACTTGCTGCATGTTCGGAAGCTGGAGAAGGACTTTGAAGTCTTGGACCTGTGCCATGTACCCCGAGCCAACAACTCAATCGCAGACGACCTGTCAACAAAGGCCTCCACAGGGGCCCCAGTGCCCGAAGGAGTCTTTGCAAGGATGTTACCGCGACAAACCGCCCGAACAGTAAAACCGGGCGAAGGGGGCGGGCCCAGCACCTCGAAGCTGGCAGTCCCGGCAGTCCTGCTACCATGGAGTCCTCCAAGGATCGTATGCGCCACCGGGGGCTCCGAGCTACCGGGCGCCCAAGATCCATAGGCTCAAGAAAGTCCCGATGCATGGATCTCGGAGGTCCGGGACTACTTGAAAGACAACATCCTTCCCGAAGAAACTGCCCTGGCAGAAAGGATAGTCCGCATGGCTAAGACGTACACGCTGGTGGAAGGGGATCTCTACCGGCATGGCGCCAATGACATCTTATTGCGATGCATTACCCGGGAGGAGGGCTGCGACTTGCTCGTAGAGATCCATGGAGGCGAGTGTGGGAACCACGCGTCATCCCGCACGCTGGTCGGTAAAGCCTTTCGGCATGGCTTTTACTGGCTGACAGCACTCCAGGATGTCGCCGAGATGGTCAGAAGATGCAAGGCGTGCCAGTTCCATGCCAAGCAGATCCACACACCAGCTCAGGCGCTGCAGATGATCCCTCCCTCGTGGCCATTTGCTGTGTGGGGGTTGTATATCTTGGGACCCTTTCCCAGAGCCGTCAGAGGATTCCAGCACCTCTATTTCGCTGTAGACAAGTTCACCAAGTGGCCGGAAGCCGCCCCAGTTGTCACCATCAACAAGCAGTCAGCAGTCAAATTCATCAAGTCGATCGTCTGCCGGTTCGGGGTCGCGAACAGAATCATCACTTATAACGGGACCCAGTTTACAAGCGCAACATTCCAGGAATAATGTGAGGACCTTGGGATCCAAGTCTGCTATGCATTTGTTGCTCATCCAGGGAGCAATGGACAAGTCGAGAGAGCCAATGCAGAGATCCTCAAGGGCCTCAAGACTCACACGTTCTCACACCTTGAGAAGCATGGTGCAAATTGGTTAGATGAGCTTCCGTGTGCACTGTGGGCTAGCCGGACATGAACCAGCCAAGCTACGGGGGAAACGCCTTTCTTCCTAGTGTACGGGGCAGAGGTCGTCCTCCCTCCAGAAATTACCAGGGGCTCCCCCCGTGTTCGAGTGTACGGCGAAGCCGTGCAGGACCAGCTCCGGCGTGAAGACATGGACCTCGTCGACGAGGGACGAGTGAGAGCGGCTCTCCGAAATGCACGGTACAGGCAGGCGCTCTGGCGCTACCACCAGAGGACCGTGTGGAGTACGGAGCTAAAGGTAGGCGACCTAGTGTTGCGTCGCATACTCTCCCGGGAAGGGGCTAACAAACTCTCCCCCAGATGGGAGGGTCCCTTCCGGGTTACGGAGGTATGCCGCCCTGGGTGCGTCCGCCTAGCTACGGAGGATGGAGAGCGACTAAACAATCCATGGAACATCGAGCACCTTCGTAAGTTCTACCCCTAGATCAGTGTTAGGACAATTTTCTTTCATTGTAAAAGGTACATAGTGCCTAGGGGCAGTTACTTAGGGTAACTAAGGCTACGGAGATGGGGCTCCGAGTGCACATTTCGCTTAGCCTGGTCCGGAACCCTAAGTAGGTGCACTCGACTTCCTTTGTCACCCGGGCCGGGTCGTTCCCCTTGTAAAGTATGTCCCATCTCATGAGAAACCGCAATGAAAGAATGTGTCCTGCCCTGTATAGGGTTCGTCATTCAAAAACTTATCTTTAATTTTTTATGATATTGCTGTAAGTTCGCCATAGCTCGTGATCTATCATGGGCGTTGTCATTTTTTCCCTGCTTTAGCAGTAGTGGGAGCCTTGCTGTCTGGTTGCACGTGGGCTCGCTTGAGGTACCTGCAGTGTGCCAAGGGGCTCGGATGTTCCCATACTCGTGGGCCTGTGTCTCTAGACGGTCTCCCCTAGGAAAGGCTTACGCCAAGCGGGAGGTCCAGGGGCACAGCCTGCTTAGCCTGGTCCTGTACCCTAAGCCTGTGCGCTCTGCCTCCCCAGCGTTGCAGCTGAGTACTGGGGGCCCTACATACACTCATATACGTGTTTAACATTAATCCACAACAAGAGGAACAAGTTTAAAATTGATTCGGAGCATTTAAAATTGATTTGGAACAAAACCGCACTTAAAACACAGGAAAGTGCGGACTAGTCCGATTTTGCTGAGGACTTGTCCGATTTCTCTCTGACTAAAAATGGACTTGTTCGTTTTTGCTGCGGACTAATCCGATTTTTGGCTCTGGAAACTTTCGGACTTGTCCGATTTTGTGCGGACTAGTCCGTTATTCCAAGAATCCTTGAAAAATTGCTAAGTCCTTGGACTTTTCCAGACTAGTCCGGTGTTCCAGCAGACTTGTCCGTTTTCCTCTCTGTTCAAAGTTGGACTTGTCCGATGTTTGGCCCAACTTGTCCGATTTTCTCTCTGGACGACTTCGGACTAGTCTGATCCTGTCCGAACTTGTCCGATATTTCGTGACTCCGAGTTGATCTTTTGTTTTACGACTTGTTTCTTGGGTTTCATGTTAAGTGGGCCTAGGGACGTCGTGCCTAACTCTTTTAGGGCCCATGTGGGACTCTAAACCGGCCTCTACTCCTCTCAAACTCGAAATCCATCTAACCCTAGCCTCCACCTCTATATAAAGGAGAAGATCCCAAGCAAGAAGAAGAAGAAGAGGAAACGAAAGAGGATCAAGATCTCCACCAAGTTTCGTCCTTCACCACCAATTCATCTCCAAGTTCATCACCAACCCTAGATCACCAAGATTCAAGTGTTACCTCCAAGTTTCTTGATTCATTGGAGTTCTAAACACCTGGTATACCTTCTATTATCTTTTCCTTACGAGAATTCAACCCCTAATCTCCAAATTCACGTCGATCTAGAAAACCCTAATCTGCTGATCTCGCGGAGTGCGGACTTGTTCGGTCCCTAGCGGACTAGTCCGATCTTTCTGGTTAAATTGTGTTGAATTAATTGTAAAATTTGATCTAATCGAATCCAAACCTGTATAAACTTGTTAAAATCTATTAGAACTAGTTAGTGATCATTAAAAGCAATCTATTAACAAGTTCTACCTTGCATTTGCATCAATCATGCCTGACATGTCATATTGAGTAATATTTGTGCACTCTTTGATTGTGTTTCTTGTCTTGTATGTTTATTGTGTGGATTAGACGGATTTGCGCTAGAGAGTGCCGCGGAGGATCTACAACACCAAGAGTTTGAAGGCTTTGACTCTAATCAACAGCAAGAGCAAGGCAAGTGTCCTTGAAGCATATTGATCCTATTTTAAAATAAATGTTTTGTTTGCAAAATTGCATGCTTGTGTCAATTTGATGGGAACCCTATGATAGGAAGTTTACTAGCTTTGTTTAACCACCCTTGTCACCTGGAATACATAGTAGAGAGTCGGGAAGGGCTTTTACCTTTTTGCTCCGCTTAATTAATTGGGATGGGAAAACAACACTACACATTTAATTAAGAATTAATGATATTTTAATTAATGTGAACTGGTCAATATGATATGGTAATGGGTGATCTAAGCAAGCCTGGTATGTGGATGGGTTGGATGTTATGGTGGTTTGTTTGCTTTAGATCTAAGGACCGGTTCATGCAAGAATAAGCCAGGACTACAGTGCCACCACGAGGCCAAGTATGGGTGCGGCGTAGCTGATTAATTAGGGCTTTGCCAGTGCTATTTGGACCATTATGGATGCTCGGGGAAGGGGTAGTCGGATTGGGTTTGTTGATGATTGGTGGGACTACCCTGGGATCCGAATGGCTCAAGAGGGGGCCCTTGGTTGAAGATGTGCTCAGTTGGAGGCATCGCCACCGGTGAAACCTCAGTGGGGTCTAAATAGGCTAGTAATCCCTCTGTAAAGGCTATTTTGTGATCTCTTGGACATACACCAAAGGAAGTGTAATTGGCGTGAGGGAGGTTCTTTAGTCGCCGACGGGTGATGAAATCACAAACACGTGGGTAAAGTGGTACGAACTCTGCAGAGTTAGATAAAACTATCATGATAGTCGTGCTCCCAGTTATGAGCACCTAGACAACTTCCATGATTAGAGGGAATTTGGTATTGGGATGGTATTTGGGATGGTTATGGTTTGGTAATGGATTACATATGGTTATGGATTTATTTCTGGTATTGAATATGGTTATTGGCAAATGGTGAAATCTGGAATTATTGATGATGGTAATGAATTCATATTTGGTATTATGGTATTACTTATGATTATGATGGGTTTACTTCACATATGTGTAATATATTGCTTTTCAAATGTTTTAATGTACTTTTCAGCACTTTGCCATTATTATTGTCGTCATTTGAATCAGCCACATATCATACTTTCCACACTTGCTGAGTACAACATGTACTCACTCTTGCAATCCCCCCCCAACAGTTGCAGGTCAGGATTGGGAGTTTAATGGCGATAATACGGAGTTCTAGGCCATGTCTATCGTCAGCTTTGCCTGTGGTGTTATTGGAGCTGCGCTATACCCTATTGCTTATGCTGCCTAGCTGTTTAGTTTGCTTAATTAGTTTATTTCCGCTGCATTAGTTGAACTTGTCATAAATATTCATTAGAGCTTGTATTCGAGGATAATCTGGTTTGTGAAATAAAATTTGGTTCATTAATCTTGTTCTGTGGTAATTATCTGTATATCATTTGTGATAGCATTCGTGTATGTGTGATGAACATCCTGGGCACACATATGCGTTAGCTTGGTTCATTTTTCGGAACCGGGCATCACAGATTGGTATCAGAGCCACAGGTTGACCGTAGGATGTAGCCTAGATAGAATGGACACTTTAGAGCACATAGGAGCACTCAGGAATCGATGAGTTTTTGCTTGGAGTTTTGTTTGCTATATATATTGTTTGCTTGTGTGCTTAATAGAGGATTTTGGGATGCTTTAGCATTGTCATGTCCACCTAGGCTAGTGTAGCTAGCTGTTTAGTTTCATATCCCTTGATGCATATAGTTGGGGACATTTTCTAATTCTTACCTATTGCTTTTCTTCAGATGGTGAGGACCCGCAACCAGAGGGATGGCAATGATGAGGAGGAGAACCAGGGAGTACCTCAGAACAACAATGGGCAAGGACTTGCTCATGGAGCTATCAACATTGAGCAGCTTTTGGCTATGCAAAACCAGCTCATGCAGACCATGATACAAACTATGGGACAGCTGCAGGCTGGCAACATCAACAATCAGCCCAACATGCCTCCACCGCCACCCCCGCCTCCTCATAACCGATTGGGAGAGATTATGAGGACTAGGCCGCCGACTTTTTCTCAAGTTGCCGACCCTATGGATGCGGGTGATTGGCTCAAGTCCGTGGAGAAGAAGCTAGCTATTGTCCAATGCAGTGACCGGGAGAAGGTCTTGTTTGCTTCTCATCAACTCGTTGGAGCAGCTGCGGATTGGTGGGATTCTTATTGCAATGCTCATGAGAACCAAGAGAGAATTACTTGGGCCGAATTCAAGGATAATTTCCGTTCTCATTTTGTGACCAAGGGTGTTATGATCTTGAAGAGGCAAGAATTTTAGAATTTAAGGCAAGGAAGATCAAGCGTGAGTGAATATCTCAATAAATTCACTCAACTCTCAAGATATGCGCCTGAGGATGTTAGTCAGGACAGCCGGAAGCAATATTTGTTCATGAGAGGCCTCAACAATGAGATCCAAGTGCAATTGCTCAATTGTGACTATGCAAATTTCTAGAAGCTTGTGGACAAAGCAATTGTGGTTGAGAACAAGATTCCTGAGATGGAGCAAGACAACAAGAGGAAGGCGCCATATCAAGGACAGCAACACGGAAGTAATGTGCACCCTCGCCTTGCACCACCCAATGCGCCCTATTACAGCTCCTCTATTCCTGCTCAACGCTCTGGTTATGCACCATGCCCAACTCAGTTTGTGCAGCAGCGCCCTGTTATGCAAGCACCTAGGCCTCCAATGCCTTATGCACCTCGTGCTAATTTTCCTACTGCAAGTGTTCAAAACCAAGCTCGTCCCAATAATTCCGGTGGAGTTAAGAAGTGTTATACTTGTGGAGAAGCTGGACACTTTGCGCATCAATGTCCTAAGTCAGACCTTGGTCAAGGAAGCAATGCGCCGAGGCAAAACCCAAGACCCAATGGAGGAGCGCCACAAGGAAGTCGTGGACAGCAGAATTTTGCTCGTGGCAACGTGAACCATGTCTCAACGGAGGATGCTCAACAAGCGGATGACGTGGTCATTGGTATGTTTCTCGCCAACTCCAACCCCGCGACTATGTTATTTGATTCTGGAGCATCGCATTCATTCATTGCATCAAAGTATGTTGCTAAGTATAGTTTGCCTATCTCTCATATGAAGTTACTCTATTGGTTAAGTCTCCTGGAGGAGAGATGAGGACAAATATAGTATGTCCAAAAGTAAGCCTTAGAATAAGGGGGTAGACTTCTCCGCCAACCTCATTGTTTGTATTCCCAAGGATTGGACATTATACTTGGTATGGACTGGTTGAGGAAGCACAATGGAGTTATTGAGTGTGCCACAGAGACGGTGAAGTTGACTAACGAAGAAGGGATCACCATAGAATTTGAAGCATCTCAAACCGCACCAAAGCAATTGGAGTTGAATCATATGGATGGTGCTGCAATTGAGGAGATTCCGGTGGTGTGTGAATTTTTGGATGTTTTTCCGGACGAGTTGCCAGGTATGCCACCTGATCGAGACATTGAGTTTGTTATTGATTTAATATCTGGAACTGCACCTATAGCTAAGAGGCCGTATAGGATGCCTCCTATGGAATTAGCGGAGCTCAAGAAGCAGATTCAAGGGCAATTAGAGAAGGGTTTTATTCGCCCAAGCTCTTCACCTTGGGGAGCGCCCGTTCTATTTGTGGACAAGAAGGATGGAACCCAAAGGATGTGCGTGGATTACCGAGCTCTCAACGAGGTAACAATCAAGAACAAGTACACCTTGCCACGCATAGAAGACTTGTTTGATCAGATGAAGGGTGCTTGCGTCTTCTCTAAGATTGACTTGAGGTCAGGGTATTTTCAAATGAATATTAGACCATTGGACATACCCAAGACAGCTTTTAGGACACGGTATGGATCTTATGAGTACACCGTGATGTCATTTGGATTGGCAAATGCGCCTGCCTACTTTATGTACCTCATGAATAAGGTCTTCATGGAGTACTTGGACAAGTTCGTCGTGGTGTTTATTGATGATATTATGATCTACTCGAAGGATGAGAAAGAACATGAGGAACACTTGAGGCTTACGTTGCAGAAATTGAGGGAGCATCAATTGTATGCCAAGTTCAACAAGTGTCAGTTTTGGTTGAGAGGGGTGTCGTTTTTGGGTCATATAATCTCAGGAGGAGGAGTATCGGTTGACCCCGGAAAAGTGAGAGACGTGTTGAAGTGGGAACCGCAGCAAAATGTCAAGGAAATAAGGAGTTTTCTTGGGATAGCTGGATATTACCGTCGGTTTATCAAGGACTTCTCCAAGATAGCCAAGCCTATGACGGAGTTGCTAATGAAGGGAAAGGCTTTCCAATGGACCCAAGCTTATCAGAATAGTTTTGAGGAATTAAAGAAGAGGTTGACAACAGCCCCAGTTTTGGTATTGCCGGATGTAAGCAAGAGTTTTGACATTTATTACGACGCATCGAGACAGTGACTTGGATGTGTATTGATGCAAGAAGGTCAAGTGGTCGCCTATGCATCAAGACAATTGAAGAAACATGAGCAGAATTACCCAACACATGATTTAGAACTTGCAGCCGTGGTACATGCATTGAAGATTTGGAGACACTATGTTCTTGGACATAGGTGTGAAATTTATACGGATCATAAGAGTTTGAAGTATATTTTCACACAAACGGATCTGAACTTGAGGCAACGAAGATGGTTGGAGCTCATCAAAGACTATGATTTGGGGATCAACTATCATCCGGGAAAGGCCAATGTAGTGGCCGATGCTTTGAGTAGAAAGATAATAAGTCACCAACTCACAGTTCGAGAGTTACCATCCGAGTTATGCAAGGAGTTTGAACGGTTGAACCTCGGGTTTGTAAATGAGACGGAGATGATGGAGTTAAACCCAACCTTGGAGCAAGAAATTCGAGAGGCACAAACTGCAGATGAGGAGATCAAGGAAATCAAGGAAAGGATCGAGGAAGGGAGAGAATTCAGATTTGATGAAGATGAACATGGTACCTTATGGCTTGGGAAGAGGATTGTCGTGCCCGGTGTGAAGCATATTCGGGAGACAATATTAAAGGAGGCACATGACTATCCTTACTCAATTCACCCTGGTTGTACAAAGATGTACAAAGACTTGAAGACTTGCTATTGGTGGGATAGCATGAAGAAGGACATAGCTGAATACGTAGCATTGTGTGATGTGTGCCAACGAGTGAAGGCGGAACATCAGAGGCCAGCTGGATTATTGCAACCGTTGAAGATCCCGGAATGGAAGTGGGAGGAAATTGGTATGGACTTCATAGTTGGGTTACCACGTACTCAGTCAGGGTATGACTCAATTTGGGTAATTGTGGATCGCTTAACCAAGTCAGCTCATTTTGTCCCTGTGAGGACCAAATATACAGCTGCACGATTGCCGAATATACATGGAGCATATTGTGTGTCGACACGGAGTCCCGAAGAAGATCGTGTCGGATAGAGGTTCTCAATGTACCTCCAGATTTTGGCAAAAATTGCATGAAGCTTTGGGAACGAGGTTGAATTTTAGTTCAGCATATCATCCTCAAACGGATGGACAAACCGAGAGGACCAATCAAATTTTAGAGGACATGTTAAGAGCTTGTGCTTTAAAGCATGGGAAAAGTTGGGACAAAAGCTTGCCATACGCAGAATTTTCATACAACAATAGTTACCAAGCAAGTTTGAAAATATCACCATATGAAGCGCTTTATGGGAGGAAGTGTAGAACACCTTTATTCTGGAATGAGGCAGGAGAAACTCAAGTATTTGGTCCGGATGTGTTGCAAGAAGCCGAAAAGCAAGTCCAAATAATTCGTGAAAACTTGAGGGCTGCCCAATCAAAGCAAAAAGGCTATGCGGATAATAGAAGAAGGAAACTAGCCTTTGAAGTGGGAGATTTCGTTTACCTCAAGGTGTCACCAATAAGAGGTCATAAGAGGTTTAACATAAGAGGCAAGCTCGCACCTTGTTCTATTGGACCATTCAAGATTTTGGACAAAAGAAGAGAAGTAGCGTATAAGTTGGAGATGCCAGCTCATCTTTCAAACGTGCATGATGTCTTTCATGTTTCCCAGCTCAAGAAGTGCTTGAGAGTACCGGAAGAACAAGTGCCAATTGAAGAATTGGAACTAGGGGAAGATTTGACTTATGCCGAACAACCGGTCAAAATCTTGGAAACCAAGGAGGGAGTCACAAGGAACAAGGTTATTAGATGGTGTAAGGTTCAATGGAAACACCACACAGAAAAATAAGCTACGTGGGAATTGGAGGATGATATCAAGAAGGACTTTCCCTATCTCTTCTCTTCCGCATCTAATCTCGATGGCGAGATTCATTTTAAGGGGGGTAGGTTTGTAACACCCTCATTTTCATGCATCATGCCCTACATACACTCATATACGTGTTTAACATTAACCCACAACAAGAGGAACAAGTTTAAAATTGATTCGGAGCATTTAAAATTGATTTTGAACAAAACCGCACTTAAAATGTAGGAAAGTGCGGACTAGTCCAATTTTGCTGAGGACTTGTCCGATTTCTCTCTGACTAAAAACGGACTTGTCCGTTTTTGCTGCGGACTAATCCGATTTTTGGCTCTGGAAACTTTCGGACTTGTCCGATTTTGTGCGGACTAGTCCGTTATTCCAAAAATCCTTGAAAAATTACTAAGTACTTGGACTTTTCCGGACTAGTCCGGTGTTCCAGCGGACTTGTCCGTTTTCCTCTCTGTTCAAAGTCGGACTTGTCCGATGTTTGGCCAGACTTGTCCGATTTTCTCTCTGGACGACTTCGGACTAGTCCGATCCTGTCCGGACTTGTCCGATATTTCGTGACTCCGAGTTGATCTTATGTTTTACGACTTGTTTCTTGGGTTTCACGTTAAGTGGGCCTAGGGACGTCGTGCCTAACTCTTTTAGGGCACATGTGGGACTCTAAACCGGCCTCTACTCCTCTCAAACTCGAAATCCATCTAACCCTAGCCTCCACCTCTATATAAACAGCCCCACCCCTTGGTTTGACATCTATTTGTCACTTTTCCACCCACCCAAACCCTAGTTCGTGGAGAGCCACCATCAAGGAGGGAGGAGAAGATCCCAAGCAAGAAGAAGAATAGGAGGAAACGAAAGAGGATCAAGATCTCCACCACGTTTTGTAGTTCACCACCAATTCATCTCCAAGTTCATCACCAACCCTAGATCACCAAGATCCAAGTGTTACCTCCAAGTTTCTTGATTCATTGGAGTTCTAAACACCTGGTATACCTTCTATTATCTTTTCCTTACGAGAATTCAACCCCTAATCTCCAAATTCACATCGATCTAGAAAACCCTAATCTGCTGATCTCGTGGAGTGTGGACTTGTCCGGTCCCTAGCGGACTAGTCCGATATTTCTGGTTAAATTGTGTTGAATTAATTGTAAAATTTGATCTAATCGAATCCAAACCTGTATAAACTTGTTAAAATCTATTAGAACTAGTTAGTTATCATTAAAAGCAATCTATTAACAAGTTCTACCTTGCATTTGCATCAATCATGCATGCCATGTCATATTGAGTAATATTTGTGTACTCTTTGATTGTGTTTCTTGTCTTGTATGTTTATTGTGTGGATTAGACGGATTTGAGCTAGAGAGTGCCGCGGAGGATCTACAGTACCAAGAGTTTGAAAGCTTTGACCCTAATCAACAGCAAGAGCAAGGCAAGTGTCCTTGAAGCATATTGATCCTGTTTTAAAATAAATGTTTTGTTTGCAAAATTGCATGCTTGTGTCAATTTGATGGGAACCCTATGATAGGAAGTTTACTAGCTTTGTTTAACCACCTTTGTCACCTGGAATACATGGTAGAGAGCCGGGAAGGGCTTTTACCTTTTTGCTCCGCTTAATTAATTGGGATGGGAAAACAACACTACACATTTAATTAAGCATTAATGATATTTTAATTAATGTGAACTGGTCAATATGATATGGTAATGGGTGATCCAAGCAAGCCTGGTATGTGGATGGGTTGGATGTTATGGTGGTTTGTTTGCTTTAGATCTAAGGACCGGTTCATGCGAGAATAAGCCAGTACTACAGTGCCACCACGAGGACAAGTATGGGTGCGGCGTAGCTGATTAATTAGGGCTTTGCCAGTGCTATTTGGACCATTATGGATGCTCGGGGAATGGGTAGTCGGATTGGGTTTGTTGATGATTGGTGGGACTACCCTGGGATCCGAATGGCTCAAGAGGGGGCCCTTGGTTGAAGATGTGCTCAGTTGGAGGCATCGCCACCGGTGAAACCTCAGTGGGGTCTAAATAGGTTAGAAATCCCTTTGTAAAGGCTATTTTGTGATCTCTTGACCATACACCAAAGGAAGTGTAATTGGCGTGAGGGAGGTTCTTTAGTCGCCGGCGGGTGATGAAATCACAAACACGTGGGTAAAGTGGTACGAACTCTGCGGAGTTAGATAAAACTATCATGATAGCCGTGCTCCCGGTTATGAGCACCTGGACAACTTCCATGATTAGAGGGAATTTGGTATTGGGATGGTATTTGGGATGGTTATGGTTTGGTAATGGATTACATATGGTTATGGATTTATTTCTGATATTGAATATGGTTATTGGCAAATGGTGAAATCTGGAATTATTGATGATGGTAATGAATCATATTTGGTATTATGGTATTACTTATGATTATGATGGGTTTACTTCACATATGTGTAATATATTGCTTTTCAAATGTTTTAATGTACTTTTCAGCACTTTGCCATTATTATTGTCGTCATTTGAATCAGCCACATGTCATACTTTCCACACTTGCTGAGTACGACATGTACTCACTCTTGCAATCCCCCCCCAAGAGTTGCAGGTCAGGATTGGGAGTTTAATGGCGATAATGCGGAGTTCTAGGCCGTGTCTATCATCAGCTTTGCCTGTGGTGTTATTGGAGCTGCGCTATACCCTATTGCTTATGCTGCCTAGCTGTTTAGTTTGCTTAATTAGTTTATTTCCGCTACATTAGTTGAACTTGTCATAAATATTCAATAGAGCTTGTATTCGAGGATAATCTGGTTTGTGAAATAAAATTTGGTTAATTAATCTTGTTCTGTGGTAATTATCTGTATATCGTTTGTGATAGCATTCGTGTATGTGTGATGAACATCCTGGGCACATATATGTGTTATCTTGGTTCATTTTTCGGAACCGGGCGTCACAGAGGTCGCCTCCACCTCAGCCTGCTTTGCCGCCAACTCCTACTCGCGTTCAGCAAGAGCAGCCTCCTGGCGGGATAACAACTGCTGGAGCTCCTCGCAGGACTGGAGGCGGGAGCTGGCCTCAGCATGGATCGCTGTGGCGTCCGCCTTCATCTTTTGGGTGACGGCGTCGAGACGAGCGATAAGCTCACGCTCCTGGTCGAGGATCTTCATCTCCTCCCGGACGATCGCCTCCTGCTGCGCCACCCGGCTCTTCGCCAACCGGGTCCGGGCCTCCAGGGTCCTCGCCCATCCCCAGAGTCGGTCCTCCTCATCCTCAAGCCTCCCCCTCTCCTGGTTGAGGGTCGCCCGAGCCTGCCAAAAACAGAATAGGCTACGGACATGGCTTCAGACAGGGGGAGGGGCTCCACCGTAGCCGCGGGTCCCTGCCTCTCCACCTCTTCAATATCATCCTCCATTTGGAGGACCACCGGGGAGACGGGGACCAGAGCTCCCCAATCAAAGAAAGCGGGGGGAACCGCCGCTGGAAGCAGGCGCGTCGACTCCAGGGGCTCCCTCCCCAACGGAGGCCCCGGCACTGCTGCCGATGGCTCCTAAGCCGGCTCCAGGAGCTCCACCCGGGGCGGTGGCACCAGCCGACGTAGCGGTGTCAGTTGTCACGGAAGCATCGGCCAGTGCGGAGTAGCCGGTGGATGCAGAGTCATTGGCGGGCGCGGCACCAGTCGTAGGCGCGCGCTGCGGACCCTCAGCAGCTGCTGCGGAGGCCCGGGGCACCTCGACGGCGGCAGCCCGGTGTGCCCGAGCAGGGTCCGAGGCCGCAGAGGAGCCTCGTGAGCTAGCTGGAGCAACATGCCCACCAGCAAAAGGATGTGCGGGTGGAGAAGGAGTAGCCGCGGTGGCGCTGAAAACAGACAAACCCGAATCATAAAGATGTTACAGGGTAAGCACACAGCAAAGAATATCCAAGATGAAATATATGCAGACTTACCGGGGGACGTTGAAGTTCCACCGCTTCCCGAAAGGGTTGGGGGGGGGGGGGGGGGTTTGGACCCCCCGAACCCGCGGCGGGGGCCACTCCGTGAGCCGGGGGCCCCTGAAATGGAGGAGTTGGCGGCACCCCTGAAGTCTGGCGCTCCTCCGAACGACGGGGGAACGCTGGGGTCCAATCCGCGTTGAGGAGCCTCCCCCTCTTGCACGTTGAGGATTCGGGCGGTAAAGTGGTGCCACCGGCATCCTAATGAGGGGCGAAGGGGACTAACGACGTCGAAAGGGCGCGCTTCTTGGGGTCGGGTCCGACACCGGCACAGGTGCTTTCCCTTTCCCCATATCAGCAGAGGTGCCGACACCTCCCTGCTGTTGGTGCTGGAACCCGCGTGAGGGGTTATCACTCGGGGGATCTTCGTCGCTTAAGGGATCTTCGCCTCCCTCAGCGTCATCGGTGATGTCGACCCCCTCAACATCATCGGCAATCTCGACCCCCCGGAATGGGTCTCCAATCTGGCGTTGCGCCAGCCCGGACTCGTCGAGCGTCGGCATCGCCTTCAGTAGCCGCCTCTTCAGCTTGGGGTCTGAGCATAGGGGGCGGCAGGCCGCCGGAAGGGCCAGTCCCTCAGGGGAAATGTCGTCGGGGAAGACCCGGACCAGCATATCGTGCAGCAGCTACTCGTCCGGGTTGGAGTCGGAGCCAGTCTCGAGTCGGGTGCAGTCCATCGGGCCGATGTACATCCATGCCGGGCGGACGCAGTGCTGGAGTGCAGCCATGCGCCGGGACATGAAGTCCCTCAACACCATCGCAGACATCAACCCATGGTCAGCCAGCATCTGGATCCTCTCCAACACCGGGTCGAACGGCTACACCAGCTCTAGGCATTCCTCCCAGAATGACCGCTCGTGGTAGGGGCTCCCGGTGGGCAGGCACATCCGGTCGTGAGGTGAGCAAAGACCTCCAGCAAGGCAATTGAATTCGGTGGGAGGTGGTGGAGTTGGAGGCCAAAGGTCTCCAGAAGCATTACCAGGAAGGCGGATGCTGGTGGAACGAAGCCTGCTAGTACGTACGACGAGAAAAGCACCATTTCCCCGTCGGTGAGGTTCAGTGGGAGCTCCCCGCGACGGAGCCACTTCTCCTGCTCAGGGGCTCCCAGCCGAGAAACCGACGCACGGGGGCCAGATCGGCGGGCCTGGACAGTCGGGACCTGGGCAGGATGCTCGCCATGAGGATTGACGGAGGAGACTCTGGAAGGGAAATCGGGAGCTAGAGTGCGAGAACTAGGCTTGGGGCAAGAGGCACGAGCGCAAGGATGCAGAAGTGGAAGAAAGGACCCTTGGGGGGAAAGGTCTCTTTTTATTCACCTCTGCAAGCCAACAGACGCGGCGTGTGAATCGCCACAGCCTCGGTCGAAGAGCAACAGACCCACATATGCAATGACATGGGGGCTCGGGTCGCTTGGCAAAGAAGACGAGCTGGGTGGCCAACTATGCAGGAGGTAACTCGACGGTTTCTGAAAAGGCAAAAGCAGTGGAAGTGCAGGAGACACCTTGGGAACCGCCGCAGTTAAAGCACGATTGAAAGCATAAGTCATGTCGCGCGGCGCATGTCCCGCGCCTCCGCTTACCAGAAGGAGACGCGTAGCCACGATGGCAGGGACTTGCCGCCTGGGGAACTGCCCCGAATTGGAATCGAAAGGGTTGCGCGGGAAGATAAAGAAGAAGACCCCACCTGCGGTATCGATAACTCTCCCGAGGTGGGCTCGGGGGACACTGTCGGTACCCCGCAGACCGGGTACCCCCGCGCACAAGGAGAAAATGGCTAAGGACTCGGCCTTTACTTGAAGGCAGAGTCCGAGGCTGCCACGTCGTGGGAGGAAGGACCAGATCTTACCTCCCCGCCGGAGCGGGCTCCCGGACTGCCATGTGGCCAGCCGGATCGGACCCCCGCTTCCCCGCTGAGGTGGGCTCCAGGGCAGCCACGTGGCACACAGAACCGGACCCTCACCTCCCCGCCGAAGCGGGTTCCAGGGGCTGCCACGTGGCTGGCAGAACCGGACCATCGCCTCCCCGCCAAGGCGGGCTCCGGGGCTGGCATGTAGCCATTGGAACCCCCGGGATCGAGCTCGTCTCCTCGGAGAGGAGGGATCCGGAAATACGACATGGCCCGCAGAGATGAGCCTTCGTCCTTCCGCTAAGGTGGGCTCCGGAGGCGCCACGTGACCCGTACAGCCGGGCGCTCAACTCCCCGCAGAGGCAGGCTCCGGTGCGACCACGTGGCGGACGGCCAACTCAATGCGTTAGGCGGCTGCAGTAAAGGAAAGAGTGTGTTGCTCAGGCTGGCATTAAGTACACGCGCCTTCCCCAGGCAAAGCGGAGTTGCGCATGCGCAAGTCAAGGCTCCAATGTCCTGTCTTGTCCAAGTAGCTGGTACAGACCCATGACGCAAGGCAAACGAGTAAGCCGCGAGGACAAGACGTATGGGACATGCCCTGCCATCATCAACAACTATGTGTAGCCCTAGCACACGACGCGGCGGGACGGCACATTGAAGCCCCTGACAAAGGAAAGTAGATAGCATTTAATCCTAGATCTTGTATAGGATTTGGCTCTCCCCGGGACCACCTGTCGGGGCTTGGGGCCCACCTTTTGACTGCAGAGTCCTTGGACTATAAAAGGATTCGGCAGACGACCTTCACGAGGGATCGCATCAGACCGATTGAAACCCATACACGCTCAAGCAAGGATATATACATACACTCCCGTGGACGTACGGTGTTACGCTCCAGCGGCCCGAACCACGTAAACCCTCTGTGTTCACCATCTCGTTGCGCTCAATCTCCTGGGACTAGCCCTCGTGAATCCAAAGAACATCCGCGGGCTGCTCTCTAAGCAGGTCCTGATGAGGACATCACTTCTATGGATACAAAGAACACTCCATTGAACATACAAGATGCAATCAATAGAGTTCATACACAACAATTAATTTCAGAGGTGAACTCGTTCTTGTATATTTCCTTATATGTTTTTGAGCATAGATTGCTACTTAATGATTTATTTGTGATTAGGATCCATGGATAGGTTCAAGGAGTACTTGGAGGGAGTATTAGGGACGTGGAAGACCAGAGAATTCGTTCAAAGAAGATGGAAATCGAACCAAACTCCAAATCGTATCCAACTCGGAGTCCAGAAGCAGTACGCACTAAAACGGACGCCCAGGACCCATACGAACTCCGTTGTGGACGTTCTACATATGAAAGGAAAGGGTAGAGGATAACCTTTCCAATGGCGCCGGTCCCATGTCAAAATTCCTTAGGAGTCGACCGGAATCGTCGAAACAAAATCAATTACAGAATCTGTCAGGGTGCTGCGCCATCGTATTGGGCCATTGGGCCTTGTATCAAGTCTAAGTGCATTATTTTTGTGTGTTAGGGTTAGGTCACGACCCCAACACCCCCTTGGACGTCCTCCCAC
Source organism: Tuctoria greenei (assembly GCA_036927565.1). NCBI lineage: Eukaryota > Viridiplantae > Streptophyta > Magnoliopsida > Poales > Poaceae > Tuctoria > Tuctoria greenei. Next base: position 225,040,584 of record JAYESD010000003.1, read on the forward strand.
CTATATATACTCCATAGTAGCCACCATGAACAATTGGGTTTTGCTTAGATCAATAATATCGTCGTTTTTCGGTTTGTGAAACCCCAATTCAGCAATTTCAGATTGCTTCTTCTACGTTCTTGCTTGTGTTCTCGGTTGCACTTTCAGGGATTAGCCTTCTTGGCGAGGTCAATCGTGTGAAGCACGGTTGATAACCAACGGAGCGGTGGTGTAGTGATTACAGGGGCTATTCGTGTTCTACTCGAGAGCCTCGGATCATCAACGTCGAGATCTCCATCAATCGACTTACCCATTACCTATCGGAAGATCGGCCTCAACCTTTTTTCTCATCATTTGGTATCAGATTTCCAGGTTGCCCGTTAGGTAATTCATCTATTCATTACATTAGTTTTGTTATGCATACCTAGAGTCCACAAAAAAGCCACAAAAAAACTTGCAGTTTAGTAGATCTGTTCATTACTTTGTCCAAACCACATTGAGCCTTTGCAACTTTGTTATTCAGTTTGGTTTTGTTGAGTTTGTGTCCGTGGTTGAGTCATATTTCTGGTTTAGAAAGTGTTTTTGGTCTTAGTTTGAGTTTTGCATTGTGTGATTCATCCTTTTGAATCACGTCATCACGTCCAGATTAGATTCATCTCTATCCATTTTGGTATTTTCATCATATCTCGCACATACAAACTCGGATTTTGGTGTTCTTGTACTTTATGGAAAGCTTAAGAAGTGCTCTATAACTTTCATATTCATCATTTGCACAGAAAATATAGTTATCGATGTCTAAATTGCATTGGATACGAATCTGTTATTGACCTAAATATTCTGAACAGTCTATATTTCGGAGGCAATGTCTCCTATTGTTTTTTTCCAAAATAGGTCTTTCATATATTGAAATTAAATAGGAGAGATATATATACAATCTTGCTGTTCTAAGTTTTCCAATTTAGAGCCTATAAGTGTGCTTATTTGTCCTTGGAAGATTGAGCAGAAAATCTGCAACAGACACACGAGATATCTTGGATTGATTTTCATTGTGTTCTTCCCTTGCAGCACATTCTGAAAAAAAAAAGGAAGAAAAAAAAGTCAAGTGCAAAACAAGAAAGAAAAGCCGCACAAAAAAGAAGAAAAAACAACAACAAAAAACAGAAGTGCTTGCATTCTTTGTGTCATCTAGTTTTGTCTCATGTCTTGCTAGCTTGAACTACTAGAAACACATTTAGGTCAGCAACTTTGACAAATACTTTGGACACTTATTCAACTTTACTATCTGATTTCATTGTTGCTAATCCTTGCTATATAGAAAGTGCCATCCAAGCTACATCTTACTCTTGAGCAGAATCGATACACCTTTGCAATCATCCCACGCTTCATTGGTTTCTTCATACCGTCCACCGTTTGCCACCTGCAGTGTCGGTAAGAACACTTGTAAAAACGTGGTAAGATGCTTAAGAGTGTGTGATTTCACTTCCACTTTGCCATTATCCTTTGTAGTTGATAGGGATAACATATTTTTTGTGTTGTCTTCTGTTTGCTACTAACAATGTGAGGTAAAAGCAAGAATCATGCATTATATGCTGAGATGATGGACATGATGAAGACAACGATGGAGTTGCTCACTAAAAATCAAACATCAACCAAGATTTCACATGACATTCAGACCACCTTTACAACACCTTCTATAAGAAGTAATTATATTCTCCCATCTCTTCCTTCTTATGATGGTTTTGGTTATGATGAATATATTACTTGGGAAATAGAGGTGGATAAAATTTTTGGACAATGTCATATGTGTGAGAGGAGAAAGATTAGAAATGTTGCAAGTGCATTAGTAGATTGTGCATTAACTTGGTGGAACAATCTAAATGAATTAGAAAAACCTAGAACATGGAAAGAAACGAGAATTCTTACGCGAGAAACTTTTGCTAATGTATCTATGTGCAAAGAAGAAATTCAGCAATTTGAGGAGAAATTTCTTGTTGTGCCTCCTTTTGTGTCTAACATTTTGTAGGACAATATAGAAAATAATATAGATGATGCAAAAGAGAACGAGGCTTTTGACAACACTTGTGAAATTTTAGATGGATCAACTCATAATGCACTCGAAATCACTGCTGAAAATGGTAAGGCAAAACATTCTACAAATACAGAAGGTGAGAAGTTTTTCGATGTTCTGAATTATTCCACCAATCACGCTATTTTCGAGGAGCAACTATTAGAATCGTTTATTTATACACCATTGTCACATGTTGATTTTCCTGCTGATCGTTGCGCTACGAAAGAGTTGTGTGCTGATAACTCTATTATACCTATGCAAAAACAAGTTAATATACAAGATGATTGTGTTTTGGATTCACTTACTTGTGTTGAAATTCATAATTTGAACACCGCTACTGCTGAAAATGATGAGCTGAAATTTTTGTCTTCTCTAAATACTTTGGGTTATATTGAATTTGACACTTTGTGTGATCTAAATATTGTAGAGGGGAGAATATTTTCACAATCTGAATTGCCTTTATTAAGTAGAAATATTTTTCATGCTATAGGCAACTATGAAGATAGTGGTGAATTTATGGTGCATAAAGTTTACATATGTTCAAATGTGCAAGCTCCTTTTGTGCTGCAACAACATGGTGAAATGAATGGATGCACTAACACTAATAATGTATTGTCAAGTTTTTCTAGCATTTTTTTTATTGCAGCAAGGACAACAAATAAAAAAGAAACATTATTCATTGCGGTTGTGCAATATGGACAGTGTTCATTCTACCTCCAAAGCAATCCTTTTTCCTCGACATATGAGCAAGCCGAGGACGGCTTGTCATAAATAAGGGGAGAATGATGAGATCATACATATTATTATTGCACCTACAAACATGACACAATGTTTATTTGTTTGGGATCCTGGCTCAAGTGAATGTGCACTCTTAATTGATGGACAAGATCAAGATGGCGCACTATGTCGTCCACCACCTTGGCCTCCTCCATTCATGCATACAAAAAGATTTGATGGCATTGCACATTTGGACCAACACATAAGAGAAGATGAACTTGAGTCGAGGACTACTCCAATTCAAGAAGGGGAGGATGATGAGGACATCACTTCTATGGATACAAAGAACACTCCATTTAACATACAAGATGCAATCAATAGAGTTCATACACAACAATTAATTTCAGAGGTGAACTCGTTCTTATATATTTCCTTATATGTTTTTGAGCATAGATTGCTACTTAATGATTTATTTGTGATTAGGATCTATGGAGAGGTTCAAGGAGTACTTGGAGGGAGTATTAGGGACGTGGAAGACCAGAGAATTCGTTCAAAGAAGATGGAAACCGAACCAAACTCCAAATCGTATCCAACTCGGAGTCCAGGAGCAGTACGCACTAAAACGGACGCGCAGGACGCATACCAACTCCGTTTTAGACGTTCTACATATGCACGGAAAGGGGAGAGGATAAACTTTCCAATGGCGCCGATCCTATGTCAAAATTCCTTCGGAGTCGACCGGAATCGTCGAAACAAAATCAAGTACATAATCTGTCAGGGTGCTGCGCCATCGTATTGGGCCATTGGACCTTGTATCAAGTCTAAGTCCATTATTTTTGTGTGTTAGGGTTAGGTCACGACCCCAACACCCCCTTGGACGTCCTCCCACCTATATATACTCCATAGTAGCCGCTATGAACAATTGGGTTTTGCTTAGATCAATAATATCGCCGTTTTTCGGTTTGTGAAACCCCAATTCAGAAATTTCAGATTGCTTCTTCTACGTTCTTGATTGTGTTCTCGGTTGCACTTGCAGGGATTATCCTTATTGGCGAGGTCAATCGTGTGAAGCACGGTTGATAACCAACGGAGCGGTGGTGTAGTGATTGCAGGGGCTATTCATGTTCTACTCGAGAGCCTCGGATCATCAACGTCGAGATCTCCATCAATCGACTTACCCATTACCTATCGGAAGATCGGGACCAATTTTTCTCATCAGGTCCAGGGGAAGTGTTGTTTAAGACCTTCGACAACATGTAATTATAGACTCACCTCCGTGATATTAAGCATAGAACTTACGGAGGTACTCAATGTTCCAAGGATTAGGAAGAGGTGTCCCATCCTTGGTTGCCAAGTGAACGCATCCAGGACGAGATACTTTGATCACTCGGAAGGGTCCTTCCCAGCTGGGAGAAAGTTTGTTTAACCCTTCTCTGGATGGTATTCTCCGTAGCACTTGATCGCCTTCCTCGAGCTGTCGGCTGTGAACATGCCGTTGGTGATAGTGCTGAAGAGCTTGGCGGTATCGGGCATTCCGAACATCTGCTTGGCACCTTCCCTCTTCAAGGAGGTCAAGGTCTTCACACTGGAGCTGGTCCTGCGTGGCTTCGTCGAAGGTCCGTACCTGAAGCGACCCAAGGGTGATTTCCGGAGGAAGGACTGCTTCAGCTCCGTACACCAGGAAGAAGGGTGTCTCTCCAGTTGACCGGTTTGGAGTTGTCCTGTTGGCCCATAGAGTGGGCGGAAGCTCTTCGATCTAGTTGGCTCCATGTTTATTCAGGCACTCATATGTGCGCGTCTTGAGTCCTTTTAGGATTTTTGCATTTGCTCTCTCGACCTGGTCATTGCTTGACGGATAAGCTACGGAAATGTAGCTGACTTGGATGTCGAGGTCTTCGCAATATCCTTGCAATGCAGAGCTTGTGAACTGGGTCCTATTATCAGTTATGATTTTTTTGGGACTCCAAATCTGCATACGATGGACTGCAAGAAGTTGATAGCTGGTTGCTTTTTTATTGTCACAACTGGAGTTGCTTCCAGCCATTTGGTGAATTTGTCAATGGCAACATACAGGAACTTGTAACCTCTGACGGCTCTTGGGAAAGGTCCCAAGATGTCCATCCCCCACACAGCGAAAGGCCATGTAGGAGGTATCATTTGTAGAGGCTGAGCTGGTGTGTGAATTTGTTTCGCATGAAACTGGCATGCTTCACATTTCTTCACCAGCTGAGTTGCATCCTGGAGCGCTGTAGGCCAGTAAAAGCCATGTCGAAAGGCTTTACCGACCAGAGTGTGGGAAGACGTGTGGTTCTCACACTCGCCTCCATGGATTTCTGCGAGGAGCTCGCAGCCTTCTTCCCTTGTGATGCACCACATTAGGACGCCGTTGGCACCGTGCCGGTAGAGATCCCCTTCTACCAACGTGTATCTTTTAGCCAATCTGACTATCCGGTCAGCGGATACATCATCGTCGGGAAGGATATTGTCTTTCAAGTAGCTCTGGATCTCCGAGATCCATGCATTGGAGCTAGCTTGAGCATTTGAGTCTTGCGTGCTGGATTGCTCGGAGCTTCCGGCAGCACCTACGACCCTTGATGGCTGCCATGGTAACAGGGCCATCGGGACCGCCACCTTCGGGGTGCTGGTCTTGAAGTCCTTTTGAAGCCTCTGGACTTCAAGGAGATAAGCAGCTAGTTGGGGATTGTTGCAGGAGCATTCACCCTTCACCTGTTTAATGATGAGCTGCGAATCTCCCTTGACCAACAGCTGCTTGACACCGTATGACAGTGCCACCTTTAATCTGTAAATGAGTGATTCATACTCCACCATGTTGTTGGTCGCCTTGAAGTCAAGGTGGACCATGTATTTTACCTTCTCCCCGGTTGGAGCGAGTAGAAGGACTCCAGCTCCGGCCCCCTGCTTTTGCATGGAGCCGTCAAAGTAGAGAGTCAAGTGAGGCTCGATGAAGACCGGAGCCTTGAGTTCTGGCTTCTGCTCACTAGGGCCCCCAGGGTTTGATGGAGAGGGGGTCCATTCCGCCACGAAGTCCTCCAATGCTTGACTCTTGATCGCTTGTCTTGGGACGAATTCTAGGTCAAACTCGGCCAATTCTGCTGCCCACTTTGCAATGTTCCCAGTGGAGTTGGGATTATGCAAGATCGCACGTAGTGCATAAGACGTCACCACTGAGATCTTATGAGCTTGGAAGTAATGGTGAAGCTTCCTGGAGGCGATAAGAACCGCATAGAGCAGCTTATGCACCTCTAGGTATCGAGTCTTGGCATCATGGAGTACTTTGCTGATGAAGTACACTGGGTGTTGGACTGTTCGGACCCTCCCGGAGGGGCCCGGAGCTTCCTCCTCATCGACCCAGACCCTCCCGGAGGGGTCCAGACCTTCTTCGGGGACCTCCGGGTCCTTGCTGGAGGAACCCGAAGCTTTTTCTGGAGTGACCCGGACCCTCCCGGAGGGGTTCGGATCCTCTTGTTCAACAAGAGTAACTCCTTGTAGATCCAAGTTTGGGGGCTGGGACCCAGACTCGCCTTCAGGAACCTCCTGACCCTCCCGGAGGGGTATAGATTTCTGAGCTTGTGAGGGTTCTGGTCTCTCCGCAATCAGGACCATGCTAACAACTTCGTGAGTTGCCGAAATGTAAAGCTACAAAGGCTCACCAGGGTTCGGAGCTACCAAGGTTGGTAGGGTGGTGAGGAGCAGCTTCAGCTCTTGGAACGCCTTTTCTGCTTCTTCAGACCATTGGAATGGTCCGGACTTCCTCAATAGCTTGAAGAAGGGAAGTGCCCGTTCCGCCAGTCTTGAGATGAACCGGCTGAGGGCGACTAGACATCCAGTCAGCTTCTGTACGTCCTTGATGCGGGCTGGTGGCCGCATATCTTCAATGGCTTTAATCTTCGCCGGATTCGCCTCTATGCCTCGGTGGTTCACCAAGAATCCAAGAAGCTTTCCGGAGCTAATCCCGAAGACACACTTGTCTTGGTTGAGCTTTGTGCGGGTGACCCGCATCTTGTCGAAGACGGCTTGCAAGGTGTCAAGAAGTGACTCCTTGTCCTTGATTTTGACGACGATGTCATCAACATACACTTCCACTACGTCTCTGATGAGCTCTCCAAAGGTTTTGTACATAGCTCGTACAAATGTTGAGGCTGCATTCTTGAGACCAAATGGCATGGCAGTATAACAATACAATCCATCTACTATGATAAAAGAAGTGTGCTCTTCATCTTCCCTAGATATTCTGATTTGATGGTACCCAGAATATGCGTCTAGGAAACACAGTAATTCACACCCGGAGGTGGAATCCACTATCTGATCTATTCTAGGTAGTGGGAATGGATCTTTTGGACATGCCTTATTTAGTGTTGTGTAGTCGATACACATCCGAAGCTTCCCGCCGGCCTTGGGTACAACGACTGGGTTTGCCAGCCATTTTGGGTGGAATACTTCTCGGATGAATCCAACTTCGAGCAACTTCTTCACTTCTTGTCGTATGAAGTTCTGTCACTCCACTGATTGCTTCCGAGGCTTCTGATGTACAGGCCGAGCGTCTGGATAGATCTTCAGATTATGCTTGATCACTTCCTTAGGGATCCCATGCATTTGCGACGGTTGCCAGGAAAACACGTCAATGTTAGCCCGGAGGAAAGTGATGAGCGCGAGTTCCTAATTGTCATTCAGACCTCCTGATATACGGGTGATCTGAACGGCATCAGAACTGATTTGGATGACTTTGACGGGAATGTCGGTGTCACCGCTTGGTTGCACGCGAGGTGCGGAGGTTGAGCCTCGTTGACGAATGCTCGGCGATTTCGGAGTTTGCTCCTGCCTAGATTCTTCCTCCTGCATTGTAGCAAGCGCGTGAAGTTCTTTCAGAGCAGTCACTCCAGCAGTGCGGTCTCCATGAATCTGGGGAACACCAGCTGGTGTCGGCATCTTCAACACCAGGTAGCCGTAATGAGCCGCAGCCACGAACTTGTACAAGGCTGACCTGCCCAGAATGGCGTTAAAAGGTAAGTTGATCTGAGCAACGTCAAAGACCAACTTCTCAGTGCGATAATTCTCCAGAGTCCCGAAGGTCACGGGGAGAGTAATGGCACCAATTGGGGTTATGGCCCCTGGACCTACTCCAGAGAAAGGTCTGGAGGGGCGAAGGTCCAAAGGACGGAGCTGAAGCTTGACGAAAGCTTCAAAGCTTATGAGGTTCAGCCCCGAGCCTCCGTCCAACATTAAATGGTGGAGTTGGATGTTGTTGATGGTCGGAGAATGTAACACCCTCATTTTCATGCATCATGCCTTGCATACATTCATATACATGTTTAACATTGATCCACATAAAGAGGAACAAGTTTAAAATTGTTTCAGAGCATTTAAAATTGATTTGGAACAAAACCGCACTTAAAACGCAGGAAAGTGCGGACTAGTCCGATTTTACTGTGGACTAGTCCGATTTCTCTCTGACTAAAAACGGACTTGTCCGTTTTTGCTGCGGACTAGTCCGATTTTGGCTCTGGAAACTTTCGGACTTGTCCGATTTTGTGCGGACTAGTCCGATATTCCAAGAATCCTTGAAAAATTGCTAAGTCCTTGGACTTTTCCGGACTAGTCCGGTGTTCCGGCGGACTTGTCCGTTTTCCTCTCTGTTTAAAGTTGGACTTGTCCGATTTTAGGCCAGACTTGTCCGATTTTTCTCTCTGGACAACTTCGGACTAGTCCGGTCCTTTCCGGACTTGTCCGATATTTCGTGACTTCGGGATTGATCTTTTGTTTTACGACTTGTATCTTGGGCTTCACGTTATGTGGGCCTAGGGAAGTCGTGCCTAACTCTTTTAGAGCCCGTGTGGGACTCTAAACCGGCCTCTACTCCTCCCAAAACTCGAAATCCATCTAACCCTAGCCTCCACCTCTATATAAACAGCCCCACCCTTTGGATTGATATCTATTTGCCACTTTTCCACCCACCCAAACCCTAGTTCGTGGAGAGCCACCACCAAGGAGGGAGGAGAAGATCCCAAGCAAGGAAAAGAAGAGGAGGAAACGAAAGAGGATCAAGATCTCCACCAAGTTTCGTTCTTCATCACCAATTCATCCCCAAGTTCATCACCAACCCTAGATCATCAAGATCCAAGTTTTACCTCCAAGTTTCTTGATTCATTGGAGTTCTAAACACCTGGTATACCTTCTATTCTCTTGTCCTTATGCGAATTCAACCCCTAATCTCTAAATTCACGTCGATCTAGAAAACCCTAATCTGCTGATCTCGCAGAGTGCGGACTTGTCCGGTCCCTAGCGGACTAGTCCGATCTTTCTGGTTAAATTGTGTTGAATTGGTTCTAAAATTTGATCTAATCGAATCCAAACCTGTATAAACTTGTTAAAAGCGATTAGAACTAGTTAGTTATCATTAAAAGCAATCAATTAACAAGTCCTACCTTGCATTTGCATCAATCATGCATGTCATGTCATATTGAGTAATATTTGTGCACTCTTTGATTGTGTTTCTTGTCTTGTATGTTTATTGTGTGGATTAGATGGATTTGGGCTAGAGAGTGCCGCGGAGGATCTACAGCATCAAGAGTTTGAAGGCTTTGACCCTAATCAACAGCAAGAGCAAGGCAAGTGTCCTTGAAGCATATTGATCCTGTTTTTAAAATAAATGTTTTGTTTATAAAATTGCATGCTTGTGTCAATTTGATGGGAAACCTATGGTAGGAAGTTTACTAGAATTGTTGACCACCCTTGTCGCCTGGAATTTATGGTAGAGAGAGTCGGGAAGGGTTTTTACCTTTTGCTTCGCTTAATCAACTGGGATGGGAAATAACTATACCACTCAACTTAATTATGCATGGATGAGATTATGGTTAACATGAACTGGTTAAATATGGTATGGTAATGGGTGATCTAAGCAAGCCTGGTATGTGGATGGGTTGGATGTTATGGTGGTTTGCTTGCTTTAGATCTAAGGACCGGTTCATGCGAGAATAAGTCAGGACTACAGTGCCACCACGAGGCCAAGTATGGGTGCGGCGTAGCTGATTAATTAGGGCTTTGCTAGTGCTGTTTGGACCATTGTGGATGCTCGGGGAAGGGGTAGTCGGATTGGGTTTGTTGATGATTGGTGGGACTACCCTGGGATCCGAATGGCTCAAGAGGGGGCCCTTGGTTGAAGATGTGCTCTGCGGGAGACATCACCACCGGTGAAACCTCAGTGGGGTCTAAATAGGCTAGTAATCCCTTTGTAAAGGCTATTTTGTGATCTCTTGGCCACACACCGATGGAAGTGTGAGACGGCATAATAGAGGTTTTAGTCATCGAAAGGTGATGAAATCACGAACACGTGGGTAAAGAGGTACAAACTCTGCAGAGTTAATTAAAACTATCATGATAGCCGTGCTCCCGGTTATGAGCACCTGGACAACTTCCATGATTAGAGGGAAATTGGAATTTGGGATGGTTATGGTTTGGTAATGGTTATGGATGGTTATGGATTAATCTCTGGTATTGAATATGGTTATTGGCAATGGTGAAATCTGGACTTATTGATGATGGTAATGAATTCAGTTTGGTATTATGGTATTACTCGTGATTATGTTGGGATTACTTCACATACATATAATATACTATATTGCTTTTCAAACGTTTTAATGTACTTTTCAGCACTTAGCCATTATTATTGTCGACATTTGAATAAGCCACATGTCATACTTTCCACACTTGCTGAGTACGACATGTACTCACTCTTGCAATCCCCCCCAACAGTTGCAGGCCAGGATTGGGATTCTAATGGTGATAATGCGGAGTTCTAGGCCGTGTCTACCGTCAGCTTTGCCTGTGGTGTTGGTTGGAGCTGCGCGTACATACCTGTCGCTTATGCTGCATAGTTGCTTAGTTGTTTAATTAGTTTATTTACGCTGCATTAGTTAAACTTGTTAATAGTATTCATTAGAGCTTGTATTCGAGGATAATCTGATTTGTGTAATAAAATTTGGTTAATTAATCTTGTCTTGTGGTAATTTTCTGTATACTCTTTTGTGATTGCACTCGTGTATGTGTGATGAACATCCTGGGCACACATATGCGTTAGCTTGGTTCAGTTTTCAGAACCGGGCATCACAGAGAAACCATCAATGGTAGTTGGCCAGCTCTGATCATATTCCGAGAGCATTATGATGCATCAAAAGTGATGGCAGTATCTATCCACTTCCAGTGCGGCTCCGCCCTGGCGGTGGGAGCTACTGAGGCCATGTCCCACCGCATGATCCTGAGGACACGGTGAGAGGTAATGCCCCATGAACCACCAAAGATGGTGTTCATGGTTTTCCGACGTTCACTGTCGGAGACATCAGAGTCGTCATCGACGGGGGTTTATACAGCCTTCAAGACCTTTTTAGGGTCCTGAAAGCCTGACTCCTCTTCAGCCGGAGCTTTGTCGACTTTCTGTTTTCCTTCCCTTTGTCGGAAAGGAACTTCTTCCCGACGCTTGTTGTAGCGCTCGGCAAGATTCTGGACCTCTCGACAGTCTTCTAGATTGTGGCTGTTCGACTTATGGATAGGACACCACATTTTGGAGTTGTCGCCATCTTCAGATGAAGGTCGAGGTCGTTTCTCGGAGCGTGGCCCCCGTCCACCCGGAGCTGCGGCAGCTGCAGCAGTAGGTGTGCCAGCCGACAGCTTTTTCTTACCATTGGACTTTTTCTTCTTTTTGCCACTCCCAGAGGTAGTGGCTCCGCCCTTGGAGGATTTTTTGTTATCCTCCTGAGGTGGTTTGGAGTGCATTTCACAGCCCTCCGCAGCTTTGGTGCACTTGTCAGCCAAGCTGAAGAGCTCCGTGACGCTGGTGATCTCCTTGATCGCCAGCTTCTCCAACATCTTCTTGTCTCGTATGTCCTGTCTAAATGCCAGAATAATAGAGGCACTGGAGATAGAAGGAATAGTGTTTCGTACCTGGGAGAACCTCTGGATGAAGGAACGCAGGGATTCTCCCCCCTTTTGCGTTACAGCAAAAAGGTCCAGTTCGGTGCCTGGTCGGGTGTATGAACTCCCAAAATTGGCGGTGAACTGTTGGCACAATTCCGTCCAGCTGTTGATGGAGTTGGGCGGAAGGATAATGAACCAGGACCTGGCGGTCCCAGTTAAAGACACTGGAAAGTAGTTGGCCATTACAGCTTCATTACCTCTGGCTGCAAGCATTGCAGTGGAGTAAATCTGGAGAAACTTAGCGGGATTGACAGTCCCGTCGAATTTCTCCGGCAGGTGAGGCCGGAACTTTTGTGGCCATCTCACCATGCATAAGTGCATGGCTAGAGCAGAATAGCCTCCTCCTATTCCCTCAAGAACAGTACTATCTCGAGTTTCTCGCCTTTCGCGAGCACGCTCGATATGGACGCGGCCGTCCTGTTGATGGTAACGGCAATCAAGCTCCGCCCCGAGGTTGTGAGTTGAGAGTCTGGTTACCGTATGGGTGCGTCGCGCCCCGGGAGGCAAAAACGTCACTTGTTGAGACGCAGCACGCCTCCTATTTTGGGAAGCGTGCAGACCAAGTCTGCACGACAAAGTCCGATGCTGCGATGCGGCCCGCCCCGAGGGGGGAGGACCTTGGTTGTTGATGCGATCGGCTGCTGCTGCAACCAAGTGTTCCACATCAGCCCTCTATTGCTCCATTGCGCCCTGGGACGCACCCGGAGGTGGTGGGCATTGGAGAAGTGCACGTGCTGCATGGAGCGCGTGTTCAGGATTGTTGTTATTCGCCGATGCTGTGATCGACGCGGACGCCCCGTCCTGTTGTCCAGCTTGATTTGTTGGTGCAGGCGGTGGCGGCGGAGGCATGACTCCTGCTGGAGCCGCGGCACCTGCTGGTTGCTGCATGTTGGAGGGATTACCTCCAGCAAGTTGCGCAGCGGGGTTGCCGTTGGACGATCCAGCGGCTGAGTTCACCATTCTTGAAATCTCGGGCACCCCTCTACCTGGCGCGCCAACTGTCGGTGGGTGAATCCGGCAGATCTCCCGACACTACTATTAGTAGTCCGTGGAGTTTGTAGTTCGGTAATGGGCGTGCAGAGATTCAAGAGATGGTGGCAAATTGACAAAGAGGTTTACGTGGTTCGGGCCGCCTGAGCGTAATACACTACTCCACGGGGTCTGTTGATGTTGTATTGAGCGAGTGAGTATGTGTGTGAGAGCGTGTGTGAGTGTCCATCCCTTTTGCGTACCGTCGACCAGTCCTTTTATAGCACAAGGACTGGCCGTTACACTGTTAGCCTGACCCGACATGTGGCCCTGGCGGTTACTAATGTTTGATACACAATAAATTGTGTTAATTACCCTTAATAGCGTGGTAACGGGCCTTAACAGTGCTATTACTGGTATTAAGGGCCTTCCGATTAAGTGTCATTAATATGGTATTAATGACACTTAATCGGGTCTTGAAGTCTTTGATTGTCCCTTGAAGGTCCGAGCCGTTGGGGGTCCACCATCCTGATTGTTGAGGTTGAAGGTCTGGCGGTTCGCACACGTGACAGCTCCGGAGCTTACCGTCGTGGACGGGTAGGTCCGGTGCTATTGTACATGTGTCGGTACCGGAGCTTCCCTCTGTCTGGGGTTAGGTCCGGTGGTGCCATACTGGTATCCAGTCCGGAGCTTTCCCATATATGGGTGGTATCTCCGGTCTTATGATACACGTGGAGGCCCTGGGATTAACCATGTCGGGGAAGCAGGTCCGGTTACAGCTGACATGTGGGGCCTTCGGAGGTCTTCAAATCTGGTAGATGAAGTCTCCTTGTGATCTTTGCAATCCCAAGGGGTATCTGGTATGCAGGGTACCGACACCTGCCACCATCAACGACTACGCACGGGCCACTGACATCTGAGGCGACAACATGATGAGTCTCCAAGCCGAGGTCAAAGGCAGCATAACAAAGAAGTCTTAGATCTTGTACAGTATAAGATCACTCCGGAGCCACCTGTCGGACCTAGGACCTCATTTGTAAGTTATCTGGCCCTGGACTATAAAATGACCAGGCAGCCACCGACTTAGACGAATCCTCTCTGGCCCACTCGGACTAGGATCCCCAATCTACGCATTCACACGTTACACACTCGTACACACCAGCAATACAACCTCACCGTGGAGTAGGATATTATGCTCCGGCGGCTCGAACCACGTAAAAAACACTGTCTCACCACTCTCATACGTGCAATCTCTCCATATGGGACTAAGCCTTGCCGATCAAGAACTTTTGCGGGCTGCTCGCATAGCAGGTCTGGAGGAAGTGTCGCAAGAACAATTCGACATTTGGTGCGCCGGGTAGGGCCTTTTTCTCTTAGAAAGTTCCGCCTCCATCACCGCTGAAGCATCCAAGTCTGACACCATCCAGGGGGCCCACTGTCGACGTTCTTCTCGTTGATGATGGGCGACGCCGGAGCATCCAGCTTTGGCACCTCCCAGGGGGGCCGCCGTCGACGTTTCTTAGCGTTGATGGTGGGCGCCGCCAAAGCATCAAGCTCTGACACCACACAGGGGTCCGCTGTCGATGTTCATCTCGTTGATGATGGGCGACGCTGGAGCATCCGGCTCTGACACCTCTCAGAGGGCCCGCCATCGACGTTTCTTAGCATTGATGGTGGGCGTCGTCGAAGCATCCAGCTCCGACACCACCCAGGAGGCCCGTCGTCGATTTTTTTCTCGTTGATGATGGGCGACGTCGGAGCATCCAGCTCTGGCATGTCCTAGGGAACCCACCGTCGACATTTCTAGGCGTTGATGGTGGGCGCCACTAAAGCATCCAGCTCCGGCACCTCCCAGGGAGCCCGTCGTCAATGTTCCACATGTTGAGGGTGGGAGCCGCCTTGGTTCGGTGGCTACCTCGTCGCCATTGCCGCAGGAGACTTCTCCGACGACGACCACACATCTCAATTCAAGTCTGACGCTCCTCAGGGGGTCCTCCGGCTCTACTACCCAAGCTCCCGCGCTCCGTCAGGGGCCCGCCGATGACATCCTACGACTAAGTGGTAGGCGTGTCTAAGTTGGCCATACCTACCAGGGGGCCTCTAAGGGGTCCCATGAGAAGGACGTCAAGCAGTTTCTCACCACCACAGAGACAACAACGTTACCAAGGCATTACGGTAAGTTCAACCCACAAACAGCATGAGAGGTCCAACTTGTACAACATGCTTAGCCCAGTCCAACACACTATGCGTGTACATGTTGCTTCCTCGGCATTACTGCTGTAAGTTTTACTTTTGGCAGAGTGGGAGGTCAAGAGTATGCAGCCTGCTTAGTCTGGTCCTGCACCTTAAGTGTGTACGCTTTACCTCCCCAATGCTACTTTGGTAAATCTTCACCCTGGGCATAGTTGTAGGATAGTAATTTTTTCTGAAAAGGGTGTTATAGCATCTAGGAGCAGCGCTCGAAGCAACTAAGCTTCGAGGGGTCTGGTCCAGCGTGTTCAACTTGCTTAGCCTGATTTCGTACAGGCGAGCCTGCTTGAGGTACCTGCAATGTGTCTGGGGTCTCTCGGTCGCCCCCTTGTTTGGGGTCCTGTGTCGCCAGACGGTCTCCCCCATGAAAATCCTACGCCAAGCCTGAGGTCAAGGGTGTGTAGCCCACTTAGCCTGGTTCCGTACCCTAAGCGTGCACACCCTGCCTCTCAGCGCTACGGCTAAGTACGGGAGTCCATACAGCTCACACCCCGAGTAAGGAGGGAATCGGGCCCCGAATGCTAATGCACTGAATTACCCAAGCCCTACTCCGCAACTTAGAACCGCGAGGCGTAGAAAAATTAAAGAGCAGGAAGTGAGTGACCGATGAGCAAAATTACCTATACTATGCTTTAATATTTTGCTTACTTTCACATATCGTCCTCCATATGCACGGTTACATTTCTTCTATCTCGTCCCTAGTTGGAGTTGTGCTATCCCACCAAAAGCGAGTCCGCATGAGGTACTTTCTATGTGTTTGGGGTCCGGTGGTTGTTTTATTGCTCGGGGTTCATGGTGTCGAATGCTTCTCACTCCGGAAAGCCTAACGTCGAGCTGGAGGTCCAGGGTGTGCAGCCCGCTTCCGTACCCTAAGTCTGCGCACCTTGCCTCCCAGCGCTAACAGCTGAGTATAGGGTGTCGGACGGCTCATGCCCTGAGCAAGGCAGCGACCATACCCTGAATGTTGTCGCACTGAATTACCCATACCTCGTATCTTAGCTAACGATTGTAACTCATAACGAAACTAAAGAGTAGGGAAGTGGTGACCGGCGAGCGAACTTACTTTTTGTCGACCATTTGTGCAGGACATATAGGGAGCCCGCCGTCGATGTTCTACACGTTCGTGATAGGCGGTGTCTACGCTTGTCCGAGCTCCGGCGCCCCCCGAGGGTGGCATCAGCGTCACTTCTCCGAGCTCTAGCGCCCTCAAAGGGGACCGCCGACGCCGTCGGCATCACTCCTTCGAGCGCTGGCACCCTCCAAGGGGGCCGTCAGCGTCACCTCTGCGAGCTTCAGCGCCCCCAAGGGGTTGTCGGCTTCATTTCTCCGAGCTCTGGCATCGGCTAAGGGGGCCACCAGCGTCACTTCTCCGAGCTCCAACACCCCCCAAAGAGGTCGTTGATGTCACTTTTACAAAACAAGATGAAGGCCCCAACTGCGGGATCGTCACCTCTTCCAAGGTGGACCCAGGAGCCATTGTCGGTACCCTCAAGACCGAGTATCCCCGCATAGAAGAAGGAGCTCCGGACCTGGCTTCCCCGCTGAGGCGGACTCCGAGGCTTCCTCGTGTCCTCTGGCTTCGGGCTCTTGCGCCCACCGAGGAGGGCTCCAAAGTTGCCACGCAACCTCCGGCTTAGTGCCCTTGCTCCCACCAAGGAGGGCTCTAGAGCTGCCACCTGTCCTCTGGCTTCGGGCCCTTGCTCCCATCGAGGAGGGCTTCGGAGCAATCACGCGTCCTGCAACTTGTCCTGGGCAGTAGGTTGCGAGAGTAAACGGCGGTGCGTCCTGTCCAATTGCGCATTGAAAGCACGCGTCTTCCCAAGGCGTACAGGTGCGGTGCATGCTCTCCTGTCATGTATCGCTACGTCCAATCGCATCATAGTGAAGGTGTCGCATGCCTACCCCACTCCGCCAAGTGGGTAACTTACGACGACAAGAAAGACGAACGGGACATCTCCTGCCACCATCAACGACTACATATGGATCACTAGTGTCTAAAGCGACAAGACGACAAGTCTCCAAGTCGAGGTCCGAGGCAGCTTAGCGGAGCTTAAATCTTGTACAGGATAAGATCATCTCAGAGCCACATGTCGGGCCTCGGACTCCACTTGTAAGTTGTCCGGCCTTGGACTATAAAAGGATCGAGCAGCCACCGACTTAGACGAATCCTCTCTGGTCCGATCGAACTAGGTTCCCCAATCTTCGAATTCACACGCTACACACTCGTACACACCAGCAATACAACCTCACCATGGAGTAGGGTATTACGATCTGGAGGTCCGAACCACGTAAAAACCACTGTCTCACCACTCTCATACACGCTATCTCTCCATAGAGGACTAAGTCCTGCCGATCAAGAACCTCTGTGGGCTGCTCCCATAGCAGATCTAGGAGAAGTGTCGCAAGAACACTTCGACAAGGTGTGATGATAAGAAACATAAAAACAGTACATATATACAATAGTATATAATAGCATCACATCACAACGATACAAGATTTATATACATCACAAATATGGTATCATATCACAAACACATAAGCCGAACAAAATGGACTATACAATATCCCCTCTACTACTTTTGAAGCCGTAAGTGTCGTCTTCGCGAGTAACTCTAGGCGTCGTAGCGACGCCGACGGGCTTTTAGGCTCCGTCGTAGATCCATGCAATACACGTAAGTAGTTAGACATGTTTATCAGTTTTGTCAGTACCCTGCAGATCGAGTACTCCCGCGTACAAGTATGAAGCGGCTCTTAACCCTGCCTTCCTATTGAGATAGGCTTCGATGTTGCTACGTGTCCAACAGCTCCAGACCCTGCCTCTCTGTTGAGGCGGGCTCTGATGTTGGCACGCATCTAGTGGCTCTGGACTCAATCTCCGTGCTGAGGCAGACTCACAAATTTAAGACTTGCACGTTCTCAGACACACAGCGCGCAGCGCACTCTTTTATCAGATACTACCGTGCTCAGGCTATCCACACCGGACGCCTGTAAACAGACCTGAACTCTTTTTTTACCGTCCCAGGCCCAAAAAACGGCTACACCGGCGATCTGCATCCACACCTCCAAACGACAGGCGGCTACAGTCGACCGCCAGACAAAGAGGTCATGACGGTCGACCGGCATCTCTCCCGAGGCTTGTGCTATCAACACTTGTACTGTCATCATTCTTGTTCCTGCTCTTAAGATCTTCAAACATGTGAATAAAAATAACATGAACAAATCTATTCATTACATAGACGACAGGATGCAGATGAAGACATGATAAAGATGCTGGAACCATACATAACTAGAACCAACAGGATGTGCTAGCAAAGAAACAGTAAGTGGAGAAGGTACAGACAGTAGTGAGCCCAGTTGCGTGGGTTTCATGCGTCAACCTGTCCGCCGAACATAACAAGTGCGACCATATTTTTTATAATTTTTAAATGGTGTACGTATTTATAAGGAATTAATTACATTCATAGCAATGTTATTTATGAAAAAAAAATGTTAATGAAATGATATAAAATAGATGATAGTTAATATAGAGGTTAAATTTAGAGGTCACGAGTGTAGATAGTATAACTATAAAACTAAAAATCATTTAGAGGTGAATGAAAAAGGATGAAAATATTCTTTTAGATGTCAGATTTAGAGTTAACCAGTGTGTCCAACTTCGCAACGGATTGAAATCCTCTAAATTAAAACTCTCAATGCAGAGGATGAACAGTAAATGGAATTAGTTGCTTTTTGGACCGTTGGATCAAGGTGCAACATACTAGATCTAATGCTACAGTACACATCTCTAGTAAAAAAAATATTGCACAAAATTAGACTGGAATACTGTTTCATATAGTGTTGCTATAGAACTACTGCCGAGTACTGTTTATCATGACACAAATTACTGTTAAAACTGTTACAGTTCTCTGAGTTAGTTGAAGGACTGCAGAGGACGCCGATCCTTCGCAACACCTTATACTTTTACTCTTCGCTGCGGCGAATGCGAGCGAGGAGGGTAGAAATCCTAGCTAGATTTGCACCCGGCGGTGGCGAACGCGAGGCAGCTATACTAGACCACTGTCACCAGCTGACGTGACGCATGTTGCCGGGCCGCACGCGCAGCGCAAGGTGCAGAGTCAATACGGGAAATCCAAGCCTGTTTGAACCGGTTGACAGCTTGGATACATGCAGAGTTTTGTTACAGGTGTAAACTTGTTCTATACGTACGTATGCTAGGTCATTCACTCTGACGTCATGACCGGTGTAGCTTGTGCTGCCCTCTGCGCCAGCAGATTGGCCTGTCGGGAGATATTCTTAAGGCTATCTATACCAGCGTAGTCTAAAGCATACTTTATATATTATTTTTCTTCTATTTTTATAGTGCATACTCTAAATTATATTGCGATACAGTGTATACAGTATGTTTTACAGCGTGCCATTGCGGACGGTCTTAATACGGTAACATCATCATACTAAAATATTTGTCACTGACAATTATCTTAGGATAGAGGGAATAGTTCTTTTGATGATTATTTGATCAGCCATAATAAACAAAAGACCCCCCGCTTGGACTGTAAAAAGGAGGCTCCAAGTCCACCATGTAGCATTTACCAGACTTTACTTTTAGTCTAGTCACTGATCTAATCGGATCATGAATCATAATGTAACTAAAACTAATATGAACATAGGTCTAATATTCTAAGCTTATATATAAATAAGATTAACAAATACCTAATACTTTAATTACGATGAAGAAAAATATGAACAGAGAAAGAAAGATGGTCATGCACCTTGGTGAGTGTACCTTGGTTGGAGGAGGAGGACGTCCTGAAGATTTTTGAGGAAGATGCCGGTGGCGGTGTAGTGGTACGTAGGTCATCATATTGTTGCAGCACTGAATGGGATCGGACCCTGTCTTAGAGATTCTCAAATTTGTCCTCTCTAGTGGAAGGACTCTCTTTTCTAAAATAAGGTGGTACTGCACAATAGAGGGCCCACAACTAAGAGTTGTGTGGTTATTCCTGATCAGGACAATGGGGCTGGACTCGGCCCACTCGGTCGAGCCCAATTGGAGATCAACTCTAACATTCTCCTTCTTAATCTCCAAGGATCAAGACTGACTTAATACTTAATCTCAAAACTTATACTTACTTAATTCTGAACTTAGTATTAGCTTCTTTATGTTTGACATATAGCGTACATCGCATAAAAAATAACCAGTTACATGATATCTGACTCAAACGACCACGATACATCTCACATTTAGAAGTAACCTTATCCTTAATGGCCCCTTAGTATCCAGTTGATTATAGGCTCCTCCTTAAAACTCATATCGCTTTGTGTTCACTGAACATTTGTGTGGAAGATCTTTTGTAAACGGTACCGCAAACAATCGTCTGTCACTGATTTGCTCAATACAATAGTATGATCCTGGATTTTATCGTTTAGAACCTAATATCAATGTGTTTGGCGGCACACTTGACTTGTTGCACTTGATGTAAAACAACTTAAGTGGTTTGATGTTGTCGACCACTCTTAAACCGGGTAAAATAATATCTGTTCGACGGCCTCAAGCTTAAATAATATTTGATTTACATCCCTCATGATGTAGTGACCGCTCGATTGGAGATTTTCCACAATATAACTCCAAAAATACGAGTGTTGGCAATTGATTGTGTATTTTGCTACATATCTCGCAAAACTGAATCTTACTAAAACTTTATCTAAATAACATTAATTCTTACTCATCTTATCATGAGGCATGAGTCACTTATAAGACTTCAAAACTTTTCTTATTTCTAAACCAGTGATCTATATCTGGATTAAATTTACTTATGCCAAAATATCCCGGTTACTTAAACTATATCAGGGTGTATCATTAATTGAGCAAACTTAAAAACTTCCGACAACAGAAGTAAAATGGAATTGGTTTTATTCAGTCGATCTCTCATTGGTTCCTATACTTATCACCCTTGACCTTAAGAGCAGACGTGAACTTAATTCATGCATATACTCATTCTTATGACTATAGTAGATATGATTATCTTATAGTCTAAATACCTCCTTATTATATCTTGGTGAAACTTACATACTAATAAATAAGAAACATCACCAAGATATTAACTTAATCACGATGAGAACAATATATTTGCTCTTTAATAGTTGATCAACATTATTACTTACTACAGTACATCATCCTCTCATAGATACTTAACTTTATTGTCTTAAACTTAAGGTAAACACTAATTGTCCTTCTCAATATCTTTTAATATCCAAAATCTATTGTGAATTTATTGAACGTGAGATATACTTAACTTAGATACTCTTATTTCGATTCATGAATGGATTTGCTTTAAGATATCTTACTTCACTAACTTACATGACAGAAATCATGATTTCAATTATCTAAAACATTCTCAAACAAACTCACTGAGAAATGTCTCACTTATGAAAATCTTACAATGACATTTACATCAAAAGTATTTATTATTCCTTTTAGAGTCGCGTCAGCTTTTATAGACTTATTACAGTCTACTAATTTGACTCCATTAGAAAACTAAAATCCTTAAGTCATTCAGATGAATGATAATCACTCACGACTTATTCATATGAAGTGTGATCATCATCATTTGAATTTCTTAACACATTTGTTGGTCTATTTGTGATCTTAAATGAGGTTGCTTTCACTCTTCATTATTATTAGCCACAAATGATGAAAAATCAATGGCAGGTATTGTGAGAATAATGTCTAGCATTGTTAACACAATATCGGTAAGACATCATAAATAATGAATCTTGAAAATAAAAGTGCTTATACAAACCACTTATTTTTAAGATCAGTATCTTTAGATGTTAAACTTCTCCTGATTTAGTCATCATTTAAGAAGACTATAATATCTTATTTCAAAATGAGAATCTTAAATCTTATCAAAAAGCCAATAAAATTGCAACTTATTTTCTTAATAATAATAATAATCTTATCTTCTTAATACCATACTTATAATTATTTGAGTAATTTTGATTATATAACTTATACAATGTTTACAAGAATCAACTTAATTAAGTAAAGACAGAGTGAAAACACTAAAGATTCATCTTACTAGATCACTCCCTTAATTATGTTATATTTCCTTAAAAACTTAATGAAATGTAAAGAAATAGTCGTACATTTCTAATTCGGGATATTAGACGATAATATATATATTACACTCTTTCTTATTGTATAGATCATTCTTATTACAATGCACACAAAACATTATATAAAAACTGAAAAGAGTGAGGTGAAAATCTATTACTTAATAATCTCATCTATCATCTTAGTGATAAACCTACAATCCTCCCCCCTCGAAATATGGCCTATACAATATTGTCACAATTTCGAAGACAATTTGCAATACTTACTATGAAGAGATAATTATATTATTTACTTATATCCTAATAATATTACTTAATATTAATGGGAGTACATCACCTCTTTCTAGGATATAAAAGTTTCTCTATGCTATCATTTAATGGTTCAATGATTCTAAACGACATGCTCAGCATATTTGATGATGTCAAAATGTAAGAAACTAATTTCTAACTCTTGAATTCATATCAAATTACTTAATATTAATAACAATATTGCATATTTTAAGAATATGCTATCATGATATACTGCTACTAAGTTAACCGTAAAACAACAATTCTGACAAGTGCTAGAATATATATTTGAAGATACATTTAACTTAAAATCTTCAATTCTTAATAATTATTTTAGAATTAATGATACAATTAGAATGTCTCATAAAATTTCTGATTTACTTAAGATCTTATCAACATAAAAACTTATTACAATGTAAAATAGCATACAAAAGACATACCTGATTTGCTTATCACGTGAGATAATTCCCGATGAAGCGATTTAATTACTAGAATAAAACTTAAGGCATGAAAAATACTTTTTATATCTAAGACAATATATATTCAGAAATAAATTTGAATTAAACTTAAACTTAATTACTTAAATAAAGTTGATCCCATTTATAAAGTGTATGCATCATTTAGATCATAGTCTTAATAAAGCATACACGACTAAATAGAATATTGTATTTATCTTTCACGTTGGTTACTAAACAAAATACAATACTTAATACATCTTAATCAATGTAGAATAGTTTGTCTTTCACGTTGATTACTCAACAAAATATACAACGACTTAATTCATCTTAATAAACTACAAAAGTTGTGTTTTGTTTTTCACATAATTACTTGATAAAACACACTAAATTCATAACATAGCAAATTCCGATTTTCACGTTGGTTACTCAACGAAATTCATTATGAACTAAAAATTACTTAAAAGACTAAATATGTGTTTTATATTTTATGTTAGTTACTTGAAAAAACAATACATTCGAAACGTACTAAATTTTGTTTTTCACGTTGGTTACTCACCGTATTTTTTTACGAACTAAAAGTTACTTAAAAGACGTGTCGTGCCTTTCTCGTACTTCAATTGACAAAACACGACATTAAAGTATAAAAATTTTGTCTTTCACGTTGGTTACTCAACATAATTTTCATACACTAATACAAAAGATCTTAATAAACTTAAACACACAATAAATTTATTTTTCACGTTGGTTACTCAATAAATTTACCACAACAAAGATGACAACGGAATCTAAATTCTTACCATACTTAATTATTCAAAAGTAATAAACTTAATAGGACAATCTGATTTAATTATAATCATCATTATGATCAACTTACCAGATATATGATAATTATGATTATCGTTCTCATATTATTAAATAAATTTTCACGTTAGATCCAATTTAATTAGAAAAATACTTAAACTAATTAATCTTGTAAAGCAGTGGAAGCTTAAAAGAAAACTTACTAAATTTGCATGTACATGCAGAACATGTACATCCGAATCTTAACGAGAATTTACTAATCTTAGTCATGATGATTAATTCATCATTCTATTTCTCTAACTCTCCAATTAAATCTCCTAATTTAATTAGAAAATGTATTTGTGAGACAATTAATAACATATTTTATTACTTTAGCATAGTAAAAATTTTATTAACGACGGAAGTCTCAAGACAAATTTATTATGCAAAAGCCAAGCTAAATTATGACCTCAACAAAATTTTCACAATAGTGAAAATCCGATGAGAAGCTAATACATTAAAATATCATAGTATAATAAATTACTAAAGAATAATTGCATCGTACTTAGTACTAATTACTAATATACTTAAAATAAAATAATAACAATTAAATAAAATATAACTAATCACTTAATCTTACAGTAAAATATATTCAAAACATTCTAATTATTTTCCACATGATCTAAGAAAATTAATTATAAGATATAAACTTAATACGTAGCAGCAGAAACAAACTTAAAACATTCTAACTAAGTTTCTCACGTTGGTGACAAAATTTAACCAGAAAATGTAAACTTAATACTTAAAAGCTTAAGCAAGATAACTTTATTTATGCTTAATTGTTCACAGTAGTAAACTTATCTTAATTAAATGCTAAGAAAAAATAATTTTGCTACTTAAACAGTGAATATCACACCAATTTCCTAAAGATGGTAAATTGGTGGATATTAGTTAGTTTGGAAAAAAAATGAAACTCAATAGTTCTTATTGCTAATTTTCCAAATTATTAAAATTTGGAAGTCTACACCAATTCTCACATCACAACATGAGAAAATGGTGAACTAAAATTGTTCCAAAACTAAAATTTCCATATTTCCAAATTTTGGAAAAGGAAACTCATTTGAATATACTTAATTCTCCATAGCATCTTATCCATAAAAATATAGGTAAGAATTTCAAATTTCCCTAACAAATATTCTAATTCAAGAAAAATCAAACTTAAATACAGTGATTAAATCACTTTAAACTCAACTGAACAAAGAAATTTATAATTCTCAACCTTTTCTTATTTTCTGCGAGGCCCGAATAATTTTCAGCCCAAGGCTGGAAAATTTTAACTTAAAATCGGTTAAAACAAGAAGGATCGTAGCTGAAAAGTGCCCCAAAGCCCATTTCTCATTTTTCTCTTATTCCTGAATACTTCCTTTCGGCCCAACAGCCGAAAACTTATTTTCTTATCATTATCCACGCGGTTTCGTGAGGAAAAACGACCCACAGTCCATTCTCCCCAGCTCCTCTTACGAGGGTCGAAAGCCTTAGCTACCCACTCAGGCCTGAAAACAGGTCCAAGAAATTGCCAGCCGTTGATTTACGTCAACGATCCAAAATCCTCGGTCTCTAATTAAAACCAGAACGGTTTTAACCCTAACCCTAAAATTTTCTAGTCTTGCCCCTTGTCCCTTCCCCCGGAAAGAACGAGGAGAGGCGGCTCGGTCCCGTTCTTGCGCGTGGGGGACGGCACGATCCTGTGCCTGCTCCCGCTTCTTTCGGATCGTGGACCGAGCAAGGCGGGCATGGAGGCGGCCGTTGCTTGATCCGGAAATAGCGGGTACGCCGCGCGCAACCCGCGAGTGGCGCCCGAAACGCGACTGCCCGGGCATCGCCATGGAGCCTGAGGTTGACGGGATGTGCCCTCGGCGGCTCCCTGACGGTAGGCTCGCGCGCAGCTTGGAGGCGCGCGTCTTGCGGATCTGAGGGTCAGCGAGACGGTGGTCCGGTGTTAAGTGCCCGCAGTGCGGGCGTGCATGGCGCGCGGTCCTTGGAGCTCGGGCTGTCGGTTGTGATTCCGACGGCTTCCTTCCTCCAGTTTCTTACCCTCCCCCATCTTAACAAGATGAGTTGCAATCTTACTTTCTTATCGCTTTTCTTGACTAATTTGATGATCCGAATCAAGATTAGTCCTGGGGTTAGAGATGAGATTTGGGATTTGGGCATGGTATTTGAGATTTGATCTCTTGAATTCTGATTGCTGTGAATTCGAAGTATAATCAAAACTAAAGACCCGAATTAGATAGTGCTCTAGCCGGCTCCTAATACCATTGTAGCATTTACCAGATTTTACTCTTAGTCTAGTCACTGATCTAATCAGATCATGAATCATAATGTAACTAAAACTAGTATGAACAGAGGTCTAATATTCTAAGCTAGATTAACAGATACCTAATACCCTAATTACGATGAAGAAAAATATGAACAGAGAAAGATAGAAAGATGGTCACGCACCTTGGTGAGCATACCTTGGGTGGAGGAGGAGGACATCGTGAAGATTTTTGAGGAAGATGCCGGTGGCGGTGTAGTGGTACGTAGGTCATCCTATTGTTGCAACACCGAAGGGGATCAGATCCTGTCTTAGAGGTTCTCAATTCTGTCCTCTCTGTTGGAGGGACTTCCTTTTCTTATATATGGTGGTACTGCGCAATAGGGGGCCCACAACCAAGAGTTGTGTGGTTGTCCCCGATTAGGACAATGGGGCTGGACTCGGCCCACTCGGTCGAGCTCAATTGGAGATCAACTCCAAACACCGTAGAGGGGGGTTTTCGTTTCAAATTAATTATTGTTTTGGATAAAAAAATTAATTCAAATAAATTAACATTTTTGTTTAAAATAACAATTAATTTTAATGAAAGAAGTAAAAACTTCAATCGACCACAGCAATCCACACAAACATGACGTAGTAGGATTATTAGTTTTGGGACCGCGCGCTCAGAACTGTTCTTGCGCTCTCATTCAAAAGCATGGACGGCTATCATCACGGCGGCGCGTTTACCTGCTGATCACACGCCTCCACGCGACAAGACGGGGAGCTAAGCTATAGGCCTCGACGGCAGAAACTGATTTAGAGCGTGTTTTGTTTGAAGTCTAAATTGAATACGATATTCCATGTTTTGATATACTGGAGCATTAGTTAATGTTTGGTTTGATTGATATACTGGAGCATTCAAGTTAATGTTTGGTTTGATTGACTGAATAATCAAATTTTTTGTTTGGTAAGTTGAATAAGAGATGAATTGGATTATTTAAATTAGTGTTTGTTTACACGTATATGAATAGTAAATTTGAGTATAATGAACACTGTTTTAAATGTGGTGAGCTTAGCACCATGTTAATTCTAAAGAGCATACAACAAATTATAATGCAAATCAAGCATGGTTTCAGTTCTTTTAATCCTCAATACGTACAATAAACTAAAAGAGCTCGAAAGATCTAAAAAAGCTCATATTTCCATAACTGAAACTCCCATCCAAGTGCATGCATCGCGGCGTGAACATCCTTGGAAAGACCAAAGACGGGCGAGGAGTAGCATAGAGGACGAAGAGGCTACTACGGCTAGGAGGCGGCTGGTTGCACAGTTCTGATGGAAAAATTAGATGCGCTGTGCTGCGTGTGCCTGGTTCGGACTTGGAGAGTGAATTTACCTCCAATTTCAGCTTGATAGAAAACGGACGAATCAGATTGGTTGCTACAATACAAATAAACAGTAACTCTGGAACGTCGGTTTGATCTTGTTCAAACGGTAATTATTGTGAAAAAAGAGGGTAGCGAGTAGTTTAATCCACGTGTGCTACAGTAATACGGCAGGGTACTGTTCCTCCCTCCATCGCTTCGCTGTACGGGTTAAAATGCGCTGCTGCAGTAATGCAGGTGCGGAGCGTGAGCTCACATGTTAGCTATCATTACTACACCTGCAGCTTTGGAGAGCATATGCACCCGGCTGCACAAGCTAGTACTAGCTGAAAGCGGCACTGCCATCATGAAGGGCCTATAACGACCCTAGACTAGGTAGGATGGTGATTCGACTCAGGCAGCATACGTTACCAAGCGGTGGCCATCCCCATCGAGCACGAGCTGTGAGGTGGCATCCACTATCCAAAGAACATTTTTGAAACGTTTTGGTGAAGTAGAATATCGTATCATAGAAGACACTGACAAAAGTAAAGTAATGAAATATATATGCCTATAACCCTCTTGATACACTGACAAATGCAATGAAAAAAAATCGTTACTAAATATTTTTTTTACAAGAGCGCTGGTAGGAGATAATCTTAATCATTGGAACATGCATTGTAGTTAAAATTAGTATTTCCTTTGTTTTATTCAACTTTATTTTTAGAATTAATCAAGTCAAATTAATCTAATTATGACTAAAGTTATAGAAAAATATTAACTTTCGTAATACTATATTAGTACGATTAGATTGACCATGAATTATATTTTTCATGATATATTTATTTTGTATCTTAAATATTTATATTTTTTCATATAAACTTGGTCGAACTTAATAAACGAACGATATATTTTTTTTTCAAGATTACACGTGAACAGATAATTTACAGTGGCTCAATGTATATGTTTCTCTTGAATAGAAACACTCATTTTAGTTGTAAGTTTAAATAGAAACTGAAAGTCCGTTTAGATCAGAATTTATCTTTAATACCATCATTGAGAGGTCACTTCGACAAAGGATAATTTGTTACGAAGAAATTGGAAGAGGTATTGAATGTTATTCCTGTAATTACAATAAAATAATCAATATCTCCTTTTTAACTGCCATCATGCGAGAATAATATGTAGTACGGTTTATATAGCTACAAGTTGAAACACACCTAGTCCAGGTCCTCACACATTAGTAATTCGCTCTCAGATGATGATATAAATGAGAAAAGATTATCTTAGTAGGGTATCGATTGTTAGAAAAACAGGTAACTTAGGATGTGTTTGGTTGGGAGTCAAAGTGGGATGGAATGGATCCATCTCAGTTTTTAGGGATGGGATAATCCTGTTTTCTGTTTGTCTAGAGGGATGGGACGATCCCTGTTTCTTGTTTGTTTTGTGGGATGGTGTGGAACGGAATGGTCCCGTCTCTTGTTTGAATGAAAGGATGGGACATGGACATATGAGTATGAGTACTTCTGGAAGGCCGCGCGCCTGTCTCCACGGAGGTGGGACGGATCCGTCCCCATGTTTTCAATGGGATGGTTCCATCCCGCATTTGGGTGGAATATTCTCTTTTGAGGGATGACTCCATCCCATATGTCTCCAAACCAAACAACAGAAAAGTGGGATCGTCCCGTCCCGTCCCACTATATCCCTCAAACCAAACACACCCTTAAAGAATAGTTATGGGCAGTGGCCTTCGACTAAAACGGTAATCAACACGAGCACAAATACGTTCGGTACTGACGCGTACAAAACTACAACTATATTGGAATACGATGTGGCTACAACGATTAGAAAGCGAAGAGGTTGATCTAAGTGTTGTTGCTGTGTTGACGAAGAATGATCACAATAAGCGTTGAAGATGGTGGTAGGTAGCATTGCCCAACTTACACGGCAAATGCACACTGATGAATAATGCGAGTAATCGTGTAGAGCGCTTTTAAAAATATTAATCTTTTTTTTGATGTAGCATCGTAAGAGAGAGCCATTCTCAAAATATGCTTTCCGAAGCGAGAAAAATTGAATATGGATCGCTCACTTCTCTTCTTGCTGACTTTAAGTGATAGAACAATCTCCCTTTATAAATGGTTGTCTCTCCAGTTCTACTCTCTATGTGGTAGGTACTAGTCGGTACCCTGGATACTAGATACTCCTGATACTGTGGATAAAGTCATGGAGTTCTGTCCGCCAATGTTGAAGACTTTCGAAGGCAACACGTGCCCCGCGGCACTAGGCATGCCACTCTCGTTTGGGTAGCTCTAGAGTTACCACGTGTCTTACAAGATCGGACCTACCTCTCTTTATAGGGAAGCTCTGGTGCTGCCACGTCTTCAGTAGCTCCGGACCTAACCCCCAGTAGAGGGAAGCTCCAGTGCTGCCACGTGTCAAGTAGCTCTGGACCTGCCTCCCCGCGGAGAGAAGCTCCGGAGCTGCCACCTGTCAGCTGTCCGGAACTAAGCCTGCAACAGGAAGGTAGCCGGATCTCCAACAGCACGAACATTCAAGGGGCTATTAAACAATCATTACAAGACCTGGTTAACGCGCCATTAATGTTGTAGACCTACCTCCTCGCAGAGAGAAGCTCCGGAGCTGCCACATGTCAGATCTGCAGAACTAAACCTGCAACAGGAAGGTAGTCGGATCTCCAACGGCACGAACATTCAAGAGACTATTAAATAACTGTTACAAGACCTGGTTAACGCACCATTAGTGTTGTATTAGTGGCGCACGATCAGGTGGCTATCAAGACTGATAACATCGCCATTAAGTCACGTTATCATAATGTTAATCATCCATAACACCAGTAGCTCGTGTATAGAGTGTTTATGACAGTCGGGGCTACTTGTCGGGCCAGACATATACTGTAACGGTTAGTCCTTAGTATATAAAAGGGTTGCTGAAGCATCCCGACCTATAAAATCGGAACTAAACAAGTAATATTATTATCAAATACAAGGTTAGGTACATAATATTACAACACAAGTGGAAACACAACCATACAAAGCTTTATTTCAGCAGCATAATCTTATGGATAAATACTACAAGTAGTGATAAGACAAATATAATAAATATCAACACGTAGACTAGTGACTCGTCATCGCCCATAGTTCCACTACGCACAACTTGGGTGCGGACGCGACCCTACTCAAAGTCCTCCGATACGAAGTCAAGATCCTCTAAAAAACAATCCATCAACAATAATTGAGTACAAAAGTACTCAGCAAGCTTCACCTCGCCCTTCGAGAGGGGAATAATACAGATATAAATGTAATGTACAAGATAAATAACAATGCAATCTAATACAACTAATGCAAGTGAAGATCTTTCACAGACACATCACTCATCTCAATCTCACCATAAGTGGTTTTCTAGTTGTTAAAACCACAGCGTAACCCATACCGAGGACACGACCATCTGAATGGATTTTACACTATGTAGAGGTTGTATGATATATCCACATGCATGAGTTATCAAAGACAACCCTACATAACCGACATCCAGTTGAAACATCACCCAGACCAGTCATCCCAAACCCAGTATCAACGTCATCAGTGAGCTCCATAATATCTCAACATAACTCTCTCCACCGTGGATGACTGTCGGGCTAGCCACTGAGATTAGGCTAAGCCCCGCCCATACAAAAACATGTAGTCGTACTGAAAGGAAGTTATGTGAGATGTTAAAATAACTCGGTCCTTAAGACTCACCAGGGCAGCCTCCATACACACATCACAAGACTATCTTCATGATAGAACTCGCCGTAATTCTACCACCACAGTAGCACATACACCAACATTAACCTATCTGCCCCGTTCACAATTCATATGTGCTCTCACCAACCATACAACATACAAGAGGCCACATTATTATGTATAATCTCATCATTCCAATATGCAGCTTGGTACCAGTATGGCTCTACTATATCACTCGACGCTCAACAAATGTAATAACACAATCTATTGGTCACAATAGATAAATCTCACATAGGTGCAATATGATTAAAAATGGATAGATGGAACTTGCCTTCGCTACCGTCTGCGGCGTCGTTCTCCTGATCAGCTGGTTCCTCCAGGTTCTCCTCCGACACAAGATCTGCTCCGTAGCGCACGCACAAACAAACATACAAGCAAAACAAGTATATGTCAACACATCATACAAATTTGGTTATATGAAATAGAATATGATTTTATATGATTTTTAAAGAAAGAATCAAGTTAATCAAAGTTCGGATGAGTGAGATATGTATTTTATAAGATTGGGATTTGATTAATTTCGAAAATGAAATTTGATTGTTGGTGAGGTGTCGCTGGTCTAGTATGGGACCGGTCAAGTGCTGTCTTGGACTGCGTCAGTCTTGAGGACCAGAGCATAATTAACTAATGGTCTATTAATTGACTAATAGCCTATTAGTTTACGGTTAAACCCTCAGCCTACGGGCAGACTTGGCACGGCTTGCTCACGTGTTTAGTCTCAGTGCTGGTGGCGCTTGGGCTTGTGTGTGAGTGAAGTGGCTGACTCGTGGGGCACTAGGCCCGCTGCCTTGCTAGGGAACGAACAGAGGATGCTTCCTGGGGAAAGGAAGGGAGGAGGGCGGCTGGGAGTGGGGTAATCGGTGGTTTAGATCATGGCACACTCGGTGGAAGCATCAATTTGGACATGGATTATGAGATTAGGGTAGATTTGGATGTGGGCGACTATGGAAAAGGGGAGTTCGATGTTAGCATGAGAGACGGATGGAGAGGCTCACCTTCTGATCGCGCGCCGCGGCTGGGGCGAGGCTCAGCCTGCACGGTCAGATTTATAGACAAAGGAGCAGTGGTAGACGATCGGTTCATGGACAAATAGAGTAAATTCATCGTACTTGACGGCACGCACGCCGAGCTCGACCGGACGTCCGCTCCAGCCTGCACGACGCGTTGTGTCGTCCGTCTTCGACCGTCGGCTAGCGGCGTGCCCGCACGGCTGCCTAGGCGGCCGTCTTTGCCGACATGGTGCGAATAAATTGAGTAGGTGCAGGTCATTTCAGCTAGGTGAGCACGTGGGCGATGGGCCGTCTTTTCTCGCTGTCTGTGTCGGGACCCTTGCCTTTTGTCCGGCGATGGGCTGGACATCATAGGAGTTGTAACACCCCAAAATTAAATACAAGCAAACTTTGAATTTAAAATATTTAATTTGTTAATAAAATGTAAGAAATTAAAATAAGAAAATTGTGTGGTTGATTCTTGTGATTGAATGCATGTGTGTGCTTTGAAGTTAAAAATTTAATTTATAAAACTTGTTAGCAAATTGATTTGAATTTGAAATCCACCATTGAATTAAAGAAAAGAGGAAATCAAATAAAAAGGAAACTCTTCTTCCTCCTAAAACCTGTCTTGGGCCCAAACCCCTTCCCCCCCCCCTAGAGCCCGCTTCCCCACCCGCAGCCCAACCCCACACCGCGGCCCAGTCAACCCCACTGGCCCACACTCTAACCAGGACCCTCTCCCCTTTTTTCTCTTTCTCTTTCAAACTGACGCTAGGCCCCACTCGTCAGCGCCCCCGCATTGGATCCCTTTTCTTTCACTGCTGCGCAGACCCCGCGCGTCATCCTCACTTACCTACTTTACTTCCCAGTCCGCGGCCCACCTCTTCACTCCCTCTGCGCGCCCGCCGACCCAGCCGCCCGTTTACCTTTCCTTCCCTCTGCCATGCGGGCCCCGTGAGTCGGCCTCACTCCTCGGCCCACCCGCGCGCGCCTTGGGTTCCCTTTTTCTCCTCTGCGCCGAGGGACCCGCAGGTCAGTGGCAACTTTCTCTCTTCTTCCTCTTTCTTTTCCTTGCGCCGGCCACGCACGCACCGAGTCACGCCATCGGTATGAGCACAGACGCCAAGGGCGCGGACTCCTAGGGCCAAAATATCCGGGCTCGACTTCCTCGAGCCGCATGAAGCTTTCCCCCTATAAAACCACTCCAACCCTAGTCCCTCCTTCCGTTTTTGTGTTGCGCCGCCGCTGACATTTTCTCGGTGAATACCGCCGCCGCCGACATTTTCTCGGTGAATACCGCCGCCGCCGCGCGATTCTCCCTAGCCACCCACTGCTCGCCCTCGCCAACTTGTCTACACCTTAACAAGGACCATTCCGTGCTCCCCAAGCCTCATCCGCCACGGATCAATGTTGTATTTGTGGTCCCCGCCGAGATCTGGTGAGTCCCGACGCTTCCATCGCCGTTCCCGACTTTGCACTCGGTTCTCCTCGAACTCACCCTCCCATCTCACTCGCAGTGCTCCAGAACGTCTCCCTGACACGACTTCTCAGATAAATTCCCACCGCGACACCCCACCATCGAGCTCCGGCAAGGTTGGCTGCCCTCCACCATCGTGCGCCCTCCTCTGCACCAATCCACGTCCCAAGAACCCCTTGGTGAGCTTCTCTAAGGACTCCTCTCTCGTTTGAATCATTCGTCGATGCGTTTAGTGGATCGTAGATCGGGATCGTGTAGCGCCGTCGGCGCTTGCGCACCATGCACGGCGGCTCCGTCACGGCTGCTCCCGTGGCGCCGGACACAGCCGAGAAGAAACCCCCCAGCCGTTAAATCGAGCATCAGTGGCCATGATTAGGTTTACGTACCCTTTCGACTTTATTTAAATCTGCACCGTTGAGATTTCGTTGTACGGCTAGGATTAGATCTGCGAAGGGATGCGCCCCCTGGTCCACCATGGGCATGGACCGCGCTCCTGCACCCCTTGGTCCACGGCTCCATAAACCGATTTCTTGCATTTCCGTTCAGAAAAACAATTAAGAAAATAAAAGGAATTGTAGAAGTTGGAGATAGGTCCCTGTGCATTTGATTTAAATTACGTATAGGTCCTGAAATTTGCTAAGAAGACCCTGGACTCTTTAGTAATTAGGGTTTTACTGTAAAATGTGGATTAATTCAATTAAACCCCTGCTGTTCACTGTATTTTTGCACTAAACCCCCTAGAATGTTCTATATCATTGCAAAAACACCCTCAATGCATGCTGAATTAATATTTTAACCCCTACAGTAACTAGACATTTCCAAAAAAGCCCCTAAACATTGCTGTGATTACAGAAATGACCCTGCCACTTGCTGTTTTTACATTTTTGCCCCTGAACTGTGCTGAACTCACATATAGGACCCTAGTAAATATTATATTTGCAATAAATGTCCTCATAAATATTTATTCGTGCATAATAATACTATGAATATCTAATAAAACATGTTCTTGGAGATGTTGGGCTTTCTCCCAATGAGGAGCTCATATAGGGTCTTTTGAAGTAGTCGATGAAGATAGACCCTATTAGCGGCATGGCACGCCGTGTTGATTGCTTCGACCCAAAACTTCTCCGACGTGCCATAGTCATCAAGCATTGCTCTAGCAAGGGTGATGAGAGTCTTGTTCTTCCCCTCAACGACACCATTTTGTTGAGGGGTGTATGTGGCCGAAAACTCGTGCTTCACGCCTTCACGATCACACCACTCCCCAATGTTGTAGTTTTTGAACTCGGTGCCATTGTCACTCCGGACCTTGATGATGGGAAGTTGAAATTCCCTTTGAGCACGTTTAGCAAAGGTCTTGAAGACTTCCAGAGTTTCACCCTTGTCACCTAGAAATAAAGTCCAAGCATATCTAGAATAGTCATCAACAATAACAAGACAATAGAAATTACCACCAAGACTTCGATATGTGGACGGTCCAAAGAGGTCCATGTGGAGTAGTTCAAGCGGCTTGGAGGTTGACACCATTGTCTTCATTGGGTGGTGTGAAGCAACTTGCTTCCCGGCTTGACAAGCGCTACAAAGCTTGTTCTTCTCAAATGTGACATCCTTTACGCCGGTCACCATCCCAAGCTTGAATGACTTCTTGAGCTTGCTCATCCCAATGTGAGCAATGCGTCGATGCCATAGCCAACCCAAGCTTGTCTTAGTGAAAAGACAAGTGGTCAAGCTAGCATCCTTGTTGGAGAAGTCCACCAAGTAAAGATGTCCATGCCGAAAACCTTTGAAGATTAGTTCTTTGCTTGATTCACTAGTTACTACAACACCATTCTTGTCAAAGGTGCACGTTAGTCCAAGATCACATAGTTGTGCAATTGAAAGTAAGTTGAAACTAAGTGACTTAACATATAGTACATTAAAATGGACAAATCATGCGAAATAGCAATCTTACCTACCTTCCCCTTTGAGTTGTCACCAAAGGTGACTTGTTCATGATTGTCGGGGTTCTCTATGGTGGTGAACATACCATCATTGCCGGTCATATGTTGAGTGCACCCGCTATCGAGTACCCAATGCTTTCCTCCGGCTTTGTAGTTCACCTACACACATGAAGTTAGTTTTTGAGTTTAGGCACCCAAGCCAACTTAGGTCCTTGTATGTGTGATACAAGTGATTTTGGGACCCAAAGTTGCTTGGGGAGCTTCCCCTTCATGCCCTTAATGTCTTTGCCGATGAACCTTGCCTTCACCTTGCCACCTACTTTGCTCAAGAGATAGTGGCAATCATTGAAAGTAGATTTGTAGTTAGGAGGCAATTTGGGAGAAGGACGGTTGGGAAGAGGACTCTCCCTCGTGTGATGTCGGGTGACCTCACAATGTTGGCAATAGGAACCAACTTCTTTGATGAAGCTCGTCCTAAGCTCCGGTGAGGGTACCTTCCCTTTGTTGAGCACCGGGAAGGATCCAAGTCCTCTCTTGTTGAAGCCTTTAGCTTGTTGGTAGAGGATTTCCTTGTGCTTGTCCTCCCCCTTAGAGAGTCTTGACACACTAGTGCGGAGACTTTCAATCTCGTCCATCAACTCCTTCTCCCTAAGGCTTGCTTTCAAACGCAAAGACTTATCCAACATATTAGTGGCATGTGAAATAGTTGATACTTTGCCATCAAGGGTTTCCTTTTTCATGTTTTTCATTTTTAGTTCAATTGCTTCATAAGCAAGGTTAAGCACTTTATGTTCTTGAACCAAGTCATTGTGCTTTCCCAAGAGTGCTTGGTTTGCTAAGTCAAGCTCATGATGATCATGCTTGATTTGAGCATTCTCCTCCTCGATTTGCTTGACATGTGATCTGAGCGTGTCATGCTCTTTAAGTATGGTTACATACTTGTCATGCAAATCGAGCTTCGCACTCTCAAGCTTAGCACAAGCTTGTTCAAGTGCCTTAACCTTGCTCTTTTCCCTTTTTATGATGACATGGTATTCATTAATCATAGATGCTAATTCATCGGGGGAGAGCTCATCATCATCATCGCTAGAATCGCCACATACCTTAGTGTTACCTTTCGCCATGAGGCACATAGGAGGTGGACGAAGAGGTGAGTTATCCTTGTTGACGATGGCAAGGCCCGCCAAGTTTTCTTCATCTTCACTCTCTTCGTCGCTTGACTCTTCATCCGTGATCCACTCATTGGCTTCGCACATGAAGACCTTTTGAGGTCCTCTTCTCTTCTTTGGAAAGAGCTTGGTCTTCTTGCCTTTGTCAAATTTCTTCTTTCCAAAGGAGCGCTTGGGCTTGACCTCTTCTTCATCTTCATCACTTTCTTCTAGCTTTCGATTCTTTCCCTTGTGGTTGTCCTTCCTCTTGTCCGGTCTTGGACAATCATATGATATGTGGCCTTGATCGCCACAATTATAGCATGTCTTGTTTTCATCTTTTCTTGGGAGGAAGGTTTTCTTCTTGGGATCAAAAGAGTATCCCTTCTTTGCGATCTTGGAGTTTAGACGTGAGAATTTTCTCATCATCAACGCAAGCTCATCATCGTCATCTTCGCTTGTTGCTTGCTCTTCTTCGCTTGAGCTAGGCTCAACCACTTTCTTCTTCATGGGAGTTGTCTTCTTGGTTGAAGCCTTGAGAGCAATGGTCTTTGACGATGACTCCTCCATCATTCCAAGTACGCTCATCTCATGAGCATGAATTTCTCCAATAAGCTCCGAGACTTCAATGTTGTCAAGTGACTCCTTTTGG
Source organism: Tuctoria greenei (assembly GCA_036927565.1). NCBI lineage: Eukaryota > Viridiplantae > Streptophyta > Magnoliopsida > Poales > Poaceae > Tuctoria > Tuctoria greenei. Next base: position 225,077,872 of record JAYESD010000003.1, read on the forward strand.
AGCATTGAATTGATAATGTTGTACTTGGACTTGGGTAGAAGCATGAGGATCTTGCGGTTGATAAGTCCCTTACCAAGAGAAGCAATGTCAAGTGTGTTAATCTCCTCAATGAGCACATTTAAACGAGAAAACATTTGGTTAACATTCTCATGAGGAAGCATTTTGAATTCATCATACATGGATTTAAGCAAGTGATATTTGAGTTCTTTAACACGAGATGATCCCTCATGTATTTCAATTAAACATGCCCAAATTTCACAAGCTTTCTATTTACTAGCAATTCTAGCAAATACGTCTTGACTTATGCATTCATAGATAGCATTTCTAGCCTTAGCATCCCATTTTAGTTGATCACCAACATAATTGAGATCTCCAAATCCCGAATGGGTCGCTTCCCAAACTTCGGGAGCAATATCCTCTAGGTAGGCACACATGCGTGCTTTCCAATAGGCAAAGTTCTTGCCCTCGAAGGTAGGAACCGAACCCCCATTCTTGGCCATTTAAGCTCTCTAGCGGTGAGGCTAGAATGATCCAATGAGCAACAAGGCTCTGATACCAATTGTAAGGATCAAAACGCCCAAGAGGGGGGGTGAATTGGGCTTTCTTTCAAATTTTAAGGCAATTAAAATTAACAACCTAAAGCCCAATCCCCTATGCGGTTAAACTATGCAATCAATGTAAATTAAAGTCACGGAATGAAGATTGCATAAGTGTAAAAAGGGAGAGGGATGCAAACGCTCAAGGGACACGGAGTTTATCCTGTGGTTCGGTAAGATCACAAGGATCTTCCTACATCCACGTTGTGGCACCCACCGAAGGGTTTTGCCACTCCCAAGTCACCAAGACAAGGGGGTCTTCACTATTCTTCTCCGTTCGCCAACCTTGGCAAGGTGGAGCTCAAGCCTTGTACACTTTGGAATCCTCCGGGCTTCCACAATCCTCTTGGCAAGCTCCGGAAGTCACACACACCAAGGGACACTCCCTTATGACTCTCACTACACTAGAGACTCCAATCACCAAGAATGGAGGCACCCAAGCACTATCTCTAGCTAGTTCTAGCCTATCTCTTGGTGTACAAGTGATGAACAAATGATGTGAAAGTGATAGCTCTATTGCTTGAATGCTCTAGGATGTGTAGAGTATGTCTGGGCTTCAAGTCTTTTCGATTTGACAGGTTGAAGGGGTATAAATAGCCAGCCTCCACGAGATAGCCGTTGGAAAAGTAGGCTGACATCACTTCTCTGCGAACACCGGATGATCCGATGTCTCCCCTTCAGTTATCATCGGTCAAAGCCAAATTAGCTGATGTCACTGTGTCAGATATGACCGTTGTTAGACCGATGTTGACCTGTCTTCTCATCGGATGATCCGGTGGCTCTTCCTCCAGAATTTTGCTTGATCTTGAAGCTTACTGGAGTGATCGACCGATGTGTGTAAGTCTGCACATCGGATGATCCGGTGCTTCACTTGGTCCAATGGTGTTGCAATCTGTGATGATGGACCGATGTCACTGAGCCACTCACATCGGATGATCCGGTGAGTGCATTTGTCTGAGGTCTTCTTCTTCCGTTGACACAACTCGACCGATGCAGTCAACTCAGAAAACATCGGATGATCCGGTGTGTGCAACTTGTTTACTTTGAGTTGTTTTGAGTTGTTCTTTTGGAATTTGAACTTGTGACCTCTTTGAAACTTGTATGAAATGTTGTTTTGATTGTCTTCAAGCATTGAGTGATGTCAAGTTAGAGCTTTCACTTCTTGTCTTCATATGATTTGATTTTATCTCATTAGTTGATTTTATATGGGTCTCCAATGTAATTTTGATTTCATTTGATTGAGTGTTATTGGGACCTTGCATTCACAAATTCATTAGTAATATCGAATGGTTGTCATTAATCACCGAAACTGTACCTCATGGGGCCTAGATGCTTTCAAAGGCGCGCGTACTTAATACCTGTCTGAGCAGCGCACTCTTTCCTTTACTGCGGCCTCCTACTGCACTGAGTTGGCAGTCCGCCACGCGATCGCACCGGGCCTGCCTCTGCGGGGTGTCGAGCGCCCGACTGTATAGGCCACGTGGCGCCTCCGGAGCCCACCTCTGCGGAAGGGTGGGGGCTCAGCCCTGCGGGCCACGTGGTAGTTCCGGAGCCCTCCCCTGCGGGGAGACGGGCCTGGTCCCTGGGGTTCCAATGGATACGTGGCAGCCCCAGAGCCCGCCTCGGCGTGGAGGCGAGGGTCCGGTTCTGTTGGCCACGTGGTAGCCCCGGAGCCCGCCTTGGCGGGGAGGCGAGGGTCCAGTTCTGTCGGCCATGTGGCTGCCCCGGAAGCTGCCTCGGCAGGGAGGCAAGGGTCCGTTCCTGCCGGCCACGTGGCAGGCCAGGAGCCCGCCCCGGCGGGGAGGTAGGGTCTGATCCTTCCCTCCACGACGTGGCAGCCTCAGACTCTGCCTCCAAGTAGAGGCCGAGTCCTTAGCCGTTTTATCCTTGTGTGCGCGGGTACTCGGTCTGCGGGGTACCGACAGTGGCCCTCGGGCCCACCTTGGGGGAGGCAACGACCCCATAGGTGGGGCCTTCATCTTGTCTTGTAAAAGTGACGCCATCGGCCCCCCTCGGGGGGCGCTCGAGCTCGGGGAAGCGACGCCAGCGGCCCCCGTGGGGGGCGCTGGAGCTCAGAGAAGTGTCATTGGTGGCCCCCTTGGGAGAGCTAGAGCTCGAAGAAGCGACGTCGGCGGCCCCCTTGGGGGGCACCGGAGCTCCGAGAAGTGGTGTCGGAGAAGTGACGTCGGCGGCCCCCTTGGGGGGCGCTAGAGCTCTGAGAAGTGGCGTCGTCGGCGCCCTTGGGGGGCGCCGGAGCTCAGAGAAGTGATACCGGCGCCTACCACGGACGTGTGGAATGTTGGCGGTGGCTCTCTATATGTCCTGCACACACGGTAGACAAAAAGTAATTTCGCTCATCGGTCACCACTTCCCTGCTCTTTAGTTTTGTTATGGCTTACGGTCCTTAGCTAAGATACGGGGCATGGGTAACTCGGTGCGACAGCATCCAGGTTATGGTCGCTGCCTTGCTCAGGGCATGAGCCGTACGACCTCCTGTACTCATCTGTTAGCACTGGGAGGCAAGGTGTGTATGCTTAGGGTACAGAACCAGGCTAAGCAGGCTACACACTTTGGACCTCCAACTCGGCATTAGCCTTTCCGGAGTTAGAACCATTCGACACCATGGACCCGACCAAGAAAACGATCATCAGACCCCAAACACATCGCAGGTACCTCATGCGGAACCGCCTTTAGTAGGATAGCACAACTCCAACTAGGACGAGACAGGAGAAATGTAACCGGGCATACGACAGTCGATATGCGAAAGTAAGCAAAAAATTAAAGCATAATGTAAATAATTTTGCTCGTCGGTTACTCCTTTCCTGCTTTAGTCTCGTTATGTCTTACAGTCCCGAGCCGGACTTATGGTGCGTGGGTAATTCAGTGCGACGGTATCCGAATTATGGTTATCGCCCTGCTCAGGAGTGTGTGTCGTCTGGCCCCTGTACTAAGCCGTTGGCGCTGAAGAGGCAAAGTGTACATGCTTAGGGTGCAGGACTAGACTAAGCAGGATGTACACTTTGGACCTCCCACGGGCGTTAGCTTTTCAGGGGAGTGACCATTCGGCGCCACAGGCTCCCGAGCAAGAAAACAACCAAAGAACCCAAATACATCACAGGAACCTCAAGCAGACCAGCCAGCAGCAGGATTGCATAACTACACTAGGCGCGAGACAAGAAGGGAGTGCCCTAGCATATGACAGTGAATATGCGAGAACGAGCATGGCCTGGAGGAGCTAGCATTGGAACGAGTGTTCACCATACTGCTGGTGAAGGCTCTTGCAGGAGAAAAGCCCCCCTACCTGGCGCGCCAGATGTCGAAGGTCTTAAACGACACTTCCCCCGGACCTGCTTAGAGAGCAGCCCGCGGAGGTTCTTTGGATTCACGAGGGCTAGTCCCAGGAGATTGAGCACAGCGAGATGGTGAACACAGAGGGTTTATGTGGTTCGGGCACCAGAGCGTAACACCCTACGTCCACGGGAGTGTTTGTGTATTGCCTTGCTTGAGCGTGTATGGGTTTCAATCGATCTGATCCGATCCCCTGTGAAGGTCGTCTGCCGAGTCCTTTTATAGTTTAAGGACTCTGCAGTCACAAGGTGGGCCTCGGGGCCTGACAGGCGGTCCCCGGGAGAGCCAAATCCTATACAAGATCTAGGATTAAATGCTATCTACTTCCCTTTGTAAGGGGCTTCAATGTGTCGTCCCGCCGTGTCATGTGCCAGGGCTACACATAGTTGTTGATGATGGCAGGGCATGTCCCGTCCGTCTTGTCCTCGCGGCTTACTCGTCCGCCTTGCGTCGTGGGTCTGTACCGGCTACTTGGACAAGACAAGACACTGGAGCCTTGACTTGCGCATGCGCGACTCTGATTCGCCTAGGGAAGGCGCGCATACTTAATGCATGTCTGAGCAGTGCACTCTTTCCTTTACTGCGGCCTCCTACCGCACTGAGTTGGCAGTCCGCCACGTGGTCGCACCGGGGCTTGCCTCTGCGGGGAGTCGAGCGCCCGGCTGTACAGGCCACGTGGTGCCTCCGGAGCCCACCTCCGCGGAAGAGTGGGGGCTCAGCCCTGCGGGCCATGTGGTAGTTCCGGAGCTCTCCCTTGCGGGGAGACGGGCCTGGTCCCTGGGGTTCCAATGGCTACGTGGGAGCCCCAGATCCCGCCTAGGCGTGGAGGCGAGAGTCCGGTTCTACCGGCCACGTGGCAGCCCCGGAGCCCGCCTCGGCGGGGAGGCGAGGGTCCAGTTCTGTTGGCCATGTGGCTGCCCCGGAAGCCGCCTCGGCAGGGAGGCGAGGGTCCGGTCCTGCCGGCCACGTGGCAGCCCGGGAGCCCGCCCCGGCGGTGAGGTAGGGTCTGATCCTTCCCTCCGCAACGTGGCAGCCTCAGACTCTGCCTCCAAGTAGAGGCCGAGTCCTTAGCATTTTATCCTTGTGCACGGGGGGTACCCAGTCTGTGGGGTACCGACAGTGGCCCCCGGGCCCACCTCGGGGGAGGCGATGACCCCGTAGGTGGGGCCTTCATCTTGTCTTGTAAAAGTGACGCCAGCGGCCCCCCTCGGGGGCGGGGGGGGGGGGGGGGGGGGGGGGCGCTCAAGCTCAGGGAAGCGATGCCAGCGGCCCCCATGGGGGGCGCCGGAGCTCGGAGAAGTGTCATTGGTGGCCCCCTTGGGAGCGCCAGAGCTCGAAGAAGCGACGTCGGCGACCCCCTTGGGGGGCGCCGAAGCTCCGAGAAGTGGCGTCAGAGAAGTGACGTCGGTGGCCCTCTTGGGGGGCACCGAAGCTCTGAGAAGTGGCGTCGTCGGCGCCCTTGGGGGGCGCCGGAGCTCGAAGAAGTGATGTCGGCGCCTACCACGAACATGTGGAACATCGGCGGTGGCTCCCTGTATGTCCTGCACACACGGTAGACAAAAAGTAATTTCGCTCATCGGTCACCACTTCCCTGTTCTTTAGTTTTGTTATGGCTTACGATCCTTAGCTAAGATACGGGGCATGGGTAACTCGGTGCGACAGCATCAAGGTTATGGTCGCTGCCTTGCTCACGGCATGAGCCGTCCGTCCTCCTGTACTCAGCTGTTAGCACTGGGAGGCAAGGTGTGTATGCTTAGGGTACAGAACCAGGCTAAGCAGGCTACACACCTTGGACCTCCAGCTCGGCGTTAGCCTTTCCGGAGTTAGAACCATTCGACACCATGGACCCGACCAAGAAAACGATCATCAGACCCCAAACACATCGCAGGTACCTCATGCGGAACCGCCTTTAGTAGGATAGCACAACTCCAACTAGGACGAGATAGGAGAAATGTAACCGGGCATACGACAGTCGATATGCGAAAGTAAGCAAAAAATTAAAGCTTAATGTAAATAATTTTGCTCGTCGGTTACTTCTTTCCTGCTTTTAGTCTCGTTATGCCTTACGGTCCCGAGCCGGACTTATGGTGCGTGGGTAATTCAGTGCGACGGTATCCAAATTATGGTTATTGCCCTGCTCAAGAGTGTGTGTCGTCTGGCCCCCTGTACTCAGCCGTTAGCACTGAAGAGGCAAAGTGTACATGCTTAGGGTGCAGGACCAGACTAAGCAGGATGTACACTTTGGACCTCCCACGGGCGTTAGCTTTTTAGGGGAGTGACCATTCAGCGCCACGGGCCCCCGAGCAGGAAAACAACCAAAGAACCCAAATACATCACAGGAACCTCAAGCAGACCTGCCAGTAGCAGGATTGCATAACTACACTAGGCGCGAGACAAGAAGGGAGTGCCCTAGCATATGACAGAGAATATGCGAGAACGAGCATGGCCTGGAGGAGCTAGCATTGGAACGAGTGCTCACCATACTGCTGGTGAAGGCTCTTGCAGGAGAAAAGCCCCCTACCTGGCACGCCAAATGTCGAAGGTCTTAAACGACACTTCCCCTGGACCTGCTTAGAGAGCAGCCCGCGGAGGTTCTTTGGATTCACGGGGGCTAGTCCCAGGAGATTGAGCGCAGCGAGATGGTGAACACAGAGGGTTTACGTGGTTCGGGCCGCCGGAGCGTAACACCCTATGTCCACGGGAGTGTTTGTGTATTGCCTTGCTTGAGCGTGAATGGGTTTCAATCGATCTGATCCGATCCCCTGTGAAGGTTGTCTGCCGAGTCTTTTTATAGTTCAGGGACTCCGCAGTCACAAGGTGGGCCCCGGAGCCTGACAGGTGGTCCCGGGGAGAGCCAAATCCTATACAAGACCTAGGATTAAATGCTATCTACTTCCCTTTGTCAGGGGCTTCAATGTGCTGTCCCACCGCGTCATGTGCCAGGGCTACACATAGTTGTTGATGATGGCAGGGCATGTCCCGTCCGTCTTGTCCTCGCGGCTTACTCGTCTGCCTTGCGTCGTGGGTCTGTACCGGCTACTTGGACAAGACAGGACACTAGAGCCTTGACTTGCTCATGCGCGACTCCGCTTCGCCTGGGGAAGGCGCGCGTACTTAATGCCTGTCTGAGCAGCGCACTTTTTCCTTTACCGCGGCCTCCTACCGCACTGAGTTGTCAGTCTGCCACGTGGTCGCACCGGGGCCTGCCTCCGCGGGCAGTCGAGCGTCTGGCTGTACAGGCCACATGGCGCCTCTGGAGCCCACCTCCACAGAAGGGTGGGGGCTCAGCCCTGCGGGCCACGTGGTAGTTCCGGAGCCCTCCCCCGCGGGGAGACGGGCCTGGTCCCTGGGGTTCCAATGGCTACGTGGCAGCCCCAGAGCCCGCCTCAACGTGGAGGCAAGGGTCCGGTTTTGCCGGCCACGTGACAGCCCTGGAGCCCGCCTTGGCGGGGAGGCGAGGGTCCAGTTCTGCCGGCCACGTGGCTGCCCCGGAAGCCGCCTCGACGGGGAGGCGAGGGTCCGGTCCTGCCGGCCACGTGGCAGCCCGGGAGCCCGTCCCGGCGGGGAGGTAGGGTCTGATCCTTCCCTCCACGACGTGGCAGCCTTAGACTCTGCCTCCAAGTAGAGGTCGAGTCCTTAGCCGTTTTATCCTTGTGCGCGGGGGTACCCGGTCTGCGGGGGTACCGACAGATGGATATGGTTATATATGTATACATATATATTAGATAGGAATCTGGACAGGCAGGTTTGAGTGGTGGGTGCAGTACGCACGAGACTCGGGTTCATTGTGTTGGCGCCTGTTCTAGATTCTAAGGACCGGTTCTTGGTGACATTGCGACCAGGCATTACCGTGCCACCACAAGACGGTATGGAACGGCTTAGCCAATTAATTAGGAGATCTTTCAATGAGTATGGGCAATGGATCGGTGCGGGGAACGAGTTCAGCGTTACCTGCTCTAGGATCCGCATGGCTCAAGAGGGGGCTACCACGTCGGAGGGTGTACTTCAGTATGGCGGGGTATGCGAAACCTTAGAGTGCTCGTACTTGTCAGGAGACCCTTTGTAAAGGCTCTGTTGTGGACTCCGGGTCGCACACCATAGGAAGTGTGGAATGGCAGAAAGGAGTTTTATGAGTCGTCGTTAGATGATGAAATAACAACTTGTGGGTAAAATGGTACAAACTCTGCTGAGTATAAAACTATCTAGATAGTCGGGCTCACGGTCATGAGCGCGCCTGGTCGTACTGCCTTGATTAGTTGGGACTGTATAGGACTGGTTCGGTTGGTACCCGGGTGGCGTAACCCGGTGAGTTGGTAGTCGGGTGGGTAACCTGATGAGTTTGGTCCCGGGTGGGGTAACTCAGTGATTTGGCATCCAGGTGGGTAACCTGGACGGTGGTGAGTCGGGTGAGTGTAACCCGACGGTCTATATTATTATTGTATATATATATATATATATATATATATATATATATATATATATATATATATATATATATATATATATATATATATATATATATATATATATGTCCTTCACCTAGTAAATAGGATGCTAAGTTTAACATAAGAAATTAAGGATGCATAGAGGCTTAACCCGTGTCAGCCTTTCCTCATTGAATAACCCGCATGTCATAACTTCCACACTTGTGGAGTACATTAGTACTCATCCTTGCTTCTTTCCTTTTATGTTTTTTTTGTACATGTCATTTATGTTTTTTTTTGTACATGTCATGCTGCTCAGGTAAAATATGATCAAGTGAAGATGGAGTTTAGAAGGTCACGTTGCTGCCAGTCGATTTGTCTGTGGTGTGTCCTGCTTATTTCCCTCTTCCGCTGATGTGCTCATAATTGCTTTAAGGTATTTTAATTGTTGTTTTATACGATATAGAACTGTTTACCATATTTTGTCGTGCATGTATGATCAAACTTATCCTGGCATACATGCAGGTTTGCCCTATTTTACTTTATGTAAAATGGAGTGTGACAAGGTGGTATCAGAGCTATATATCGACTCTAGACACGTGACCTTAGTTAGAATGGACTCTTAGAACTTCCCTTTAACTTCGCTTGTGGAGACGAAGATTCGATTCGACCAACGTTGTTTCAAGATCTACATGAGAAGATGACCGAAAGCGGGAAGATGGTTGCAAGAAGATTCGTTTTATTCACTCGCTTAGTTCCTCTCTTTGATTAGCGAGTGAAGACTAAAACTTGCCACAATGACAATAGTAAACGTTGATTGATGTATTGCAAGTTAATAATAAACGAACACATAAAATATGACTTCTTCTTGTTTAAGGGGGGTAGCCCATCATCAATCAAACATTAATTATTAAAACACTTGTATTTTCCTAAAGTTAATAAAATAAAATATGTATTCCACATTTTAAAAGGCATTTGATTAACATGCTTTATTTTGGAAACCACACCTAAAATTTTGGCAAAATTGAAAACTTAAAATTGAGGGAGAAAAAATAATATTCTAACTTAATGTTACTTAACATGTGATATTTATAATTTAAAAATGATTAACATTTCATTTATAGTGTTTTTCATATTTAAAAAAATTGTAACATTTCTTTCATTGTGTTTTCATATTAATAATGCAATCTCTAATTGTTAAAAAGAAAATCTATGCTTTAATGAAATGTTTCTTAAAATTATTTTTTTTAAACCAACTTGTCATGTTGCATTACTGCATTGGTGTGGTACTTTGTGTTGTTTTTGAATGATTCAGTTTGGAATATATGTATGAATATTAAAATTTGAATTATAACAAGAATTAAAATTATTTAGGAATTGGCGTAAGACCTAGTCCTCTACGTTGCCTAGCGCTTTTGAATCTCGGGGCGAGATTTCGTTTAAGGGGGGTAGATTTGTAACACCCCAAAATTAAATACAAGCAAAATTTGAATTTAAAATATTTAATTTGTTAAAATGTAAAAATGTAAGAAATTAAAATAAGAAAATTGTGTGGTTGATTCTTGTGATTGAATGCATGTGTGTGCTTTGAAGTTAAAAAATTTAATTTATAAAACTTGTTAGCAAATTGATTTGAATTTGAAATCCACAATTGAATTAAAGAAAAGAGCAAATCAAATGAAAAGGAAACTCTTCTTCCTCCTAAAACCTGTCTTGGGCCCAAACCCCTCCCCCCCCCCCCCCCCTAGAGCCCGCTTCCCCACCTGCAGCCCAACCGCACACCGCGGCCCAGTCAACCCCACTAGCCCACACTCTAACCAGGACCCTCTCCCCTTTTTTCTCTTTCTCTTTCACACTGACGCTAGGCCCCGCTCGTCAGCGCCCCCGCATTGGATCCCTTTTCTTTCACTGCCGCGCGGACCCCACGCGTCATCCTCACTTACCTACTTTCCTTCCCAGTCTACGGCCCACGTCTTCACTCCCTCTGCGCGCGCGCCGGCCCAGCCGCCCGTTTACCTTTCCTTCACTCTGCCATGCGGGCCCCGCGAGTTGGCCTCACTCCTCAGCCCACCCGCGCGCGCCTCAGATTCCCTTTTTCTCCTCTGCGCCGAGGGACCCGCAGGTCAGTGACAACTTTCTCTCTTCTTCCTCTTTCTTTTCCTTGCGCCGGCCACGCACGCACCGAGTCACGCCATCGGTGTGAGCACGGACGCCAAGGGCGCGGACGCCTAGGGCCAAAATATCTGGGCCCGACTTTCTTGAGCCGCACGAAGCTTTCCCCCTATAAAACCACTCCAACCCTAGTCCCTCCTTCTTCTGTTTTCGTGTTGCGCCGCCACCGCCATTTTCTCGGTGAATACCACTGTCGCCGCGCGATTCTCCCTAGCCACCCACTGCTCGCCCTCGCCAACTTGTCTACACCTTCACAAGGACCCGCCCGTGCTCCCCAAGCCTCATCCGACGCGGATTGACGTCGTATTTGTGGTCCCCACCGAGATCCGGTGAGTCCCGACGCTTCCATCGCCGTTCCCGACTTTGCACTCGGTTCTCCTCGAACTCACCCTCCCATCTCACTCGCAGTGCTCCAAAATGTCTCCCTAACACGACTTCACAAAGAAATTCCCACCGCGACACCCCACCATCAAGCTCCGGCAAGGTTGGCCGCCCTCCACCGTCGTGTGCCCTCCTCTGCATCGATCCACGTCCCAAGAACCCCTTGGTGAGCTTGTCTAAGGACTCCTCTCTCGTTTGAATCATTCGCCGATGTGTATAGTGGATCGTAGATCGGGATCGTGTAGCGCCGTCGGCGCTTGCGCGCCATGCACGGTGGCTCCGTCACGGCTGCTCCCGTGGCGCCGGACACAGCCGAGAAGAAACCCCCCAGCCGTTAGATCGAGCATCAGTGGCCATGATTAGGTTTACGTACCCTTTCGACTTTATTTAAATCTGCACCGTTGAGATTTCGTTGTACGGCTAGGATTAGATCTGCGAAGGGATGCGCACCCTGGTCCACCGTGGGCATGGACCGCGCCCCTGCACCCCTTGGTCCACGACTCCATAAACCGATTCCTTGCATTTCCCTTCAGAAAAACAATTAAGAAAATAAAAGGAATTGTAGAAGTTGCAGATAGGTCCCTATGCATTTGATTTAAATTACATATAGGTCCTGAAATTTGCTAAGAAGACCCTGGACTCTTTAGTAATTAGGATTTTATTGTAAAATGTGGATTAATTCAATTAAACCCCTGCTGTTCACTGTATTTTTGCATTAAACCCCCTAGAATGTTTTGTATCATTGCAAAAACACCCTCGATGCATGCTGAATTAATATTTTAACCCCTGCGGTAGCTAGACATTTCCAAAAAAAGCCCCTAAACATTGCTGTGATTACAGAAATGACCCAACCACTTGCCGTTTTTACATTTTTGCCTGTGAACTGTGCTGAACTCACATATAGGACCCTAGTAAATATTATATTTGCAATTAATGTCCTCATAAATATTTATTCGTGCCTAATAATACTATGAATACCTAATAAAACTTGTTCTTGCACCTTTAAATGATTCTTGGCATATAGGGTTGATACTAAAATATATCATTGCATGTGATAACGATTTGTGAACTAAATGTATCATTCTTTCCATAGCTATCATCGCATGTGATAAATGACTATTCACCTAGAAAGACACTTGTGAATAGACTCTTGCATTGTAAATGATTTATATCCTATGTTTACTTATTGTTGTATGCACGATAAATATGTTCTTGCATATGTAAATAATTCACAACCTATAATTAACCTATTATTGCATGCATGATAACATAAATGCGTATTCTCTTGTTAAAATCAATAAATTGCCATAGAAACCTATTTTGCTAACTTAATCATTATTTAATTATGCTAGTTAAGCTATAGCCATAGATACTACAAGATAAAATGTGCATAACCCTGCGTTAAGCTGTTTCCGTGCGTAGGTTCCCGTTACACTGTAGGACATTCGCGTAGCAATCTTTATATCTTGTTTCACGTGAAATGATATACTGTTATTGAATGTGCTTTTATCTCTCTTTCGGTAGTATGTGTGTGATCGCGTGATGATCGAGATGCAATGGGAAGACTTGGAAGATCAATCGTTCTATACAGAGATTGAGCAGCTGCATGAAATAAAGAAAAGGCAAGTGCCCTTGACCAATTTTCACCGGTTAGGAATTATTAAGGACATAGATAGAATTAGTTGCATGCAAGTCTTAAATTGAATCCTATGTTAGGAAGTTTCCTAGATTTCCATATTATTCCTTGTCGCTGGGTTTGGGATAGAATTGTTGGAATTTGGGTATGTGTTTATGCTTAGCCCTGCTGTCTTTAGTTGGGTGGTAATGATAACTTGATATAATACTTTTAATATCATTTATTGGATGGATATGGTTATATATGTATACATATATATTAGATAGGAATTTGGACAGGCATGTTTGAGTGGTGAGTGCAGTACGCACGAGACTCGGGTTCATTGTGTTGGCGCCTGTTCTAGATTCTAAGGACCGGTTCTTGGTGACATTGCGACCAGGCATTACCGTGCCACCACAAGACGATATGAAACAGCTTAGCCAATTAATTAGAAGATCTTTCAATGAGTATGGGCAATGGATTGGTGCGGGGAACGAGTTCAGCGTTACCTGCTCTGGGATCCGCATGACTCAAGAGAGGGCTACCACGTCAGAGGGTGTGCTCCATTATGGCGGGGTATGCAAAACCTTAGAGTGCTCGTACTTGTCGGGAGACCCTTTGTAAAGGCTCTGTTGTGGATTCCGGGCCGCACACCATAGAAAGTGTGGAATGGCAAAAAGGAGTTTTATAAGTCGTCGTCAGATGATGAAATCACAACTTGTGGGTAAAGTGGTACAAACTCTGCAGAGTATAAAACTATCTAGATAGCCGGGCTCACGGTCATGAGCGCGCCTGGTAGTACTGCCTTGATTAGTTAGGACTGGATGGGACTGGTTCGGTTGGTACCCGGGTGGGGTAACCCGGTGAGTTGGTAGTCTGGTGGGTAACCCGATGAGTTTGGTCCCGGGTGGGGTAACTCGGTGATTTGGCATCCAGGTGGGTAACCTGGACGGTGGTGAGTCGGGTGGGTATAACCCGACGGTCTATATTATTATTGTATATATATGTCCTTCACCTAGTAAATAGGATGCTAAGGTTAACATAGGAAATTAAGGATGCATAGAGGCTTAACCTGTGTCATCCTTTCCTCATTGAATAACCCGCATGTCATAACTTCCACACTTGCGGAGTATATTAGATACTCATCCTTGCTTCTTTCATTTTCTGTTTTTTTGTACATGTCATGCTGCTCAGGTAAAAGATGATCAAGTGAAGATGGAGTTTAGAAGGTCACGTTGCTGCTAGTCGATTTGCCTATAGCGTGCCCTGCTTGTTTCCCTCTTCCGCTGATGTGCTCGTAATTGCTTTAAGGTATTTTAATTGTTGTTTTATACGACATAGAATTGTTTACCATATTTTGTTGTACATGTATGATCAAACTCATCCTGGTATACATGCAGGTTTGCCTTACTTTATGTAAAAACGGGTGTAACAGGAGTCATGCGTTGTTCATTCCCGACGATTATTCTAGCTGCATGGGCAACGTCACAGTGGCAGTCGACGTGGGCGCAAAACGACGATAGGCAAGTCCTAAACCGTAACATACGCCGAGCGCTACTAGGCGCAGCACTGACTTGGCACACGCGGGCGTTATCGTGATTACTAAAAACTTAAAACTGTCGTAACCTTGCCATCCTAGATGGAGTACGCTTTGCCTTTTGCGTGTCAGATCTGTAATAGGTTGATGAATTTATTAATGCACTGGTTGTGTTTCGGCTTGTTTGTTTTTGGTGTTGGCAAGTTCATGACTCAACAATTTTGACGGCATGAAGAACATCGTTACTGCAATTGTCCAATTTATGTATGATTCATGCGCCATTGTTAAAATTGAAACAGCACTTATTTGCGTCAGATAGATATTGGGCCTCCGTGCACCATTCTTCGTCAGATCAATCCAACGGTCTGTTCACGGAAATTGGGCCATCTGTTTTGCTCGCCCATGTAAGTATTTTTTTTTAAAAAAATGTGTTCATTTATAAGCCAACTTTTTTCGTTTACGTGTGATTAATCCTTCTCCTATGGTGGTTGGGTTGTGCATGGATTGGAGTGTTATCGTCGTCTTCGGCTACCAAATCATAGTTGCGTCGTCGTTTGCTGAGGAGTACAACTCCTCCTTGGTGGCAAGGGAGGACGACGATGGCCATCTCCTCTTCTGTTTTGAATGTTCCCTTCTGTTTAATATGGTTGCTCAAATAATCGGCGTAACAACTAAGTCGCGACATCCCAGCAACGCGAATCTCTTTCGCAGCCGCCATCACAAGGGACACTGATGCTACGTATTTCTAAGTGAATCAAAGAACGCAACCTAGCAAACGTATGGAACAAGTCTACACCTATCGTAATGAAGCTCTGCATGTAGCCAAGCTGTCCAATATAAGTCTACACCTATCGTAATAAAAGTAGAGGATACTGGAAGATAAGTATATGAAAGATAAGTGCATAGATGATGCTTTAGGGTGCGTTTGGTTTGGCGTCGAAGTTGGATTAGATAGGATCATCTAAGTTTTTTCTGTATTGAATCATCCAATTTAACGTTTGGTTAGATGTATTGAATGATCCAATTTTTTGTTTGATATGTTGAATTAAAGATGAATTCGATGATTCAAATTAATGTTTGTTTTTATTGTTATGGATGACAATTATGAAATAATAGCTCCTTTTCCAGAGATATCATACATGCATACCGGCTATCATTTCTCATCCCCAACAGGTAATTCTTGAAATAGACCTATATATAAAGAAAGAAAATGATAAATTTCGAGAATATCAATATTAATTAATTTTGTTTTTGTCCTATGAGGAGTTGTTTGCCTTTGGCTCATCAGTACAGTGTTGACCCCCCCCCCCCCCCTCCCGATGATGGAGCTGCTGCGTGCATGAATATACCTCGAAAGCTTCAACCAAGGCAGCCTGGAGAGAGAAAGGTCCGGTGACACAAGGCTCACGGGCGGATCTGGACAGAGCCATCTGACATTTTTCTGCGTAGAGCTCCATCCAGGATTAAATTGGATGACCTCGTCCAACTTGACCGGCAACCAAACGCTACGAAATTCTAGATAGGATGGCTTAGTCCATCCTCTTACACGGAACCAAACACGAGCGAGGCCTTACTTGTGCTGCGGCGAACGCGAAGGAAGAGGGCAGCCGCGAGGGAGGCCGGCGGCGGATCAGTGAACGCATGTCCTAGCAAACGTACGGAATAAGGGCTGTTTGGTTCTACGTTTAAGTTGCTTAAGCCTAATATTAGACATGCTACACTATTTTAGATGGATGTTTGGTGGTTGACTAGAGTTAGACGTGCCACAAAAGTTAGACAACTTTTGCATTCATTGCCTAACAAAAAATTGCCTCAACTCAACTGAGGCGCTCGAATCGATCGCCTAAGCATGCCACACTTTCTTAGATGCGCCTAAGCTTAAGCTACAGTAACAAACCAAACAACAGCTAACATTAGGTAGTTTAGACGTGCCACAAGTGTGGCAAGCGATTAAAATTAGACTTAGCCAACTTAAACATACAACTAAATAGATCCTAAGTCTACACCTGTTGTAATGAAGCTCTGCATATAGCCAAGCTGTCCGTCGGTAAAATAGGATTGGGTTCCCGTATTTACTCTGCACCGCAGCTTGCGTCACGTCAGCAGGGTCACAGTGGACAAGCCGCAACCAGGGCCGCAGGCAGCATGCGTCACGTCAGCAGGGTTACAGTGGTCTGCCTTGGCGGGTGGGAAATCGTATGCAGAGGATTTGCACCCGGCGGTGGCGAACGCAAGGCAGCTACTCATTTGTAGATGATGGATAAGCCTCGATCTTCTCCTCTAAAGAGGTTATAGTTAATTTATTACAAGCAAGTACAAATGCAAACACTCACATCCTATTATCTAAAAAAAGGCGATAATAACTGGATGGCTAACCACACGATTGTGGACCGGACTTCGTAAGCCAATATTACAGCACTGTCGGTACCCCGCAGACCGGGTACCCCCGCGCACAAGAAGAAAACGGCTAAGGATTCGGTCTCTACTTAAAAGGCCGAATCCAAAGCTGTCACGTCGTGAAGGGAAGGACCAGATCCTAGCTCTCCGCCGGGGCAGGCTCCCGGGCTGCCGCGTGGCCGGCAGAACTGGACCCTCGCCTCCTCGCTGAGGCGGGCTCCGCGACTGTCACGTGGCCAATGGGAACCTCGGGACCAGGCCCGCTTCCTCGCAGGGAAAGGCACCATAACTACCACGTGGCCCGCAGAGCTGGGCCTCCACCCCTCCACAGGGGTGGGCTCCGGATGCGCCACGTGGCTTGTACCATCGAGTGCTCGACTCCCCACAGAGGCAGGTTCCGGCGCAACCACGTGGCAGATGCCCAACTCAGTGCGGTAGGAGGCCGCAGTAAAGGACGGCGTGCGCTGGTCAAACAGGCATTAAAGTACGCGCGCCTTCCCCAGGTGGAGCGGAGTCGAGCATGCGTAAGTCAAGGCTCCAGTGTCCGTACAGACCCACGCCGCAAGACGGACGAATGGGCCGTAGGGACAAGACGGACGGGACGTGCACCGCCATCATCACCAACTATGTGTAGCCCTGGCGCACGACGCAACGGGACGGCGCATTGACGCCCCTGACAAAGGGAGTAGATAGTATTTAATCCTAGATCTTGTATAGGATTCGGCTCTCCCCAGGCCCGCCTGTCGGGGCCTGGGGCTACCTTGTGATTGCGGGGTCCTTGGACTATAAAATGACTCTGCAGACGTCCTTCACGGACGACGGCAATCAGACCAACTGAAACCCATAGACGCTCAAGCAAGGCAATATACAAACACTCCCGTGGACGTAGGGTGTTACGCTCCGGCGGCCCGAACCACGTAAACCCTCTGTGTTCACCATTTCCCTGCGCTCAATCTCCTGGGACTAGCCCTCGTGAATCCAAAGAACCTCCGCGGGCTGCTCTCTAAGCAGGTCTGGGGGAAGTGTCATTTAGGACCTTCGACATTTGGCGCGCTAGGTAGGGGGCTTTTTCCCGTGAAGATGTCCACCAGCAGCAATGGTGAATGGCCATTCCAACGCCGGTACATCCAGACCGCAGTCACGGCGACATGCAGTAGCTAAGGACCAGGCATCATCTCGTTCTAGAGCGGGATCCCGCTATAGAGCAGCGAGGCCGAAACCTTCACGTCGCCCCGCTGTCACCTCGCCAGCTGCAGGTCGGCACGCCACACCATGGCGTACTCCAGCCGTGATTGCAGCTACAGCACCGCCGGCAGCAAGCCCGGAGAGTGCGCTCGCAGCAGCGCGCGCTACTCCACAATCCACCTGTTGGAGATGCTCCTTGGGGAGGAGCTCAATAGTGGATCAACGACGTCGACCACCTCGTCATCGCCGCGCTCAACGCACCTCTACCAAGGGAGGCACATGCCCAGCCAATGCATGTGTCGTTGTCGCGGACTCCAACAATCGATCGGTTGATGGCAGACTCGCGCTCGACCAGGATCTCGGCAACAGACCTGAGAACCGGGCTGCAGCGCCGCAGGTCGGGAGAAGACTACCGAGTTACTATCGAGCAACAGAGGGAGCGGAGGCGGAACCTTGAGGCGGACTACAGTGCGCCGGGCCCTGTTCCCCAGGATCACGCAGTGCCTCCGCCGAACCCGGCGTATGTTACGCCACCTCCGTACCAGGCGTACGTCGCGCCTCCACCTCCACAGGCGTATGCTGCACCACCCCAGCCTCAGGTGTATGCAGGCCCGCCTGTTCACCAGGGGTATGCATCGCCACCACTGGCGCCAGCCAGCCCCACCCAAGGGTGTGCGGCTCTGGCACCTCAGCTCCGTTTTGTGGTCTGGCCATGAAATTTCTGGCCACACATGCCAGAGAAGTACGACGGGAGTGTCAACCCGAGTGAGTTCCTGCAGATCTACTCCACCGCGATACTAGCTGCAGGAGGCGACGAGGCCGTCATGGCCAACTACTTCCCCGTCGTCCTGGCCGGCCCAGCCCGGTCATGACTCATGAACCTGCCCCAGGGGTCCATAACCTCCTAGGATGAGTTTTGCCGACAGTTCGTGGCGAACTTCGGCAGTTCCTACAAGCGCCCCGGCACAGAGCTCAACCTCCACGCCGTCAGACAGCGCACTGGAGAGTCGCTGCGATCATTCATCTAGCGGTTCTCTCAAGTACGGAACACCATCCCTCATATCGCTAGCGCATCATTTATTGTTGCATTCAGGCAGGGTGTGAGAGACAAGAAAATGCTCGAGAAGCTAGCCACGCACGAAGTGCGTGATGTCTCCGAGCTGTTCGTCCTGGCAGACATATGTGCTAGGGAAGCTGAGGGATGCAACTGGCACTCCCAACCTCCCTCAGAGGCCAGGGAGGCCACGCCGACTGAGGAAGGAGCCTCTGCAAGGAGCAGCAACAAAAAGAAGAAGAAGGGCAATGGCAAGAACAAGCCAAAGCCCGGAGCCCATGCAGTGGCAGCCGCGGCTCCCAGCGGAGCCCGGCCGCTGCACCGGGACAAGCGCCCTCGGCAGTCACCAGAATCCAAGGAGCCTGACTTCAAGTGCCCTGTGCACTGCACAAACAGCCATAGCGCTAGCGAGTGCCGGGAAGTGAAGAAGTTCGCGGAGCGCTTCCGTGAACAAAAGCAGAGGCAGCAGCGCCAGGAGGGCGCGCCTTTCCGCCAGAGGGAGGGCAAACGGAAGGTCGATCCCGAAAAGGAGGATGACAGTGAGATGGGGTTCCAGGAACCCCAGAGGGCGGTGAAGGCCATTTTCGAGGGTGGCGACTCTGACTCCAGCAGCGACAAGGAGCGCCGCAAGACTCTCCACGTCATCTACGGGGGAGCCACAGATCCCACGTCCGGAAACACAGTGAAGACTCTGCGACGGTCAGTGGCCGGAGTGGCCCCCGCTCCGAGCCCGGCTCCCCACCACAAGTAGATGAGCACAACAATCAGCTTCGACGCCTCTAACTGCCCGAAGAACATGGCGGGAGCAGGCATACTCCCGCTGCTGGTGTCCCCAACCATCGCCAACGTGAAGGTCTTTCACGTGCTGATTGATGGTGGGGTAGGCCTCAACCTCATCTCCATGGCGGCCTTCCGGAAGTTGCAGCTGCCAATGTCCCGGCTCACACCTTCGAGCCTGTTCTCAGGTGTCGTACCGGGGCAGATCCTCCCGTACGGTAACATTCACCTCCCGGTGACCTTTGGGACCCCAGAGAATTACCGTACGGAGAGCGTTTTGTTCGACGTGGCGGACGTCGACCTCCCCTTCAACGCAATCATCGGGAGGCCAGTGCTCTACAGGTTCATGGCCATAGCCCACTACGGCTACCTCGTCCTGAAGATGCCGACGCCTTCCGGCGTCCTCAAGATCAGAGGGGACCGCTCAGCTGTAGTATCCGCCTTGGAGCAGCTCCAGGCGCTCGCAGCAAGGAGGGCTCCGGCTCCAGGGGCACGAAGGAGAGTCGACCAGAACAGGGTCCGACGCAGCGGGCCTCCACTTCTGCACCCCGTGTGCAACCAGTCGACGACGACGTTCCAGTAAAGGTCGTCAGGATTGGTTTCGAGGCTGCCCAGGCAACCCGTATCGCGGGGAACCTGGATAGCAAATAGGAACTCGTGCTCGTCACCTTCCTCTGGGACAATGTCGATGTGTTTGCATGGCAACCATCACAAATGCTCGGGATCCCTAGGGAGGTGATTGAGCATCATCTGAAGATCTACCTTGACGCCCGACCGGTGCAATAGAAGCCCAAGAAACAGTCCATTGAGCGGCATAACTTCATCCGTGAAGAAATCAAGAAGCTAGTCGATGCTGATTTCATCCGGGAGGTCCACCACCCACGGTGGTTGGCCAATCCTGTTGTCGTCCCCAAGGCTGACGGGAAACTCTGGATGTGCATCGACTACACCAACCTGAATAACGTATGCCCAAAGGATCCTTTCCCTCTTCCTAGGATAGATCAAATAGTAGATTCAATATCAGGTTGTGATCTTCTGTGTTTCCTAGATGCGTATTCCGGTTTCCACCAAAAACCAATATCTAGGGAGGATGAGGAACACACTGCTTTCATAACACTAGATGGCCTGTATTGTTATGTCTCCATGCCTTATGGACTCAAGAATGCTCACCCCACCTTTGTACGTGCAATGCATAAGACATTTGGGGACGTCACTAGAGATCTGGTAGAGGTGTATGTCGATGACATCGTGGTAAAAATTAGAGCCCGCACATCCTTATTAGACAATCTAGCCCAAGTCTTCAGCAAGCTGCGCACAACACGCACGATGCTGAACCCCGACAAGTGTGTCTTTGGGGTTTCTGCAAGGAAGCTCCTTGGTTTCTTGGTCTCACACCGAGGAATTGAAGCTAACCCAGAAAAGATCAAGGCTATAGAGCTGATGCGGCCGCCGGCCCGCATCAAGGACGTGCAGAAGCTTGCAGGGTGTTTGGCAGCCCTCAGCCGGTTCATCTCAAGACTGGCTGAGCGATCCCTGCCCTTCTTCAAAATTCTGCGGAAGTCAGGTCCCTTTGAGTGGACCGAGGAAGCGGAAGCGACATTCCAGGAGCTCAAGAAGCACCTGATGACGCGACCCATTATGGTGGCGCCAGAACCCGGCGAACCACTCCTGCTCTACATCACCGCAACAACGGAGGTGGTCAGCATGGTCTTGGTTGCAGAGCGGCTGAAACTACTGTCGCAGCAAGCACCCGAGGGAGCCCCCGGGGGGGGGGGGGGGGGAAGCTGAGCCTCAGGGACCGCAACCAGCAGAGGACCCCCTTGTTGTATGCTCCAGTGACCAAGAGCCCTCCGGGTCCCAGCCCCCGGAGGTCCGACCAGATCCTGGGGGCCACATTCCCTAGGATGCAAACACATCGCAAGGAGCTCAGGACCCCCGAGGGAGGGTTCGGACCTCCCAACGGCCTGTCTACTACATCAATGAGGTCCTCCATGAAGCAAAATCAAGGTATCTGGAGGTACACAAACTGTTGTATGCAGTGCTCATAGCGTCGAGGAAGCTCCGACATTACTTCCAAGCCCACCGGGTTTCAGTGGTCACCTCCTTTCCACTAAATACCGTACTCCACAGCCCCAACTCGACTAGCAACGTCGCCAAGTGGGCAGCAGAGCTGGCGGAATTCGAGCTAGAGTTCTTACCTCGACATGCAGTCAAGAGCCAAGCACTGGTAGACTTCTTGGCAGAATGGACTCCATCACTAGGCAACCCAGGGGGTCCGGACAACGGAGAGACGGTGCCCAATACTCCAGTTTTCTTCAAAACCCCCTGGATGCTCTACTTCGATGGCTCCTTGCGAAAGCAGGGGGCCGGGCCGGGGTCCTGCTCGTCGCCCCGATTGGGGAGCAGTTCAAGTACATGGTGCGCCTCGACTTCAAGGCGACTAACAACATGGTAGAATACGAAGCCCTAATCTTTGGGCTAAAGACTACCCTTACCCTTAATGTCCGTCAGCTTCTGGCTAAAGGCGATTCCCAGCTGATCATCCAGCAAGCCAAAGGGGAGTGTAGTTGCAATGACCCTCAACTAGCAGCATACTTGCTGCATGTCCAGAAGCTGGAGAAGGACTTTGAAGTCTTGGATCAGTGCCATGTACCCCGAGCCGACAACTCAATCGCAGACGACCTGTCAACGAAGGCCTCCACAGGTCCCCAATGCCTGAAGGAGTCTTTGCAAGGACGTTACCACGACCAACCGCCCGAGCAGCCGAACCGGGCGAAGGGGGCGAGCCCAGCACCTCGAAGCTAGCAGTCCCGGCGGCCCTGCTACCATGGAGCCAGCCAAGGATCGTATGCGCCACTGGGGGCTCCGAGCTACCAGACGCCCAAGATCCAGAGGCTCAAGCAAGTCCCGATGCATGGATCTCGGAGGTCCGGGACTACTTGAAAGACAACATCCTTCCTGAAGAACATGCCCTGGTAGAAAGGATAGTCTGCATGGCTAAGAGGTACACACTGGTGGAAGGGGATCTCTACCGGCGTGGCGCCAACGACATCCTGCTGCATTGCATTACCCGAGAGGAGGGCTGCGACTTGCTCGCAGAGATCCATGGAGGCGAGTGTGGGAACCACGTGTCATCCCGCACGCTGGTCGGTAAAGCCTTTCGTCACGACTTTTACTGGCCGACAACACTCCAGGATGCCGCCGAGATGGTCAGGAGATGCAAGGCGTGCCAGTTCCATGCCAAGTAGATCCACACACCAGCACAGGCGCTGCAGATGATCCCACCCTCATGGCCATTCACTGTATGGGGGTTGGATATCCTAGGACCCTTTCCTAGAGCTGTCAGACGATTCTAGCACCTCTACATCGCCGTAGACAAGTTCACCAAGTGGCCTAAAGCCGCCCCAGTCGTCACCATCAACAAGCAGTTAGCAGTCAAATTCATCAAGTCGATCGTCTGCCGGTTCGGGGTCCCAAACCAAATCATCACTGATAATGGGACCCAGTTCACAAGTGCAGCATTCCAGGAATACTGCAAAGACCTTGAGATCCAAGTCTGTTATGCATTCGTCGCTCATCCAGAGAGCAATGGACAGGTCGAGAAGGCCAATGTAGAGATCCTCAAGGGCCTCAAGACTCGCACATTCTCACACCTTGAGAAGCATGGTGCAAACTGGGTAGACGAGCTTCCGTGTGCACTGTGGGCTAGCCGGACATCAACCAGCCGGGCCACGGGGGAAACGCCTTTCTTCCTGGTGTACGGGGCAGAGGTCATCCTCCCCCCAGAAATTACCAGGAGCTCTGTAAGACCTATGTGTGCTGAATACATTGGCTTGTAGTGAATACACTTGGTTTTGATGATAAAAGTTTTGAATATCACCAAAAAACACCTTTTTATCAAGGCCCGACTCTAGCTCCGAGCTACAGCAAGGTCCGACGATAGGTCCGGCTTGCTTTGGGTAGCTCCGGTTACGTTTGATGCTAAGTCCGACTTCTTTGTCCGACTAGCTTTGGTTAGCTCCGGTGAGCTTTATCTTTAGCTCCGGCATATATTTGATAGCTCCGACATATTTTCGTTAGCTCCGGGATGCTAAGCTCCGACGTACTTTGTCTAGCTCCGGGTTTTGGGTTGACTAGTTCCGACTAGTTTTGGTAAGCTCCAGATCAAGGATCGACTAGTTTTGGTAAGCTCCGGATCTAGGATCTACTAGTTTTGGTAAGCTCCGGATCCAGGATCTACTAGTTTTGGTAAGCTCCGACGCTAGGTTCTACTAGCTCTTGTTAGCTCCGGCTCAAGCTCCGGGTTGCTCTGGCAAGGTCCGGAACTTGACCACATTGCTTCTGTTTTGCATTTGCAATGTTTCGTACTTGCTTTACTTGATTGGAAAGATTGCTTAGTATTCATTTGCTAAGTTTTTGGTGCGTTTTGGATGATACGGCTGATATCGTTTCTACTGTGGTTTTGCAACATGCTTATGTGAGGTTCTCACGTAAGGTGTTGTGTTCGGAACTAACGTGAGTCAAGTCGAGGACTTGGGCTCGTATAGATTGTTTGTTTATTCATGTGCAGGTGTTGCTTGAGTTCAAGTCATGGCTGGTGACAGGATCCATTGGACTAGTCTCAGGAGGAGATTAGGTTCCAACAACCAAGTTCGGGAGGAACTGTGGTTGAGCGGGTCAGGAGGTCGCGCAGGATGATTGAATCAAGGACAGTGCATATGAAGGTCGAAGGAAGGTGTTCGCACGTATGCATGAGGTGCATGACATGGCAATATGCTTCTAGAGACGGATTATGGAAGGAAGATCTGATCGGAAGGATCAGATCGTATCGGTTGAAGACTTAGGCTGCTAGCTGAGTCGGTTATGGCTCGGTATGGAAATATCGAGTTGGTTATGTTAGGATTTCGTGTGTGTCATGAATTTGAGTTGTTTAGGAATGTGGGATACGTTACTAAGGTGTTTGGAAGTCTTAAGATTGCTTCTATCTGCGTATAGAAGAATCTTGAGCAGTTATGGTAAGTTCTGATTGTGATCGGATTAGGATTGGAGTCCTAGTTGAGATTGGGATGGCCTAAGGGCTGGTTATATAAGCGAGGGAAGGCCAAAGCTCGAAATAGACGACTTTGGGGATGTTCCTCTTGTGTTCTATTGAATAAAATTTATAGTTTGAAGGAACTTTTGTGTCTTGTTCGTCCGACTTGTTCCAGACAAGTTTTACCCGTCGAGTTTCTGGACAGCACTACCTTTTGTCGGTGGTTTTATCATAACTCGAGTTTTACTGATCCAATTGACGTGATTCTTTTTGGGTTGTCTTAACAACTTGATTGTCTATCATCTGTCAAAATTTTACGGTCATTGTATTTGTGGTTTTTGATCTACACGAGTTTCTTTGCAGAACTCCAGAAACTGTTTTTCTCGGGTAGGTCAGATTGACCAGTGTTTGATTTTTTGATCATAACTTGAGTTGTTCTCGACGGATTTGAGTAATTCTTTTTGTGGTGTCTTAGTGACTTGATTCTCTCTGATATATATCACTTTTGTCATGGTGAAACACGTTTATATTAGTCTCATACACGATTTCTTTAACAGATCGTTTTTTTCTGCCGAAAGGGTTTGGGGTTTTAATTGTTTCCGCTGCTTAAGATTTTTAAATCTACCATTCACCCCCCCTCTGGTATCTTTTCACGTGCTCTTCGATCCTACAATTGGTATCAGAGCCACGGTGCTCTAATCTTTGAGATTTGCACGTGTTTTTGACTAATCATCATGGAGAAGTACTCCGCCAAACCTTGTGTGTTTTCTGGCATTGATTTCCAGGTTTGGAAGGCACGCATGGAGGCCTTCATTCAGGCGCAAGGCTTCGCAATATGGGAAAAGGTATACAAACCTTATGAAGTCCCGCCTAACGATCAAGTTACGGCTACGAACCTCCGGGACGTCGACAACAACAACAAAGCCCGAAACTTGATCATCCAAGGACTCACTCAGAGCGACTTTGATCGTGTCGCACACCTCCGGTCAGCATACGATGTTTGGAGAGCTCTCTGTGATTATCATGAAGGCTCCAACATAATCAAGGAGGTAAAACAAGATATGTTCAAAAAGGAGTATATGCGTTTTGAGATGCAACCAGGTGAGTCTATCGATGACCTCTTTGCTCGGTTCAATAAAATTCTCAGCAACTTACGTAGTGTCAATGTTAATTTTTCTGATGCTGAGAATGCTAGACAACTTCTTAGTGCATTAGACATGTCAGTTTGGGAGATGAAAGTAACATCCATTCGTGAATCAACTGTCATGAGTTCTCTTACATTAGATGTACTTTATTCTAAACTAAAAACTCATGAAATTGACATCCTAGCACGTAAGAACCCAAACAAGTCTATTGCACTTGTCTCACAACGTGATATGTCTAGCTCCGGCCAATCATCATCTTGCAATACTCTTGCTTTATTGTCCTCGCTAACCCTGGAACAGATCGAAGAATTTCCAGAAGAGGAGTTGGCACTCATCTCTACTAGATTCTCAAAGGCATTGCAAAATGTGAGAACTAGAAGGAGAGGAAGCTCCAGACCTCAACGCTGTTTTGAATGTGGTAAAATAGGACACTTTCGTACAGAATGCCCTAACCTTTCAGGTCCGACCACCCGGGAAGAAAAACAAAGCAAGGTCCGGACCTCCTCTGGAAACTCCAACAAGAAGAAGAAGGGTACCATAGGACGCAAGATGATCAACAGCTTCATCACCGCGCTTCAAGAGCTCAGTTCAAGTGACATTGATTTTGAAAGTGATGAAGATGATGATGATCTGGCCAACTTATGCTTCATGGCGGGCAAAGCAAGATCAAGATCAAGTCAGGAGGAAGCAGAACACAACAGTGACGATGATGAGGTATGTTCTACCTGCAATGAAATGTGTGATGCTATTTCTCGTGCAACTATTATTGTCAAGAAAAAGGACAAAAAGCTTAGGGATAACGCTGCTAAAATTGAATCATTAGAATCTGAAATTAACCATTTAAAAACTCTGATTCCTAGTGATGATGCATGTCCCTCATGTGACTTAATCTATGAACAACTGTCCACATTAAGAAGTGCACACTCCTCCACTCTAGATAGACTTGATGAAGAAATTAAAAAGAACAAAGAGCTTGCTGCACTTAATGATAAAAACTTGAAAGATGCTAGCTGTTCTACAATTTACTTGCATTGTTCTACTTGTGATGATCTTGATAAGAAACTACAAGATGCTATAAATGAACTTTCTATATTGAACAATGCTTTACGATCTCATGAAGTTAAAAATTGTTCCAACTGCAAACTAAAAGGAATAACTTCATGTGCAAACTGCCTAGACTTGTCTAAGAAACTTAATGACATGAAAAGGACACTAAGTCGGTTTTATAATGGGAATAAGAATCTAAACTTGTTGCTGAATTCTTCCAAGTCTTGCAAAGATAAAACTGGTTTAGGTTTTGATTCTCATGCTCATGCTAAGGCACATCCACCTAAAATTGTAAAGTCATTAGGAATTGGTTTGATTCAAACAGTTCCTAAACAAAATAGAGTGGTTTTCAAATCTGCAGGAGTGATGCCTCATTCCTTTTCAAATAAAAATATTGCTTGCTCATCTAGACATGAACACAAAGTTAAATTTCAATGTACCTTCTGTGTAGAGATGGTCATGTTATAGATTTTTGTTATAGACTAGCTAAACAACAGAAAAAGGAAAGAAAAATTGCTAGATCTTATAACTTTCATACAATTAGAAAAACACAACCTGCTTTAGTGAGTCAGAAATTTGAAAAGGTAGCTTCCGGACCTTCTGGTAAGAAATCTGCAAAAGCAGCTCCGATAGTACCGATAGCTTCGAGAGCTACCGGATCTTCTGTTGTTCCCTCCGGAGCTTCAGTTTTTGCCTCCGGACCTTCTGCTTTTACCTCCGGAGCTACTGGTTTTCACTCTAAACAAGTAACAACTTCTAAATCAACTGTTAATAATAGAAAACCTCAATCTTTGACTCATAAACCTGCTGTTTTGTCTCAGCTTTCGCGTGTTTTTCCTGCTGCACGTCGCGTGACTCAGTACTGGATTCCTAAATGCCTTTTGACTAACCCCAATACTGAGTCATCGACGAATTGTGCTTCTATGTAGGTTACACGCTTGAGGAAGGAGAATATTTGGATTGTGGATTCAGGTTGCTCACGCCACATGACCGGTAACAAAGATTGGTTCTCCTCCCTCTCCTTTGTGTCACGTGTAGAGAATGTTACTTTTGCCGATAATTCTTCAACTCCTATAATTGCTAAGGGTTCGGTTAGAGTAAATGATCACTACATTTTGAAGGATGTGGCACTTGTCAAAAATTTGAAATACAACTTGCTTTCTGTTGCACAATTGCTAGATGAAAATCTAGAAATTATTTTTAATAAAAACTGCTGCAAAGTTGTAGATTCAAATAGTGAGCTTATTTTTAACATGTCTCGGTTTGGAAGAGTTTTTAAAGCTGATTTTGATATGTCTTCCTCTAAGCATAGGTGTCTAGTTCTTAATGATTCAAAGGATTTATATTTTTGGCATCGTAGACTTGGTCACGTAGGCTTTGATCATCTAACGCGTGTTAGTGCTCTTGATCGCATACGTGGGCTGCCTAAGCTTAAAGGGGACAAAGAAATTGTATGCTCTTCTTGTAGACATGCTAAGATGGTTGCAGGTTCACATACTCCTCTCACAATGATCATGACAACTGAACCATGCCAACTTTTGCATCTTGACACCGTAGACCTTCACGTGTTCAATCCTTCGGAGGTAAATGGTATGCTCTTGTTATTGTTGATGATTATTCTAGATATTCTTGGGTGTATTTTATGGCATCTAAGAATGAAGTTTTTAGTCACTTTAGAACTTTATTTCTTAGATTATCAATCGATCACCCAGGATTATTAAAAGCAATTAGGAGTGATAATGGAACTGAATTTAAAAATCAATTCTTTGATCACTTTTGTGCTGAAAATAGAATAGATCATCAATTCTCTTCCCCATATGTACCTCAACAAAACGGTGTTGTAGAAAGAAAGAACAGAACCCTAGTTGAGATGGCCAGGACTATGCTTGATGATTATCAAACTCCTAGGAAATTTTGGGTTGATGCGTTAGCAACC
This sequence comes from Tuctoria greenei, assembly GCA_036927565.1. NCBI lineage: Eukaryota > Viridiplantae > Streptophyta > Magnoliopsida > Poales > Poaceae > Tuctoria > Tuctoria greenei. The sequence goes on from JAYESD010000003.1 coordinate 225,106,518, forward strand.
GCTTGTTATGTCTCAAATCGTGTTTTCTTACGTGCTAAGCTAGGTAAAACACCATATGAGCTCCGGTTTGGACATAGGCCTAGTGTTACACACTTTCAGGTTTTTGGTTGCAAATGCTTTGTTAAGAAACATGGTAATCTTGATAAATTTGAACCTAGATCCAATGATGGCATGTTTCTTGGTTATCCATCTCATACTAGAGGCTACCGTGTGCTTTTACTTGACACTAACAAAATTGTGGAGACTTGTGAAGTGTCTTTTGATGAAGCTAGCCCAGGTACTAGCTCCAGTGCTGCAGGACCAGATCCGTATCCTCAGGGGGAGGGTATTTTCGAAGATGAAGAAGAGCCAGTGATACTGCCTGGTAGTTCCGAAGTTGACACGTGTCCAGCTCCGGACATTGAACAAGTTCCGGCTATCACCTCTGCTGATCCAGATCAACCACAAGTCACAAGCTCATCAATCTACAATGAACCTAATGAAGAAGAAGCTTGTGAGACATCTGTTCCCTTACGATTTTACAAAGATCATCCCCCACAACAGATGATTGGAAACTTGCATGAACGACTCACACGGTCCAGGTTTTGCGATCCAAACTCTCATGCTCATTCTGCTTTTGTTGCTTCTTTTGAACCCAAAGATATATCATACGCACTCACTAATGAATCTTGGATTATTGCCATGCAAGAAGAGTTAGAAAATTTTGAAAGAAATAATGTTTGGAAACTTGTACCTCCACCTCAAGGTCACACTTTAATTGGAACTAAATGGGTATATAAAAATAAACAAAGTGAGGATGGGGTTGTGATTAGGAATAAGGCTAGGTTGGTTGCTCAAGGTTTCACTCAAGTTGAAGGTCTAGACTTTGATGAAACTTTTGCTCCTGTCGCAAGATTAGAAGCCATAAGAATTTTGTTAGCCTTTGCAGCATCTAAAAGTTTTAAGCTATATCAAATGGATGTTAAAAGTGCTTTTCTTAATGGCTACATAGATGAGGAAGTTTATGTCAAACAACCACCAGGTTTTGAAAATCCAGATTTTCCTAATCATGTTTTCAAACTGTCCAAAGCCTTATACGGTCTCAAACAAGCCCCTAGAGCATGGTATGATAGGTTAAAAACATTCTTACTTGAAAAGGGGTTTGCCATGGGCAAGGTTGATAAAACTCTTTTTGTGCTTAAGCATGGCAATGACTCATTATTCGTTCAAGTGTATGTGGATGATATTATCTTTGGTTGTGCCTCTCATGATCTTGTTGGTTGTTCCTCTCATGATCTTGTGTCCAAGTTTTCAGCAATGATGAGTTCGGAATTTGAAATGAGTATGATGGGTGAACTCACTTACTTTTTGGGGCTGCAAATCAAGCAAACCAAGGAGGGTATCTTTGTGCATCAAACGAAGTATACCAAAGACCTCCTAAGGCGCTTCAACATGGACAAAAGCAAGCTTCTTCGGACACCAATGGGAACAGCAACAACACTTGAACTTGATGAAGATGGTGAACCCATGGATCAAAAAGAATATAGAAGCGTGATCTGATCACTTTTGTACCTCACGGCATCAAGGCCGGACATACAATTCAGCTTATGTCTTTGTGCACGGTTTCAAGCATCCCCACGTGTATCACATCGTCAAGCCATCAAAAGGATTCTCAGGTACTTACATGGAACTCAAGAATTTGGCATTTTTCTTCCTTCTTCCTCAACCGTTTCTTTGAAAGCTTTTTCGGATGCTGATTTTGGGGGTTGTAGGATTGATAGGAAAAGTACTTCCGGTGCTTGTCATTTTCTTGGTAATTCTCTTGTTGCTTGGTCCTCTAGAAAACAAAGTTCAGTTGCACAATCCACAGCCGAATCTGAATATGTAGCTGCTGCTAGTGCTTGCTCACAAATTCTTTGGATTGTTCAAACACTTAAGGACTATGGGGTTGATCTAGATAGTGTTCCACTATTTTGTGATAACACTAGTGCTATTTGCATTGCCAAAAACCCCGTGCAACATTCTAGAACTAAGCACATTGATATTAGGTATCACTTTCTCCGAGATAATGTTGAAAAAGGAAACATTGTGCTTCACCATGTAGATACCGAACATCAATTGGCTGACATTTTTACAAAACCTTCGGATTTCACTTGTTTTTGTTACATTCGTAGTGAAATAGGGGTTATACATCCTCATGGCTTAAATTGAGGGGGAGTTTTTGAAACTTGGGAAGTCTATGTGTGAATCTGAAATTAAAATAATATGAGCATAGTATTTCATACATATATGACTTTGTGATTCCATTTACATGCTGAAAGTTCTTACTACATTACTTGTGTTATACATTTTGTAGTTTTTGCCATGTCTAGTAATTGGAATAATTACTTACACTAAATCTGGTCATGATCGAACTTTCTTGCTATTTTGAACTTGTTGCATGCTCACAAATGCTTTTAATCATTAAGAATTTATCAAGTAATCAACTCACATGTTGAGTTTTTATGAACAAATATAAATTGAGAAAAGATCAAGAGAATATGCATGCATCGCACTTCTTCTTTTTGAGATGGCTTGTCATTGCACTTAGATATGAACTTGGAAGAAGTTGTGTATGACTAAAACCATGTCCTTAAGCTTCTGATTGTCACATGACATAGGCTTGGCTTGGTTGGTTAGAATAAGGCAGATGCGCATATAATCTCTTGCAAATATCATATTATCTAAATTTATGCTTTGAAAAATAATAAAATGCAGCAACAAGTGTCATGCTTTCAAGTTTTGAAATAGTTGAGTTTGTGAGATCATGACCTGCTAAAATTGAAAATCACACTTGATCTCTAGCATGGCTTACACTACTTTATGTATCTCATTGATGTGATAGTGTGAGTTACTTGATAGTATGACTTGGGTGAGCTTTGTTTATATGTATATGTTATAATATGCTCATAACAACTAAAGTGAGAGAGAAAATTTGTTTATATGCTCATGACTTGCTGAATACATTGTCAAAGGGGGAGAGATTTTCATTTAAAATAAAGAGAATATGGGCATAAGGAGAGATAATAAAGGGGGAGATATTGTCATATATTAAAGGGGTAGAGATTTTCAGGGAGAAATTTTCATTTTTTTTACTTTTGATTTACAAAGGGGGAGAAATCGTTTTCAAAAACTTTTATATGAATAAGCCAATGTTCGGAATTTTAAATGGTGTTGCCAATGCATTCATCAAGGGGGAGATTGTAAGACCTATGTGTGCTGAATACATTGGCTTGTAGTGAATACACTTGGTTTTGATGATAAAAGTTTTGAATATCACCAAATAACACCTTTTTATCAAGGCCCGACTCTAGCTCCGAGCTACAGCAAGGTCCGACGATAGGTCCGGCTTGCTTTGGGTAGCTCCGGTTACGTTTGATGCTAAGTCCGACTTCTTTGTCCGACTAGCTTTGGTTAGCTCCGGTGAGCTTTATCTTTAGCTCCGGCATATATTTGATAGCTCCGGCATATTTTCGTTAGCTCCGGGATGCTAAGCTCCGACGTACTTTGTCTAGCTCCGGGTTTTGGGTTGACTAGTTCCGACTAGTTTTGGTAAGCTCCGGATCAAGGATCGACTAGTTTTGGTAAGCTCCGGATCTAGGATCTACTAGTTTTGGTAAGCTCCGGATCCAGGATCTACTAGTTTTGGTAAGCTCCGACGCTAGGTTCTACTAGCTCTTGTTAGCTCCGGCTCAAGCTCCGGGTTGCTCTGGCAAGGTCCGGAACTTGACTGCATTGCTTCTGTTTTGCATTTGCAATGTTTCGTACTTGCTTTACTTGATTGGAAAGATTGCTTAGTATTCATTTGCTAAGTTTTTTGTGCGTTTTGGATGATACGGCTGATATCGTTTCTACTGTGGTTTTGCAACATGCTTATGTGAGGTTCTCACGTAAGGTGTTGTGTTCGGAACTAACGTGAGTCAAGTCGAGGACTTGGGCTCGTATGGATTGTTTGTTTATTCATGTGCAGGTGTTGCTTGAGTTCAAGTCATGGCTGGTGACAGGATCCACTGGACTAGTCTCAGGAGGAGATGAGGTTCCAACAACCAAGTTCGGGAGGAACTGTGGTTGAGCGGGTCAGGAGGTCGCGCAGGATGATTGAATCAAGGACAGTGCATATGAAGGTCGAAGGAAGGTGTTCGCACGTATGCATGAGGTGCATGACATGGCAATATGCTTCTAGAGACGGATTATGGAAGGAAGATCTGATCGGAAGGATCGGATCGTATCGGTTGAAAACTTAGGCTGCTAGCTGAGTCGATTATGGCTCGGTATGGAAATATCGAGTTGGTTATGTTAGGATTTCGTGTGTGTCACGAATTTGAGTTGTTTAGGAATGTGGGATACGTTCCTAAGGTGTTTAGAAGTCTTAAGATTGCTTCTATCTGCGTATAGAAGAATCTTGAGCAGTTATGGTAAGTTCCGATTGTGATCGGATTAGGATTGGAGTCCTAGTTAAGATTGGGATGGCCTAAGGGCTGGTTATATAAGCGAGGGAAGGCCAAAGCTCGAAATAGACGACTTTGGGGCTGTTCCTCTTGTGTTCTATTGAATAAAATTTATAGTTTGAAGGAACTTTTGTGTCTTGTTCGTCCGACTTGTTCCAGACAAGTTTTACTCGTTGAGTTTCTGGACAGCACTACCTTTCGTCGGTGGTTTTATCATAACTCGAGTTTTACTGATCCAATTGACGTGATTCTTTTTGGGTTGTCTTCACAACTTGATTGTCTAGCATCTGTCAAAATTTCACGGTCATTGGATTTGTGGTTTTTGATCTACACGAATTTCTTTGCAGAACTCCAGAAACTGTTTTTCTCGGGTAGGTCAGATTGACCAGTGTTTGATTTTTTGATCATAACTTGAGTTGTTCTCGACGGATTTGAGTAATTCTTTTTGTGGTGTCTTAGTGACTTGATTCTCTCTGATATATATCACTTTTTTCACGGTTAAACACGTTTAGATTAGTCTCATACACGATTTCTTTAACAGATCGTTTTTTTCTGCCGAAAGGGTTTGGGGTTTTAATTGTTTCCGCTGCTTAAGATTTTTAAATCTACCATTCACCCCCCTCTGGTAGCTTTTCACGTGCTCTTCGATCCTACAAGCTCCCCCCCGTGTCCGGGTGTACGACGAAGCCACGCAGTACCAGCTCCGCGTGAAGACGTGGACCTCATTGACGAGGGACGAGTGAGAGTGGCTCTCCGAAACGCATGGTACAGGCAGACGCTCCGACACTACCACTAGAGGACCGTGCGGAGTAGGGAGCTAAAGGTAGACGACCTGGTGCTGTGTCGCATACTCTCCCAGGAAGGGGCTAACAAACTCTCCCCCATATGGGAGGGCCCCTTCCAGGTTATGGAGGTATGCCGACCTGGGTGCGTCCGCCTAGCTACGGATGATGGAGAGCGACTACCCAACCCTTGGAACATCGAGCACCTCCGTAAGTTCTACCCCTAGACTAGTGTCGGGACAGTTCTCTTTCCTTGTAAAAGGTATATGGTGCCTAGGAACGGTACTTAGGGTAACTAAGGCTACGGGGACGAGGCCCTGAGTGCACATTTCGCTTAGCCTGGTCCAGAACCCTAAGTAGGTGCACTCGACTTCCTTTGTCGCCCGAGCCGGGTCGTTCCCCTTGTAAAACCTGTCCCATCTTGTGGGAGGACGCAATGAAAAGAAAGTTGTCTTGTCCTATATAGGGTTTCCCATTCAAAAAATTATCTTTAATTTTTTATGATGATATTGCTGTACGTTCGCTGTAGCTCGTGATCTATCATGGGCGCTGTCATTTTTCCCTGCTCTAGCAATAGTGGGAGCCTTGCTGTCTGGTTGCAGGTGGGGTCGCTTGAGGTACCTACAATGTGCCTGGGGCCTCGGATGTCCCCATACTCAGGGGTCTGTGTCTCCAGATGGTCTCCCCCAGGAAAAGCTTACGCCGAGAGGGAGGTCCAGGGGCACAGCCTGCTTAGCCTGGTCCTGCACCCTAAGCCTGTGCGCCCTGCCTCCCCAGTGCTGCAGCTGAGTACTGGGGGCCAGATGGACCTCCCTAAAGTAGTATGGATAGCGAGCCCTAGATGCAGACACACTGAAATACCCAAGCCCCACGAGTCAGCCCAATATCGTAAGTCAAGCGACACTAAAAAGGAGCAGGGAAGCAATGACCAGCGGACAGGATTACCTCTCCTATTTATTGATCTATACGCAGGTCTTCAAGGAGTTATTGTAACACCCTAAATTTTCGCATCTTGCATTGCATACATGATCATGCATTAAACATTAGTAGGATAAAAGAAAAATGATAAAATATACAAATATATGTAGCAAAAGAAGGAATAGAAAATAATAATTATTGTCTAAAACTTGTAATGAGAAATAAGTATAAAAATAATAATAAAAATATATATAAGTATATATGTAAATAATATATAACAATAGATAAAATATTAATGTTAATAATATATGTTAAAAAAATAATAAATAACAAATATATAATATTAATAATATATATAAAAATATATATATAATAAATTATAATAAAGGAAAAGTAAAAAAAAAAAAAAGGGGAGCCGCCCGGCGGCCAGGCCAGCGGCCCAGCCGGCCGAGCCGGCCCCGCTCCGCACCGCGCGCCGAGGCGCGTCGCCCGAGCGAGCGCGCCCGCCGCCTGACCGCGCCGCAGCGCCCCGGGCCCGCCTCCCACGCGCGCTCGCCCCGGGGGCCCCACCGCCGCCTGCCCCCTGACGCGCGCCGCCCGCCTGCCCGCCCGGCCGCGTGCCGCCCAAGGCGCCGGGCCCCGCCCCCCTGACGCGCCGCCCGCCTGCCCCCCCGGCCGCGTGCCGCCCGAGGCGCGCCGGGCCCCGCCTCCCGCTCCCGCACGGACCGGCCGCGCGCACGCGCCCGAGCCGGGTCCCGTCCCGGCCGCCGTTCGGCCACGCGCCCGCAGCCGGCCCCACCGCGCGGTCTCCCGCCCCGTCCCGCCTCCCTTCCCGCGCTGTAACGTCCCATCCCGATACTCCCGCTCCCGCTGGACTCCCTCCCGCGTCCGACTCCCCTGCCGCGAATCCCGCCCCGTACCGAGTCGGTACCAAGGCCGTACCCTAGCGCCGCCCCTATAAATAGGACCCAGGCCTAGGCTCTTTTTCCCCACGAACCAGCAGCCGCCAAAGCCGCCGGAAGCAGCCGCAGGGAACAGAGAAAACAGAGGCGCCCAGGGAAGAAAAAAGGAGAAAAAAAGAAGGGGAAGAAGAGGGAGAAAAAGAGGAGGACACCACCGTTCGCCGGAGATCGTCGCCGACATCGCGCCGCCGCCGTTGTACCGCCGAAGGACTGCTGCACCATCTATTTCGTCTACGCGTTGCATTTATTCCGCGACCGTCACACCGTCAGATCTACGGTAGGGTTCGTTCCCGATGCGAATTTTTGCGATCGTATTGAATCTAGTAGGCGTAAATTAAATTTAGTTGCACCATAATTTTATTTTCAGCGGCATTAATCCACCCTAAAACCCCCGTAAACTCATATGAACACGTATGAACTAGTCGCATCTAATTAATAAACGACCGTAGTAAATTAATTATTAAACTGTGCATGCATGCATGTCATTGCATGTTGATTATTTTGTGTGCATTATGTTGAATTGTATATGTTTTCTTGTATGTATGATCACGCGTAGAGGAACGTGCTCAAGAGGTTGCATACGAGGATTTCCAAAACCAAGACTTCGAAGCGCTTGAGCAACCCCATCCGCCGGAGCAAGGCAAGTGTCCTTGAAGCATATTGATCCTATTTAAAATTAAACGTTTTGTTTGCGAACTTGCATGCTTGTGTCAAATTGATGGGAACCCTATGATAGGAAGTTTACTAGTTTTGTTTGACCACCCTTGTCACCTGAAATTATGGTAGAGAGTCGGGAAGGGTTTTTACCTTTTGCTTCGCTTAATTAATTGGGATGGTAAACAACACTACACATTTAATTATGCATCAATGATATTCTGGTTAATGTGAACTGGTCAATACGATGGGTGATCTAAGCAAGCATGGTTATGTGGATGGGTTGGTCGTTATGGTGGTTTGCTTGCTTTAGATCTAAGGACCGGTTCATGCGAGAATATGCCAGGTCAACAGTGCCACCACAAGGCCAAGTATGGGTGTGGCGTAGCTGAATAATTAGGAGCGCTGCTAGTACTGTATGGACCATTGGATGGCGCGGGGAATGGGAGTCGAGGAGGACTGCCCTGGGATCCGCATGGCACACGAGGGGACCCGTGGGTGGGAGAATAGAGATTCAAGCCTGCCGGTGAAACCTTAGTGGGGCCGTACATACTAGTAGTCCCTTTTGAAAGGCTATTTTGTGATCTCTTGGCCACACACCTACGGAAGTGTGAGATGGCACAATGGAGGTTTCTTAGTCATCGAAAGGTGATAAAATCACAAACATGTGGGTAAAGTGGTACAACCTCTGCAGAGTGTTAAAAACTATCATGATAGCCGTGCTCTCGGTTATGAGCGTCTGGATGACCTACATGATTAGAGTTGGAAATTGGGATTTGGGATGATTATGGTCTGGTAATGGTTATGGTTGGTTTATGGTTATGGTTTATGGATTATGGTCATGGATATGAATTTGAGTTATGGTAATTGGACATGGATAATGGTGATGTTGGCAATAATTGCATATGGTTAATATTTTGTTAATATGATGGTTATGATGGGATTGTCTCACATAGACGCAGGATAATGCTTTTCAAATGTTTTACTGTACTTTTCAGCACTTAGCCATTATTATTGTCGTCATTTGAATCAGCCACATGTCATACTTTCCACACTTGCTGAGTACGACATGTACTCACTCTTGCAATCCCCACCCCAACAGTTGCAGGTCAGAATTGTGAGTTTAATGGCGATAATGCGGAGATCTAGGCCGTGTCTACCGTCAGCTCTGCCTGTGGTGTTGCATGGAGCTGCGCTATTCCTTTTGCTTAGTTGCTTAATTAGTTTATTTCCGCTGCATTAGTTGAACAAGTCATTAATATTCATTAGAGCTTGTATTCGAGGATTTAATGAATTATGTAACAAGAGTACTTATTCAATAATTTGAGCTGTGGTAATTATCTGTTTATCATTTGTGAATCACTCGTGTATGTGTGTTGAACATCCTGGGCACACATATGCGTTAGCTTGGTTCATTTTCGGAACCGGGCGTCACTGATTGGTATCAGAGTCACAGGTTGACTGTAGGACGCAGCCTAGATAGAATGGACACTTTAAAGCACATAGGAGCACTCAGGAAACGATGTGTTTTTGTTGGTGTGCTGTTTGCTAAATATTGTTTGCTTGTGTGCTTAATAGAGGATTTTGGGATGCCTTAGCATTGCCATGTCCACCTAGGCTAGTGTAGCTAGTTGGTTAGCTTCATATCCCTTGATGCATATAGTTGGGGACGTTTCTAAATTCTTACCTATTGCTTTTCTCTAGATGGTGAGGACTCGCAACCAGAGAGATGCCAATGACGAGGAGGAGAACAATGGAGAACCTCAGAACAACAATGGACAAGGACCTGCTCATGGAGCTATCAACATTGGGCAACTCTTGGCTATGCAAAACCAGCTCATGTAGACCATGATACAGACCATGGGACAGCTGCAGGCTGGCAATATCAACAATCAGCCCCACATGCCTCCACCGCCACCTCCGCCTCCTCATGACCGATTGGAAGATTTTATGAGGACTAGGCCGCCAACCTTTGCTCAAGCTGCTGACCCTATGGATGCGGATGATTGGCTCAAGTCCATGGAGAAGAAACTTGCTATTGTCCAATGCAGTGACCGGGAGAAGGTTCTTTTTGCTTCTCATCAACTCGTTGGAGCAGCTGCGGATTGGTGGGATGCTTATTGCAATGCTCATGAGAATCAAGAAAGGATCACTTGGGCGGAATTCAAGGAGAACTTTCGTTCTCATTATGTGCCGGAAGGTGTTATGATACTGAGAAGACAAGATTTCGAAAATCTCAGGCAAGGAAGGATGAGCGTGAGTGAATATCTCAATAAGTTCACTCAACTCTCAAGGTATGCACCCGAGGATGTTAGTCGAGACAGCCGGAAGCAATATTTGTTCATGAGAGGCCTCAACAATGAGATCCAAGTGCAACTACTCAACTGTGATTATGTCAATTTCCAGAAGCTTGTGGACAAGGCAATTGTGGTTGAGAACAAGATCCGTGAGATGGAGCAAGAAATCAAGAGGAAGGCGCCATATCAAGGACAACAACAAGGAAGTAATGTGCGCCCTCGCTTTGCGCCGCCCAATGCGCCTCATTACAGCTCCTCCATTCCTGCTTAGCGCCCTGGTTATGCACCACACCCAACTCAGTTTGTGCAGCAGCGCCCTGATATGCAAGCAATGCCTTATGCACCTCGTGCTGATTTTCCTGGAACCAATGCTCAAAACCAAGCTCGTCCTAATAATTCTGGTGGAGTCAAGAGGTGCTATACTTGTGGAGAAGCTGGACACTTTGCGAATCAATGTCCTAAGTCAGGCCTTGGTCAAAGAAGCAATGCGCCGAGACAAAACCCAAGACCTAATGGAGTACAGCCACAAGGAAACCGTGGACAGCAGAATTTTGCTCGTGGCAATGTGAACCATGTCTCTACGGAGGATGCTCAACAAGCGAATGACGTGGTCACTGGTATGTTTCTTGCTAACTCCAACCCCGCGACTATGTTATTTGATTCTAGAGCATCGCATTCATTCATTGCATCGAAGTATGTCACCAAGTATAGTTTGCCTATCTCTCATATGAAGTCTACTCTATTGGTTAAGTCTCCTGGAGGAGAGATGAGGACAAATATAGTGTGTCCAAAAATAAGCCTTAGAATAAGGGGAGTAGACTTCTCCGCCAACCTCATTGTTTTGGATTCACGAGGAATAAGAGGATCCGTTGGTGCAAAGTGGAAAAGAAACACCATACAGAAACCGAAGCTACATGGGAACGTGAAGAAGACCTGAAGGCAGAATTCCCTCACCTTTTCTCCACGCTATCGAATCTCGAGGGCGGGATTCATTTTAAGGGAGGTAGAATTGTAACACCCTAAATTTTCGCATCTTGCATTGCATACATGATCATGCATTAAACATTAGTAGGATAAAAGAAAAATGATAAAATATACAAATATATGTAGCAAAAGAAGGAATAGAAAATAATAATTATTGTCTAAAACTTGTAATGAGAAATAAGTATAAAAATAATAATAAAAATATATATAAGTATATATGTAAATAATATATAACAATAGATAAAATATTAATGTTAATAATATATGTTAAAAAAAAATAATAAATAACAAATATATAATATTAATAATATATATAAAAATATATATATAATAAATTATAATAAAGGAAAAGTAAAAAAAAGAAAAAAAAAAGGGGAGCCGCCCGGCGGCCAGGCCAGCGGCCCAGCCGGCCGAGCCGGCCCCGCTCCGCACCGCGCGCCGAGGCGCGTCGCCCGAGCGAGCGCGCCCGCCGCCTGACCGCGCCGCAGCGCCCCGGGCCCGCCTCCCACGCGCGCTCGCCCCGGGGGCCCCACCGCCGCCTGCCCCCTGACGCGCGCCGCCCGCCTGCCCGCCCGGCCGCGTGCCGCCCAAGGCGCCGGGCCCCGCCCCCCTGACGCGCCGCCTGCCTGCCCCCCCGGCCGCGTGCCGCCCGAGGCGCGCCGGGCCCCGCCTCCCGCTCCCGCACGGACCGGCCGCGCGCACGCGCCCGAGCCGGGTCCCGTCCCGGCCGCCGTTCGGCCACGCGCCCGCAGCCGGCCCCACCGCGCGGTCTCCCGCCCCGTCCCGCCTCCCTTCCCGCGCTGTAACGTCCCATCCCGATACTCCCGCTCCCGCTGGACTCCCTCCCGCGTCCGACTCCCCTGCCGCGAATCCCGCCCCGTACCGAGTCGGTACCAAGGCCGTACCCTAGCGCCGCCCCTATAAATAGGACCCAGGCCTAGGCTCTTTTTCCCCACGAACCAGCAGCCGCCAAAGCCGTCGGAAGCAGCCGCAGGGAACAGAGAAAACAGAGGCGCCCAGGGAAGAAAAAAGGAGAAAAAAAGAAGGGGAAGAAGAGGGAGAAAAAGAGGAGGACACCACCGTTCGCCGGAGATCGTCGCCGACATCGCGCCGCCGCCGTTGTACCGCCGAAGGACTGCTGCACCATCTATTTCATCTACGCGTCGCATTTATTCCGCGACCGTCACACCGTCAGATCTACGGTAGGGTTCGTTCCTGATGCGAATTTTTGCGATCGTATTGAATCTAGTAGGCGTAAATTAAATTTAGTTGCACCATAATTTTATTTTCAGCAGCATTAATCCACCCTAAAACCCCCGTAAACTCATATGAACACGTATGAACTAGTCGCATCTAATTAATAAACGACCGTAGTAAATTAATTATTAAACTGTGCATGCATGCATGTCATTGCATGTTGATTATTTTGTGTGCATTATGTTGAATTGTATATGTTTTCTTGTATGTATGATCACACGTAGAGGAACGTGCTCAAGAGGTTGCATACGAGGATTTCCAAAACCAAGACTTCGAAGCGCTTGAGCAACCCCATCCGCCGGAGCAAGGCAAGTGTCCTTGAAGCATATTGATCCTATTTAAAATTAAACGTTTTGTTTGCGAACTTGCATGCTTGTGTCAAATTGATGGGAACCCTATGATAGGAAGTTTACTAGTTTTGTTTGACCACCCTTGTCACCTGAAATTATGGTAGAGAGTCGGGAAGGGTTTTTACCTTTTGCTTCGCTTAATTAATTGGGATGGTAAACAACACTACACATTTAATTATGCATCAATGATATTCTGGTTAATGTGAACTGGTCAATACGATGGGTGATCTAAGCAAGCATGGTTATGTGGATGGGTTGGTCGTTATGGTGGTTTGCTTGCTTTAGATCTAAGGACCGGTTCATGCGAGAATATGCCAGGTCAACAGTGCCACCACAAGGCCAAGTATGGGTGCGGCGTAGCTGAATAATTAGGAGCGCTGCTAGTACTGTATGGACCATTGGATGGCGCGGGGAATGGGAGTCGAGGAGGACTGCCCTGGGATCCGCATGGCACACGAGGGGACCCGTGGGTGGGAGAATAGAGATTCAAGCCTGCCGGTGAAACCTTAGTGGGGCCGTACATACTAGTAGTCCCTTTTGAAAGGCTATTTTGTGATCTCTTGGCCACACACCTACGGAAGTGTGAGATGGCACAATGGAGGTTTCTTAGTCATCGAAAGGTGATAAAATCACAAACATGTGGGTAAAGTGGTACAACCTCTGCAGAGTGTTAAAAACTATCATGATAGCCGTGCTCCCGGTTATGAGCGCCTGGATGACCTACATGATTAGAGTTGGAAATTGGGATTTGGGATGATTATGGTCTGGTAATGGTTATGGTTGGTTTATGGTTATGGTTTATGGATTATGGTCATGGATATGAATTTGAGTTATGGTAATTGGACATGGATAATGGTGATGTTGGCAATAATTGCATATGGTTAATATTTTGTTAATATGATGGTTATGATGGGATTGTCTCACATAGACGCAGGATAATGCTTTTCAAATGTTTTACTGTACTTTTCAGCACTTAGCCATTATTATTGTCGTCATTTGAATCAGCCACATGTCATACTTTCCACACTTGCTGAGTACGACATGTACTCACTCTTGCAATCCCCACCCCAACAGTTGCAGGTCAGAATTGTGAGTTTAATGGCGATAATGCGGAGATCTAGGCCGTGTCTACCGTCAGCTTTGCCTGTGGTGTTGCATGGAGCTGCGCTATTCCTTTTGCTTAGTTGCTTAATTAGTTTATTTCCGCTGCATTAGTTGAACCAGTCATTAATATTCATTAGAGCTTGTATTCGAGGATTTAATGAATTATGTAACAAGAGTACTTATTCAATAATTTGAGCTGTGGTAATTATCTGTTTATCATTTGTGAATCACTCGTGTATGTGTGTTGAACATCCTGGGCACACATATGCGTTAGCTTGGTTCATTTTCGGAACCGGGCGTCACAGTTATCCCGACGATAACCGTCAGAGTACCCACGAAGATGGTGGACACCGCCGGACCGAGGCTCCGGTGGCACCCCCAGGGGGCCTGCCGTCGACGTTTCACACAAGACGGTGGGCACTGCCGGACTGAGGATCCGGCAGCACCCCCAGGGGGCCCACCGTCGACGTTTCACAGAAGACGGTGGGCACAGCCGGACTGAGGCTCTGGTGGCACCCCCAGGGGGCCCGCCGTCGAGCTTTCTCCGAAGATGGTGGGCACTGCCGGACTGAAGCTCCGGCGGCACCCCCAGGGGGCCCGCCATCGACGTCCCTGCATACTCAGCTACGACAATGCTACCTACGCATCCTAGGCTCCGCTGCAACCGTCCGCTCTAAGTCCTAAGTGTTTGACGGGTGTGCCCATAACAACTGGCTACACCTGTCAGGGGGCCACACTCCGGGGGACGGCAGGTCCTGGAAGCTAAGGAACAACGAGCAACTAGACGATATTGCTGAAAATAAAAGCATGCTGAGTATAAGAGGCACCACAGGCAGATTTTTTGGTCCAAAATAAAAATTTTGTCACCACAAGCAACCACAGACAAAAGCTGGAAGAAACACAAAACATAAATAGCGCATGGGGAGCCCTCAGCCGCTCTGCTGGAACCTTGAAGTGATGAGCGCCACCGCATCCGATACTTCAGACTTGGCGGCCTCTTCCCTCTCGGCGATGGGCCCCTTGAGGACCGACTGCAGAGAGACGTCAGGGTACCAGCTCCGGTAGCAGGCCAGGATGTGCGTCGCCACCTCCTTCACCAGCATCCTCCCTTCTGCCTCAAGCTGGTTGTCGATGATGGCCCCCAGCGAACGCATCCTCGAGCTGGTGGAGTTAAGGGCTGGGAACACCTGGCTCACCTCCCGCGCTGGTTCCCCCATGCGCACCGGGCTGAAGCCGAGCGGCACCAGAGCTAAGTCGGCGCCGCCCAGGAACTCCCAGACCTTCCGGGCCTCAGCAAAACGCGACGCTCGGAGCTCCTGCACCTCCTGCTGGGCTGTCGCCAGCGCCCGGGGGCCGCCGTTCAGGAACCGGTCCTCCTTGGCGGCCAGGGCCCTCTCGCGCTCGTTGACCTCCCCCTCGCGACAACTCAAGTCACCCTCTTTGAGGACGACGTTGAACTCGCGGTCCAGGAGGGCCTGGCGCTCGGTGAGCTGTGCTTGTTCCGCCTCAGCCAGGGCAGCATCCCGGCAGTCTAGCTCGGTGGCGCGGACCCTCGCCCCTTCTTGTTGTAGGACGAGACAACGGGAGGTCGCCTCCATCACGGCCTGCTTCGCCGCCAACTCCTGTTCCTGTTCGGCAAGAGCATCTTCCCGGCGAGATAGCAGTTGCTGGAGCTCTTCGCAGGACTCGAGGCGGGAGCTGGCCTCAGCATGGATAGCCGTGGCGTCCGCCTTCAGCTTCTGGGTGACAGCGTCCAGTTGAGCGATGAGCTTGCGCTCCTGCTCGAGGATCTTCATCTCCTCCCGAACAACCGCCTCCCGCTGAGCTGCTCAGCTCTTCGCCAGCCGCGTCCAGGCCTCCAGGGTCCTCGCCCATCCCGAAGCCGGTCATCCTCGTCCTCAAGCCGCCATTTCTCCCGGGCGAGGGCCACCTGAGCCTGCCGGAAGCCGGAGTAGGCCACGACCATGGCCTCAGACAGGGGGAGGGGCTCCACAGTGGCAGCGGGTCCCTGCCTCCCCACTTCTTCAATATCATCCTACATTTGGAGGACCACTGGGGAGACGGGGACCAGAGCTCCTCCAATCAGAGAAGGCTGGGGGGGACCACCGCCAGAAGCAGGCGCGTCACCCCCCAAGGGCCCCTCCCCGGCGACGGCACCCGGGGCAGCGGCGCTAGCAGACGTAGCGGTGTCGGACGGCGCGGCGGCATCGGACGGCGCGGCGGCATAGGCCAGCGCGGTGTAGCCGGTGGATGCGGAGTCGTTGACGGGCGCGACAACAGTCGTCGGCGCCTGCGGCTAGGCTTCAGCAGCCGCTGTGGGAGCCTCGGGCACGGAGGCCCACGGCACCCCGGCGGTAGTAGCCCGGTGCATTGGAGTGGGGCCTGAGGCTATAGAGGAGCCCCGCGAGCCGGCTGGAGTGGCATACCCCCCAACAGAGCGCCCGCGGGCAGAGAAGGAGTAGCTGTAGTGGTGCTGAAATCAAGCAAACCCGGATCATAAGGAAATGACAGGGTAAGCGCACAGCAAAGAGCACTCAAGATAAAATCTATGCAGTCTTACCGGGGACGTTGAAGCTCCACCGAAAGGGTTGGGGGGGGGGGGGGTTCGGAACCCCCCCCTCCGAACTCGCGGCGGGGGCCGCTGAGTGTGCTAGGGGCCCCTGTGGTGGAGGAGTCGGCGGCACCCCCGAAGTCTGGCGCTCCTCTGAACGGCGGGGGAACGCTGGGGTCCCATTCGCGTTGAGGAGCCTCCCCCTCTTGTGCGTCGAGGATTCGGGCAGCAAAGTGGCGCCACCGGCATCCTAACGAGGGGCGAAGGGGGCTGACGGCGGCGAACGGGCATGCTTCTTGGGGGACGGGTCCGACACCGGCACAGGTGCTTTCCCTTTCCCCATATCAGTAGGGGTGTGTAACACCCTCATTCTCATGCATCATGCCTTGCATACATTCATATACATGTTTAACATTGATCCACATAAAGAGGAACAAGTTGAGCATTTAAAATTTATTTGGAACAAAACCGCACTTAAAACGCAGGAAAGTGTGGACCAGTCCGATTTTACTGAGGACTAGTCCGATTTCTATCTGACTAAAAACGGACTTGTCCGTTTTTGCTGCGGACTAGTCCGATTTTGGCTCTGAAAACTTTCGGGCTTGTCCGATTTTGTGCGGACTAGTCCGATATTCCAAGAATCCTTGAAAAATTGCTAAGTCCTTGGACTTTTCCGGACTAGTCCGGTGTTCCGGCGGACTTGTCCGTTTTCCTCTCTGTTTAAAGTCGGACTTGTCCGATTTTAGGCCAGACTTGTCCGATTTTTCTCTCTGGACAACTTCAGACTAGTCCGGTCCTTTCTGGACTTGTCCGATATTTCGTGACTTCGATATTGATCTTTTGTTTTACGACTTGTATCTTGGGTTTCACGTTATGTGGGCCTAGGGACGTCGTGCCTAACTCTTTTAGAGCCCGTGTGGGACTCTAAAACCGGCCTCTACTCCTCCCAAAACTTGAAATCCATCTAACCCTAGCCTCCACCTCTATATAAACAACCCCACCCCTTGGCTTGACATCTATTTGCCACTTTTCCACCCACCCAAACCCTAGCTCGTGGAGAGCCACCACCAAGGAGGGAGGAGAAGATCCCAAGCAAGGAGAAGAAGAGGAGGAAACGAAAGAGGATCAAGATCTCCACCAAGTTTCGTTCTTCACCACCAATTCATCTCCAAGTTCATCACCAACCCTAGATCATCAAGATCCAAGTGCTACCTCCAAGTTTCTTGATTCATTGGAGTTCTAAACACCTGGTATACCTTCTATTCTCTTGTCCTTATGCGAATTCAACCCCTAATCTCCAAATTCACATCGATCTAGAAAACCCTAATCTGCTGATCTCGCAGAGTGCGGACTTGTCCGGTCCCTAGCGGACTAGTCCGATCTTTCTGGTTAAATTGTGTTGAATTGGTTCTAAAATTTGATCTAATCAAATCCAAACCTGTATAAACTTTTTAAAAGCTATTGGGACTAGTTAGTTATCATTAAAAGCAATCAATTAACAAGTTCTACCTTGCATTTGCATCAATCATGCATGTCATGTCATATTGAGTAATATTTGCGCACTCGTTGATTGTGTTTCTTGTCTTGTATGTTTATTGTGTGGATTAGACGGATTTGCGCTAGAGAGTGCCGCGGAGGATCTACAGCATCAAGAGTTTGAAGGCTTTGACCCTAATCAACAGCAAGAGCAAGGCAAGTGTTCTTGAAGCATATTGATCCTGTTTTCAAAATAAATGTTTTGTTTGCAAACTGCATGCTTGTGTCAATTTGATGGGAATCCTATGGTAGGAAGTTTACTATAATTGTTAAACCACCCTTGTCACCTGGAATACATGGCACAAAGTCGGGAAGGGTTTTACCTTTTGCTTCGCTTAATCAACTGGGATGGAAAACAATTATACCACTCAATTTAATTATGTATGGATGAGATTATGGTTAATATGAACTGGTCAAATATGATATGGTAATGGGTGATCTAAGCAAGCCTGGTATGTGGATGGGTTGGATGTTATGGTGGTTTGCTTGCTTTAGATCTAAGGACCGGTTCATGCGAGAATAAGCCAGGACTACAGTGCCACCACGAGGCCAAGTATGGGTGTGGCGTAGCTGATTAATTAGGGCTTTGCTAGTGCTGTTTGGACCATTGTGGATGCTCGGGGAAGGGGTAGTCGGATTGGGTTTGTTGATGATTGGTGGGACTACCCTGGGATCCGAATGGCTCAAGAGGGGGCCCTTGGTTGAAGATGTGCTCTGCGGGAGACATCGCCACCGGTGAAACCTCAGTGGGGTCTAAATAGGCTAGTAATCCCTTTGTAAAGGCTATTTTGTGATCTCTTGGCCATACACCGATGGAAGTGTGAGACGGCATAATAGAGGTTTTAGTCATCGAAAGGTGATGAAATCACGAACACGTGGGTAAAGAGGTACAAACTCTGCAGAGTTAATTAAAACTATCATGATAGCCGTGCTTCCGGTTATGAGCACCTGGACAACTTCCATGATTAGAGGGAACTTGGTATTGGGATGGTTATGGTTTGGTAATGGTTATGGCTGTTTATGAATTTATCTCTGGTATTGAATCTGGTTATTGGCAATGGTGAAATCTGGAATTTTTGATGATGGTAATGAATTCAGATTTGGTACTATGGTATTACTTATGATTATGATAGGTTTACTTCACATACTTATACTATATTGCTTTTCAAATGTTTTAATGTACTTTTCAGCACTTTACCATTATTATTGTTGACATTTGAATAAGCCACATGTCATACTTTCCACACTTGCTGAGTACGACATGTACTCACTCTTGCAATCCCCCCCAACAGTTGCAGGTCAGGATTGGGATTCTAATGGTGATAATACGGAGTTATAGGCCGTGTCTACCGCCAGCTTTGCCTGTGGTGTTGGTTAGAGCTGCGCATACATACCCCGTCGCTTATGCTGCATAGTTGCTTAGTTGTTTAATTAGTTTATTTCCGCTGCATTAGTTAAACTTGTCATTAGTATTCATTAGAGCTTGTATTCGAGGATAATCTGGTTTGTGTAATAAAATTTGGTTAATTAATCTTGTCTTGTGGAAATTTTCTGTATACTCTTTTGTGATTGCACTCGTGTATGTGTGATGAACATCCTGGGCACACATATGCGTTAGCTTGGTTTAGTTTTCGAAACCGGGCGTCACAGATTGGTATCAGAGCCACAGGTTGACCGTAGGATGCAGCCTAGATAGAATGGACACTTTAGAGCACATAGGAGCACTCAGGAATCGATATGTTTTTGCATGGAGTGTTGTTTGCTATATATATTGCTTGCTTGTGTGCTTAATAGAGGATTTTTGGGATGCCTTAGCATTCCCATGTCCACCTAGGCTAGTGTAGCTAGCTGTTTAGTTCATATCCCTTGATGCATATAGTTGGGGACATTTTCTAATTCTCATCTATTTCTTTTCTTCAGATGGTGAGGACTCGCAACCAGAGGGATGGCAATGATGAGGAGGAGAACAATGGAGTGCCTCAGAACAACATCGGACAAGGATCTACTCGGGGAGCTATCAACATTGAGCAGCTATTGGCTATGCAAAACCAGCTCATGCAGACCATGATACAAACAATAGGACAGCTGCATGCTGGCAATATCAACAATCAGCCCCACATGCCTCCACCGCCACCCCCGCCTCCTCATAACCGATTGGGAGAGTTTATGAAGACTAGGCCGCCAACCTTTGCTCAAGCCGCAGACCCTATGGATGCGGATGATTGGCTCAAGTCCGTAGAGAAGAAGCTAGCTATTGTCCAATGCAGTAACCGGGAGAAGGTCCTGTTCGCTTCTCATCAACTAGTTGGAGCAGCTGCCGATTAGTGGGATTCACTATGCAATGCTCATGAGGATCAAGAGAGGATCACCTGGGCGGAATTCAAGGAGAGTTTCCATTCTCATTATGTGCCAGAAGGTGTTATGATCTTGAAGAGACAAGAATTTGAGAACTTGAGGCAAGGAAAATCAAGCGTGAGTGAATATCTCAATAAATTCACTCAACTCTCAAGGTACGCACCTGAAGATGTGAGCCGGGACAGCCGAAAGCAGTATTTGTTCATGAGAGGCCTCAGCAATGAGATCCAAGTGCAATTGCTCAATTGTGACTATGTCAATTTCCAGAAGCTTGTGGACAAAGCAATTGTGGTTGAGAACAAGATCCGTGAGATGGAGCAAGAAATCAAGAGGAAGGCGCCATATCAAGGACATCAACAAGGAAGTAATGTGCGCCCTCGCCTTGCGCCTCCTAGTGTGCCATACTACAGCTCTTCTATTCCTGCTCAGCGCCCTGGTTATGCACCGCGCCCAACTCAGTTTGTGCAGCAGCGCCATGTCACACAAGCACCTAGGCCTCAAATGCCTTATGCGCCTCGTGCTAATTTTCCTAGTGCTAATGTTCAAAACCAAGCTCGTCCCAATAATTCTGGTGGGGTTAAGAAGTGCTACACCTGTGGAGAAGCTGGACACTTTGCGCATCAATGTCCTAAGTCAGGTCTTGGCCAAGGAAGCAATGCACCGAGGCAAAACCCAAGACCCAACGGAGGACAACCACAAGGGAACCACGGACAGCAGAATTTTGCTCGTGGCAACGTGAACCATGTCTCAACAGAGGATGCTCAACAAGCGGATTATGTGGTCATTGGTATGTTTCTCGCAAACTCCAACCCCGCGACTATGTTATTTGATTCCGGAGCATCGCATTCATTCATTGCATCAAAATATGTTGCCAAGTACAGTTTGCCTATCTCTCACATGAAGTTTACTCTGTTAAGTCTCCTGGAGGAGAGATGA
This sequence comes from Tuctoria greenei, assembly GCA_036927565.1. Taxonomy (NCBI): domain Eukaryota; kingdom Viridiplantae; phylum Streptophyta; class Magnoliopsida; order Poales; family Poaceae; genus Tuctoria; species Tuctoria greenei. The sequence goes on from JAYESD010000003.1 coordinate 225,127,670, forward strand.
GGACAAATATAGTATGTCCAAAAGTAGGCCTTAGAATAAGGGGGGTAGACTTCTCCGCCAACCTCATTGTTTTGGATTCTCAAGGGTTGGACATTATACTTGGTATGGACTGGTTGAGAAAGCACAATGGAGTTATTGAGTGTGCCACGAAGACGGTGAAGTTGACCAATGAGGAAGGGATCACCGTAGAATTTGAAGCATCTCAAACCGCACCGAAGCAATTGGAGTCGAATCATATGGACGGTGCCACAATTGAGGAGATTCCGGTGGTGTGTGAATTTTTGGATGTTTTTCCGGACGAGTTGCCAGGTATGCTACCCGATCGAGACATTGAGTTTATTATTGATTTAATACCTGGAACTGCACCTATAGCTAAGAGGCCGTATAGGATGCCTCCTATGGAATTAGCGGAGCTCAAGAAGCAGATTCAAGAGCAATTAGAGAAGGGTTTCATTCGCCCTAGCTCTTCGCCTTGGGGAGCGCCTGTTCTATTTGTGGACAAGAAGGACGGATCCCAAAGGATGTGCGTGGATTACCGAGCTCTCAACGAGGTAACAATCAAGAACAAGTACACCTTGCCCCGTATAGAGGATTTGTTTGATCAGATGAAAGGCGCCTGTGTGTTTTCCAAGATTGATTTAAGGTCGGGATACTTTCAAATGAAGATTAGACCATCGGACATACCCAAGACAGCTTCTAGGACACGATATGGATCTTATGAGTACACCGTGATGTCATTTGGATTGACAAATGCGCCTGCCTACTTTATGTACCTCATGAATAAGGTCTTCATGGAGTACTTAGATAATTTCGTTGTGGTGTTTATTGATGATATTATGATCTACTCGAAGGATGAGAGGGAACATGAGGAACACTTGAGGCTTACGTTGCAGAAATTGAGGGAGCATCAATTGTATGCCAAGTTCAACAAGTGTCAGTTTTGGTTAAAAGAGGTGCCATTTTTGGGTCATATCATCTCAGGAGGAGGAGTATCGGTTGACCCTGGTAAAGTGAGGGATGTGTTGAAGTGGGAACCGCCGCAAAATGTCAAGGAAATAAGGAGTTTTCTTGGGATGGCTGGATATTACCGTAGATTCATCAAGGATTTTTCCAAGATAGCCAAGCCTATGACGGAGTTTCTAATGACGGGAAAGGCATTCCAATGGACTCAAGCTTGTCAAGAGAGTTTTGAGGAGTTGAAGAAGCAGTTGACAACAGCCCCAGTTTTGGTATTGCCGGATGTAAGCAAGAGTTTTGACATTTATTGCGATGCATCAAGACAAGGGCTTGGATGTGTATTGATGCAAGAAGGTCAAGTGGCCGCCTATGCATCAAGACAATAGAAGAAACATGAGCAGAATTACCCCACGCGCGATTTGGAACTCGCGGCCGTGGTACATGCATTGAAGATTTGGAGACACTATATTCTTGGACATAGGTGTGAAATTTATACGGATCATAAGAGTTTGAAGTATATTTTCACACAAACGGATCTGAACTTGAGGCAACGAAGATGGTTGGAGCACATCAAAGATTATGATTTGGGGATCAACTATCATCCGGGGAAGGCCAATGTAGTGGCCGATGCTTTGAGTAGAAAGGGAGTAAGTCACCAGCTCACAGTTCGAGAGTTACCATCCGAGTTATGTAAGGAGTTTGAAAGGTTAAACCTCGGGTTTGTAAATGAAATGGAGATGATGGATTTAAACCCAACCTTGGAGCAAGAAATTCGAGAGGCACAAACCACAGATGAGGAGATCAAGGAAATCAAGGAAAGAATCGAAGAAGGGAGAGAATTCAGATTTGATGAAGACGAACATGGTACCTTATGGCTTGGAAAGAGGATCGTTGTGCCTAATGTAAAGCATATTCGGGAGACAATATTAAAGGAGGCACATGACTGACCTTACTCAATTCATCCCGGTTGCACGAAGATGTACAAAGACTTGAAAACTTGCTATTGGTGGGATAGCATGAAAAAGGACATAGCTGAATACGTAGCATTGTGTGATGTGTGCCAACGAGTCACGGCAGAACATCAAAGGCCAGCCAGATTATTGCAACCGTTGAAGATTCCGGAATGGAAGTGGGAAGAAATTGGAATGGAATTCATAGTTGGGTTACCACGTACTCAGTCCGGGTATGACTCAATTTGGGTAATTGTGGATCGCTTAACCAAGTCAGCTCATTTTGTCCCTGTGAAGACCAAATATACAGCTGCACGATTGGCCGAAATATACATGGAGCGTATTGTGTGTCGACACGGAGTCCCTAAGAAGATAGTTTCGGATAGAGGTTCTCAATTTACCTCCAGATTTTGGCAAAAATTGCATGAAGCCTTGGGAACGAGATTGAATTTTAGTTCAGCATATCATCCTCAAACGGATGGGCAAACCGAGAGGACCAATCAGATTTTAGAGGACATGTTAAGAGCTTGTGCTTTAAACCATGGGAAAAGTTGAGACAAAAGCTTGCCATACGCGTAATTTTCATACAATAATGGTTACCAAGCAAGTTTGAAGATGTCACCATATGAAGCGCTTTATGGGAGGAAGTGTAGGACACCTTTATTCTGGAATGAGGCGGGAGAAACTCAAGTATTTGGTCCAGATGTGTTGCAAGAAGCCGAAAAGCAAGTCCAAATAATTCGTGAAAACTTGAGGGCTGCCCAATCAAGACAAAAAGGCTATGCGGACAATAGGAGAAGGAAACTAGCCTTTGAAGTGGGTGATTTTGTTTACCTCAAGGTGTCACCAATGAGAGGTCATAAGAGGTTTAACATAAGAGGAAAGCTAGCACCTCGTTATATTGGACCATTCAAGATTTTGGACAAAAGGGGAGAGGTAGCGTATAAGTTGGGGATGCCAGCTCATCTTTCAGACGTGCATGATGTCTTTCATGTTTCCCAGCTCAAGAAGTGCTTGAGAGTACCGAAAGAACAAGTGTCAATGGAAGAATTGGAACTAGAGGAAGATTTGACTTATGCCGAACAACCGGTCAAAATCTTGGAAACTAAGGAGAGGGTCACAAGGAACAAGGTTATTAGATGGTGTAAGGTTCAATGGAAGCACCACACAGAAAAAGAAGCAACTTGGGAGCTAGAGGATGATATCAAGAAGGAATTTCCCTATCTCTTCTCTTCCGCGTCGAATCTCGAGGGCGAGATTCATTTTAAGGGGGGTAGGTTTGTAACACCCTCATTCTCATGCATCATGCCTTGCATACATTCATATACATGTTTAACATTGATCCACATAAAGAGGAACAAGTTTAAAATTGATTCGGAGCATTTAAAATTTATTTGGAACAAAACCGCACTTAAAACGCAGGAAAGTGCGGACTAGTCCGATTTTACTGAGGACTAGTCCGATTTCTCTCTCACTAAAAACGGACTTGTCCGTTTTTGCTGCGGACTAGTCCAATTTTGGCTCTAAAAACTTTCGGGCTTGTCCGATTTTGTGCGGACTAGTCCGATATTCCAAGAATCCTTGAAAAATTGCTAAGTCCTTGGACTTTTCCGGACTAGTCCGGTGTTCCGGCGGACTTGTCCGTTTTCCTCTCTGTTTAAAGTCGGACTTGTCCGATTTTAGGCCAGACTTGTCCGATTTTTCTCTCTGGACATCTTCGGACTAGTCCGGTCCTTTCCGGACTTGTCCGATATTTCGTGACTTCGAGATTGATCTTTTGTTTTACGACTTGTATCTTGGGTTTCACGTTATGTGGGCCTAGGGACGTCGTGCCTAACGCTTTTAGAGCCCGTGTGGGACTCTAAAACCGGCCTCTACTCCTCCCAAAACGTGAAATCCATCTAACCCTAGCCTCCACCTCTATATAAACAACCCCACCCCTTGGCTTGACATCTATTTGCCACTTTTCCACCCACCCAAACCCTAGCTCGTGGAGAGCCACCACCAAGGAGGGAGGAGAAGATCCCAAGCAAGGAGAAGAAGAGGAGGAAACGAAAGAGGATCAAGATCTCCACCAAGTTTCGTTCTTCACCACCAATTCATCTCCAAGTTCATCACTAACCCTAGATCATCAAGATCCAAGTGCTACCTCCAAGTTTCTTGATTCATTAGAGTTCTAAACACCTGGTATACCTTCTATTCTCTTGTCCTTATGCGAATTCAACCCCTAATCTCCAAATTCATGTCGATCTAGAAAACCCTAATTTGCTGATCTCGCAGAGTGCGGACTTGTTCGGTCCCTAGCAGACTAGTCCGATCTTTCTGGTTAAATTGTGTTGAACTGGTTCTAAAATTTGATCTAATCGAATCCAAACCTGTATAAACTTTTTAAAAGCTATTGGGACTAGTTAGTTATCATTAAAAGCAATCAATTAACAAGTTCTACCTTGCATTTGCATCAATCATGCATGTCATGTCATATTGAGTAATATTTGTGCACTCGTTGATTGTGTTTCTTGTCTTGTATGTTTATTGTGTGGATTAGACGGATTTGCGCTAGAGAGTGCCGCGGAGGATCTACAGCATCAAGAGTTTGAAGGCTTTGACCCTAATCAACAGCAAGAGCAAGGCAAGTGTCCTTGAAGCATATTGATCCTGTTTTCAAAATAAATGTTTTGTTTGCAAATTGCATGCTTGTGTCAATTTGATGGGAATCCTATGGTAGGAAGTTTACTAGAATTGTTAAACCACCCTTGTCACCTGGAATACATGGCACAAAGTCGGGAAGGGTTTTACCTTTTGCTTCGCTTAATCAACTGGGATGGAAAACAATTATACCACTCAATTTAATTATGTATGGATGAGATTATGGTTAATATGAACTGGTTAAATATGATATGGTAATGGGTGATCTAAGAAAGCCTGGTATGTGGATGGGTTGGATGTTATGGTGGTTTGCTTGCTTTAGATCTAAGGACCGGTTCATGCGAGAATAAGCCAGGACTACAGTGCCACCACGAGGCCAAGTATGGGTGCGGCGTAGCTGATTAATTAGGGCTTTGCTAGTGCTGTTTGGACCATTGTGGATGCTCGGGGAAGGGGTAGTCAGATTGGGTTTGTTGATGATTGGTGGGACTACCCTGGGATCCGAATGGCTCAAGAGGGGGCCCTTGGTTGAAGATGTGCTCTGTGGGAGACATCGCCACCGGTGAAACCTCAGTGGGGTCTAAATAGGCTAGTAATCCCTTTGTAAATGCTATTTTGTGATCTCTTGGCCACACACCAATGGAAGTGTGAGACGGCATAATAGAGGTTTTAGTCATCGAAAGGTGATGAAATCACGAACACGTGGGTAAAGAGGTACAAACTCTGCAGAGTTAATTAAAACTATCATGATAGTTGTGCTCCCGGTTATGAGCACCTGGACAACTTCCATGATTAGAGGGAACTTGGTATTGGGATGGTTATGGTTTGGTAATGGTTATGGCTGTTTATGAATTTATCTCTGGTATTGAATCTGGTTATTGGCAATGGTGAAATCTGGAATTTTTTATGATGGTAATGAATTCAGATTTGGTACTATGGTATTACTTATGATTATGATGGGTTTACTTCACATACTTATACTATATTGCTTTTCAAATGTTTTAATGTACTTTTCAGCACTTTACCATTATTATTGTCGACATTTGAATAAGCCACATGTCATACTTTCCACACTTGCTGAGTACGACATGTACTCACTCTTGCAATCCCCCCCGAACAGTTGTAGGTCAGGATTGGGATTCTAATGGTGATAATGCGGAGTTCTAGGCCGTGTCTACCGTCAGCTTTGCCTGTGGTGTTGGTTGGAGCTGCGCATACATACCCTGTCGCTTATGCTGCATAGTTGCTTAGTTGTTTAATTAGTTTATTTCCGCTGCATTAGTTAAACTTGTCATTAGTATTCATTAGAGCTTGTATTCGAGGATAATCTGGTTTGTGTAATAAAATTTGGTTAATTAATCTTGTCTTGTGGAAATTTTCTGTATACTCTTTTGTGATTGCACTCGTGTATGTGTGATGAACATCCTGGGCACACATATGCGTTAGCTTGGTTCAGTTTTCGGAACCGGGCGTCACAGGGTGCCCACACCTCCCTGCTGATGGTGCTGGAACCCGCGTGAGGGGTCATCACTCGGGGGATCTTCGTCACTTGAGGGATCTTCGCCTCCCTCAGCGTCGTCGGCGATGTCGACCCCCTCAACATCGTCGGCAAACTCGACCCCCCCGGAACGGGTCTCCAATCTGGCGTTGCGCCAGTCCGGACTCGTTGAGCGTCGGCATCGCCTTCAGCAGCCGCCTCTTCAGCTCGAAGTCTGAGCATAGGGGGTGGCAGGCCGTCGGAAGGGCCAGTCCCTCAGGGGAGATGTCGTCGGGGCAGACCCGAGTCAGCATGTTGTGCAGCTGCTGCTCGTCCAGGTCGGAGTTGGGGCTGGTCTCAAGCCGGGTGCAGTCCGATAGGCCAGTGAACATCCACGCCGGGCGAGTGCGGCGCTGGAGCGGAGCTATGCGGCGCTGGTGAAGTCCCTCAGCACCATGGCAGACGACAGCCCGTGGTCCGCTAGCATCTGGATCCTCTCCAACACCGGGTTGAACGCCTCCTCCAGCTCTGGGCGCTCCTCCCAGAATGACCGCTCGGAGTAGGGGATCCCGGTGGGGAGGCACATCCGGTCGTGGGCTTCGATCTTGGCGATCATCCAATCTTCGCGCCACTGCTCTCATCGTGCAGAGTTGAAGGAAGCAATGTACCTCGAGGGGACCTTGGTCTAGCGCTGAAGTAGTAGGCGCCGAGATGCTCCTTTGAGCTTCTGCCGGTGGCCCTCAATACAAAAAAATTATCTGAAGAGCTTCACCGACGGCATCACCCCCACGAACATCTCGCGGAGGTGAGCAAAGACCGCCAGCATGGCGATCGAGTTCGGCGCGAGGTGGTGGTGTTGGAGGCCGAAGGTCTCCAGGAGCATGACCAGGAAGGTGGATGCAGGCGGGACGAAGCCGGCCAGCACGTACGACGAAAATAGCACCATCTCCCCGGCGGAGAGGCTCAGCGGCAGCCTCCCGGGACGGAGCCACTTCTCCTGCTCAGGAGCGTGCCAGCCAAGAAGCCAGCGCATGGGGGCCAGGTCAGCGGACCTAGACAGCCGGGACTTGGGTAGGATGCTCGCCATGAGGATCGAAGGAGGAGGCTCTGGAAGGGGAGATCGGGAGCTAGAGCGCAAGAACTGGGCTTGGGGCAAGAAGGCACGAGAGCAAGGATGCAGAGGGGGAAGAAAGGACCCTCAGAGGGAAAGGTCTCTTTTTATTCACCTGTGCAAGCCAACAGACGCAACGTGTGAACCGTCGCAGCCTCAGTAGAAGAGCAACAAACCCGCATAGGCAATGACGTGAGGGCCCGGATCGCTCGACAAAGAAGGCGAGCCGGGTGACTAACTATGCGGGAGGTAACTCGGCAGTTTCTGAAAAGGCAAAAGCAACGGAAGTGCAGGAGCCACCTTGGAAACCACTGCAGTTAAAGCACGATTGAAGGCGGAAGTCATGTCGTGCGGCACCTGTCCAGTGCCTCCGCCTACCAGGAGGAGACGCGTCGCCACAACGGCAGGGACGTGTCGCCCGGGGAACTGCCTTAAATTGGAATCGAAAGAGTTGCGCGGGAAGATAAGGAAGAAGACCCCACCTGCGGTATTGACGACTCTCCCGAGGTGGGCTCGGGGGCCACTGTCGGTACCCCGCAGACCGGGTACCCCCGCGTACAAGAAGAAAACGGCTAAGGAATTGGTCTCTACTTAAGAGGCCAAACCCGAGGCTGCCACGTCGTGGAAGGAAGAACCGGATCCTACCTCTCCGCCAGGGCAGGCTCCCGGGCTGCCGCGTGGCCGGCAGAACTGCACCCTCGCCTCCTCACTGAGGCAGGCTCTGGGGCTGTCACGTGGCCAATGGGAACCTCGGGACCAGACCCGCTTCCTCGCAGGGAAAGGCACCGGAACTACCACGTGGCCCGCAGAGCTGGGCCTCCACCCCTCCACAGGGGTGGGCTCCGGATGCGCCACGTGGCTTGTATCATCGAGTGCTCGACTCCCCACAGAGGCAGGCTCCAGCGCAACCACGTGGCGGATGGCCAACTCAGTGTGGTAAAAGACCGTAGTAAAGGACGGCGTACGCTGCTCAAACAGGCATTAAAGTACGCACGCCTTCCCCAGGCGGAGCGGAGTCGCGCATGCGTAAGTGAAGGCTCCAGTGTCCTCTCTTGTCCAAATAGCCGGTACAGACCCACGCCGCAAGACGGACGAATGGGTCGCAGGGACAAAACGGACGGGACGTGCACCGTCATCATCACCGACTATGTGTAGCCCTGGCGCACGACGCGGCGGGACGGCGCATTAACGCCCCTAACAAAAGGAGTAGATAACATTTAATCCTAGATCTTGTATAGGATTCGGCTCACCCCAAGCCCGCCTGTCGGGGCCTGGGGCCACCTTTTGACTGCGGAGTCCTTGGACTATAAAAGGACTCTACAGACGACCTTCACCGACGACGGCAATCAGACCAACTGAAACCCATAGACGCTCAAGCAAGGCAATACAGAAACACTCCCGTTGACGTAGGGTGTTACGCTCCGGCGGCCCGAACCACGTAAACCCTCTGTGTTCACCATTTCGCTGCGCTCAATCTCCTGGGACTAGCCCTCGTGAATCCAAAGAACCTCAGCGGGCTGCTCTCTAAGCAGGTCCGGAGGAAGTGTCGTTTACCACCTTCGACACGTTCATTCCTTCATATTTTTCGTAAGTGCACCACAGATCTACCGCTTATGACTTCCTCTGTAGAGTACATGCATTTAATACTGTGAAATTTAGCCTAAAATTCACTCCTATCAAGAATCGAACTCAGGACCTGAGTAGTGCTACTCAGAGTATTTAACCACTAGGTTAAGCCCCCTTTCACTAGAGCACTGTTACTCAGAGCAAGCAGCTACACTAGAGCACTGTCACCCTGCTGACGTGACGCATGCTGCCGGGTCGCACGCGCAGCGCAATGTGCAGACCATATGGGAAATCCAAGCCTTTTTGTACCGACTGACAACTTGGCTACGTGCAGTTAGGCTGTCCGTACTATATATTATTCTTAGTCTATTTTTACAATATATAATATAATATAAATTTTTACAGCTTATCAGTAACGACGGTTTTACCGGTGTAAACTTGTTCTATACGTATGCTAGGTCATGCAATGGACGTGATGACCGGTGTAGCTTGTGCTGCCCTCTGCGCTAGCAGATTTGTGAACCCTTTTTTAATATATATCCATACTAAAATATTTGTCACTGACAATTACTCTCTTTAGATTTTTTTATTTATTATTGATTAGTTTATTTTTAAATTAATCGGTGACAAATAAAAGATTTCCATGATTATTTGATCAGCCATAATAAACAGAAGGGAAATTTCTGTCAATAGGATTCTTCCTATGAATTCCCGCTTGAACTAAAAATGGAGGCTCCAAGGCCACCATAGAGGCGGAATTTTTTTACACTACTCCTTTCCTTTTAAATTAATTATCATTTTGGTTAAAAATTAATTCGAATAAGTTAAAAATTTTGTTTAAAACAACAATTAATTTGAGATAAAAAAGTAAAAAGTTCAATCAACCACAGCAATCTACACTAACATGACGTACTAGTAGGATTATTAGTTTTCGGACCGCTCGGAACTGTGCTTGCGCTAGCATGGACGACAATCTCACGGCGGCGCGTTTACATGTTGATCGCGCGTCTCCACGAGACAAGACGGCGAGCTCAGCGATCGAGGCCTCCAGGGCAGGAACTGACTTACGAAGTACTCCCATCCAAGTGCATGCATCGCGGCCTGAACATTCTTGGAAAGACCAAAGACGGGCGATGCGTGCACGAAGCAGCTAGCATAGAGGACGAAGAGGCTACGGCTAGGGGGCGGCTGGTTGCACAGTTCTGATGGAAAAAATAGATGCGCTGTGCTGCGTGCACTACATGAAAACGCGCGTCGGTGTGTAAACGTCAGTTGTGTAATAAAACCGACGTATATACACTATGAGCGTCGGCTGACCGACGCATATAGCCGACGTCATAAATTGGACGTCTTTAACACGTAGAAGTGTCGATCCCGACGCTCTTAACGATTTATGACTGTCGGTGATCCCTGACCTACGCACATAACTTTATATGCGTCGGCCTCAGAACTGACACATTTAAAGCTTAGAAGCATCGGTGCCTACGGCCAACCGACGGCTCTAACACATTTATGACCATTGGCCACGTGGCCAATCGACGGTCTTACAGGATATATATGCGTCGGTGACTCCGAATCGACGTTCTTATATGGTTTTTTTTCGCGTTGTTTTCTCTGCCTCCCCGGTTGGGGAGCCTCTGATCCCAGCAGCCATCCATACAACAACAACACTTAGATCATCCAGGAGCAGTTCAAGCCATTACAACATATACAGTGAAACAAGTTTGTACAAACCATAGTGAAGATCAAGTTCAGCAACAATATGGTTTAATACAGCAGCAACAAGTTCAATACCCGTAAGTCATACAAGTTCATAACATCCATAGTGAACAACTCGAAACATCACAAACAACTTAATCATAAAAACATCGGTTCAAGTCTAGATAGTAAACAACCATAGTGAAGATCAATCCGTACGCGTGTTGTGAGAGCTTCCGCCACTCGCTCCTCCACCGCTTGCACCCATGTTATCGTTCAAATTTAGAAAATCATCACAACCTTCAGGCGTCACTTGATGAGAACCTTACAAGAAACACATTCAAATTAAAATTTGCATTAGTAAAACAATTTCGCATGTCTCGATATCAAAGTAGGGCGCTACTTCACTAATATGAACTTGCATAACTATAAACATTGGTCTTAATTTGACTATGAGTTGAGATTAGAAGAAAATCATATCGCTGCCGCATGAGTTGCCGATGGTTCATGCACGAGACTGGCTGGCGGTGGTAGAAAACCTGGATATGGTGGATATGGATATGGTTATGGTGACCAAGCTGGAGGAGTTGCACCCAACATCGATAGAAATCCTTGAGCTGGTGGAATATATCCTTGACCACTCTCGGAACCATGTGACAAATATTATTACTATTGTCCAGTGTTACTCGAATGAATAATACACAAAGTCAGATTATACCTGTGACTACGAAGCAAACGTGGTATGAGGAGCACCGAACTGCGATCCTATTCCACATTGAGGGAATAAATGCATCAAGTAAATATAATAAGTTAATTAATGTAACATACTACAATAAGCAAAATTTAACTCGAACAAAACAATCATGTGTACCTGCAACATATAGGTCATTTGTTGCTGCATTTGCATATTTATCTGTCATATCTCACGCATCTCTTCCTTATTGTGTCTTAGTTCTTCTTTTAATTCTCTCTCCGTATTAGACTCGGACCTACTAGAGCTGACGCTAGACGAACTTTGTCTAGCATAAACCTCGCGCTCCACATAACCATCACCCAACCCAAGTCTAAAAAATATGTAAGTGTTATGAATTAATAGCCATAAATATATAAATCATCAACATCTTTTCACATACCTCCCATGCAGTAGACCTCCGCCGGCTTTGTACGCTGCTGCCACATTCAAAGGCTCTCTAACATAGTCCGCGTCATCTCCATGAGTTTTCTTGAAACACTCAACATATTTCGCCTGCAATATATTAAAATAACATATAGATCTAGTACAAGATAAATTCACTTCATGAACACATCTAACAAATAGTGAACATTCATACCAATTTTTGTGTCGATGCCTCATCACACAGCTGCTCCGGATGATTTGGATCTCGACCTCTGTGTCCATTAAGATAAAGCTCAAAAAAAGTAAGAGGCGCTCCAGTTTCAGCTGTCTGCAATACAAAACTTCAACATTACAATCAATACAATTTTTTTAAGCAAAATATGATTGTAAGAATTCATACCATCCTTTGCTCCATTTCCACATATCCATCCGGTCCATAGAAGTGTTTTCCAGACTTGCTCTTTCGGTTCCTTCGATTTCTGTTAGATTTATCCTTAAACTCATCTGACGCCCAATACTCGCATAGCCACTGTCAAGCCTGCATATCCGCACAAATCCAATCCACACTACTCTGTAAGTACTCCTCCTTATGTAGGTGAATTTTAGCTGCATCTTTATTTTTCATGGGTTGTAACAGCACCGTCTTGTAGTACACAGTCATAACTTTGATCCGTGCATCAGAGAAAGAGTCATTGGTACGTCTTCTAGCTGCATTCTAAAAAACGAAACTTGCATAAGATTCATTCGTACCCTCCTCCAAGCGAAACGAACCCTGCATATAAGTAACAATTACTGTCATCCAAATCAATAAGCAATGTGATTAAATCGATAAGAAGAAACTTATCCTAAACATGTCCCAGACTCTATCCTGACAAGTACCTCTGCCATACGGTTTTAACGCATAGTGATCCCAACTATGTGATGCCTTTCTTTGGCCTTCCACTAGAACCATACCGGGAAAACAATACCAAATGACATTTCTCAACTCGTGTTGACTACACGTCGATGTCCCTTGTCACTCCAACCAGGCTCGATCCAGCATCTGGTATCCTTTGGCCTAATAATAGCCCGCTCGTCAAGGCTTCAAGCTGGATTACATAAATGATGTCTCCGTAACCTGTACAGATAATATTAGTTAATTAGTTGACAAGAAAACAAATATAAAATATATTGAGCTAATCAATAAATCTAAAATAATACCTAAAGGGACATCGATCGGGCCGCCCCAACTCTGCTAGCTCCGCTGCTCTTGCCAACCTTGCATCTCGCTCCGGATCATCGACCTCCTCTTCATTCTCATCGTCCCCCTCAGTGCCACCTTCAGAGGAGGGCGATTGATCAAGGTCCTACACCCTTGGGCCTGCTGCCGAGCCTCCTCCCTGCTCTAAGGCTCCCCCCTGCTCGAAACCTCCTTCCTGCTCGAAGGCTCCTCCCTGCTCGAGACCTCCTCCCTGCTCGAAGTCTCCTCCCTGCTCTAAGCCTCCTCTCTGCTCGAAGCCTCCTCCCTGTCCTGCCTCCTCCCCAAACAACTCCTCTTACGTGGGGCACCGATCAAGCACTCTCGTCTCCACCCTCGAGCCTGCTGCTGAGCCTCCTCTCTGCTCTAAGCCTCCTCCCTGCTCTGCCACGTACTCCAAAAACTCTCGTTTCCTCCTCCGTGTACTCTCACTAGTACCCTACAAATGCAAATAAAAATGTAACACATAATAAATAAATAATTATGATATTGAAATAAATTTTGAAAAACCAATTACCTAAAATATGTCTGTTTGGTCTGAACCAGTACTAGGCTGAGACGTGGATGACGAAGATCCACTATTTTTCTTGCCCTTCTTACCAAATCCTAAATGCTTCAACATCTACACAAATTTAGACAAATGATTAGTATACGAGAATATAAAAGAATGTATATACCAACAATTAGAAATCATCAGCATCATAATCTGCTTTTATCACACGTGCACTAATATGTTCATGTATCTCTTGTTCCATCTCATCTTCAAACTCTTCTTCACTCTCTTCCTCAAATGTGACATGCTCTTCGATATTCCTTTTGTGTGTTTCAATAATTCTTTGTGATTGTCGAAGACGTTTTCTCGAAGAGCCAACTTGTTCTTCAGATATTAACTCTTGGGTACCTCTATTTATTTTTGTGAGTTCTATCTCACAAGATATCTTAAAATCTTCTACTTCCTCGACTTCCTTTTGATAGACAATGTCACCATCATCTTATTGACCCTTTATATAACTATCATAACGACGAGGGTGCACTTCACGATTCACTTTATATACTACCCATCGGTTTTTCAAACTTAGGTAAGGATAACTTAAATAGTACACTTGTTTGACTTGACTCGCAAGCACAACATTGTTGTTAAGAGCTGTGTACTGTGAGTTATGGTTGACCTCCACCATTCCGAAATCATCCATTCAAGTTCCCGATGTCGGATCAAACCATTGACGGTTAAAAATGACAAGTTGAAGTACTTTTGGACCGCCAAATGTGTACTCAATTATTTTTTGAAGAACTCCGTAGTATTCTTTCACTTCTCCACTACCTTCTGCAGCTGCTATCATTACTCCACTATTTCTAGTGGCAGCAAGTGGATGGTTTGCTTCTAAACTGGCCGTCCGAAAATGATATTCGTTGATATCGTATCATTTAAATTCATTTGCTTTCAATTGACCACGCGAAATCTATCGCAAGTCATCAGATATGTTGACGTCATTCATACACTATATAAATAAGCAAAGTTAGAATATTACGATAGTCATGTGAACTATGATCGTAAGAAAAAAGACGAATAAAGAACTTACATGTTCACGAAACCAGTTCACAAAGTTCGGCCCACCGTTTATGCCCTTTTGACGTAACTTATCTAATTGACTTTTTGTAGGTTTTAGTGGAGATGTACAATATAGCTTGTCAAGCATTTCAAAATATGGCAACACTTCATCCATGTTGAAAAATATATAAAGCATCGTATAGTTTCTCTCTTCTTCTGAAATATGATGAGAATTAGCAGCTCCAACACACTTTCCCTTCCAATGAAAAATCGGAAGCTCACTCATAGTGTGCTCCTCTACATTATGATACCGTGTTGTAGATGCATTCACATTGTTGGCACGTGAAAAATATCTGCTAGAGAAGTTAATAATCTCTTTGAATGCAAATGCCTCTGCAATACATCCCTCAACTCTTGCCTTGTTACGCACTGTAGATCTAAGTTTCTTCAATTCTCTTTCTTGATTGTACATCTACCTGAATTATGCAGGACCTCCTACCAATGCTTCATAAGATAAATGCACAAGCAAACGTTGCATAACATTCATAAAACCAGGTGGAAACATTTTTTTCTATGTTACATACAAGCACAACAATTTCTTTCTCCCACTGCCGCATCATTTTTTTGACACTTCCTTAGCACATATCTGCATATAAAAGAAGCTAAGTTCGGCAAATATCTTCCACAGATCAGGTTTGAAGTAGCTACGGAACATTATCGGTACAAGTATCTCCATCAAAATATGGTAATCATGACTCTTCAACCCATTTAGTTTACCGGCGGTGAGATTAACACATCGTTTTATGTTGGCTGCATAGCGATAAGGAAACTTCAATGTTTTCAACCAACTAAGTATTTGCTTTCTTTCTGTGGCCTGACACAATATAGAGCTCGTGACCTACTTTCATTTCCACTTGCATTTGTTATAACCTCAAGTGCAGGATGATCACAAATGTCAGCTAAGTCTTTCCTTGCACTCAAGTTATCTTTGGTTTGACCGGTAAAACCAAAACACATGCTTATGATGCTTTTAGCAATATTACGCTCCTGGTGCATCAAATCTATATTGTGTGGTAAAAGCAATGCATTTGCGTATGGTAACTCCCAAAGAAAAGAAATATGGGTCCAGATGTGTTCTTTACCATAACCTTTAAAAACACCTTCTGCGGACTCTTTTAACTTTGCATGCCATGCTATTTTTTGTTCGTCTGTCAATCGACGAGGTGGTCCTTCTGTAACCCTTCTGCCTCTTTGAAACGATTGTGTATCACTCCTCAAAGGATAGTTTGGAGGAAAGAATCGTCGGTGGCAATCAAAGAAGCTGACTTTCTTTCCATACTTCAACCCGATGACATCAGTGTGAGCCATACATATAGGACAACACAATTGTCCATGGACACACCAACCAGCCCAAATGCCATATGCCAACAAATCATGTATAGACCATAGATACGCAGCACATAAGGTAAATTCACATTTTAGATGACTGTCATATGCCTTTACACCTTGCCATAGCTTTTTCAGCTCCTCAATCAACGGCTGCATAAACACATTGATTTTCTTTCCAGGATGTTCAAGTCCAGAAATAATGGCCGCAAGGAATATGTATCCTTCTTTCATGCACATGTTGGGAGAGAGGTTGTAAGGTATGATAAAAACAGGCCAACAAGAATATAGACTGTTACTGGTGCTGAAAGGAGTGAAACCATCTATTGACATCCCAAGACGAACATTTCTTGGATCTGTACTAAACTCCGGATCAAAACGGTCCAGAGCTTGCCAAGCCGCACCATCCGAAGGATGCGCCATAATATCTTTATCATCAATCTCACGTATACCTTCAGAATGCCACCTCATCTTCTTCGCTGTTTCTTGAGACAGAAATAACCGCTTAAGCCTCGACGTGATAGGCATGTACCGTAATTGTTTAATCGGTACTTTTGTAGTTATTTTCTCTCCATCATCATTCTTAACCATCACATGTATAGAGGCATTGCAATGCATACAATGAGTATCGTTTTTGTGTTCCTTCCAAAACAGCATGCAATTATTCTCACACGCATCAATCTTTTTGTAACTCATGCCCAGACCAGCCAAAATCTTCTTAGATTCATATATGTCTTTCGGCATCTTATTATTTGACAGAAGGAGATCATTGAGGATACCATTGTAGCAATTGTTCGCAAAATTGAATTTAGACTTCAACACCATAAGTCGTGTGACCGCCTGCAAAACGGTCATTTCGGTGCCCTCATACACTTTTTCATCTGAGGCGACAAGAAGTTTATAAAATTTTTTCACCTCTTCAGGCAGTGACTCTTCTTCGTACTCTCGACCAACATCCGCTATCATCTCATCCATACGATCTTCATCCTCGTTTTCGTCCGACTCACAAGCATGATCCATCTCCCCATGCTCGCGCCACACTAAGTAGTCGGGCATAAATCTGTGCTTGTAAAGGTGCAATTCAATTTCAGGTCTTTTGAGACGTAGACGATTCTGACACTTGCTACAAGGACACTTCACCAAAGAAGTACCACTAGCAAAAGCTTGGTTCATGAAAACATTAGCGACATGAGCCCATTCCATACTGTGACCACCAGTTGAACTCCATCCATCATACATCACCTTATGGTTGTCACCCATTTTTCAATTTATACCTTCAACCCAGACAAATCATTATTAGTTTTATTGTTATGTTATGTCACAGCCCCTACAACCTAGGCAGATAGATTCTAAACCCACCCAAGAGTGACCGAGCGAAGCGTGCTCATGACGAGACGCGTGGTCCGGATCCGAACGAAATTTCGGCAGCATAACCCCGTTGTTCTCCACTGCACGCCCGAAAATGGTGCAACAGAGAACAACAGGGTTATGCCGTTGAAATCTCGTCCAGATCCAGACTCGCGTCTCATCACAAGCCATGCCCTCTCGGTCACTCTCATGCTGTCCAAAAAGGGACAATTTAGAACATGCATGTCTCACATGCCAATAGCATGTGAAACGTGCCGATTCGAAACGGGTAATTAAATTCTATAGGTTATGTTGCTCATTTCCATTTTTCGATCATTTACGAGAAAGGAAAGAACGAGACAGAGGGAGAAAGTTGGTCAGAGTTGAAAGTTCCAAGTCCAGATCTACCATCCACGCTTGTCTTGACGTCATACACCATTATGCTTGTCTTCACGCGTACATTACGGCTACAATCATCTCTAAGCATTCATGCATGATATTGAGTATAACTAAGCTTCCAAATTTAGTACTAAGCATTCAAACATTTCAATGCTTGTGTCCGACAATGGCCATTCTAAAAACAAACGATGTGATAGTTTAATTGAATGTAATTACAACCAATAGAAACTAATTGCTAAACCATTGAATGTTTTTGCAACTAATTGAAACTAATATACAAACATTGAGGAAACAATTAAATGTAATTGCAACTAACTAAAACAATTGATAATTGACA
This sequence comes from Tuctoria greenei, assembly GCA_036927565.1. Taxonomy (NCBI): domain Eukaryota; kingdom Viridiplantae; phylum Streptophyta; class Magnoliopsida; order Poales; family Poaceae; genus Tuctoria; species Tuctoria greenei. The sequence continues at coordinate 225,145,447 of JAYESD010000003.1, forward strand.
GCTAAGTGCTCACTAACTAGCTAAGTACTCACTAACTAACAATTGACAGTTGCAAAAGAATTAGCAATACAAAGAGAAGCAAAAAAGGAGCGGTCGCACTGACTTCGGTGCCGCTCGGCTCTGCAGGGACGACACTCTGGCTCTGAGGCGGCACTCCGGCTTTGGGACGTGGTGGGCGGCACTCCGGCTCTGGGGCGGCGGCACAGTGCGGTTGAACGGCGGCGCGATGGTGCGGGCGGCCCGAGTGCGAACGTCGCGGCAGCGCCGCTCGGTGCGGGCGGAGGAGAAAGAGGCAGGACTCGTCGGCGGCGCGGTCGGCGGGACCCTCGCGGCGGCAGCGAGCGCTCTGGCGGCGGCGGCGAGCAGGGCGGAGCGGGCGCGCGCGTGTGAGATTGACGAGGCGATAGGGTTGGCGCACGCGATATGGAGACTATGGTGGGCCCAACTTATGAACGTCGGTTTCAGGCCGACGGCTATAATAAAGACGTCGGTTGGCATCGGTGGGCTGACGGTTTTAATGTGACAGTCGGTTCCTATTATCTCGCCAACGGCTATAAGTTATAGCCGTCTGTTTGTCCTGATCAGCCGACAACTATAATTTATATGTGTCGGTCCCATTAAACCGAGGGTTATATGTTTCTTAAATGCGTCGGCACCGACGCCTTTAATATCCCGACGTTGTGTTGCCCGTTTCTTGTAGTGGAGTGCCTGGTTCGGATTCAGAGAGTGAATTTACCTCCAATTTCATCTTGATAGAAAACGAACGAATCAGATTGGTTGCTACAGTATAAATAAACAGTAACTCTGAAACGTTATACTCTCTACTCACAATAATTGTGATTTTGGTTTTGTCCAAAACAACAATTATTGTATAAAGGGGAGTAGTGAGTAGTTTAATCCACTGGTACTACAGTAATACGGCAGGGTACAGTTCCTCCCTACATCGCTTCGCTGTACGGGTTGAAATGCGCTGCTGCAGTACTGCAGGTGCGGAGCGTGAGGTACCTGCAGCATTGCAGAGCATATGCACCCGGTGCACAAGCTATTATAGCTGAAGGCGGCACTGCCATCATAAAGAGCCTGTAAGACCGTTCACACTGGTTCACCTCTATATTCCACATTTATATCTCATCTTTAAAAAGATTTTCTCTTTACAGTTTTGTTCCGCCCACTCGTTCACTTCTAAATCAGACCTCTATACTATTTTCCACCTATTTTATTCGTTTCTTCCCCTTTATTTCTTTTTTTCCCTTCTTTATTTCCCCTTCATTCTTTCTCTCTCCACATAGAACTGCCCCTACATTTGGCGCAGTACTGTGCAAATCTGGAAAATAGGAGTCTCTTTAGAGTATCCGCTGCGGCTGGGCGAGGCCGCTATACGCGCATAGGGGCGCGTATAGCGTGCCCGCTGCGGTCGGTCTAACGACCCTAGACTAGGCAGGATGGTGATTCGACTCAGGCAGCATACGTTACCAAGCGGTGGCCATCTGCCCATCCCCATCGAGCACGAGCTGTGAGGTGGCATCCACTACCCAAAGAACATTTTTGAAACGTTTTGGTGAAGTAGAATATCGTATCATAGAAGACACTGACAAAAGTAAAGTAACGAAATATATATGCCTATAACCTCTTGATACACTGACAAAAGTAATGAAAAAAATCGTTACTAAATATTTTTTTTACAAGAGCGCTGGTAGGAGATAAGCTTAATCATTGGAACATGCATTGTAGCTAAAATTAGTACTTCGTTTTATTTCAACTTTATTTTTAGAATTGATCAAGTCAAATTAATCTAATTATGACTAAAGTAATAAAAAATATTAATTTTCGTAATACTATATTAGTACGATTAAATTCACCATAAATTATATTTTCATGTTATATTTATTTTGTATCTTAAATACTTATACTTTTTCGTATAAACTTGATCGAACTTAATAAATGAACGATATAAATTTTTTTCAAGATTACACGTGAACAGATAATTTACAGTTGCTCAATGTATATGTTTCTCTTGAATAGAAATACTCATTTTGGTTATAAGTTTATATAGAAACTGAAAATCAATTTGGATCAGAATTTCTCTTTAATACCATCATTGAGAGGTCATTTTGACAAAGTATAATTTGTTATGAAGAAATTGGAAGAGGTATAGAATGTTATTCCTGCAATTACAATAAAATAATCAATATCTTTTTTTAACTGCCATCATGCGAGAATAATATGTAGTACGGTTTAAATAGCTACAAGTTGAAACACACCTAGTCCAGTTCCTCACACGTTAGTAATTCGCTCTCAGATGATGATATAAATGAGAAAAGGTTATCTAAGTAAGGGTATCTACCGTTGGGTGATTGTTAGAAAAACAGGTAATTTAGAGAATAGTTATGGACAGTGGCGTTCGACTAAAACGGTAACCAACACGAGCAGAAATATGTTGGGTACTAACGCGCACAAAACTACAACTATATTGGAACACGATCTGACTACAACGATTAGTAATCGAAGAGGTTGGTGCAGGTGTTGTTGTGGTGTTGACGAAGAATGATCACAATAAGCGTTGGAGATGGTGGTAGGTAGCATTGCTCAACTTACACGACAAATGCATAGTGATGAACAATGCAAGTAATTGTGTGGAGCGCTTTTAAAAACATTAATCGTTCACTTTTGAAACAGGATCGTAAGAGCGATCCATTTCGAAGATATGATTTCCCAAGGCGAGAAAGTTGGAATGTGGATGGATCACTTCTCTTCTCACTGACTTAAAGTGGTAGAACAATCTCCCTTTATAAATGATTGTCTTTCCACTTCTACACACGTAGGTAACAAAAGTGTTAGACTGTCCGCAGAGGGTATATTGGAAAGCATACTGGATAGTGTAAATTTAGAGAATTTAAAGTAAGATATTGTAAAAGTAGAAGAAGAATAGTGTATAAAGTATGCTTTAGAGTATACGAGTGCAGACAATCTTAGTTTGTTATGATCTCGGGAGTGACGTGGCCAACAACCACGCTTCCGACTTGGACTCCCTCTCGCGCCCTGATTGGGGGTGCAACCGACTTGTTCGGTGCGACCCCCTCTCACCCACGCCACATAAATAGAGGGGAGAGGGTCAGAGCCAGATTGCCTCAATCAATTGTGCGCTATACACCTCTCCCTACAATCCCAAAACCGATCTGTTAGGGTGTGGAGTGAGGAGAATGTCCTCACCTTCCTCCCAGCTGCCGCCAGCGCCATCGCCGCCTCTGCGCCGCCTCTCCACTGCATCAACGATCATCACTGCATCATCCTAATCTACTGCGATCATCCACACGAGCTCAATAGCATCAAGTGGATCCACTGAAGGTAACCTACACCACTCTCTCCTCATCTCCTTCTCCATAATGTTTTGTTCTACTCGCATGCCTAGGTTGATCGATTGATTGATTAGTATAAGTAATTAGATCATTGTTTAATTATGCCTAGGTATGATTGTTCAGTTAGTTTAGACCTAAGTGTACCCGATTAGGTGTTCCCAGCATTGATCCTAAGCACCATTAGTCCTAACAATGGCATCAAAGTCGTGCCGATGAACCTAATAGAGTAATCAGGTTTTAATTAAGATTAATTGAGTTCTAATCATGTTTCAATTAAGTTTCAATCTCTGTTAATTAATATTAGTTTTCATTAAGTACTTTACTCAGCAATTAGAAGGAGGGGAATCAGTTTAGCATTCGGTTTTGACTAAGAGCTCCAAATCAGAACAAAAAAACTGAATGGAATTAAGAAACTAAGATGGGGAATAGAACTTACTCAGTTGTGTGTGCTGGCTCTTGATTCTTTGGGACCCCATCACCGACGTCGAGTGTCGGACGAGGGAGTCGGCATCATCCTCCTCACTGGATATCCTCGGTTGAGGAGATCCGGGTAAGGTAGACATCGATTGCCGTCCACCTTAGAGTGCTGGGTTAGGAAACCCTAACCCTAGGCACGGCTCCCCACCAGTGGCACAACGTGCGCACCATGGTGGAGGCCTTGGCAGCGTCGAAATCCCTGCAATCAAGCACTCAGAACACTTAGAGGTCGCGCTAGAGTCTCGGGCTCAAACCCTAACCCTAGCGGTCAGGTTTCCTTTGATGGAGGCCAACCGACACCATCTCGGTCGACGATGAGCAACCTTTCGGTGTGCTCGCCCGCCAGCGGTGATGGTGCGGTAGCATCGGAAGTCCCCGACACGGAGAGCAACACTCGGACTCAGATCTGGTGCACGTCGGTTTTCCTCAACGACAGCCAATCGTTGCCATCGAAACCGACGAAGAGCCACCTTTTGGTGCAAGCTCCCTCGCCGGCGTTGATGGCACGGCATCGTCGGAGGTCCCGTGTCGCCGACACTCTCTCGCCATTGCTCTCTCCTCGCCGCCACTCTGAAGGAAGATAGAGAGAGAGAGAGAGAGGAGAGTGACGAAATGAGTTAAGGTTTGCAAAAAAAATCAGTGGCTAAGCCTTAAGTATTCTCCGATCTCAACGATCAGCCGTCTGATGCTCGACGGACGGACAAAATCCACTCAAGTTTTTAGACTTCAGTTGATCACGCGATCTGACGGCCCTCAACCCGCACCAGCCACCTCCTAAGCTTAGCAGGCCCGAAGTCCATGCGGGAAGCAAAACAGGCCATTTGGGCTACCCTTTTGATTTTCCTAATTTTTTCCGATTTTCAGACGGGCCAAATTCAGGCGTGGGCCATTTTCATTGGTCGGCCGCACGCTGCAATTTCCATTTAATTAAGCATTTTTCCAGAAGTGGGTTGGGCCGTTTTAACCAGTGGGCCAAATTTTGGATTTTGGCCCTGTTGAAATGTTAATGCGACACTTTCCTCAGATCTGCTAACGAGCAGCCCGCGGAGGTTCTTTGATTGGCACGGCTTAGTCCTCTATCGACTGGTCGCACGTATGGGAGTGTGAGACTATGGTTTTTACGTGGTTCGGGCCGCAAGAGCGTAATATCCTACTCCACGGTGAGATTGTATTGTTGGTGTGTTTGTGTGAATGCGTAGATTGGGGATCCCCGAGTCCGAGCGGACTAGAGAAGATGCTCTAAGTCGGTGGCTGCCCAGTTTTTTTATAGTCCACACCCGGACAGCTTACAAGTGGGGTCCGGGGCCCGACAGGTGGCCCCGAGGTGATATTATCCTGTACAAGATCTAAGACTTCTTGCGTATGCTGTCTCTGACCGCGACTTGAAGACTTGATGTCCTACCGCTTCGGTCACCAGTGGCTAGGCATAGTCGGTGATGATGGCAGGGATCATTCATCCATCTTGTCGTCGTAAACTACCCACTTGGCAGTGTGGGGTAGGCCTGCGGCGCCTTCACTGCGATGCGATTAGATGCAGCGGTACCTGACAAGAGGTGTACGTCGCACCTGTACGCTTGGGGAAGGCGCATGCCTTCAATGTGCGACTGGAAATGAAGCACCGCCCCTTACTCCACAACCTACCGTCTAGGACAAGTTGCGGGCTGCACCGGATCCCTCCTCAGTGGGAGCAAGGGTCTAGAGCTAGAGGACGCGTGGCAGCTTTGAAGTCCTCCTCGGCAGGAGCAAGGGTTTGGAGTCGGAGGACGCGTGGCAGCCCCGGGACCCGCCTCAGCGAGAAGGTCGGGTCTGGGGCTTCTTTTAGCTTGTACACGGGGGTACCCGGTCTGCAGGTTACCGACAGTGGCCTCCGGGCCCACCTCGAGGGAGGCGACAATCCCGCAGGTGGGGTCTTCATCTTGTCTTGTAAAAGTGACGCCAGCGGGCCTCTTTGGGGGTACCAGAGCACAGAGAAGCGACGCTAGCGGCCCCCTTGGGGGCACTGGAGCTCGGAGAAGCGACGTTGGCGGTCCCCTTGGGGGGGGGGATCTTGAAGAAGTGTCGACGGTGCCTACCACGGACGTGTAGAACGTCAACAGCGGGCTGCCTGTATGTCCTGCATACATGGTAGACAAAAAGTAATTTCGCTCACCGGTCACCCCTTCCCTGCTCTTTAGTTTGGTTATGGCTTACAGTTCTTAGCTAAGATATGTGGCATGGGTATTTCGGTGCGACAGCATTTAGGGTATGGTCGCTGCCTTGCTCAGGGCATGAGTCGTTCGACCCCCTGTACTCAACTGTTAGCACTGGGAGGCAAGGTGTGCATGCTTAGGATACAAAACTAGGCTAAGTAGAATGCACACCCTTGACCTCCAGCTCGGCGTTAGCCTTTTATGAATGAGAATCATTCAGCACCATGGACACCGAGCAAGAAAACAATCATCGGACCCCAGACACATTGCAGGTACCTCAAGCGGATCCACCTTTAGCAGGATAGTAACACCCTACTCTACGGTGAGGTTGTATTCCTAGTGTGTGTGCATGTGTGAGTGCATATATTGGGGATCCCCTAGTCCGAGCGGACCAGAGAAGATGCTCTAAGTTAGTGGCCGCCCAATCCTTTTATAGTCCAAGGCCAGACATCTTACAAGTGGCGTCCGGGGCCCAACAGGTGGCCCCAGGGTGATCTTATCATGTACAAGATCTAAGGCTTCTTGCATACGCTGCCTCTCACTGAGCCTTGAAGACTTGCTTTCTTGTCGCGTCGGTCGCCAGTGGCTAGGCATAGTCGTTGATGATGGCAGGGAACGTCCCATCCGTCTTGTCGCTGTAAGCTACCCACTTGGCGGTGTGGGGTAGTCCTGCGGCGCCTTCACTACGATGCAATTAGACACAGCGGTACCTGACAGGAGGCGTGCGTCGCACCTGTACGCTTGGGGAAGGCGCGTGCCTTCAATGCGCGACTGGACAGAATGCACCGCCCCTTACCCCCGCAACCTACCGCCCAGGACAAGTTGCATGACGTGTGGCTGCACCGGAGCCCTCCTCAGTGGGAGCAAGGGTCCAGAGCTAGAGGACGCGTGGCAGCTCCGAAGTCCTCTTTGGTGGGAACAAGGGTCCAGAGCCGGAGGACGCGTGGCAGCTCCGGAGCCCTACTCGGCGGGAGCAAGGGTCTGGAGCCGGAGGACGCGTGGCAGCCCCGGGACCCACCTCAGTGGGAAGGCCGGGTCCGGAGCTTCTTTTAGCTTGTACGCGGGGTACCCGGTGTTCAGGGTACAGACAGGCCCTTTTAGCATTTTCAGTGTATTTGGATTTTCAAAATATATTTAGAATGGAAAATAATTTCTAGAAAAAATTAAGAAATAATTAGAAAATTAATTAAATGACTAAGAGAAATTAAGAAAATTTTGTGTGATGTTTTGTGTTTTGATTGCATTATCTCGAAATTTTTGGTAATTATTGTTATTAAGTGAAATTTTCCGTTACTTAATTCAATTAATTGCTATTAAGTACTTAGTAATTAAAGTTTCATAAATTTAGGAAATATTTAGCTTCCACTGTCATTTAGTACTAAATTTAAATAAGTAACCAACGTGAAAGTTTAAATTTGCTGAAATTTTGATATTATATGTTTTGCATGGAAATTAAATAAGTAACCAATGTGAAAATTTAATTTTGTTATGTTTTAAGTTTATGTTCAGTATATTTGCACTTTGCTGAATATGTTTTTATGAATTTTGAGTATATTTGCATGGAATTTAAAGTAACCAACGTGAAATATTTCCATGTTGTTAAAGTTGTTTAAGTGAAATGGTTTTTGTTAAGTAACCAACGTAAAAGACAATTGTATGTCATTTCTAATTGTTTAAGTGCAATTTTAAGTATGTGCTGAATTAAGTATTATTGTTATTTAGTTTATTCTAACCCCTATGTTTATTTTATTAAGGTGTCTCCAATGTGGTTAGTCTTATTGCTTCCATAGAGACTCTCACGGGTCATAAATATAGAACATGAAATGAGAGGCTATGCATGAACCTAGCCATTGCAAATCTTGATTTTTGCCTAAGAAAGGATCACCCTGTTGATCCTGAAGTCCCTATTGCTCAACCTGAGGAAACTAATGAGCAATTTGCATTAAGAAAAGAGGAGTGCATTAAGCTTAGGGAGAAGTGCACTAAGGACCTTGAGGCTTGAGAAGAGTCCAACAGGAAATGCCTCATGATCATTAAAGCCACCATTTCTGAGTCCATTAGAGGAGTCATACCTGACTGTGAGTTGGCCACTGATTATCTTGCTAAGGTCAAAAGTACACTGGTGAGTAACAAGTACTCTTTTCAAGAGATTTGTTAATGAGAAATACACTGGTGGGGGTGTGATGGATCACATCCTTAAGGTGAGTAACTTGCAAATATTAAGACTCTGAACTTAGTCATGCCAGATGAGATGCTTGTGCATTCATCTTCATGTCTTTTCCTAAGGAGATTGAGGCCTTTGTAATCAACTACAACTCTAAGGAAGATAGCTGGACATTAGAGAAGGTCATGGCTATGTGCGTTCAGGAAGAAGAACACATTAAGGGTAAGGGTGGAGATTTCATCAACCTTGCTAAGGGTAAGGGTAAGGGAAAGGGAAAGAGTTGTTTACCTCTCCCAAACCACCATCTTTCAAGGTGCAAGGTTCCTCCTCTAAGGGCAAAGGGATAGCTCCTCAGTCTTCTGGTCAAAAGTTAAAGCCAGATCAATGTAAGTTTTGCAAGGAAAAATGACACAACCAGAAGGACTGTTTTGGTTTTGTGAAGTGGTGTGCTAAGAATGGGATTAAGTATGATGAGGACTATAAGAAGGGGGAAAGGACCATCAAAGTCGATGATGGCTATGAAGCTCAAGTAGAAGCCATTGAACTTTATTCATTTAGACTTAGTAGTCGTTTTGTACTTAGGCTTCATGATGTTCTCTATGTTCCTACCTTAGAAAGGAATTTGATTTCAGTCTCATGTTTGGATAATTATGGATTTGTATGCCATTTTGGCAATGACATTCCATTAGTTTGAATAATAAGATTGTGGGTCTTGCCTTCAGACAAGATATGCTTTATTTATTATCCACTCATGATAATGTTAATTTTTTAAGTGATGACCAAATTTCCGCTAAGAACGATGTAGGACGAAACAAGCGTAAAAGAATCAATTTCGAAGTATCATCAAAATTATGGCATTATCGTTTATGTTACATTTAGAGGGGGGATCGAACGCTTAGTATCTCAATCGATTCTACCTCACTTAGACTTTTTGAATTTAGAAGAATGCATTGATTGCATTAAAGGAAATTCGTTAAAACTATTAAGAAGAACACCATATGTAGTACAGGAATCTTAGAATTAATTCATACAGACATTTGTGGGTCGTTTCCCGTGGTCTCCATAGATGGATATGATTTGTTCATAAAGTTTATGGATGACTACGCTCATTATGGTTATATTTATTCAATCAAGGAGTGATTCGAAACATTGGACAAATTTAAGATATTTAAGGCTGAAGTAGAAAATAAGCACAATGTTAAGATCAAAGTAGTACGATCCGATCGTGGAGGTGAGTACTATGATTGGCATACTGTAACACCCTCATTTTCATGCATCATGCCTTGCTTACATTCATATACATGTTTAACATTAACCCACATAAAGAGGAACGAGTTTAAAATTGATTTGGAGCATTTAAAATTGATTTGGAACAAAACAACACTTAAAATTCAGGAAAGTGTGGACTAGTCTGATTTTACTGAGGACTAGTCTGATTTCCCTCTGACTAAAAACAAACTTGTCCATTTTTGCTGCGGACTAGTCCAATTTTGCCTCTGGAAACTTTCGGACTTGTCCGATTTTGTGTGGACTAGTCTGATATTCCAAGAATCCTTGAAAATTTGCTAAGTCCCTGGACTTTTCTGGACTAGTTCGGTGTTTCAGCGGACTTGTCCGATTTCCTCTCTTTTTAAAGTCGGACTTGTCCGATTTTTGGCCAGACTTGTCCGATTTTCTCCCTGGACGACTTCGGACTAGTCCGGTCCTTTCCGGACTTGTCCGATATTTCGCGACTTCGAGTTGATCTTTTATTTTACGACTTGTTTCTTGGGTTTCACTTTAAGTGGGCCTAGAGACGTCGTGCCTCACTCTTTTAGAGCCCATGTGGGATTCTAAACCGGCCTCTACTCCTCTAAAACTCGAAATCCATCTAACCCTAACCTCCACCTCTATATAAACAACCCCACCCCTTGGTTTGACATCTATTTGCCACTTTTCCACCCCACCCAAACCCTAGTTCGTGGAGAGCCACCACCAAGGAGGGAGGAGAAGATCCCAAGCAAGAAGAAGTGGAGGAAACGAAGGAGGATCAAGATCTCCACCAAGTTTTCGTTCTTCATCACCAATTCATCTCCAAGTTCATCACCAACCCTAGATCATCGATATCCAAGTGTTACCTCCAAGTTTCTTGATTTATTGGAGTTCTAAATACCTGGTATACTTTCTATTCTCTTTTCCTTACGTGAATTCAACCCCAAGTCTCAAAATTTACGTTGATCTAGAAAACCCTAATCTGCTGATCTCGCAGAGTGCGGACTTGTCCGGTCCCTAGCGGACTAGTCTGATCTTTCTGGTTAAATTGTGTTGAATTAATTCAAAAATTTGATCTAATCGACCCCAAACCTGTATAAACTTGTTAAAATCTATTAGAACTAATTAGTGATCATTAAAGGCAATCTATAGACAGGTTCTACCTTGCATTTGCATTAATCATGCATGTCATGTCATATTGAGTAATATATGTGCACTCTTTGATTCTGTTCTTATCTTGTATGTTTATTGTGTGGATTAGACATATTTGCGCTAGCGAGTGCCGCGGAGGATCTCCAGCACCAAGAGTTTGAAGGCTTTGACCCTAATCAACAGCAAGAGTAAGGCAAGTGTCCTTGAAGCATATTGATCCTATTTTTAAATAAATGTTTTGTTTGCAAACTGCATGCTTGTGTCAATTTGATGGGAATCTATGGTAGGAAGTTTACTAGACTTGTTAAACCACCCTTGTCATCTGGAATTATGGTAGAGAGTCGGGAAGGGCTTTTTACCTTTTTGCTTCGCTTAATTAATTGGGATGGGAAACCAATACTACACATTAATGATGCATTTATGAGATTATGATTAACATGAACTGGTCAATATGATGTGGTAATGGGTGATCTAAGCAAGCCTGGTATGTGGATGGGTTGGATGTTATGGTGGTTTTGCTTGCTTTAGATCTAAGGACCGGTTCATACGAGAATAAGCCAGAACTATAGTGCCACCACGAGGCCAAGTATGGGTGCGGCGTAGCTGATTAATTTGGGCTTTGCCAGTGCTATTTGGACCATTAGGGATGCTCGGGGAAGGGGTAGTCGGATTGGGTTTGATGATGATTAGTGGGACTACCCTGGGATCCGAATGGCTCAAGAGGGGGCCCTTGGTTGAAGATGTGCTCTGTAGGAGACATCGCCACCGGCGAAACCTCAGTAGGGTCTAAATAGGCTAGTAATCCCTTTGTAAAGGCTATTTTGTGATCTCTTGGCCACACACCTAAGGAAGTGTGAGACAACATAATTGAGATTCTATAGTCATCGAAAGGTGATGAAATCACAAACACGTGGGTAAAGCGGTACAAACTCTGCAGAGTTAAATAAAACTATCATGATAGCCGTGCTCCCGGTTATGAGCATCTGGACAACTTCCACGATTAGATGGAACTCGGTATTGGGATGGTATTTGGGATGGTTATGGTTAGTATTATGGTTATGGATTAATTTCTGGTATTGAATATGGTTATTGGAAAATGGTGAAATCTGTAATTATTGATGAGGATGGTGAATTATGGATTGGTATTATGATATTACTTATGATTATGATGGGTTTGATTCATATAAATATTATACATTACTTTTCAAATGTTTTAATGTACTTTTCAACACTTTGCCGTTAATATTGTCGTCATTTGAATCAGCCACATGTCATACTTTCCACACTTGCTGAGTACGACATGTACTCACTCTTGCAATCCCCCCCAACAATTGCAGGTCAGGATTGTGAGTTTAATGGCGATAATGCGGAGTTCTAGGCCGTGTCTACCGCCAGCTTTGCCTGTGGTGTTATTGGAGCTGCGCTATCCCTTATGCTTAGTTTGCTTAGTTGCTTAATTAGTTTATTTCCGTTGCATTAGTTGAACTTGTCATCAATATTCACTAGAGCTTGTATTTGAGGATAATATGGTTGTGCAATAAAATTTGATAATTAATCTTGTTCTGTGGTAATTTTCTGTATACTCTTTTGTGAATGCACTCGTGTATGTGTGTTGAACATCCTGGGCACACATATGCATTAGCTTGGTTCATTTTGGGAACCGGGCGTCACACATACCCCATACATCCAGGTTCCTGGACCTTTTGCAAGGTTTCTATAGGAACATAGTATAGTTGCTCAATATTTTACACCAGGCGAACCTCAGCAGAACGGCGTTGCGGAACGTAGAAACCGTACACTTATAGATATGGTAAGAAGTATGTTAAGTTATTCTACGTTACCGATTAGCCTATAGATGGAGGCATCAAAAGCCGCCATTCATGTGCTTAATCGGGTCCCTACTAAGTCAGTACATCAGACACCGTATGAGATGTGGACGGGGCGTAAGCCCTTACCATACTTTTTCCATATTTGGGGTTGTACAACTGAGGATAATATGTTCAACCCAAACATTAGTAAACTGGATTCTAGAACAGTTAGTTGCCATTTTATTGGCTATCCTGAGAAGAGTAAAGGTTTTAGGTTCTATTGTCTAAATCGGCATACTAAGTTTATAGAAACACGACATGTTGTATTTTTAGAAGACACTATGATCAGGGGAGCACGGTACGGCGGGAAATAGACTTGGAGCGGATTAGTTTACCCACTCCGATTACTCAAGAGCTATATTTCTCTCTACCTGCTGTCGTTGTGCTACCAATGTCTGCCATTAGTGATACAACGCCTATTATTGAACCTCCATCGGCCACAACAGAAATAAGTGAGGTTCTACCTTTTGAGCATGTTGAGCATATAGTCGAATCAAATGAAGTTCAACAACAGCCTCCACCCTCAGATGACACTCAAGTAAGAAGATCACAAAGAGTAAGACGATCAGCCATTTTGGACGATTATCAGATCTACTTGAGTGAATAAGTTAAGATAGGGGATGATCCCACCTCTTTCGAAGATGCCATGAGGAGACCTCAGTCATTTGAATGGCGTATGGCCATGGAGGATGAAATAAGTTCTATGAGTGCCAATAAGGTACGTGACTTAGTAGAAATTTTTAAATGAGCCAAAACATTAGGCTGTAAATGGGTTTACAAGATCAAACGTGACTCCAAAGGGAAGATCAAAAAGTATAAGGTCATACTTGTGGCAAAAGAATTCACTCAGAGGGAAGGTATTGACTATAATGAGACATTTTCTCCAGTGTATTCTAATGATTCGTTTCGAATCATCATGACGTTAGTAGCGCATTATGACTTAGAATTATATCAAATGGATGTAAAGACAAAGTTTCTTAATGAGGATCTTTATGAGGACATCTATATGACACAACCAAAAGGTTTTGTAGTTAAGGGTAAGAAACATATAGGATGCCACTTGAAGAAGTCTATTTATGGACTTAAGCAAGCTTCAAGACATTGGTATCTCAAGTTCGATGAGACTATTAGAAAGTTTGAGTTTAAAAAATGGGGAGGATAATTGCATTTATGCTAAATTAAAAAATGGAAAGTTTATTTTCTTATTTCTTCATGTGGATGACATACTGTTAGCTAGTAGTGATATCAACCTACTCTTAGAAACTAAGAAGTTCTTATCCTCAAATTTCGATACAAAGGATCTAACTGAAGCGACCTATGTTTTAGGGGTTGAGATACACCGACATCGTGTTAAAGGGCTTTTAGGACTATCACAAAAGTCATACTTAGAAAGCATACTTAGAAAGTACAGTATGCATGTTAGTAAGCCCTCGCTTGCTCCAATAGTTAAGGGCGATAGTGTTTCAAACTCTCAATCGCCTAAGAATCAGTATGAGGTTGATCAGATGAAAGGATTTTTTTATGCTTATGTTGTCGGAAGCTTGATGTATGCTCAAGTATGTATACGCCCTGACTTAGCATTCGCGATAGGGATGCTTGGCAGATATCAAAGTAATCCAGGATTGGACCACTAGAAAGTCGTTAAGAAGGCTTTAAAATATATACAGGGTACTAAGAACCTTATGCTAACGTATAGTAAGACTGAGATACTAGAAATAGTGGTGTCAAAGGTCTTAAACGACACTTCCCCCAGACCTGCTTAGAGAGCAGCCCGCGGAGGTTCTTTGGATTCACGAGGGCTAGTCCCAGGAGATTGAGCGCAACAAGATGGTGAACACAGAGGGTTTACGTGGTTCGGGCCGCCGGAGCGTAACACCCTACGTCCACGGGTGTGTATGTGTATTGTCTTGCTTGAGCGTGTATAGGTTTCGATTGGTCTCATGCGATCCCCCGTGAAGGTCGTCTGCTGAGTCCTTTTATAGTCCAAGGATTCTGCAGTCACAAGGTGGGCCCGGGCCCCGACAGGTGGTCTCGGGGAGAGCCAAATCCTATAGAAGATCTAGGATTAAATGCTATCTACTTCCCTTTGTCAGGGGCTTCAATGTGCCGTCCCGCCGCGTCGTGCGCCAGGGCTACACATAGTTATTGATGATGGCAGGGCACATCCCGTCCATCTTGTCCTCGCGGCATACTCGTCCGCCTTGCGTCGTGGGTCTGTACCGGCTACTTGGACAAGACAGGACACTGGAGCCTTGTCTTGCGCATGCGCGACTCCGCTTTGCCTGGGGAAGGCGCACGTACTTAATGCCAGTCTGAGCAGCGCACTCTTTTCTTTACTGCGGCCTCCTACCGCATTGAGTTGGCCGTCCGCCACGTGGTCGCACCTGAGACTGCCTCTGCGGGGAGTTGAGCACCCAGCTGTACGGGTCATGTGGCGCCTCCGGAGCCCACTTCAGCAAAAGGGCAGAGGCTCATCTCTGCGGGCCACGTGGTAGTTCCGGAGCCCTCCTCTCCGGGGAGATAGGACCGATCCCGGGGGTTCCAATGGCTACGTGGCAGCCCCGGAGCCCGCCTCAGCGGGGAGGCGAGGGTCTGGATCTGCCGTCCACGTGGCAGCCCCGGAACTCGCTTCGGCAGGGAGGTGAGGGTCCGGTTCTGTGTGCCACGTGGCTGCCCTGGAGCCCGCCTCGGCGGGGAGGCGGGGGTCCGGTCCAGCCGGCCACGTGGCAGTCCGGGAGCCCGCTCCGGCGGGGAGGTAGGATCTGGTCCTTCCCTCCACGACGTGGCAGCCTCGGACTCTGCCATCAAGAAAAGGCCAAGTCCTTAGCCATTTTCTCCTTGTGTGCGGGGGTACTCGATCTGCAGGGTACCGACAGTGGCCCTCGAGCCCACCTCGGGAGAGTCGTCGATACCGCAGGTGGGGTCTTCTTCTTTATCATCCCGCGCAACTCTTTTGATTCCAATTTGGGGCAGTTCCCTGGGTGGCACGTCCCTGTCATCATGGCTACACATCTCCTTCTAGTAAGCAGAGGCGCGGGACATGCGCTGCGCGACATGACTTCTGCTTTCAATCGTGCTTTAACTGCGGCGGTTCCCAAGGTGGCTCCTGCAGTTCCGCTGCTTTTGCCTCTTCAGAAACCGCCGAGTTACCTCCCGCATAGTTGGCCACCCGGCTCGTCTTCTTTATAGAGCGACCCGGGCCCCCATGTCATTGCCGATGCGGGTCTGTTGCTCTTCTACCGAGGCTATGGCGATTCACACGCCGCGTCTGTTGGCTTGCAGAGGTGAATAAAAAGAGACATTTCCCCCCAAGGGTCCTTTCTTCCGCTTCTGCATCCTTGCGCTCGTGCCTCTTGCCCCAAGCCTAGTTCTTGCGCTCTAGATCCTGATTTCCCTTCCAGATCCTCCTCCGTCAATCCTCATGGCGAGCATCCTGCCCAGGTCCCGGCTGTACAGGCCTGCCGATCTGGCCCCCGTGCGTCTGCTTCTCGGCTGGCGAGCCCCTGAGCAGGAGAAGTGGCTTCATCGCGGGGAGCTCCCACTGAATCTCACCGACGGGGAAATGGTGTTGTTCTCGTCGTACGTGATGGCCGACTTCGTTCCACCAGCATCCGCCTTCCTGGTAATGCTTCTGGAGACCTTTGGCCTCCAACTCCACCACCTCCCGCCGAACTCGATCGCCTTGCTGGCGGTCTTTGCTCACCTCTGCGAGATGTGCGTGGGGGTGATGCTGCCGGTGAAGCTCTTCAGGTACTTCTTTGTACTGAGGGACACCAGCAAAAGATCGAAGGGTCAGCTTGGCGCCTACTACTTCCAGCGCCGAGCCAAGGTCCCCTCTAGGTACATTGCTTCCTTCAGCTCTGCTCGATGGGAGCAATGGCGCGAAGATTGGATGATCGTCAAGGTCGAGGCTCACGACCGGATGTGCCTGCCCACCGGGAGCCCCTACTCCGAGCGGTCATTCTGGGAGGAATGCCCAGAGATGGAGAACGCGTTCGACCCGGTGTTGGAGAGGATCCAGATGCTGGCACCTCTGCTGATATGGGGAAAGGGAAAGCACCTGTGCCGGTGTCGGACCCGACCCCCAAGAAGCGCGCCCGTTCGCCGCCGTTAGTCCTCTTTGCCCCTCGTCAGGATGCCGGTGGTGCCACTTTGCCACCTGAATCCTCGACGCACAAGAGGGGGAGGCTCCTCAATGCGGATGGGACCCCAGCATTCCCCCGCCGTTCGGAGGAGCGCCAGACTTTGGGGGTGCCGCCAACTCCTTCATTTCAGGGGCCCCCAGCTCACGCAGCGGCCCCCACCGCGGGTTCGGGGGGTCCGAACCCCCCCGACCCTTTCGGGAAGTGGTGGAACTTCAACGTCCCCCGGTAAGTCTGCATATATTTCATCTTGGATATTCTTTGTTGTGTGCTTACCCTGTAACATCCTTATGATTCGGGTTTGTCTATTTTCAGCGCCACTGCGGCTACTCCTTCTCCGCTCGCGCACCCTTTCGCTGGTGGGCATGTTGCTCCAGCTGGCTCACGAGGCTCCTCTGCGGCCTCGGACCCTGCTCGGGCGCACCGGGCTGCCGCCGTCGAGGTGCCCCGGACCTTCGCAGTAGCCGCTGAGGGTCCGCAGCGCACGCCTGCGACTGGTGCCGCGCCCGCCAATGACTCCGCATCCACCGGCTACTCCGCACCGGCCGATGCTTCCGCGCCGATTGACACCGCTGCATCGGCTGGCGCCACCACCCCGGGTGGAGCTTTCGGAGCTGTCTTAGGAGCCGTCGGCAGCAGTGTCGGGGCCTCCACTCGGGAGGGGGCCCATGGAGTCGACGCGCCTGCTTTCTGCGGCGGTCCCCCCCCCCCCCCCGCTTTCTTTGATTGGCGGAGATCTGGTCCCCGTCTCCCCGGTGGTCCTCCAAATGGAGGATGGTATTGAAGAGGTGGAGAGGCAGGGACCCGCGGCTACGGTGGAGCCCCTCCCCCTGTCTGAAGCCATGGCCGTAGCCTATTCCGGTTTTCGGCAGGCTCGGGCGGCCCTCGACCGGGAGAGGGGGAGGCTTGAGGACGAGGAGGACTGGCTCCGGGGATGGGCGAGGACCCTGGAAGCCCAGACCCAGTTGGCAAAGAGCCGGGTGGCGCAGCGAGAGGCGATAGTCCGGGAGGAGATGAAGATCCTTGACCAGGAGCGTGAGCTCCTCGCTCGTCTGGACGTCGTCACCCAAAAGCTGAAGGCGGACGCCACGACGATCCATGCTGAGCCCAACTCCCGTCTCCAGTCCCGCGAGGAGCTCCAGCAGCTGTTATCCCGCCGGGAGGCTGCTCTTGCTGAACGGGAGCAGGAGTTGGCAGCGAAGCAGGCTGAGGTGGAGGCGACCTCCTGCCGGCTCGTCCTCCAGCAGGAAGGGGCGAGAGTCCGCAGCGCCGAGCTAGACCGTCGGGATACTGCCCTACTGAGGCGGAGCAAGCCCATCTCGCCGAGCGCCAAGCTCTCCTGGACCGCGAGTTCAGCATCTCCCTCAAGGAGGGTGACTTGAGCCGCCGCGGGAAGGAGGTCGGCGAGCGCGAGAAAGCCCTGGCAGCCAAGGAGAAGCGGTTCCTGGACGGCGGCCCCCGGGCACTGGCGGCAACCCAGCAGGAGTTGCGGGAGCTCCGGGCGTCGCGTTTTACTGAAGCCCGAAAGGTTTGGGAGTTTTTGGGCGGCGCCGACTCAGCTCTGGTTCCGCTCGGCTTCAGCCCAATGCGCGTGGGGGAACCAGCGCAGGAGGTGAGTTTGGTGTTCCCAGCTCTTGACTCCACCAGCTCGAAGATGCATTCGCTGGGGGCCGTCATCGACAACCAGCTGGAGGCAGAAAGGAAGATACTGGTGAAGGAGGTGGCGACACACATTCTGTCCTGCTACCGGAGCTGGTACCCTGATTTCCCTCTTCAGCCGGTCCTTGAGGGGCCCATTACTGAGAGGGAGGAGGCCGCCAAATCTGAAGTCTCAGATGTCGTGGCGCTCATCACCTCAAGGTTCCAGCGGAGCGGCTGAGGGCTCCCCATGCGCTGCTTGTATCTTGTGTTTCTTTCAGTTTTCCTTTGTAGTTGTTTGTGGTGACATACTTTCATTTTGGAATGACAAATCTGCTTGGAGTGCCTTTCATACTTAGCATGCTTTACTGTTCAGTAATATCTTCTAGTTGCATGTTGTTCCTTAGCTTCTAGGGCCTGCCGTCCCCCGGATTGTGGCCCCCTGGCAGGTGTGGCCAGTTGTTATGGGCATACCTGCCAAAAACCTAGAACTTAGGGCGGACGATTGTAGGGGAGCTTAGGATGCGTAGGTAGCATTGCTGTAACTGAGTATGCAGGGACGTCGACGGCGGGCTCCCTGGGGGTGTCGCTGGAGCTTCGGTCCGGCGATGCCCACCATCTTCGGTGAAACGTCGACAGTTATTGCCAGAATAACTCCTCAAAGACCTGCATATAGATCAAAAATAGGAGAAGTAATTATGTCCGCTGGTCATTTTTTCTCTGCTCTTTTTTAGTGTCTCTTGACTTACGATCTTGGGATGACTCATGGGGCTTGGGTAATTCAGTGCAACTGCACCTAGGGCTCGCTATCCCCACTACCTAAGGGTGGTCCATCTGGCCCCCAGTACTCAGCTGCAGCGCTGGGGAGGCAGAGTGCACATGCTTAGGGTACAGGACCAGGCTAAGTAGGATGTGCCCCTGGACCTCCCGCTCGGCGTAAGCCTTTCCCAGGGAAGACCGTCTGGATACACAGGGCCCCGAGTATGGGAACATCCGAGGCCCTAGGCAAACTGCAGGTACCTCAAGCGACCCCACCTGCAACCAGACAGCAAGGCTCCCACTACTGCTAAAGCAGGAAAAAATGACAGTGCCCATGATAGATCATGAGCTATGGCAAACTTACAGCAATATCATAAAAAATTAAAGATATTTTTTTGAATGAAGAACCCTATACAGGGCAGGACACATTCTTTCATTGCGGTTTCCGATGAGATGGGACAGACTTTACAAGGGGAACGACCCGGCCCGGGTGACAAAGGAAGTCGAGTGCACCTACTTAGGGTTTCGGACCAGGCTAAGCGAAATGTGCACTCGGAGCCCCATCTCCGTAGCCTTAGTTACCCTAAGTACTGTCTATAGGCACTATGTACCTTTTACAATGAAAGAAAATTGTCCTAACACTGATCTAGGGGTAGAACTTACGGAGGTGCTCGATGTTCCATGGGTTGGGTAGTCGCTCTCCATCCTCCATAGCTAGGAGGATGCACCCAGGGCGGCATACCTCAGTAACCCGGAAGGGACCCTCCCATTTGGGGGAGAGTTTGTTAGCCCCTTCCCGGGAGAGTATGTGATGCAGCACTAGGTTGCCTACCTTTAGCTCCCTACTCCGCACGGTCTTCTGGTGGTAGCGCCGTTGCGCCTTCCTGTACTGTGCATTTTGGAGAGCCGCTCTCACACGTCCCTCGTCGACGAGGTCCACGTCTTCACGCCGGAGCTGGTCCTGCACGGCTTCGTCGTACACCCGGACACGGGGGGAGCCCCTGGTAATTTATGGGGGGGGGGGGGGGGGGGGGACGACCTCTGCCTCGTACACCAGGAAGAAAGGCGTTTCCCCCGTAGCCCGACTGGTTGATGTCCGGCTAGCCCACAGCACACACGGAAGCTCATCAACCCAATTTGCACCATGTTTCTCAAGGTGTGAGAACGTTCGAGTCTTGAGGCCCTTGAGGATCTCTGCATTGGACCTCTCGACTTGTCCATTACTCTCTGGATGAGCAACAGATGCATAGCAGACTTGGATCCCAAGGTCCTCGCAGTATTCCTGGAATGTTGCGCTTGTAAACTGGGTCCCTTTATCAGTGATGATTCTGTTTGGGACCTCGAACTGGCACACGATCGGCTTGATGAATTTGACTGCTGACTGCTTGTTGATGGTGACAACTAGGGCGGCTTCCAGCCACTTGGTGAACTTGTCTACGGTGACGTAGAGGTGCCGGAATCCTCCGACGGCTATGGGAAAGGGTCCCAGGATATCCAACCCCCATACAGCGAATGGCCACGAGGGAGGGATCATCTGCAGCGCCTGAGCTGGTGTGTGGATCTGCTTGGCATGGAACTGGCACGCCTTGCATCTTCTGACCATCTCAGTGGCATCCTGGAGTGCTGTCGGCCAGTAAAAGCCATGCCGAAAGGCTTTACCGACCAGCGTGTGGGGTGACGCGTGGTTCCCACACTCGCCTCCATGGATCTCTGCGAGCAAGTCGCAGCCCTCCTCCTGGGTAATGCATCGCAGCAGGATGTCATTCGCGCCACACTGGTATAGATCCCCTTCCACCAGCGTGTACCTCTTAGCCATGCGGACTATCCTTTCTGGAAGGACATGTTCTTCGGGAAGGATGTTGTCTTTCAAGTAGTCCCGGACCTCCGAGATCCATGCATCGGGACTTGCTTGAGCCTCTGGATCTTGGGCGCCCGGTAGCTCGGAGCCCCCGGTGGCGCATATGATCCTTGGCGGGTTCCATGGTAGCAGGGCCGCTGGGACTGCAAGCTTCGAGGTGTTGGGCTCGCCCCCTTCGTCCGGTTCGGCTGCTCGGGCGGTTGGTCACGATAACGTCCTTGCAAAGACTCCTTCGGGCACTGGGGCCCCTGTGGAGGCCTTCGTTGATAGGTCGTCTGCGATTGAGTTGTCGGCTCGGGGTACATGGCACAGGTACAAGACTTCAAAGTCCTTCTCCAGCTTCCGGACATGCAGCAAGTATGCTGCTAGCTGAGGGTCATTGCAGCTGCACTCCCCTTTGGCTTGCTTGATGATCAACTGGGAATCACCTTTAGCCAGAAGCTGACGGACATTGAAGGTCAGGGCAGTCTTTAGCCCAAAGATTAGGGCTTCGTATTATGCCATGTTGTTAGTCGCCTTGAAGTCGAGGCGCACCATGTACTTGAACTGCTCCCCAGTCGGGGTGAGGAGCAGGACCCTGGCCCTGGCCCCCTGCTTCCGCGAGGAGCCGTCGAAGTAGAGCGTCCAGGGGGTTTCAGAGAAAACTGGAGCCTTGGGCACCGTCTCTCCGTTGTTCGGGCCCCCTGTGTTGCTTGGCAATGGAGTCCATTCAGCCAAGAAGTATGCCAGTGTTTGGCTCTTGACTGCATGCTGAGGTAAGAACTCTAGCTTGAACTCCGCCAGCTCCGCTGCCCACTTGGCGACATTGCCAGTCGAGTTGGGACTGTGGAGTACGGTCTTCAGTGGGAAGGAGGTGACTACTGAAACCCGGTGAGCCTGGAAGTAATGCCGGAGCTTCCTCGACGCTATGAGCACTGCATACAACAGTTTGTGTACCTCCAGATATCTTGTTTTTGCTTCATGGAGAACCTCACTGATGTAGTAGACCAGCCGTTGGGAGGTCCGAACCCTCCTTGGGGGGTCTGGAGCTCCTTGCAATGCGTCTGTATCCTGGGGAATGTGGCCCCCAGAATCCAGTTGGACCTCCGGTGGCTGGGACCCAGTGGGCAATTGGTCACTGGAGTACACAGCAAGGGGGTCCTCAGCTGGATTCGAGCCCTGAGGTTCATCTTCCTCATCTGGGGCTCCCTCAGGTGCTTGCTGGGTAGTAGCTCTGGCCGCTCTGCAACCAAGACCATGCTGACCACCTCCGTTGTTGCGGTGATGTACAGCAGGAGTGGTTCGCCGGGTTCTAGTGCCACCATGATGGGTAGCGTCGTCAGGTGCTTCTTGAGCTCCTGGAACGCCGCTTCCGCTTCCTCGGTCCACACAAAGGGACCCGACTTCTGTAGAATCTTGAAGAAGGGTAGCGCTCGCTCAGCCAGTCTTGAGATGAACCGACTGAGGGCTGCCAAACACCCCGCAAGCTTCTGCACGTCCTTGATGCGGGTCGGTAGCCGCATCAGTTCTATTGCCTTAATCTTCTCTGGGTTAGCTTTGATTCCTCGGTGCGAGACCAAGAAACCAAGGAGCTTCCCTGCAGAAACCCCAAAGATGCACTTGTCGGGGTTCAGCATCGTGCGTGTCGTGCGCAGCTTGCTGAAGACTTGGGCTAGGTTGTCTAATAGGGATGTGTGGGCTCTAATCTTTGCCACGATGTCATCGACATACACCTCTACCAGATCTCTAATGAGTTCCCCAAATGTCTTATGCATTGCACGTACGAAGGTAGGGAGAGTATTCTTAAGTCCATAAGGCATGGAGACATAACAATACAGGCCGTCTACTGTTATGAAAGTAGTGTGTTCTTCATCTTACCTAGACATTGGTATTTGGTGGAAACCAGAATATGCATCTAGGAAACACAGAAGATCACAGCCTGATGTTGAGTATACTATTTGATCTATTCTAGGAAGAGAGAATGGATCCTATGGGCATGCCTTATTGAGGTTGGTGTAGTCGATGCACATCCGGAGTTTCCCGCCAGCCTTGGGGACGACTACAGGGTTGGCCAACCACCGTCGGTTGTGGACCTCCCGGATGAAACCAGCATCGAGCAGCTTCGTGATTTCTTCATGGATGAAGTTCTGCCGCTCGATAGACTGTTTCCTAGTCTTCTGTTGCACCGGTCGGGCATCGGGGTAGATCTTTAGATGGTGCTCAATCACCTCCCTAGGGATCCCGGGCATTTGTGATGGTTGCCATGCAAACACATCAACGTTGTCATGGAGGAAAGTGACGAGCGCGAGTTCCTATTTGCTGTCCAGGTTCCCCACGCTGCGGGTCGTCTGGGTAGCCTCGGAGCCAATCCTGACGACCTTTACTGGGACGTCGTTGTCGATTGGTCGCACGCGGGGTGCAAAAGTCGAGGCCCGCTGCATCAGGCCTTGTTCTGGTCAACTCTCCTTCACACCCCTGGAGCCGGAGCTCTCCCTGCTGCGAGCGCCTGGAGCTGCTCGAAGGCGGATACCGCAGCTGAGCGCTCCCCTCTGATCCTAAGGACGCCTGAAGGCGTCGGCATCTTCAGGACAAGGTAGCCATAGTGGTCTATAGCCATGAACCTGTAGAGCACCGGTCTTCCGATGATTGCGTTGAAGGGGAGGTCGACGTCTGCCACATCGAATAGAACGCTCTCCGAACGGTAATTCTCCGGGGTCCAAAAGGTCATCGGGAGGTGGATGTTACCGTACGGGAGGATTTGCCCCGGTCCGACACCTGAGAACGGGCTAGAAGGTGTGAGCCGGGAAATTGGCAGCTGCAGCTTCCGGAAGGACGCCGTGGAGATAAGGTTGAGGCTTGCCCCACCATCTATCAGCACGTGAAAGACCTTCACGTTGGCGATGGTTGGGGACACCAGCAATGGGAGCACGCCTGCTCCCGCCATGTTCTTCGGGCAGTCAGAGGCGTCGAAGCTAATTGCCGTGTTCATCCACTTGTGGTGGGGAGCCGGGCTTGGAGTGGGAGTCACTGCGGCCACCACCCGTCGCAGAGTTTTCACTGCGTTCCGGGACGTGGGATCTGTGGCACCCCCATAGATGACGTGGAGGGTCTTCGGCACTCCTTATCACTACTGGAGTCGGAGTCGCCACCCTCGAAGACAGCCTTCACCGCCCTCTGGGGTTCCTGGAACCCCATCTCGCTGTCATTCTCCTTTTCATGATCGGCCTTCTGTTTGCCCTCCCTCTGGCGGGGAGGCACGCCCTCCTGGTGTTGCTCCTTTTGTCTCTGCTCGCGGAAGCGCTCTGTGAACTTCTTCACTTCCCGGCACTCGCTAGCGCTATGGTTGTTTGTGTGGTGCACAAGGCACTTGAAGTCAGGCTCCTCGGGTTCTGTTGACTGTTGAGGGCGCTTGTCTCGGCGCGACGCTCGGGCTCTGCCGGGTGCCGCGACAGCCACCGCATGGGCTCTGGGCTTTGGCTTCTTCCTGCCATTGCCCTTCTTCTTCTTCTTGTCGCTGCTCTTTGCAGAGGCTCCTTCCTCAGTCGATGTGGCCTCCCTTGCCTCTGAGGATGGTTGGGAGTGCTAGTTACGTCCCTCAGCTGCCCTTGCACATCTGTCTGCCAGGATGAATAGCTCGGAGACATCACACACTTTATGCGTAGCTAGCTTCTCGAGCATTTTCTTGTCCCTCACACCCTGCCTGAACGCAACAATAACTGATGCGCTAGTGATATGAGGGATGGTGTTCCGTACCTGAGAGAACCGCTGGATGAATGATCGTAGCAACTCTCCAACGCGCTGTCTGACGGCGTGGATGTCAAGCTCTGTGTCGGGGCACTTGTAGGAACTGCCAAAGTTCACCACGAACTGTCGGCACAGTTCATCCCAGGATGTTATGGACCCCTGAGGCAAGTTCATGGGCCATGACCTGGTTGGGCCGGTCAGGACGACGGGGAAGTAGTTGGCCATGACGGCCTCGTCGCCTCCTGCAGCTAGTATCACGATGGAGTAGATCTGCAGGAACTCACTCGGGTTGACGCTCCCGTCGTACTTCTCTGGCATGTGTGACCAGAACTTTCGTGGCCAGACCACGAAATGGAGGTGAGGTGCCAGAGTTGCACACCCTTGACTGGGACTGGCTGGCACCGGTCATGGTACTTCATATCCCTGGTGTGCAGGTGGGCCTGCGTACACCTGAGGCTATGGCGGTGCAGCGTACGTCTGTGGAGGTGGAGGCGCGACGTACGCCTGGTATGGAGGTGGCGTAACATACGCCGGATTCGGCGGAGGCACGGCGTGAACCTGGGGAACAGGGCCCGGTGCACTGTAGTCCGCCTCAAGGTTGCGCTGCCGCTCCCTCTGTCGCTCGATGGTAACTCGGCAGTCTTCTCCCGACCTGCGGCGTTGTAGCCTGGTTCTCAGGTCTGTTGCTGAGATCCTGGTCGAGCGCGAGTTTGCCATCCATCGGTCGATGGTTGGAGTCCGTGACAACGACACATGCATTGGCTAAGCATGTGTCTCCCATGGCGGAGCTGCGTTGAGCGCAGCGGTGACGAGGTGGTCAACGTTGTTGATCCACTGCTGAGCTGCTCCCCGAGGAGCATCCCCAGCAGGCAGGTTGTGGAGTAGTGCATGCGCTGCTGCGAGTGCACTCTCCGGGCTCGCAGCCGGCGGTGCCGTGGCTGCCGTCACGGCTGGAGTTTGTCGTGGTGTGGCGTGCCGACCTGCAGCCGGCGAGGTGACAGCAGGGCGACGTGAAGGTCCCGACCTTGCTGCTCTATAGCGGGATCCTGCCCTAGAGCGAGATGACGCCTGGTCCTCCGCTACTGCCTGTCGCCGTGACTGCGGCCTAGATGAATCGGCATTGGAATGGACGTTCACCATTGCTGCTGGTGGAAATCTTCACGGGGAAAAAGCCCCCTACCTGGCGCGCCAAATGTCGAAGGTTTAAACGACACTTCCCCCGGACCTGCTTAGAGAGCAGCCCGCGGAGGTTCTTTGGATTCACGAGGGCTAGTCCCAGGAGATTGAGCGCAGCGAGATGGTGAACACATAGGCTTTACGTGGTTCGGGCCGCCGGAGCATAACACCCTACGTCCACGTGTGTGTATGTGTATTGCCTTGCTTGAGCGTGTATAGGTTTCGATCGGTCTGATGCGATCCCCCGTGAAGGTCGTCTGCCGAGTCCTTTTATAGTCCAAGGACTCTGCAGTCACAAGGTGGGCCTCGGGCCCCGACAGGTGGTCCTGGGAGCCAAATCCTATACAAGATCTAGGATTAAATTCTATCTACTTCCCTTTGTCAGGGGCTTCAATGTGTCGTCCCGCCGTGTCGTGCGCCAGGGCTACACATAGTTGTTGATGATGGTAGGGCACGTCCCGTCCGTCTTGTCCTCGCGGCTTACTCGTTCGCCTTGCGTCGTGGGTCTGTACCGGCTACTTGGACAAGACAGAACACTGGAGCCTTGACTTGCGCATGCGCGACTCCGCTTTGCCTGGGGAAGGCGCGCGTACTTAATGACAGTCTGAGCAGCGCACTCTTTCCTTTACTGCAACCTCCTACCGCATTGAGTTGGCCGTCCGCCACGTGGTCGCACCGGAGCCTGCCTCTGCGGGGAGTTGAGCGCCCGGCTGTACGGGTCACGTGGCGCCTCCGGAGCCCACCTCAACGGAAGGGCGGAGGCTCATCTCTGCGGGCCACGTGGTAGTTCCGGAGCCCTCCTCACCGGGGAGACGGGCGCGATCCCGGGGGTTCCAATGGCTACATAGCAGCCCCGGAGCCCGACTTAGCAGGGAGGCGAGGGTCCGATTCCGCTGGCCACATGGCAGCCCCGGAACTCGCTTCAGCGGGGAGGTGAGGGTCCGGTTCTGTGTGCCACATGGCTGCCCTAGAGCCCGGCTCAGCGGGGAGGCGGGGGTCCGGTCCGACCGGCCACGTGGCAGTCCGGGAGCCCGCTCCGGCGGGGAGGTAGGATCTGTTCCTTCCCTCCATGACGTGGCAGCCTCGGACTCTGCCTTCAAGTAAAGGTCGAGTCCTTAGCCATTTTCTCCTTGTGCGCGGGGGTACCCGGTTTGCGGGGTACCAACAAGTGGGTTATTCAGATATAGATTATGCGGGTTGTATGGATACTAAGAAATCCATATCAGATTATATATTCACCCTCGCGAATGGAGAAATATCGTGGAAAAGCTCCGAACAAGCAATCACTACATCGTCCACAATGTATGTTGAGTTTGTTGCTTATTATGAGGCTACCGAGCAGACATCTTGGCTTAAGAAATTTGTTCCCGGTCTTAAAGTGGTCGACAATATTTATAAACCACTTAAGTTATACTGTGATAATCAGCTAGCAGTTTTCTACTCTCACAACAACAAGTCAAGTGGTGCCGCCAAACACATCGACATTAAGTATCATGTTGTGAAAGAGAAAATTCAGGATCGCACAATTAGTCTCTAGCATATTAGTACTAAACAAATGTTTGCGGATCCGCTAACTAAGGGCCTCCCACCCAACATGTTCAGAGAACTTGTAGGCGACATGGGTTTAAGGGAGACCATGTGATACTGTCCTGGATTCTAAGGGGCCATTAAAGTGTAAGATTATTTCTAATTGTGAGATATATCATGGTCGTCGAGTCAAATAGTGTGTAAATAGTTGTTTTGATGTGTCGTGCCTTTTATGTCAAAACGAGAAGAAATATATATAAGATTAGTTTAGTAAATAAGATAGTAAGTTAAGGTCCGAGGAGAATGTTAGTTTGTTATGATCTTGGGGGTGATGTGATGAACAACCACGCCCCGAGTTGGACTCCCTCTCGCGCCCCGATCGGGGGCGAAACCGACTTGTTCGGTATGGCCTCCTCTCACCTGCGCCACATAAATAGAGGGGAGAGGGTCGGAATCAAATTGCCCCAATCAATCGTGCGCTATACACCTCTCTCCACAATTCCAAAACCGATCTGTTAGGGTGCGGAGTGAGGGGAAGGTCCGCACCTTCCTCCCGGCCGCCGCCAGTGTCGCCTCTGCGCCAAGCCGCCACTGCGCCGCCTCTCCGCTACATCAACAATCATCGCTGCATCAACCTAATCTACTGCGATCATCGACTTGAATCCAATAGCATCAAGTGGATCCACTAAAAGTAACCTACACCACTCTCTCCTAATCCCCTTCTCCATTATATTTTGTTATACTCGCATGCTTAGATTGATTGATTAGTCTAAGTAATTAGATCATTGTTTAATTATGTCTAAGTATGATTGTTCAATTAGTTTAGACCTAAGTGTACCCGATTAGATGTTCCTAGTATTGATCTTAAGCACCATTAGTCCTAACAAGAAGCACTCACTCTATTACTGTAACAAGTCTTTGAGATTTATAGAATATTTTAGTTTGAACGAACCCCTCATGAACTGAAATTCAACATTATTTGGCCATGTGTGGAGTAAGGTGGTTATGTCAATGAAGATTGAAGAGGATCAAAATCAAAATCACTAAGTCATTGGGTCGCTCTCTTCTAAACAAGGATCCGAAATATCACCTCGACGACACACGGTAGTCACCGCTGCCGCGCTCAACATGAATCTCCCAGTCAACGATGACAAGTCGTAGCGCGTGCTGTTCTCTCTTCCTTCGGGCCATCACCCATCAGCTGCTGATTTCCCCCAAAAAATATAATATTTTATTCCGAATTTATAAAATAGGGATACCGTTCAAACATTATATAAAGTGTTCCTTCTCATCCAACCACCACGTAAAGCACTCAATGTACCGATGAGTCGCTCGCGACTGGACGAACCATTGCTATTCCGAGTGTGTCAAATGACATTTTATCAGCGACCCCCGATGCATAGATCACCCGGCCACTGAACAACTCATCCAATTTTTTATATGAACAACTATTATTATTAAAATAAAATAATTGTGTTTTGTCTTCTCACGGCGTGCATGCACAAGTCGTCCAAAAAACAGTAGCAAAAAACTACGTATTTGCTCCGTGAAGTATCGACTTGAGATGCATGCAATAAATAAAAAATATTTACTTCGTACATGCATGCAGATATATCAAAAAAGTTTGCTATTAAAATATTATAATTGTGCTGTGTCTATCTTCACTACATGCTTGTACAGGCGTCTCGTCTTTCTACATCTATGCACGAGGTGCGTACATGCAGAGAAAATATTGCTATTAAAATAAAATATTTATGTCTCATTTATCTATGTATCTATGCACGGGTGTCTCCAGTTAAGTACAACAAACAAAAAACAGTTCTTTACCCGTACAATGCATGACTCGATGTGCATGCAGAAAATAAAAACATTTTTTTACTCTGTACATGCATGTAGAGATAAGCAAAAATTATTGATGTTAAAACAAAATAATTTTCTCGTTGCATGTATGGACTCGTATCTCATCTCCTGTATCCACGTCTCCAAATAATTGTGACAAATAAAAACACTTCTTTACAGTGGCGGATCTAGAAAAAAATTTAAGAGGATGAATCATTGGTAGAGCAAAAATAGTGTCTTCTTCTAAACTCCCTTCAATTTCTCTTCCATAGCTACCAAAATCAAGAGGATTGATGGGGCTCCTCTATGCGAGTAGGAGGGCTCGAGACTCACTTGGTCCCCTGTAGATCCACCCTGCTTCTTTACTCCGCTCGAGGTGCATGCACCGATAAGAAATACTCTCTTTTTCTCACAATAGTTATCATTTTGAACAAGATTTTTAGTTTATTTTAAATTAAAATCTTGTCTAAAATGACAATTATTATGAAAAGTATAAAGTATATCTTTAGTTGGTGCATGTGAGACTAGAAAAATTTTTATATTAAAATAAAATAATACATTTCGTCTCTCTTCGCTCCATACATGCACGATGCATCTATGCACGACAATTAACTGCAACAAACAAATAAAAAAAACTTTTGCTCCATGCATTGCAGACGCCTTCTCCTCGCAAGGCGAATGATTTGGCCGCCCAGCGGCCGAACCATGCTACAGTGAACAGTTCGCCCGGTGGTCGAGCGATAAATCTCTATTTCTATAATTTTAAACTGGTACCTCTATTTTGTCAATTTCAAATAAAATAATATTATTTTTGGAAAAAAAATCTGCAGCTGCCTAGGGCTCCGGTTACGGCGCCGCTGCCTGCATTGATAAGAACTGTGTACTCCCGCCGTCGGAACAAGTTTGTCTTTGTGACTCTGAAGTTCATTTTTAAACTAGAGTAAAACACGTGTTAGATTGTGCTTGACCATTAATAAGAGTGGAGATTTTGATTTGCATTTTAGTCAGTGAAAAAATGAAAATGAAGCTCAAGTAGCATCTTCCAACGACTAATTAGTATTCCCTCATCTAAATTTTTTTAACGTTTTGTAGTTCAATTTTTAACTAAAACGATAAACCTTTCAGAACTGAGAGTATTTAGGTGCAGGTAAAGCCGTGACGGTCACACTTTGTCACGCCGACAATAGTTCCACACGTTTATTTGCATCGTCGTCGTCGCTTATCAGGCCTCTGGTTCATTTTTTACTCCAAAACTTACCGAAATTGACTGTTATTTTGCTAACCAAACGTGCAGCACGGCTACACTTGGGAGTTGCGCTGTAAACTTGTACTCTTTGTCACCAAGTATTGCCATGAGATAAAAATCTCGATTGCCTCCTCTCAAATTTACATTAGAATTACAGCATGCGATTTTCTGCAAAATGTAGAAAAAAGGGGCTCACTCGTATTCTAACAGGTTTAAATCCTATCAAGAAATGCTACATCTTGTACTTTGGCAGATCTAATCGCCTTTGTATAAAACCGACTAATAAATAATTTCACGCAAAAAAAATCACACCCCACGATACGAGCTTAAAACACGGAAAAGGAGCTCTTTGCAAAACTATTAACTGGTTCTTATTATGAATCAGTGCCCTCAAGACGTAGGGAAGGCAAGATCTTTCAGTTGCTGAGGGTCTACAGCTGATGGTGCTTTGGTGAGTGCACATTGAGCAGTCGTGGTCTTTGGGAAAGCTATTACATCTCGGATGGAACTCTCGCCAGCCAGAAGCATCACCAACCGATCCAATCCATAGGCAATGCCTCCTGCGGTAACATTATACTGAAGGTCACCTTTGCGTTCCATGCTTCAAATAATAAGAAAACAAAATAAAAATTGCCATGCAAAAACACATGGTTTCATATACCTGAATTCGAGTATAAGAATTAGCCATTATTCAAGCATCTTAGCATGACCAATTTTGTTTTAAAGGTATGAGCAATAAGTATTTAACAAAAAAATAAGAATACACCAAAAAGGAGCACGTAACCATGATAATTTTGCAAACTTGACCGTACTGTCAAACTGATGAACAATGCATATGCAGTTACTTGTGACTGAACATGCATACCATGCGGAGGGGCACCCATGTCAAAAGATTCTAAAAGGTAGCCAAATTTCTCCTCTGCCTGCATTGAAAAATTGTAATACGGTGTTGGAGAAACAAAAAAAAAATGAACATCACCAAACGCAAACAAGAACATCAGCACATATTCCAAAATAACAAAACATATGGTATTTCATCATGGCCTGGATTAAAGAGCCATGAGGAACATAGGAACTCAAACAATAGTCACCAAGTAATCCGAAATTGAGAAAAATATGGAAATTCATCACAACCTGGATAACAAGCCATAAGGAACATAGGAACTCAGAATGCTACCATAAGGAACATAGGAACTTAGAATGCTATTTAACGGACGTCTTGGTAGATGGATACTTGAGATTGAGCACCACCGAAAAGATGGCCCTGCCAAAACCGGTGGCCCCCCAAGGCCCTAAGATGGATGTTCTTTTGATAATTCTTTGTTTAAATCCAAATACATGACCCCCTAACAGATGCAATCAAACATTTTGCCTAACAACTAACATAACTTACAGATAAGAAGATATCCTAACAATCTACTGGATGACTACACCTTGCATTTTGATATCTGATACGGTCACTGTGGAATGTGATGGAATAAGTCTTGTAGTCCTTTGGTCTTTGGTCCCCTAGTCCCTTGTACCCTTGTCCTTAGTTTGTTGTACCTTAGTCCTTTGGTCTTTGGTCCTTGTTGTACTCATCTTAGACTAGAGGACAGCATCTTGACTGCTTTTAGGACAGCAGTTAGGACAGCAGCATCTTGACTGCTTTTAGGACGGTTGTTAGCATCTTTAGGACAGCACCTTGCATGGCATCTTGGACTAGCAAGAAGGCATATGCTTGGCTGGTTGGCTGCCCTTGGGCTGCTATAAATATGTAGCCTCAACCCCTTGGGTTGGTATGGCATTGTGTGAGGAATAGACAAGAAAATTGCCCCAACTCTCTAGTGTCATCCTCTCTTCAATGAGAGTAAAAATCCAGCTACTAACACTTGGTATCAGAGCCGTTCTATCCTGTAGCCTAAACATCTCTTGCTCATCTCCCTCCCGCGCCTCTCCCTGTCCGCAACCGGTAGCAGGAACACCGGCTGCCCCAGCTCATCCCTCTTCCCCACACACCAGCTCCCCACTAGTGCGCGATGTCCGACGGACAGTCTCAGCGTTCGGTCGCCTCGAGCGCGCGGCAGACGGAGGTCGCCGCGGCGGAGGAGCGCGAGCGAGCGGCGACAGAGGCTGCGGCGACGGCGGCACTAGCGGCAAAGTTGGCGGCGGCGGAACTGGCAGCAGCGAGGGCGGAAGTGGAAGCAGCGGCGGCGGCGGCTGTAGCGCGTGCAGCGGCAGCAGAGCTGGAGGCTCTGCGCGGCAGTAGCTCCAGCGGCTCTGTCGACGGCGGCGTCGACGATGAGCTCAAGTTGGCAAGGGAAGTGGCGCGAGCACAGGAGATGCATCGAGTAGCCGCGCGTCCCCATGGGCGCGATAGCCGCAGCCCAGGCCGGCGCGGACGTGCCGGTGGCGCTCCCGGCGGCGGCAGCGCAGTCGACGGAGAACGCGGCCGTTACAGGCAGCGCGGTTCTCCCTCCCCAGATCGGTACCATGGACACCATGGGGTCCAGGCCATTGTCAGGGATGTCGGTCCCGGCGGTGGGTGGCCTACCCTCACCAAGACCAACTACGTGGAGTGGGCCGCGGTGATGAGGGTGCGGCTCCAGGTGCGACACATGTGGGAAGCAGTTCGGTACGGCGACGTCGACTACTACGAGGATCGACGGGCGCTGGATGCCCTCATTGCTGCAGTCCCGCCCGAGATGCAGTTCTCGCTTTCCAAGAAGCTCGCTTTCCAAGAAGCGGACTGCTAAGGAGGCTTGGGACGCCATCGCTGCGGCACGCATCGGCAGCGACCGCGCCCGCAAGACCATGCTGCAGGCGCTTCGCAAGGAGTGGGAGAACCTGGCCTTTAAGCCAGGTGAGGACGTCGATGACTTTGCTCTCCGTCTCAACACTTTGTTGCAGAAGTTGGAGCAGTTCGGCGACGACACCTACGACGAGGAGAGAGCTGTCGAGAAGCTCTTCCGTTGCATCCCCGAGAAGTACAAGCAGATCGCTCGCTCGATCGAGTCTCTGCTGGACCTCTCCACGATGTCGATCGAAGAGGCGATAGGTCGCCTCAAGGTCGTCGACAGCGACGAACCACAGCCTCTCTCGGGGCCTATCACCATTGGCGGGAAGCTTCATCTCACTCGCGAGCAGTGGGAGGCTAGCCAGGGTGACCGGAAGAAGGGGGAGTCCTCTTTCTCGACAGGCGGCCGCAAGCGCGGCAAGCCGCGCAAGGGGCGCGGAGGCGCCCAAGCCGGGGCGCAAGGAAGTGCCCGCGGAGGTGCCCAGGGCGGTGCCGCCGGCAACCACAAGCCGGCACGATACGACACCTGCCACAACTGTGGCAAGCTTGGTCATTGGGCCAGGGAGTGTCGACAGCCACGACGTGGTCAGGCCCACGTCGCACAAGTGGAGGAGGAGGCCCACGTCGCCCAGGTGGAGGAGGAGCCAGCTTTGCTCATGGCACATGGAAGCATCAAGCCATCTCTAGCGGCATTGACCGCAACGGCTCTCTTTCATCTTGATGAGCCGAGAGCACACGCTCTCCTCGGCGACGGCTCCAGCAACGACAAGACTGACGGGTGGTGCCTCGACACCGGCGCCACCCATCACATGACCGGTCGACGGGAGTTCTTCGCCAAGCTTGATCCCAATGTCCGAGGCTCCGTCAAGTTTGGTGACGCCTCCGGCGTGGAGATCAAGGGTGTTGGCTCCGTCCTCCTCAGCGCTAAGTCCGGTGAGCACAAGCTGCTCGTCGGAGTCTACTACATCCCCGCGTTGCGAAACTCCATCATCAGCTTGGGACAACTGGATGAGAGTGGTTCGCGCGTGGAGATCAAGGACGGAGTCATGAGGATTTGGGATCGCCATTGTCGCCTTCTTGCCAAGGTAACTAGAGGCACCAATCGACTCTATGTCCTTCACGTGCAGGTAGCACAGCCTGTCTGTCTTGCCACTCGTCGGGAGGACGAGGCATGGCAGTGGCACGAGCGCTTTGGGCACCTTCACTTCGAGGCCCTGAAGCAGCTCAGTGCCAAGGAGATGGTGCGAGGCATGCCATGCCTTGACCACGTGGAGCAGCTCTGCGACGTCTGCGTGGTGACGAAGCAGAGGCGGCTTCCTTTTCCCCAGCAGTCGAGCTTTCGAGCCAAGGAGCGGCTCGAGCTCGTTCACGGGGACTTGTGTGGCCCGGTGACACCGGCTACACCAGGAGGACGACGCTACTTCCTGCTGCTCGTCGACGACCTCTCCCGCTACATGTGGGTGGTGGTCCTTGGCAGCAAGGGAGAGGCTGCGAACGCCATCAGGCGTGCGCAGGCCACTGCGGAGGCGGAGTGCGGCCGCAAGCTGCGCGTGCTGCGCACCGACAACGGCGGCGAATTCACGGCGGCTGAATTCGCGTCGTATTGCGCGGATGAGGGTGTTCAGCGCCACTACTCCGCGCCCTACAGCCCGCAGCAGAACGGCGTTGTCGAGCGGCGCAACCAGACGGTTGTGGGGATGACTCGGGCCCTCCTCAAGCAGAGGGGAATGCCGGCTGTCTTTTGGGGAGAGGCGGTGGTGACCGCCGTCTACATCCTCAACCGTTCGCCCACCAAGGCCCTCCACGGCAGGACGCCGTACGAGGCTTGGTATGGGCGCAAGCCGGCGGTCTCTCATCTACGGGTATTCGGCTGCCTCGCGTTCGCCAAGGAGCTTGGCCAGATCGGCAAGCTTGACGACAGGAGCACCCCCGGGGTGTTCATTGGCTACGCGGAGGGCTCGAAGGCCTACCGCATTCTCGACCCAGAGACACAGCGTGTGCGCACGACGCGCGACGTTGTGTTCAACGAAGGGCGAGGATGGGCATGGGACAAGGCGGTGGACGATAGTTCGACCTCGACGAACGAGGATTTCATCGTCGACTACGTCTACTCCAAGGGAGCTGGGGGAGTAGGCAGCTCCTCTCCACCGAGCGTGTCTACCCCTGCCCCAGAGCGTCCACCTCCACCTCAGCCGGCGACCCCACGCACTCCAGCACCGACGGTCACCCCTCCGGCCACGTCCACTCCGTCACCAGCTTGTGTCGAGCACGACCCAGTGGAGTTTGTCACTCCGCTCTCTCACGACGAGGAGCGCCTCGACAGGTGCTACGACGGCGAGCAGCTGTGGTATCGCAAGATGGAGAACATTCTCGGCGACCAGCCGGTGCCGGGACTGGCCCCTCACGATCTGGATGATCAAGATTCGGAGGCACAGTTGCACCTTGCGTGCGACGACGGCGAGCCTCGGTCTTTCGCGGAGGCCGAGAAACACGCGGCATGGCGTGCCGCGATGCAATCGGAGATGGATGCGGTTGAGACGAACCGCACTTGGGAGCTTGCTGACCTCCCTCGCGGTCACCGTGCGATCACCCTTAAGTGGGTGTTCAAGCTGAAGAGGGATGAAGCCGGCGCCATCGTCAAGCACAAGGCTCGCTTGGTGGCACGCGGCTTCGTGCAGCAGGAGGGGATCGACTTCGACGATGCCTTTGCCCCCGTGGCACGGATGGAATCCGTACGACTCCTTCTTGCGCTGGCTGCTCAAGAAGGCTGGCGTGTCCAGCACATGGACGTCAAGTCGGCATTCCTCAACGGCGACTTGAAGGAGGAGGTCTATGTACACCAGCCGCCAGGGTTTGCGCTCCCTGGCAAGGAGGGCAAGGTGTTGCGCTTGCGCAAGGCCCTCTATGGCTTGCGGCAGGCACCACGGGCGTGGAATGCCAAGTTGGATTCCACGCTCAAGAGGATGGGCTTCGGGCAGTGCCCACACGAGGCGGCCATCTACCGGCGGGGCAATGGAGGAAACACCCTACTGGTGGGTGTCTACGTCGACGACTTGGTGATCACCGGCACCAAGGAGGCGGAGGTGGCAGCGTTCAAGGAAGAGATGAAAGCCACTTTCCAGATGAGTGACCTGGGATCCCTCTCCTTCTACCTAGGAATTGAGGTGCACCAGGCCGACTCCGGGATCACACTTCGACAGACCGCCTACGCCAGGCGCATTGTTGAGCTAGCTGGGCTCACAAACTGCAACCCAGCCCTCACTCCGATGGAGGAAAGGCTGAAGCTGAGCCGCGACAGCACGGCGGAGGAGGTGGACGCTACACAGTACCGGCGTCTTGTGGGGAGCCTTCGCTACCTCGCCCACACACGGCCGGACTTGGCATTCTCCGTCGGCTACGTTAGTCGGTTCCTGCAGCGACCGACGACGGAGCACCAGCAGGCTGTGAAGAGGATCATCCGCTACGTTGCGGGGACTCTTGATCACGGCCTCCACTACTCGAGGTGTCCTGGAGAGGCACACCTTGTCGGGTACAGCGACAGCGACCACGCCGGCGACATCGACACCAGCAAAAGCACGAGCGGGATCCTCTTCTTCTTCGGCAAGTGCCTCGTTAGCTGGCAGTCGGTCAAGCAGCAGGTGGTGGCCATGTCCAGCTGCGAGGCCGAGTACATAGCGGCCTCCACCGCTTCGACTCAGGCGCTCTGGCTTGTTCGACTGCTTGGTGATCTACTCGGCAGAGACACTGGAGCGGTGGAGCTCAGGGTGGACAACGTGTCTGCTCTGGCCCTGGCAAAGAACCCCGTTTTTCATGAACGGAGCAAGCACATCCGGGTGAGGTACCACTTCATCCGAGGCTGCTTGGAGGAAGGTAGCATCAAGGCGATCTACATCAACACCAAGGACCAGCTTGCGGATCTGCTCACCAAGCCCCTTGGGAGGCTCAAGTTCATTGAACTTTGCTCCAGGATCGGGATGGTCCAACCCTCCCAGAAGATGACGTACAAGACTTAGGGGGAGAATGATGGAATAAGTCTTGTAGTCCTTTGGTCTTTGGTCCCCTAGTCCCTTGTACCCTTGTCCTTAGTTTGTTGTACCTTAGTCCTTTGGTCTTTGGTCCTTGTTGTACTCATCTTAGACTAGAGGACAGCATCTTGACTGCTTTTAGGACAGCAGTTAGGACAGCAGCATCTTGACTGCTTTTAGGACGGTTGTTAGCATCTTTAGGACAGCACCTTGCATGGCATCTTGGACTAGCAAGAAGGCATATGCTTGGCTGGTTGGCTGCCCTTGGGCTGCTATAAATATGTAGCCTCAACCCCTTGGGTTGGTATGGCATTGTGTGAGGAATAGACAAGAAAATTGCCCCAACTCTCTAGTGTCATCCTCTCTTCAATGAGAGTAAAAATCCAGCTACTAACAGAATGACCTACACTGCTGGTCAGAGCTAGACGGCTGCCATGATGAAACCTTACAATGGCAACTAAATATAATTTGTCATATTATAAATATGTTAAAAAATAGGGAATTCAAACTATTTTCATTGGGTCATGCCACAACTTGGTGCTGGGACCTTGTCATGAGGTACTAATTTTAACTCCATGCCACAATTATATGAAATTTGAAGTGTGGGTCGGTAACTGAAGTCTTACCTGTTCAGGTGAGATACCGATAATCTCAAAAATCCTTTGTTGTACATCACTTTTGTAGATTCTCAAACTGCCCCCTCCAATCTAATAACAGGACAGACATAAGACATTCAGTGCTATCTTGATTTTTTTACTACATCAAGTTTAGCATTCTTTTCCGTTCATTTTAGTAACGATCAATCATATGAACATTTACAATTTCCACATCTCATACTCATTTCATTTGTCATTATAACAAAGAAAGGGCATTCACTCAAATAATGAAAGCTCAACAAAGGATTAGTGTGCACAGACAGAATGACAGGGAAAAAGAAAGTACCTCCACCCCATTGTAAATGATGTCATAAGCCAAAGCACGAGCGGATGGCAGATCATTTATGTCTTCAGGATTTGGTGCAGTGAAAGGATGATGCAGAGCCTGTGTTCATATACAGACAGTAGAGTAGAGAACAAAAAAGAACAAAGCCTATTATTCCAAGAGAGTTGGGGTAGGCACACAGTAGACTAGACATTCAGAAAAATGGCAATCGTGGTAATTTTAACAAAACCAAATTTCCAAGTGTGCTCATTCTCTTCATTACATAAGTTTTTGTACAAGTGCACAATTCAAATTTCCAAGTAGTGGAAGTGCCATCTGCTGTAATCATGATTGTATGGGTAGCAATGCAGTGTCATTGCATGTTATTATCTGATTTGTTTTAGAATGTCTTCTAATATATGTGTCATCCATGTTGCTATTAGTGGCTGCTACAGTACCGCACCGGTCCATAAAACCCACCTGCTGCCATAACAGTTGTGTCGGAGTAATTACAGTCACAGAATCCAAAGACACCAGCCCATAATGTTGGGCATTACAACAACAACAAAGCCTTCGTCCGAACTACATTGGGGTAGGCTTAATTTTGAGCATTCTGGTGTAAATTTTCATATGTTATCCTAACGTACCAAATTTTGCTAATGATCAATGCCTGTTTAACCAAAAAAATAAAGCCGTCTAAAAACAGTTAATAAGTGGCAATTCTCTAAATAATGTATAAATAAAAAATAATCTGCTTTGGTTTTCTGAAAGTACAAAAAAATACCTCATATCTCTGCTCGTCTCTGTTCCATTCGAACATTGGGAAATCTGTTACCCAAAGAACTGAGTGTGCTGACTGGTAAAAAGAAAAAAAAACAGGAAATGCAAAGGCAAATGTCAGAACCATAGATAAAGTAGAAACAAAGTTATTGCCTTCATCAATGTCCCACTTGTATCATCTTATATTGACGAAAAAAGGATGTCATTTCTAGTTAGTTTGAGACTCACTGTGTCTATTACTTCCAGCTTCTGAGCAATAAATAGTCTTAACCTGCCAAGAACCCGGTTTGCTGATGATTGTTCACCAAGGGAAAACAGGATAAGATCACCTGCCTCTGCATCAAGAAGTTCTGCCAGCTGCTTTTTCTTTTCTGGTTTCAGGCTCGACACCAACGGACCAACTCCTTCAAGCTCCCCTGAAAGAGCAGATAAAATTGAATGCAAATAGAACTTGTGCTAGCCATCCCACGTAAATTGTCAAACGGACAAGCAAATATACTCTTTTTTTACCATTCTCCATAATTTTGAGGAAAGGCAAGCCCTTGGCTCCAGCTTTGCAAGCTTCGGTGTAAACAGTTCCTTTCTTCAAATCAGTGTTTGAAAACACTTTGGCACCACCAGGCACACACAGTGCCTTTATTATACCTCCACTTTCCAGTGTGTCAGCAAAAACTTTGAAGCTACTGCTAACAAATACATCACTAACCTGAATATGGAATTAAAAACGAAGAGAGGATCTTATAAATGAGGTATTAATAAAAGAATCCTTAGTGTATGTTCAGCACATATGCTGCATGGCTCTAGTAGCGTAGGATCCATAGCAAGCCACTAACAGAACATATAGAACACACTACTACTAGTACTAGCTCTGAATCTTAGCAGCAGTTAACTAGTTATGTAACGACTAATACAATTATAAAATTATTATCCAGAAAGGTAGAAGTCCTCACATCTTTTAGCTCCCAATCAAACCGAAGGTCAGGCCTGTCTGTCCCATAGCGGTTCATTGCCTCAGCATATGTTAACCTTGGAAATGGATTTGGTAGCTTGATATCTCCTACCTCTTCAAATATCTGTTATACAGATTGTTCCATCATTCAATCACTCAATCACAAATAGTAATAGCTGAGCAACAGATCTATATTTTCTGAACAATGAACTAGGACCTTGCCTATCCTACTCTGATGTGAATGGGAGAAAGGCATTGTTGTTGTTGTTGAACAAAGACCTTGACTACCACTCTAACATGTAATAGCTGAAGGACTCAGACAGCTACGGGAGTCAAACTACTACTAACATGCAACAGGGAAAGGGCAGGCAACCTCAGATACACAGATGATTCTTTTAAATAGGAAAACAGAGGGGAAAAGGCTATGTAGAAACCAGCATACATGTCTCATCAATTCTTCATTCAACTTCAACATGCCTTCCATTGATGTAAAGGCGATCTCCATATCAAGTTGTGTAAACTCCGGTTGCCTGTCGGCACGCAAATCTTCATCTCGAAAACACCTGACGAAAAGCAACCAATGTATTGTCAGTGGTTAATTGCAGTGTTGTAAAAGGGCGCCTGGACGCCTAGGCGACCGCGGGGCGACTGGACGCCCAGGCGACCGCCTAGGCGCCTAGGCATCCGGCCAGGCGGTAACAGCCCGAGAGGGCAGCAGGGGAGGAGCAGGGGCAGCGACCGCCCAGGGTAGAGGAGCAGGCGGCGTCAGAGATCCGAAGCAGGGGAGCAGGAGCCGTCGTCGGCCGGAGCAGGGGAGCCATGGCGGCGGCGGCCTTGAGCGGAGGTGTGGCGGCGGCGACGGAACGGGCGCATCGCGCCGGGATGAAGGGGAACGGACGCGATGCGTTTGGACGAAGGGGAACGGGCACGGTGCTTCTGGTATGTTTTAAGGCCCATTAGGCCCAATACCTTCTAAACCTTAAGCCTCTCTAAAACTATCATTTCCAGGCTTCCAGAAGCCTCGACTCAGAAAGCGGCCGCCGCTTTCTTCGTCTTCTGTCCGGCCGCCGCATCGCCTCGACTCAGCGCCATCTGCGGCTCCTTTCTCCTCCCCCTCTCTCTTCCCTCAGCGGCGCGCCTCTGCCCACTCGTCCCAGCTGCGGCGAGCGGCGGACGGCGGCGGCGCCCGGCGGCCAGGCGAGGTGACCGACCATGGCATCCGGTCTGGAGCGACTGGACGCCTAGTCGCTGCCTAGGCGTCGCCTAGGCGACGCCTGGAC
Organism: Tuctoria greenei; assembly: GCA_036927565.1. Lineage (NCBI taxonomy): Eukaryota > Viridiplantae > Streptophyta > Magnoliopsida > Poales > Poaceae > Tuctoria > Tuctoria greenei. The sequence continues at coordinate 225,186,543 of JAYESD010000003.1, forward strand.
AAGACTGGTTAATTGGTTTACTAATGATACACGACAAATAATCTTTATCTACATGCTTTAAGCTAGGAGCAATTTTCATTGATTACATTCAGGTAAACATAAAAAATTCAGCACAGAAGGCCAAAAAGTGAATATTATTTTTTTGGCATGAGATAAAAGAAAGAGTCACAGTAGAGAAGATAAAATAATGCAAGGAGAGTTGTTACCAGTAAAACAGGCAAAATATCAGTTATATTTACAAAACAACACCCAGACTTTCAAACATATCACTACTTACCTTGCGATCTGATAGTATTTTTCAAAGCCAGAGACCATCAACATTTGTTTGAACAGCTGAGGGCTTTGAGGGAGAGCATAGAATGTTCCTGGCTTCAGAAACAACATTTGAGGAACTCAGGGAACATTATTCACTTGTTTGAAACAAAAAGGAACCTCCATCTAATGGGGCCTTAAATTTTCGAGGCTATCATTAACTAGCACGGGCAATAGACCTCTGATGTGAAAAAAGGATGTGCCACCATAAACATATTTTGATATTAGAACCATATTCTGATATACTACAACAGTACACAAATTTAGTAGCCTATTAAAGAACAGAAGTGGAGAGCTTTATACACAATTCACAACACTTTTAGCGTCTAGCCTGGTAAACTTGTAATGATAATCTCAAACATCAGAATTAACAAGCACAGAAAGAAAATAATGTACCTAACATGTCCGTTTAAACAGTGATACAAGTATTTGATGTTGAATAAAACCATTTTTTGCAATAAAGTACCCCAAGTCCAAACATGATCTCAGTATTGAATCTCTCTAAGTTACAAAGAGCGAAGAGGACTGTGTGCAGTGTGCTTTTATCAGGAAAAAAATCATATTCCCATATAGTAGTCTGATGAAAAAAGTGGCATATGGCTTAATTACCTGAACTCTGGATGGTACAAGATAGTCCCGAGCACCTTCCGGTGTAGACTTGGACAAAACTGGAGTCTCAATCTACCTTGGAGTGTGCAGTAACTTTAGTTCAGACAATTAAGACAATTTATAGTTTAGTAAAAAGCATAGGAATTCTAGACGATGTAGGGGGGATGCTAGTTAGAGTGATTTCTTAAGTTGTAGTGACTCATCATACAGATGGCAGACATAGAAGAAAGTGTCATGCCAATGGATATACTTTGACCCCCAACAGATCCAATTGCAGTGCTTCGTTGTTCAGATGACATTGTAGGGGAAGAGATGTACGATGGATCCACTTTGACTAATCCCAAAACTAAAAAGAATGTAAATTACTAAATTGTGATGCCAATGACAATGCATAAATTATATTTTATATGATGGAAACACAGTTTTCTTTACGACACTAGATTGATAGTTCTAGGGGTGGTAGAAGAACAGCACCCATCACACGGTTGAAGAATTAGAGCCCTGAGTACTAAGATGTATTCGGGTGGAAAATCAGATAAATAAAACAATAAGTGTAATAGTAGAAATAACCAAAATACCTCAACAAAATCATGTTTATCCTCCAAGTAACGACGAATAAGCTTAACAACATTGTGTCGCAACCTCAGGTTTGACTGCATTTGCTGACGACGCAAGTCCAGCACTCGAAACCTACAACAATTAATGAATACTAAGTCATAAAAAATCATATTTTTTGATATAACACATCATTTAAGTAAATTTAAGTGCCACTGCGATATAAATAACTGAAAGTTAACAAAAAAGAAGGATAGAAGAAGGAGAGCATATTTTGGGAACGAGGAATGCCATCTCTTTGGAAAAGAACATTTATTTCTGGAATAGAGTTGATGTAAAATGAGATATGATCTGGTTAAATAAATATCTACAAGTGTCAACCTTCATCACAATATCGGCCCCTAATATAGAATACAAAGGACATGGATACAAAATTATAGAAGTTGACATAATTATGTAAAGGAAGTGAATTTGAGTATGACAATGGGACACATGAAATCACAATTCATGAAGTGTGTCATTAATTGTGACATCATATCTGCATGATACTACGTGTCTACATCCAGTTGGTTTTACTCGACTATTAGGATAGCAGTTTTGAACCTGATCGATACCATCACAAAACCAAGCAAATTCATCGAGTTGACTCCTGATCCAAATATCATACACCCAATGACCCAATACCTACTAACTGTGTATCATGTATGCCAAAATATGTACTCTCTGCCTAAGCTTCCTAAGCATTAGTTATTTCTTCTGTGTAACAATAAATACACAAGCTAATCACATATCTGAACAAGTGAACAGCATTGGTAAGTCAAAGCATGTGTAGACAATAAGCAATACAGGATATCACTATCTGCCTATGGATTAACCATTCTTACAGATACTTACATACCATAGAAAGCACAGATTGTAAATGGCTTACCTCAATCTAATTTCTTCTGGAAATTTCTCTTTTACAGTATCAGCGGTTGTAACTGGAAAAGGCAATGAGCGAGTTACCGAGTTCAGCACTAAAATATGATCTGCAGCAACCTACAAGATAACATGGCATCATAGTTAGATTAACATGTTGCTTTCTGGATGGAAATGAAATATTGATGATAATCAGAGGAATAAGCATTTGAACGTTGAATCATGTAAGATCTGTCATCCACAATCCCATACATATTGCATGCTCCAAAAAATGCAAAAAGAAAGGAGCTTATTAGAAGATATTTCGATACAAGATAGTTCTAATATCACTTGTGCCCACTAAAAGTCGCAGTTAACTTCTTTATCTCAAAGAAATGAAGAAGGTACAACGTCTAAACAAAGTCAATACCTCTATAGCCCCAGTCTTCATATCTGTATTGATGGCATCAGCTGGGCGTGGCCGCACCACCCCCTCAATGGCAACCACTGACTCCACCCTCAGCTTGTTCACTACATTGTAAACTTCTGTATACTCTGGCACAGTTGTTACCTGCATAAAGAGAAGAGAAACAATGAGCCTCCATGACTCAATAACAACTCCAAAATCAATAATCAGGACATATACATACACAACCAAAGAATTAGCACTACACCAGTCAACAGAGGCAATATTTTCCCCTAAACCACTAATCAGATTCCAGAAAAAGCTATTACCAGTATCCCAATAATATATAGCTAATGTAACCATTTGTTTTACTGTGAAAGTTACCAGAACAAATTGGAAGCAAAAGCAATTGTAAGGTAAGCAGCCACAGCAACAAAATTCCTGAAGAAATTGTGCAAATACAACAGTTACAAATCTAAGGCTGATGTGTTGCCCTTCCATTAACCACAGGGGATTTTCATTCGCTCATTCAGTTTGGGGGTTCCAACTGTACTGGTGCGACAAGTAATATAATCACGAAATTATCATTCCAGCTAACACGACTAGAGCACTGAAACAGTCGTGAACATTTGAGATCAGATAAATTCAAGAATTGCTCGATAGCAGCAGAAATTATCATAGTTTCACAACTAAGAGATCACGCAGCAGGGTAACATTGCATCAGCGTTCGATCACTGCAACCAGTCTTCAAACCTACTACCACCATCATAACCACAGCAGCAACAAACTGTCCCGTCAATTATACAACGCCAACATCTCACCTGGACCATGCCGGACCGATCACGCAGGGTGAGGAAGGTGAGGCCCGCGTGTGTGCGGCGGAGCGCGACCCAGCCGCAGAGCCGCACCCTTCGCCCGGCATCACTGGCGCCGATCTCCCCGCAAAGCGTGTCTCGCTGCGGCCACTGCAGAGGCTGCATCCTCTCCGGCCTCGCATCTGCCGCCGGTGCCGCCTCCTCCGGCGGGGTGGCCGCCGCCACGGCCGCTAGGGTTCGGAGCAGGGGCGGCGTGTGGGTTGCCGAGGAAGCGGTAGTGAGCGGGATGAAGCCGCGGAGGTGCGAAGCGAGCGGCCTAGGCTTGAGACGGTAGAGGAGGGAGAGGGGCCAAGTGCGAAGCAGAGAGGACGCCATTGCAGAGCGGCCAGGCCGATGGGATGGAAGCGGATGGGGGGACAGGATTTTGGACTTTGGAAGAGAGGGTGCGGACCGGGGAAGCAAGGATTTCGGATGCACATCCGGTAGCACGAATCTTGATGAAAATGTTTCCACCGTGATATTTGGCTACTATAGAATACAATATGTGTTATCATGCAATTGTGCAATCACTTATTCATATTAGTGGATCTACATTCTATAGTTGTTTCATTTTTTACTTAACCCCCTCCATCTGAGCGCATTACATGGAGTGTATTGAGTAAAAAAGGTCATAACCGTATGATACAAATTCAATAGATAGAAATGATTGGTCGCACGATTGCACAGTAACACATATTGCATAGTTGTTTCTGTGATATTTTAGGAGTGGCACGCAAATGAATGAGACTGTCCATACTCTGATAGAGTATATTAGGTACTTTATATCATACTTTTAAAATAGAGTATACAGTTTATACTTTAATTTTAGAGTGTTATGGTGCGAACTCTAAAATTCTCTCGTTCTAGTTAACAAATGATCTATATATTGTTTTTGTAATACAAAGTCGGATATAGAATATGATGAGTATGAAAAACTATAATATAAAATAAGTAATCTTTCAAAAGGTGATATGAATGGTTAGAGATGTTATTTTAATTAATATTTTAGAATATGAGGATTCGAAAATGTCTGGAGCAAGTTCCCAAAAAATGTGACCTTAAGGCAACGCCAAAATAACTTGTAGTAATTTTCAGATCCAACCAAACATTTCAGATCCATCCCAAAATTTTGAACTCAATCACACAACACTGCAGAACTACAATTGCATAAATGAATTTTAACCATCTAGTTCTCCAATGATTTCATTGACTCTAATTATGAATGGCGCTCAAATCGAGCATAATTTCCAAACCGCTAAAAGAGAAACTCCTTATCGCGTCAAGAGCAACAAATAAGAATCAAAATCCTTTCATGAAGGAACATGGGCATAAAAATGGAAATTTTAAAAATCAAGCCATTGCATCTTCCACAATTAGAATTTGCAAATCACCGTAATCCACACAAACCAAAAGCGTGTTTTGAACTAACCGTTGAACTAGAGACGAAATCTGGAGATCAACAAACATGGACATGTGATTCACAAACCGATTAACCAACATTATTACAATTCCATCCAGATAAATGTTTCGGATCTAGTATACACACTAAGTAAGAAATTCAAATAGGAGACAAAGATGGGTGACGCGCTCAAAGGCAGTCATCTCTCATAAGCTTAAGCGAGACGTACTCACTTCAGCGAGGATCAGATATGACTCGGTTGAATGTTCAAGAAGACGCGTTATATTACAGCCCGTCTCATTAAGTATGGATCCGAGACGTGCCTACTCTCTGGACAAACGGGAGACGCATTTGTACCACAGCGCGTCTTCTATAATCGAGTGAAATGAGACATCTTTACTGAAAGTGTGTCTCCTTTGTCTTCTCTTACAACACGACTCTGAACGATGACCACATTCATTCACAGTTGAACACACAAAATATTCATCACACAGATGAACACGAATAACACATTCAATCATTCACACATCACAGATAACAAATATATTACAAAACACAAGACAGAAGTACAAGATACAAGAAAAGAAAAACATCAACTAAAAAATAACAAAAGAAAATCTAAATCCTACTCTTCCTACCCCTCCTCCTCCTCCGGCTGCTCCGTCTGCTCCGCCGGTTGCCCCGACTGCTCCGCCGTTTGCATCTCGAGCAGCTCTTTGTTAAGCCTCTCAGGGGAGCGACAACACTGTTTCTTGCAGGGTGACTCTCTCGGCGGGCTTGGCGGTGGAACGTTGGTCATGGTGGGTTGTCTGAGTGGAACAAAGTGAAGAGGAGAGACTGATGGGCCTTTATATAAGGTCTGTTGTAACACAAAATGTAGACGATCTTCGCCGCGAAGCGCGTCTCCTATGATCGACGTCTCCCTCTCCCCGGCAAAAAGAGAGACGTTCTCTAACGGTAAGCGCGTCTCCGATTCCATACGTCACCTTTAGCTTCGTGATTTTCTCCATTTTGCTTCGGTTCACTGTTGATATCACACATGTCACTTGATAACTAAATCATTCTCTTGTCCCGAATATAATCAAATCCTTCCTTATGATACCTGGGGAACACGATGAACACACTACTCATTCACACAGTTGAAGAACACACAAGATAATATTCAATCACATAGATGAACAAAGATAGAATTCATTCATTAACAATATTTACAATTAGAAGCAACTAAAAACAAGAAAGAAAAACTAAATTCTACTCGTACTCCTACTCCTCCTCCTCCTCCTCCTCCTCCTCCTCCTCCTCCTCCTCGTCCTGCGGAGGCGACTCCGGCGCCGGTGCAACAGGAGCCTGGGTCGGCTGCTCCGGCTGCGCCGGCTGTGCAACCCCGTGAACGAGGTTGCTCTCCGTCGCCTCCACCAGGTTCCTGCGGCCCTCGGAGCCAAGCACCTGGGCCATCGTCTCGAACAGAATGTCGAGATGATCGGCCACCCCCATGAGGGCAAAGAGGTAGTGGCTAATGGTACCCATTCCAGTAAACTGGGGAAGGGTACCCAGACCCAAGGAACTCATGGCGCGAGACGTATTGTTGTACGCCTTTTGCGCCAAAAGGAGGCATTGCTCAGTGTTGAACCTCTCGGGGGAGCTGTAGCATAGTTTCTTACAGGGTGGCTCTCTCGGCGTTGCAACGATTGTATAAGGCACTGCGCACAGTTACCAGTTGGAAACGTTGGAATGTCCTGGATGTTATTCTGGCTTCAGCAAACCGTGGTGCAAACTAGGGCATTCCAGCGTTTTCGGGGCCACAAAATAATGAGAGACAGGCCTTTTGAAAGTTGTCTAGAGGGGGGTGAATAGGCTAATCGACCTGAAATGACTTAATAAAACGAGATCAGTACTCAGGAGGCGGACTAGTTCGGTCCACCTGTAGGGAAAGCCTAAAAAGTTTTTCTAACAAGTTTCAGTTGGATTTTCGTGATGCGAAAAGTATTAGAATGATTTAGTGAACCTTAACAAGTTATATAGCAAGTATGAGGCTAAGGATCACAATGAAATAAGAGTGATGAACAAAAATGGTAAAGCTAACCCTAGAAGCAATGTGCAATAAATGAAAGCAAAGTACACAAGGGACACAAGGATTTTATCCCGAGGTTCGATCCCACATAGGAATCTACGTCCCCGTTGAGGAGTCCACGAAGGATTGGGTTCAACAACCCTTCCCTCACCAAGTTTACCACAAGGGCCTAACTTGGTTCTCCACTATCACAAGGGTGAATACAAGATTCGTTGGGGGCTTCTCACAATCTGAGGCTCCCACCACAAATTGATTACAAATCACAAAGAACAACTAAAGCAACAGATCACAAAGATTCAACAAGTGCAAGAGATCAAACCGAGAGCCTAGAGCGGTGTTCTTCCTCTTCTTCACCTCACCAAACCCTAATCCACACAAGAATTAGTTTTAGAGGGAAGGTAGGCAAGAATGAGGCTTTTGGAGGCTCAAAGTTTGTTGTGGCGGCGCTAGAGTTTCAAAGTTATCAAGAGTTGGTTCAAATGAACCCAAGGGTCCTCTATTTATAGAGGTTCCCAGCCCATATTGCTGACTTCAGCAAATGGGCGGACTATTCCGACCGTTGGGACCACTGACGTCCCTGACAACTGTCATACTGCGCGACAATCGTCACGCTACCCGCCAAACTTCAAATTCAAACTGTCACTTCATAACGGACTAATCTCACACAGAACATTTTTGTTCCATGTGAAAACGGACTAGTCTGGAGACCACGGACTAGTCCGGCCCCCAGGGCGGACTAGTACGGCCTCCCAGACATAGTCGCTGAAGCACCTAACTCTCACCATCCGGACTAGTCCGGCCCCCAGGGCGGACTAGTCCGATCTCAGTCAGGATCTCTTGGTCCGGACTAAAACGGACAAGTCCGTGATTTTGGGACTTAGTCCCGAAAACCCACTCCATGACTTCCCGGACTAGTCCGTCCCACTACGGACTAGTCCGAAGTCAGTCAGACCCTTCTGTTCTGCCTGAAAACGGACTAGTCTGGCCAAGAGCGGACTAGTCCGGCCTCCAGCATGTACTAGTCCGGCCACTCCTGCCAGGCTACTCTAACACTCTTCTCTCAATAAGTTTTGATCTCTAAACCACTTTGAGCTCCAAACTTCATCTCAATGCACTTTACACACACATCCTCATATTTATATGGCTAGTCTAAACTCGACACGCTAGAAACCCCAGTTTCTTCTTTTTGAGTCGACACCGCCATTTTCATCCTTTTCCTTTTTGAGGGTTTGTGTTTCCACTTGAGTCCACACCTATGCTTAAGATCACTGAGCTCATTAGTTACTTAATTGTCGTCATCAATCATCCAAAACTCACGGGGATCCTAGATGCACTTTCAATCTCCCCCTTTTTGGTGATTGATGACAACACATTAAGTCTTCACATATAAGAGTATAAAATTTTGGTTTTCATAACATGCGGGTGTATGAGTGACTCCCCCTCAATGAATGCATCATGAAAAGAAGATTGAGGAAGTCTTTCATACTCACACACGTTATGGTGGGGTGTCTACGTGTTGTGCTCAACATTTGTGACAAGACATATTAAATATGAATATGATCAAAAGATAGACATTCAAATCATCATATTGATATTAAACATTCAAAGCATAATCTTGCACAAATTTAACCATTCGAATGACATATATTACAATAATAAGTGCAACATGTCCAAGGATCCAAAAGATAGAGTGCTACCCCCTTTGAGCTACCCCCTCTAACCCCATCCTTCTAACTCTCCCCCTTTGGCATCAAGACACCAAAAAGGAAAAGAAGAGGGGAACAACGAGGCCCAAAGTCTAGTCATTATCCGTGTCGCTCTCCGTGGCCTTTGGGGCCTTGAAGTCCTCGTCGTCGTTGTCGGAGACCCGTGCCGAGGGAGCCGCCTGGGAAGAGCTCCCGTCCTTATGGAACTGGGCGAGCTCGTCACCTCCAAAGTGTCCAATGCACGGATTGGAATTGGTTTTTGGTGGAGAAAATTGAAAATCGCCCAAAAGGTGGAGTTTTTCGAGCGTGAGGGGGAGAGGGAGGCAAGTGAGGGAGAGGAGGGGTCGGGCCGCCTCCTGGGGGGGGGGGGGGGGGGGGTTAAGTCCCCATGGGTCGGACTAGTCCAGTATATGGGCCGAACTAGTTCGGTCAGTGGACCAGACCCGGACCAGACTAAATCTGGACTTGTCCGGCCATAGGGCAGACTAGTCCGGTCCAAAAGGGCTGAAAACATATATATTTGAGTTTTAGCCACTATTGTTGATCCTTTTGGACATATTGCCACAACAAAACTTTATGAATATGGTCAGTAAGCAATCAACAATCAAACTATGATCATAACTCACAAACTCAATAGTTTTTCAAACATTTTGGAGAAAATCGAGATAGAGATGAACTTCTCAAACACATGCGTTCTTTTGAATAAGGTGTAAAGTAAACATTCAGATGTGCATGTTTCAAGCCACATTTCGAGAATCTAATATATTGAGCTCACTCCTAAGCTCACAAAAATGCTTCTCATCTAGGGGCTTGGTGAATATATCGACTAGTTGGTTCTCGGTTCTTACATGGGAAATCACTATATCCCCCTTCAAGGAATGATCTCTCAAGAAGTGGTGTCTGATATCGATGTGCTTTGTCCTCGAATGCTCAGCTGGATTATGGGCTATTTTGATGGCGCTCTCATTGTCACATAGGAGTGGAATATGGCGCAAGTTTATACCATAATCCCTTAGAGTTTGTTGCATCCAAAGAAGATGTGCACAACAACTTCCAGCTGCGACATACTCCACTTCAGCTGTGGAAAGAGCAATGAAGTTTTGTTTCTTTGAGGACCAAGACACTAAGGATCTACCCAAGAATTGACACATCCCGGATGTGCTCTTCCTATCAACTTTGCACCCCGCATAATCTGCATCGGAATAGCCAATAAGGTTAAAATTGGATCCTTTGGGGTACCAAAGTCCTAGGCTAGGTGTGTGAACTAAATATCTAAGAATTCTCTTAATGGCGGTCAAATGACACACCTTAGGTGCAGCTTGAAAACGTGCACACATACACACACTAAGCATAATATCGGGTCTAGATGCACAAAGATATAACAAAGAACCAATCATAGAACAATATACCTTTTGGTCCACACTTTGACCATCTTCATTAAGATCTAGATGTCCATTAGTCGCCATTGGAGTCTTGATGGGTTTGACCTTGTCCATGTCAAACTCCTTTAATATATCTTGAGTGTACTTTGTTTGACTTATGAACGTGCCTTCTTTGAGTTGCTTGACTTGGAAACCTAAAAAGAACTTCAACTCCCCCATCATGGACATCTCAAATCTCTCTGTCATTATCTTAGAAAACTCACCACAAAACACTTTGTTAGTAGAACCAAATATGATGTCATCGACATATATTTGGCACACAAAGAGATCATCATTAAAGTGCTTTGTAAAGAGAGTATAGTCAGCTTTTCCTATATTAAAACCATTTTGAATCAAAAAGTCTCTAAGGCACTCATACCAAGCTCTAGGAGCTTGTTTGAGGCCATAGAGAGCCTTACGCAATTTGAAGACATGGTTTCAGAAGTCTTGGTCTTCAAAGCCTGGTGGTTGCTCCACATAGACTTCCTCTTGATTGGGCCATTTAGGAACACACTCTTGACGTCCATTTGGTAAAGCTTAAAATCATGGTGAGTAGCAAAGGCAAGTAATATATGAATTGACTCTAGCCTAGCTACGGGTGCAAAGGTTTCATCAAAATCCAAACCTTCGACTTGTGAGTACCCCTTGGCCACAAGTCGTGTCTTGTTCCTTGTCACAACGCCATGCTCATCTTGCTTGTTTCGGAACACCCACTTGGTGCCCACAACATTTGCTTGTGGACGCTTGACAAGCTCCCAAACTTTGTTTCTCTCAAAGTTGTTGAGTTCCTCTTGCATGGCCACCACCCAATCCGGGTCTCTCAATGTGTCTTCAACCTTATGAGGCTCCAAAGAAGAGAAAAAGGAGTAATGTTCACAAAAGTTAGCAACACGAGAACAAGTGGGTACCCCTTTTGTAATGTCTCCTAGAATGTTGTCCACGGGGTGATCCCGTTGAACACTTTGATGCACACGAGGATGTGGAGCTTGAACTCTTGAGTCATCATCATCCTCTTCTTCTTCTTGGTCTCCCCCTTGATGTATGCTTCCTTCTTGACTTTTGTCTTCTTGATCTTGTTGATGTGCCACTTGTCCATCTTCAACTTGATCACGTGGGGGATGACTTGCATCATCTTGTGGTTGATCACTTGAGTTTTGAGGTTTTTTTTTGGACGAATATCTCCAAGTGCCATCCTTCTAAGAGCCTCTTGTGGAGAGTCTTCTTGATCTAACACACTTTGATCAACTTGCTCCACTTGGGAGCCATTAGTTTCATCAAACACCACGTCGCGTGCTATTTCAACAATCCCGGAGGATTTGTTGAAGACACGGTAGGCGTGGGTGTTTGAATCATAACCAAGCAAGAAACCTTCATTGGACTTTGAAGCGAACTTCGAAGTCCTAGGCTTCTTGTTGAGAATATAGCATTTGCTCTCAAAGACATAAAAGTAAGAGACATTGGGTTTCTTACCAACTAGAAGCTCGTAGAGGGTCTTCTTGAGGAGGCAGTTGAGGTACAATCAGTTGATGGCGTGGCAAGCGGTGTTAACCGCCTCCGCCCAAAACCGGTCTGATGTCTTGTATTCATCAAGCATCGTCCTTGACATCTCAATGAGTGTCCTATTCTTTCGTTCCACCACCCCATTTTGTTGAGGGGAGTAGGGGACTGAAAATTCATGCTTGATGCCCTCCTCATTTAAGAACTCTTCCACTTGAGTGTTCTTGAACTCGGTGCCGTTGTCACTTCTTATAGACTTGATTCTTGAGGCGAGCTCATTTTGAGCTCTCCTCAAGAACCTCTTGAGGACACCATGAGTCTCACCCTTATCATGTAAGAAAAATACCCAAGTGAAACGAGAAAAATCATCAATAATAACAAAACCATATTTGTTACTGCTAATGCTAATATAGGTTATTGGCCCGAAAAGGTCCATGTGTAGCAGTTTCAAAGGTCTTGTCATCGTCATGATGTTCTTGGAGGGGTATTGAGCTCCCACTTGCTTCCCCGCTTGGAAAGCACTACATGGCCTATCTTTTTCAAACACAACATCTTTCAGGCCATATATATGCTTGCCCTTAAGAATCTTTTGTAAGTTCCTCATCCCAACATGGGCTAGCCTTCTATGCCAAAGCCATCCCATGTTGGTTTTCGCCATTAAGCATGTGTCAAGTTGGGCTTTATCCGCGGTAAAATCCACAAGATAAAGCTTTCCTTTGAGCACACCCTTAAAAGCGATTGAGTCATCACTTCTTCTAAGGATGCTCACACCCTCATTAGTAAAAACACAATTATAACCTTTGTCATATAGTTGTGATATGGACAAAAGGTTATAGTCTAAAGAATCAACGTGCAAAACGTGAGAAAGAGTATGTTGGGGAGAAATAGCAATTTTACCGGAGCTAAGGATTTTCCCTTGTCTATTGTCTCCGAAGAAGATCCCTTCACTTGGATCATCGTTTTCTCCATACTCCATGAACATCTTTCTCTCTCCGGTCATGTGGTTGGTGCATCCACTATCGAGCACCCATTTGGATCCACCGGAGGAGTATGCCTACAAAACAAGATTATGCCTTCCTTTTAGGTACCCAAGCGGAGTTGGGTCCTTTGACGTTAGTAGTGAGGAACTTGGGCACCCACACGCAAGGTTTGGGGCTCTTGCGGAGTGGCCCAACATATTTAGCAAAGACTTTACCATACTTGTTCCTCATTAGAACATAAGATGCATCAAAATCGTGAAAGAGAGGATGTGGTTCAGTTTTAGGCATATTGTTGCTAGTTGAAATGTTCTTCCCAATTTTAGTTGGGGATGTGTTTCCCTTGACAAAGACAATCAAGTCTTTGCCATACTTGGAGGTTTTAGCATTTTGCTTTCCGCCTCTAGTATAACCAAGACCATCTTTGACATAGGGAGATCTTGTGTTGGTGTATGCACTTCGTGCATACGCCACCTTCTCTTTGTCAAAGATGCCACCCTTAGGTGCTTGTTTGTCTTGAGTCAACTTAAGCTCATCCTTTAATTTAAGAATCAAGTTATAACATTTGCAAGTGGAGATTGTTTCGGATGCAACCATTGAGGAGGGTGAGCTTTTGGAGGAAGAGGCTACATTAGTCTTGAGGGACTCAACTTGAGTTTCAATGATCTTGTTAACTTTTGACAAGTTGCCAAGTTCGTCCTTGAACTCAATGGTTGTCTCCTAAAGACTTGATCATGTTTTCTTGTTTAGAGCAAGTTCATGCTCTAATGCCTTGCTCTTCTCTCTCTCAAGCTCAAGGAGCTCAATAAGCTCTTGACATCTCTCCTTTTCATGGATAAGCATGTCCTCTTGCCTATGTATGAGCTCCTCCTTCTCAAAGATTTCATCCGAGAGCAATTTCATTCTACGCAAAGTGCTCTTACTTATATCCTTAAACATGTGTTCATTTTCACTAGCACTATCAAATTCATCATGAGAGGATATGGAGGAGGATGAGCGAGAAGTAACCTTTCTCCTTCCTTCTTTCGCCATGAGGCAAGTTGGTTTGTGGTCGTCGAGGTTGGGGAAAAACTTGCTTCCCTTGGAGCTCCTCCCGATGGCTATGGTTGCCACCTTCTCCTCATCTTCGAAAGAGGACTCATCGTTAGAGCCCCATTCCTTTCCCAAGTGAGCATGACTGGAGGGCCTCTTCTTCTTGAAGAACTTCTTTTCTTGAGGCTTGCCCTCCTTCTTCTTCTTGCCCTCTTCATGTGGGCAACCTACAATGAAGTGCCCGTACTCGCCACAATTGTAGCGAGCTCTTTTTGTTTTGGGCTTCGCTTTTTCCCTGCCCTTGCTCTCATGGTTGTATCCTGCTTTCCTTCTCATCATCCTCTTGAACTTGTTGATGAAGAGGGCCTCTTCTTCATCAGTGTCGAGACTCTCCTCATCATCTTCTTTTAGCTCTTTTGAGAAGGATGTCACTTTGAGTGCAACATCCTTCATCTTCAAGGCGGTGAACCTTTGGAGGTTGTTGTAGAAGATCGCCTCCTTCTCTATGATCTCGTGGTTGATGATCCTTCCTAGGACCTTCTCTGGGGTCATTTGAGCAAACCCCGAGCTTTCTCATATCATGGAGCAAAGAGAGAAGTTTCTAGTCATGAATGCCCGAATCATCCTCTTCACCACCTCATGGTCCGTCCACTTGGTGGATCCATAAGATCTACTCTTGTTGATGAGCAGCTTTAGGCGGTTGTACATCTCCTGGGGAGATTCACCATCCATAATGGTGAACCTCCCGAGCTCTCCTTCAATAAGCTCAATCTTCGCCTCCTTCACGACTTGGTTGCCTTCATGAGCCGTCTTGAGGGTGTCCCAAATATCCTTGGACATCAAGTCCATCTACTCGGTTGAACTCATCTCTTGAGAGAGACGAGATGATCACTCCGGCCGCTTGGGCATTGCGGTGAAGGAGCACGGCTTGCTCCGGAGTGATGTCTTATTCATTCTTCAGGATATGCACTCCGGTCAACACAATTTGCCACAAAGAAGGGTTGAGTGACATGAGGTGTATCTTCATGTTGTGCTTCCACATCCCATAGTCGGTTCCATCGAATTGGGGAGGCTTCCCCAATGGGATGGAAAGATAGTGGTTGTTGGAGACAAGGCGTTCATAGTTGTAACCTTGTTGGTTGTAGTTGGTCGTGCCACCCATTGTAGAGGTTGAAGTGTCAACCTTTGGAATCTTCAACTTCTCTCGAAGTTCGCCTTGAGCTGGCGAGTCTCTTCGTCATCTGTCGGTTTGTCTTGGTAGACAAACATCTCCTCTTGGGTTGCTTGGATCTCATTGGTCGAGACTTCGTCATACCCCACTCCGGCCATCTTCTCTCCGAGTTGTTAGACTCTTTGGGAGAGTCCTTGTTTTGATACCAATTGAAAGTTGCCTAGAGGGTGGGTGAATAGGCTAATCGACCTGAAATGACTTAATAAAATGAGATCAGTACTCAAGGGGTGGACTAGTCCGGTCTAGGGGCGGACTAGTCCGGTCCACCTGTAGGGAAAGCCTAAAAAGTGTTTCTAACAAGTTTCAGTTGGATTTTCGTGATGCGAAAAGTGTTAGAATGATTTAGTGAACCTTAACAAGTTATATAGCAAGTATGAAGCTAAGGATCACAATGAAACAAGAGTGATGAACAAAAACAGTAAAGCTAACCCTAGAAGCAATGTGTGATAAATGAAAGTGAAGTACACAAGGGACACAAGGATTTTATCCCGAGGTTCGATCCCACACAGGAATCTATGTCCCTGTTGAGGAGTCCACGAAGGACCGGGTTCAACAACCCCTCCCTCACCAAGTTTACCACAAGGGCCTAACTTGGTTCCCACTATCACAAGGGTGAATACAAGATTCGTTGGGGCTTCTCACAATCTGAGGATCCCACCACAAATATGATTACACATCACAAAGAACAACTCAAGCCACAGATCAAAAAGATTCAACAAGTGCAAGAGATCAAACCGAGAGCCTAGAGCGGTGTTCTTCCTGTTCTTCACCTCACCAAACCCTAATCCACACAAGAATTAGTTTTAGAGGGAAGGTAGGCAAGAAGGAGGCTTTTGGAGGCTCAAAGTTTGTTGTGGCGGCGCTAGGGTTTCAAAGTTATCAAGAGTTGGTTCAAATGAACCTAGGGGTCCTCTATTTATAGAGGTTCCCAACCCATACTGCTGACTTCAGCAGATGGGCGGACTATTCCGGCCTACGACCCGGACTAGTACGGCCTTTGGGACCACTGACGTCCCTTACAACTATCACACTGCGCGGCAATCTTCATGCTACCCGCCAAATGTCAAATTCAAATGGTCACTTCACAATGGACTAGTCCGGTCCAGACCGGACTAGTCCGATCTCACACATAACCTTTTGTTCCGTGTGAAAACAGACTAGTATGGAGACCACGGACTAGTCCGGCCCCCAGGGTGGACTAGTCCGGCCTCCCATACATAGTCGCTGAAGCACCTAACTCTCACCATCCGGACTAGTCCGATCTCAGTCAGGACCTCTTGGTTCGGACTAAAATGGACAAGTTCGTGGTTTTGGGACTTAGTCCCAAAAACCCACTCCATGACTACCCGGACTAGTCCGTACCACTTCGGACTAGTCTGAAGTCAGTCAGACCCTTCTGGTCCGCCTGAAAACGGACTAGTCTGGCCAGGAGCGGACTAGTCCGGCCTCCAGCACGGACTAGTCTAGCCACTCCTGCCAGACTACTCTAACACTCTTCTCTCAATGGGTTTTGATCTCTAAACCTATTTGAGCTCCCAACTTCATCTCAATGCACTTTACACACACATCCTCATACTTATATGGCTAGTCTCAACTCGACAAGCTAGAAACCCCAGTTTCTTCTTTTCGACTCGACACCGTCGTTTTCATCCTTTTCCTTTTTGAGGGTTTGTGTTCCCACTTGAGTACACACCTGTGCTTAAGATCACTAAGCTCATTAGTTACTTAATTGTCATCATCAATCATCTAAAACCCACGGGGATCCTAGCTGCACTTTCACCTTTCAGTGGCGCGTCTCTGATTTGCGCCGAAGATCTTTTGTCCCACCTCGGGACATTGTGGCGTGTCCGGGGCCACAAAATAATGAGAGACACACTTTACACTGGTGTGTCTCCGATTTACGCCGAAAATTTTTGTCCATCGCGTGCTCTCTCCCAACATTTGGTGAAAATTTTTAGCTTTCACGCGCTCTCTCGACCTATAAACCGCAAATTCTGAGCACGCTGCCGCCGTCGACTCCGACCTTTGCTTCATCAAAGAGTTGAGCACGCTGGAGCACGCTGCCTCACCCCTGTCTCCGGAGCACGCCACCACCGTCCCTCTTTCTCAACTCGCTCTTCGTCATTGTCGCGCTACCAGTATCGACCCCTACCTCGTCGTCAACCCCGACCTTCGTCATCAAAGAGTTGAGCATGCTGGAGCATGTCGCCTCGTCCCGTGTCCCCAGAGCACACCGCTGCCTCGACCCCGATCTCAGTAATCGGTATGTTCTCCCTGTCCTTGGAGCACACCGGCCTGCTGTCACCAGAGAGTTGAGGAACCACCACTCCGGCGCCTCCGCCAGCTCGTCCCGGAGCACGCCGCTGCGTCCCCTGTCCCCTGAGCACGCCTCTGCCTCGACCCTGCCCCTAGAGCGTGCATTCCAATGATTTTATTGAATTTGAGGATGTCCAATGAAGACTCATTGTTAATGAAGTCATTGATCCAAAGGGAGAATTTTCATTACGATATACATTCATCTTTCTTGTTTATGTCCAATGAAGAAGTAATGTATTTATTTGGACTATGAATGTATAATAAATTCTGATTCACAAACCCTTGAAACTGTAGGAACTGTGGTTGACACTAGCATTTGCCATCCAACTGAGTTTGATTTCTACCTCTGCAGCCATGCCGAAATCAAAGTACCTGTGCAATGACTGGTGTTTCTCTCACGAGTTTTTGATATCAGACTATAAAAGCATTAGTGGAATGTAAATTGTTTTTTTAGGGGACAAGCAAACCAACTCAGTACCACGTCCTTTACCATGAGAACAATTTCTCTGCTGATGCCTTGCAGATGCTCACCAACTGCATGTGCTACAAGTAAGCTCTGATCTCCATTCACCAACAGTTCCTGTGTTTATTTCAATTGTATACCAATTTGTTCTTGTGTTTATTACAGTTGAATTTTAGGATATCTCAGTCGGAGCATTAGAGGCTATGAAGGCTCATCGTTAATGAAGTCATTGATTGGGAGAATTTTCATTACAGTATACAGGATTAGATGATGACAGTTATGATGTGTGTAATTAGTTACATTGTAATCATGATGAACAGTCTTTGTTGTGTAATTAGTATAGTTGATAACCATGATTGACACTTTGGTAATATTTGATTGGTCATTATAATTTAACGTGTGATAATTTTGTCTATACATATGTTCATGAACAGTATGTTGCTGCATTGGTAATACGGCTGCCAAATCCTGGCTAGCTCATAATAATAGTGCCTGTAAACAATTCGCGACGAGCTGTAGCAGAGAGCGTCTCAGATAACCTACATAAAGGAGACAAGCTTCTATAAAACCCGTTTCACGTAAGTTAATGAACCTGCGACGCGGTACACAACAGAGCGTCTCGAATTAGTCAATATATCTGCGACGTGCTTTGTAAGGCTTGTCACGCTTGTAAGCTGGTGGGCGACGCGCGCCAGCGGCGCCTCCAATGACACCTTAAAGATTGTCTGTTATGACAAAAAGAAAGGAAACATTCTTCGTTTGAGCGTGTCTCACACCTAGTTCGATTGGCGACGCGCCTTGAAGCCCGTCTCTGATGCCAACGTAATGTGAGACGTGACGACAGAGACGCATAATTTGTTCGTCTCCCTTCTTCGTTTGGGCCCGTCTCGTATGAGCCTTTCTTACGTAGTGACACTTATTACATGAGCCGACATAATTAAGGGGACAATGAGAAGCACACGATCTCAGATGAAATATACTTACTAATGGCCTTGGTGCCCTCAGTGATGGCGTGCTTGGCAAGCTGACCGGATAGAACGAGGCAAACATAAGCCTGGATCTCACACGAAGTGATGGTAGACTGGTTGTTGTAGCGGGCGATCTTGGTAGCCTCTGCAATGAGCTTCTCAAATGCGTCGTTTATGAAGGAGTTCATGATAGACATAGCCTTCATAGAGATGTCAAGGTCAGGGTGCACCTGCTTAAGCACCTTGAAGATGTAAACCTTCATTGACCTCTTATTCATCTTCTTGCGGCTGCCACCCCCCCTTGCCCGCTCAGGGCCGCTTCTCCACCTTGGACTTCTTCCTTGTAAGGGCCATCACCACAGGCTTCTTCGCCGCCATGGGCTCGGTTGAGGTGGGGAAGTGGTTGGTAGGCTTTTGCTTGGCTCTCTATAGAATGAAATCTTGGAAATAGTGATTTCATGATGGAGGAAAAGGGATGGGTAGCGATCATTTTATAGAAAGGGGGTTGGGCGCTAATTGGTGGTGTACTTGAGGTACATATCGATGACCTAGAGAGATTTGAACCATTGGCTGCTTTTGAGATGGATGGTTACCATTCGTTTTGATGCGGATCGTTGACATGGCAAAAAATAAGACTCTATTGCCACTTGTTAAAGCTCACCACACCATGTGCTGACAATGACCTCAATCCATCTGTCATTGTTTGGATCTCGACAACCATATCAACGTTGTAGCATAGTCCGAGGTCCGATATGAAAAGCTCCTCATCTCTCGGCCACGCATCCTAACGGCTAGTGTCAGGAGGAAGAAAAATCATTATGATAGTCCTAGATTTGAGTGGAATCACTTCAACACATGCAACAGTGGTTTTTTTAGAGTTAAATATGTAAAGTGATCTGGTTTTAAAAATTAAGTGTTAAATAGACATTTTTATAGTTCAAAGATTATCTAGAATCAATATAAATTTAAGGAGATAACTTTTTACTTCTTTCTATCATAATGAGCTGGAGTTACTTCATACTAGGTTAGATTTATCTCCAATGTAGCCAGTGTTTAGCTTCACCATAGTTGATTGACTACAGTTTGCAGCCTAATTGATATGTGGATGCAATGTGGCTTATAGCTGAACCCAATGCAAGAAAATTCCGGGAGTCTCATACTCACTACAGGAATCACGATAATAGACGACGACGTCATCTATAAGAACTGTATCGTCGTATATAAGTTATAGACGACAGTATACTCTTATAGATGACGATTCCCGACCGTCTATGATTATTTGTCATCTATAAGCTTATAGACGACGGTGACGACGACCAAACTTAGCTATCGTCAATAAGTTAGCTCCATTCACGTGGCAGCATGGAAACTTTATAGACGACGGCCAAAGATAAACCATCGTCTATAAGGACTATTATAGACGATGGCCACAGAAGAACCGTCGTCTATAAGGACCATTATAGACGACGGCTATAGACGAACCGTTGTCTATAAGGACCCCTAGAGATGACGGTTTCCTGACGGGCGTCATCTATTAGAGTTCCTTATAGACGACGGCCCCAGAACAACCGTCGTCTATAAGTTTTGTTTTAAAAAAAAGAAAACAGGTATTGCACAGACAGTTTCACAGAAAACAGATTTCACAAATACACACAGTTTCACAGATACACAGACAAAACACTATAAAGTTCACAGGAAGTGCTCCAAGTGCCTCGTCCCCGACCGCAGTGCGTCGTCCCAAGAGATTGCCGTCCCGGGCTTCAAGTGCTCAACACTGCACACCACGAAAGCAGAATCAACATCAACATAAAACAGCTTGAACTCTGTAACTTTGACGTCTGCTATAATTACGCCAGTTTTTATGAATTTTCTTGTAGAAATGATGCTCTTATCATCATAGTGCATGGAGAAAACAGGTATTACACATAAAATAGGTATAATTTTTGCTTTTTTAAAAAACACAGAAAACAGGTCTATAACCGTTTTGTCGAACTATGTATTGCTTTTAGTTGATTAACATAATATAGAGATATTTCTTGCTTCTTTAAAAACATATGTATCTTTCACAACAGATCTTTAAGCCATGAATCCAGAGGAGAAGATTAGAGTATGCAAGACTGAAGCACATAATGTCTGGACTTCTAATACATGCTCAGAAGCATTCTTTCGGTAATTCAAAGTACTGCATATGTGTATTCGAGAACTGGTCCTTTTTTGCTTCCTATAGTTGCAAACTTGTAACTTATCAAATTGAAAACAGATAATAAACAGCAATATTAGTTGGAAAACCAACCTTGCGAGTAATCACTATGCTTCCTAAAAATTCTAATAACTAGTGGTAATTCTTGTGTACTTGGTTTTTTTTCTGGGTTACCAAAAAGAAGACTAGATCATCTTTCAAAACAAAAACAACATTGTGTACTTGGTTTTTTTTCAAGTAGTTTTGCTCTCCCTTTTATTCCTAATTCCCTATACAACGATGCAAGAGACTGGCATTCCATTACATTAGAGACGAAAGGATACAAATAGATTTCAAATCGGCTGACTTGACTATCACACGCTACCCCGTCCGCTGTCGTCGGAGTTCAGAAAATCGTCCTCCGGCAGTCGTCCAAGCATCGGAATCTGGGGCGACGGAGTTTGAGCCTCCATCCCCGATCCCTGTGATATCTAAGTGTGGTTAGACAAATTATAAGTATAAAAATGCATATTTTACTAAATTTGAACAAGTTTAACTAGTTTCAGTTATTTTGAATAATTTTGTACCTGTGCTCTTGTCGTCGGCACCAGTGGTAGCTCCGTCGATGGCGGCGCCCACTACGGAAAGACAACCTGCTGTTCTACGCTCATAGCTTGCAAATACAAATCAAATCATTATAGCTGTCATTTGTATATTAAAAATGTTAAGTACAACATTCAGAACTTACCTGGAAGGCAGCTTGCCACTGTAGCATGTACGAGTTTTGATACTCGTCCCTAGCCCTAAGTGCCGCTGCTTGCATCTCGTCCCTAGCCCTGAGCGTCGTTGCCTGCATCTCGTCCCTAGGCCTGAGTGCTTCTTATGTCCTCTGGAGCTCCTCCCGAACACTATGGAGCTCCAGATCTCAGTCCGTACAGCTGCTGCTGGACTCACCCTGCTGCGATGACGAGGCTCTCGAGGAAGCCTGCGCCTGCATCGAGTCGACCACTCCATCAAAAATGGCCAATCTGCACAATGAATTAAGATTATTAAATTTTTGTAACTCAAAGTTCGTGACAGTAAAATAAAATTAACAAAATTCACCGTTCGTGAGGTTTCCCGCCACCGATTGCATACGTGGCTTCGGGGACAATTGTCGCGCTCTGCCAATTGTACTCATTGCCTCGAAGCCTCCGCGCCTCCTGCCCGTACTTTGCCTGGAAATACAGTAAAATAAAATTATTGAAACCATTAAAGAGAATTCAATTAAGTTAACAATATAACTCACCAACGTTCGAGTCGCCGTTTAAGAAGACAACTGGTCAAACTGCGATGGATCACTTCCCAAGTGACCCCTCTTCCACACCTCAATAGGTGACGGCTCCTGGCCGCTCTCATGCTCCTCTCGATACATGTTAGCACAATGAAAGATTATAAAATTACTTAAATAGAATTCAGTCATGCTTACCATCTGTTTAGAGAGACATATGTAGTCGTCCCCACCCAAACGGTGTTTTCCATCCGTCCCTCTACTCTCTCGACGGTTTTTAGATACGCCCTGGAAGCTTTGGCTCTCCCAACGAGCACACAAGGCACGGTACGCGTCTAGATGACTGTCAAGCCATGCTACACTGACCTGCACACATTTATTATTAAATGAAAGCATTTGTCACAATCAGCTAACGAAGTAAAGTAAAATAAACACTTTACCCCTGCGTACTGCGCCTCCATCAAGTACTTGTCGGCCGCTTCCCTGTACTTCCCCGGCTGACCCTCCTCCGGATGCAACTTGAAATACGCCTTCATAGCTTGAATGCGAGCCATAGATAGTGACTGAATCACGAGCTTCCTGACGCGGTTATGGAAGACAAGACGAGTGTGATCCGTCTGCTCGGCCTCGTTCTCCAAACGGTACAGTGCCTGGAAGAACAAATATACAAGTAAATGTATTTAATTTATAATAAATTTGTATTACAAAAATATTTATTCATACTTACCATAAAGTCGTGCCACACAGCCTCCTAGTGGTTGCCGTAAGCAAGGTCCTGGGCCGTAGCATAATGGTCCCAAGACGTGGCAGGGTGTCCGTTCACTACATCAGGGTAGTGCAAACAGACTAGACAGCCCAAGACACCATTCACCTGCTTGTGGTGTCCTTGCCCCGTGAACAAACAATCCTCCCAAGTCATGATACATGATTCTTAATTAGTATATATATAATCTTTTAAATATCTGAATTGTTAAAGATTTACTTACCTCTCGGCAATCGGACGAATAACGATCCGATTGTTTGGGTTTGCAGGAGCCAGAGGAGGAGCCACGTAGTGGCTCCTCCTAGTCCGCTGTTGTGGAGCCAGCTCCACATCAGGTGACCCAGAAGTGGGGTCACCCGACTGCACTAGCTTTGAAGAAGGAGGCACCAAAGAAGAAGGCTCCGAAGCAGGAACCAATAAAGGAGGCTCCAAAGCAGGCACCAAAAGAGGCATCCTAGCCTCTGAGTCCTCGGACGTACAATCGTCCTGACAATTTTAAAGATTCATATTATAGAATGAAAAATTAATTATATAATTTATGTAATTAAATGTTCTTTACCTGTCCACGTGACGACTCTGGTAGATGGCTCACCAACTGAGCCCATCTACCTCCGCTAAACTGAGTACCCTGGAAGACCTCATCTCCTCTTGTGGCTCTCGGTGGAAGAAAGCTCCGTGCCCCTGTCCCTCGTCGTCTGCTGCTGCTCGATGACATCCTGTTTAAAACAAAATTTGCTAATGAATGTAATGGAAAGTATAGAAGAAGAAAGAATAGATGAAGGAAACATTACTTGTACTCAATTTCAAAATTCATCAGCATCACGATCATGTACTCTACTCCGTAAATCGGACCATCGATCTTCTGTCGTGGTAGTTGCCCGTTTTTGTTTTCGTTTTGCATCTTAGGAGTTTCTACATCTTCTGCATCTCCAACTAAGTCATCGAGTCCTAAACCAGGCTCGACGACAAAAGAGTTCGACAACTCTTGTTCTTGGTAAACAACATCAACCTCATCATCAAGGTATCCATCATTGTCTGGTGTATATAACTGACCACGAGGATTCACCTTGTGTACAACCCACCAAGCATTAAGCTTTTCGCATAAATAATGTAGATAATACACTTGCTCAACTTGGTGTGCAAGGACGAAGGTGTCACAACCTTGTAGCCAGTCCTTGTGTTTGACTTCTGCCATGTCAAATTGGTTTTGTCAAGTTCCATGGTTATGATCAAACCAACCGTAGTCAAAGAAGACTACTTTAAGGACCTTATTCCCCGCAAAACTGAATTCAAAGATATTTTTAATGATCCCATAATAATTAGTTTCACGTCCTTCAACGTCAACTACCCTCGTCACAACTCCGGTGTTATATGTTGCCTTGAAAGGACGTTGAGTTTCAAATTGAGTTGAATGAAATCGGAACCCATTGATGTCGTATCGACCGTAACTTTTAATTTTAATGGATCCGTAGGACAGTTGTCGCAAATCTTCAAGGACGTCGGCTCGTTTTTTGCACTGTTCAACATATGAAGTTAGAAGACTATTTTATGTCATACATGTAATTACTAATAGAAATAAGACATGAACACGTTACTTGTGCATGAAACCAGGATAGGAAGTTAGGACCTCCTTGTACTCCATAATATCGCATCGATTGTATTTGTCAAAGCGTAGGTTGCTGCTTCGATTTCCAATTTTGTTGATCGAACTCACTAAATAAGGAAAAACAGAATAATTAGCATAGATGTATAACACAACACACTAATTATTATAGATGTTGAACAAACACTTACTGAAAATATTCTTCCATCCCCTCTATATTAGCGTACATGTATAGCAAAGCAACCGTCTTGTTATCTGTTTCAACATCGTAGGTCGTGCCACTACCAACAGTAGTGCCTCTCGTTTGAAAAATGGAGAGGTTGCTACAAGGGGGTACTTCATCCATATTGTACCACAACGTGGAAGCATTAACATTGTTTTCTTCTGCAAAATATACACTTGAATAGTATCCTATCTGTTGAATGGCGTATGCTTCGGCGATGCATCCTTCAACCCTTGCCCGATTGCGAACCATTGGTTTAAGACACCCGAGTTCTCTTTCAACGTGTTACATCTACCTATATTGCACATGGCCACCCACTTTAGCTTCATATGGAAGATGAATTAGGAGATGTTGCATTGGATTGAAGAACCCTGGAGGGAAAACTTTTTCCATCTTACATAAAAGCACTGTGTCGAAGTGTTAATGCGACACTTCCCCTGGATCTACTAAGGAGCAGCCGTGGAGGTTCTTGTTCGGCAGGGCTTAGGCCTCAAACTAGTGTTCTAGCAGAAGAGTATGTGACATGGTGGTTTTTACGTTGTTTGGGTCACAAGGAGCATAACACCCTACTCCACGGTGGATTGTATTGCTTGGTGAGTGTGTATGCGTGTGTGTGTATCGGGGATTCTAAGTGTGGTCCTTGTATCGGTGGTGGTCCAGACCTTTTATACTCAAGGTCGGACGCCTTACAAGTGGGGCCCCGAGGCCCGACAGGTGGTCCCGGGTTGATATTATACTAAAGATCTAAGGCTTCTTATGTAAGCTTGCTCTGACCGCGGACTTGAGGACTCACCGTCTTGCCGCCCGTGTTGTCTATATCCCATGCGCCGTTGCTGACATTAGCAGAGAATGTCCCATCCAACTATCTCTGGCGCCGTAAGCTACCCACTTGGTGGAGTGGGATAGGCATGCATCGTCTTCACTGTGATGCGATTAGTCGTAGCGGTACCTGAGATTAGGCGTGCTTCGCGCCATGCGTCTGGGAAGCCGCGTATCTTCAAGGCTTGACGGAAACAAGGCGCACCGCCCTCTTAGCTTCCTCACTATCTGCTCAGGACAAGTGGACTGACCATGCAGCCGCTGGGGAGCTCTCCGCCATGGTGGAGGCCATGCCCGTCTCGCGGGCCACGTGGCAGCTCGGGAGCTCACCTCCGTGGGGGAGGCCAGGTCTCGCCCCGCGAGCCACATGGCAGCTCGGGTGCTCACCTCCATGGGGGAGATTGGGTCTCGACTTCTTGGGCCACATGGAAGCTCGGGAGCTCACCTCCGCGGAGGATGTCGGGTCCCATCCCGCCGGACACGTGGCTACCTGGGAGCTTGTCATTAAGGTGGAGTTGAGCTCCCCCTTCGGGATGTTTTGTGGGCACCCCGGACCTCCCATCTGAGGCTGGTGGGTCCGGGTTTCTTGAATATGTGGCACCCTCAGACCCTGTCCCAAACCCACCCAAGAGTGACCGAGCGGAGCATGCTCATGACGAGATGCGCGATCTGGATCCAGATGAAATTTTGGCAGCATACCCCCGTTGTTCTCCACTGCACGCTCAAAAATGGTGCAGCAGAGAACAACAGGGTTATGCCATCCAAATCTCATCCAGATCCAGACCGGCGTCTCGTCACAAGCCACATCCCCTCGGTCACTCCCAGGCTGTCCAAAAAGGGACAGTTCTGAACCTTCATGTCTCACATGCCAATAGAATGTGTTGGTACCTTCCGTACCGGATACCCCTTGGGCTCGCAAAGATCACAAGGAAACTCCATTTACCAGATTTGAAGACCTCCGAAGGCCCCACATGTCAGGCGTAGCCGGACCTGCTTCCCCGACATGGTTAGTCCCAGGGCCGCCACGTGTATCACAAGACCGGAGCTATCACCCACACATGGGAAGCTCCGGTCAGGATACCAATATGGCACCCCCGGACCTAACCCTAGACAGAGGGAAGCTCCAGTACTAACACGTGTCCAGCAGCACCGGAGCTACCCGTCCACGATGGTAAGCTCCGGAGCTGCCACGTGGCAACCGCCGGACCTTCAGCTTCAACTATCAGGCCGGTGGATCCCTCAATGGCTTCGGACCTTCAAGGATCAATCAAAGACTTCAAGACCCGATTAAGTGTCATTAATACCATATTAATGACACATGATCGGATGGTCCTTAATACTGGTAACGACACTATTAAGGACCGTTACCAAACTATTAAGGGTAATTAACCCCATTTATTGTGTATCAAGCATGTGTAACCGCCGGGGCCACCTGTCGGACCAGGCTAACGTTGTAACGATCAGTCCTTGTACTATAAAAGGACTGGTCGATGATACACAAGGAAGGGTTCCAGACCACTACTGAACACCTTGATCTAGACGAGCTTCTTCTTCTGGAGCTTCTTCTAGACTCACAAGCTTAATACATCACCAACACACCCTGTGGAGTAGGGTATTACGCTCAGGCGGCCCGAACCACGTAAATCTTTGTGTACACGTGTGTCGAAGGTCTTAAACAACACTTCCCCCGGACGTACTTAGAGAGCAGCCCGTGGAGGTTCTTTGGATTCACGAGGGCTAGTCCCAGGAGATTGAGCCCAGCGAGATGGTGAACACAGAGGGTTTACATGGTTCGGGCCGCCGGAGCGTAACACCCTACGTCCACGGGAGTGTATGTGTATTGCCTTGCTTGAGCGTGTATGGGTTTCAATCGGTCTGATGCCGTCCCTTGTGAAGGTCGTCTGCCGAGTCCTTTTATAGTCCAAGGACTCTACAGTCACAAGGTGGGCCCCGGGCCCCGACAGGTGGTCCCGGGGAGAGCCAAATCCTATACAAGATCTAGGATTAAATGCTATCTACCTCCCTTTGTCAGGGGCTTCAATGTGCCGCCCCTCCACTTCGTGCGCCAGGGCTACACATAGTTGTTGATGACGACAGAGCACGTCCCGTCCGTCTTGTCCTCGCGGCTTACTCGTTCGCCTTGCGTCGTGGGTCTGTACCGGCTACTTGGACAAGACAGGACACTGGAGCCTTGACTTGCGCATGCGGGACTCTGCTTTGCCTAGGGAAGGCGCGCATACTTAATGCCAGTCTGAGCAGTGCACTCTTTCCTTTACTGCAGCCTCCTACCGCATTGAATTGGCCGTCCACCACGTGGTCGTACCGGAGCCTGCCTCTCAAGGAGTTGAGCGCCCGGCTGTACGGGTCACATGGCACCTCCGGAGCCCACCTCAGCGGAAGGGCGGAAGCTCATCTCTGCGGGCCACGTGGTAGTCCAGGAGCCCGTCCTTGCGGGGAGACGGGCCTGGTCCCGGGGGTTCCAATGGCTACGTGGCAGCCCCGGAGCCCGCCTCGGCGAGTAGGCGAGGGTCCGGTTCTGCCAGCCATGTGGCAGCCCCGGAGCCCGCCTCGGCGGGGAGGTAGGATCTGGTCCTTCCCTCCACGAGGTGGTAGCCTCGGATTCCGCCTCTAAGTAGAGGCCGAGTCCTTAGCCGTTTTCTCCTTGTGCGAGGGAGTACCCGGTCTGCGGGGTACCGACAACGTGTCTTTCACCTTCTTGAATCTCTGCGTGCCCATTACCGAACTACAACTCCTCGATATACCAAAGGTAGTGTCGGGAGATCTGTTGGTTCCAAACACCGACAGTTGGCGCGCCAGGAAGGGGCGCCCGAGATTTCGAGTATGGTGAACTCAGCTGCTGGATCGTCCAACGGAAACCCTGCTGTTCAACCTGCTGGAGGCAATCCCTCCAACATGCAGCAACCAGCAAATGTCGTGGCTCCAGCAGGAGTCATGCCTCCACTGCCACCGCCCGCACCAGCACATCAAGCTGAGCAGTGTGACGGTGCATCGGCGTCGGTCACCGTATCGGCAAACAACAACAACCCTGAACACGCGCTTCATGCAGCGCATGCTCTCCTCCAACGACCACCACCTCCATGTGCATCCCAGGGTGCAATGGAGCAGTGGAGGGATGGTGTGGAACATCTGGTTGCAGCAGCAGCCGACCGCATCAGCAACCAAGGTCCTTCTCCTTCGGGGCAGGCCCCATCGCAGTGTTGGACCGTGTCTGGCAGACTTGGTCCGCATGCTTCCCGGAATAGGAGGCGTGCTGCATCACAACAAGTTACGTCGCTACCTTCTGAGGTGCGACGTACTCATACAGTAACCAGGATGTCAACTCATGACCTTTGGGCGGAGCTTGATCGCCGTTACCGTCAACAGGACGGCCGTGTCCATATCTAGCGTACTCGCGAAAGGCGAGAGAATCGAGACAGTCCTGCCCTCGAGGGAGTAGGAGGAGGCTGTTCTGCACTGGCCATGCTTCTGCGCATGGTTAGATGGCCACAAAAATTCCAGCCTCACCTGCCGGAGAAATTTGACAGGACAATCAATCCTGCCGAGTTTCTCCAAATTTACACCACCGCAATCCTTGCAGCCGGAGGTAATGAGGCCGTAATGGCCAACTACTTCCCAGTGGCTTTGACTGGGACCGCCAGGTCTTGGTTCATGAGCCTTCCTCACAACTCTATCAATAGTTTGGAGGAATTGTGCCGACAGTTCACCGCCAATTTCGGGAGTTCATACACCCGACCAGGCACCGAACTGGACCTTTTTGCAGTCGTGCAGAAGGGGGGAGAATCCCTGCGCTCATTCATCTAGAGATTCTCCCAGATTTGGAGTCCCGAACAAAATCATAACAGATAATGGGACCCAATTCACAAGCTCTGCTTCCCAAGGATACTGCAAAGACCTCGACATCTAAGTCAGCTACGCCTTTGTAGCTCATCCGACAAGCAATGGCCAAGCCGAGAGGGCAAATGCAAAAATCCTAAAAGGACTCAAGACGCGCACATATGAGCGCCTGAAAAAACATGGAGCCAACTGGATTGAAGAGCTTCCGCCCACTATATGGGCCAACAAGACAACTCCAAACTGGTCAACTGGAGAGACACCCTTCTTCCTAGTGTACGGAGCTGAAGTAGTCCTTCCTCTGAAAATCACCTTGGGGTCGCTCCAGTCCGGACCTCTGATGAAGCCACGCAGGACCAGCTCCGGCGTGAAGACCTTGACCTCCTTGAAGAGGGAAGGTGCCGAGCAGCTATTCGGAATGCCCGATACCGCCAAGCTCTTCAGCGCTATCACCAACGGCATGTTCACAACCAACAGCTCGAGGATGGCGATCTGGTGCTATGGATAATACAATCCAGAGAAGGGTTAAACAAACTCTCCCCCAGCTGGGAGGGACCCTTCCGAGTGATCAAAGTATCCCGTCCCGGATGCGTTCGCTTGGCAACCGAGGATGGGACACCTCTCCCAAATCCTTGGAACATTGAGCACCTCCGTAAGTTCTACGCTTAGTATCACGGAGGTGAGTCTGTAATTACATGTGGTGTATGTTATAGAGTCATTGTACAGAGTCGGGTAGCTCCTCCGGGAGGGCAGCCGGACCTACCCTGCTAGGTCCGCAACGCCCATGCAACACTTGTCACAGTCTCAGAACTAAAAGTGTAGCTAGCTACCTTGGGTCAAACGAGAAATGAAACACACTTAGCCTGGTTCCGTACCCTAAGAGTGTACTTGTTTCCCCTATACCCTGGACCAATAATGAAAGACATCATTGTGTGAAAACAGACTCCACGTGCATTTACTTTGTACAGGCTCAATATTTTTTATTTTTCTCTTTCTTGTCTATAACAAAGTTGTGCAGTTCTTAAGAAACTTTAGCTCGACAAGTTCATGTACAATTCGAGTTGCATTGTCTATCCTTCCGGGTTCAAGCATTGTTGATGGCCTACTTGTCTGAATGTCGCCAAGCCAATCTAGGGCCAGAGTGTGCTATCGACTTAGCTTGGTCCTGCACCCTAAGTACGCCACTCTACCTACACCCTGGCAGGCCGAAGTAAGGTGAGTCCAGAAACGGTCGGATCTGGAGGAAGCAAGATAGTGCTCTTGATTGTATTTAGGATTGTGTTCGACTTAAAGCTTTCCCGGGAACAGTAACCCGCAATGAAGTTATAGATAGGAAACGGATTTTACTATTTTTCTTGACTTCAATGTGCAGGAAAAATAAACATTTCATGACGATGGTGAATGTAGCCGGAGCTACCAAGCTCCGACACCCCAGAGAGTTAATTGTCGATGCTTTACACGTTGATGGAGACTACTGTCGGAGCTACTAAGCTCCTGCGATGGTCAATGCCGGAGCCACTAAGCTCCGACAGCCTCAGGGGGCTTACACTATCGAAGACTTCGGACCTACATTCTACAAGTTCAAAGCACGCAAGTCTTCAACAACTGGTACATCCTCTTGGTACATGTTCACAATCAAATTGTGTACATCTACCAGGGGGCCAAGCGAGATAAAGGTGTTGAAGACAAAAAATGAAATTTGAATTCTCAAAAATTTGGATTTCATTCATTTGGAGACAAGAGACTACAAAATTGGAGAAGAAGAAGAGAGAATACAAGCGGGAGCTACAGGGAGACGGTCCTAGACCCTATGGAAGAACTGGGCGACCTTCTGGGCCACCTCCGACACGTTGGCTCGGGCGGCTTCACCCTCTCCTTCGATGGGACCTTCAAGCATCGGGTCCAGAGGGAATTGAGGGTCCCGGCTGGTGTAGCACGTCAGCACAAACTCTGCAACGTTCTTCGACTGGGACTGACCCTCCGTTTCCAATTCGTCCATGATGACATCGCCCACCTTGGAGAGTTTGTTGCATGCTGAACCCAACGCCTCCAACGCCTGGTCTAGCTCCGGCTCCGGATCATCCGGACGCACAGGACTGAAGCCATTGGCATCAGCGCGTCGTTGGCCTTGCCTAGGAAGTCCCAAACTTGTTGGGACTCCGAAGCCCTTGCACCACGCATCTCCGCCAAGGATATTTTAGCCACCGCCAGCTCCGAGCTCTCCCGAGCAAGACACTCCACCTCTTTGGCATTCTGCTGAATCGTTTCAGCAACCTGCCTTTCGAGCTTGCTGAGCTCTTCCTCCCGGAGGTGGATTTAATTTTGGTTGTTGACCAGATCTTTCTCCCAGCCCTGCACTTTCTTCTCCCCAGCGGCGATGGCATTCTCCTGCTTGTAGAGTTCTTGCCCTCGCTCCCAGGCCTTCTCCTCCTCCTCCTTGCAACGCTCCTCCAATTTCTTGGTGCGTTCTTCGAGGCTCTTGTCAGCCAGAGCTGTCTTTTGGACAAGCTCTTCCTCCCTCTTCACAAGGTCATCTCGCAGCTCCAGGAATTTCCGCACTTTATCTTCGAGCCATCTCTCCCGAGCTTCAAGAGCCTCCCGGCGCTTGACGAGACTATCGTGGATGGCAGAGAGCCTTTCCTGGAGTTCATCAGCTGCGCTATTTGCAGCCTTGGCCTGATCATATATGGCCCGAGACTAGTTGTCAAGGGTCCGCGTCATGCTTTCCCTCTCATCCAACAACTTACCCTAGTACTCCAAGCGAACTTTCTCCCTTTTCACCCACTACTTGTCGTCAGCCAGCCTCGACTGCGCCAGCTTGGTCTCGAAATGGAGTCGATTGCGCCACCTCCTAAGGGTTTGGCGCTCCTCCTCGAGGGCCTTGCTGTTGTGGTAGAAGGCCAGCTGCACCTGGCGAAGACTGGAGCAGGCGTTGTCGATAGGCAACGATAGGGGGATCGGGTTCGGACCTGCTGGTGTCCTCTCTACTGGCTCCAGCGGATATTCAGCAACAAAAATTGGGTCCCACTCTACGAGAGTGGTACCCTGAGCTTCCACGGCACTAGGGCCATCCTCTAGGATAGCCTTGGCCGCCGTCGAGGAGGTGCTTGCAGCAGAAGTTCCGACCTCCGGAATTGGTTCTGAAGGCCCAACTGCCAAGTCATCAACAATTTTCCCCTCCGGCGGGGGGTCGACAGCTTCATCATGGCACTCTGGCTCAGCGGCGGGCACCTCCGGGATCACTGCTTCTGGAGCGGGTGTTGAAGGTTCGGTCAGAGCAGAAGCTACTTCTCGCTCTGGCGCAGGTGCCCCCTCCACCTTTGGCTCAGGTGCCGGTGCTTCGACCATCATGGGCTCGGGCGCAGGCACCGTTGCCTCCACAGCAACTGGCTCGGACGCCAGAACCTCTTCAATGACCAGCTCCACAGCCGGAACTTCTACAACAACCGGCTCTACCACCGTAGCTTCCTCAACAACCGGCTCAAGTGCCGGAGTTTCATTAACACCCGGCTCCACTATCGGGACCTCATCAACCACCGGCTCGACTGTCGGGGCTTCAACAACATCCGACTCTAGGGCCGGAATCGCAACTTCCTCCGGCTCTACGGCCGGAGCGTCCAACATCACAACATCCAAGCCCGGAGCTTCAACCTCCGACGCTGGCGCTGCTGGCACATCTTCAGTCCCGTGGTCCGGCGCTACCACGGGAGGTTATGGGGATGAGTCATCCAAAACCACGACAGCCGGCGCCGGGGCTGTCGTAGCCTCAGCCACCTCTTGGGGCGGCACTGGAATCGGAGCCGAAGCTTCAGCCTGCACAACCTCAACCGCTGCTGCAGGGACCGGAGCTTCAGCCCTTTTCTTGGGCACGCTGTGGATGAAGGATGAAGAGACTCAAAATACAGTTAACAATAAAACAATTGACTGAGGTAAAAAATCAAAAATTACCTCGGAAGGCTTCCGCACCATTTCCCCCGGAACCTCTTCTCCGGACGCTCCGGACTGGCCCCAACCGTCATTGGCGTGGTAGTCCCGGAGGGCCCCCTGGAGCTTGCTGCTGCCGTCGGCGTTGCTCTGGTTGAGGCCCCCCTCGACTGGGAAGGACCTCTGTACCCAGAGCCCTCAGCTAGCCCTAGAATCGGAGTCACCTGGCCGGAGCTAGCACCCCGAGAAGAAACCGCTACTGGAGTATACGCTGCTGTCGTAGACCTCCCCCTCCGGGGAGAAGGAGACGCTGCGGAAGAAGTATGCATGGCCCTTCTGTCGACATGCTTCCTCTTACGGCTTGAGGGCTCGGCCAGTTCCTTGCCCTTGCCAACGACTTCGGTTCTTGGTTTAGGGGCGGGAACGGAGCCACCTTCCAGAGCTTCGGAGATCGCTAACCCGGTGGTCGAGCGCCTCTCAACGACACCAAGGTCGTCCATCACCGGCATCGTCCGTTGGAGCTCCCTACTGAATTCTGCCACCATGTTCAGTGGGAGGAAAGCTGGCGGCAGAACCAAGTCGTCGCCCTCGATGTCGATGCCGTGCTATAATTTCTTCAGGTGGAACTCCAAAGTTGCACCCCCCATGTTGGACTTCAAACCGGTCCCGATCCGGTCATCGTCCAGCACGCTGTTGAGGGCCCAAGCCAACTTCTCCCTCGTCTTCAGCAGAGCCCACCTGTTGGTCAGGAAGTTGCAAAACACCGCCTGGGGAGTCACCCCTCCTTCCACGCACAGGCGGATCCTGGTCAGAGTAGGGTTAAAGGCATCCGACAGCACCGGAGCTTCACTCCAAACTGCAGTGTCGATGTTGGGGAGGCCTTCTGGTAGCTCCAGCTTCTCGTGCTCCTCCACCCTGATAACAATCCAATCCTTCTTCCAGTCGTCCCACTTCCCACAAGGGAACGACCGCAAGTACTTGTACGGGCACTTCTTGCGCTTCACAAAATAGTAGAAGCCAAGGTACTCGTCGCTCTGACTTGTGGTTTGGACAGTGAAGAAGGTGCGGAAAAGCTCAATGCAGGGGGAATGCCCATCCACATCTCGCAGAAGTGGACAAAGATGGACACCAGCAGAATGGAGTGGGGGCCAAGGTGATACAGCTGCAGACCATAGAGGTCTAGAAGCATCAAGAAGAAGGAGGAGAAAGGTGGTATCAGTCCCACCATGGCGTACGCGTAGAAGTACACCATGTCGCCGGCGTGTTACTTCTCGAACGGAAGCTTGCCAGTGCGGACCAGGTGGTTGTAGAAGTCAGGGGACCATCCCATGAGGGACTGGACCTTCTTCAAATCGTCATCGGTCTTCAGTCGGCTCTGGCGGAGACCCAACTCCATCGCGGCACAGCGAAGCAAGAGAGGAAAGGCAAGCAAAAGTTTGGAAGGTTTGAGCGTAAGATTGATTGAAAAGCGTAAAGAACTCAAACGGTGTGTGTTTTCCTTCTTAAGTAAGCCCCCACAATGCCTGGATGGAAACCGCAGAGGAGCCGACGATACCAGTCAAAGATTTCACCCCGCCAATGACAAGGGGGCTCGGGGCCATCCCGACGATGAAGTCGAGGTTCTTATCCCAGGCGAACGGTTGTTATCATGAAAGGCGGGAAACCCGGAGTCAGTGGCCTGATAGGGCGCGCGGAACCGATACGATTTTCGTATCGGGAACCAGCGGCCTTCAATTGCGTGAGATCTGCACGCTAAGATCTCACCTGCCGCCTCCAAGATACGCCACGTGGCGGACGTTCAACTGCAAACTACCGCCAACGGCACAACCAAAGACCCTTGAAGACACAGCTCAGAAACCGAAGAATGGACCCACCTCTGGCGAAATGACCTCATCCAAAAGGTCTCTCCCGGAGGTGAGTCCAGGGGGCCACTATCGGTACCTTCCGTACCGGATACCCCTTGGGATCGCAAAGATCACAAGGAAACTCCATCTACCAGATTTGAAGACCTCCGAAGGCCCCACATGTCAGGCATAGCTAGACCTACTTCCCCGACATGGTTAGTCCCAGGGCCGCCATGTGTATCACAAGACCGGAGCTATCACCCACACATGGGAAGCTCCGGTCAGAATACCAATATGGCACCCCCGGACCTAACCCCAGACAGAGGGAAGCTCCAGTACTGACATGTGTCCAGCAGCACCGGAGCTACCCATCCACGATGGTAAGCTCCGGAGTTGCCATGTGGCAACCGTCGGACCTTCAGCTTCAACTATCAGGCCGGTGGACCCCCCAACGGCTCCGGACCTTCAAGGATCAATCAAAGACTTCAAGACCCGATTAAGTGTCATTAATACTGTATTAATGACACACGATCGGATGGTCCTTAATACTGGTAACAACACTATTAAGGCCCATTACTAGGCTATTAAGGATAATTAACCCCATTTATTGTGTATCAAGCATGTGTAACCGTCGGGGCCACCTGTCAGGCTAGGCTAACGTTGTAACGACCAGTCTTTGTACTATAAAAGGACTGGTCGATGATACACAAAGGAGGGTTCCAGACCACTACTGAACACCCTGAGCTAGACGAGCTTCTTCTTCTGGAGCTTCTTCTAGACTCACAAGATTAATACATCACCAACACACCCCGTGGAGTAGGGTATTACGCTCAGGCGGCCCGAACCACGTAAATCTCTGTGTACACGTGTCTTTCACCTTCTTGAATCTCTGCACGCCCATTACCGAACTACAACTCCTCGATCTACCAAAGGTAGTGTTGGGAGATCTGCTAGTTCCAAACACTGAAAGCATGTGAGACGTGCTGATCCGAAACGGGTGACACATTGCTATAGGTTACGTTACTCATTTTCATTTTTAAGTCATTTACGAGAGAGGAAAGAACGAGAGAAAGAGGAGGAAAGTTGGTCTTAGATGACAATTCCACGTCTAGATCCACCGTCTGCGCAATCGCGGGTGATTGACGTCCTCACCATCGCCGTTCATTTCCGTGTCATCTCGAAGCATACGTTACGACTACAACTATCTATATAGCACTAACACATTTATTGCGTGTCGTGTTGTGTCGGGTCGGGCCAGACCGACCCAGAACTCATTTATTTACATATTAATAAACAAACCAACTAATAAACAATTACACATTCAGTACAACTGAAAAGAAGAGAAGACACGGCTCACAACAATTATACTATTCCATTTGTTTGTGTAAATATGTTGCACACTCAACCAATTAGAATGGGTAGGGTATGAACTTTTACTAGCATATCCAACACGTTCAACTTCCAGTTACAAGGTTGATTGACTAAAAAGGGAGTTATTGCTGCCAAACTCATATGCACACTGATTTAATGTATGGAATTAGGGGAATGCACTGAAACTCCATTACTCGGTGAGAAACTATGCAAGATATTGAAAGTGCATCTAGGCATCTCTGTGGGTTTTGGATGATTGATGACAACAATTAAGAGTCTAATGAGCTAAGTTGATCTTAAGCACAAGTACAATGATTGAAATGAGATGAAACCCTCCAAAGAGGAAAAGGATATAACGGGCGTCAAAGGCTCAAGAGTAGAAATTAGGGATTCCATGAAGTTGAGCTTATATGAGCCGTGTCATGTGCGAGGGTGGTTGTATCATGCACATTGAGATTATTCTAAGGGGCTCAAAGTGGTGATTGAGAGAAAAACCTAAGTGAGAAGCCAAAATGAGAAGAAACCCTAGGAGGCTGGACTAGTGTGGGCCTCAAGGCCGGACTAGTCCGGCCAGGCACACCAGTCCGTTTTGAGAGGGACCAAACGTCTCTGGAGTGTTTCTTAGTGAATTTGGAGCTAAGTCCCACAAGACCGGACTTGTCCGTTTTTGGACGGACCAAAGCTCTCTGGAAAGATTCGGACTTGTCCGTATAGGTACAGACTAGTCCGTTTGAGAGTTAGTGAGATTAACCGAGAGAAACCCAAGAGGGCCAGACTAGTCCACCGCCTGTGGCCGGACTAGTTCGGGCCTACCCAGATGAGTTCGTTTTGGGAAGGACTAAACCCTTCTGTCCTACTTCGGACTAGTCCGTTTTGGACTGTACTAGTCCGTTGTTTAGTGACCGTTTGAATTTGGAAATGTGGCGGGTAGCATGACGATCGTCGCGTAGTGTGGCAGTTGTCGGGACCTGAACAGAGGTCAGTCGTCCCATTGGGCCGAACTAGTCTGGGGCCAGTGGCCAGACTAGTCCGCCCTTCTGCTGAGGTCAGCAGAAGGGGCTCATGACCCCTATAAAAAGGGGACCCCCGACCTCATTTGAAGATGTCTTGAACCTAGCGCCGCCACAAGTGACCAAGAGCCTTCCAAAGCCTTCTATTCGTCCTACTATCCCTCTAAGACAAAATCTTGAAGAGATTAGGGTTTGGGGAGGAGAGTGAAGGAAGATCATCATGCTTGGGCTCTCGGTTTGATCTCTTTGCACATTGTGATTGTGTTTTGTGGCTTGTGTGAGTTGAGCTTTGTGTGATCCTCATTGTATTGATTTGTGGGAGCCTCAACTTGTGAGCAGCCCCATCAAACTTGGCGATTACCCATTGATATAGTAGAAACCAAGCCGACCATTGTGGTGGCTTGGTGAGAGAAGGGTCAAGTGAGACCCGGTCCTTGTGTGGACTTCTCAACGTGGATGTAGGCTTCTTCGTGGAGCTGAACCACGGGATAAATCTTGTCTCACTTGTCTTTTACTTTTTGTGATCACTAGTATTGCTATTAGGGTTCATATTGTTCATATTGCCTTTCACTTTTGATCTTTGTTGAAATCTTATGATCTAAGTGTTTAAATCTTCCAATCTTAGTTGTACTAAGTTACTGCACATTGTTTACATCTTGGTTGAACTTAAATTCCGCAAATAACTTGTCAAAACCAAGTTTTTAGGTTTTCACCCTGTGCTGAGCGGACTAGTTCGGCCCTGTCCAGACAAGTCCGGCCTCAAGAGTTTAATCTCGTTTGATTAAGTCATTTCAGGTCTTATTGCCTATTCACCCCCCTCTATGCGACTTTCAATTGGTATCAGAGTAGGCTTCTCCACAAGAGTCTAACAACTCAGAGAAGAAATGGCCGGAAGGGGTGATAATGAGATTCTGGTGGTCGTCGATGACACCAAGACGAAGAACGTCGATGTTCTTCAAGATGATCTAAACGACGATGAAGAAGTTCGGATGCTCAAGGCACGACTTCATGAGAAGCTCAATGTGCCCAAGAAGGAGATCAAGCCAATTGCTCCGATCAATGTCGGCAATGGGAGTAGCTCACAAGACTACTCCTGGTATCCTTACAATTATGAGCAACTTACCGCGAGCAATCATTATTTGTCTATTCCCATTGGCAAACCCCCTCAGTTCGACGGAAATGATTAATCTATGTGTAAGCATACTATGAAGATGCACCTCATATCCTTAAACCCTAGCTTGTGGCAAATTGTTATGACAGGTGTTCATCTTCCGAAGAATGAGGAAGACATCACTCCAGAACAAGCCGTTCTTCTCCATTGTAATGCTCAAGCCATTGGAGTGATTACCTCCTCATTGACTCGAGAGGAGTTCAACCGCATTGAAGGGTTAGAGGTTGCCAAGGAGATATGGGATACCCTCAAGACGGCGCATGAAGGCAACCACGTCATTAGGGAGGCGAAGATCGAGATGGTCGAAGGAGAGTCTGGGAGGTTTACCATCATGGATGGTGAGTCCCCCCAAGACATGTACGACCGTCTCAAGACTCTCATCAACAAGACTCGGTCTTATGGAAGCACCCGATGGACCGACCATGAGGTGGTAAAGAGGATGATTCGAGCATTCATGCCTCGAAATGTCACTCTTTGTTCACTAATTTGTGAAAGTCCGGGGTTTCATAATATGACTCCCGAAGAAGTGCTTGGAAGAATTATCAACCATGAGATGATGGAACAAGAAGCTATGTTCTACAACGATCTACAAAAGCTTTACTCCTCCAAGAAAAGGGATTTCACATCCAAGGCAACATCGTCAAGATCACAAGAAAAGGAAGAGAGTGATGAAGAGAGTCCCGATACCGATGAGGAAGATGCTCTCTTTATCATCAACTTTAAAAGTATGTTTAGAAGAAGGAGGGGGAGCTACCAAAATGAAAGAAAGAGCAAAGACAAGCCCAAGACAAGATCAAAGAGGGCTTGCTACAATTGTGAGGAGTATGGCCACTCATTGTGGATTGTCCACATGAAGAAAACAACAAGAAGAAGGAGGGCAAGTCCAAAGAGAAGAAGTACTTTAAGAAGAAGAAGCAATCCGTACATGCCCACCTCGAAAAAGAGTGGGATTCAAATGAGGAATCCTCCTCCGATGAAGAAGAGAAGATAGCAACTATTGCTATGAAGAAGACAACTACGGAGAACAAGCTCTTCTCCAACTTGGAGACTTCAAGGCCAACGTGTCTCATGGCCAAGGAGGGAAGAAAGAAGGTTAAATCTAAATCCTCGTCTTCAATTTCTTCTCATAATGATTTTGATAGTAGTAGTGAAAATAAAATATGCTTAAGGACATGAGTAAAAGTACTTTGAAAAGATTGAGATTGTTGACAGAAGAAATATTTGAGAAGGAAGAGCTCATCAACCGTCAAGGGGACATGCTCATCCAACAAAAGGAGAGATGTCAAGAGGTTGAGGAGCTCTTGGAGCTTGAAATAGAAAGAAGTGCTTGAGCGTGAACTCGCTTTGAGTAAGGAAACTTGCTCAAACCTTGATAACACTACAATTGTGCTCAAGGATGAACTTGTTAGTTTGACACAAGCTAACAAGATCCTTGAGACACAAGTGAAGTCTCTCAAGGTCACTGCACCTTCTTCCTCTACAAGCTCATCTTCCACAAATGTTAAATCCGAAGCATCTCAAACTTGTAAATGCTCAAACTTGATCATAAAGCTTAAAGATGAGCTTAAGTTGGCACAGACCAATCAAGCACCAAAGGGTGGCATCTTTGACAAGGAGAAGGTGGCATATGCACGTAGTGCATATACCAACATAAGACATCCCCTCGTCAAGGATGGTCTTGGTTATTCTAGGGAGATGAGGCAAAACGTCGAAACTCCCAAGAATGGCAAATACTTGATTTTTTTGTCAAAGGAGGATCATACAACAATAAAGGGAAGAACATTGCTACTTCACCCACAATGGCTAAGAAAGAACCTCATCCATTGTTCCATGATTTCGATGCATCATATGTTTTATTAAGGAACAAGTTTGGAAAGGCCTATGCTAGGTATGTTAGGCCACACCAGGAGTCCCAAACCTTGTGTGTGGGTGCCTAAGTGCCTCTTAACTAACATCAAAGGACCCAACACCGCTTGGGTACCTAAAGCCAAGGCTTAAATCTTTCTTGTAGGCATACTCCTCCGGAGGAACAAATGGGTTCTTGATAGCGGGTGCACTAATCATATGACCGGAGATAGGAAGATGTTTGTGGAGTATGAGCTAAATGAAGATCCAAGTGAAGGAATCTATTTTAGGGACAATAGCCAAGGAAAAATCCTTGGCACCGGTAAAATTGCTATGTCCCCTAATCACACTCTTTCAAATGTTTTACATGTTGATTTACTTGATTATAATCTCTTGTCCATATCACAACTATGTGACAAAGCTTATAATTGTTTATTCACTAATGAGGGTGTGACCGTCACAAGGAGAAGCAATGACTCAATTGCCTTTAAGGGTGTACTCAAGGGAAAGCTCTATCTTGCGGATTTCTCCGCGGATAAAGCCCAACTTGATACATGCTTAATTGCAAAAACTAACATGAGATGTTTGTGGCATAGAAGGCTAGCCCATGTTGGGATGAGGAATTTGCAAAAACCCCTTAAGGGTGAGCACATCCGTGGTTTAAAGAATGTTGTGTTTGAAAAGGATAGACCATGTAGCGCATGCCAAGCCGGAAAGAAAGTTGGAGCACCACATCCATCCAAGAATATTATGACAACATCAAGACCATTGGAGATTCTACACATGGATCTCTTCGGTCCAATTGCCTACATAAGTATTGGTGGTAAAAAATATGGTCTTGTTATTGTTGATGACTTTTCACATTTCACTTGGGTATTCTTTTTGCATGATAAAAGTGAGACTCAAGGTTTCCTCAATAGGTACTTGAAGAGAGCTCAAAGTGAGTTCTCCTTAAGTATCAAGACTATAAAGAGTGACAACGACAATGAATTCAAGAACACTCAAGTTGAAGAATTTTTGTATGAGAAAGGCATCAAACATGAGTTCTTGGCCCCCTACCCCCATTAACAAAATGGGGTGGCCGAGAGGAAGAATAGGACCTTAATTGAGATGTCAAGACCATGCTTAATGAGTACAAGACGTCATACCGGTTTTGGGCGGAAGCGGTTAACACCGCTTGCCATGCCATAAACCAGTTGTATCTTCACCACATACTTAAGAAGACGTCTTATGAGCTCCTAACCGGTAACAAGCCAAACATTTACTACTTTCATGTTTTTGGGAGCAAATGCTACATTCTTAACAAGAAGCCTAGGACTTCGAAGTTCGCTTCTAAGTCCGATGAAGGTTTCTTGCTTGGTTATGACTCAAACACCTAAGCCTATAGGGTCTTTAACAAATCCTCCAGAACTGTTGAAGTAGCACGTGACGTGGTGTTTGATGAAACTAATGACTCCCAAGTGGAGCAAGTTGATCGTCATGTGTTAGATCAAGAGGAAGCTCCACAAGTGGTGATAGGAAGGATGGCGCTTAGAGATATTCGACCACAAGAACAACCACAACACTCAAGTGATCATCCTACACATCAAGCAAGCTCCACCTCCAATGATCAAGATCAAGTCCCCCATGATGCGCTCCAAGAAGATTAAAATGGAGGCATCAATCAAGGGGGAGACAATGAGGATGAGTAAGACCAAGATGATGACTCAATACCTCAAGCGCCTCACCCAAGAGTGCACCAAAGCATCTAACAGGACCATCCCATTGACAACAAACTTGGAGACATCTCCAAGGGGGTAACTACTCGATCTCGTGTTGCAAACTTTTGTGACATTACTCTTTTGTTTCTTCCTTGGAGCCCCACAAGGTTGAAGAAGCACTACGAGACCCGGATTGGGTGATGGCCATGCAAGAAGAGCTCAACAACTTCGAAAGAAATAAAATATGGGAGCTTGTGAAGAGGCCTAATGCGAATGTTGTAGGCACCAAATGCGTGTTCCGCAACAAACAAGATAAGCATGGGGTGGTTACAAGGAACAAGGCACGACTTGTGGCCAAAGAGTATTCACAAGTCGAAGGTTTGGATTTCGAAGAAACTTTTGCTCCCGTAGCTAGGTTTGAATCAATTCGTATATTACTTGCCTTTGCTACTCATCATGATTTTAAGCTATATCAAATAGACGTCAAGAGCGCATTCCTCAATGGTCCAATCAAGGAAGAGGTGTATGTGGAGCAACCCCCCGGATTTGAAGATGAAGAATTCCCAAACCATGTGTACAAATTGCATAAGGATCTCTATGGACTCAAACAAGCTCCTAGAGCTTGGTATGAGTGCCTTAGAGATTTTCTAACTCAAAATGGTTTCAAAATTGGGAAGGTGGATTACACTTTATTCACTAAGCACTTCAATGATGATTTGTTTGTTTGCCAAATATATGTCGATGACATCATATTTGGTTCTACTAACAAAGCCTTTTGTGATGAGTTCTCTAAGATAATGACAGAAAGATTTGATATGTCCATGATGGGGGAGTTGAAGTTCTTCCTGGGTTTTCAAGTGAAGCAACTCAAGGAATATACGTTCATTAGTCAAACCAAGTACACACAAGATATACTCAAGAAGTTTGACATGGACAAGGCCAAACCCATCAAGACTCCTATGACAACCAATGGGCATCTCGATCTCAATGAAGATGGTCCAAGTGTGGACCAAAAGGTATACCGTTCCATGATAGGCTCATTGCTTTACTTGTGTGCATCTAGGGCCGATATCATGCTTAGTGTGTGTATGTGTGCTAGATTTCAAGCTACTCCTAAGGTGTGTCATTTGACCGCCGTTAAGAGAATTCTTAGATATTTGGTTCACACACCAAGCCTAGGACTTTCGTACCACAAAGGCTCTAAGTTTAACCTCATTGGATATTCTGATGCAGACTATGTGGGGTGCAAAGTTGATAGGAAGAGTATATCGGGAACTTGCCAATTCCTTGGTAGATCTCTAGTGTCGTCCTCAAAGAAACAAAACTCCATTGCTCTTTCCACAGCCGAAGCGGAGTATGTTGCCGTCAGAAGTTGTTGTGCACAACTTCTTTGGATGCTACAAACTCTTAGGGACTATGGCATAAACTTGCGCCATATTCCCCTCCTATGTGACAATGGGAGTGACATCAAAATAGCCCACAATCCAGTTGAACACTCAAGGACCAAACACATCAAAGGAGACATCATAATTTCACATGTGAGAACCGAAAGACAATTGGCCGATATATTTACCAAACCCTTAGATGAGAAAAGATTTTGTGAACTTAGGAGTGATCTTAATATCTTGGATTCTCAAAATGTGCCTTGAATCTTGCACATCTGATTGTCATATTCAAAATTCACACATGCTTACAAAAAACTCATCCTCCTCAATTTTCTTCAAATTGTTTTGAAATTATTGAATCCTTGTGAACCATGGTCATAGTTTGATTGTTGACTGCTTACTGACCATGTTTATAAAGATCTTTTGTGAAATCTAGTCCAAAAGGATCAAATCTTCACTGAAAACTCAATATATAGGAGTTTTCAGCCTTAGGACCGGACTAGTCCGCCCTGTGACCAGACTAGTCCGGTGGATAAGGTTGTTCGGACCCAGTCTGTTGGCTGGACAAGTTCGGGTCCCTGATCGGACTAGTCCAACCCTTGGGGACTTAACCTCCCCAGGGAGCCCCCGACCTCTCCACTTCCAGTCAAACCCTCCCTCTCCAAAAAACGCACGAAAACCGCTCCAAAGGCGATTTTCGATTCCCACCAACAAATCTCGACTCCAA
Source organism: Tuctoria greenei (assembly GCA_036927565.1). NCBI lineage: Eukaryota > Viridiplantae > Streptophyta > Magnoliopsida > Poales > Poaceae > Tuctoria > Tuctoria greenei. The sequence continues at coordinate 225,230,943 of JAYESD010000003.1, forward strand.
TCCGTGGATTGAAGCCCTAAGGTGCTAGGGAACTATTCCCCAAGCATTGGAGGCCAATTCTTCATCCACATTTCATCGATTTGAAGATTTGAAGAGGTATTCTTGACCTAACCCCAAAACCCTTGAAATTCAATTCTTTTGGTTCTATTGATAGAAACTTCTTCATAAATGTTGTTGTGCACATCATTGTGATCATGTACCTCCATTTTTGTGGTAGGATCCGTAGTTTTCACAAAATTTCTAGATTAGGGTTCTTGCTGTATGAACTGGACTAGTCCGGCTTCAGGGCGGACAAGTCCGGCTGGGTGCAGACTAGTCCGGCCCCTGGGCGGACAAGTTCGGATTACATAGCAAAAACCCTAAACTTGATTGATTCTGTGAATTCTACCAATATGTCTTAACTCCTTGGACTCATACACATTCCCCTGCATCTCTTATCAGCAACTATGTCAGATTCTGAGTATGTTCCACTTTCCGACTCCGAGGCCGAAGCGGGAAGGCAAGCTCTTTACTATCGGAGACACGAGGAGCAGGAAATGGCTGCTTCATTCTTTGAATCAAGTAAAGCAAATAAGACGCAGCGAGAAGCCCACAACTCTGCTACCGCCGAGGCAGCCCCAAGCAAAAAGAGACTTGTGACATTGGGGGATCAAGCTAGCGCCGAGGAGGCGAGGACCTCCAAAGACAAGGGCAAGGACCCCGCGGATGCTGCCCCCAAGAAGAGGGTCATTGTGGCCAAGAAGCCTGCTAGCAAGGCTAAGAAGGGAGCCTCTCAACCCATAGGCCCCTTGAGGATGTCCTCTCCTGCACGGAACCCAAACCGTGCAGCTGCCTTCGATGCCAACATTTTTAAAGGCAAAGGGGCCAAGAAATCAAGAAAGCTCCAGAAGATCAATGTCTATCAGCGGGACAGGAGCACAGTGGATCCCTGCTTCTGGTGGGACTTCCACTGTGATTATTACCGGCTTGTCTACATGTCCAAGCAGACCCCAGTCATCAATGCTCAGTGGGTCGACTGGGACTATATGGCCCAGAAGGATCATGTGGCCTTCAATGCTGTGATTGAGGCCATAGAGCGCCATGGTTTAAAAAATTTCATGGCTTTTTAGTATGCGCCATGGTTTAAAAAAGTTCATGGCTTTTCAGTATGACTAGAATGTGGAAGTTATCACTCAATTCTATTCCACTATCTACTTCCACACTGATGGGGACAGGAGGATCACCTAGATGACCCTCCACCACCTACTGGGAGTTTGCTCAACTACTTGACTTAGAGGATCAACTGGACAATGAAATCATTATCTCCAACTTGAGGCCAGTTGACCGCGATACCCTGGAGTACATGTATCCTAGCCATGTACCCTTTGAGGCAGGGCACATAAGGAACATCAAGCCCTTCTACAATGTCCTCAACAGGGTGCTCTGGAAGACCATAGCCCCCAAGGATGGAGATGCGGGGATTATTCAAGGAAATCTGAGGCACTTGATGGTACTCATTGATGGAGATGTCCGCTTCAACGTGGTTGACTACATCTTTGACGACATCTTCAACATCTCCCATACTCTAAACCGATCATGTGGATATGCTCCTTACATCATGTATATGATCGAGAAGGTCCCCGGACTCAATTTCAAGAAAGACATCACTCACTGAAGGCTTCGACCTCAACTCCCTCCTCCGGAGCATGCTGCCCCTAGGAGGAAGAATGCGGATCCTCCTGCTTCTTCCTCTTGCTTTGTGCCATCTCCTCCGCCACCTCCGCCTTCATCACAATGCGGGAGTGGATTCTTCAAGTGCTTCAAAGCTCTTTTCTCCTCTTGTCGAAGACGGAAATTCGGCAACGTCGCATGGAGCATCGCAGTGAGAAGTATCTCAAGGCGATGTGCCACAAGCTGTACATCCCTATGTCTCCCGCCGAGGAGAGTGATGGTGAGCTCACTTCATTCTCAGAGTTCACCACCGAGGAGCTCGCTCAATTTGGTGAAGATGGTACTTCCACCGCAGCCCCGTCCGACGATGATGCTAATATTGATCCGGAGGCCATGGAGAGCGATACGGGCACCAAGGCAAAGACGACGACGATGACGCCGTTGATGATGAAGAGTAGACCTAAGGACTCTTCCTTCCTATTTTTTCCTTTTTGGTGTCTTGATGCCAAAGGGGGAGAGATTGGTGGATGAGGCACTTAGATAGGGTGAGAGATTGAGAGCTCTACTTAGTTACTTGAGGGAGAGATTGATCCAAGATTGGACTTATGTGTTTATGTTTAAAACTATCGCTTAGATTGTTGTAAGACTTAATTCATATCAATTGTGATGTTATGCTTGAGTTACATGCTTATCTTGCATATTTGTTGCCTTATCACAATTTATGAGCACATCACTTAGGTACCCCACCATAACATGCATATGTATGAGAACTCTCTCAAATCTCTCTTACTCTTGATGCATACATTGAGGGGGAGTCACTCATACAAATACATGTTATGAAAACAAATTATTATCCTTTTTGTCGAAGTCTTAATGTGTTGTCATCAATCACCAAAAAGGGGGAGATTGAAAGTGCATCTAGGCATCCTCGTGGGTTTTGGATGATTGATGATGACAATTAAAAGTCTAATGAGCTAAGTTAATCTTAAACACAGGTACAATGATTGAAATGAGATGAAACCCTCCAAAAAGGAAAATGATATAACGGGTGTCAAAGGCTCAAGAGTAGAAATTAGGGTTTCTATGAAGTTGAGCTTATATGAGCCGTGTCATGTGAGAGGGTGGATGTATCATGTGCATTGAGATCATTCTAAGGGGCTCAAAGTGGTGATTGAGAGAAACACCTAAGTGAGAAGCCAAAATGAGAAGAAACCCTAGGAGGCCGAACTAGTTCGGCCAGGCAGTCCAGTCCGTTTTGAGACAGACCAAACGTCTCTAGAGTGTTTCTTAGTAAATTAGGAGCTAAGTCCTAGAAGACCGGACTTGTCCGTTTTTGGACGGACCAAATCTCTCTGGAAAGGTTTGGACTTGTCCGTATGAATACGAACTAGTCCGTTTGAGACTTAGTGAGATTGAACGAGAGAAACCCTAGAGGGCCGGACTAGTACGCCCCCTGTGGCTGGACTAGTCTAGGCCTACCCAGATGAGTTCGTTTTGGGACGGACTAAACCCTTCTGTCCTACTTTGGACTAGTCCGCTTTGGACCAGACTAGTCTGTTGTTTAGTGACCGTTTGAATTTGGAAATTTGGCGGGTAGCGTGACAATCGTCGCGCAGTGTGGCAGTTGTCGGGACCTGACCAGAGGTCAGTGGTCCCATTGGGTCGGACTAGTCTGGGGCCAGTGGCCAGACTAGTCCGCCCTTTTGCTGAGGTCAGCAGAAGGGGCTCAGGACCCCTATAAAAAGGGGACCCCGACCTCATTTGAAGATGTCTTGAACCCTAGCGCCGCCACAAGTGACCAAGAGCCTTCCAAAGACTTCTACTCATCCTACTAGCCCTCTAAGACCAAATCTTAAAGAGATTAGGGTTTGAGGAGGAGAGTGAAGGAAAATCATCGCACTTGGCTCTCGGTTTGATCTCTTTGCACATTGTGATTGTGTTTTGTGGCTTGTGTGAGTTGAGCTTCGTGTGCTTCTCATTGTATTGATTTGTGGGAGCCTCAACTCGTGAGCAGCCCCATCAAACTTGGTGATTACCCATTGATATAGTGGAAACCAAGCTAGCCATCGTGGTGGCTTGGTGAGAGAAGGGTTAAGTGAGACCCGATCCTTGTGTGGACTTCTCAACGTTGATGTAGGCTTCTTCGTGGAGCTGAACCACGGGATAAATCTTATCTCACTTGTCTTTTACTTTTTGTGATCACTAGTATTGCTATTAGGGTTCATATTGTTCATATTGCCTTTCACTTTTGATCTTTGTTAAAATCTTGTGATCTGAGTGCTTAAATCTTCCAATCTTAGTTGTACTAAGTTACTACACATTGTTTACATCTTGGTTGAACTTAAATTCTGCAAATAACTTGTCGAAACCAAGTTTTTAGGTTTTCACCCTGTGCTGAGCGGACTAGTCCGACCCTGTCCAGACAAGTCCGGCCTCAGGAGTTTAATCTCATTTGATTAAGTCATTTCAGGTCTTATTTCCTATTCACCCCCCTCTAGGCGACTTTCAGATATTGTAATATCCAAGCCACAACCATGATCTCTGAACATTGAATGGTATGGTTTTATGACATAAGAAGCATTCTACTTGGTAGTGATTTTGTGAAGCTACTTGTTCTCATTAAACAAAAGTCTCTGTGTAGCAAGATGTATCATCTACAAGGTCAAAGGAACTAAAAAATTAGGATAGAATAGAAGTAATTTCCCCTCCCCCCTTCCAATTCTTTGTTACTTGTAAGTTGTTAAATACTGACCAACACAATTTTATTTGTGATGATTTCCACTGCATTAATGACCCCCTCCGGTTTTATTTTGATGTCACTAAGACATGATATTTAGTACAGATTTGCGCCAACTATTATGCCTAATGACATAAAAAACAAAACTGCAGGTAGTAGTTAAAAGTAAGTGGTGTTTAGTCACTAAGAATAGCAAATTATTTTTAAGATTATGATCCGGATGATTTTCTGTGAAAATAGTGATGGTAAGCAGGAAAGAACAATGAAAATTGACCCAATGTCATATACACATACTTACAATATCAGTTTACATGCAGGCTTAGCAATTCCAAAATTAACTAATTCCATGATTAACTAAGACCATGATTAATTAATTCCAAAATTTTGTTTCTTACATGCTGGTGGTAGGGATTTTGCATTTTAGGTTTTCAAGAACAAAAAAGTTTGTATTCATTATATTCCTTTCCACAATTTTGAGTTGTTATTTGAAACATATTATCAAGGGGTATCATAATCTTTTACTTCTAGAATGCAGAGTTACCATACAACATAAGCTTTTACAATCCACCTTGTGCACACTCGACTTATGGATTCTAAAATTTATAATCCATATTTTGTACTATCTAGAGTCAAGCAAACATACCCTTAGGTTAGTTCTAATCTATCAAAACATGGAGTTAGAAGTGGACTAATTCTTATCCCACCTCTTGGCTAACAATTAGTCCATTACAGAGAAGATAAAAGGGGCTAAAACAGGCTAACGTAGGGAGGGAGAGGTCGTCGAGGAGGGGGCAGCGAGGAGGTGGTGTCCCACGGTGGAGGGCGGCGGGGACGGGGTTGCCGATAGGGGGCGACGGGGACGGGGCTGCCGATAGGGGCGCCGAGGAGGGGGCGGCGGCGTACCTCCTCAGCGGCACGAAGGGGCGACACACGGTGGGGAGGAGGCGGTGGAGAGAAGGCGGCTGGGAGGGGGCGGCGTGTGGTGGGAAGAGGCGGCACGAGGCGGTGGGGAGAAGGCGGCTGGGAGGGGCGGCGTACCTCTCGTCGGGGAGGGGGCGACAGCGAAGGTGAACCTCAGCAGCGGCCCTCGGGACGGCGCGACAGTGGCACGACGAGAGTGGAAAACCAGCGGCAGCGACCCTCGAGCGCGAATGATGGGGGAAGCCAAATGAGGACTTAGCCGCGCGCGGGCCAGAAATAGTTCCTAATGGACGACGGTACAAGGTCACCGTCGTATATTATATCTTATAGACGACGGCCATTGGTCACCATCGTCTATTACGACTTAGAGCGGGCTTGGTTCAGCCCGTAATTGACGATGGACCTTAATGGACGATGGCCCACCGTCATCTTTAAGTTATTGACGACTGTTCTAGGTCAACCGTCGTCAATTATGGGCCTATTAATGACGGCTAGAATCCACCGTCGTCAATTAATTTAAAGCGATAGTCCCGTCGTCTATTATTTTGGCCGTCGTTTATTGTCGCGATTCCTGTAGTGACTTTCACGCAAAATCGTTAAACATTAGTAGGCTACAAATATGACTTGGCTGAGTGTGCGTTCCTCCGCCTGGTCTGTAGTAAGAGGTCATTTAGTATGGATTCTTTATCGAAACAATAGAATAAATGTTAAATAAGGAAAGTAGGAAACTTCATATCCTTCTCTATTTTTTAATTTGGAGAAAGTTTACTTTAATATCTCCAAATATGGTCGAAGTCCACATAAACTATTGAATTATTAAATTGTTTACTTAATCCCTATGATTTTAAATCTAGCTCACTTTTCATTTTAAGTTCTCGCTTAAACCATTTTTATTTGCATGATCAATGATATTATCATGTGGTTGTCATGTCATCCTTCTTCTCTCCTTAAATCTTGATATCATAATTCGCTTTGCTCTTCCGTCTCCATTGAGATGAGTAGCACATCAAGTGTTACAATTGTTTAGCAGGCCCTAGTACTGCATCGCCAATACCATCCAATCCTTTGCTTTGTCATCAACTGCAAGTATTCGGTCTTGGAGTGACATCATCACTCACAAAAGATCGTAACAATGATTCATAACATCAGTTGTTGAGGTATAGTTCATTAGTGTCCATGACCTTTGCTAGGATGATAGGGTCGTGAAGATGACAAGAGGAGTGACTGTGCAGATGAAGGTGCTGCTAGCTTCAAGCAAATCTCATTTGTCAGCCTTAGACCTCCTCTTACGTCTCACACTCTAGGATATTCAAGGCCAACGTAGGTGACATGCTCATCTTTATGAAACCGGAGAGGCAAAGTAGACTATAAAATCAAGATCGAATTAGAGAAGAAGGGTGATGTGGCTTCCACATGATAATATCATTATAATATCATTGTTGAGGTGGAGAAAATAGTTTAGGTTATTGTAAAAATGAAAAGTGTTCAAGTTTTTAAAATCCTAAACGATTTAATAGTTGAGGGGTTATGTGTATTTATGTCATATTTGAAATGATAAATTGACATTTGTTCTTTTAGCCTTGATGCATATAACTTTTATCGTAGGTGGTAGAGGTGAATGAAAAAAACGTAGTCTTATTTCAAATTCTAGTGGGGAAAATCAGCAAAAAAGACAATTCAGATTCGTCATCACCACCCAAGACACACTAATACTTAAATAATTTTATGGTTAAGTCATGAAGCAAGAGTTTTTTTGAAAGCTAAGCATACAAATGGCGTCATCAAGTACTTTCATACTACTGAGGAACTTAAAAAATGTGTCGAATTTGCTCAATATTATGTTTTAAGGGGCTGTTATACTTATATTACTGTTGCAAGCTCAATTGTAATTTTACCCTAAAATAGGATTTCTTATTTTTTACCCTTGATTTTTCAAATGAAATGAAAAAAAAATGATTTTACCACTGCCAAACCTGTCTGCATATAATGCATTGATCGATAAAGTATACAAGGATGGACGGTTTGGTGAGGCAGAAAGGCTTCCCGAAGAGATGGCAAGCAGGGGTCTGGTGCAAAATGAGGTAACTTACTCAATATTGATACATTCCTTGTGCAAGAGAGAAATGTTGGATGAGACACTTTTTGCATGTTTGAAAATATGATGGGGATCTGTCCAGTGCTATGGAACTCCACAAGGAGATGGTAAGGAATGTCATATAAGCCAATATTTATAAGTTTACAACACTCATCCATGGTCTATTTGAGGGCAGAAATATGGATGAAGCAGCTTTGTTGTTTGATAAGTTGATCGACTGCTCCCTAGTACCGAATGAAGTACTCCCTCCATACTAAAAAGGTTGTCGCCTTGTAGTTTAAAAATAAACTACAAAATGACAAACTTTTTGGGACGGAGAGAGTAACTTTTAATGTTATGAAGTTATGATAGAAGGCTATTGTTGGATAGACAATGCTAGGAAAGATTTCCAAATTTACGATCAAATGGTAGATAGGGGCCTAACACCTGATAATGCAGAGGGATGTAACTGGTCCGAACCATAATTATTCTAGCCTGGTAGAGTCCATGGCTAGCCTGGTTGAGACGAGTGATGTGCAGAACCTTGGAGAGCAACTGAGGGTGGAAGACACACCGAAGACAGGCCTGGAATAAGCTTTCCTTGTATACTGCTAGATTGCAAAGTTGTGCCCCAGCTTAAAGAAGATCCTATGTCGGAGGAAGCCTTTCGCCGTTAGATCACGAGTGCATATACATGACCTGGATGGTGATGAAGCGCTGGAAGGACCAAGTGAAATTCCTGACCAAGTTTCTGCCCATTGATCCCACAGACCGTAGCGGTCATGACTGATGAAGGGCTCCAGGTGCCCATACTACTTCAGGGCCACGAGAAAACATGAGAGCAACAGGGACACAATATTCCTACTCTAGAAGATATGTTACAAGACAAGGTGACTTCAGAGAAGACTAAGCAAGCTTCAGCTAGCCCATTCCTAGAAAGAATCACCAAGAGAACGCCAGAAACGCTATTGTGTGCCGCGTGCAACACTGATGTCAAGGGACAAATAAGCCTCTGTAGCTAGTAGAGTAAGTGGTCACATTGCTGCTAAGATCAGTGATTTGTGGAGTTAAGTCGGCAGAGAAGCGGGCGCATGAGGTTTTGGCACAGAAGCTTGGGTTGATGACCCCCAATGGTATTCTCACTGATGAAAATCAAGAGCAACATCCTTAAGGTGATGAAGTCATCATAGCTATTGAGAGTCTACTAAAGTAATGAACTTTGACACCTTCAAGAAGCAAAGCTCTAAGTCGAAGGCAAGAGTTCAGGTTGCTACGTGATCGTTGCCTATGCTGGTGGTCCAGTAGCCACCAATTGTGTACCGCAATCAGCGTTATATACTGTCATCCAATATGGCTCAGAGAAATGTAAACCTCATCAATTGGAATGTTCGGGGTTTGAATGCATTGCTAAGAAGAAATGTTGTGAAAAATTATAACTCAAGCCAAGGCGACAATCGTATCCCTGCAGGAGACCAAGCTGCAGGTGATAAGTGACATGTTGATTGCACAAGTGCTAGGCAAACAATTTGTGGGTAATTATTCTTACTTACCACCTAATGGGACTAGGGGGCTTAGTTATTATGGTATCAGATCACTACTTCCGAATTGTTGCAATCTCACGGATGGAAAACACTCTAATTGTCGTGGTCAGAAAGGTTGAGGAGGGCCTGGAGTGGCACTTGATAGGGGGTTTATGAACTCCAAAGTAAACACTGCTACAATAAGCCTCATCATAGGCGGCTCCAAACCTATTATCACAAACGGCTTTTAAAACTGTTTGAAACGAAGAGTCTGTGATAATCCGCAATTTCACAGGCGGAGAAGTGATACCGTCTGTGAAGACATATTATCATAGGCGATTCTTTACTCAAGCTAGGCGCCTGTGAAGATACATTATCATAGGCGGGTCGTGCAACATATATAACCGCCTGTGATAAATGTCTTATCACAGATGGGTATTGAAGCATAACTAACCGTCTATGATAATGTTTCTTCACAGACGGGTATTGAAGCATAACTAACCGTCTATGATAAAGTGTCTTCACAGATGGGTACTGAGGCATAACTAACCGCCTATGATAACGTTTCTTCACAGACGGGTATTGAGGCATAACTAACCGTCTATGATAATATGTTTTCACGGACGGGTATTGAAGCATAACTAACCACCTATGATAATTTGTATTCACAGACGGGTATTGAAGCATAACTAACCGTCTATGATAATGTTGTTATCACAGACGGACGTTTACCTACATCAGCCGTCTGTGAAGACCGTTTAACGCAGCCGGTTTCTACCATAACAGTACCGCCTGTGAAAATTAGGTCATCACATATGTTTCTTTACTTGTATCTAGCCGCCTGTGATAATTGTTTTTCACAGTCATGCCTAGCCGTTGGTTAATAACCGCCTGTGACAAGGTATAACCTATGCAGTACTACTGCTGTTATTTCTAATTTCCAGGTCAATTCAATATAATCACAGAACATAAAACAACAATATCATCACAGAACAAAAGTCAACAATATTATCATCACAGAAGTCAATTTCACTAAAACAATATACATATGTACAAGTTACAGATACAATTCATCTCAAAGTTTACAAGTTTTCACTAAAAAGTGTTTCTATTGGCATAGTCGCAAAGTTATGGCACATCAGCTGCTGCACAATTCTCATCAAAGAACTTCCCTTTTTGTGCAAAATTTCGTGACACATGAACTGACAGAGTTCAGAAGCAATCCTGTCGGCTCCTCCATCAGGAATACTTCTACAAACCGACCATTCTTCGTTCAGATTCTTCGTGTGCTGCAATATAACACATAACAAGGTTTAGAATGTGTTGGTTTGAACTCAAAGTATAGATCAAAATGAGAGTATACAGGAATTTAGTTGGTATTTTTGGAGCAGTTGTACTATGAGCAATTGAATTTTGAAGTTGGAATCAAAATATGAAAATAATGCTTCTGGTAAAATTGAACAGCAGAGAATATAAACATTAAACTATGCTAGTTATAATGAAAATGAAACACAAAAGTAAGAAATAAGGTATCGACATTAAGGACATCCTCACGATTCACTCTATATACGCCGGCGGTCCGAAGATGCTCGCATACATAATACCCACATAAGACACTCCTAACAGGCTGCTTCGGACAAGCATAATACGTTTTAATGTCCAATGCATTCGTATTAGGAGGTCTCTGACCGCCAAGCTGTTCCGCGTAAAACCGCCAAGCGTTGTAATACAAGAAATATCATATAAAACTTGTCAACACATTCTAAATGTGCGTAAATTAAAATTATTGAATAAACGTACAATTTCAAAATGGAAAGGAAATCTTTGTAACGATCTGGTGGGTAATCAGCCGAGTCCAAGACTGTTGCCATTCCCTGCGTTGGCTTGATGAAGATCATTATGTAGTGATTACTGCAAACATACAAACACGCATGTTAACAATTACCAATAATTGCTATTTCAATGTCATGTGTAGAACTTACTCGAAGTGGTGCGGAACCTTTACGAGGTCATTGCCGTCTCTGACAAAGTTAAACATCGCCTGTCCTATGTAAGCTGCAACTTCTGTCTTTCTATCCTTCTTAAGTTTTGTAATTGCTTTTTCAAAATCCCTTTTTTTCATGTGTTTGTACTGTCCTGATTCTCGATTCGTCTGGACGTCGAATAGCGACTTTGCAATCCTAGTAGGGTCAAGGATATCTGTCTTGCGCTCCAACTTTACATTATCCATGTATTGCATCCTATTGAAGAAGTTCAAAATTGTTATAATCTCATGAAATGCGTATGCGTGTAGTAAGAAAAACAAATACAAAATATTAGAGCACTTACAAGCACCAGACGTGCAGCAGGTTGATATCGAGCATGCTCCGATGGAAAAGGGAATGCAACTCTTCAAATAAAATGACTCGTCTTTCTACTCTAGTGCTCCAGAATGCTTATTTTGGAATACGAAATGTGACGCAATCAAGACCATATTTTGTGCTGGCAGTGATGTACCACTCATGCATTCTTCTGAGCTGGACGAGTTGTTTGCTAAGTTGTACGAATGTCATGAATGGCTTTCCGTTCTTAAATTCAGGAGGAACATCCTCAAGCTTGTATATTGGAACTCCTGGTTTAACTAAAGCCGTCCGCCGATTATACATGACACCGTCTTATTCCCACTCCTCAATATCTTCTAATGCTAGCTCATGAGAAGAACGAGATGCACTCGATTTTCTAGTATTTTCCTTCATAGCTTCCAAATACTTTGACACTTCTGATGAAGGTTTATTAATTTCGTATGAGCTAACTTTGATAGGCACTGATGATCGAGGAGTAGTCGTCAGAAGTTGGACACTGGCTTGTTGTTGAACCTGTTGTTCAACTGATTGCTCTTTACTCCCAGCAGTTGGCTCTAGTACTACTTCAAGCTGTTGCTCAACTGGTTGCTCTTTACTAGCAACAACTTGCTCTGGTACTGCTTGAAGCTGTTGTCCAACTTGTTGCTCTTGGATATTATCCTTGCTGAGACATAGGGGGAGTGGATCTTCCCGGACTGGGAGTGGATCTTCATGCACTTTCGCCTTAGAAGATGGGGTTGCAGTATTTGGAGATGCGAGGGGGCTAGAAATTGGCTCATCGTCCAACACGATATCGCGTCGGTGCCAAAGGATTAATTGGTTGATAGCCTGCCCCAGAGTCGCGATCCCCTCAGGTGTGACGTGGTCTATTTCAAAATCTTCATAATCATTATCAATGATCTGAAGAACTTGCACCATAGCATAATACAACGGAAGTGGATTCCCGTTGAAGTCACGATCAGGCTTTGCCATAGCAGTGGCAACCTGTTTGGTTTTGTTCCCTGCTCTGCCTATCGGGACAAGAAGACGACATGATTTGTCGTTAGCAATATCATCGACAGGGAACTTATGGGCTGACCCCGAGCCTGGCACGGAACCAACGCTGCTAGGGTAGGCAGTTGGAGATACTAATTGCTTCTTTTGCACTGGAACCATCATTGTACTCGGTGCCACTAATTGTCCTGATTGTCTAAGTTGTTCCATTATTTCTTGCATATTTTCTTTGACCTTTTGAGCAATCATTTCATCAAGTGTTTTCTTAAAATTCTCACGTCTTCTATATGTGTCTTTATCTTTAGGGAAACCATCTAGCCAAGACATTTGAGAAGAGACCGCTCGAACCCGTCCGTTGTGTTCAGGGTTTCTTAAGATAGCGGTAAGTTGGTCATTCTTCCTCTTCGGCTTGAAGAGACCCTTCTGTTGCTTTTCAATTACTTCTTTCACTTTATCCTCTACTTCATTCAGAGAGTCAGGCTTTTCAAGTTTGCCTCGCTGGTCAAACCTGACCGAGCAAAGACCCAACGTTGAGTTCGCTCATCGCACCCTTCTAATGGGTGAGAAATGCCCTTACTGGTAATTTCGTCTAATATCTTATTCCATTTCTGTACTTTGGGGCCATATCCGGCAGACCCTAAGCGATGATGGTATTTGTTCTTTTTTGCAAGCTCTGACCTAGTTGCACTTAGAGCTTTAGCATCAGGTGTGCTCTTTTGACGAACAAACTCTTGCCACTAAGCTTGTGTGATTTTTCCCATCTTCCTCGGGCTAGGGACCTTATCGGCCTTAACATAAGCATTCATTTCACTCTTCCAGCATCGAAACTTCTTGCCGCAAGAGACCAATGTTGCTTTCTTTACAGCTTCTTCTGTGCCTTTCGGGAACTTGAATTGTTTCTTTATCTTTTTCCACAACTCATTCTTGGTCTGCTCGAGTAATTTCCTCCAATTCCCGGTAAACAAGGGGTAAGTCATGAAGAACAAGCACAATATGAGTTTAACCATCATCCTCCTATTAATAAATTTCTTTTGCAGACTGAATGGGAAGATGGTTACTACCCCCTGACAATCTCCTTCTCTGAGGACTATCCCTTGGTGCCTCCAAGATGCGCCTTTCCAATTGGGTTCTTCCACCCAAATGTCCATCGTTCGGGAGCACTCTGCATCGGGATTCTCAATCAAGAGACTGTAAGATACACCTATTTTGTTCATGTAATTATTACTTATAATTGTTGTCGAACTTATTTGAACTGGTTTCTTATATTGCTTAAATTATATTTCGTAGGGGTGGTGCAATGCTTTTACAATCAAAACTATACTACTTGAAGTTCAGCGTTTGCTGCATCAGCCAAATGTGCCTGATGTTGAAAATGATTGCTATAATCTACTTATCAAGGTTAGATGACACTTTGACTTAGTGACCAATGTAGGTTATTCATTCCTCCTTCGATATTTGTTAATTTAAATAATGTCAATATTTTCAGGATCCAACGGAATATAAGAGACGTGTTCGGGAGCAAGCAGGACGGTACAATTTAGATTGATCGATGGGAGATTCATCGTCGATCTACAATGAATGTAGCATGATTTTTGTTCAGTGTGAAGAAATTATCTTTGAACAATTGTAAAGCCTCTAATGGTGTATTATCACAATTAAGCCAGCCGAACTGGTGATCGAGCATTTCCTATAATGCATTACTGTACTAGTATCTGCTCATCTGTGTTTTTTTCCTGATACAATTTTCTCTGCAACGACTACATACGGTTGTGATAATTGCAACGACTACATCCCTGTAATTTCAATGAAAACCGCTTGTGATAATTGAACAACTACATACGGTTCTTAAACAATGACCGCCACTGAAAATACATGATCTTCTCAGGCCGTTGTTAACCAAGAACCGTCTATGAAGTTCATTGCATTACAGGCGGTTATTAATTAAGAACCGTCAACGAAGATCATGTATTTACCCAGGCAGTTGTTATTTAAAATCCGTCTATGAAGTTCATTGCATTATAGATGGTTCTTAATTAAGAACCGCCAATGAAAATCATGTATTTCCCCAGACGGTTGTTTTTTTAAAATCCGCTTGTGAAGTTCATTGCATTACAGACGGTTCTTAATTAAGAACCGTCTATGGAGATCATGTATTTACCCAATCGGTTGTTTCTTAAAATCCGTCTGTGAAGTTCATTGTTTTACAGACGGTTCTTTCTATGAAGATCATGTATTTATCCAGACGGTTGTTCTTTAAAATCCGTCTGTGTTGTTCTGTCATCAAGGCGGTTATTATATCATTCGTCATCACAGTCGCATATTTTTAAGGACCGCCTGTGTTTAAAAATTTGAGGCGCCTGTAAAAATGCTTTTTGTAGTAGTGAAACCTGAAAATATTATTTTTTCTAGAGGAGATGAAGAAATGTAGAAGTCACAATGGGGATAAGTGGCTAGTGCTGGATGAGTTTAATATGATCTACAAGGCTTGGGACAATAAAAGTGGGAGACTTAACATAGACATATTGAACAGATTCAGAACAACCCTGGCCACGTTGGAGCTGAGAGAAATGAAATTGCACGATTGGAAATTCACATGATCGAATGAGCAAGATGATCCAATCATGACCAGAATAGCTATAGTTTTTTCTCATTAGCATGGGAAGAACTTCTCCCAGATGCAAATCTGCAAGCCTTGCCGGCGATGCTCTCATACCATATGTCGCTGCTTATGACAAGGAAAGCCACTTTGCTGGTGCCTCTCAATTTCGCTTTGTGGAATACCGGAGCAAAATGCCGGGTTCCTAGGAGATAATCTATGAAACCTGGGCTAAACCAGTAAACATGATAAATGCTAAGAGGACTTTACACATAAGACTGTCAACAATGGCCAAAGTGCTCAAAAGGTGGGAGAAATCGATGATAGGAGATACTACCTCCGGTTCAAAATAAATTTTGTTCGAACATGAGTCAGCAGTGCGTTTTTTGTATGTTTTGTTGTCAAAAACAACATTTATTCTGAACCGGAGGTAGTATTAAACAACAGAGTAGATGTAAAGGAAGTCACAACAAGACTTGATGAGGCCCAAGAGAAGCGCCCTCTCTGATCCGGAGAAGCAATTCAAGCATAGGTTGAAGCTTAAGTGCCTAGGACTCCTCGCGGTAGATAGGGAGCGACACTCACAAGCATGAAATGCCTGATGCAAACATAAAGTTGTCCCATCTATGAGGAAATGGTAGAAGGTGAAAAAATTGCATTCATATGTAGGAAACACAATCAGGCTTTGCCTTGCGTATGAAGACATGTAAAACACAATCTATATTCACTTTAACAAACTGTTAGGAACATCTGAACCAACTATGATGAGCTCAACTATGAAACCATATACTTGCATGATCTGAAAAGGAATATAGATGAAGCCAAGGTTTGAAAGGTGGTGATGGACCTGCCAAAGGATCGTGGGTCGGGGCCGGACGGTTATACTACCACTTTCATTGTGAAATGCTGGGAGATAAACATGACAGATGTCACTCATTTTCAGCACCTCTCTAGTTTGAGAAGCTACTTCTTTGAACTATTGAACCAAGTGAACATAGTCTTGATGCAAAAAAAAGGAGAATCCGTCCATGGTTTGAGAATTTAGGCTGATTAGCTTGTTACACAACATAACAAAAATCTTTTCCAAGATTCTTGCAAATAGGCTAGCCCCTAGGCTGAATGAGCTAGTCTTATCAAGTCAAAGTGCTTTCATTAAGAAATGCTCCATTTACGATAACTTTCTATATGTGCAGAACATAGTGAAAGGCTTGTGGATAAAAAAAGAAGTGAGCCCTCTTTATTAAGTTGGACATTAGAAAAGCTTTCGACTCGGTTAATTAGCCATACCGATTGAAGATGCTGCAAGTACAAGGTTTTGAGGCGAAATGGAGAGGATGGATATCAATATCACCATCAACAGCATCAACCATAGCCTTGTTCAATGGGAAAACGGGGAGACCCATCTTCTACAGGTGGGGTCTCAGGCAGAGGGTCCCCTTTTGCCAATGTTGTTCATCCTTGCTTTCGAACCACTGCATAGGATCCTAAAGCTTGACACAGACTAGGGAGCCCTCACGTGTGTCGTGGGTAGAAGTGTAACATACAATTAATATGACTCTGTAACCTAATATTCATCTAACGGTTTAAAATAAATCGTCTCACAACTGATTCGTGCAGTCTCCAAATCAAGAGTATGAGTAGTCAATCGAAATCGTCTCAACGAGCTCTACGCATTTATGGTCTCTGATCATCCATCCGATCAAGGATTCAAGAAGTCAAATTTCGGTTAACCCTCTAGTGTTCTCGACACGAAGTTATTTATTTTCTAGAATATTTGGGACATTACACTAGACTTGTCTAAGAAACTTGATGACATGATTAGGACATTAGAGCGGTTTTGTAATGGAAATAAAAGTCTAAACTTGCTGTTGAATTCATCTAAATCTTGCAATGATAAAACTGGTTTATGTTTTGATTCTCATGCTCATGCTAAGGCACATCCACCTAAAATTGTAAAATTATTAGGAAGTGGTTTGATTCAAACAGTTCCTAAACATAAAGAAGTGGTTTTCAAATCTGCAGGGGTGTTGTCTCATTCAACATATTGGTTGCTCATCTAGACATGAACACAAAGTTAAATTTCATTGTACCTACTGTGGCAAGGATGATCATGTTATAGATTTTTGTTATAGACTAGCTAAACAACAAAAAAAAAGGAAAGAATCCAATCTAGATCTCATAATTCTCATACAAAATTTGGTGCACATGCTGAATCAAAAGTTAGAAATATGCAATCTGCTGTAATGAGTCAAAAACATGCAAAGTTTGCTCCCAAACCTACTATTTTTCGTACAACACATGTAACACCTCGTAGGTCAGTAGTTGGTTACAAGAATTTTCAAACTTTGGCTCATAAACCTGCTGTTTTATCTTAGCTTTCACAAGTTATTCCCGTTGGATGTCGTGCGACTCAGTACTGGATTCCTAAATGCTTTTTGACTAACCCCAGTATTGAGTCTTCGACGTATTGTGCTTCTATGTAGGTTACACGGTTGATGAAGGAAAACATTTGGATTGTGGATTCAGGTTGCTCACGCCACATGACCGGTAACAAAAAATGGTTCTCCTCCCGCTCTTTTTTTTTCACGTGTAGAGAATGTTACTGTCGACTGTTGGAGTCGGCAGATCTCCTGACACTACTAAAGTGTTGAAGGAGTTTGTAGTTCGGTGTGGGCGCGCGGAGACTCAAGAAGGTGAATCACGATTGGACACGAGAGACACAGTGGTTTACGTGGTTCGGGCGCCTGAGCGTAATACCCTACTCCACGGGTGTGTGGTGTTGTATTAGTTTATGTATGAAAGCTCACGTCAATGCGTGTGTGCCTGAGAGCGTTCGAGAGCCTTCTCCCCCTTTTTCCGTGTATCGTCGGTCTGTCCTTTTATAGTACAAGGACAAACCGTTACAAGTTAGCCTGGCCCGACATGTGGCCTCGGCGGTTACTAGTATTGATACACGATTAATTGTTGTTAATAACCCTGTAACGGGCTCCGACAGTGCCGTTACAGGTGTTAAGATTGTCCGATTAAGTGTCATTAACATGGAATTAATGACAATTAATCGGGTCTTGAAGTCCGCGGCTATCCTTTGAAGATCCGGAGTCGTTACAATGTCTTCCGGAGGTTTGAGGCGGCCAGCTCCGACGTTTGGACACGTGGCAGCTCCAGAGCTTGCTTGTGGGAAGCGGGAAGCTCCGGGGTGGCCTGGCACGTGTCAGGTCCGGAGCTTCTCTCGGTCAGGGGTTAAGTCCGGAGGTGCCGTTTCGGTACCTAGCCCGGAGCTTCACCCTTGTGGGTAGTAGCTCCGGTCTGGCAGTACACGTGGCAACCTAGGGGTTAACCATGTTGGAGAAGCAGGTCCGGTTATGTCTGACAAGTGGGCCTCCAAGGGTCTTCAATTTGAGTAGACGTCCTTCCCTTGAGATCTTTGTAACCTCAGGGGGTGTATGGTTTTTAGGGTACCGACAGTGGCCCCCTGGACCTACCTCCGGGGAAAGTCATCGGGGTGAAGTCATTCCGTCGGAGGTGGGTCCATACTCGCGACTCTTGAACTGGGTCTTCAAGGGTCTTCGGAGGTGCCGTTGGCGGGGCTTTACGGTTAAATCCCGACGCGTGGCGCACCTCAGGCGGCAGATAAGATCTTTGACATGCGGATCTCTCGCAATTGAAGGTCGCCGGTTCCCGATACGAAAACCGTATCGGTTCCGCGCGCCTTGTCAGGTCGCCGCCTTTGGGTTTCCCGCCTCGTGATGACAACTGTTCGCCTGGGTAAGAGCCTCGACTTGATCGTCAGGGTGGTCCCGGGCCCTCTTGTCATCGGCAAGGTTGAATTCTTGAGTAGTATCCTTGACTCCCCTGCAGTTTCCATCCAAGCGTTGCGAGGGCTTACTTAAGAAGGAAAGCGCGCCGTCGGGAGTTCTTTACGCTTCCCATCTGTTCTTGCGCTCAAACTCCCAACTCGTACTTTGCTCCTCTTCTCTTGCCTAGCTGTGCTGCGATGGAGTTGGGTCTGCGTGAGAGTCGCTTGAAGACTGACAGCGATCTGAAGAAGGTCCGGGCCCTCATGGGGTGGTCTTCGGACTTCTTCAACCGCTCGGTCCGCGCCGGCGGAGAGCTCCCCTTTGAAAAGGAGCACGCTGGCGAGATGGTGTACTTTTCCTCGTACGCCATGGTGGGGCTGATCCCACCGTTTTCTTCTTTCTTCTTGATGTTGCTGGACTTCTACGGTCTGCAGCTGTACCACCTTGGCCCTCACTCCATTCTCCTTGTGTCCATCTTTGTCCACTTCTGCGAGATGTGGGTGGGCATCCCTCCCTGCATCGAGCTCTTCCGAACCTTCTTCACCGTCCACACCACCGGCCGAAGCAATGAGTATCTTGGCTTCTACTACTTCGTGAAGCGCAAGAAGTGCCCATTCAAGTACCTCCGGTCATTCCCTTCCGGGAAGTGGGATGACTGGAAGAAAGATTGGATAGTCGTCCGGGTGGAGGAGCATGAGCGGTTGGAGTTGCCAGACGGTCTGCCTGGCATTGACACGTCGGTATGGAGCGAAGTTTCGGTGCTGGCGGAAGCTTTCGACCCTGTCCTGACCAGGATCCGCCAATGTGTGGAGGGAGGATTGACTCCCCAGGTGGTGTTCTGCAACTTCCTGTCCAACAGGTGGGCGCCGCTAAAGAGGAGGGAGAAGCTCGCCTGGGCCCTCAACAGCGTGATGGACGAGGACCGGGTTGAGACCGGGTTGAAGTCCAGCATGATGGGGAAGACCTTGGAGTTTCACCTCAAGAAATTCCAGCACGGCATCGACGTTGACGAAGATTACTTGACTCCGCCGCCGGCCTTCCTCCCTCTGAACGTGGAAGTTGAGTTCAGCAGGGAGCTCCGGCGGACGATGCCCGCGCTTGACGACCTTGGTGTCGTCGAGAGAAGATCAACCACCCGGTTGGCGATCCCCGGGTTGTCCGAAGACGGCTCCGCCCCTGTCCCACAGCCAAGAGCTGAGGTCATCGGCAAGGGCAAGGAGCTGGCGGAGGAGCCGGAGAGCCGGAAGAGGAAGCTGCGACATGCTGACGGAAGGTCCATCGGGCCTGCCACTTCCCCCCCGGTTCCCCCTCCTCAGGAAGGAAGATCCTCCGCTGCCGTGGCGACTGTCCCCGTGGTGGGGTCCTTCCGGAACGTTACTGTTCCGGCGGTGGGATCCTCCCGGAGTGCGACTGTCCCCGTGGTGGATCCCTCCTGTGGTGCTAGCTCCGGGCGCGCGACTCCGGCATCTGGAGCGGTGAGGGCCTCCAGGTCCAGGAGTTCCTCCCGATCAAGGAGAGCTCCGACCCGGGAAACGCCCGCGGCTGTGGCAAGTCCTGGGAGTCCTCCCGGAGCTCCTACGCCGACCGTGGCCAGCCCGGATTGTCCGGGAAAGAGGTTCCGCGCAAGCTGGTGCGGGAGCCTCCCAAGGTAATTTTTCTTTTTTACCTCGATCAACTTTTTAATTGTAGCATCTGTTTGCTCAATTTCTTCGTTCTTCATCTGCAGCGTTCCCAAGAAGGGGAGTGAAGCTCCACCCTCAGCCACAGTGTCTGAGGCTGCGAGGGCTTCTGCTCCAGTCCCGGTGCCGCCCCAAGCGGAGGCTGCGACAGCTCCGGTGCCGGCTGTCGTGGTCATGGACCTCGACTCGTCTCCAGAAGTTCCCGTGGTAGCGCCGGACCACGGGAATGAAGATGCGCCAGCGGCACCCGTCCCGGAAGTGGAAGCTTCGGGTCCTGGTGCTGCAGTAGTAGAAGCTCCGGCTGTTGAGTCGGAGGAAGTAGCAGTCCCGGCTTCGGAGCCGGAAAGTGCTGAAGCCCCGGCGATTGAGCCGGAGGTGGCTGAAGCCCCGGCATGCGAGCCGGAAGTCGAAGTAGTTCCGGCAGTTGAGCCGGTTACTTCCGAAGCTCCGGCCGCAGAGCCGGTGATTGTTGGAGCGCCGGTCACAGAGCCGGCGGTTAAAGAGGCGAGGGAGCTTGAGCCTCCCTCAGAAGAGGTGTCCCGGCCGGAGCCAGTAGCGGCTCCTGCTCCGGAGGCGACGACGTCGATGGTACCTGTGGCAGAGCCAGAGTGCCTGAACGAAGTCGCCGGCCCCCCGCCTGAGGGGGCGAATGAAGACTTGGTGGCGGGACCTCCTTCGATGGCGACTGAGGCCGTCCCGGAGGAAGGCCCTAGTGCTTTGGAAGCTCGGGGTTCCACTCTCGTAGAGTGGGACCCAATTTTTGTATGTGAAGACCCGCTGGAACCAGCGGAAGAGATCCCAGCAGGTCCGGAGCCCATCTCGCTGTCGATGTCCATCGACAACGCCTGCTCCAGTCTACGTCAGGTCCAACTGGCCTTCTTCCACGACAGCAAGGCTCTTGAAGAGGAGCGCCAAACCCTTAGGCGGTGGCGTAATCGGCTCCACTTCGAGACTAAGCTGGCGCAATCGAGGCTTGCGGATGACAAGGAGTGGATCAAGCGGGAGAAGATCCGCTTGGAGCTCTGGGATAAGCTGCTGGACGAGAGGGAGAGCATGACTCACGCCCTCGATGCTCAATCCCGGGAGTTTCACGACCGAGCTAAGGCTGCTAACGACGCGGCCAATGCTCGGTTTGATCAGCTCGAGGCCATCAGCACCGCACTCATCAAGCGCCGAGAGGCACTTGAAGGGAGGGAAAGACGGCTCGAGGACGAGGAGCAAAAACTCCTAGAGCTACGGGATGACGTCTTGCGACGGGAAGAAGAGCTCGCCGAGAAAACAGCTCTGGCGGACAAGGGCCTCGAGGAGCGCACTAAGAAATTGGAAGAGCGCTGCCTCGAGGAAGAGGAGAAGACCTGGGTGCGGGGGCAGGAACTCTACGAATACGAGTGTGCCCTTGTCGCCCGGGAGAAGAAAGTGGAGGCTAGGGAGAAGGACCTGGTCGACCGCCGGAACAAGATCCACCTCCGGGAGGAGGAGCTCGGAAGACTTGAGAAGCGGGTTGCTGCGAAGATCCAGCAAAACGCCAAAGAAGTTGAGCGCCTCGCCCGCGAGAATTCGGAGCTGACGGCGGCCCGGAGATCCCTGGAAGAGATGAAGAGCTTGAGGAAGGCGGACTCCCTGCAGATTTGGGAGTTCCTGGGCAAGGCCGACGACGCGCTAACGCTGATGGGTTTCAGCCCCGTGCACCCGGATGATCCGGAGCCGGAGCCGGACCTTGCGTTGCAAGCGTTGAGCGCCGCAGGCAGCAAGCTCTCCAAGGTGGGCGACGTCATCGCGGACCAGCTGGAGGTCGAGGGGCAATCCCTGGCTAGGAACGTCACAGAATATGTGTTGACGTGCTACACCAGCCGGAACCCTCGATTTCCTCTGGACCCGGTGCTTGAAGGCCCCGTCGAAGGAGAAGGCGAAGCTACCCGAGCCTGCGTGTCGGAGGTCGCCCAGAAGGTCGCCGAGTTCTTCCATAGGGTCTAGGACCGTCTCTTTTATCCTTTACTTGTATCTTCTCTTCTTCCTCAATTTTGTAATCCCTTGTCTCCAGATGTAATCTCCGGTCTTCAGATGAAATGAAATCCCCAATTTTTTGCGAATTTCATTTTTTTTTGTCTTCAACATCTTTATCTTCACTTGGCCCCCTGGTAGATGTGCACAATTTGATTGTGGACATGTACCAAAAGGATGTTGAGTTTTATTGAAGACGAATTTGCTTCGAACTTGTGGAATTTAGGTCCGAAGTTTTTGATAGTGAAGGTCCCCTGAAGTTGTCGGAGCTTAGAAGCTCCGGCACTGTCCATCGCTGGAGCTTAGTAGCTCCGGCAATAGCCTCTATCAACACGTTGAGCGTCGGTAGTTAATACTCCAAGGTGTCGGAGCTTAGCAGCTCCGGCAATGACCTTTGCCACACTTGGTTTGTTGGCAACAGACTCCAATGACGGGGTCTTCTCACCATCTTTTAGTCAACGCCGACGGTTGACGCCCTGGTGGGAGTCGGAGCTTGGTTAACTCCGGTTTTTCTCCATCAACGTAGGGTTCATTTTTCCTGCACACTTAAGCCAAGAAAAATAGTAAAATTCGTTCCTTGTCTATAACTTTGTCGCGGCTTACGGTTCTCAAGAAAATTTTAAGTTGAACACGATTTTTAATACGACTGGATGAATTGTCTTTTCTTTTAGATCCAATTGTCCATGGACCCACCTTACTTTGGCCTGCCGGGATGTAGGTAGAGTGGCGTACTTAGGGTGCTTGACCAGGCTAAGTCGATAGCGCACTCCGGCCCTAGAATGGCTTGGCGGCTTTCAGGCGAGTTGGCCACAGACGATATTTAAATCAAAAAAATCTGACAATTCAACTCGAATTGTATGTAAACCGGTCAAACTAGAACTTCTTAAGAATTGCACGTTTCTGTTATAGACAAGAAAGAGAAAAATAAAAATGTCGAGCCTATGCAAAAATGAATGCACGTGGAGTCTATTTCACATGAAGATGTCTTTCATTATAGGTCCGGGGTACAGGGGAAACAAGTACACTCTTAGGGTACGGAACCAGGCTAAGTGTGTTTGGTTTCTCGTTTGACCCAGGGTAGTTAGCCACACTTTTAGTCCGGAGACTGTGTCAAGTGTTGCATGAGCTTTTCAAACCTTTCGGGAAAGGTCCGGCTGCTCTCTCGGAGGAACTACCCGACTCTGTACAATGACTCTATAACATACATTTCAAGTTACTTAAGACTCACCTCCGTGGAATTAAGTGTAGAACTTACGGAGGTGCTCGATGTTCCAAGGATTTGGGAGAGGTGTCCCATCCTCGGTAGCCAAGCGAACGCTTCCGGGACGGGATACTTTGATCACTCGAAAGGGCCCTTCCCAGCCGGGGGAGAGTTTGTTTTGCCCTTCTCTGGATAGTATTCTCCGTAGCACCAGATCGCCTTCCTCGAGCTGTCGGTTGTGTACATGCCGCTGGTGATAGCGCCGTAGAGCTTGGCGGTATCGGGCATTCCGAACAGCTGCTTGGCACCTTCCCTCCTCGAGGAGGTCTAGGTCTTCGCGCCGGAGCTGGTCCTGCGCGGCTTCGTCGAAGGTCCGGACTCGGAGGGAACCCAAGGTGATTTCCGGAGGAAGGATCGCTTCAGCTCCGTACACCAGAAAGAAGGGTGTTTCTCCGGTTGCCCGACTTGGAGAAGTCCTGTTGGCCCATAGAGTGGGCAGAATCTCTTCGATCCAATTGGCTCCGTGCTTTTTCAAGTGCTCATAAGTGCGTGTTTTGAGTCCTTTAAGGATCTCTGCATTTGCTCTCTCGGCTTGTCCATTGCTGGCAGGATGAGCTACGAAAGCGTAGCAAACTTGTATGCCGAGGTCTTCGCAATATCCTTGAAATGCGGAGCTTGTGAATTGAGTCCCATTATCAGTGATGATCTTATTTGGGACTCCGAATCTGCTCACAATGGATTGTAGAAAATTGATTGCAGATTGTTTGTTGATCGTCACAACGGGAGTTGCTTCCGGCCACTTGGTGAACTTGTCGATGGCGACGTACAGGAACTTGTAACCTCCGACGGCTCTAGGGAAGGGTCCCAAGATGTCCATCCCCCACACAGTGAAAGGCCATGTGGGAGGTATCATTTGTAAGGACTGAGCAGGTGTATGAATTTGCTTTGCATGAAATTGGCATGCTTTGCATTTCTTCACCAGCTCAGTGGCATCCTAGAGCGCTGTAGGCCAGTAGAAGCCGTGCCGAAAGGCTTTTCCGACCAGCGTGCGGGAAGATGCGTGGTTCCCACACTCGCCTCCATGGATTTCTGCGAGGAGCTCGCAGCCTTCTTCCCTTGTGATGCACCGCATTAGGATGCCGTTGGCACCACGCCGGTAGAGATCCCCTTCTACAAACGTGTATCTTTTAGCCAATCTGACTACCCGATCAGCGGATACATCATCGTCAGGAAGGATGTTGTCTTTCAAGTAGCTCCGGATCTCCGAGATCCATGCATCGGAACTGACTTGAGCATTTGAGTCTTGCGTGCTGGGTTGCTCGGAGCTTCCGACAGCACCTACGACCCTTGATGGCTGCCATGGTAACAGGGCCATCGGGACCGTCAGCTTCGGGATGCTGATCTCGCCCCCTTCGTTCAGTTCGGCAGGCTGAACTGTGGGTTTTGACAACCTCCGGACAAAGGTTCCATCAGGAGCCGGAGCTCCAGTTGACGCCTTGGTCGAGAGTTCGTCAGCTTCAGCGTTGTGAGCACGCTGAACATGGTGAAGGTCTAGGACTTCGAAGTCCTTCTGAAGCCTCTGGACTTCAAGGAGGTAAGCAGCCAGCTGGAGATTATTGCAGGAGCATTCACCCTTCACCTGCTTGATGACGAGTTGTGAATCTCCTTTGACCAGCAATTGCTTGACACCGTATGATAGTGCCACCTTTAATCCATAGATGAGTGCTTCATACTCCGCCATGTTGTTGGTTGCCTTGAAGTCAAGGTGTACCATGTATTTCACCTTCTCCCAGTTGGTGCGAGGAGAAGGATTCCAGCTCCGGCTCCCTGCTTCTGCATGGAGCCGTCGAAGTAAAGGGTCCAGTGAGGCTTAGTGAAGGTTGGAACTTGAGGTTCCGTCTTCTGCTCGCTGGGGCCCCCAGGGTTTAATGGAGAGGGAGTCCATTCTGCCACGAAATCTGCCAACGCTTGACTCTTGATTGCTTGTCTCGGAATGAATTCAAGATCGAATTCAGCCAATTCCGCTGCCCACTTTGCAATATTCCTAGTTGAATTGGGATTATGCAGGATCGCTCGAAGTGGATATGAGGTCACCACCGAGACTTTGTGAGCTTGGAAATAGTGTCGAAGCTTCCTTGAGGCAATAAGAACTGCATAAAGCAGTTTACGCACCTCTAGGTATCGAGTCTTGGCATCATGTAACACTTCACTGATGAAGTATACCGGGCGTTGAATGGTCCGGACCCTCCCGGAGGGGTCCGGAGCTTCCTCTTCATTGATCCGGACCCTCTCGGAGGGGTCCAGACTCTCTTCGGGGACCTCCGGGTTCTGGGTGGAGGAACCCGGAGCTTCTTCAGAAATGACCTGGACCCTCTTAGAGGGGTCCGGGTCCTCTGAAGTGGCTTCTTGTGGGTTCTAGTCTGGGAGCTGGGACCCAGACCCGCTTTCAGGAACCTCCGGACCCTCCCGAAGGGGTCTGGATTCCTGAGTATCGGGTAGTTCCGGTCTCTCCGCAACCAGAACCATACTGACGACTTCGTCAGTAGCTGAAATGTAAAGCAACAAAGGCTCACCAGGGTTCGGAGCTACCAGGACTGGTAGGGTGGTGAGGAACTGTTTCAGCTCCTGGAATGCCTTCTCTGCTTCTTCAGACCATTGGAATGGTCCGGACTTCCTCAGTAACTTGAAGAAGGGAAGTGCTGGTGGATCCCTCCTGTGGTGCTAGCTCCGGGCGCGCGACTCCGGCATCTGGAGCGGTGAGGGCCTCCAGGTCCAGGAGTTCCTCCCGATCAAGGAGAGCTCCGACCCGGGAAACGCCCACGGCTGTGGCAAGTCCTGGGAGTCCTCCTGGAGCTCCTACGCCGACCGTGGCCAGCCCGGATCGTCCGGGAAAGAGGTTCCGCGCAAGCTGGTGCGGGAGCCTCCCAAGGTAATTTTTCTTTTTTACCTCGATTAACTTTTTAATTGTAGCATCTGTTTGCTCAATTTCTTCGTTCTTCATCTGCAGCGTTCCCAAGAAGGGGAGTGAAGCTCCACCCTCAGCCACAGTGTCTGAGGCTGCGAGGGCTTCTGCTCCAGTCCCGGTGCCGCCCCAAGCGAAGGCTGCGACAGCTCCGGCGCCGGCTGTCGTGGTCATGGACCTTGACTCGTCTCCAGAAGTTCCCGTGGTAGCGCCGGACCACGGGAATGAAGATGCGCCAGCGGCACCCATCTCGGAAGTGGAAGCTCCGGGTCCTGGTGCTGCAGTAGTAGAAGCTCCGGCTGTTGAGTCGGAGGAAGTAGCAGTCCCGGCTTCGGAGCCGGAAAGTGCTGAAGCCCCGACGATTGAGCCGGAGGTGGCTGAAGCCCCGGCATGCGAGCCGGAAGTCGAAGTAGTTCCGGCAGTTGAGCCGGTTACTTCCGAAGCTCCGGCCGCAGAGCCGGTGATTGTTGGAGCGCCGGTCACAGAGCCGGCGGTTAAAGAGGCGAGGGAGCTTGAGCCTCCCTCAGAAGAGGTGTCCCGGCCGGAGCCAGTAGCGGCTCCTGCTCCGGAGGCGACGACGTCGATGGTACCCGTGGCAGAGCCAGAGTGCCTGAACGAAGTCGCCGGCCCCCCGCCCGAGGGGGCGAATGAAGACTTGGTGGTGGGACCTCCTTCGATGGCGACTGAGGCCGTCCCGGAGGAAGACCCTAGCGCTTTGGAAGCTCGGGGTTCCACTCTCGTAGAGTGGGACCTAATTTTTGTATGTGAAGACCCGCTGGAACCAGCGGAAGAGATCCCAGCAGGTCCGGAGCCCATCTCGCTGTCGATGTCCATCGACAACGCCTGCTCCAGTCTACGTCAGGTCCAACTAGCCTTCTTCCACGACAGCAAGGCTCTTGAAGAGGAGCGCCAAACCCTTAGGCGGTGGCGTAATCGGCTCCACTTCGAGACTAAGCTGGCGCAGTCGAGGCTTGCGGATGACAAGGAGTGGATCAAGCGGGAGAAGATCCGCCTGGAGCTCTGGGATAAGCTGCTGGACGAGAGGGAGAGCATGACTCACGCCCTCGATGCTCAATCCCGGGAGTTCCACGACCGAGCTAAGGCTGCTAACAACGCGGCCAATGCTCGGTTTGATCAGCTCGAGGCCATCAGCACCGCACTCATCAAACGCCGAGAGGCACTTGAAGGGAGGGAAAGACGGCTCGAGGACGAGGAGCAAAAACTCCTAGAGCTACGGGATGACGTCTTGCGACGGGAAGAAGAGCTCGCCGAGAAAACAGCTCTGGCGGACAAGGGCCTCGAGGAGCGCACTAAGAAATTGGAAGAGCGCTGCCTCGAGGAAGAGGAGAAGACCTGGGTGCGGGGGCAGGAACTCTACGAATACGAGTGTGCCCTTGTCGCCCGGGAGAAGAAAGTGGAGGCTAGGGAGAAGGACCTGGTTGACCGCCGGAACAAGATCCACCTCCGGGAGGAGGAGCTCGGAAGACTTGAGAAGCGGGTTGCTGCGAAGATCCAGCAAAACGCCAAAGAAGTTGAGCGCCTTGCCCGCGAGAATTCGGAGCTGACGGCGGCCCGGAGATCCCTGGAAGAGATGAAGAACTTGAGGAAGGCGGACTCCCTGCAGATTTGGGAGTTCCTGGGCAAGGCCGATGACGCGCTGACGCCGATGGGTTTCAGCCCCTTGCACCCGGATGATCCGGAGCCGGAGCCGGACCTTGCGTTGCAAGCGTTGAGCGCCGCAGGCAGCAAGCTCTCCAAGGTGGGCGACGTAATCGCGGACCAGCTGGAGGTCGAGGGGCAATCCCTGGCTAGGAACGTCACAGAATATGTGTCGACGTGCTACACCAGCCGGAACCCTCGATTTCCTCTGGACCCAGTGCTTGAAGGCCCCGTCGAAGGAGAAGGCGAAGCTACCCGAGCCTGCGAGTCAGAGGTCGCCCAGAAGGTCGCCGAGTTCTTCCATAGGGTCTAGGACCGTCTCTTTTAGCCTTTACTTGTATCTTCTCTTCTTCCTCAATTTTGTAATCCCTTGTCTCCAGATGTAATCTCCAGTCTTCAGATGAAATGAAATCCCCAATTTTTTGCGAATTTCATTTTTTTTGTCTTCAACATCTTTATCTTCACTTGGCCGCCTGGTAGATGTGCACAATTTGATTGTGGACATGTACCAAAAGGATGTTGAGTTTTGTTGAAGACGAATTTGCTTCGAACTTGTGGAATTTAGGTCCGAAGTTTTTGATAGTGAAGGTCCCCTGAAGTTGTCGGAGCTTAGAAGCTCCGGCACTGTCCATCGCTGGAGCTTAGTAGCTCCGGCAATAGCCTCTATCAACACGTTGAGCGTCGGTAGTTAATACTCCAAGGTGTCGGAGCTTAGCAGCTTCGGCAATGACCTTTGCCACACTTGGTTTGTTGGCAACAGACTCCAGTGATGGGGTCTTCTCACCATCTTTTAGTCAACGCCGACGGTTGACGCCCTGGTGGGAGTCGGAGCTTGGTTAGCTCCGGTTTTTCTCCATCAACGTAGGGTTCATTTTTCCTGCACACTTAAGCCAAGAAAAATAGTAAAATTCGTTCCTTGTCTATAACTTCGTCGCGGCTTACGGTTCTCAAGAAAATTTTAAGTTGAACACGATTTTTAATACGACTGGATGAATTGTCTTTTCTTTTAGATCCAATTGTCCATGGACCCACCTTACTTTGGCCTGCCGGGATGTAGGTAGAGTGGCGTACTTAGGGTGCTTGACCAGGCTAAGTCGATAGCGCACTCCGGCCCTAGAATGGCTTGGCGGCTTTCAGGCGAGTTGGCCACAGACGATATTTAAATCCAAAAAATCTGACAATTCAACTCGAATCGTATGTAAACCGGTCAAACTAGAACTTCTTAAGAATTGCACGTTTCTGTTATAGACAAGAAAGAGAAAAATAAAAATGTCGAGCCTATGCAAAAATGAATGCACGTGGAGTCTATTTCACATGAAGATGTCTTTCATTATAGGTCCGGGGTACAGGGGAAACAAGTACACTCTTAGGGTACGGAACCAGGCTAAGTATGTTTGGTTTCTCGTTTGACCCAGGGTAGTTAGCCACACTTTTAGTCCGGAGACTGTGTCAAGTGTTGCATGAGCTTTTCAAACCTTTCGGGAAAGGTCCGGCTGCTCTCTCGGAGGAACTACCCGACTCTGTACAATGACTCTATAACATACATTTCAAGTTACTTAAGACTCACCTCCATGGAATTAAGTGTAGAACTTACGGAGGTGCTCGATGTTCCAAGGATTTGGGAGAGGTGTCCCATCCTCGGTAGCCAAGCGAACGCTTCCGGGACGGGATACTTTGATCACTCGAAAGGGCCCTTCCCAGCCGGGGGAGAGTTTGTTTTGCCCTTCTCTGGATAGTATTCTCCGTAGCACCAGATCGCCTTCCTCGAGCTGTCGGTTGTGTACATGCCGCTGGTGATAGCACCGTAGAGCTTGGCGGTATCGGGCATTCCGAACAGCTGCTTGGCACCTTCCCTCCTCGAGGAGGTCTAGGTCTTCGCGCCGGAGCTGGTCCTGCGCGGCTTCGTCGAAGGTCCGGACTCGGAGGGAACCCAAGGTGATTTCCGGAGGAAGGATCGCTTCAGCTCCGTACACCAGAAAGAAGGGTGTTTCTCCGGTTGCCCGACTTGGAGAAGTCCTGTTGGCCCATAGAGTGGGCGGAAGCTCTTCGATCCAATTGGCTCCATGCTTTTTCAAGCGCTCATAAGTGCGTGTTTTGAGTCCTTTAAGGATCTCTGCATTTGCTCTCTCAGCTTGTCCATTGCTGGCAGGATGAGCTACGGAAGCGTAGCAAACTTGTATGCCGAGGTCTTCGCAATATCCTTGAAATGCGGAGCTTGTGAATTGAGTCCCATTATCAGTGATGATCTTATTTGGGACTCCGAATCTGCTCACGATGGATTGTAGAAAATTGATTGCAGATTGTTTGTTGATCGTCACAACGGGAGTTGCTTCCGGCCACTTGGTGAACTTGTCGATGGCGACGTACAGGAACTTGTAACCTCCGATGGCTCTAGGGAAGGGTCCCAAGATGTCCATCCCCCACACAGCGAAAGGCCATGTGGGAGGTATCATTTGTAAGGACTGAGCAGGTGTATGAATTTGGTTTGCATGAAATTGGCATGCTTTGCATTTCTTCACCAGCTCAGTGGCATCCTGGAGCGCTGTAGGCCAGTAGAAGCCGTGCCGAAAGGCTTTTCCGACCAGCGTGCGGGAAGATGCGTGGTTCCCACACTCGCCTCCATGGATTTCTACGAGGAGCTCGCAGCCTTCTTCCCTTGTGATGCACCGCATTAGGATGCCGTTGGCACCGCGCCGGTAGAGATCCCCTTCTACCAACGTGTATCTTTTAGCCAATCTGACTACCCGATCAACGGATACATCATCGTCAGGAAGGATGTTGTCTTTCAAGTAGCTCCGGATCTCCGAGATCCATGCATCGGAATCGACTTGAGCATTTGAGTCTTGCGTGCTGGGTTGCTCGAAGCTTCCGGCAGCACCTACGACCCTTGATGGCTGCCATGGTAACAGGGCCATCGGGACCGTCAGCTTCGGGATGCTGATCTCGCCCCCTTCGTTCAGTTCGGCAGGCTGAACTGTGGGTTTTGACAACCTCCGGACAAAGGTTCCATCAGGAGCCGGAGCTCCAGTTGATGCCTTGGTCGAGAGTTCGTCAGCTTCAGCGTTGTGAGCACGCTGAACATGGTGAAGGTCTAGGACTTCGAAGTCTTTCTGAAGCCTCTGGACTTCAAGGAGGTAAGCAGCCAGCTGGAGATTATTGCAGGAGCATTCACCCTTCACCTGCTTGATGACGAGTTGTGAATCTCCTTTGACCAGCAATTGCTTGACACCGTATGATAGTGCCACCTTTAATCCATAGATGAGTGCTTCATACTCCGCCATGTTGTTGGTTGCCTTGAAGTCAAGGTGTACCATGTATTTCACCTTCTCCCCAGTTGGTGCGAGGAGAAGGATTCCAGCTCCGGCTCCCTGCTTCTGCATGGAGCCGTCGAAGTAAAGGGTCCAGTGAGGCTTAGTGAAGGTTGGAACTTGAGGTTCCGTCTTCTGCTCGCTGGTGCCCCCAGGGTTTAATGGAGAGGGAGTCCATTCTGCCACGAAATCTGCCAACGCTTGACTCTTGATTGCTTGTCTCGGAATGAATTCAAGATTGAATTCAGCCAATTCCGCTGCCCACTTTGCAATATTCCCAGTTGAATTGGGATTATGCAGGATCGCTCGAAGTGGATATGAGGTCACCACCGAGACTTTGTGAGCTTGGAAATAGTGTCGAAGCTTCCTTGAGGCAATAAGAACTGCATAAAGCAGTTTATGCACCTCTAGGTATCGAGTCTTGGCATCATGTAACACTTCACTGATGAAGTATACCGGGCGTTGAATGGTCCGGACCCTCCCGGAGGGGTCCGGAGCTTCCTCTTCATTGATCCGGACCCTCTCGGAGGGGTCTAGACTCTCTTCGGGGACCTCCGACACTACAGGAATATCGATCACTTACGTCGGCCAGAGTAACTTACGTCGGCTGGCCGACGTAAGTAAGTAACTTACGTCGGTCCCTGGTAGCCGACGTAAGTTAAATAAATTATGTCGGTAGAACGAAGTAAGTATATGGACCGACAGTAATAAAAATTACCCACGTCGGCCTCGGCCCATAGCCGACGTATGTTAATTGGCCGACGTAAGTTAAGCCTAACTTACGTCGGCCCTGACATTGGCCGACGTAAGTAAGTCGGGCCGACGTAAGTAGTTGTTTAACCTAACCGCGCGACCGGTGCGCGCTCTCATTTCACGCGCGCTCTCCTTTTCCCAACCGATGCCGCCGACCCGAGCCGCTGCCGCCCCGCCGCCGCCGCCCCGTCGCCGCCCCGCCGTCGCCGCCCGGCCGCCCGACGCCGCCCGGCCGCCCCGCCGTCGCCGTTGCCGTCCGGCCGCCACAAGCAAGGTAATCCCTCCTCTCCCCTCCCTCCTCTCCTCCCCGACCCCACCACCCCACGGGCCGCCGCCGCCCTGCCGCCGCCGTCCACCTCCCCATCCCGACGCCGCCCTCCCCGTCGACCTCCCCTCCACGGCCGAGCGCCCCCCCTTCCCCTCCCCTCCTATCCCGAGCCCCTTCTCTCCCCCTCCTCCTCCCCAATTTAATTGATTAATTGTTTAAATTCTTAATTGTTTGATTGATTAATTGTTTGATTGCTTAATTGTTTAATTGCTTAATTGTTTGCTGAAATTGTTTAATTGCTTAATTTAAATTTGCTGAAATTCCTTAATTGTTTATTAAATTATGCTGAAATTATTTAATTGCTTAATTGTTTGATTGATTATTTGCTTAAATATGCACGGCCGTCTTGCCGGCCGACGCGACCGCCGGCTCCCCTCCACGGCGAGCGCCGCCCCGCCCCGGCCCCTTCCCCTCCTCCCCTCCCCTCCTCCCCTCCTCCCCTCCCTAACCGCCGGCTGCCCGGCCCCGAGCGCCACCGCCGCCGATTCCCGGCCGACGCCACCGCCGCCTTCCCGGCCGACGCCACTGCCGGCTCCCCTCCACGGCGAGCGCCGCCCCGCCCCGGCCCCTTCCCCTCCCCCCCTCCCCTCCTCCCCTCCTCCCCTCCCTAACCGCCGGCGGCCCGGCCCCGAGCGCCACCGCCGCCGCTTCCCGGCCGACGCCACCGCCGCCTTCCCGGCCGACGCCACCGCCGGCTCCCCTCCACGGCGAGCGCCGCCCCGCCCCGGCCCCTTCCCCTCCCCTACTCCCCGACCGTCCCCTCCTCCCCTAGCTCCCCGACCCGGCCTCCCCTCCTCCCTGACCCCCTCCCCCTAGCTCCCCCGGCCCTCACCGCCGGCGGCCCGACCCCGAGGAGCGCCGCCACGGCTTCCCGGCCGACGGCACCGCCGCCTCCCCCTCCCCTCCACGGCGAGCGCCGCCCCGGCCCCTTCCCCTCCCCTCCCCGACCCCCTCCCCTGGCCCTCACCCTTCCTGACCGCCGGCCCGGCGCCGATCGTCTCCCTCAGCAACGTAGACGACTAGATGACATGACATAGATATCTTGCAGCCCTTCCCGGCCGACGCCACCACCGCACCGCTGCCTCCCCCTCCCCCTCCCCTCCACGGCGAGCGCCGCCCCCCTTCCCCTCCCCTCCCCAACCCTCCCCGACCCCCTCCCCCTCACCCTCCCTGACCGCCGGCCCGGACCCGGAGCGCCGCCCCGCCATTCCCGGCCGGCCCCGGAGCTTAATTTGCTTATTTTTGCTTAATTTACTTAAATATGCATGAGTGGTTTATTTTATTATGATTAATTTGCTTCATTATGCTTAATTTCCTTATTTTTCCTTAATTTGCTTAAATATGCATTAGTGGTTTATTTTATTATGATTAATTTGCTTAGTTATGCATAATTATGCTTAATTTCCTTATTTTTGCTTAATTTGCTTAAATATGCTTAAGTGGTTTATTTTATTATGATTAATTTGCTTAATTATGCATAATTATGCTTAATTTCCTTATTTTTGCTTAATTTGCTTAAATACGCTTAGGTGGTGTATTTAATTATGTTTAATTATGCTTAAATTGCTTAAATTATGGTTCTAAAAGGTTCTCTTTGTCGTGTAGTATGTTCGACAAGCAAAATTGGAGACATAGACATCAACCCACGAGCAAGCAAATAGAACATATTCGACGGGAAGGAATAAACGGGGGATCTAATTTTCTCTCCTGGTTTCGAGATCATGTAACGTTTTCTCGATAACTAATCAATGTTAACAATGTTTTCTTATAACTTAAGAATGCTTACGTTTTCTAATAATTCCATATCTTGGACAGTGCCAAAAAGATGCCAACGTCCATGAAGATTTGCGACAACTATCCCGTGGAGTGGTTAATGTTAGAAGCTATGGTCGATATGACGTCAACGGCTATCGATTCCGTACAACTCAATTTGAATCTCTTCGTCCTCTCGCGGCAACATGTAATACCGGAGTTGTGATGAGGGCAATCGATTCGCAAGATCATGAAACGCAGTACTACGGGATTATTAAAAAAATCCTTGAATTCACTTTTGTCGCAAACAAGCCAATTTGAGCGGTATTCTTTGACTGCGAATGGTTTGATTCCATTCGTGGAATTCGAGTAAACGAATTTGGCATGGTTGAAGTAAAACACAAGGAACGGTTGAAAGGATTCGATTCATTAGTTCTTGCACACCAAGTAGAGCAAGTGTACTATCTACCTTATCCATGCAATAAATTCAAAGCTTGGTGGGTGGTACATAAGGTGAATCCTCGTGAGCGGTTATACGCTCCAGGAGATGATGATTATCACGACGAAGCTGAGGTTGATTGTGTCTACCAAGAGGAAGAGTTGCCAGACTCCTTCTCAGTCGAGCCCGGTGTAGGACTCGATAACTTAGTTGGAGACGCTCAAGATATCGAGGCTGGCACGGAAGCGGAAACAGAATCAGAATCAGAATTTGAAGATATCAATGACATAGTCGAACCTGCTGATTTGCGCAAACGAAAACGATATGCGCAACAAGAAGATCGATGGGCTGGTTTAAGGAGTAGGGTGCATGATCGTGATGTTGATGAATTTTGAAGTAACGTTTTATTCACTAATTTAACATTAATTTTGTATATTATCTTTGTATATTAATCATTTATTCCTTGCAATAGGATGTCGTCAAAGGGGAAGGGGAAGGGGAAGCCAGTGAGAGGGTTTGAGCCGCCAGCAGACCCTTGCTCAGGGAGCTCGTTCCGTTCTAGTCGACGTGAGCTCTTTCTGGCACACGCTCCACCCTCAGCTGTCGTGTGCTTTCAGCAGACAGAGGTAAACTTTAGTTACTATAAAGTTATTTTTGAAATTGCAATTGTTATTAATTATTAATAAAGTCATTCCTTTTGTGCAGTCTGACTCAGAGACTTCTGAGTCTGAGTAAGAGTCTGAGGCTAGGGGGCCGCTACAGGAGCCCGACTCAGAGGCTAGGGGGCCCTCTAGCGCTAGCCTCCCTGGGCAGCCCTCTACCACTAGCCTTCCTGGAGGTTCCGGGGGGTCCGCAGAGCCTTCAGGGTCACAGGACGCGGCAGCGTCGCAGTAGAGGCGACGGACGAGGAGGACCCACTTTGCGGCTCCTCCTCCGGTTACTACTCAGCGGACCACGATTCGTCCCGTTGGAGACAGGTATAAAAACTGTATATAGTATACTAAATATTAGATGTTGTTTTTCTTTACTTAATGATTTAATATATTTTGTAGATGTTGGTACGACTTCTCGTTCACGGGGGCCGCGAAGCACCACAGGCAGGTTAACAGTGTCCTCGATGCTATCGTCAAGTTGCACTACCCCGGTGTAATTGACGGTTTTCCTGCCCTGTCGTGGGATGACTACGCTCGGGTCTCTCACCCGGTGCACAGCACGGTTCAGGGAGCCGTGTGGCATGATTTTATGGTAAGTTTAACTGTTTCGTTTTTTCAACTCCTTTGAATTCTTAATTGCATATCACTTAAATATTTGTTTGCTTAAAGTTGAGGTACCAAGTAGAGGAGCCGAGCATGGAGGACCACGCGAGACGCGTGTTCCATTACAACGCTCGGAAGCTCACGACGGCGGCGTTGTCATACGCCCGGATTCAGGCCGTCAACGCTTACTACAAGCGGCACCCCCGGGAGCAGGAGCAGGAGCAGCAAAGGGGTGTCTTTAGGAAGGACTCGGACTCCTACTTGACAGAGGAGCAGTACGCGGAGGTAAGTTTTTAATATTGTTAAATATTTACAATATCTACGTATGTTAACCGCGTTGATGAAAATGAAATATGTGCAGGTTAGTATTTCCTGGTTACAGGGTAACATCGAGGCGTACTTAGCTCTCTGTCGGTACTGGGCTAGCGACGCTTTTATCAACAAGTCCACGAAGGCTAGACAGTGCCGCATGGGGTCCGAGGGCAAGCACAACTATGGCGGTGACGGCTACTTGCGTTTGGCTAAACGCATGGTAAGTACCTTTTTATTTTATTTATGTGTTCTTAATATATTATTTATCTCACTAACACGGATGTACAGGAGCGAGAGCTGGGTCATGAGCCGACCCCGACCCAGGTTTGGAAGAGAGGTCACAAGGGAAGTGACCCTTCTCAGCCAGGGCAGTGTAGTCAGGTCGCAGCCGACCGACTGGTAAGTTTTCGAAATTCATCAATTTCATTATAACTAATACTATTATTGACATACTTACAAGATTTATTTGTTTTGTAGACAAAGTACGCGCAGGAGGTCGCGAAGATACACGGTGCGGATTACGATTGGGAAAGCGTGCCAATCGACCCCCAAGCCGCGTACGCAAGCGGAGGCGGGAAGGCCCACGGACGGTGAGTTCTTCGTGTGTTTCATTTCTTTTTCAATTAATCTTCTTCTACTTAGTGTTTTCATTCTTTTGCAGGTTTGCCATTTTCGATGGAGTTGTCGACTCGAGGTCGACGTGACCTTTGAGAGGCGCTTCATCGTCGCAGGCTTCGACCGCTGGGACCAGTGGTCGTCTCTCGCAGACGCAGCTGGAGCTCTAGGCCATGAGGGAGTCGCTGACGCAAACTCAGGCAGAGCTGGAGCGGACGAGAGCGGAGGCAAGGGAGGAGCAGCAGAGGACGGCCTTAATGATGGCCCAGATGCAAGCAACGGTGGCGGTAAGTAATTTAAAGTACCGTAGTTAAATTTCACAACACTTAATAACATATATCTGCTAATATCTTGCAATGGCAGGCTCTTGCTCGACAAAGCGGTCAGGACATCCAGATTCCTACGCTTCCGCCGCAGCAGACACCGGAGCAGGTAATATTGTCTATACCTAGGAGTTTGATTCCCTTTTCATTATGTTAAAAAGTTATTTGCATCACATTTAATCCTAATTATGATTCTTTTGCAGGGTTCCGGAACGCGTCGAGATCCCGGAGGCAGTGGAGGGGGTAGCGTGTAGACACTGGAGCAGGTGAGAAACTCTCTTTAAGTGTATCTAATCAAGCTTTAGTAGTTTTTGACCATGATAGAAATGATTAGTATATAGTGAATAAGTTGTTAGTGCTTCCATTTAACAAAAGAGCTAGTGATTATCACTGATGTTACCTTCTTATGTCGAAACTGATGTTCATTGAGTTAACAAAGGGCTAGTGCTTCCATTTAACTAGTGATATAGTACATTACTTCATTTGAAACTACATCATGCTTCCTTCTTTTGTCACTGATGTTCTTGGCCTCTTATGTTATAACTTAGTTGACATTGATGCTTACTAGTGATTATGTTTGTTTTGCAGGGATCCGGAACGCGCCGGGAAGATCCTGGAGGTAATGGAGGGGCTAGCGTGTAGCCCGGTGTAATTTATTTGGAAAATTGTGGTGTTTGTTGATGTTTTGAACCATGGGCGAACTTATATTGACTGTTCTGTGACTGTATATATCTGTATATATCTGTATATATTTTTTGACTGTTCTGTGACTCGCCATCGAGCGAGGTAGACAGTTTCTGTTTTTAAAAAAATTTCGAAAACTTAACTTACGTCGGCTATGAGCATGCCGACGTAAGTTTGCCCAGGTTAACTTACGTCGGTATGGCCAGACCGACGTAAGTTAAACCACTTAACTTACGTCGGTTTGCCCTGGCCGACGTAAGTTACAGCACTTAACTTACGTCGGCCTGCCCAAGCCGACGTAAGTCATCCGGCCCAGCCCAAGGCCCATCTCGAGGGTGAACTTACGTCGGCTCCTGCAGACCGACGTAATTAAGGTAACTTACGTCGGTGGCGGACGTAAGTTACCTTAATTACGTCCAAAACCCTACGTCGGCAGAAAGCCGACGTAATTAAGCAAAAACCGACGTAATTAAGTTAATTACGTCGGTTTAAGCCTAACTTACGTCGGCTTTGGCCGACGTAAGTGACCGGTATTCCTGTAGTGCGGGTTCTGGGTGGAGGAACCCGGAGCTTCTTCAGAAATGACCTGGACCCTCTTAGAGGGGTCCGGGTCCTCTGAAGTGGCTTCTTGTGGGTTTGAGTCTGGGAGCTGGGACCCAGACCCGCTTTCAGGAACCTCCGGACCCTCCCGAAGGGGTCTGGATTCCTGAGTATTGGGTAGTTCCGGTCTCTCCGCAACTAGAACCATACTGACGACTTCGTCAGTAGCTGAAATGTAAAGCAACAAAGGCTCAACAGGGTTCGGAGCTACCAGGACTGGTAGGGTGGTGAGGAACTGTTTCAGCTCCTGGAATGCCTTCTCTGCTTCTTCAGACCATTGGAATGGTCCGGACTTCCTCAGTAACTTGAAGAAGGGAAGTGCTCTTTCCGCCAGTCTTGAAATGAACCGGCTGAGGGCTGCTAGACATCCAGTTAATTTTTGGACGTCTTTGATGCGGGTTGGTGGCCGCATGTCTTCAATGGCTTTTATCTTTGCCGGATTAGCCTCTATGCCCCGGTGACTTACCAGGAAACCAAGAAGCTTTCTGGAACTAACCCCGAAGACGCACTTGTCTGGGTTTAGCTTCGTGCGGGTGGCCCGCAGCTTGTCGAAGACAGCCTGCAAGGTGTCCAAGAGGGACTCCTTGTTCTTGACTTTGACCACGATGTCATCGACGTACACTTCCACTATGTCTCTGATGAGTTCTTCGAAAGTTTTGTACATAGCTCGTACAAAAGTTGAAGCTGCATTCTTGAGACCAAACAGCATGGCTGTGTAACAATACAATCCATCCACTGTGATGAATGAAGTATGCTCTTCATCCTCCCTAGACATCCTGATTTGATGATATCCAGAATATGCGTCTAGAAAACACAGTAACTCGCACCCGGAGGTGGAATCCACTATCTGATCTATTCTAGGTAGTGGGAATGGATCTTTTGGACATGCCTTATTCATTGTGGTGTAGTCGATGCACATCCGAAGTTTCCCGCCGGCCTTGGGCACAACGACTGGGTTCGCCAGCCATTTTGGATGGAAGACTTCTCGGATAAATCCGGCTTCGAGCAACTTCTTCACTTCTTGTCGGATGAAGTTCTGTCGCTCTACAGATTGCTTCCGAGGTTTCTGATGCACAGGCCGAGCATCGGGGTAAATCTTCAGATTGTGCTCAATCACTTCCCTGGGGATCCCAGGAATTTGTGACGGTTGCCAAGCAAATACGTCAACGTTAGCCCGGAGGAAAGTGATGAGCGCGAGTTCCTATTTGTCATTCAACCCACCCGATATGCGGGTGGTTTGAGTGACATCGGAACCAATTTGGACGACTTTGACGGGGATGTCGGTGTCGCCGCTTGGCTGCACACGGGGAGCAGAGGTTGAGCCTCGTTGCCGAATGCTCGGAGGTTTTGGAGCTTGCCCCTGTCTGGAGTCCTCCTCTTGCGCAGTGGTGAGTGCATGGAGCTCCTCCAGAGCAGTTACTCCGGTGGTGCGATCTCCACGAATCCGGAGAACGCCTGCTGGTGTTGGCATCTTCAACACCAAGTATCCATAATGAGCAGCTGCCATAAATTTGTATAGGGCAGGTCTACCCAAGATGGCGTTGAATGGTAAGTTGATCTGAGCGACGTCGAAGACCAACTTCTCGGTGCGGTACTTCTCCCGTGTCCCGAAGGTAACGGGGAGAATTATAGCTCCGAGTGGGGTAATGGCCCCCGGACCTACTCCGGAGAATGGTCGAGAGGGCTGAAGATCCGAAGGTCGAAGCTGAAGTCTGGTAAAAGCTTCAAAGCTTATAAGGTTCAGCCCCGAACCTCCATCCACCATAACATGATGGAGCTGGATGTTGTTGATGGTGGGAGATACCATCAAGGGTAATTGGCCAGCTCCGACCATGCTTCGAGGACAGTCCGAAGCATCAAAAGTGATGGGTGTGTCCATCCACTTTCGATGTGGCTCCGGTCTAGCTGTAGGAGCTACAGCAGCCATATCCCGCCGCATAGTCATGATGACACAATGAGAAGTGATGTCCCATGATCCACCAAAGATGGTGTTCATGGTTTTCCGACGCTCGTTGTCGGAG